>OX596284.1:13324093-15744926 GCA_951394225.1 Harpalus rufipes | reverse complement strand
GAACAAAAATTATATGGAAACGAACTTAATACAGTTACTAGCATAAGTAAATATGTAGGAATATACTTAAGATAATAAAACTATATATATCATCACGGCATATTACCCATTGCTGAGTGAGCCAATCTGCTTTGTGCACAGATGTTGGTTATAATGGTGACATATTTGTACCGTGCGGGCGTTTACCAGGCGCCACTTCACGCGAATGTGGGGACGGGATCGATTCCGACCGACACCAAATATTTTATAATTTTAAATGGCACAAAATAGACCCTGTTGTGCATTCTCCACGCCAGCAAAGAATATAGGTAAGTATATAAATAAATAAAATAAATATATCATTACGGCATTATTACCCGTTGCTGAGACTGCCAATCTGGTTTGTGCACAGATTTCGGTAACGATTTTTTGTTTACACGTCTCATCAAAAGAAAAGTAATCAGTCAAATGACAGTAAGTTGCATGTAGGAATTCAAATTATTTGTTATAATTTGTTAAATGAATATAGAAATTTTGTGGGGAGAAAGATGAATGGGAAAATGAGACCTTGGTGGATAAAACCATAGATATTTCGAAGAAATATTTTAGAGCCTTATCAGTAGGTCTACTAAATAATACTATAGAAATAATAAACTATAAAAATATATATGCGTAGCATAACAAGAGTAAGAATTTTGTGTGAACACTGCAGTGAACGTATGTTTAGACGATTCACTCTGGCTTTTATCCGCTAGGATTTATCAAGAGTGACCAAAAGCGAAACAGGTTTAATTTCATTCACTGTTCATCATCCCACATGATCACATTCGATGATTTATTTATCATTGTGCATTTAAGCGGTTCACTTGGGATGATTCATCGGTGATGATCAATCAAAATGATCCGTGGAAATTCGGCTTTATTAGTAATGCATACTGGACACGACGAGAAATAGAAAA
Organism: Harpalus rufipes; assembly: GCA_951394225.1. Lineage (NCBI taxonomy): Eukaryota > Metazoa > Arthropoda > Insecta > Coleoptera > Carabidae > Harpalus > Harpalus rufipes. The sequence goes on along the minus strand of OX596284.1, from coordinate 15,743,988 downwards.
TATTGCTCTCGCCACATTTTCGGATCTGTAATTCCGATCTTGCTCTCGTTCTCGCATAAGCAACGAGAGTCTCGCTATAAAAGTAAGCGCTTGCGCACTGCGTATTTACGTCACAGTTTAACCGTAAGAGACAAGTTATCTCTAGTCGTATCGTCGTCCGTCTATCGCAGTCGCAGTACTTTAACTTTTAATAAAAACAAAAAACACAAAATTCTGGTCAACAAATTATTTCAATACAAACATATGTTTCTTCATTTATGGTTACCATACAATATGCTGATAAGTTATTAAATAATTTGCCTCAAAAATAATTAATTTATCACAACATTGTGATTTCTAAACTGCTTCAATATGAATATTTTTTAATGCATTCCTGTCATCAATGAATAATTCAACATTTAAAAAAATCTTTTTGTAACTGAAAGTACACTTTATCATTAAATATATGCCACTATTTAAATATGATTTAGTTATCAAAAAAACCGCAACACTCTGTTAACCGTGGTTTTGACTGTGATGAAGGATGGGCTGAAATGTTGGGAGAAAAATTAGTTCTGTTGAATGGAAAACCAATTTTTTTTCTTTATTTCGCATTTTCTCACTCCGATACATATCGACTAGATAGAGTCAAAAAATATAGTGGCTTTCATCTGCTTTTCACATGCACGAATTAGTGTTGACTTTACATCTTATAAATAGTTCTCCGGTGCGTTTTTCATTGAATTTACGAATTAATGCTATACAGTTAAAAATCCTTTTTACTGCCAGACACACGCGAGAATCTCGAGAGATTTCTCTCTTCTCGAAATTGTTATATGGATCTCTCCTCGAATACCAAACCGTAATCGCGCTTTCGTTCTCGTCTCGCATAAAGCAACGAGACGATACGAGATGCGATAATACTCTCGCCCCGATATGCATCACTAGGTTTTATGTATGAACGAGACGAAAGAAGTGTGTTTGGACAGGAATGTGTGGTGAAGGATGATTGTTCGCTACCGAAAATCGATCACTTCAATATGTAAGCAGTGAGAAATATCTGCTCTATGAATGAGTATGGTTAGTAAGAATGTTGTTCTTGTCTTGTTATTATTTATTATTATTTTCGGGTTTTTGCTGGCCTACTAAGTGAAATATGCGTAACCTATATTTTTGTAAGTCACTGTAAACTTAGTTACTTATTTATTGTAGCATTTTGAATGCTACAATAAATTGATCGTTCTTAATATGTTTAATCAAATACATATATCTGTATATTTTCCATCTTGTTGCGAACAGTATTCTTACAAATCTAATACACGTTTGTGACAGATATACGAATGACATTAAGTTAAAGAAATGAAATGTCATGTCGCTATATAGGCCAAAATGTATGAAAGTGCCGTTATTTGAATAAGATATATCTGTCAGAAATTTCATGTCATTTTATATACACATAGGTATGTAAATTTAATATTATTCCCTGGCAACAAATAACTTACAATACATAAAAAGCGGCAAAAAATCCCACACAAAAACATGTAATAATAGAGGGGAGACAGTGTACATTCTATCTGGTTTATTTATAGTCATGCAACAAACTAGATTTCGACATTTCCCGGGCACATATTCGCACCGGATGTGAGCATAATTTCGTTGTTGCGGTCACGATGCTAGCGCCGCGAGCGGTGAACGCTGCAGCTACGAGTACGCACCTCAGCATAGAGGAGCGCTGCGATCGACTTGTTCGGTGTTAACAAAACACGTACGGGTGTGTTTTATAGGTGTTAGTCGATGTTTTACGCGACCGAACTTCAGAATACTGGCGTAATTGCTCGTAACTTTACTACTTTCCGCATATTTATTTCGACGTACGGGTAAATGTATCCTCCAGTACCGGCACCAGATTCACAGGTGGGATTGTAAATGGGGAAATATTGTTTTCGTGTTCATGGTCGCGTAAATTTTTATGCTATGACAACTAAACTTCAGCGTTATTTTGATTTATACGCATGCACTCTAAATTTTCTTCTAAAGCTCTAACATACATCTTCATTATTGTGCAAAAGTAAAAATGTATTACCTATACACCAAAAGCAGAATGATTTTTTTTTCGATTCCCGGATTCTTTTATTTACTTGCATCATTGATCTTTTATACTCAGATTCGCCATTTACATGAGTTTCATTGGCAGAAATAATATGTTCACACACTGCCGAAAGATGTCTCTACTAACCACGAAATAAATAATTTCGGCGCGTTGTTGGAGATGAAATTTGACCTGCGTACTTCATTCTAACTCACTTGAACTTGACATGAATTGGTTTTGCTTTGTGCGCGCATGTATCGTGCTTGCCTGTAAATCAAGGCACTTGCCATTTAGGTACTCCTAATTTTGACAAAAATATATTAAAAATAGATTTAATTATAAAATGTATTATTTGTAAATTAAAAATTATTTATCATTCCAGAAAAATAAATTTTCAACAAAATACATAAAATATACTAACAAAATATTTACTTAACATATGTAAAATATGTGAAATTTACATTTATTATATTATTAAAATTTAGTAGAAAAAAAATCTGATGTGGCCAGCACAATACCTTCCGTCAATTCTAATTATTTTGTACAAATTCCACACAGATTTTTTTTTTGCAAACTGTTCTATGAGCGTTTTTTTTAAGGGAGAAATGAACTGATCTTACCTCGTACTGAAGTGAACGAAACTACAGCTAAAAAAAACAGTATGTTTCTTAAAACAAGATGTAGAAAATATAAACTATATAGCATTATAATTATAACATCAGCAATCTAATTACGATAATATATTATAATCAAAGCTTACATTTAGCGATTTGAGTGATCAACCCAAGCCTATGAAGGACCAATGGCTTATAGGAACCTCCAAACCACTGAGATCAACTGTATTTTAGTTACTTTCGTTTTCATTTTAGGCACAAGATTTCATTCCTTTTAAGTCTCTATAACTGGCTATTAAATATATTTTCCATTAATATCTATGTTTCTCTGTTAATATTAAACATTATTCCTCTTATTTAGAGAAATACCTTCTGTCTCACATTGATGAGTTTAGCGAGTGTTTCATTACTTTTACATTTTTGTCCGCCAAAAACTGAAGTTTTGAAACTGTCCTATGGGAAGACGAATTATCATGATGTAACGTAATTCCTGTCTTTGGAACTTTACTGAGCACTTCAGGCAAACATTTTTCAATTTACCATTTAGCTGTAACTGTCTTCCGTCCATCCAACTTAATTGCTCTTTTAGAAACTGAATATGAATATTCTTTGCACTCATAAGTTCTTAAACCGTTTTTCAAATAAATAAATACATAAATACATATATCGTCAGGGAATATTATCCATTGCTGGGTGTGCCAACCTGCTTTGTACGCAGATATCGATAATGATAATGACATAATCGTACCGTGTGGGCGCATACCAGGCGTCACCTCACGAGCAGTCATTTCTGGCATAGAGAGTGCACCATAGGGATCACTTTTGTGCTAATTAAAATTTGAAATAATTTTTTTGGCGTCGGTCAGGATCGAAGCCAGTTTCATAGATTCGGGACCAGATAATAATAATAAATAATAATTTAAAAATGATCTCCGTTTAATTCTAAATTTTCACACACAGTGATACTTGTACCGTGTTGATTTATATATACAGGGTGTTCCGCGACTCGACCGACAAACTTATACCATATATTCCGTTGGTCATTACGATTAAAAAATGTTATATGACCCCCGGAATATATGGTATAAATTTGTCGGTCGAATCGCGGAACATTCTGTATTTTAGTAGCAGCACTGAGCCGTGCTCTGTTAGAAATAACAAAACAGTGTACAAAGTATCAACTATACCTGTACTGTTAGAGGCAGCACCAAACCGTGGGGTTTTATGAACAAAAATTTCTACATTCGAATCAATAAAAAAAAAATTGGCTAATTTATAACTGCGCAGAAATAAAATTTGAAAATTCACGGAATTACAATTTAATAGTATTTAGCCATGGAATTAGAAACAAGAAACGAACAAAAGCGTAACGTTTTAATTTGTTACATTAATTTATTGTTAGTGTTACTTTATTTTATTTTATTAATCTTAAACACTAAATCTAATTAAACCTTTTACTTTATTATTATTATTATTATTATTATTATTATGATTATTATTATTATTAAATTTCTATTTAGAAAATTAATATTTACTACGTATATATTTTATTACTTCGTTCGCAAACTATGTACTGTTATTTAAAATTCTAGCATTGTAAAAATAATCGACCTACATGTGTAAATTTTATCCATTTATTAAAAAAATTAATGAAATTGTACGTACAGATTACAGTATCTGATAAAATATTTAAATAAAAGTTATTCGTTTTTATGTAGATAATTATGATTTCATGTGAAATGATTCTACTACACTACACATTTTATTACAATAGTCAATCCATTAAACGTTATAGCTTCACATTGTAGTGTTATAACGAATGCATGTTCTTTCATTCTGAATTCTTAATATCTTGAATTATAATTAGCGAATAATACTCGTTAAATAAAATGTTTCGCGTAAATTTAACTAGGATAATGAATATTTAATTGAGTTCTCCCTAATTCCTATTTTCCATGACAACCATTTTCTCGGACTTGTAAAACGTTGGTGATGAAGTTATACTCGGCGGTAGGTACCAGGCGAAACCATCAAGTCGTGATACAATTCATGAATATTTAATTAAATTTAATTGTCGTTGCTACCACATCATTTAATTTTCTCGCTAGGGGAAGCCATGAACCGTCATTCGGAAAAATCATCAAGAGGAAACATATTTCAAGCAATAATTTATAGACCATTTACTTTTTACTGCTTCTCAAATTTAATTTTCTGAGTGAAGGATCGTATACCCGAAATAAAATAAAATAAGTGGGGTAGAATTTAATGAATATATCAAAAAGATTACAAATTATTTTCGTGTTACACTTTATGGATGAAGAAATTAAACATTTTTATAAAATTAATATATTCTCTTTTCCATCACTTATTTTTCCAAGCGTTACAATTATGGTGTTAGTAAAAATAACTGAAATGAAACGGAGGCCGAATGAAGAAGGCCCTTTTGGAAAGAAGTACGATGCGACATTGAGCGCATTTATCGATTCGCTTAATGGACGTCTACAATAACGCGCGCGGTACCTAATGGACACTTCGGCTGATACGGTATCTGCTCTCCTCAGCAAGAGCATTTTGGCCAACTAATTTCCTGTCTGATATTATCTTTAAATTTTTAGTGATATGTCAATTCATGCCATATCAAATGAAAAATATTATTCAACAAAATTCGTTTAATGTAACCTCTGTTTAACATCATCAGATATGGTTAGTCGATGCGAGGCGCCCATCATACATGGATGCCATTAATAATAGCCCGATGCGTTAATAGCGAGAAAAAAAATACTTGGCTTCATTTGATATTATGTCAATGAAAATCAACGCAATGTAATACAGTCACAATGAGAATAAAAAAACCTTAATTTAGTTTATTACTTCATTTACAAAAATAAAAAATTTGCTATGGCCAGCACATTACCTTCCGTTCATTCTACAATTTTTTTACAAATTCCATCAACAAAATTACTTGCAAAGTATTCTATATTTCCAGTAATATCATTTCACAAAGATATTATGTAAATTTTATTTGACACTGACTTCTGTTAATTAGTAATATTGAATTATCAAAAGTGGTTCCACTGTGACGCAACAAAGATTACAAGAATTATGAATATTGATTTCTTTATATATTTTTTTATTTCTAAATATATTGAATATGAAGGAAATAAAGCAAGCAAATCGAATAGTGAATAAAATATTCTTTAATATTTATAATAACATTAAATGTCAATAAACGACATTTAACTATTTTTTAAAGAAAAACACTTAAAATCTTCAACTTAAGGCAAAATTGAAAATCGAATGAAGTCGTCATTTAGATGTAAGAATAAGGAATACGAAAAAAATGTAATTTTTGTAATTGTAGTATTGGAGTTATCGCGGCCGAAACGATCGTCACACACACACACACATACATACACATACACACATTTACACACACACAAACACACGTACACATATACGGACATCATCGTAATAATAGTAAATTCATATTCTAGGGACCCCAAAACATGCTCATTCATTAAAAACTCACCATCGAATTTTTTGACCAAAGCATACTTTCCTTATCTAAACGTGACGGAAGGTAAAAAAGTTTGTATCCTTAAGATTATATTTCACTAATGGACCTAAATACCAAAAATGGTATCATCATTGTATAAAAAGATTGGCGCCTTCAGTTTAAAGAAGTATATATAAAACAAGGCTGAATAATGTTTCTAGCGGACGAAATGTAGGCACGAATTCTTAAATTAATTCATTTTACAAATCTTTACCTGACCTTGCACTCCTTCGTGGGCCAGTGGATATCTCCGATTAGATGGTGGCAGCCCCAGGTCAGGATCGGTGCTTGTTCACTGATGATTGCATCCAAATCACACAAAACGTGCTTACGTATGATTAGAATTTAAGGTAATTTAACATTATGCACAAAAATGTGCTCAACGAAATGTGATATCACAACAAAGTATCCTTAAAATGACCAAATGTTTATATATAAGCCAACGACGAAACAAATATCCACTCTTAAATTTAATTTTCACGGCAATGAATTTAAAATAAAACTAACGAACGAGGCATCAGAATACTGAATTAAACTTGTTTTTTGTTGCGCATTAGAACATATGTATTTCATAGTTCTAAGACAATGTAGCTCACAATATCGCGCGAATATTCAAAATATTAAAAATATATAAATTTTATTTTACAAACACAAAAAGTCTGATGTGGCCAGCACATTACTTACCGTCAATTCTGTGTATTATGTACAAGTTCCATTCATAAATTTTCTTGCAAAAGATCCTATATTTCCAGTAAAATTATTTCATAAACAAACTATATAAATTGCACTTGACACTGATATCATCTTCTTTAGCTTTTTCCACTCGTTATTGGTTGCTATTCTTGAATTTCTTTATCCACTCCTTTCTATTTCGCTTGTTGTTAATATTTAGTTCCTTTTCTTTCAAGTTCTTCGCGATACAGCCTTTCCATCTTATCTTTGGTCTTCCTCTGTTTTTTCGACCTTCTGCTACTAAGCTTTTCATTCTTCTTCCAATATATTCTTCATCTCTCCTCATGACATGTTCAAACCAATATAATCGTCTCGCTGGTATCTTTCTAGAAATTTCTATCACTCGAGCCATTTCCCTTATCCACTCATTCCGTATTCTATCTTTCCGTGTCTTCCTCAACATCCTTCTCAACATTCTCATCTTTCTGCCACAATTATTGACATTGACATCTGTCAGTTAGAATTTTCTTAATATAGTAACTGTTTCCATGGTTATGGCATGAAATTTAATTCCTTTATAATTCTTTTACTCTACATCCATTGAATATGAAGTATAAAATGCAATTCAATCGTATAGATAATGGTATAGTTTTTAATATTTATAATAACATTGTGTCAAAAATGATATTTGACAGCGTTTTTCAGAAAAACTGTTAAAATCTTCAAATGAGGGTACTTACGGTTGACTAATTATAACCAAAATCTAATCACCTCTTCTTTTGGATGTAAACTTGAGGAAGACGAAAAAATTATATATAATTTTTGGAGTCGTGGTGTTGAAGTTATGCGATCCAAAAGATCGTTACACACACATACACGCATCATCGTAAAAACGGTAAAATCGCATTATAGGAACCCTAAACTTAAACTCATCATTGAATTTTATGGCCAAAGATAATATAGTTTGGTTCACGAAAGATGACTATTCAAGGTCATTTATTAACCGTATGGTGTAATATTACTTGCAGATAACTTCACTGCATTTCGTATACATAGAAGTGCAACATGAAATATTTATGGACATTTTAACTGAAAAAAATAAGTGTATTTGAAAATTATGTTACATTTAAATAATGCCTTTCTCAAAGATTTATACCCTTCACATATGTTTTTGCAAAACACAAAAACATAGACTTGACAAAAACCATGGAATAATAATTCGATTTAAATGTCAACGTCACTGGGTAAATATTAGCCCAGAGGGCAGTGTAGTACATAATTAGATATCTGTAACTCTACGACATACGTCTTTTTTATTTGTAACGAGTTAGAAAGTAATGTCACCATTTACGTATATCTGTCACACAACATAAACTACACAGACATACATCAAATAATTTTTCTCTTTTTAACATGAAATGTTGCTAAGCTAGTACTGTATTAAATGCTGTGTATTCTGTCTTCGAACAAGTAACCTTGAATAGTCATCTTTCGAGAATCAAATTATACCTTCCTTACCTAAAGGTGACGGAAGGTAAAATGGGTTCATTACTGATCTTTATGTGTTTTATAGGGCCCAAAGTTGAAACAAAATCTTCATATTTAGACAGCCGTTAATTGTTATTTTCACTTTTAGAAAAAAAGGCTTGATTGGCATTTTAACACCTTAAGACTAATACGTGTGATTTTCTACGCCAGCAAAGAGTATTCGTAAGGTGACACTTGGTAAACACCCACACGGTCTGAATATGTTTTCATTATTACTGATATTTGTGTAAAAATCAGAATGGCACACCCAGCAATGGGTAATATGCCTTGATGATAATTATATTTATTTGACAACGCATAGGTAGGAAATCTTATATACTACATAGTTAGTATTTTCAAAATTAAAACAAATTTATGTTTTTGTTTCTTTGGGTTCGAAGTATACATGCACTTTATTCGCTACCCCAGTTAAAATCTTGTAGCAAACCAACATCACTGCACCAGTTTTATTTCATAAAAATATAAAAACTCTGCGCCATGGAAATGTAGAGAATCGAAAACACAAACACTGTAAGTGCATTTGCGCACTCTCGTGCTAAGTATTTGCTTCCGCAAAATGTAAAAGCCACGGGTTGCGATACTTAAAGCAAAGTGTATTAACTCTTCGGTAATGTCCAGGATAATGGTCTATATTACAGCAAACATACTAAGAACCGATATTACCTACAAAAATCCCCATAAACAAGGCATACATATATACATTATTTTGAAGAAACGGCAAAATATCGAAGAAATATTGGTAGCTTATGCTCATTTATGTTTGAGCAGAATGAATAGAAGTTAACAATGTAGAACTAACAAATGTAGCAGTTTATTTAGAAGTATCGCGATACGTTAAGTATCGTATGTACTACTTGGAAATGTCTTCCATACAAGAAACTTTCAGATTAAATTTTCAAAGAAATCCAAGTAGCAGAAAACAAATTGCGTTGAATTCCTTCAAGTTAACATTGGTTTATTGGGTGGGTGGAATACTCAGGATCGGACAGAAGATATATTTAATTTAGTTCAAAGTTGGTGTGCAGTGTATCGCTGGTTTATGTCGCGTCGGCCATCGGCTTGAAACAAATCACGCGTTGTAGAAAAGTTTAGAGACTCCGCGGCGACTTGTGGCAATAAAACCATCAGCCGATACCATTAGTTGCATTCAGAGACACTAAAACAATTCCGCTGACGTTTATTTTATGCTCTGAATTAGTTTGAAATGAGCTGAAGGCAACCGATTGCTCTGGAAACAGCCACTTGAACTTTTCAACCAGTAAACAAACTTTAAATTGATTATGTTTCTCCATTCCACCAGCTGGATATTTGGATCTATTCTATGTACATTTGAATCTTGCAGCTTTGTTGAATTTTGCATTTTAAGAAGATGTGGAATTGAACCACTTTTAGTTGACTTCTATTCAATAACTTGCGCTCCTCGTATACCAGTATTTTCTAGCTGCATCGGTATCTGTAAATTAGATCTAGAGCGCGCGTCATTGTTTATGAGACTACGAGTAGAACTGAACTGTTTTGTTCATTTTAAATTATGCTATAAATTTTATACATTTTATGTACATAAATACCTCCTACAAATATATAAATTATATGAGTTTATCTTTCATTTTCATATGAGAGCTTCGTGCAACAACAACCAATATCAGCGTCGTTTAACAAAATGCATGCGAAACAAAATCATACTGTCAAACTATCTTTGGCTTAGCGATGTTAATCTGGCTAGTGGTGTACTCGTTTTATAAAACGATGAACAACTTATTTAGCTTGTAAATTTATTTAAATTGAACAACAATAATCTAACCTCACCTTAACGTACAAAAGTCACGCTTGAAAAACTCTGCTTGACGTTAATGTATTAAGTTATTGTTTTTTAATAAACATACCGAAAGAACGAAAACTAAAATGACCATCCTGGCGTTTGCTACCAATGCAACAGACGATAGTTCTATCGACTAGGCAGTGTAGCAAAGGAATGGTTATTTCTCTCTTTTCCGGAGGTTAGCGATAGGTAAAAGGTGTTCCAAAACCACCATTGTGTGGGCATTCAGGTTCGACTGAAATGGAAGCGAACGAAATAAGGATAGTTTTACTTACCCTGTGCCAGACAATGGTCTCGGATCTGCTGGGTGAGACGACTGGACCTTCACCATTTACACTTCACTTGTGATTAGGATTTGTTCAAATAAGTATCAACACCGAGTTTAATTTTAAAAGATTATATTAAAATTAACTTCGTTGAATATAAACAATTAATACTATGAACACGATAAATGAATAATTAAATGTGTGCGTAATAATACTTATACGCGGGGGCGTTATGACAACGATGTTCGCGGGTTAGCCTAACATGATGACGGACTGGAGCTCATTACTTCTGTTCACGATCTGCACGCAGATTTAGCTCAGCAATTTTGCTGATTTAGAAAAATTTAACCCCTGCCTCATCTGATTTTGTTCGTGACACAGCAAGCTATTCGTCGTTTTATAAAAAACTTGGACGACTAGCCATATCATAAAACATCGCTAATTCGACGAAGATTAGGCAATCTGGTCGCGTTTTATAAACATATACTTTTTACAAATTTCAAACATGCAAATCTAATAATTGTTTCGCTGAAACATAAATAACGTACTAAATAAATCCAATAGTCTTTTGTATTTATTCTTGTTGTAAATAATAAAAATCCCTCTTTTGTTGGTGTACATACTCGTTTAGATTATTTATTGAATATTTTCACGGTTTTTATTCATTGTATTATGTTAGTAATGAATAGAGCTTGGTAGAATGAAAACTGAAAATAATTCAAAAGGATCATGTAAATTTATTGAAAGTTATCATTTATCATAGTGCGACAGTAGTGTTCCCTACAATACAAACATTGTTTTATATAGAATTGCGAGTTCTCTAATCCGTCAAGATAAAAAACATAACAGTAATTACTCAACTTGAAAAAATTGCAGTTTTTTGGGTGGTGTTTCAAATATGAAATTTCCAACGATATTTGCTGGTTTACAAAAGTATTCGGTGTATAATTATATCACATTCGTTCTTTTGTATTACTATATTACTCAAAATAATTTGTACTCTGTGTGTAATGATCGAATCTGACCTGAGCTATTTTATACTTAGCTATTGGTAATCGTCTTTAGAGGACGGTAGGAGAATCATTCTTCCAAAAAAGCTCTCTGTCCTGGTTTAAGAATACCTCAAAACTAGAGTCAGGAGAAACTGGAGTGGGTGTATTTGATTCAGGTTACCAAATAAAGAAGTCCATTGGCACCAGTTCCACAGAGATCTTAAACCTAATAAATGTCACAACGGAGCAACAATCAACATAATGTCAGGCGGCCAGGATGCTTAAAAGGCATTAGATGCCCTTGATTGTGATTCTTAGTTTGTTTGGAATGGATAGCTTTCTAAAATTGGCCAAACCCAATCATGCCGTATTGTGCTGAGTATCGCAGCATAAGCGAGTTTTAGGTTTTAAGAATCAGATGAACTTGCTAAATAGATAGTCAAATTATCGTTTTACAAGGCTGAACCTTCTTGCGGGCTCTTAAATAGCCATAGTCTTATAATGGAAATACATTCCGCGACTGTTATTTCAATTTCGTTGACAAATGCCAAGCAAGCATCTCACGTTTGCTCGTATCAAAAGTTTAGAACTCTGGCAGTGTGGGTGCTCTCACCCTCTGTCTTATATATTGTATACATTATTATTATCATTATGATTATTATTATTAGTGTAAATAGTTCGAGATATTTTGTTGTAAACAAAATGCGCGTTCCTGTCCTCATTTTATTTACCAACATTCATGTTCAATGTCACGTACACCAACATCCCTTGCATACACGTGTAACCTTGATTTCCTGGCTTAAAAATTTTCACTTTCCCTCAGTTTTCCAATAATTCGTACATCTCGAAAATGTGTTTCTTCCCGCTGTGTACGAGTCAGTTCTTCTCTGCAATTCAACGCCTCAACATCTTCCCTACACGCCTGGTACAAGAACAAAGACTATTGGTTGTGATTTAAAAACAAAATTGGACTGTATTATTGTTAGATGCACAGTTACTAACCTGGATGCAGGAAATCAGGAACGAAGTATGAAGACCGGGGCGAGTTCTGATAAATGGTTCAGGATCGCAGACCGGTTCTGACAAAGGCTCAGGAACGCAGACAGAAAATCGGGCTTTTAAGTTCTGATGGATCGCTGGCAAACAGGCGACAGAACTAACAAGAAGCGCAGTTCTTGTAACTGTGCATTAACAGAAGAACTAAGAACTCGTAGTTCTGCCAAACCGAAGTTCTTGTAGCAATTTGAAGAAAATGCAGAGGTTTGTATCCAGGTTTTATGCACCCATTATTAATACGACTAATGATACACATTAGACAAATTATTATAATTTTAGTTGTTGTACATAACAAACGTATAAATGAATTCAAATTGCAATTTTGACTAAATTTTGTGGTTACTCATGACCGGAATGCAATGCGATTGTACTATGGCTAGATGAATTGTGTGTTTTATATATCTTGCTTTTGTTCGTCGTTATATCGACTGTATTGTTGTAATTTAAATTAAAATTTCAAGGACTTATATAAGTGTTAGCAACTGTGATCCATTTTAGTTATTTCTCAAATAATAGAATCTCCTAAACAATTATATTCTATTTTCAATTACCTCAAATAGCCCTAATATTACTAGAGGTATCCTTGTGCGACATTGTCCTCTGAAACCATCTCAAAATTGGTAAATCTGAAAAGAGGACGAAGAAAATTGGAAATACATTATATGTGAATGGCCAGCTGTAGTCGTAAAAAAGACACCAACATCTAGATAAAAGATACCTCACTGCAAATGAGATCGACAAACTGAGTTCTAAAATTGGGTTCATAAAAATTGTGGAACTGTTTCCAGAAAACTATAGGGCCATGTTACAACAGATCTTTTTCAAATTTAAAGCTCTTGCACTCATAGTAATAATAATCTATGATAAAGTTTAATATCTGTTCTATATTGCATATAGGAAACCCCTACCTCGGTACGCGTCAAGTACGTTAGGTCCCAGGTAATATAAACATTCCTTTGATGCTCTGATCGAATCAGTCCTTATAGGTTATGATGGGTGAGCGACGTTGTATGCCGCAGCCTCCTTGTTTGCAAATCAAGTGGATTGAGAAATGAGAAAGTCAAGCACGAAGCACGACGTTGCTCTAACTCTCACGCAGAGCCTAATATGCGTTCCGCAAGACTTAGATCAAACCATCGCGCAAGTCATAGTGACTGATGCGTGAAATCACGCACTCTTGCACGTGACGATAGTAATTAGTAGATTAATTTGCTGGAAATTATAAAGAAAATGAAACGCCTTGTAGGGGTTTACCATGCAGGGTTATATCCGCTTCTTGACGTAATCTTTGTTTTATGATATACTTTGAAATGGAAATGTGGATTTAATGAATAAAATAGTATTACATAAGTAGTAAAGTATATATGAATTTATTATAACAATCTATGTTGAAGAGATGGAAAAACCAACCGTTGATGAATTGTAATGTGTAATAGTGGATCATATAAGTCTTGTAATTACACCTTACAATAAAACAATCTATGAGAAATTTTCTATAATCTCATGCAGATTACAAATGCTGCTAAATTTTTATCAATTTTTGCTACTGTAAACATACAGTGATTATTTATTTTAAGAATTTAAAGAATTAAAGAAATTCGTCTGTCAATTTTGACAATTCGATGAATTTAAGAAATTAGGATTCTTTGTGATTCACATCTTGACAACATTTAGACTTTTATTGTAAACAAGTTTTTTAAATTTCATTTCGAGAATTTTGAATATTAGAAATACAGTGAAGAACCCTAAGAAATTGTTGTAGCTCTTGGTTTTTATTTTTATAAAATCTACGCAAATGGTGAGAAATTTATTTGAGCAGTTTAAAATATAAATTTCAAAGTTACAAATCAGTGTATGTTATTTAAGTATTGTGCAATTTAATATTGAATTACATCGCCTGTATTAGTAATAACAGCTCTAATTTTATTAGACATTGTATCTAAAAGTATTGTCCCATATGTCTGGCACTGAATTTTTTAGAAAAAAAATCATATTTTACCAAAAGTAAAAGTTAAAATTAGTATAAAAGATGTCCCTTTAAATGCCGCTCGAACAATTATTACGCGTTATTGGGCCCACAGATTTTGTAATTTTAAGTATTAAGTAGACGAAAGAAATTTGTAGAAATTTCTCACCATTTGTGTAGGTTTTATAATTTGTTGAAATGTAAGCTGACCTGGGCTTATTTGTTGCCTATTTAGAAAACTGAACTGTCAGAGTAATAACTCCCTAGGGTTTATTTTTGACATACTTTCTAATTCAAGGCTCAAAATTTTACTCTTGTCATGATTTTCACATTCACCACTCCCGGTGATGATAAAATTATATAAACTATGTAAATAACACTACAGTGCGATTAATTGACTTTAGTAGACTCTAGTTCTTATTCTTTAATTTACAAAAGCAAATCTCATATACAAAACTCGACACATTCCAAAAAACAATCGGACAAAACCTTCCAGAAAAAATCTGTTGTGGCCAGCACAATACCTCTCGCCACTTCCTTTTTTTGGTTACATAAGTATAGGGCGCGAACAGTAATGTTACATTTTTGGGCTTCACAAGCAGATGTGTGGGCCCGTTTCACAATGATAATTAGTAATTATGTACATAGATGTCAAATGTTAGACAAAAGCAACCAATATTTATTGTATAAACACTTTGCTATATTTCAAACGACCAGACCTACTTCATTCAAACTAATACACTACTCTTTTGTATGCTTTCTATACAATAACCTTTGTATTTGTATTGAAAAACGAGGAAAAAGTCAATTTTCGGAATGAATATTTTTCAACATTTTCTTATAAAAACTAATTTAGTCATTTATACATACATTATTAAAATTAGTATATTTATATACTTGTTCGCACTATCGATTGGTGGGACCACAAATTAAAATACGTACTTTTGCTTTCAAATTTCGAATCCACATGTTGATTTCTGTTCTTCAGATATTTGACTTCAAAGTTGAACCCCAAAAACACCCATTCTTATAAATGACCCTAATATGAGTGAAGATACGTAATTGACGACAGCACCATTCGATTCTACGGAGAAAAATTATCCATACCATTATACCAATTTTCAGATTTTTAGATCAAAGGATACAATTTCTAGAGAATCACTACTAATATGAAAACGAAAGCAAATACGAATACGAACGAAATGACGAACGCTCCAGAATACGCACCCTGAAAATGGTCATATGAATTTATTATAAGTATGTATTATTTTACTCTGCAAGTTGACCCATATTGAATTACATCGCCTGTATTAGTAATAACAGCTCTAATTTTATTAGACATTGTATCTAAAAGTATTGTCCCATATGTCTGGCACTGAATTTTTTAGAAAAAAAATCATATTTTACCAAAAGTAAAAGTTAAAATTAGTATAAAAGATGTCCCTTTAAATGCCGCTCGAACAATTATTACGCGTTATTGGGCCCACAGATTTTGTAATTTTAAGTATTAAGTAGACGAAAGAAATTTGTAGAAATTTCTCACCATTTGTGTAGGTTTTATAATTTGTTGAAATGTAAGCTGACCTGGGCTTATTTGTTGCCTATTTAGAAAACTGAACTGTCAGAGTAATAACTCCCTAGGGTTTATTTTTGACATACTTTCTAATTCAAGGCTCAAAATTTTACTCTTGTCATGATTTTCACATTCACCACTCCCGGTGATGATAAAATTATATAAACTATGTAAATAACACTACAGTGCGATTAATTGACTTTAGTAGACTCTAGTTCTTATTCTTTAATTTACAAAAGCAAATCTCATATACAAAACTCGACACATTCCAAAAAACAATCGGACAAAACCTTCCAGAAAAAATCTGTTGTGGCCAGCACAATACCTCTCGCCACTTCCTTTTTTTGGTTACATAAGTATAGGGCGCGAACAGTAATGTTACATTTTTGGGCTTCACAAGCAGATGTGTGGGCCCGTTTCACAATGATAATTAGTAATTATGTACATAGATGTCAAATGTTAGAATTTTTCATTAAAAATTTTAAGATTTTCTAAATTTCGTCAATTTATCACCAGGAGTTTAAAATTTACTTGTATGCCTTAGATATTTAACATTTAATTCTGCTCCACATGGAATTGGAAAATCACTAAATTTAGAATGAGAAATTTATACATAATTACTAGCTATCATTCTGACATGGGCCTCCATATCTGCTTGTCAAGGCCAACAAAATCATATGACTGCTCGCTCCCTATTGTATTTAACATTTCTTGTATACTCTACACCAAAAATTCTACTTACGCATATATCTATTCCATATATATTTAGATTGTTTAATTTTAAATTCATTTTTGATGAAGAAATTTTGTCCTCTTCTAATTTTTCGAAATGTTTCCAATTCTATTAATACATTAAGAAATAATATAATGTATGTACTTCCCAGAAAAACTCTTCAGTAATGTCTTCGGATTTCTGACACTGACATTTATCTGTCAGTTACAAAAAAATTAAATTTTCAACTATTTTCCATGGCCATTCTTTCGGCTGTAAAATTTATTATAACAGATTATTTTACATATTATATTTCTTTTATCTCTAAATCTATAGAATATATTATAAAATATTTAAATGTATCAGAAAGAAAATTTATTTTTCTTTAATATTATCAAGAAAAAATTTCAAAAATTATTATTTAGAAGATTTTTTTTCAAGAATCTTCTACTTCCGGTTGTTCAATTGTTACCAAAACCTTTTCAGATCTTCCCATGAATGTCCGATTGGGAAATACGTAGTTACACAAATTTAAAGTCTTATAGTTTTTGAGTAATCGTCCTTCCAACATCCTACATACATACACACACACATACATCCACACACACACACACACACACACACACACACACACACAGACATCATCGTAAAAATGTTAAAATCGGATTGTAGGGACCTTAAAACGTGCTTATTCAATAAAATCTGGATATGCGATTTTTAGCATGAATCCAATACCTCTCTTAGCGAGAGGTAAAAATACACAGTTTCTGACTATCCGACTCATAACTTTACTCGCTGATACAATCTATAGAAAACAGAAACCTATAGCTTTAATGGAAAAATTCTTAAAGAAACATACCTAATAGTTGCCAAAGTGTTTAGCATGTTTTTAAAAAAAATTCAGAAGCATGTTAATAGAAATAGTAGCAGTAAAGCATTTACTTTTTTTAATCTCAACACTTTTGTGTAAGATCTGAAGCTGTTAAGAACCCATCGTAAATGTCAACATTAACAAAACACCAGTAAAAAATGAATCAAAAATAGGACAATGAAAGATAAAGTGGTGGAGAAAAAGAGAAAGAAAAACAAAAGGTTGAATATTTCATTGGGATGTTTCCCATTTTATTTTGGTGTGTCTATTTTAGGAAGTTGAAAACCAATTCTTTGGAGCAAAATGGATTACGGCGATCCGACCACGCGTGCTCTTGAACACATAAAGATATCACACACGGAATATCGGCCTTCCGCCCGCTCGCGTATCATTTCTCTTGCAGCGGATTTATATCCATTTCATGTGCGACAAAAGCAACCAATATTTATTGTATAAACACTTTGCTATATTTCAAACGACCAGACCTACTTCATTCAAACTAATACACTACTCTTTTGTATGCTTTCTATACAATAACCTTTGTATTTGTATTGAAAAACGAGGAAAAAGTCAATTTTCGGAATGAATATTTTTCAACATTTTCTTATAAAAACTAATTTAGTCATTTATACATACATTATTAAAATTAGTATATTTATATACTTGTTCGCACTATCGATTGGTGGGATCACAAATTAAAATACGTACTTTTGCTTTCAAATTTCGAATCCACATGTTGATTTCTGTTCTTCAGATATTTGACTTCAAAGTTGAACCCCAAAAACACCCATTCTTATAAATGACCCTAATATGAGTGAAGATACGTAATTGACGACAGCACCATTCGATTCTACGGAGAAAAATTATCCATACCATTATACCAATTTTCAGATTTTTAGATCAAAGGATACAATTTCTAGAGAATCACTACTAATATGAAAACGAAAGCAAATACGAATACGAACGAAATGACGAACGCTCCAGAATACGCACCCTGAAAATGGTCATATGAATTTATTATAAGTATGTATTATTTTGCTCTGCAAGTTGACCCATTATTCAAAAAATATGAATATAATTTTGAATATTTTAATCTTTTACTTCAAAATTGTGAATTTGATATTTAGTATCCCCCACATTCCGTATTAATTATGATTTTATTGTAATTACTCCAAAACTATGAAAATGACAACTATAGGACACTTGTGAATGTGTATACCTGTAATTAATTACACCAACAAGTTTAAGTGCATAATAACATAATTATAATTACATTATGGGTTACGTAGGGCTCTCATCTTCCCTGGAATAATACGCTATGGCAGCAGGAATAATCTGAGGGCAAATTTGTGAACGTTGGCATCGTATGATTTGATTACATCTCGAAATTGGTTGGGGCATATTGAGATGCAAGGTGGTATAATTACGTATAGAGACATGAGATCATGATCTTCCACAGAAATAGAGATATACTCGTGTATATAGATGTGTAAGAACCTGAGTCCTTCAAAATTAACGATGTACAGTATCGGACATAAATAGAGCTACTCTGTAGGAACTAATGGAAAATACTGCCCCATATTTAAATATTCAAAATATTTTCAAACTTCTTGTACAATGTAAAGGTGGCATATTCATTAAACTTTATGGACGTTAAATAAGTAATTCAAAATTATGGTACTAAATCTCACAGTACTTATGTATTTGAATACAGATGTGATACAATCTTATATTTACTTTAAAAAAAATAACCAGAATATCAATTTATGAAAGAAACTTAAATTAGACAAAAAATAAATAATGCTACATATTCAATAATTATTTAAACAGATTGCAATCGTTGTGGCATCGAATTAAGTAAATCAGCGACGATATTATGGTTTATAGACTTCCATGCACCCGTTATAATTTTAAATAATTACTTGGAATTATTAATATTATTCCTTGCAATATTTTCGTTAATGGTTTCCAACAGATTTTAAATTGTATGAAAGATTAGACGACCATTTAGAATTATAGACACATAATCAAATCGGCTCGTAACTCTGTTTTTCATTCACCACTCTCACGCGGTTGAAAATACGACAACGTGGTTTCAAAATATGAAATTTTCTTTCTAATTATGCATTACACGATTTTAGCGAATGAGTGGTTCACAAATAAAACATAACTTCAATACAAAAGAAATTTCTTTAATATTTTGAAAAGTTTCAAATCGACATATTTCTCATATTTCATCCATTTTTCCGATACCGTTAGTGACATTATAACGCGATTTGCATTCGACATGAATTTTTCTTTCCTATCATGTATTTGCACGATTGTTGCTGAGGAGTGGTTTGTAGGTTGGAAGATGTTCAATATGTTGCAGAAGTTTCTGTGGAATTGATGTTATGTTTTATTTATATATTACTTATTCGCTAAAATCGTGCGATGTATAATAAGAAAGATTATTTCATGCTGAAATGAAAAAAGAGTTACGAGCCGAATTGAATATGTCTGTAACTAGTAAATAGTCGTCTGATCTTTAATACAATTGAAAGTATGTTGGAAACCATTGACAAAAATATTGCAAGGTATGACATTAATAATGCCAAGCAATTATTTAAAATTATATCGGATGCATGGAAATCAAACCACAAAATCCGATAATTTAATTAATTTGATGCTTAACGAATACAATGTAATATAAAAAATAATTATTAAAGTATTAAATATGTAACATTGATTATTTTTTGTCTAACAAGTTTATTTCATAAGTTGTTATTCTGGTTAATTTTTTTAAAGCAAATATAAGATTTTTAAACAGTCGCTCTATTTTTGTTGCACCTCACATCTGTATTCAAATACATAAGTACTTGTGAAATTTAGTACGATTACTTATTTAACATCCATAAGGTTTATTGAATATGCCACCTTTTCAGTTTAATTTTTCAATTTAAAATATGTGGGAATATTTTTTATTAGTTCCTACGGAGTTTCTCTATTTATGTCCGATACTGTATGTTTTCTGATTGTGTTTAGAAATATTAATGAATTTAGATATTGATTGTCGGTTACCTTCATTCTGTAACCTTTCTATGTTCTTCTATGTTTTATTTCCATAAAACCGTTCACGAAAGTATTTCAAAGTTTATCCAGAATATCAAGATTCAGATCGTAAAAAGATTTGAAAAAGACAAGATGAAGCTTTTTGAAAAGCAAACAAGATTTTGATACTTACTTTTACACATACACCGTACTTTGAAAACTTTCTTTATACTTTCGTTTCTTTTTCAAAGATTTGGACAATTCTAATACATTTCAGATTCCATGTCGTATAACCTTTTTAAGGAAAATAATAGTCTACCAATGGAACTTTATTCATTGTCTAATAATAAAAAGCTTTTTAAATATTTGAAAAAGTGGAAAATTAATTTTAATGGGTATTGACACAAGAATAAAGTGTAGCATGGAAATGTGTAATTTACAAGAACATGATATTATTCATACACTACAATTATGTTTAATGTTTCATTCGGACGTTTAATTTTAATCACCATTTCGAAGTATTCAATTCATTTTTAACATAATTTACTACTAAATTATTTATTTTAAATATACCTTTGTATACATTCATTTTATACTTCCAAATGATACAATCATTTAAATATTAATTCATGCTTTTCATTTCAGACATGATGTAATTATTATACATGATTATTTTTATGATGTACATTTATTATTATTTTAGTTAAGGGTTTTAAGCGCTAACCACTTTCGTTAGTGTAATCTGTAAGAGCTATTGTAACATGGCCCTATCTTAGTTTTTTGGAAGTAGTTATAGATTTGTTATGAAGCATACAAACAGTTTTATTCTCGTATACAATATTGTAAACAATATATTTTAAGATATTGTATGAAATTCGTATTAACGTGACTCCTTGTAAACTGTCTCTATACAATTTATGGTATTGTAATGCATACAAGTATGAAATTGGTTCATTTCTTTATTTGACATTTATTTACCTGAATTTTTGACATAAGTGACACTTCCTAAACCCAAAGGAATTATCATATTTGTCATTAATAGTATTGTGAAAGAAAAAAAAGTAGTATAGAAGCCTCAATAACAGATATAAGTACAAGAACAACTAAAAACCAGAAGAAAAAAGCCAAATTTAAATTCGTAAATATTTTAGGTATGACAAGAAATGGTTTTAAATTTAGATTCTTGTTGCGTTATTTACAGATG
The DNA here is from genome assembly GCA_951394225.1 of Harpalus rufipes. Classification (NCBI taxonomy): domain Eukaryota; kingdom Metazoa; phylum Arthropoda; class Insecta; order Coleoptera; family Carabidae; genus Harpalus; species Harpalus rufipes. The sequence goes on along the minus strand of OX596284.1, from coordinate 15,722,041 downwards.
AAGAAAACTGGCGAAAAACATAAAAATAACAACAGTTAATATCGTATTACAATTTAATCAAATTAATTAGGGCTCTATTTATCATAAAATTCTAGTAATAATAATAACTACTAAGATTCCCATTTTCCGAATACGCTGAAAAAATCATTTACGTTTATGTTTCTGTTGGTCTTCATCATTGTACAATAGTATAAACTTTCGAAGTCAATAATAGCACTAATTAATGCAATAAAAATTGTATTTAGCATTATTCACAATTTAGGTAGTATTTTAAAAATTAATGTTTCCATAACAAGTAGCTCAGTTTCTTGTTCAAAATACAATATTTTAAAACAATTATTGTTCAATACAATTTTGATCATTTGAATACCAAAAATTGTATAGTTAATGATAAATTTTTGACATTTCAATTTATTGTTTTGTATACAATATTGTTTCAGATTCAATGTTTACGTGAATTTCAAAACTACAATTTATTGTATACGGGACAATAATTGTTTTGATTACAATATCGTTTTTTAAACAAGTGTCACGAGAATCAGGCTGAGAGTGTTTCTTCGTTCTCTTCGCAGAGCCGACAATTACCATTTTCAGCTATACCAATCTTACAAATATGTTATTTCACAGGACAATGACCTGTAAAGATACCTGTTATAGTTCAAAGGTTCTTCTTGCTGAGAGCTAACAGTTCTTTGGCGTTTTTCGACAAGGGTGAAATGAATTTCTACGACCGAATAAGGCCTGGAATATGTCTCCAAAATTTAGTGAAAACGTGTTGTCCACTCAAAAAACTTCAAAATACTATCTTTTACTATTTATTCTCATAGAAATGATTGAAATTATAAATTTCGCAAAATCGTCGGCTTAATATTTATTACTATAAAACTTTAAGGGTGTCGGAAAAATATGAAAGAATAAAAGAGTGTTTATGATTAAAGCTGTGAAAAAATTCGTGACAAAAAGTGCCAACTCATTTCGTTCTTTTTCACTAAGCTCTCTCTATAACGGCGATAATATATTCGTTGTTTGACCCATTTTTCAAAGTTGAAACTCATTCTATAATACATTGAATCGTATCAGGCCATCTCTTTTTTTATTCATTTTTTGACGGTTTAACTTAAGTAATCCTGATTCGTTTACATGTCATTTAAGTTCCACACTTTTGAGTACTCAAAAATTTTAAAAAGCAATTAATCATTTCGAAGATTATATAGTCCACGTTTTAACGAATCAATTTTATTTCGTTAATTGCTAAGTCTTGTTGTACTTTGTTTTATAATTCTTCTTTTGTTCGATGTCATTTGAATAGATTAAATTGACATTTTAATCTTGGGAAAAATTTACTAATAATCTAATTTGTTCCAATTATTAAATTAACTTTTCTTGTTGAACTTTGGGGGGAGATTATTAAATTTTAATTTGATAAGATTCTAGAGTTATGAAAACATGGGATAAAAATCTGTTGTGGCCAGCACAATACCTCTCGCCACTTCCTTTTTTTGGTTAAGTAGAGGGCGGGAGGGGAGTCATGTTACATTGTTGGTCTTGACAAGCAGATGTGGAGGCCCGTTTTAGAATGATAATTAGTAATTATGTACATAAATGTCAGAATTTTTCATTAAAAATTTCAAGATTTTCTAAATTCATGTAGTTAATTTACATAATTACTAGCTATAATTCTGACACATGACTGCTCGCACCTTAATGTATTTAACATTTCTTGTAAACTTACACTCTACACCAAAAATTCTACTTATATCTATTCGATATATTTAGATTTTTTTAATTTAAATTCATTCTATGAAGAAATTTTGTCCTACTCTTTTAATTTTTCGAGATGTTTCCAATTCATTGTCGGAAGTAACAGCATATATGAAGTGTATGTGTAATATACCTATACTATTAAATATTAAACTATTAATGGAATAAGAAATAATATAATGTATGTACTTCCCAGAAAAAAATCTTCAGTAATGTCTCCTGATTTCTAACACTGACATTTTTTGACAATTTAAATTTTCAACTATTTTCCATGGCATTCTTTCGGCTGATTTATTACAACAGATTATTTTATATATTATATTTCTTTTATCTCTAAATCTATAGAATATATAATAAAATATTTAAATGTATCAGATAGAGAATTTAATTTTCTTTAATATTACCACGAAAAATTTTCAAAAAATAATATTTAGAAGCATTTTTTTCAAGAATCTTCTACTTCCGGTTGTCCAATTGTTACCAAAACCTTTTCAGATCTTCCCATAAATGTCCGATTGGGAAATACGTAGTTAAACAAATTTAAAGTCTTATAGTTTTTGAGTAATCGTCCTTCCAACATCCCACATACACACACACACACACACACACACACATACACACACACATCCACACACACACACAGACATCATCGTAAAAATGTTAAAATCGGATTGTAGGGATCTTAAAACGTGCTTATTCAATAAAATCTGGATATGCGATTTTTAGCATGAATCCAATACCTCTCTTAGCGAGAGGTAAAAATTAATGTAACATTTTTATTTATGTAATTGTGATTTATTAATTAAATGTGAGAAATTTCTTCACTGTGGTGTCGATAAGAGTTAACAATTACTCGAATTCCAATAGTACAGCATAACTAGCAGGACATTCTTATTCACACATAATTATCGACCGCTATCACTCCTATTGTATTTATTTGGCTATCTCCGACCTCCTTCGGTTTGGATTAGGGTTCGCTCACATCATTTCGGGAGTACATTGTATTCCCGAAGTCTCATAGCTCCGACGCTGCACGACTAAGAATTGCCACATGTCCTACGCATATCAGATTCTCTGGGCAAAATTCGATTTACACTGGGAAAAAACACATATCCGGTAGAAAGATAGGTTCAACATTAGGAGAATAGATGTCTCTATAGTATATAGTAATACAATATTTACTAGGGTTACAGGGTCCACCAGAACTAATTTTTGTCCAACAATAAATTCCAGCCTCTCCTTCATCCTAGTTAAAACCACGGTTAATGTAGTTATTGCCGTCCCTAAAAAGTTTGTGATGCTATATTAAGCATCGATAGGAGTGATTGGCTTTCGGCGGATCGCCAGTGTAGCGGTTAGGTTTTCTGATATACGGTTGAAAAAAATGTTTGTAATGCAGATTTGAAAAGTTTCTTCTATAGAAAACGAAGCGTGTTCAGGTGTCGTCGTTTTCGGACTTGAAATTGAAGTTATAAGAATTTTGAGTTCCGATACGTACTCATCATTTCATAGTCGAATATTCTCAAGCAAACTCGGCTACGTAACTTTTTATAATTAAAACTTGCTCAAAGTGATTCATTTTAAAATAAATAATAATAAATTTTGGTAATATTGTCGTCTAAATAAAAAAGGAAATGTAAAATTTAATGTTGTGTTTTAATTAGGCAAGTTTGAAAACTGTACCCAAACTAGGCTATAAAGAAAATAATTAAAAAATGTTCCAGAAACAGTAAAACTATACTTCATTATCAATTAAGCTAAATTCTTTAGCTCCGTGTTCCAGTTTTATGAATATGAGGCAATAAAGAAGTTAATATAAAATAATTTGCTTCCAGGAAGTATGAAACATGCAATAGCTTTATTAAAATATAATCCTTTAAAGCTGCAATATTTAAAATTTAACCTCATTTTTAATTCACCGACTTTAAATTCTTCATCTGTTCAATTCCCATTCGTGATCGCTAATGCTGCTCATCGCCAGACTATTGACTTCTATATAAAACTTACGTTAAGATCCTAGATATCGTTGCATGCAAAAAAGGCCTAACACCAAATGGATGAAGAACATGAGCACAGACAATAACTTCAAGATTAGACGTTGAGCATTCACGAATAGTATTCAACTACACGTACAATTTCAAATACATATTTTAGTTTTTTAACTGCAGGCCTAGAAACCTGCTATTATTTAACTTTATTTGACATGAGAATTTTTTTTCACTACCACTTGCTTATAACCATGGTAACCTAGGTCAACAAAAACTGTCAGTTCTCAACGAAACTCGAGTTAGTGACGCACGACAAGGCGAAAGTGCTCTCACATCTCATCTCGTGCTGTTAATTTTTACGAGACGAGAACGAGAGCGAGATTTTAGTTTAAAATTCGAGGCGAGATCGATATAACAACTGCAGAAGTGAGAAATCTCGCGAGATTCTCGCGAGGTCAGTCGCAAAAAATATTTTTTTAATATTTAATTAGTTTTACAGCTGATAGGAGTGCATTAACAGATGTTCGTATTGAAATATTTAAGAAATCATAATTTTGTAATAAATTTGTTATTTTAGAGGCAAATTCAATTATTTAATAACACCACATTTTCTGGTAACCGTAAATGAATAAATGAATAAACATATGTTCGTAAGAATATAATTTGATGGCAAGAATTTTGTGTTTTTTGTTTCTCCTCTTTACAAAGTTATACAACTGAAAAGGACGACGTACGATTGGGGCGAATTTTATGTCTCTTGCAGTTAAACTGTAACGTAATACACAGTGCGCAAGCGCTTATTTTGTAATGAGACTCTCGCTCGAGAACGACACGAGGTCCAAAAAAATGTGCGAGAACGAGAGCAAGATGGAGATTACAGATCCGAGAACGAGAATTAATATTTCGTATTTCTCGTATCGTCTCGTCTCGTCTCGCGTGCATCACTACTCAAGCCTTCAAATTCGAAAATTATTTGACTCAGTAAAAAAAGTGTTAACATGGTACTATGGATTCACAATTTAAATTTACCGCCTAATTTGAAATTGATCTACGCTGGTCCGCTAATGTAAAAATGTTAAACATGTAAATGCATGAGTGAATATTCTTTATCCCATGTATACAAAGTATCCAATAAATGAACGTCAATATGATATTATGGATTTATACTGAATTTTTACTAGAGTGTACTGTTCATGTTGAGATGTACATTATAAACTCTGTATTTTACTGTTTCGAAGCCTGTTCTCCTCTGGAGAAGCATGAATTGCAGTGGATTGTCGCAAACGACATCTCAAGTTTAGCTATAAAGGCTTAACTTCGTGAAATACAACGCCGAGAGAAATATCAATATAGTGGGAGACGGTCCCTTGACGATGTCTGCAGCAGATATCGCAGGGTTTTCTAAGCTCGGGATAGTGTTTTCATGTATAGAGGTCCCTCGGCTTGTTTTCCTAACAAACTGATTTCTTTAACTATCAGTTTGGACTAATGTTAATGATATTGCTGAAGTTTGGGGCAGAAATTGTCAGTCCATGGAGAAGTTTATTAGGAAAGAATCAATAAATAACAAAAATAAATAGAAAAATAAAAAGTGCATATTTATTTATTTTATTTTATATATTTATATGGAGCCAGAACTAAAGTAACTGTGAATGTGTATCAAAAGAGTTCTGACTTCTGTGTAGAAAATGGTAAAATTTTACTAAAACTATTGATAAAAACTATATTTAATTTCTATTGAACAAAACTGTTTGTTTTATCTATAAAATACAATTAAACATTTTAATTGATTAAATGGAGTTCAGTTCTATTTAATTGCTTTTTTATATTACATTATTTTTAATCTACAAAGTGATTTAATTGACAGTACCACGCAAACAATATTAGCAATAAGCGAAAATTAAACTTGTATCCCAGTAGATTTGACATCCAAAACGCAAAACCCTAATTTCTGCAATAAATATAAATTAATGATGACACTTTTCGGAAAATGACATGTAACATCTCTGTAATTAACAGTTAATTACGTTTTATTACTCAAAGACTAATGAAAAATGAAAAACACATCATAATATTCATTAATTATTCTCTTAAACACTAACTGTTAATCAATATTTACTATAATTTATTTAAGCTCCAATAAAATTTATGTTATTGAAGATAATTATTGTGTAGATAATTTATGTTTTATCTACCTTTGGGGACACATAAACAAATGTGTTTATCAACACGCATTTGTTCGTTTTAATAATTGGTGCAATATATTCATATATAAACGTATCATATTACGAAAAAATAATATCAAATTGATCAAATTAAAGCTTTTTATAATTTTAAACTTCATTTGGCTGCGCTTAAATTCTCAAGCTTATAAACTTTTTGCACAAACAACAGCAATGGGGTGATTTAAAAAAAAATGTCCATTTTTACCTCTCGCTAAGAGAGGTATTGCATTCATGCTAAAAATCGCATATCCAGATTTTATTGAATAAGCACGTTTTAAGGTCCCTACAATCCGATTTTAACATTTTTACGATGATGTCTGTGTGTGTGTGTGTGGATGTGTGTGTGTGTGTGTGTGTGTGTATGTGTGTGTGTGGGATGTTGGAAGGACGGTTACTCAAAAACTATAAGACTTAAAATTTGTTTAACAACGTATTTCCCAATCGGACATTCATGGGAAGATCTGAAAAGGTTTTGGTAATAATTGGACAACCGGAAGTAGAAGATTCTTGAAAAAAAATCTTCTAAATATTATTTTTTGAAAATTTTTCGTGGTAATATTAAAGAAAATTAAATTCTCTATCTGATACATTTAAATATTTTATTATATATTCCATAGATTTAGAGATAAAAGAAGTATAATATATAAAATAATCTGTTGTAATAAATTTGACAGCCGAAAGGATGCCATGGAAAATAGTTGACCAGTTGAACTGTTTGTAACTGACAGATAAATGTCAGTGTCAGAAATTCATAGATATTACTAAAGAGTTTTTCTGGGAAGTACATATACATTATATTATTTCTTAATGTATTAGTAGTTAAATATTTAAGATTATAGGTCTATTACATATATCCTTCAAAAATTCAGTCAATCCTGACAATGAATTGGAAACATTTCGAAAAATTAGAAGAGGACAAAATTTCTTCATATAATGAATTTAAAATTAAACAATCTAAATATAAGGAATAGATATATGTAAGTACAATTTTTGGTGTAGAATGTAGGTATACAAGAAATGTTAAATACAATAGGGCGCCTTGACAAGCAGATATGGGGACTCATGTCAGAATGATAGCTAGTAATTATGTATATAGATGTATCATAATTTCTCATTCTAAATTTAGTGATTTTCCAATTCCATATGGTTTATTTTCCTCGACAAGTAAATTCCACACTCCTGGTGACAAATTAACTACGTGTATTTAGAAAATCTTGAAATTCTGAATGAAACATACTGACTAATTATCATTCTGAAACGGGCCCCCACATCTGCTTGTCAAGGCCAATAATGTAACATGACTGTTCGCGCCCTATACTTATGTAACCAAAAAAGGAAGTGGCGAGAGGTATTGTGCTGGCCACAACAGATTTTTATTATAAAATCGTAGAATTCATCTGGGGACCCGGGTTCGATCCCGACCGACACCAAAAAATACTTCAGATTTTAATGGCATTAAATTGACCCTTGTGGTGTATTCTCCACGCCAGCATTGAGTGCCCGTGAGGTGACGCGTTGTAAGCGCCCGCACGGTACAAATATTTCATCATTACCGATATCTGTATATATATATATATATAAAGCAGATTGGCACACCCAGCAATGGATAATATGCCGTGATGATATATTTGTATTTATTTATTTATTTATTTAGTAATATAAAATAATTTGAAATATGTGACTTTTGATTTATAAATTTGCTATTAAATTTTCGTGGCTGTGAACACGGACTATTTTTGTGACCTCACAGCTCCATACTCACACAAAGATATTTCTCTCTCACACATACACATTTACACTCCACGTGATTTCCGTTTTAGCCATTATAAACATAAAACAGCTATTTATCCTAAAATTGTGATAGGTGAAAGCAGAGTATACAAGAGAGAAGGTTATTATTTTTGTATATTTCTCTAAAAAGTACTAGTGCAGTAAAAGGTATGTAAATAAAACATTTATTTAAGTAAATACCGAACCTAACAAAAATAGTTCCGAACTAAACCAGTAAAGCTTAATTATTTTATCCGTGAAACTGTGTCATCGTTGAAATATTTGAAATTAAAGGCAGCTATTGAAAAAGCAAATCTCTGATTCTACAGATTTGTAGAGTGTACATACACCTACATATTTAATTTGACCTATTCCTGCGCGAAAAAAATTAATCAGAAAATGTGAAATTACCCCATTCAAGACAAGCTTTAAAAACTTATTTTCAAATAAGCTACTTAATAATTTATTCATGTATTTAAGAAACCACATAAGTGAAAAAAGTAAAAATTTCAGGAGACACAAGAAACTGACAAAGAAGGTACTGGACAAAAAATCTGAAATTTATTGCTTTATATATTGTTTATGGTCTTCCAGATAGTACTATGATTAAAATTTTCTAAAACATGTAACTACATTATAAAAAAATTCATTGTGGCAAGAATAATTCCTTTCGCCACTTCCGTTACTGGTTACATAAGTGTTGGGCGCGAGCAGTCATGTAACATTGTTGGCCTTGGTAAGCAGATATGTGGGCCCGTGTCAGAATGACAATTAGTAATTATGTCAAATATCAGAATTTTTCATTAAAAAAATCAAGAAGAGTGTAGAATTTACTTGTCGGGGAAAATAAACCACAAGGAATTGGAAAATCGCTAAATTTAGAATGAAAAATATATATGACATCTATGTACATAATTACTAGCCATCATTCTGACAAGGGCCCTGATATCTGTTTGTCAAGGCCAACAAAGTCACATGACTGCTCGCGCCCTATTGCATTTAATATTTCTTGTATACCTACACTCTACACCAGAAATTCTACTAATATCTATTCTTTATATTAAATTTTATAATTTTATGTTCATTCAATGAATTTTTTTTGTCCTACTCTCCTAATTTCTCGAAATGTTTCCAATTCATTGTCGGGATTGACAGTTTTTTTGAAATGTATATGTAATATACCTACAATTTTAAATATTTAACTATTAATAAATAAGAAATAAATAATATTAAAATCGGATTGTTGGGACCTTAAAACGTACTTATTCATTAAACTCTGGATATGCGATTTTTAGCATGGATCCAATATTCCTAATTCATTACACTTAAAAAATAATTATTTAAAAATATATTCTTCCAGAGTTACATAGTCACCCCAATTCTGTAACATATATAGTTATTAACTCTTTGCAATATTGTTACAGCAAATAACCAATAATAATAATAACGAAACACTGAATGAAAAAGGAAAAAGACTGGCTTTACATTTTTATTTCACTTGGCTACAATTTTGAGCAATGTTGCTAAGATAGTAATTTCCTTACAGAATTGGAATGAATAAGGTGACAAAAATTCATTACGATATTATTTATTGGTATTTTTCTATAGAACAGTACAAGACTTCTTTATTTTTAAATAATTTAGTACCACTTTTTTTTACAAAAGTAATAAGAAAAATGTAAATTATTAAAACAACTTTCAGCACTCACAATACTAAAATGATATAACCTTTTAATTTATGTTATGTATGGTTAAATAAAATATATAGAATATACACTAAAAAGTTGTATTAAGGGAAATCAAAAAGCATATGCATAATTATCTATGTGTTGATATATTTTTTGTTTTACTGACTTGGTACATATCTGTACTGGATCACTTTAGCCAAATAAATTATTATTGTTATATTAATTCAAGAGAGAAACAATATGCAATATGTCTGTGACTAAAAATGTTGTTTCACGTTAAAATTAAATTTTAACTGTTCTACCAATGAGCATACTAAGCATCTGACATATATACTGTTTCTCATACAAATATGAGTATACCTTCGTAGAATTCGATTCAGAAAAAATATCAATATTGGAAAAACATGACTTTTGTGGTTTCTAAATAGGTGATTCGATTGACGGCTTGAATTGGCTTGATAATTCAATCTCATAAAAAAATTAAGCTTGGTTTGGGCTTAACATACCACATATGTTCAATCTTTTTTCAAAGTCAGGCTTGGCTTTATTTTTTAAGCTTTTCCGAGCCAAACCAAAAATATATTGCTGATAATAAAATACGTCTGTCCATAATGAGAACATGAATATATTATGTAATTAATAGTAAAATTGATAATAAATTGCTACATTGTTCTTGAGTATAAAATGCCAGCGTTTAATATTTCAGAGTCCCATTTATGTAGGCTGATATAATACCGCGCAATTACCTCGCGAGATATATCAAAGAGGGCGACGGTCGTTCCATCGACCAATAGCAGTTTAACGACACAAGACAGACCCGCGAGTAATTTTTTCCCGAATAGGGTGCAGGTATCAGCAATAAATTTCCAGTAATTTGAAATTTATAAGTGCTCGGACCGAAATTAAGTACAATTAGTGGCCATTAGGTCGCATTACCAACTGAGTTATGAAGCAGTACTTGTTTGCTTAATAATGACTTCCTTGTGGTTAACAAAAAAGATGATTGCAAGAAACTCAATGGCATAATTACGATATTATATTTCATTTCGCTATTACGAAATTATATCGTTATGGACCCTGCAATTAAAAAGAATTACAGGGACCGTATTGTGAAGGAAATTTACAATTTTTAGCTCTTTATTACGATTTATAATTTGACACAAAATATTTCCAGGTTGAATTAAAATAAAAGCAAATATAATGGTAGCCGCCATTAGTGTTATACTCTGCGGGATGATTCCAAAATGCTTACATTACTCAAATGATTATTTCTGGATATATACGACACTTAAAATAACTTTTTTATTTACAATTATTTTTATATTTTCTTTACTTATTAGTAAACTAGGCTTAGAGGCTCACAAGTCATGGTATTTGGCATGATGGTAACGCCTCCGGTTTGATTGGAAGTGAGATATACTCTCCTATTTGTAATGGAACCCCTATATATTTTCATATATATATATGGAATCTACTTAAAATTACAACGATATGTTTGAAGTGGAATAATTAACATGCCATGCCATGATATCAGGCAGGTTGTGAAAACAGTTGAGAAAATATTGAGTGATATTTAAATTAATTGTTTAAATAGTAAGTTATTTTTGTAAGATTCTACACTTTCTTAGAGAAAACTAATCAATATGTTATCATAGCCTCCTTGATATGGCTCACTCAAGTGGACATCTGATTCTGTCAACCCCCCCTCCTAGACCCCCAGGGGGCGGGGAAGGTGGACAACTTTGTAATCTTAATTAGAAACCACCATTTTTCTTACTGCAGATTCGGATAGATTGTCAAAAATGAAATAGGGTTTACCCCGGGACCCCGGGAACTTTTTTTATTCCTGACAGTTGGCGCTTTGGTTCATTTTAGGCGTAGAAATTAGTTAGAATTGGGGACGCAATTTTGAATGGCATTTGTATATTCTAGCGCCATCTGTTAGGAATAAAAAAAGTCCCCTGGGCAAACCCTACTTAATTTTTGACAAGCTATCTGAATCTGCAATAAAAAATGGGGATTCCCATTCGAGATTATAAAGTTGTCCTCCTTCCTCGCCCCCTGGGGGATCAGTGGGGGTATTTTGACAAAATCGGATGTCCACCTCGACAATAAAACTTTTCATTCGGGACATTTCTTGATCAGTTGAATATTTCTCGAGTTATTCGTGGTAGTACATTTAAATGGGATATCTGTATATGTATACGCCCGTGAATTTCGTTGCCGCAATAAACGCGAAATTGTCGTTGACACCATCGCTACGAATCTTTCGCGTTAGTTTTGGAGGGCCTTAATTCACAAAACAAATTTCGAAGATATTGTCAATTTAACACGATCCTTGCAAAATCAAGTGTGGTAATAATTTTCCCAAGTTTAAATTTTGTGCATACTGTGTGTGTATAAAATTGCTGCATATGAAGGTTTTGAAGTACCGATGAATATGCGAAGTGGAAGCTATGCTACGCACTCCTACCCCACATGCGCCGCTCGTGTCCCATGCCTCATAAAAACAATATCGCTTCCCGATATGAAACCATTCGGAAGTTGAACGTCGCATGAGGAACTTACCAGAGCCGGTTGAATTTGTTATCGGCTAACGGCGTTCCCTAGACTGCGTTTATTTAAATCGGCCGCCCAGCCACCAACTTTTCCTTTTTTTTTTCTTCTTCTGGGGCGCTGTGTTATTTGAATGAAAATGGAATGTTTGAATGCAAACGAGGAAATTAAGAAATGTGTGTTAAATTACATTATTTGCAGGAGAATTAAAAGCTGCCGACTTATTCGGAGTTTTAATATGCAGCAGGAAATTGTATTCCTTGTACTCGCTTGCCAAAGGAGAGAAATATTTAAATTTTATATTATCTTATTAAACGAAGGCTTTCTTATGGACTCTCCTAACTCTTCAAATCGACCATTTAAAATCACCAAACTTTAATCAAGAATTCCTTACATTTTATTTTTTATCCCAAAAGAAAATTAATTTTCTTTCACAGTCGTTCATTTCAGCACAGTATTTTAATTCTTTAGCCTTACTACGCACAAAATAAATTCATACAGTGTTACCTAATCATGAATCACCTTAATCTTCAATGGATATTTGATGTTAACAGATACAAGGCAATTTTTTCTGACTACTGAATTTATTGAAATTGTCATCCCAAGTTAGTAATATCGTTTTCTATTTATATATTTAGTGCGAAACTTTTTTGCACTTGCTATGATCGTCAGGTCTTACCAGTGGCGTCTGTCAAATTCAAATATTTTGAGTTTTAAAAAGTATCTGTGAAGTATAACGTATATAAAAAAAATATCTTCATATACCGAATTTTCCTAATTATTTTTTGAATAGAAACTTACTCAGCAAACAGAATTACATATACAACATTTATGCAACATATAAGTAACCTTGAAAATTTAAAGTTCCTATGTTATGTAACATGTATTTTACATTTTTATGTGAATTCATGGCTCTATTTGAACAACAACGACTTGTATCAGATATGTAACATATACATTGTATCATAAAATCGTACAGTTTACTTTTATCAGTAAAATATAAAATAATAAGGGCTTCCATAAAAGACATTCATTAAAAAAAATAATCAGCAGATATTTCAATATCAAATTATATTCATCAAATTTAAAAATAATGTTTACTCTACTTTGTGTAATTTTACTGAAAACAAATTATATATAAAATTGAGACAATAATTATTCGTACACCTACACTAGATCATATGAAAAGTGTTTTTTTCCCATTCTTACGAATCTAACTGAAGAATGGGAAAAAATCCACTTTCCATATTAACTAATTTAATAAAGTCAATGCCTTGGCTACTGGAATCTGTGATTAAAGCCAATGAATACCTCACTAAATATAAAATTTAGTATTATTGTATAACTGTAGGAATACCAATAATTTTGTCTGAATTTTTGTATATAATTTATTTTCAGCACAATTACAGGAAGTAAACTAAAGATTTTAAAAATTTAATGACTATCATTTGATTCTGAAATAGTGAAAAAAGACTATAATTATTTTGTTAATGAATTTCTTTTTTGGAAACCCATTTTATTTTACATTTTACTGATAAAAGTAAAGTGTACTAATAATTGTGAGTCACTGTACATATGTAACAATGTTATGTAACTTTGAAATGTCTGTGAGCTCTTTCTGTTATGTATTTCTATAACTTGTGTAACAAACAGAAACAACTTCATTTAATTACATATGTCATTAAGAACCATATACTTCTTACAGAACAGTGCCATTCTTACGTGGAGAATACATCTTTTCACATGACTTTATTTCTGAACTTGTACATTCTTTCACCGATCTCAAAAATTTCAGGAATATGTAATTAAATTACTAATTCGAAGTCAAGGAAATTGTAGAAGGAGTTAGTATGTCTGACAGTTAGACGGAAATACTTTTTTTCTTGGGCTCATAAGAATTGTTCGTAGCAAAGTAGTAAAATTTCCAAAGTAATCCTGCCAAATTCAATTGAAAAGTTACGTCCAGAAGCAAATAACAGTGAAAATCAAATTTTCGTAACAAAAACTCTTTGAAACCATCGTGGTCTGACTTAATTCCAGTGAATCAAAGCTAGAGTCCATCTTAATTATGCATCGATTGAAGTGGAAACCTCATTGGCGAAGTTCTAGCGAGCGGCGTGAGATTCTATCTGCATATACTTTAGTTGGAAAGTTTTTATTCGGGATACTTTGAATTCCGTGCGGTCATATTCCTTTCACATGCGCGAGTGCCGGAGAATTCCGGACTCGACGGCTGTCCGTGTATGTGGAATTTATGATAATGTCAGCCATTCTTTCCCATATGTTTTCACGGGGCACATATATAAATTTATATGTGATATTCTGTATCGATATGCTAGCTTGCCCGGGAAGGCTGCCGCCAAATATCGCCGGAAACCCGGAGGCATTTACACACTTTCTACTTGGTCACTAGATAATACAATTTGGAAAATGAAACAAATGGAAAGAGAGACACTTCACGACAAGACTACCCGAGATGAGATCATGTGATACACATCTTTACCTGATTTCAACCCCAACTTAAAAAGTAACAAATTATATTGGTCAAATAAACTTAGACCACTTCAGACATTTGGAGGAGATTTCAACGGATTCAAAAATTGCCTTTATCCCGCAGTGCAATAACTAATAATAATAATAATACTTCTATGCAATACTATATTCTTTTGCCACACCCTAATAACTCTAATAGAATGTGACGTAAGTCTATGCAATCCCAAAAGCATCTAACATTTTAAAGACTTGACACTCTGGCCGAGCTGATGACCCTGTAGTACTGAATTCAGGACGCACCAGACTTACCTAGCCTGAGATTTTTTGTGCACATACACTAGCAGTCGGCCATGCTCAGGGCACGACGCGGAAAAATACACTAGTCAACAAACACAAACATAAAACATAAAAATTGTTTAACGTCGAGTAAACTCCCAACTTTTCAAATGGAAATCTAGGTTAGGTTTTTAACATGGAATTCTACACATGCCGTATTTGAATTCTCTGTGAAGATGTTATGAATATTCCTATAGCATTCCAATTATTGTCATTAAAATGGATGCAAATTTAAAGGTATCTAGTTGAATTCCATATCCCGGATGACCTTCTCAATTTTAAAGTTTGCTTTTGACTACACGAAGTATGGTTTCCAGTTATATTTCAAAATTGTTGTACTCATTAATATTGTCTTTCCTTATTATGTAGTTAAATTTAATGCCAATCATTTCAATCCTCTTATACTAAGGTGAAGTGTTCCTTTATTCTAATATCCAATTTCGATTTACCGTCCAGAAATGAATCCCATCCTATTCTATGTTATTCGTTAGAATCGGCTAGGTCCTTGGTATATTTATTAATTACACATTTCCACTTCACTTTACCTCACTAATCTTCACTATTAACGTATGTAACAAAAGTTTTCGGAAAACTTTAGACTTCTTCATTAAATAGAAACAAATATTTTATTAAAACATTGACATAAGGGGTTTATTTATTTATTTATATCAGTAACCAACAGTATACATATACCAATAACAGGTTTCCACGGTTTAAGTAATACAAAAATAGTACATAAATTATACCTAAGTGATTAAATTCATTAAGTTCAATACAAAATATAATAATTCAATGAATAAAGAAATCAGTGTTATCACTAGGAGAAAATATTTACCACCTCCTTTTTAAAGATATATAGTGATACGTGAAACAAGCCAATATGCACAAACTTTGAATTATAATTTGACATGATTCTATTTACTGGTGAATTTTTGTAATTGTAAGAATTAATTTCTTGTAATGAAAAAAAGGTTAGTTGACCGCGTACTTTTTGTGTTTACAGAAAATCTTAATGTAAAAGTTATTGAGGGTTATTCTTACAAACTACAGGGATAAGAAATCTAGTTTTACAACACTGATAGGGGACCATTATCTTGTATGCGACACAGTTTCTTAATACCTTGTCTTATTTGTCTCTGGACGATGTTATATATACTTTCCGGATCGTCAGAAATATTCTTGCCTGTAACTGTTGTTCGTTTTGGTATACCCAGACATTATTGTATACTTTTCTGCTAACGTCTTCAATCAGTTGCGCCTGAGAAACATTTATGGGATTATACTCTCTCTCTATCTGGGTTTTGTATAAAATGTTGGCTCCTTAATGCTCTGCAGCATCTGGAGATTCGCTCCAGCTGGGCAACGGTGTATTTGGTTATATAATTTTTTTTCGAATTTTTAAATAATTTTTGACCAAAGTTCTGCTAACAATCATCTTTAAAATTCCAAATCGCCGGGTTAAGTTGCGCCATGATGTTCTAACTTTATCTTGAGCATTTTAAAGGAGTCTGCTGATTCGATTTGGAGGCAAAAATTCGGGTCGCCACTCTTTGGTAAACTAATACATATTACACCTTCTTCACATTCCCTTATTTTTCAGTAAATAATCGTCTGTACAATATTTAAGATGACAACTTTATTAGACATCATTTAATAATAAAATTTGGTGAGTATTTTTCTCCCGAAAACTTTTATTACATACGTTATGTTAATAAAATGCAATTACATAATCATTACGAAGCCGAATTAAACACGTCTGTCTTCTACCGTGTTTGGAACAAAACACTCATCTATTATTTTAAAGACTATCCCAAAATTCTAAATTTTTTGTTTTGCGTTTCTTCCAGATTCTGTATTTTTCTATCAACATATTGCAATAAGTTGAGGCCAAAATTTTGAGGAAGTCATAGCAAAATACTAATATTATTTTCTTGCTAAATTTTCTCACAATTCTGGCAGTATGTTTTCATGATTGATAACAGTACTCGTATAGGTATTCAAATTCTTATGAAAGGTTTTTCCGGTTATTTTTAGAAAAAAATGAAAGATTCCTTTTGGTTCTGTATGAAAGTAGTGGTTCCTTTTGTGCAGCCGGGCGCACAAAATGCAGACTTCTCCTGTGAGGTATGACCGCTCCAGCACGAATAATAATATTGAAAATATTTCCATAATGTTTTCGTTTTTATCCAACTACCGTGCATGTTGGATAAATGGAAAACGTTACAAAACTCTGATGCAACCATGGAGCCATGCAAAATTTTCATTTTGTATTATACGGTCAATGCATGGACTAAGAATGCAATTTTCGTTAACAAATGCAATTCGCATATGATGAAAAATACTATTCCCTTTAGACCACACACAAAGGAATTTAATATTGTACACTACATCGCTTTTCTCAACTTTATGTGAAACACTGAAAAGTTTATAGTGCACACGGGCCGAAATTTAAGGCATAAAAATGTTGGTACAATATTTTCTATCATTCTTTCGAAGAATATTGGTTATTACATATTTACAAAGTGTATGTCGTTATATACATGTACACCAATGCGTAAGTTCTGGGTTACGATTTGTGACTATGTACTCCACATCAGACGATGAAGATTTACTTTTATTGATTGCTTTAGACTTTAGACGATAAATTATGCATTGTCAGGTTTCTATTTGTATTCCGCTTTAAATCATATACTTACGAGTATTAATTACATTATCAGGAGAAAGAAATGATAGTGGATTAATACATAAAATCAGAGAATTAAGATTTCCTGCAATGATGCAACAATTTCGACAAGATGGAACAGTTTATATTACATTACAAAAATGGGCACAAATTGAGTATTTTATTACCAATTCCATCTATTTTTCTGTAAATATAATAATGAAATCACTAGCGAATAAGCAGCGACGGCATGTGTACTTCATACCAGTATGGGGAGTCATGACTGTGTACTTTCAGCAGGGTTCGATAATATCGATATTTATTGATATATATCGAAATTTGAATATTTATTTCTATAGTTATTTTTTTTAATCATATGCAAGGCAAATGATAAATTAAAGAGTTTATCTTTATAAATTTTTATTTTAATAATGAAAGTACAAAAGTTCAAACAAAAAAGCAATTACTTAAATAAAATAAATAAAATAATACTTCTCTAATGCCCGTTTGCATCGTTACTAGTTAAGTTGTACTTAGTAATAAGTGGAGCTTAAATTATTAAAAACTTTTGTACCATACCTTAAGTTCTACTTTATTTTTACTATGTGACGCTTATATTAAGCCGTACTTCATCTACCGCTCAACTGCATTAAGTGACACTTATATCCATTGTAACATTTCGAGATATGCCAAACACATATGATAAATGTTTCAAACGATATTGAATATGAATATAATTTCTTACCCTTTTATCTAAAGTATTTCGAGAAAAATGGTATAAAAAATTTAAAATAATGTTACAATATTGCAATAGACTATGCAATAAACACAGGTACTGATATGTCTGTTATCTAAATAGGTTACACTAGTGGTAAAGCCATTTCAAATTTTTAATAGCATTTTTCTCGAAATAAGCCTATACAATATTTATATCGTTAAAATCAGAAAAAAATCTTTATTTAATGTGCTAAAAACTATATAGGGTACCATTTAAAAAAACATAATTTTGTTCTACCGTTTGAAAACCACTGGAATGAATTTTCGAGTTGTTTTTAGTGATAAATTTGTCCCTTCTCCTTGATCATGTTTTGTATATAACTTTTTTCTCTAAGGTCAATAGTTCGCCCATAAAAAAGCTGGTTTATTTTAAAGGACACACTCTATATATCAGTAATATACAGAGTGATCGGCGAAAGTCCGGCACCATGAATATTTCGTTTATTTGTAATAATAATATTAATAATATTTATTACGCTTTTTCATTACATTTTTTGTATATAAAGCGACGATAATGACAATGATATATTTTACATATTATTATTTTTTTTTTATAACTAATCGTTATTACATTGCACAATAATAGGGATAAGGGATGAAAAGACACTTACATGGAACATCCATACCGTACCCGGGATTCGAACCCAGAACCTTCAGCGTATAAAGCGGAGACGCTATCCGCTACACTATATCGGTCGGTTATTTCGTTTATTTTAAAGATATAAAAAAAGGTGAATAAACAAAGTTTAACTAGGCAAACGGGCTCATAAGATGACTTTAAATCTAGCATAGGAATCGGTACTTGTTGACTCACTTCCGCTAAAACCGGAAGTAATACAAAATTCTTACTACAATTATCTTATGAACCTCTTTGTACAGTTAAACTTTGCTTCCTAATATTTTTTTTTGTATCTTTCAAAATAAACGAATTTGGTACCGGATTTACGCCGATCACTCTGTAATTCCTTGGGACCCTGACTTTCAATCGACGACAATTTGGAAAGGCAAAGTTTTGCTATCACTGTGAATATTTCGCGTTGATTTGAAAAAGTCTTACTGTCTGTTAACTGCCAGTAAAAAATAAATATCTTCAGTACATATCATACGTATTATTTTTTTTTATATATCAATTATGTTTTCAGTGTATTAATGGTCAATTGTTTCAGAGCTATTAAGAACGAATAAAATTATCATCAATTTACAAAATAGTAATGTTTCCTTTCAACAGACATTAACATGTTAGTGAAAATATAACTTTCTTTGATAAGATAAAATTATTTCTTATAATATAATTTAGATAAAAGGGTAGGAAATTGAATCACGCAACATTCAGATAATTATAATGAAATGTTTAAGTCCAATTTGGCCGAAATTAGGCAGAAACATGAAAATATTATTATCAGATATTTTTATAAAGTTGTATTACTTTTATTATGCCATTAATACGTAGAAGGAAATAGCAATCGACATAATTTTCATGTGAAAAAACACTCTATCACGGAATTTTCAACGGTTCTGTTTTTCATGTTTCACAACAAATGGATTTATTGCACATACGAGTATTATGATTGATCAGCTTAGAGGCTTAGACGATGCACATACGAGGATATATTGAAAATTTCTAAAATATAAGCTTTTTTCTGTATGTAACAAATTTATTCCTATTTCCCAACTTTAACTAAAAAATCACGAAATCAGCCCACCCGAAAAACCTTTACATGACGTTTGTGCGTGTGTAAGAGTTGTACTCCTCTCGCACGGAAAGCTATGTCTATGTTAATGTATCCGTATCGAGTCGAGTCGGTGTCAGGCGGTTACCGGGTAAAATCAATACCTCACCCTTACTACGGCTCTGTCTACCCCCAGGCCACAGCCAACCTTTATTCACTTGCGGAGGAAATCACAGCCCTCTGCAACTCAAGATGCTACCTTGCTGCTTCTGCTTCTTAAGCAGATATGAATATGAAATGTTTTGTGCAAGGTTTATAAGTTATAAAAAATGTTTTATTTTTATGGCGCAACCATAGCCGCCGACTTTGAAAAATTTTGTCGGGCGCACTCACGGAACAAAAATTGATATACATATGCAGGATTTCCTAATTCCCTAATTATTTTAGAAAAAAAGCTTCAAGTAAAAGTTGTAGAGCATAAAATTCTACATTTAAAGCTATAAGCAAAATTAATTTTACATTCTTTATAACGGCAGAAATTAGGTATGAAAATGTTGAAAATCACTTCATAAATAGCGATAGAACCATGGAATTGAGACAAAATAATTACAAATGTTTATTTCTTTTAATTCCATGACTATTCCTATATTTTTGAGGTGATTGATATTTTCATACCGTCTTTTTGCCAAACAAAATTAATTTTTCTTATTGATTCAGATACCCGTAGGTGATTGAAATAATAGGAACAAATTCATAACTGTTTCCTCTATTATTTATTTCAGATAAGTTTAAATTACAAAGTTGGTGATAAAAGATCCTGAACTCTTTTTCCGGTTTTGCCGGACTCGATTTCATCGTTAATTTTTTTAATAGAATGGTATATTTATTTTTTAAAAATTTGAGAATTATTAAATTTGTTTCATAATGATGCCAAATACTTGCGTCTTCATTGAAAAATAAAATAGTTATTAACTTTTCAAAATGATGATATTTTATTGTAGGTATCTATTAATAGTGTACCATTTTTTGATTATTTCGAACAGTTCGACTGTCTAAAAAATTTAAAAAAAAGTTATTTACATTAAATTTAATTACAAATATTTTTCAAAGTTACTTGTTAATATTAAGTGCGAAAATAAAAATAATTTTAATAATACATATATAACTGGAAAAAAAACAGGTACCTATATTAATCAATAAGTAACGAATGAAGATTAAAATGAATATATTATTATTTTTGCACCCGACAAACTATTTTGTCGGGTGTACTTGACCCCATGCACCTTATAAATCGACGCCTATGGGCGCACCACTCTGATGCTCTTAAAGTTCAACTTAAGACTTAGGGAATATTGTGGTCGTATGTTTAGGTTTTAAAATGTGAGATAAGAGCCATTGCCTTTCTTCTTCCAAGATACAATGTAAGATGGATTTAAATTCGGTTTTACGATCAAGTCAAGAACAAAATACAAATGAGTGTTAAAAAGGTATCCTAGAAGAGCGTAGAAAAATAATAATAAATTCGTAAATAATTCAATAAAAAGATAGACGCCAGTAACAGTAATGAAAATAAAACTCCACTCCTGTGATGTCATAGTACCATACAGCAACGTTACTGATTCTTTGTCATATGTTAAGCTATATGAACTTTGACGTCGTGGTCTGTTTCAGATCACGTGACTGCAAAATATTACACAAATTTCAATAATTAATTGTAAAATATTTAATGAATATTTCGAGATATTTTCAATTTTGCGGCTATTTAAACAGTAATATTTTTGTTGTGTTTTATAGTATTTGTTTAACAAAATCTTTCACCTTGACTACACAGTGTTCCATTTGGCGCTGCCAGCATTGGAATCTCGATAACTATAAGAGATACGTACAATGTCGGTTAATTACTACTTTTTGTACACCTAATAGGATGCCATCTCAGATGTGCTTTTGTTTTTCAAAAATTCTCATAGGGCGGTAGATAATGGCAAAAAACTGAATTTTGTTGATTTTTTCTATTTCAAATAAATTATAAACTATTAGATATTTTTATTGCCTAACCAGTGAAGTACAAAATAAATTTTTATATTCATAAATTTCCGAGATATAAATCAAAAGGTTTTGAAATGGAACCCATATCTGATTTTAGTCTCAATGATGTAAGGGTTATTGTGTTTCGTATTTGTTTAACCCCCCCAAAATTTAATTTATTTTTCCCGAATTATGTAATTATTTCACAAAAAGCATCATTATTTTTATTGATTATATTCTGTTTGATTGATATAATTCATTTTATGACTTTATTGCTCAATATTTTTATTTTAAACTCACAACTTACAATTTCAACTATAATTTATGTCAAGAGTGACCTGATAAAAATTGTTTTTTTTTGTTTGAATTTGATTGATTTTTGGGATTTTTTTTAACGAAATAAATTATTTAAATAAAACGAATATTTCTCAATAAAATTCTTACCAATATTTCAAAAATAACACTAAATTTACTGTAAAATAAGAAAAAATAAAATTTCGAAATGATATAAATACAAAAAAAACAATAACATTTACATCATTGAAATGAGATAAAAATATGTATCTTTTGAGACAAATCTCATATGGGTTCCATTTAAAAAATATATAACTTTGTGTTATATCTTGGTAATTTACAGATATAAAAATTTATTTCATACACCACTAGTTAGGCAATAAAAATATCTAACTTCTTTATTTGAAACATTTTTCTTGATTACTAATAGTTTAGAAATTATTTGAAAAATCAACAAAATTCAGTTTTTCGTCATTATGTAGTGCCCTATTAGAATTTTTGGAAAAACAAAAGCGCATCTGAGATGGTCCCTTATAGGTCCACAAAAAGTTCCATTTAACCGACATTATATCTCTTATAGTTCTTAAAGATCCCAATAGTAGCAGCTCTAAATGGGACACACTGAATAAGTCTCTCTTCGTTGGAACTCTTACCGTAACCTGTCTGTGAAGTAGAGCGTAAACGCGATTGCCGCGTACGGACTCGTCCGGGTATCCCGGAGTTCCGGAGCCGTGTGCGGACTACACTACCATCACACACCATGAACTTTCTACGCGAAAACCGGTTAAATTATATGGGTTGTGCCAACAGCTTAGTTAAAGAGCTGGTATGAGTATTATGTTTATTATATGTAGTTTAAACTATGAGAAGTGGTGTTGAAATTGTTTAGTTATAGAGTGCCCAAATTACGTATGCCAAACAACTATAAACATTGAGAAATAAATTGTTTATTGTTCTGGTTTATGATGACAATTAATATTGTGTTCATAGAACTGGCCGCATTCTAGACAAAACTAAGTCTGAAGCTTCATTTCTTTCATAATGCGTAATGATATGCATAAGATATAATTTTAATACATAGTGCTAATACGTAAGGTTAAGAAAAACAGCATTTTCTGCAAGAAAATTGAATTGATAGTGGACATCTGTATTTATAAAAATTACCTGTGATAGTTAAAGTTTATTATGGCAGGAAAAGATAGCTGAAGCGTATTTTCTTGTTCAATTTTATTTGAGCACATTGTATTACAAATATAGCATTAGATGCATGTATTTGTTTTCTTCGACATTGAAAATTTTAATATTTTTTGAAAATTTATTTTGACAGCTGTCACAAATTTACTTAATGCATACAAGTTTGGAGATTACAAACGTTTGTTGCTATATTGTGTTTATGCATTATACGTAAAGCTGGTTTATGCAACCTTTCATAAGATAATGTCAATTTATGCAATTTACTAAAGTTCCAACCAATCATAGAGGTATATTTATTTGACGGGTAAAATATAATCACGAATATCACTCTTTTAAAAAATATATATTGCAGTCCAGTGCAATTCAATTTATCTATCGAGCCATAGATTCTATAATTACAACTCTATAAAAGTAATTTTTAAAAATACAAGTCGAAAACAATGTCACACTAATCTATTTCATTCAGAAACTAGTGACATTTTGACATAACACATGAAGTTAAGACATAAGAAATAAAATTTGGTCATTTGTTATGTATTATGCTTATGTATCTTATGTTTATGTTTTATCTCAAAACTGCGTAAACGGTGCGATATTTGAGTACACATTTGTATTTTATATTTTATTCCTTAATCCTTATGAAAGGTTGCATAAACTAGCCATTGGTATTAAATAGCTGTGAATGGTCCTGGGCGTTGTCATATAACAAACTTCATTACGCATTATCTATTAGCACTATATATTAACATTATGCTTTAAAAAAGAAGCTGTGAATGAGGCTTTACAGATCTGTAAATCTGTAAATAACTGACCAAAAGACAATTATCTTTGTTTATTATAAAATTGTAATTATAAATATGTATGTATACATAAGAGTAGCAGCTTTCTTTAGGATTTTGTTCATTTTTTGTAGTTTCAATATTTCAAAAATATTTATATTTTTCTCGAAAAATTGTTATACAAACCTATATAAAATTTACATCGTTGAAATTAGAAAAAAATTCTGATGTGGCATGCACAATACCTTATGTCAATCCTATGTATAATGTATATAATGTTCTAAATTTCCAGTCAAATTATTTTATAAACAAACTATGCAAATTGCACTTGACACTGATATCTTCTTCTTTAGCTTTTCCCATTCGTTAGGGGTCGCTATTTTTTTATTTTATTCTTCCAATCATTTCTGTTTTGGGTGTCGTTCTCATTCAGTTCCTTTTCTCTCAAGTCTTCCACAATATAGTCCTTCTATCTTATCTTTGGTCTTCCTTTGTTTCTTCAACCTTCTATTACTAAGCTATTCATTCGTCTTCCAATATATTCTTCATCGTCTATTTGAATTATCTGTATATATTAGCTTTTTTCATGGTTAGCATAGCTGGCTGATTTATGATATTTAATATTTCTATAATTCTTTAACTCTATATCCATTGAATATGAAGTATAAAATGCAATCAAATTGTATAGAAAATAATATATTCTTCAAGTTATAATAAGGTTAAATGTCAATAAATGATATTTAACTGCGTTTTTTTCTAGAAAAACTGTTAAAATCTCCAAATGAGGGTACTTTCGGTAAACCAATTATAACCAAAATCTAATCACCACTTCATCCGGATGTAAACTTGAGGAATTCGAAAAAATATAATTTTTGGAATTGTGGTATTGAAGTTATGCGATCCGAAACTTTCGACACACACACACACACACACACACACACACACACACACACACACACACACACACACACACACACACACACACACACACACACACACACACACACACACACACACACACACACACACACACACACACACACACACACACACACACACACACACACACACACACACACACACACACACACACACACACACACACACACACACACACACACACACACACACACACACACACACACACACACACACACACACACACACACACACACACACACACACACACACACACACACACACACACACACACACACACACACACACACACACACACACACACACACACACACACACACACACACACACACACACACACACACACACACACACACACACACACACACACACACACACACACACACACACACACACACACACACACACACACACACACACACACACACACACACACACACACACACACACACACACACACACACACACACACACACACACACACACACACACACACACACACACACACACACACACACACACACACACAAACACACACACACACACACACACACACACACACTGAAATCATCGTAAAATGATAAAATCGTATTATATGGACCCAAAACGTGCTTATTCACTAAAAACTATCATTGAATTTTTTGACCAGACAATATTTTCCGTACCTAAAGGTGGCAAAATGTAAAAGACTAAAAATTACATAGGTTATCACTTAAGAAAATATGATTTTGTTTTACCGTTTGAAAACGTTTTTTTTTTTGTATAAAACAATTTTTCTCTAAAGTCATTAACATAACAATAAAATTTTACAACAGTTCGAACGTTGGTAAAACATTATGGTTCGGTATGTACTGTGGACCTTAATAGGCTAATAATAATAATAACATTTTATACATATTTATTGATTCAATATGTAATTATCATTTCAACAACCTATCGAACAAACGTTTACAAATAGTTGCAAATAAATTTGTTTTATAGTTAAATATTAGCGCTGACAGATTTTAATATTATAATAATTTAATGATCTAAAAAATAATTATGCAATTGTAATATAATTTAAATTTCATGATAATGATTATTATGTACATTAATTTATATAAACTCTATAAACTTGAATTAGGCGGGCTTTGCTGTCCCGGATTCCAGCTACAAATAGAATTATTTACTTCTGTAATGAACAAAACGTTAAGCATTTAAGTACGAAATTAAATATTTGTAAACACATAAAGGTAAGTAAACAGCAAAAATCTCTAACACTGTATAAATAAACGAAACATTGGGAGGGAGACCTTTTAAATACTGATTTATTTACTCATCCGATGGTTTAGCTTTTTGGTCTCTGGAGTTCTTATTTGTAATTGTTTGCTGTAGAAATCGTTCAGTGTGCTTGTTCCAGTTTCATAAATAGTAAAGCTCGAGTATTATATGCTTATCAGGTACAAACGAGCTTTCAGTGCTTTTATTTTTATTGCACTAGAAAAACAATCAATCGATGAAACTCGTATTACGGATAACTACAGAAATTAACTTTTTACTTACCATGTAAAGCATATTTTACGCAATTTGATTTATCTAGATTATAATGATGCTGACATAATTAAATGTTCAGAATATTTTTTTGTGAATATTGTATATATCTCTACCGTGGTATAATTATTCGAAACCTCAGTCATACAAAATTTATTTTCTTACACAACCGCCGTTACGGTACACTCTCGTACCTTCATCTTACAGAAATTTCGGTAACAAGGAAAGCAATGCAGACTGGTATACAAAGTATCTACTTTGTAGATCGTTGCTATTAACAAGAAGTTGTAAAGAGCTTTGGTCTGGAATTAGTCACTTTCTGAAACTAAATAACTTAATAAAAGCTTACTTTTTTACCTCTCGCTAAGAGAGGTTTTGGATTCATGCTAAAAATCGCATATCCAGATTTTAATGAATAGGCACGTTCTAAGGTCCCTACAATCCGATATTAATATTTTTACGATGATGTCAGTGTGTATGTATGTGTGTGTGTGTGTGTGTGTGTGTGTGTGTGTGTGTATGTGTGTGTGTGTGTGTATGTGTATATGTGTATGTGGGGAGGTTGGAAGTACGATTTCTCAAAAATTAAAATATTTATATTTGTTTAACTACGGTTTTGGTAATAATTGGACAACTGGAAGTAGCAGATTCCTTTTTGACAAATTTTGTTCTTGCTAGTATAAGAATATTAAATTCTCTATCTGATACATATAAATATTTTGTTATATCTGTTATAGATTTATAGATAAAGAAATATAAGTTATATAATAATATGTTGTAATAAATTTCACAGCACAAATAATGTCATGGAAACAAATTCAAAAATTAAAATATTTGTAACTGACAGATAAATCAGCCTACTTGATAAAAAGAAAACTAACGGCGGACATTTCCAACAATTAATTTAACTGAGTATGATTTGTTATTGTTTTTTTTTTTAAAGTAAAAAAAAAAATTATTTATAATATATATATATATATATATATATATATATATATATATATATATATATATAAATTTTTCAACATAAAAGTTGATTTTTCTCGATAACGGTCAACTTTAGAGGTCAACCAAGAGTACTTTTTTTCATATTTTTGGACGAGCTATCACATCCTGAAGTCCTACGCATATATTATGAAACACCCTTAATTAAATGATTTTTCTACATTTAACGTTTAAAATTTCTGATTCTATAGATAATAGAGATCACAGTTTTGTCATTCGTTAAAGAATTTTGTAAAATTTAGTTGTTTTGTTGTAGAGGCAAACCTTTTTCGCGTGTAGTTTGTAACAGGAAGGCATATTCCAAAAATAATATCCAACATATTAGAATTTACCATAAAAATGCGAGAGAAATGCTAAAATTTTGATTTTGATGTGAAGTTAAGACCGCTTAGTGGCTATGCTAGGCGATACGGTTACAAATGTGCCCATTTGTGATATTGTTTTGTTTTCTTTATTTTACTTACCCTACATCCCTACATAAAACGAACAAGGAAAAAAATATTTACTTTATTTGAATAAAGAGTAAATGAATTAGTTACAATCAAAAAGAAAAACTAAATTGGGTTCGGCGCCTATTTCATTTACAGCGCCCTAGGTTTAGCCTTGTCAGCCTATTGGATAATATGGCCTTGTATTTAAGTTAGAACGCCCAGAGGATCTACGCTGACACATACACATACACATCATCGTGAAAATGTTGAAATCGAATGCTAGGGACCTTAAAACGTGGTCATTTACCAAAATCTCGATATGCGATTTTTAGAACAATCCCTACGTCCCTTACCCCTTAAATGTTTCAATTTTATTAATTTCTTTTTCTTGTTTTCAGGTGAGTAAAAACTTTCTGTCCTGGTTTCGTCAGCCCGCTTCTTTCAGTAAGTTTTACAAATCAAATTTATATTCGTATTTTTGTTTGTTTTCAAATTCTAAATTTATCATCTTTGGAATATCAAAATCAAAAGTCAAAGTATTGTTTAATAAATAAACTTTATGAATAAAATATTAAAGTATTTTCATAAAAGTTTAACTTCATTTCCTACAGTCAGAAATATTTTTACTTCACAAACTTCAATGTAATTTTTTTAGAAAAAAATCTGGTAACTTTTCAGAAGTTATTTTGCCTAGGGACATTTTCTTTCACGTTTAGAAATATTGCCTCGTTCAGGATCGTTTCCGTGACCCCAATAATCGGATGAATCGACTTACAAACTTTATAAATAAACGTTTACGCAAAAGTTACAAACATTATAATGAAAACATCATCAAGGATGACAGCATAAATAATTAAAATTCTAAACCAGAGAAAAATTATGACAATTTACCGGGGTTGCAAATATAAATTATAATATTTCACGATGACAGGAGATTAATTCTTTAAAACGTTTTGAATTACATCAAATAAACAGAGGATAATCTCTCTCGGCATTAATTAATTTATTTAAAAAAATGTCTTTGCTAAGTGACACAATGAATGACAGATGAACACTCAGTCTAATCACAATTTTACAACCGAAGGGGAGGGTTGAACTGGAGTCTGAACAGGGACGGACAAGGAGGAGATAAAGCCTTTAATCCTTGAAAGTCTTGAAAGAAGTGTTGGTGATCTTTACATGTCTATGAATTGTCGTAATTACGAATGCAAAATTAGTGATTTTAACTGTTTGGTTAAAAATTAATAAATACATAATAATTTTCCTCCAATGTTCGTTTGAACAGTATCTATAGTTGAATAGTTATACTGCTCAAATAACGGTTAAACAATATTTTATAAAAACCTCACAAAACGCTAATTCGCTTAGCGCTCAACATTTCATGTATACATTATAAGCATTAAGCGAAGTATGACATAATATATTCTTTGGGGTGTGAGTAATTTTGCATATTTGATTTTGTTTTAAAATAATTAATAATTAATGAGAAAGCAAAATTTCTTTATTAATATGAAACGCATATGTATAATATTCTAATTCACAAATTAAATTTGTTTTTTGTCAAAGAAACTTTTATCTACCTCAATTTCTATTGTAAAGTTGCTTTGAAGTTATATCCAATTATTACCTCTGCAATAAGCATTGACTTTGAAGTTTCTGCAAATTCTCTATAGTGAAATAGCGTGATATAACTTTTGCATGTATCGTATTACACTTCCATTATAATTTGAATTAAGCAGTACCTACGGATCTCGATAGAAAAAAACGAGAAAGGTGTCCATCAAAATGAAACTAAGCTTTATATATAAAGCGGAAAATATGTAAGGGGCGACTATACGATCGCTTGGCAACCTTCGCTCCTCTTCGTTGAGATTTGGGATTCAAACAAAATTTTGTTTATTAGCGATCAACAATTGAAAATAAACATCAAATCGAAAGATAAAACCGATTCTTTTTCAGCTGCTTTGTATATTTATTCTAGGTACGTACCTATGTAATATTGATATTGAAACCAACAGGCCTATTCTGTAAAATATCTACTTAACGAAATAGTTATTATTAAATGTATTAGCTATTTTACCCGTCAGTGTTGGATGGCAATCACTGTTTTTTTCGTAAGTTATATAAGTTATATTAAGTAGATACGTGATTATTAATATTCATTACAAAGAAATTATTTATTAGAAATTGGATTTACTTGAATTAAAAGGGTATATTTGAAATCTTTTATAAAAATAAGGAAATTTTGATTACAATAATGAAAATGATTAATCATGCAAATACTGATGTTTTTGAATAAGTTACAAAAGTAAATAGGTAAGTGATTGTTAATATTCATAAGAAAGTAAGGTTTTATTAGAAATTTGACTTGCTTGAATTGATAGGGTATATCTAAGATCATTCTTTACAATAAATAAAATCTGATTACAATAATGAAAGTGAACAATTATACAAAAACTAATTATAATAATAGGTAATTGTTACTATATGTTTTTGAATGTTACAAAATTAAATTATTAATATTCATAAAAAAAGTAAGTATTTATTAGAAATTAGATTTGCTTAAATCATTCTATATAATAAAGAAAATATAATTATAAAAATAAAATTAATAATAATTTTCCAAAATCACGTTTTTTCTCGGTTTTTACCTCTCGCTAAGAGAGGTATTGCATTCATGCTAAAAATCACATATCCATATTTTATTGAATAAGCACGTTTTAAGGTCCCTACAATCCGATTTTAACATTTTTACGATGATGTCTGTGTGTGTGTGTGTGTGTGTGTGGATGTATGTGTGTGTCTGTGTATGTATGTAGGATGTTGGAAGGACGATTACTCAAAAACTATAAGACTTAAAAATTGTTTAATTACGTATTTTCCAATCGGACATTCATGGGAAGATCTGAAAAGGTTTTGGTAACAATTGGACAACCGGAAGTAGAAGATTCTTGAAAAAAAATCTTCTAAATAATATTTTTTGAAAATTTTTCTTGGTAATATTAAAGAAAATTAAATTCTCTATCTGATACATTTAAATATTTTATTATATATTCTATGGATTTAGAGATAAAAGAAATATAATAAATAAAATAACGTTATAATAAATTTTACAGCCGAAAGGATGCCATGGAAAATAGTTGACCAGTTGAACTGTTTGTAACTGACAGATAAATGTCAGTGTCAGAAATTCATAGATATTACTAAAGAGTTTTTCTGGGAAGTACATATACATTATATTATTTCTTAATATATTAGTAGTTAAATATTTAAGATTATAGGTCTATTACATATATCCTTCAAAAATACAGTCAATCCTGACAATGAATTGGAAACATTTGGAAAAATTAGAAGAGGACAAAATTTCTTCATATAATGAATTTAAAATTAAACAATCTAAATATAAGGAATAGATATATGTAAGTACAATTTTTGGTGTAGAATGTAGGTATACAAGAAATGTTAAATACAATAGGGCGCCTTGACAAGCAGATATGGGGACTCATGTCAGAATGATAGCTAGTAATTATGTATATAGATGTATCATAATTTCTCATTCTAAATTTAGTGATTTTCCAATTCCATATGGTTTATTTTCCTCGACAAGTAAATTCCACACTCCTGGTGACAAATTAACTACGTGTATTTAGAAAATCTTGAAATTCTGAATGAAACATACTAACTAATTATCATTCTGAAACGGGCCCCCACATCTGCTTGTCAAGGCCAACAATGTAACATGACTGTTCGCGCCCTATACTTATGTAACCAAAAAAGGAAGTGGCGAGAGGTATTGTGCTGGCCACAACAGATTTTTTTTTTTGTAATAACTTTTCATTTTCATTAGACCACATATCGAACGGCACAAATTTCGTGTTTAACAAGAATATCATAATCAACATTTAAAAAATAAATATTGTAATCTATAGAGTAGATTCTGAGATTCTTCCACGGGCAACTGTACGTCTCATGTTCTAGAGTCAGCGAAAGCTCCAATCTATACATTCTAGCACCATAATCTACCACCATCAACAAGGAAGCTCTCTCTTAAACATCTTTACCTCGACAATCTTATGTCCTAACACTATTCTTAATTTATTTCGAAAATATAGACTGTTAACTCTACGTTAATTTCACTATTCTTAATATTTATTTATTTATTTATTTACCTACTCTGTCCAACAGGCGCATCCAATTACTGGACAGGATTTACAATATATAACAATAACAAACAAAAATATTACAAAAGTGAGCAAAAATACAAAGTAATATAATTCATAACAAGTATTAAAATATTATATTTTACATCTTACAACTTTAATTAAATAATGAAGATTGTAATCTTTTAAAATTATTGTAAAATATATCAATTTGATGTTGTAAGAAGTGATAATTATTGCTCATTGTATTTGATCGCTGAGTGGAGTAACAGATTAGTTCGAGCCTGGAGAGGAATGAAACAGGGGACTACGGGACCTGTAGGTTGGTGCTCTAAAATTAATGTATTTAAGAATATTGGGATGGTCTACAGAATTATGAATTAGTTTATTTAAATATATAATTTGATAGTTTATTCTGCGGGAAGAAAGACTTAGGATTTTAAAGATATTCAATAATGTATCATAAGATATATCTCGTGACGGATAGTAATGAAAAACTTTAAAATACAAGTATTTTAAGAATTTTTTCTGAATTGAATCTATCAAAACAGAAATGCTTTGATAAAAATCTGTTGTGGCCAGCACAATACCTCTCGCCACTTCCTTTTTTTGGTTAAGTATAGGGCGCGAACAGTCATGTTACATTGTTGGTCTTGACAAGCAGATGTGGGGGCCCGTTTCAGAATGATAATTAGTAATTATGTACATAAATGTCAGAATTTTTCATTAAAAATTTCAGGATTTTCTAAATTCACGTAGTTAATTTGTCACCAGGAGTGTGGAATTGACTTGTCGAGGAAAATAAATCACATGAAATTGGAAAATCACTAAATTTAGAATGAGAAATTATGATATATGACATCTATATACATAATTACTAGCTATAATTCTGACATTGGCCCCCATATCTGCTTGTCAAGGCCAAAAAGTCACATAACTACTCGCGCCTTAATGTATTTAACATTTCTTGTATACTTACACTCTACACCAAAAATTCTACTTATATCTATTCCATATATTTAGATTTTTTAAATTTAAATTCATTCTATGAAGAAATTTTTCGTGATGTTTCCAATTCATTGTCGGAAGTAACAGCATATATGAAGGGTATGTGTAATATACCTATAATATTAAATATTAAACTATTAATGCAATAAGAAATAATATAATGTATATACTTCCCAGAAAAAATCTTCAGTAATGTCTCCGGATTTCTGACACTGACATTTTTTGACAATTTAAATCCATGGCATTCTTTCGGCTGTAAGATTTATTACAACAGATTATTTTATATATTATATTTATTTTATCTCTAAATCTATAGAATATATAATAAAATATTTAAATGTATCAGATAGAGAATTTAATTTTCTATAATATTACCACGTAAAATTTTCAAAAAATAATATTTATAAGATTTTTTTTCAAGAATCTTCTACTTCCGGTTGTCCAATTGTTACCAAAACCTTTTCAGATCTTCCCGGGAATGTCCGATTGGGAAATACGTTGTTAAACAAATTTTAAGTCTTATAGTTTTTGAGTAACCGTCCTTCCAACATCCCACACACACACACACACACACACACATCCACACACACACACACACACACACACAGACATCATCGTAAAAATGTTAAAATCGGATTGTAAGGACCTTAAAACGTGCTTATTCAATAAAATCTGGATATGCGATTTTTAGCATGAATGCAATACCTCTCTTAGCGAGAGGTAAAAAGGTGACCAAATTATTGAGCAATATTGTAGCTTTGACCTGGCAAATGGATTATAAAGTATAATTAATGAATCAGAAGATGTAAATAAGCGAGTATTACGAATGATAAACCATAGGGATCTATAGGATGATGATATTCACGTAAATTTTCAAATTCTAAAATTTAGGCGGACGAAGTCACGGGTACAGCTAGTTACATATAAATTTATATCATATTCAAAATGATGTCATTTTGTAAGAAGGTAAACTTTGTAACGACATTTCTTACTTTGTCGTTGTTAACGCAAAGAAAGGAATCTCAATCCAGATTGACGATTCTTGGAGTAAAAAGAAAACACTACAAATTGAGTATAGTATGTCGCTTGTTAAGGAAACTGTCTCTTATATTGCTATCAATTACCGACATTGTTAGAGCTAAAGATTGCCCCGAGCGATGAAATAAGAAATATACGGCGCCTCTTTTACGAGTGCAAAGCTCAGACGTTTGTCATGGCATAGCGTAATGTGCATGCGGGCGAGAAGAAGATGTTTCTTCTGTTTCGTCCCAAACGAATTCATACTACTTATTTACAATTTTGCCTTCTTTGCGTTTTAATAAGAAATATTTCATTTAAATCATTGTTGTTTATTTTTAATCGGGTACGAATTTTGCTCATTGCTTCTTATTTATTGCCATTCTGAATCGTCGTGTTTTCCTTCTCCAAAATCTTCAGTATTACCTTATTTAAGGGGTCTTTAGGTCTTCATCGTTCTCTTTTTTCTATCACGTTTGTCATCCATATTTGTCTCACCAGTTCATTCTGATCACGAGGTCCTACCAAGCTAGCTGTCTCTCTTCGATGAGGTCCATTACAGATTTACAGTGTACTTCTTCTCTCATTTCATTTTTGATTCTACCTCGTAGTGTTGCTCCTAGGACTCTTCTTAAATATTCCATTTCAAGTGCTTAAATTTAACTTTTCATTGATCTAGATATTTAGAACCTAGGTAATATCCAAGTTAATCTTCTTTCTTATGAAGCTGTTCTTTATTGCATGACAGGCTTTCGCTGCTTTCTGAATTCTGACTTTTATGTCATCCTTCTGTTATCTATTATTTTCAATTTGGACAATATAGACAGAATAGCCATCAGGGTACCTACGATGTTTAATTTAACACAGCCATTCAAAAGTCAAGCAACCTTTTCCGAAAACCCTGTTTCTTTCAGTTTCTGATTGAATAGATTCTTAAAATGACTTCTGTTTTATTAGTAGTAGTTTAATATCTTATAAAACAAATTCTTGTTTTATTATTGGTATAATAATTATTAATTGAACCTATACTTGAATTAAAACATGCAACATATATGCTTCATGAATAACTAAATTTTGTATGTTATTAATTCATATTTAATAGCCTATTCTTCGAAGCCTGCTCGCGTTATTTTGCACGGGACGAAATCCATCTGCCCTCGATCGCAAATTGTCTACCAAAAAAAGCAAATCGATAATAAATAACGGAAAACAGGAGAATTGTTGGTTACGGTCTTGCTGGGGTATAAATAAAACATGATATTGGGGTAACTTTCTCTTTATTACAGTGCAATTTACTAACAACATACTCAGATATTTCTTTCTCGCCGTCATTACACATGGTGTAATTTTCCAACTTTGTTTTCAATTATTCGAAGGATAGTTCACTTTTTTATGGTTATTGTTTGACATACTTTTTATTACTATACTATTATTTACGTCGAACAGAACACGTGGATGGGCATATTAATATAAAAATTAAGGTATACATATACTCTAGCGAATCATGGAATATGCAGAAGAAAAATGAGGGAAAATTAAACGCAACGAAAATTAAATAACTAAGGAATATCACAGGAAAACAAAATGGGACAGAGAAAGAAATGAAAACGTAAGGATGATGAAAATCATGAACTAAATGGAATAGAAGCAACTGGGTCGATAGGAATACGTAATGCGGATGGATCGCGCATTGCTCCCCTAATTATTTTACGCAAAAAGTTTCAAATGGATGTTGTAAAGCAAAAAATTGTACAACCGAATAAAAAAAAATCATTATGGTTACTTCATAGCTGCAGATATAAAATGGAATTAGAAACAAGAGACGAATAAAATCGTAACGTTTTATATGTCAAATTACTAGTATTTATTTTGACAATCATTATTCTGATACTGACTTAATCATGATGTGGCCAGCACAATACCTTCCGTCAATTCTACGTATTTTGTACAAATTCCAAACAGAGTATTTTTTGCAAACTATTCTATGGGCGTTTTCTTTTTAGGGGAAAAATGAACTGATGTTACCTCGTACTGAACTGAACTACTTCTAAAAAGAACAGTATGTTTCTTAAAATAAAAAAGTAGAAAATAAAAATATTAATTTTGAAAAGTATTTTAATAAAGTATTGTAAATACTGGATATATTTAAAGTAATACTTCCAGTACTTTTATTTTAGAAGTTCCCAGTTCTGTGGACATTCACATTTAATGTATTCCGATATGTCTTCGTTTTTGATAGATGCTGTTTTCAGCTATACAAATCTTAAACAAATAGTATTTCAATGGACAATATCAGGAATATGAAATAATATCGACACTTGCTATAATTATTTCTGTACAATTTTGGTGGTGTTTCAAGTCAGACAACTATTTAATTTTTAGTGAATGATATATTTCTGTACCCTAACTATACATTTATTATAAAGTCCTCCCCTGTATTGAAACCTTCTGGTATTCTACCCTTCTCAGCACGTTGTCACGTGTATAAATCTTACAACACGGAAACTGCTCATTTACTCTGCGAGGTCCTGATAATGATTAATGCTGATGTGCTCTCCTACGGCCGGCCCTGACCCACGGCGGTTGCACTAAACTTCACACCAGCATCAGCATAAACGCCACAAATTACGCAGGGAAGTTAATTTATTACTTTTTACCTCTCGCTAAGAGAGGTATTGAATTCATGCTAAAAATCGCATATCCACATTTTAATGATTAAGCCCGTTTTAAGGTCCCTACAATCCGATTTTAATATTTTTAATGATGTCTGTGTGTGTATGTACGTATGTGTGTATGTGTGTATGTGTATGTGTGTGTGTATGTGTGTATGTGGGGAGGTTGGAAGGACGATTTCTCAAAAACTATAATACTTAATATATGTTAAACTACAGGTTTCTCAATCGGACTTTACTGGGAAGAGCTGAAAAGTTTTTGGTAATAATTGGACAATTGGAAGTAGCAGATTGTTAAAATAATCTTCTAAATTTTATTTTTTGAATTTTTTTATTCTTGCTAGTATTAAAGAAGAGTCTATTCTCTATCCACAACATATAAATAATTATATCTTTTATAGATTTAGAGATAAAGAAATATAAGGTATATAATAATCTATTGTAATAAATCTCACAGCCCAAATAATGTCATGGAAACCAATTTAAAAATTAGAATGTTTGTAACTAACAGATAAATGTCAAACATTCAGAGACATTACTGAAGATTTTCTGGGAAGTACATACATTTTATTATTTCTTATTGTATTAATAGGTAAATATTTAAAAATATAGGTATATTACATATACCCTTCAAAAATACTGTCAATCCCGACAATTAATTGCAAATATTTCGAAAAACTAGAAGACGACAAAATTTCTTCATAGAATAAATTTAAAATTAAAAAATCTAAATATAAAGAACAGATGTAAGTTGAATTTTTGGTGTAGAGTGTAAGTATACAAGAAATGTTAAATGCAATAGGCCGCGAGCAGTCATGTCACTTTGATGGCCTTGGCAAGCAGATATGGGGGCCCGTGTCAGAATAATAGCTAGTAAATATGTACATAGATGTCAAGAATCAAAATTTTTCATTCTAAATTTTATGATTTTACAATTCCATGTGGTTTATTTTTCTCGACAAAGTAAATTCCAGACTCCTGGTGACAAATTAACTACGTGAATTTAGAAAATCTTAAAAAATTTATTGAAAAATTCTGACATTCGACATATATGTACATAATTACTAATTGTCATTCTAACACGGGCCCCCATATCTGCTTGTTAAGGCCAACAATGTCACATGACTGCTCGCGCCCTTTACTTATGTAAACAAAAACGGAAGTGGGGAGAGGTATTGTGCTGGCTACAATAGATTTTTTATTTTGTGAAGGGATGGATACTTGAATTTCCTATTCTCAATAATTTTTAACGAGACATTTAATTGTCAGAAATATTCATATTTTTATTACAAGAATAATAATGTAATTCAAACGTTGCTAGAGCAACAAATATCACTTACGAAATCGCTAGTAGAAAAAGTTAATTCCAGTTAAAAATCTTATATTTTAATCCAGCATTTTTAGGAGAAAGCGAACAAAAAGAATACGTAATAATTGACCACTCAGATATGATTCGAAAAGAGATAAATTTAATAGCGGTTTTTTCCGTTGTTTAAATCAAAAAAGTCAAATATCATTTGGTGCTGGCAGCACATTTTACATCTAAACCAATCCCTGGAAGGAATTTGGAAAGAAACCAAGGAAATGTATTTTTCGTTTGCGTAACATATACTCCTTCCCTGAAATGGATTCTGCTCGTATTTTTGGATATTTTAAGAAGGGAGGAGTTTCTTTTTTTACGGAACAATTACCTCCTTTTTCTTTTCTCAGTTGTCTAAAAATAAATTTCGTTTTTATCCTGACGATTTCCTAAATAATTGTTTGCAACTAAGCAGAGCGGAAGACGTTAGAATTTAATTGGTTTAATTTATTTCTCAAAGTGTTGGCTTGACGAGCCTGCTTGTCGCTTGTCTTTTTCTCAGGACGAGCAGGATTTGTCGTTGATCCTGCATTTCATGCAGAAGCGAGATGAGCAGCGTTGTCAAGGATAAATAATTTTTAATTTCTGGCTTATAAACATATCATTATCATACAGAAATTTTACTTTTCAGAACCTTGAATACAGAATGGAAAAAATTAGAGTTCCTTATACAAAAAAATTCTAATTCTGTAAGCTACAGACAATAGATAGATATAGATCTATATGGATAAACTGTTTGAGATAATTTTAATAGACAGCATAAGAATTTTCGATCATCTTTTGTTTTTGAGATACAGGCAAAACTTGATTTTTTGCTTATTTTGAAAATACCTATCGTATCTCGCTTATTATGAGAAAAAAATAAAAAGTATTTAAATAATTTGTATATGTGTTTTTACGAAGAATATCGTGCTTTAATTATATTTTTTCAAAACTTTATAATTCTCGAGATATAACACAAACATAGTATTTTTTAAATGGGAACATATGTTGAAAATAATCTCATATTTTTTCATTATTTTTACCTTCCGTCACCTTTAGGTAAGGAAGGTATTGTCTTTGGTCAAAAAATTCAATGATGAGTTTTTTGTGAATAATCATGTTTTAGGGTCCCTATAATACGATTTTACCATTTTTACAATGATGTCTGTATGTATGTATGTGTGTCTGTGTGTGTGTGACAAAAGTTCCGGATTCCATAACTTCAATACCACGATTCGAAAACTTAAATTTTTTTCGTATTCCTCAAGTTTACATCAAGAAGAACAAGTGATTAGATTTTGGTTATAATTGGTGAACCGGAAGTAACCTCATTTGAAGATTTAACAGTTAAATTTGATTTATAGACATTTAATGTTATTATAACTTAAAGAATATATTTTCTATACGATTTGATTACATTTTATACTTCATATTCATCAATAGATACAGCGTTAAAGAATTTTAAAGAAATTAAATTTTATAATTCAGCCAGCTATGCTAAACATGGAAACTACTAATATATTCATATAATTCAAATTGACAGATGTAAGTATCAATAAAAGTAAATTAATGTGGCAGAGATGAGGATGTTGAAGTAGATGTTGGGGAAACACGGAAAGATACGGTAAGAAAATAACTCTAGTGTTACAAGTTTCTAGAAAGATACAAGAAAGACGATTACATTTGTTTGAACATGTCATGAGGAGAAATGAAGAATTATATTGGAACAAGAATGAATAGTTTACTAATAGGAGGTTGAAGAAACAGAGGAAGACCAAAGATAAGATGGAAGGACTGTATTGCGGAAGACTTGAGAGAAAAGGAACTGAATGAGAACGACACGCAAAAGTAGCGACCCCTAATGAATGGGAAAAGCTAAAGAAGAAGAAGATGTCAGTGTCAAGTGCAATTTGAATAGTTTGTTTATGAAATAATTTTACTGGAAATTTAGAATCTTTTGCAAGAAAATTGTGTATGGAATTTATACATTATATACAGGATTGACGGAAGGGATTGTGCTGGCCACAACAGATTTTTTCAAATATAAATAAAAGATGAATTATTAATTCGTTAGGATGACAAAATTAAAAACTATTAAGAAACAAATCAAGAAAATCAGTTACAGATCATCAATTGTTTATTTCTAATGTTTTTCCTTGATTTATACTCATTTTTCTTATTGATGACTAGAAAACATATACCTCATTTTTCGAATTGTGTCAAAGCCAACTATAACGCCGATAAAACATAAATTAAGTAATCAGAATTTAAAGGACTAAAATTAATTTTGAAAGCTTAATAGACATAGCATGAAAATAAGCAAATGATTCATCTTTTATTCATGTTTGTAACAAAAGAATGTAGAGTTGTTATACATCGCTAAAAAGCTTATAAAATAAAGAAAAAGATGAGAGTATTTTTAATGTGTTCCAATTTAAAAAAATATTATATTTGTATTATCTTTCAAGAATTATTAAGTTTTGAAAAAAAAACAATTACACCGCGATATTCTACGTAAAAAACTATATAAAAATTATCTATACATTTTTTCTTTATCTCTCATAATAAGCAAGGCATGAGGTATCTTCAAAATAAGCAAAAATCAAGTTTTACCTAGTAACTCAAAAACAAAAGACAATTGAAAATTCCTGTGGTGCCTATTAAAATTGTCTCGAAAAGTTGGCTACGTTAATTTTCTGTAGCGTGCATAATAAGTAAGTTTTTCATATAAGGACCTCGAATTTGTTCCACCCTGTACAATATAGTAATAAAATATAATTTTATATGTTGTAAAATAATAAACTACGTATTTTATAAAAAGTTTATTACATCAAAAATTTTATATTACAATAATTGTAATTATAAAGTAACAGAACTACAAATACATAAATGGTACTAATTTTGGATGTCAATTACCCCCAAAAATTTTAGACCTTTTTGGGTAGCTATTTAGTATTTGGTTGGGTTTTAGCAGCAGTGGCCTTGAACGCCAGGGGCTACTCCAAAACAAAAATTTGTACAGCATTGTCCATTATCGCTGCACTTGCTACCAACTTGCAAGCATTGCTTAAATCTTTTGTTTCGTTTCAGAAACAAGTCATCCTTTATTGCTTCTACTGGATTTAGTCTGCGAAAATAAAGAATAATAATTATTATTATAAAACAACAAGTATTAATTGTGTTGACTTTGAAGAATCTTTATAGAATATTCTAGAATAATATTGTAGTACTTTAAGGCCAACAAAAGTAACTAATTTTATGCCCTTTCTATAACAGCTTTTAGAGCCTCTGACATAACGTCCAGTAAACGCCTCTCACGGTTCAGATACACATATCGTTATTACCGAAATCATTTATTATTATTTATTTTATTTTACTTATGTATATTCAAAATTAATGTGAAACATCATAGCCCTACTAATTAAAATTGTGTTGTCTATAGTATATTTGAAATTTTTACGTTTCACAATAAAAAAAATACTTACTCCTTGGTAACGCCTACAGAGGCAGCATGGCTTTTTGGCATCAGGCTGGCCAAAACCAGGAGGCAGCACGCGGCGAAGATGACTGAAGAACGCATGTTGATAATTTGAAGAACTGGATGGTTTAACTATACTTTCTGGATGCTATTACCGACTTTTATATGCAAAATCCCCTCCTTAAAATCATACACGTTGCGGAAAAATTCATTAAAATAATGATTATTATTAATTATCTTTTCCTTATATTTTAAAAAGATCTAATAAAAGCAACTATTTTTTCATAAAAGAGTTACAGAGGTCAATGCCATTAAAATCATTACAGTTGTTAATTAATTTATTTGTTTATTTTCCTTGTAATTATGAAATGTTCTAAATATTCATGTATATAGATTACCAAAAATAGTTCTGAATAATTTCCTTAGAATATACGCAGTTTCGCAGAGTTTGTTGTATGTTAAAATGAATTAAATAAATAAACATAGTATCAAGGCTTACTACCCATTTCTGGGTGTAACAATCTGATTTTATTCCACATAACAGGAACGTAATCTCACGGGCTCTAAAAACTGTCGTGGAGAGAGCACCACGAAAATTAAAATTCTGTATCATATAGAATTCATGTCTTAAAGTTTATATAATTAGTTATGAATTCTCAATATATATAAGAACTGGTTCAACACATTTCTGAAAAGAAAAATGACGTGAAACGTTTATTACATTGACGTACAATTTATATTCGGTTTATTTAATATCACAATGCCAAATAGTCAATTATAATAGTAATGGATTGTAAAAAGTGACCCCTGTAGTGCACTCGTCACGCCATCAATGAGTGCCCGTGAGGTGACGACTGGTAAGCGCCCGCACGGTACAAATATTTCATCATTACCGAAATCTGTGTACAAAGCAGTTTGGCACACCCAGTGATAGGTAATATGCCGTGATGATATATTTATTTATTTTCTGTTAGGTAAGGAAGGTATTGTCTTTCGTCAAAAAAAATGGTGCTGAGTTTTCAAGGAATAAGCATGTTTTAGGGACCCTACAATATAATTTTACTATTTTTACGATGTTGTTTGTATGTATTTATGTATGTATGTATGTTATGTTTGTAACGATTCTTTCGTATACGATAACTCCAATACTACATATCAAAAAATTACAACTTTTTCGTATTCCTATTTCTTACATTCATATGCAGATGTGATTAGATTTTGGTTAGAATTGGTCAACCAGAAGTATTCTCATTTGAAGATTTTAATAGGTTTTCTTGAAAAAACCTGTTAAATATTATTTTTTCACATTTACTGTTATTATAAATATTAAAGAATATTTTATTCTCTATACGATTTGAT
This sequence comes from Harpalus rufipes, assembly GCA_951394225.1. Classification (NCBI taxonomy): domain Eukaryota; kingdom Metazoa; phylum Arthropoda; class Insecta; order Coleoptera; family Carabidae; genus Harpalus; species Harpalus rufipes. The sequence continues at coordinate 15,678,882 of OX596284.1, read as the reverse complement.
TGCATGTTATGCTTCATATTCAATGGATTTAGAGTTATATAATTATAGCTTGTATCGCGACCCTTTACTTTTGGCACAATGAAAAACAACTTCGTAAAAATTCAGTGCGTACAATAAAACCTAACTTGCAAGACATATAGGACGATACTCTCAGGAGAATGTGCAGGGCTTAGGGATACAATGTCTAATAGAATTAAAGCTAATATTACTAATAAAAGCGATGTAACCTAATATTAAATGGAGGAATACTTCAATAACATATTCAGTTTTGGTAAGCTTAAAATCTATCTTTTAAACTAGTCGAAAGAAATTTATAAAAAAACACCATTAGCGTAAGTTTTATAGTTTGGGCTCGTAGTATGTTTGTGTTATATTTTTGCTGGAAATATTCAATTTTTTGCATGAAATTATCGGTATGGAATTTGTAAAAAAAACAGAACTGACGGAAGGTAAGTGCTGATCACATCAGATTATTTGTTAATAAAGTAATAATTTAACATTAACAGTAGATAAAGTTACACTTTGAATTTTTATCTAGACTATATAAAAATAATAATAATGCACAATGTAAAGAAAAGTTATAATTTATAATTTTGACAAAGCCGCGTACAGTTAGTGATAGTAAGTTTAGGAAAAACATTGCGGCTTAATATTTTGATATCGAAAACACCAGGTACAAAATAAAATAATATATTTTGCACGACGGTAAAGAGCCTTTATCAACTCGTGAAAGATAGTCCACTCGTTTTCGCTCGTGTACTAACACCTTTCACTTGTCGATAAAGTATCGCTTTATCGTCTTGTATAATAAATATAATATACGAGCATGTACGAATGGTTTGCCATTGTGAAAATCTCAAATAGCTATTAGTTTCACGACGTAAATGATCATGTTAATTATAACAGTTTCGTGTTTTTAAGGTCTGTTCGTTTGTCTTACTCTTTGTACTTCATGCGAAAATCCGCGTTCGTTTGTCGCAGATCATTGCTTGCATTTTGTTCGGTTTCAATCGAGCAGTTACTCATCTCTGCTTAGATCATGATTTTCTTACTCCATGTAGAAAGGAGGAGTAAGAAAGAGCAAGCAAGTATTGCGGATATTTTCCCAGTTGGGTTGTTTTTAGATTAATCTCAATCAAGTGGTTAACATACATAAACATAAAGTGCCAAATATTTATGGCACAAAATTTTTATTAATGAATAAAATATTTTTATTTTTAATTATATTTTTTTCAATTCAGTTTATATTTAAATGCTAATGAATAATTTTAAATTTTTGTGAACATTTTCATCTTTATTGCTACTGTCCGACATCTTTTATTATTTCCTTCTCCATCAAAAGATCCATGATTTTCAAATATTTGTTTCTTTATAATAACTAAAGTTTTGACAAGTTCCTTGCATTACACATAATTTACGGTCGTTTGTATACGCTCCGAGTAATTGCTCAAATCTGATCTAAGCGAATAAGAGAAAAATATCAGAGTACTCCTACATGTTTAGAGTAAGACAAACGAACAGACCTTTAGTCAGGCAAGTTCGATTTCAATGAAATCGGAATTATTTCTCATTGGTCCACCTCAAATTTCTTCTGTTACTTTATGAAAAGAGTTAAACATTTGAATTATTGCAGATTTGTGTTCTAGACAGTCATCTTAATATTCTATTAAGCTATGTACGTTTACTTACACAACACCTTGTATATTTAAATATGTAGATTTTTTATTCAATCGTTTTAAATTTATAATTGAGTATATTGAAATTATTTATAAGTCGTTCTTTAGAAAGTTAATATACAAAAATAAAATAGAAGAAGAAACTTTTGTTTCTCCTACCATAATTTTTTTGAACAAACACTTTATTTCTAATATTTTTCTTATAAAACTGTATAAGTATGATTTTTTTTCCCATTATTCCTAAAAAGAGTCGGATGGTGCCATGTTATTTAGAGAATAAGAGTTTAGCACGACGTTGCCAAATAATATTTAGCATATATTATTTCAAATTGTTTTTATGAAAAGGTTCCAAATAATTTATTCCTGAAACGAGACTCATGCCACCATCCTCAGCATCATTATGTGTATAAAATAAGAGATCTTTTGCAGGAATAAAAGGTTTTTATTTTATTGCAATGATATTTATGATATTTTTTTAAATGAACTGAATCATTTTTAATAGTTTTCTTTTTAACACACAAGAAATTTTTGTATCATCCAATTACACCAAACTTATTGATTCATGAAGATATGTTTAACGAATTCAGAAATTTTTGCTGATTGGTAGAATTAAAAATTAATTAAAATAAGCAAAAGGAACTTATTTAGAAAACAAAATATTTAACAAAGATATATGTTTTATTACATGTTTTTTCTTTACAAAATATTACAATTATGAAATGAATATGAAATTATTGATGTAGTTTATGCACCAAAGCAGTGGCAGTCCCTCGCAGGATCAGGACAATGACAATGTCCCCCGCAGCAGGCAGTAGGATTTGCTTCAGAGCATGCTTTTCCATTTTCTAGGCAGGATCGTCTGAAAATATATACAGAATATTTAGCATATGTCTTTGAAAAATACATAGATTCTTATCAACATTAATCTTTAGTGATTATTCAAGTTTGTCTTATTTATTTTCAATTATTTGAATCGTAAAAGTCTCCATATTAATTTTGGAAAATATTATTATAATTTCCGTCAAATAAGTATGGACTGGAGATTTCTACATTGCTGCTAGTTCATGTGCAATGTTGAAAATTCTAACTTATAAAGACGCAACAACACTGCATGGCAACGGGCAAGGTGCGGAGAAGGGAAAAAGTTGAACATCAGTCCATATTTCTTTGACGGCGACTATAGCTGTGTTATTTCTGTCTGATCAGTTTAATCATTCCTAATTTATATTTATAAAATATAAATAATATATTACCTATATCTGGTTTGTAGCCATCCCTCTGCATTTTCTATCGGCAACCTTGAAAAATATGACAATTTAAATCGATAATTTAATAAGAATATTATTGCTAAAACTTACGATTCATGTCCCTCTGGTGCGGCATAACTTCCTGGTGTTACATAAAGCACCAGGACGAAGCAGAGAGCTACGAAGAAGAGTGAGAAACGCATTGTAAATGTTTGGAAGTACAAACGATGTATGATATTCTGGCTCTTTTCTTCGATATATTTATACTTGCCATTGAGGAAAAAAGGAATAATATTGAAAATGTGATATTGAGCAATTGTGATAAAAATATAATCGGAAACGTGTACTTCATATTTGTTTATGTATATTGACCTTTTTGACCTCAATTCAAAAATGATAATCTTATATTTTTTAATGATAGTTGCAAAATTCATTACTAATAAAATGATTTCATTATCAATTTTAAAACTAGACAGGAAAAAATATTAAAATAATGAAAATAAATTAAAACAAAATTGAAACTTAGCAAATCAATGCCAAAACATGCCTTCTTTTGCTATGAAACTAGAACTAGAAAGTAGGTAATATTATACATAATACTAAAAGTGACTACCTATGTGTATAAAAGTTCATTTTTTTGGGCACACATGTAAAATCACCGAAAAATGGCATTTGACATGTAACAACAGATATAAAAGTGAAAAAAATACAGTATAATATTTTTCCCAAAGTCTATAGTGAATAAAATTTACTTTTTTGCTTCAATAAATTTTCTGTGATAGTTATATATTTAAAAGATGAAGTAAGCAAAAATTTGTAATTTATTGTGTTATAAAGTTTCCCCTATACACATACATACATATATTCAGATATTTTTATATTCTTTTTATGCGTGAACTCTGCCACTACCCACGTAATACGGCCCCATTACAAAAAACGTCCGTAGGCCTTACTAAGTAGCACACTCTCCTCGGATGTGGAGATTTCAGCGAGATTTCAGCCATATTTCCGCAGCCGGGTGCTGGGCTCGTGAGCTGAAAACGCTATAAACACCAAGCGTCTTTAACCAACCTAATTAGTTTTCAGACTAATGCAGAACACGGATAGCTGCGAAAGTTATGGACAGAATCTTTAAAATATATTTCACGGGGTATTTTGTGCCATACTGTTTTAAGGTGATTGGTTTTCTTCATTCATACCATGGGCGACCGTTTACAAAACCATGGTAGAGAATTATTAAATTTCATTTTGCCAGACAGAAGAACCAGGTCTTCTCTCGTATATTCATCGTCTAATGCGGTGCAAGATAGTGTAACGTTTATTTATTTGGCTGAATTGTAAAAATCGAAGAAATATTATTTATTAAAATAATACGTTTATTAAACAATAAATATTTAAGATAAAGATAATAAAAGTAATTAACACTATGATATACACATTAATTTAATATTAAGAATATTACTGAATGCTTAAACACTAAGATTATTTATCTCAACAATATTTATATAACTACATTTATTTATATTTACAACTCGTAAACTATTTATATCACCAACTTCATTCACGATATGTGTCATATCAAAATCTGTTGGCTGGTTTTGGTGACGGATTTATATAGCACGATGTCTTTCTGGAACTATCCGACGCGGCAATAACATCGAATACAAAGAATCAGCCCACCGGATGTAATTCTGCATGTCTAGACGGGTGTGTTTACCATGTCGAGGATAACGTCATCGCTCGACCAGTGGCGGCGCTCGCATTCCGGTGCATCGGATGGGCGCGCGCTGCAATAGCAAATATTTCAATCGTTTGAGCCTAGGTCACAGTGGTAATCTGGCAAACAAGAAAAAAATGGAAACTCAAGTGTTAAAAGAGGCATATTAATAAATGATTCTCGTAGGGTAGTAAGGTAAACTCGACGAAGTGCGTAGTATTTTTTTCAAAGTTTGTCTTTGCAGGTCATATTATTTTTCAAATTCTAAAACAATTAATTGTACGTTTTATGTATTATTTGTTGGACTTTACCGGTTTATTAAACTATTTGTATTCTTATGGAATTTACAAAATTTAGTTGTGTATGATTTTTAAAATATCGGTCACTATAACGCACTTGACCTTTGTAGAGTTTTACAGAAAATAAATAAATATATATAGCCTGAAATTTTACGAAATAAAGAAAAATTGACTGACACAAAAACCAAAAGATAAGAATGATTTATTTATTTGTATCCAACAAAGTACAAATAAGTATCGTATATGATAATAGCAATGGTGGGTAGACATCTACAGATGTTTCTTCAGACTGTCCTTAACTTTGTTTCCACTTATTGGTAGATGTACAACTATGTTCCTAGATTTGCGACCGGGACGCTTCTGATTAACCTATTTTCATATGTGGTTTATTTTATTTTTGCACGATCAACGCACAAAATTTAAAAAAAAGATTTGAAAATTATTTAATATAATATTAAAAATACTTGGTTGTCATTTTTAAAGTACTTTCTGATTATTTCTATTTACTCACCGACTATCAATAATTTTTAAATAAAGCCTTCTGCCTTGGAAACCCTGTCGATAAACATTAAAAAAAATCTGATGTGGCCAACACAATACCTTCTGTCGTATACATTCCATACGTGAATTTTCTAAATTTCCAGTAAAATTATTCCAGAAAGAAACTATGTAAATTAAACTTGACACTGACATCTATCATTTAGAATTGTCTGAATATATTAGTAGTTTCCATGGTTATAGTATAGCTTGCTGATTTATGAAATTTAATTTTTTTATAATTTTCTAGCTTTATATGCATTGAACATGAAGGAAAAATCAATCAAACCGTATGGAGAATAAAATATTCTTTAATATTTATAATACAGTAAATTGCGAAAATATGATATTTAACTGCAGTTTTTCACGAAAAACTGTTAAAAATTTCAATTAAAAGTACATCTGCTTGACCTATTTTCATAAGTGGTTTATTTTATTTTTAGCACCTGTCACTCTCCAACAAATTGTCATCCAAAATTTAATTGCATAAACATAAGGATAATAAAATAAAAACACTACTGAATGTTATAGGACGAATTTCTAATTTCTCTTAATTTGATTGACCAGGAGTAGCTTATTCTGATTTTCGGAACAGTGTACTAACAAAAAAATTCATGTTCGCACTTTCCCATTTTTGAATTTTTGTAGGGCAAGTGCAGGTTATGAGTTCAAATACAAAAATCGGATGTGGCCAGCACATAACCTCTCGCCGTATATTTTACCTGGCTGTATACATAAAGCAAAGAATATTTTTATAAATACAAATAATATATTCATATAAATCTATGACGTATAAACTTCTTTATTATTCAATAATAGCATGTCTCAACATAAAGATATTTACCATAAATTATGTTACAATAAATTACAAAGTAGAGTTTACCATATATAAATATTAGGCTGGTAACAGCAATTTTCAATTCGAACAACTTTGTTTACTTTCGCTTCATATTCTTCTAGTAAAAACATTAATTTTGGGCGGTCTAAAATGTATATATCTGGATTGTGCATCTATTCTTATATATCTTCTTTTACATTTTATTTTTTCATACTTGTTATATCTAAATAACACTAATTCCTTTTAATAAAGTGACGGATAGATTGCACTCCGATTATTCTTATATCGATGTGTAATTTTGTCAATATTTACAACTTACTTGAGAAGAATTTGATAGCTTTTTCGCAATTCAAAGTTACTCTAGTCTACAGTACTGGTGTACATTGTCCCATAATGTTTGAAACAAATTTAAGTCCTTCAACCTAGACTTGTCATCTCCGTAATAGTCACAGATCAAGAATTAAGGGATTCTCCAAATACATTTTTCTTTCATTACTCATTATTTCTGACACTGACATTTATCTGTCAGTTACAAATAATTTAAATTTGCAACTATTTTTCATGGCATCCTTTCGGTTGTAAAATTAATTACAACATTATTTTATATATTATATTCCTTTTATCTCTAAATCTATAAAATATGTATAAAAATATTTAAATGTATCAGAAAGAGAATTTATTTTTCTTTAATATTATCAAGAAAAAATTTCAAAAAATAATATTTAGAAGATTTTTTTTCAAGAATCTTTTACTTCCGGTTGTCCAATTGTTACCAAAACCTTTTCAGATCTTCCCATGAATGTCCGATTGGGAAATACGTTGTTAAACAAATTTTAAGTCTTATAGTTTTTGAGTAACCGTCCTTCCAACATCCCACACACACACATCCACACACACACACACACACACACACACACACACACACACACACAGACATCATCGTAAAAATGTTAAAATCGGATTGTAGGGACCTTAAAACGTGCTTATTCAATAAAATCTGGATATGCGATTTTTAGCATGAATCCAATACCTCTCTTAGCGAGAGGTAAAAATAAGTAGGTGGTTGGATATATCAATAAATTTTATTCAAGAATTTATAATCAAACTTATTGAAATACATAATATATGCAGATGACTGAGCATCAAACAAAAGTCGGCAAACTTCCACCATGTCTTTATTTATCGTCGCAAAATTCTGAGTGAAAAATATTGAATATATCAAAGAAGCATGTTCCTATAATATGAAAAATGAGATTAAATTCATAAAACTATAATGCCGGTCGGGGTTGTGGATAGTGCAGCAAATTCAATTTAACAAACATGCATGTGCAGAAGTGTGCAATTTCTCCGTAATATGGCAGGAAACACGTGGAAAAACGTTATCACCATTTTAATAAGATTCTAGTTACACTGCCCGTACTTATTAACAAGCATCGCTGTTTCGCTGTTCGAAAATTGCATGTTTCCATGAAAATGTACTTTTCAAGTACCGACGCTAGCACCCATTAATACAATTATAATAGCGTTAGACTGCCCGTGGCTAAGGAATAGCTGAACCGAAAAATGATCCCGGATAATTGAATCAAAGCCTGCCACAAATACACTCGCGAAAATATCTCGTAGGTTATATGGGATGATTATAACTCTGCCGTTTCGTACGGAGATGCTTTTTCCTAGATACTTATAAATTCCAATTGTATCAAACTTGTTTTGATCTGTTTAACAAAAAACCCTATTTAATATAATTTTATCTTCCTTTAGGTGAGGAAGGTATTATCTTTGGTCAAAAAATTGAATGATGAGTTTTTAGTGAATAAGTATGTTTTAGGGTCCCTATAATACGGTTTTACCATTTTTACGATGATGTCTCATAACTTCAATACCACGATTCCAAAAATTATAATTTTTTCATATTTTTTCATATTATTTTACATCCAGAAGAACTATTGATTAGATTTTGGTTATAATTGGTGAAGCAAAAGTAGCCTCATTTGCAGATTTAACAGTTAAATTTGTTTTATTGACATTTAACGTTATTATAACTTAAAGAATATATTATGCTCTATACGATTTGATTACATTTTATACTTCATATTCAATAGATATAAAGTTAAAGAATTTTAAAGAAATTAAATTTTATAAATCAGCCAGCTATGCCAAACATGCAAACTACTAATATATTCATATAATTCAAATTGGCAGATGTCAGTAAAAATAAAAGGTAAATTAATGTGGCAGAGATGAGGATGTTGAAGTAGATGTTGGGGAAGACATGGAATGATAGGTAAGGAAATAACTCTAGTGTTACAAGTTTCTAGAAAGATACAAGCGAGATGATTACATTGGTTTGAAAATGTCACGAGGAGAAATGAAGAATATATATTGGATGAAGAATGAATAGCTTAGTAATAGAAGGTTGAAGGAACAGCGAAAGACCAAAGATAAGATGGAAGGACTGTATTGCGGAAGACTTGAGAGAAAAGAACTGAATGAGAACGACACGTAAAACAGAAATGAGTGGAAGAAGAAAATAAAAGTTACGACCCGTAACGAATGGGGAAAGCTAAAGAAGAAGAAGGAGATGTTAGTGTCAAATGCAATTTGCATAGTTTGTGTATAAAATAATTTTACTGGAAATTTAAAATATTTTGCAAGAAAAGTTATGTATGGAATTTATATATAATACACAGGATTGACGGAAGGTATTGTGCTGGCCACAACAGATTTTTTACATTAAATATTATTATAAATATTAAAGAATATTTTATTCTCTTTACGATTTGATTGCATTTTATGCTTCATATTCAATGGATTTAGTGTTCAATAATTATAGCTTGTATCGCGACCCTTTACTTTTAGTACAATGATAGCAATTAAAAAATTAAGTGCGTATAATAAAACCTAACTTACAAGACATACTCACAGAGCTTAGGGATACAATGCCTAAAATAGAATTTAAGCTGATATTACTAATAAAGGCGATGTAACCTAATATTAAATGGAGGAATACTTCAATAACATATTCAGTTTTGGTAATCTTAAAACTATATTTTAAATTAGTCGAAAGATATTTATAGAAATTTTTCACCATTAGCGTAGGTTTTATATTTTATTTGTTGAAAATGGTAACCGGCCGAACTAATATGAGTTTGGCCTCGTAGTATGTTTGTGTTATGATTTTACTGGAAATATAGAAAAGTTTGCAAGATATTTTTGGTATGGTATTTGTAAAAAAATACATAGAATTGACGGAAGGTAATGTGCTGGTCACATCAGATTTTTTTGTTGATAAAGTAATAATTTAACATCAGTAGTAAAATTATATTTTTTTATTTATATTTTGACTTTTATAATTATTTAAGTATGAAAGGCAGTAAGTGCTTCTTACCGGTTGAGGATGATAAATACATCCGATACTTACTGACCGCAATGCTTATTTTTGCACGATCAACGCACAAAATTTAAAAAAATAAGATTTGAAAATTATTTTAATATAATATTAAAAAAATTTGGTTCTCATTTTTAAAGTAAGCTTTGTTGGTTGTTTTTATTTACTCACCGATCATCAATAATTTGTAAATAAAGCCTACTGCCTTGGAGACCCAGTCGGTAAACATTTAAAAAAATCTGATTTGGTCAGCACAATAACTTTAGTCGTACACCTTCCATATCTAAATTATGTAAATTGTACTTGACACTGACATCTATCAATTAGAATGGGGTCATTTCACATTTTCTAATTTATTTTTTTCTTCAAAGAATAGGTCAAATTAAATATGTAGGTGTATGTTTTACACATTACAAGTCTTTACAATCAGAGATATGATTTTTTAAAAGTTGTCTTAAATATCAAATATTTGGACGCTGACGTCATGGCTATACGTCACGGCTTGTCGGGTGCGGCAGCAGCCCTCTACCGGTTGTGTTCGGAGCTTTGATTATTTGGGTTATCAATTCTCAGTTTAATTTTGTGACAGCAACATATTGTTAACGAAAAACATATTTCACACAACTTTTGGTATTTATTTAAATAAATTTAATAAAACAATTTTAGGTTAGCTTGCAAACGGATACCACGTGGACCGTTGTGTGTTGTGTGTGTGTGTGAGGAATGTCTTTGTGTGAGTAACAAGCCGTGACGTCACGAATTTTACAGCCGCGAAAGTTTATTAGCAAATTTATGAATGAAAAGCCGCACATTTCATGTTATTTTATATTATTATATTTATTAAATGAGACGAATTTCATGATTTTATAAAAAAAAACAACTCACGATCGAATTTTTTGACCAAAGTTAATATCTTCCTTATCTGGTGACGGAAGGTAAAAACTGATCATAAAAAATTAATGATGATACAAATGAAAAGTTTGAAACATCCTCGAGATTGAAAGCTATACTCATTTTACCTGACATAATGTTACGTTTTAGGGTTTAACTTTAAAGAACCATTGTCACAATTATTCTTGCTGGGGTTGCGTATTTATATGTTGTGCGTAGATGAGTTTGCAGTGTGGTAAATATAAAAGGGTAGGGTAATTTCTCTCGCAGAAATGTCTCGTGGCTATATGAACGGCTTGTGGCTTCTTGTGGCAGTTTATGTACTAGTAGCGGTAACCCGACCGCACCGCACTTGCGAAACCACCCTACTCGCGTAAATTAACTTACTCTCGTTTAAAATATCAGCAACAATCAATATTAAATAACTTTCCAATAAGAGATGAAGGGACCACAAAACACAGACCAAAAGAAATATTTTTCTTAAGCAAATTTGACATTTTGATAACATTTTTTTTTGTTATTATAAAACTAACTAAATTAATATCTTTCAAGGAAAATTCATTAATAATTACTAATATATTAAATGATATATGCTACATATACAGGAAACTAAATATTATATTCAGTTTCCGCTATGCTACTATCATTTATAATAATTATTATTATGATAATACTTCAACATTTAACCTTTAAACTATTATAGTATTATGTAAAATAAACGATCAGTAAATGTGAATATTTTTTCCGGATTGGATTAGGTTTGGTTAAATTATAGTTATGTTAGTTTAGCTAAATTATTATATGGGGTTTTATGGCCGCGTGCCTGAGTGTCTGGTCGTGAATATGGGGAACCGAGTTCGACCCCGACCGACACCAAATATTTCTAATTTTAAATAGCATAAAATTGACCCTTGTGGGGCACTCTCCATGACAGAAATGAGTGCCTGTGAGGTGACGTCTGGTAAACGCTCGCCTGATACAAATATGCCATCATCATTACCGAAATTGTGTACAACACGAATAAATAAATGTGGAAAGACGCCATTAGTTTTTGGTGTAAATCAGATAATCAGAAATAGCACTTTATTTGAAACTGAAAATAGTTTTTCTACGAAAAATACCTTCAAGATTTATGTTATTATAAAAATTAAAGCTTATTAAATTTTCTGCATGTTTGCATTAATACTTTTTCTATATATTTTATAGATAAATTTTTAAAATAATCTATATTTTAAATCTCGCGGCCTACGGTTTAAACACAACTCCTTAAATACATAGTCAAAAAACTAATTATTTCAAATTAATAATAGTAACGTCCTAAAAATAGTTACATGGGAAAGAACATAAGTAAATATGTAGGCATGTATTTAAAATAATAAAAAAATAAGTGGCGGTAGGTATTGTGTTTGCCACATCAGATTTTTTACTTTGCTTTAGTTCCTTAACTATTAATTTTATTAGAAACTTGTTTACAATTGAAGGCACCGTTATAAAAACGAGGAAGCTCCAATATTATACGAATTTCAACTTTGCAGTCAGATATAAAGAAAATGATGCTTCATCGACTGATGCATGAACGAGGCAGCTCCTGTCATTTGTTGAATAGTTATATAAAATACATTCATAACTCCTTCATCAATTCAGTGCAAAAATGGGCAGTTAGTGTTTCCACTGCATAATATATTTTTTCTTCAAACGTGAAAAAGTAGTATCTTTTGTGACTTGATTCACAAGGTTTTCTACGCAGCCGGAGTAGAAGTAACTAATTTTTACGCTGGTGGAGTAGAAATAAAATAAATATCCATAGAAACTATATAGAATTAACGAATAAGTAACTTGTATAATAGAAACCTGTAATAACATCCTAAATGTCACTATAACACACTAGATAATCTAAGAATAAAGTTACTAAATACCATAAACAGCTGTCAAATTTAAATGTATAACCTATAAATTGAAATACAAATAGAGTTTACTTTAAACGAAATGACATATTAAAAAATAGTAATTAATTACATTACAGGTTACAATGATAGGGCCGGTAATGCAATATTGCAGTGATTCCTAGGCATAATCTTCAGCCACACTATTAGGTTTCCATCCGATTGAACAACTTCAGGAGACGTACATTTATAATATTTCACATTCCGACATAATTGCACACAAGGAGGATAAAAAATTGCACAGTTTTTATTTAAACGTCAAAACGTAAAAATAGTAAAAAATTCACTTCACAAACGGTGAAGTGAAAAAATATATGAAAGTATCCATATCAACAGGACAATTGAAATCCGCAATCGTACTTTACATAAAATGTTTTAATTATTGTAATGTCAAGTAGTAGATATTTTTCTTTAAATATCTACGTTTGAAGAATCAATATGTCAATCGGAGTAAAAGTGCTTTGAGTGCCTCACGTGCGTTTGTCCGACTCGCTTCATTACCACAAATAAGTTCAACACCTAGGATAAGTACAAAAAATAACGTACACAGCAAACGTGTTAAAAAGTGTGAAACTTTGATATGTTACAAATTGTTTGTACTATAGTATTTGCAGTAAATATAAAAAATATTTATTGAAAAAATGTTTACGCCCTACTGAAAAATTTATAAAAATTGAGTTGCTCCCTATTTTACTCGCTGTCTTCAATTAAAAACTATACTATTTTGCCAAGAAACTTTCATTGAAATTATTTAGAGAAAATTAACAATGTTTTTAATTATTCATTGTAAATTGTTGTGAGTAGTGCATACTTTTCTAACGAAAAATATGTATAAACAAAATTTGATTTCCTGAATTTAAATTTTTATTTAACGCATATAAAATAGGTCGGCTTTCCAACGCTATCTACGTTATTCTTAAATGAAACAAAGTATAGGTTTAAAAACTATATTGTTTGAAATTTTTGTTTGTAAGTTAGTTATGTTTGCGGTATAAACTTATGCTTATTTACGTTATCTTTGCGTACATATATGATCCATTCTAATTAACTCGTTAAATATGTCATCAAATTTGCATCAATGCGTAACGGATTACAATCCTCAAATTAGAATATGTTCAGCTACATTGATAAATTATTTCGCATTACGCTGCAAATGCTACGAACGTTTCAGATAATAACGATAATAAATTAATATGTTCTTCGTTGAATGTTGCACGCAAAATTTTCACCGCTATCGACCGTACCGTATGATTTGGAACACACAGCTGTACCAGTTTTCGTTATAATATTGTCTAACAATCGTTATTAATTTATAAATTCCCGATAGTAATAATAATAATCACTGTATTTACAGCGCGGTGAGCGTCATTATGGATATTCACTAAAACATGTTCTGTTTGCAAAATACCTGATTACATTGTAGCAATAAACTAAATTATTGATGCAATATTATCGTGGTTCTATTAAATAACAGGTTACTTGTTAAATCATTTCAAATACGAGTGGTTTTCAATCAAATTAATTAGTTCAAATAAGTTTTGACTATGTTTACTTTTAAATACATTTCTCATATTTACTTTAAATACATATTGATGTAGTTATTCAGTGCAATTAATATACGAATATTAATATGACTAATAAACTAATGTGAATTCATTAAACATGATGAGGTACAAATATTTAATAGGGTTTATTAAAATATAACATCTGTGTTTCAATTTCCACATGTTGCCATTTATATTAATGACAATGCAATATTGCGAATGAATTCTGTATTTATTTCTTACTAACTTAAAAAACTTTATTTATTGATACCGCCTACTACTTTCTAAAATTAATCTTTACTAGTTATTAATTCGTAAAACAAGGCATTGCAAAAAAATAACATATTTTTTCTACTCAAATTCAAATAAATACTTACAGTAAAATTTTTGAAAGATGTCCGATCAAGGGCACCTGTATCACGAAAGAATTAACAAATAGGCATACATTTATCTCTTTCTTTTGCAAAGGCTGTAAGACTGTGTGATAAGGATGGATATAACACGCTTGTCTTTCAAAAATTCATAATGTTTCAACTAAGTTAGGACATTCCACTTTAAAACGATGCTCGTTGTTGATAATACTTTCGCTGCAACGTAAGTTTATTTATTAATTCAGATACATTACCTGGATTCATAGCCGTACGTATAACGTTATATTCTGTCAGAGTCACTGACACTGACATTGTGTCAGTATCTTATTTTTAACATATTTGGTTTTGCATTTGCTTATAAACATACTAGTTGACTTATTTTTGAATTTTGAATGCTTTTCCTGTAATATATATTTTTACCTCTCGCTAAGAGAGGTATTGGATTCATGCTAAAAATCACATATCCATATTTTATTGAATAAGCACGTTTTAAGGTCCCTACAATCCGATTTTAACATTTTTACGATGATGTCTGTGTGTGTGTGTGTGTGTGTGTGTGGATGTATGTGTGTATGTATGTAGGATGTTGGAAGGACGATTACTCAAAAACTATAAGACTTAAAAATTGTTTAATTACGTATTTTCCAATCGGACATTCATGGGAAGATCTGAAAAGGTTTTGGTAACAATTGGACAACCGGAAGTAGAAGATTCTTGAAAAAAAATCTTCTAAATAATATTTTTTGAAAATTTTTCTTGGTAATATTAAAGAAAATTAAATTCTCTATCTGATACATTTAAATATTTTATTATATATTCTATGGATTTAGAGATAAAAGAAATATAATAAATAAAATAACGTTATAATAAATTTTACAGCCGAAAGGATGCCATGGAAAATAGTTGACCAGTTGAACTGTTTGTAACTGACAGATAAATGTCAGTGTCAGAAATTCATAGATATTACTAAAGAGTTTTTCTGGGAAGTACATATACATTATATTATTTCTTAATGTATTAGTAGTTAAATATTTAAGATTATAGGTCTATTACATATATCCTTCAAAAATACAGTCAATCCTGACAATGACTTGGAAACATTTCGAAAAATTAGAAGAGGACAAAATTTCTTCATATAATGAATTTAAAATTAAACAATCTAAATATAAGGAATAGATATATGTAAGTACAATTTTTGGTGTAGAATGTAGGTATACAAGAAATGTTAAATACAATAGGGCGCCTTGACAAGCAGATATGGGGACTCATGTCAGAATGATAGCTAGTAATTATGTATATAGATGTATCATAATTTCTCATTCTAAATTTAGTGATTTTCCAATTCCATATGGTTTATTTTCCTCGACAAGTAAATTCCACACTCCTGGTGACAAATTAACTACGTGTATTTAGAAAATCTTGAAATTCTGAATGAAACATACTGACTAATTATCATTCTGAAACGGGCCCCCACATCTGCTTGTCAAGGCCAACAATGTAACATGACTGTTCGCGCCCTATACTTATGTAACCAAAAAAGGAAGTGGCGAGAGGTATTGTGCTGGCCACAACAGATTTTTATTATAAAATCGTAGAATTCATCTGGGGACCCGGGTTCGATCCCGACCGACACCAAAAAATACTTCAGATTTTAATGGCATTAAATTGACCCTTGTGACAGTAGTATCTTACGTACCCCCATAAAACTAAGTAAACGACACTACTGAATTTGTTATGATGGGCGGAGCAAAAATCTGAATTCATACAATTCGTAGACAACCTTGTTCGGACATCTTTCAAAAATTTTACTGTACTATAGTATTATTAAATATGATTTTCTATTATAGAAATTTCAAAGTATACATAGCCAATGAAACATAAAATTAAAATATAATGCATATTTTTTACTTAATTATAAAAATATTTATGCTTTCATCAACATGATCCGCCCGGAATGGAAATTTGGTTTTATAAATAATTTATGTTTACTAGACACAACCATTTCGTTCTTCTTTCTTCATTTTGATACACTATTAAAACTATTTTTTTAACTATTATTACTTCTATTTAGGCACATTAGTACAAAACGCTTTTTTACTTCCTTGTACGTAAGTAAAGGAAGTATTATAATCGCGAAAAATTTCGGTATTCAGATTTCAGCGGAAATATCCATTTTGATCATTCCTGAATCCATTTTGATTAATTTCGTCGTGATGTCTGTACGTACGTACGTTCGTACGTTCGTACGTTCGTACGTATCTCGCATAACTCAAAAACGGTAAGCCGTAGAAAGTTGAAATTTTGAATTTAGGACTCCTATAACATCTAGTTGTGCACCTCCCTTTCTGGTTATTACACAATTTCCAGAAGTGGCACTTTACATAAAGCCTATAATAGATTTTAATGAAAATCTGTTTTAAAATATAATCCAAAACTTTTCAAATTTGGTATACAAGACTTTTATGTCAATCGAAATAACATAATAGATTTTGGTTAAAATAGGCTAACTGGAAGTGGTACATTACTTGAATTTGTTAACAGTTTTTCTTGAATAATATGATTTTATTTTGTTTTTAGAAATAAATGTTTCAAATAAAAGTTTTAGAGAATTAATTTCTGCGTCTAGCACATCAAGTATTATTAAATTAGCCTTATGTATAAGCAAGATATGTAAATTTCAAAATTATGTACTTTTTTGTTTTTGTAATAAAGCATGCTATGGATTAGGACAAAAAAAAGTTCATGTCAAATTACGTTAAATACGTGCAATTTTATGATTCGTACAGTAACAAATATTATATTTTTATTGTGAAATTAGTCATATTCATTGTTGTAATCAAATATTTCTTTGTTGTAATCAACTCTCTTTAGAAAGAACCGGGTTAGATTAATGTTAATTTAAAAATGATAGTAGTAAATGAATTATTTTTTGTTCTACATCAAAATATTTCTCGGGCTTGGCTTTTAAGCCTGTCAATATTTTGTAATTTAATTATTAAAAAAATATGTATAGTTTAATAAAAGTCGTGTGGTGTACACATCAGATTTTTTTAACAACCATGACTTAAAAAATATAAAAATCAATAATAAGGAAAGGACCAGCAGCCAGTACACAGTTAGTAGCTGTCACGGCTGTCAATTGTTTAAATTCTGTCGATGGCAAATGTAAGCCACACTGTCATTTGTTATAAATTTACGTACGTCATCAGGCGAAAGGAGAAGTGGCAATTTAAAAAATAATATTTTCAAAGACAAGTTTCTCATGAATAAAGAGCAACACGAAAAAAAATACGAGCAAAATATTATTTCTACAAATCTATTAAAAGTAGACTTTTTAATGTTTGCTTTTAGGGTTAAAAATGTCATTTTCTGACACCAGTGTTAAAAAGTGACAGATCATTGTTACTTTTAAACACATGTGTAAAAGTGAATTAGTTACTCTGGCAATAATGAATGCAACAACAAATCGACATTTTTAACCTATGTCAAAAAATTATTAGAAATACACATTTAAATGAAAAAATAGTGTTTGTAGAAACAAATAGTGTATGATGTACGTGTGAGAAGTGTCACTTTTAACACATATCATAAATTATTATTTTCTTATTCTAGCTTGCTAAAATTTTACAAAATTGTGATTTGTTACTGTTATACATATTAAAATTAAGTGTTAATTGCAACTGACAGATTTTGGTTATAATTTTAAATTTGATTTACAAGCGAATAAAAAACAAAAAAAAAATGTACAATACACGCCAGGTAAGTATTTATTACACCAAGCAGGTTAGAGCGTACCTTCTCGGCACGCCAGTCATTTCTTCCTTTGAGAAATAAACATTTGACAATATTACAGTCAAGTAGTTATGTGTTAATTTGTGCATATATGAAACAATTGTCCTACATTTCTAATATTCATTTGTCCGGAAATTTATTTATTGTTAATCTAGGAAAAAACGCAGGGTGGACAAGGTAGTTTCGAGCGTGTTCCAAGTAGGACTGGGTTGTTTTTCTGGTTTTGTAGCAACGATGAATGTTTTTAAATATGCAAAACTCGAACGTTTTCAACTTTTAATCGGATGGAAAAACTGTTTAGTGCCCGACGAATTTTTAAATCAGCGTACTGAACTTTTCCTGGCGTGGCTTTAAACTTTTTCTGCGATTCAAATTGGAGTTTAAATTTTAACTCTTAACATTACATATGGAAAATAAAAATTAATATGTATTTCTCTCTACATACATGTATTTTGAACTTCAAATAAAACTTGAGAATAGATAGACATCTGAAATTTGTATGAGACAGTCATGATACCTTAAAAACAAACTGCAGAAATCAGATCTAACAGGTGTTCAGAAGTCCAAAACAAAAACAAAAAAATGGTAAATAATATTCAGTGAAGCGGGAGCACATATTCCGCGAAAACGTATGTACAAAGCAATGTCGGACAATTCCAGAAGATTTATTTTTAAAAACTCAGCGAACAAAAAAGCCATCCGTTTCTCGTTTCTCGGTCAGCGATGTAAATTTGTGACATTAAGCATTCACACGGAGTACAATATTTACTGTCACTTCGGAACAGAAATCCCACTTAAAATTACTTAGGCAACGTAGGAAGGGAGCCATTGCCACTGCCACGACGACGTAATGGGCTAGCGAAACCGCAGCGAGGCACGGACACATTCAATTATATGAGAAATGCTGAAATCCTTTTAATCGGAAATTCAATATTCGGCCCACAATTACACCGTGTTACGGAATTCACAAAGCCTTGCAAGATACATAATGGATTTAGAAATGGAATGGACCATTCGCCCGAGACCAATAACATCTCTCAATGGGAAGAGAGGAAAGCTGCGCCATGTAGAGATGAACCTATTCACATACCTACTCTCTTCTTTCTTGAAGTTCGCGAATGATGTCTGTATTAATGCATTTTTCATTGGATCCAACGTCAGATACTCTGATTTCCCGAGTGGAATTGCCATCACTGATTTCTTATGAATATATTAGTCTAGGCATCTCAATAAATATACAAGGCTCTCTTTCATATTCAACAAGATATTTTTTTACATTTTGGGATTTTCTTTCATACATACTCGTATGTCTTTCCGCAACGATATACTTTTGTAAGCATGCTTTAATGTTGCTATTCCAATAAGCACACCAGAACTTAAAAATGTCACGGTAGTAACATTGATTAGAATGTCAAGATCAAACCATGACATTGTAACGTATGGATTGCGCATCAAAATCGCGGGAGTCACGCACTCTAGTTGACAGATGTACGGCCGCCAGCTTTTATAAAGTAGAGACGGTAAGCGTCGAAACCACAGGAATGGTTATAAAAAGGGATAATGGGCGCCACGTATTTTTTAGCCGGAAAATTACAAAAGGACGGTTCAAACGAGATATAAGGTTCTTTACCTACCGTAATTGTTGTTCTTTAAAAACGACTGATGTTCGAGAAATGAAAGAAAGATTTAATAAAACAGAATTTAATAATTTTAAATTTAAAAGGTGCAGAAGGCACGGTAAAAGTTTTGCACATGAAATGTACAATAAAGTAATAATGAAAGTAATCACAAAAAATATATACATGTTGAATACACTTTTGAGAAATCCGTGAATTGGGCTTTTACACTTGGAAATCGATCCATAGTTTTGAAAAAAAAAAACTTTTCGGATGACGCGCATTTCTGGCTAAGTAAAATTGCCACTCCATTCTCTTATAGTCACTGTTTGGTGTGATTTTTGGGTTCACAATGTGATTGACTCTTATTTTTTGAAGATGAACATGAAAATCACGTTAAGGCCTTATTACACTACAATCGTATCTCTAATTCTTTTTACTGACTTGTATGACGATGATGAACTCGAATTATCACACTGCAAGTTCGAACAACCATTTTCCTGACTTTTAGCGGATATTCATACTTGAATTTGGGTATGATATGGTTTCTTTAATGACAACATATTTCAAATTTATTTGACATAACAAATTATTTCTTGTAAAATGAATCAAAGCGATGGAAAAATAATTCAATTCTCGTCAATTTCTAACGTTTCTGTAGTTATATTTTACTCCGTAAAATTACAATCATGTACTTCAGAGACAGTTGTAAGTCAGCGAAATGAACCAAAGTCATAAATAATTCGTGACTAGTCAGAGATACTACTTCTAGTGTGATAAGGCCTTTAAAGTCACTGTTTGGTGCTGTTTTTGAGATCACAGTGCGATTGACTTATTTTTTTCGAAGAATATAAAATGAACTTTATACGAATATGATAACGAAATATGTGTAGCCTACACTAGTAAATATAAACGTAAAAAATATTTTCTTCCTACAAGATAGTGCGACTTGTTGCACATCTCGGCGGACTATCGAATAATTGTAAGACTTCCCTGGGCGCGTTATTTCGAGAAATGATAATGTGGATTGACCGCTAAGGTTATGCGATTTCTCAGCCTTGGACTTCTTTAAGGGGGATTAACTGAAATCTCAGAATCACAAACGATTCGCGACCTTAAACAGAAGATCTAACGTATCATTTAGAATTCTTGATTATCACTTGTAGTTATCATTTTATCACATTTTAAAGTTCTTATTGGATTGGAAGACCCTTTAGTAACATTATACAAGTCTCATATGGGAAACAGCTTCAATGAATCTGACGCGAAAAAATCAGCTACTTCTGGAAAAATATGAGTCCAAACTCATAATAGTTCGACCGGTTTATATTTTCAACAAATGTTACTTAAAACTGTGGACCAAATGACGGGTGAAAATATATCGACCGACATTTTAAGGACCATCTTCTAGTCTGGACTTAGCTTCTAAAGTGAGCCTTACTTTAGGCATAATTAAAAACAACTTTCTAAAAATCCGCACATACAGTAAAACCTACCTTGCAAGACATATGGAACAATAATCATAGAAAAAATTTCAGGGCTTAGGGATACAATACCTAATAGAATTAAAGCTGGTATTGCTAACAAAGGCAATGTAACCTAATAATAAATGGCGGAATACTTGAAAAATATATTAATGGAGTCTCGTGGCCGAGTGCCTGAGTGTCTGGTCGCGAATCTGGGGACCCGGGTTCGATCTCCACCGATGCCAAAAATTACTTCGAATTTTAATGGCACAAAATTTTCTCCTGTGGTGCACTCTGCACGCTTGCTATGAGTGCTCGTGAAGGGACGTCTGGTAAGCGCCCGCACTGTACGAATATTTCATCATTACCGTTATCTGTGTATAAAGCAGATTGGCACATCCAGCAATGGGTAATATGCCATGATTATATATTTATTTATTTATTGTATTTATGTTTTTATAAATTTCAAATCTATATTCAAAACTAGGCGGCAGAAATTTGTAGAAATTTCTTACCATTTGTGTAGGTTTTAAAATTTGTTTGTTGAAAATGTAAACCGGCCGAAATATTATGAATTTGGGCTCGTAGGTGCCTCAACAAATACCATAGTTAGTACTCTGTAAAACTAGAAAAATAATATAACAATATAGCAAAATATGTCTACAGAAAAATAAAGTTAAAGAAAGAAATTAAAGTGAAAACATGTTAACTGATATCTAGGTTGTCATTTCCAGAATAGAAGAGATATTTACTATATAAATAACTCGTCATTTCATTCCGCTAATGCTGATATTTTTCTTCTTATAGAAATATCTTCGCTTTTCCATTAGCGCACTTTAAACACGAGCAGATTATTCCGCAAACACGTCACCTCTTATAGACCGTCTCGTTCTCGTGAACTAAACTAAGTGTAAGTGCGAAGCCTTAACTGAATCAAAGTTTGCACACACCACACATACGAGTAGCAAAGCAACTGCCGTTGCCAGGGAAGCATCAATTAGCGAACAGAAAGAACTCATGTCAATAATCTGACACATGTCAGTAACAGGTTGCGATTAAAAACAACAAAATACGAAGTACGTACAATTTCCGACAAAACTTTTTCTCATTTTTCCTGCAGCCAGCTGCCGTCATAAGCAAGCAATGTTTTACAATTATTGATTGCGTATTTTAATATTCGTTTGTGACAGTTTACGGATGAATTCAACACGGTAAATATTTGTTTTTGTAATTCAACAACAACATTTAACTAATAAACACTCAGGTGCTATTCTGCAATTGACGTTTTCCAACTATGCAAATAATTACAAAGATTTTTTGAAAAATTGACTTTAACGGGTATGGCTGACGCCTGATAGGATACTTCTGTTGTCTGCTATTTCTGAGACAGTCCCTCTGACAAAAAAATAACCAAAAGTTTGTGAATAAGATGAGCGACCTCTCGGAGGTTCCATATAGAGTGAAGTATTTATTCGCCATTGATTTGACACGAGGAGTTTAGTTCCGTATCTTGGCTATGAGTTATGACATATCTCACATCGGTTCGTTCTCATCTCGCTTCTCGCCTGTCACATAGACGGACCTCCATCTCTTGGTGCTCTGCTCGCAACATTTATAACGTTCCATCTCGAATAAAGAAGTTATACGTCCACTGCGAAATATTACCAATAGTAGAACACTTAAACATATGAAATATGATCGCCCTAGACAACAAATTTTATAGGCAGCGGATAATATGACGAAAAGAATTTACTTATTTCTACTTCATCTTATATTTTTTTATTAAAATACAAAGAAGGCTATGTAACGAATCTTCAGGAGAAGAAAAAACTGGGAACATAGAAATAAAAGAATCTAGGATCTACAAATAGTGTAACACGAGGGGGGGGGAACATCCAATGCTTATCCTGGAGGACTTACTAACTTTTTCTAAATCATGAACCCCTTTATATTAACATTTGATATAGCGGACTACTTAGAAATTAAACTTTTTAAAACAGTAGTAAATTGTGGAAATAGAACATTTTTTAAGTTTTATAGAAGGAGAAATGAAGAAAAAAAATTAAAAAACGAAAGTTTTATCTGTAAAGTTTTGCTTATTAAAATACAAGACTTATTTAACAAAAAACAGAACTACTGTAGGAATAAAATTATTTTGGAATACGAGTAGTTCAGAAAAGGCCTTTCAACACAAATACCTAGTTACAAATGGGATTAGTACTCTAAATGTCTTCTTCGTTACAGCAAGATAATTAGCACCCTGAGTAAAAATGATAATCGGTTACACTGCTGATGCAACACGGCCGCACTGTTTGTTACGTACATAGATAGCGGCTGTAACATAGTAGCCAATCGGACCCTGTACGGCTGTGTTGCTGCCGTTTATAAAGAAAATATTAAATTTTACTCGGAAATTAAAGAAGCCTTATAATTCGCATGACTTTGTTCCTTGAACATTTGTTTTACATCTTCATCTGTTTATTTATTCGATGGTACTCTAGCTATTTTATTTCTCGGTGTAGTTGCGGACCACAGGTTAAGAAACGCTGTACTAACTGCTTTATCAACGACAACGATGTCAATGTTCACTAAATGGTGGATGATTCATTTGGTCAGCCAGATATTTATTAAGGGTGAACACATACACTGTCACTTATTATAGATGCACTTACATTATGGATACGGACATTCTTTGATATTTAATACTATTTTTTGTTTACAGAATTATTTAATCTAAACTTATTATTAACAATTAAATTAAATATAACTATCAACTTAACTAAAATGTTTCATGTTATATTGTAACTCAGCGTGCGGTGTTTAGCAAGCGCCCATAACTAAAACTCGAGACTAAATGTTTACTCCATAAGAGTACTACTAGTTTAAAAAATATCAACTCTGCACGTATGCTTGCAATAACTTAAAAACTTAATTTTCAACAATCTAAATGTCAAAACCGCTGACATCTAGACTAAACAGATAATCAATAGAAGAATGATGATTATTTCTAAACAGAATTTTGACTAACAAAAAAATCAAACTTGAAATATTGTGCCTGAAACTATAATTGTGAAAAGGTTATAAAAAGTAACATTTGTTAATCCCCTTATCACAATAGGTATCTTAAAAATAATTTACCTACATTAAATACCTAAGCCAGTATATTAACTGGACTTTATTTTGGCATCAGTGAACATTAATGTGAATCTGAGTTTAACGTATATATGTTATGAAATCAAAGTTATTGACTATTTCTCTGAGTTAATTGTAGGTATAAATAGTTGTGAACTTGTAAGGTGCAATTAGTTAAACAAACTGAGGTGTGAATAACACATCAAATACAACTCTAACAATGATAGCTTGTTAGATGAAACCAGCATTGCGAAATATCCAAATATAGGTGATACAACAGATCTCAATTTAAATTTCAATTTCAGAACTAATATTTATAGTGAACACACGAACAATGTAAATCGCACGCGGTATCGTAACGTATGTAGGTGTCATGATTCCTCCCAGGGCTGTAAGTACGAGTATGTTTCGCTCTTGCACATAAAATTATGCAAATCCTTCGGAGCGAGCATTTGTCGTTAGGTTGTTTTTGTCGCATAGCGTAGAGCAGAGCGCGTCCAGAATCGAGACCTTTGATAGTTCCCGCGATGTATGAGCCACGGGCTTTATAGCGGCGCCTACTTCGCATAGATATGACACATTTTAACCCTTCGAGACGCGGAATGGATCCATTATTTGCTAAGTGGTTAATATATGCGGCAGACATAACACAAAAGTATCAAACTTTCATGCTTTGTTATTCAAAAATCGACCCTCTGGCCTCATTTTAGATTCTTGCTGCAGTAACTCAGTTGACCTTAAATGCCTTTTGCTATTTACTCTTTGGTTGGACCAAATACAAGTTGTTTTCTGTGGTGGCCGTCTTTATTTTATCGTTTTCATCTTTGTTATTATTTTAATGATTGTGTTAAAGTTAAATAGTTATTTAAGTAATAAAGGCGGTAAGAGCAGTTTACCGCTAAAGTTAATCGAGGTATCCAACATTATCTAAAAGCGTTATAAATGCACTTATCGCCCCTAAAGTTTATTATATTTTTTGCACGATCGGACATTTTGTAGCAATTTTATAAAATTGATCAAATAAATTTAAAAATATATTAAAAAATTGAAACTATGAAGATAATTCACTAAAATGAACTATGATTTAGTGAATAAGCACGTTTTAAGGTCCCTAGAATCCGATTATAACATTTTTACGATGATGTGTGTTTGTGTGTGTGTGTATGTGTGTGTGTATGTGTGTGTATATGTGTGTGGATTTTTCGCACTCGAACTCAAATACTATCATTCGAAACATTTTGAAACCATTTATTCTACTTTAGCCATTAGATTTGGGTGTCAATCGGATAACCGGAAATGGCACTTTACTTGAAACTCAAAATAGTTTTTTTTTTCAAAATATTCCTTTAAATGTTACTTTTTCGTAATATGTTTTTATGTATATTTTATGGATAAATTTATAAAATAATATAAAAATTATATCCCGGAGCTTATGCTTTAAACACAAATCCATGGTTACACAGTTCAACTCAAATACATGTAACTGACAGATAAATATCACTGTCAAAAAAATAATCATTTCAAATTAATAATAGTAACATTTTAAAAAGAAAATTGTAAATAGAACAATAGTTAAAGAACGGAACTGAATATGTATACCTAATATTTAGCATTAGTAAATATGGAGATATGTATTTAAACAAAAAATAAATAAATAAATCATCACGGCATATTAACCATTGCTGGGTGTGTTAATCTGCTTTGTACACAGATTTCGGTAATGATGATGACATAGCGTTTACCAAGCGTCAGCCACGGTTAATTTTGTACCACTTAAATTCGAAATATTTGGCAATGATCGGGATCGAATCCGGATTCCCAGATTCGCGACCATGAAACTCAGGCACGCGGATACGAGACCCCATAGGTATGTATAAATAATAATAAAAAATGGCAGGCGGTATTGTGTTGGTTTTTTTTTTGTTTCATAATTGCTCGTTCGATTTAATCTACCCTGGATATTGGCGTGAAAGCGATTAATACAATCATGTTTAATTATTTGGGTGTACGGAAGCTATGTTCTTCTTTTGATTATTTATCAAAATCTCGATATACGATTTTTAGCACGATCCTTACAACTCCCTTTCCAAGGGTAACGTGAAGTAAAAGGCACATAGATCTCTTTGAATTTCCAATTATGTTCGGCAACAACGTTTTAGTTTTATCGCTATTTATATCATTAGGAATCAACCCTGGCCTGATTTTGCCCAATAACTCTTTTGACCTCTAGATTATATCCTGATTTAAATGAATCTCTCATTGTAACTTCATTCGGAAATATATTATTTTTCTTCCTTTTCTCTGAAAGAAAACGAATAGAAACATCACATCCATTTCCGTAAAACGTATTTACATAGCGGTCGAACTGTGACAAAAATAACTACGCTTGTGGAACGTAGAAAAACTTAGTTTAAGAGTTTGTTTAATTAATTAAAAAGTGAAAGAGTGTCGCAAAGTTAGAACTCACAGGAAGATATACATTGGGTCGAGGTGGCGCCAGGATAAACGAGTGGAGAAAGTAGGAAATTAGTTAGAAAGAGACAGGATAATGGAGAGGTAGAAGTAAGAGAGAGATGCAACTGCAATAAGACTGGAATCGCGTTTAAAGAAAACAATTTGGGGAAATTAAAGACCGCTGATTCGGATATACTTGAGTCTCTTAAAACACAGGACTCTAAATTTATAACCCTTATTTGAGACTACAAGAGTTTTGATGGTTTGTGTGTGAATAGAAAACGAATAGCGATATAATTTAGGAACATAACGAATGCTTATTTGCAATAGGACGTAAGCCACAAAAATATTAGTTTTTACAACTGACGTATCACACGTATTTGTTGTGAAAAAAAAAATATATTAAAATTTGTTTCTGAACAACCTGAAAGTATAAATCCATTAACATAACAAAAAAAATCCGGTTAATTTATTCTAGAGTTTTTCGTGTTTCTTGAAAAATTAAGATTTTTCGGGGTACGATCTAAGCCATCGTTATGTTTCTAAATAAAGGAAAAATGGTAAAAATTATTTTTTATAAAACAAGTATATATCTCTCAAGTTGCATATACAAGGTAGCATCAAAATGTTCCCGGAATTGGTCAATGAAATTTTATTGAAAAAATCTGTTGGGGCCAGCTCAGTACCTTTCGCCATTTCCATTTTATGTTATATAATTAACGAATTTACTATTTCTTGTTCACATACAAATAATTTAAATTGTATCTATTTTTTTTTCTATTAGGAATTTTGTCCTACTCTTCTAATATGTTTAAAATTCTTCATTTTCATTGACGGTATTTGAGGTATTTCTTAAGGATATGTGTAATATTAATAAACCTATAATTTTAAAATATTAAGTGTACCTACGTCCCAGAAAAAAGATTTCAGTAGGTAATGTCAATAAAACTGTTGATTTTTGATACTAACATTTTGAATGTATCTTTCAATTACACACATTTAAATACCTCACCTGGTTTCCATGGAGTTGTTTGAGTAGAGAGATTTATTACAACAGATTATTCTATAATATTATATATTATATTTCCAAATCTATAGAAGATATAATAAAAAATTTAAATGTATCAAATTAAAAAATATAAAAAAATATATTTAGAATTTTTTTTTAGAAACTGCCACTTTCTGTAGTCCAATTGTTCCAAAACCTTATCGGCTTTTCCCATTAATGTTAGATGAAGGAATCCGGATTCAACCATGTCTCAAGACTTATAGTATTTAAGAAACCGTACTTCTATCATCCATGCAAACACGCATATAAGCAGATTCATTTTTACTTTGATTTTCTTCAAAGTACACTCCTTCTGTGTTCCACATTTCATACAACAGTTCAAAACACTCCTGATAACTATTTGCTAAAATTGCCTTCAGCTGCCTCTTCGCATTTTCCATCACCTCTACTGGATTAGCAATACGTTGTCCCTTCAATTTAATTTTTAGCCGCGGAAACAAGTAAACATCGGCTGGTGTAAGGTTGAGAGAATAGGAAGTGTGTTCCAGAGTGGTGACATTGTTCTTAGAAAGGTAATTTTTCACCATCGGGAGCGATGTATCGGAGCTTGCCATGCAGCAAAACCCAATCGTATCCTGCCAAAATTTCAAGACGTTTTCGTCTGATTGTGTCTCGTAAGCGTTGAAGTTTCTTGTCTACAGATTGATGTTGAGGAATCAATTCATGGTGAATTACGCTGTGGTAATCAAAAAACACGTCATAATTATGTTCCCTTTGATTTTGTCCATGCGAAATTTTTACTTGTGTCGCTCATACACAGTCATTTTTTCATTGTCTCATTCCGTATGCTTTCTTTAGCATTTGAAGGGTCTCAGCTGGTGATTTCTAAAATAGAACGCAGATTTTGATGTTTTCTCGTTTACTCTGAAGACGACATTTCAAAATCCGACAAACGAAAAAAAGGCATTATAAAAAAACTACCTGCAGCTTTCACAGACAGTACCTAAAAGGGGTGTCAGGAGGCTTGCCGCTTTCCCTAGTGGTGGCTGCTAACAAAAAAAAATAACCTCCAGCGGTCATCTGCTTGACTCTAGGCAACGCTTTGACTAATTTATTATGGGGTCTAGTAGTCGTGTGCCTGAGTATCTGTTCGCGAAATAGAAGAAAACAGAATTGTATTTTGTTTCCCATGTGGAATCTTCTTTTAGCTCATCATCATATAAATGTGTGGAAATATTCCCAGATACAATCGAAACGATTTCTAGATGTAAATTTATTTTGTAAATAAATTGAATCTGGCTATTATCAAAGATAGAACTGGTTACAGGTAAACACAAAAAATAAATAGTTTAAAGTGTAAGTAACGTAACCTAGTTCTGCAAATAGGGTTTGTCGTCCACGAATGAGAATCATCTGAGAGAAATTGCATCTCGCAAAGCAGCATCCGGGCGCCGACATCATTTCCCGCACCGAACGAGACTCCGGGAACTCCGGAGTGTTTCCAGCTAGCGATTAGTCCTAGTCTTAGGATTGTCAATACACGAGCAGACGGGAATCTCATTCCAATGCTTTCCTCTTTCATTCCACAGCGCGGAAGTTAAAAAGATCGCATTTCATAATGCGAAATTAAAATGTTTTGTTAGAGACAGAGAAATTGAATTACAGACTGAACTTCACTACTAATTACATTAGTTTATTTGCATGTTTTCTGCAAGATAAATGTGTTCTGAACACAGGGAAATGTTAATTTCTTGAATTGAATTAACAATCAGTGTCTCACGAGATGATGAAAATATTTACTATCTTAATTTTAAACGCAAAAACAGCATTCTTTAAAGCAACAGTACTTAACTTTGGGCCGCCTAATCTTTGGCTTATAAATTTTTCATGTTTATTTTGAATTTAGTTTTGTGTTATTATCTTATAGCTTCTGGATTTCTTTTAACAAGAATCACACCTCCGCTTTTTGTATAGTAAATTTTCTTACTCAAGCATTTGGATTAAAAATTCAGAGCTTACAATCATTGGAAATTAAAAGCCCCGGTCTCGTTCATTTCTTATTTAAAAGATTCGTAACAGCGATGAACACTCATAACACGCGAATCGATATCAATTACACGGCTTTTCCGCTAGGAATATTACCGCTACACGTGCTTGTCCAGTTAGATGGAACCCTGAATTTATACTTTACTTCTACCGCTGGGGGCAAATGCGAGTGCTCTACTTTCCAACTAGATGCAGCTGAACTTCAGAACTCGTGCACTGCAAACTTTTTACAATTTAATTAGTTTTAATGATGCAATTATGATATATACATTCATCATGAATTTAAAACGGTTTCAATAGATAGAAAGGGTCGGTTTTGTATTTGTTTTTTATTGATTCTTATAGCGTTTTTCTTTCATTTTTAATGTGAATAGAATAAATGTAGATAAACTTTGAAATTTTAAGACTATTTTGTATTGAATTATGTATTGTTCCAATCATTATCACAAGATATCGTCCATTTGGAACACTATATATCGCCTACTAAGTCAAGTAAAAAAATCTGATGTGGCCAGCACATAACCTCTCGCCGTATATTTTACCTGGCTGTATGCATAAAGCAAAGAATATTTTTATAAATACAAATAATATATTCATATAAATCTATGACGTATAAACTTCTTTATTATTCAATAATAGCATGTCTCAACATGAAGATATTTTACCATAAATTATGTTACAATAAATTACAAAGTAGAGTTTACCATATATAAATATTAGGCTGGTAACAGCAATTTTCAATTCGAACAACTTTGTTTACTTTCTCTTCATATTCTTCTAGTAAAAACATTAATTTTGGGCGGTCTAAAATGTATATATCTGGATTGTGCATCTATTCTTACATATCTTCTTTTACATTTTATTTTTTCATACTTGTTATATCTAAATAACCTTAATTCCCTTTAATAAAGTGACGGATAGATTGCACTCCGATTATTCTTATATCGATGTGTAATTTTGTCAATATTTACAACTTACTTGAGAAGAATTTGATAGCTTTTTCGCAATTCAAAGTTACTCTAGTCTACAGTACTGGTGTACATTGTCCCACAATGTTTGAAACAAATTTAAGTCCTTCAACCTAGACTTGTCATCTCCATAATAGTCACAGATCAAGAATTAAGGGATTCTCCAAATACATTTTTCTTTCATTACTCATTATTTCTGACACTGACATTTATCTGTCAGTTACAAATAATTTAAATTTGCAACTATTTTTCATGGCATTCTTTCGGCTGTCAAATTTATTACAACAGATTATTTTATATATTATATTCCTTTTATCTCTAAATCTATAAAATATGTATAAAAATATTTAAATGTATCAGAAAGAGAATTTATTTTTCTTTAATATTATCAAGAAAAATTTTCAAAAAATAATATTTAGAAGATTTTTTTTCAAGAATCTTCTACTTCCGGTTGTCCAATTGTTACCAAAACCTTTTCAGATCTTCCCATGAATGTCCGATTGGGAAATACGTTGTTAAACAAATTTTAAGTCTTATAGTTTTTGAGTAACCGTCCTTCCAACATCCCACACACACACATCCACACACACACACACACACACACACACACACACAGACATCATCGTAAAAATGTTAAAATCGGATTGTAGGGACCTTAAAACGTGCTTATTCAATAAAATCTGGATATGCGATTTTTAGCATGAATCCAATACCTCTCTTAGCGAGAGGTAAAAATGTGGAGTAAATACATACATGTACAATTGGGAGTACCAAATAGAACCCACTTTATATGTCATTAAGAACAAAAAAGCTAACCTGCTCAGGTGTGCCAACCTAGAAGTGGAATGCACGAGAAAGATTTGGCTAAGGCAACACCATCTGCTCTAAATTGTGCTATTTTCTAGATGATTATAATTTAGCTAGGCCACTTCACTGCCTAGGATTTTGTGGACGATTTTCAACTGGTGTGAAAGAGGAATTTCCAGAGATGGCGTCTTCGTCGTCCTAGTTATGGCAAGCGATGCACCAGGCCATGCAATTGTATAATTACCAAATTTCACGACTTTTATATTGGTTTATTTATTAGTATATGTTATATATATATACGGTCTCTTGGCCGCGAGCCTGAGTGTCTGGTCGCGAATTTGGGGACCAGGGTTCGATCCCAACCGACGCCAAACATTACTTCGAATTTTAATGGCACAAAATTGACCCCTGTATTTAAATTTAATTTTAAGTATTTTTACATGAATAAAAATTAAATTAAACGGGAGATATTGTTTTGGCTACATCAGATTTTTTGATTCAACAGACAATTAAAATTTTAACCGTAGATTGTAAAACTGCAAGGTTCCACTTTTATTATTCTGGTCCGGATGTGGTATTTCACTATCGAAAATCGATCATTTTAATACGTAATAAGTGAGGAATGTTTGCTGTATGAATATGTACGGTTAGTAAGAATGTTGTTATATACACACATTATGTAATAAATATATATTATATACACATTAATTGTTATGGTATGTTTTGGATTCGACAAATAAATATTGAGACCCGTAGAATAACACCCGAATTTAAGAGAATTAAAATTATCGAAACCTAGTAGAATCTAATAAAATTGTAAAGATTACAAATTATAAATAAATAAATATAAATAAATATTTCATCACGGCATATTACCCAATGCTGGGTGTGCCAATCTGCTTCATACACAGATATCGGTAATGATGGAATATTTGTACCGTGCGGGCGCTTACAGGCGTCACCTCACGGGCACTCATTGCTGGCGTGGAGAGTGCGCCACAGGGGTCAATTATCGTATCGTTTAAAAGAAAAAAAAAAATATACCATGGGAAATATTAACATTGATTTCTTCCATAATTTACTCTTAAAATGCAGTTTCAGATTCAAAGAACATAAATATAATTATGAAGAAGCAATTAAAATCAGCCAGACCTCATGAAAAATTGTCAAATGTTCACACGATATTTTTTACTAGGGTAATTTGTAATAAAATTTGTTGCACAGAATGAAAAATTTCGTTCACAATGTTGATTTCATTGCAGAACGAATAATTGTTTTCACCTACATTCATGTAGCATATGCAGTGTTTAATTACAGAGTTCACTTTAATTACCTACTTTTCAGAATAATTAGTGTAACTCACAAAGCTTGTCAAATTGTTATCTCTAGGTATGTAGGATACAATTTACGCTACATATTTCATATAAAACACTGTTTTCATTACTAACAAACGATAATTACAACTTTTCCATTACTGGGAGTAAAAAATTCAAATCCGCTGATGCAAGTAACTATTTAAAATCAACAATTTTGGTTATTTTCCCCTGCAATTTTGCAAATGAAGCAAAGTTTCCAAAGAGCGTAGACGGAAAATAATTAAAATTAGCGAACAGATTATGCTCTTAAAGTAAAATTTTTAATTACAAAGAGGTGTATCTAAAGACTGTTTCTGGACTTAATCCCTATTTAAAGTGAAGATTGCGTTCAAAATTAATGAAGAACAGAAACACAAAAAGCAGAATGGAATTTAATTTTCTCCCTGAATCGATAGCAGGATCATCTGGAGTGAAAAAGTTTTCTAATTTTCTCATACATTTTAATACTTAATTTGTAAACAATTATTTTTAAGAATATTAAAATTGATGACAAAAAGCCTTTCATAAAGACATGTTTCAAAAACCGTGCATCGTTCAAATATTATAAAGCTGAAGATTTGTCAAATTACTTTCATAAGTGATGTTTATTTAAATTGATAAAGCTTTTCTCGCATAAACAGTAAAATGTTTTTATTACTTTGACACTAATGAGAAACCTTTATTTTTATTCGTTTAGAAACATACACAATGTGGCTTTAAATACATTAGGATTGATTTTTGTAGCGCTAAATAACAGCGCCATCTATGGGGTGGCACCCAAACTATTTTTGACTAACCTTCATTATCGTCCCCATCAAGTTTTATTAATTTTGGTTCAGTTCAGTTTTTCTAAGGGCGCTATTTGTTGACTTTCTAAATATACGTAATCAAATTTTGTGTTCGTTTGTGCAAAAAACCAACCTAATCGTTTGATTTGGTCTAACAAGCGTTTGTAGATACTTCATTGACTCGTTGTAACATTTTTGGCTAGCAAGAGCGGTTTCGTAATGGGCGAAATGAAACAACGATGATCCAAAGAGTGACCGCCCCGCATCAAGCAGAAACGCCGAAAATATAGAATCAGTTCAACTGTTGATTTTTGATCGGCCTGTTAAGATGGTTGCAGACTAGTTGAACATCGACAAACAGCTGGATTGACAACTATCGTCGAAAATTTAAACAAAAGTTGTTTACAAAGCAACAGTCGTGCGTCAATTTCTATTCTTCAAAAATATGACTGTTTCTGTTGCATCATCCTCCGTATGCTTCTGATTTGGTCCCGGCTGACTATTCTTCTTCTCCAAACTAAGATTTAAGTTAAAGGGGAACCGTTACGGCGATGTAATACACACTTAATCATCGTGACGAAGATATTGAACAGAATCCCAGTTTTAGTCTTCCAGAACGCAGTGGTTAGACTGGAGGACCAAGCCAAACGCTGTGTGAATTTAGAAGAATGTTATTGAAAAATAAATTTTGATTATATAAAAGCTTTTGTCTTATTTTATGTCTTAAAACTTTATAGTGTACGAGTACATTATTTTAAAGATCTAAAAATAACGATATCTTTCATAAGTTAAGAAAACACATATAATTGGTCTTACATTTATTTCAAACCAGAAAATTCTTCTTGTAACTCATTCCTCCCACGATCTCTTCTCATTTTCAGACATCCATAAAATCCTCATTTCAAAAACAGTCACTGAATTGACTTAACTTTTATGGTCCTTTGTCGAAAAGAGTAGTTTGACAGTAGTTCTTTGCGAATCCGTGTTTGCGAACGGATTGTAACAAAGTCTATCCGTAACACAAAGATTTGAATGAGTATAAAGAGTGTAAAAAGACGATAACGGATAACAATTTGATCCTGTGGTAATGTCCTTTCGCGGAGTTAACTAGATAGGACGGCTACGCTAGAGCTCAGGTGGACGGCGAGATGGAAAATTCATGATTAATTTTCCAGATTACTCGAACCGAGGGTACGATCTCTGGATGTTAATTATGATTGAATTACCAACACAAATGATTTAAGTCGCAGCAAGTCAAGTATTAATAAGCTCTGAGCTTTTTACAGGATAAGGAAAAACTTAATTAACGATGTCTTTCATTACGCTAAAACTGCTAACTTAATTTTTACTTTTATCGTGGAAATTGTTTTTATTTTAATAACTCCGAAATGGACCTCAGGTTTACTCCTAAAGATTTTATATAAAAGGGGTAATTTCTACATTGATCGAAGTAAATAGCATTAAAAAATTTCGAGGGTGAGAAAATTAAATTTTACATACAATAATTACTACCATTTTTTCGAGTATTTTTTTGACCTCGTCATCGGTGTACTTTAGGATACCTAGATACTAAGAGTATTCTTTTTGGTCAAAATCTCAGTTCGTCTCAGCTCACTTCAAATAAACTCAGTAAAATGTTATATTTGTCCTAACTGAGCTGGGAGATACTGAGTGTAACATCCGCAAAATAAACTCAAAATCATCTGAGCTATTCAATTCAGTATAAGGGGTAATTTTAGGAGAAGAAATGCCAATTTATAGGTTATAAATGTATTATGAAAGTTGAATCTGTGTAGATGAAAACAAAAATGTCAATGAATTTTTGAGTAGGAATAACTCTCTTTCAACATGTAAAACGTTGGACTTTTCATATACAACCCAATTCATCTCAAATCACTTATTCTCTGAACTGAGAAAAACTATTCCAAAAACATACAGCTTCTGCAATGGTCCTTTTACATCAAAAGAGAGAGATAGGCAAATATGTAGTGCGCTGTAGTCTATTTGCGAATTGGGTAGACTAGTATATTTCAAAGAAAATTTGAATTGGCGGAAAGTAAAAACGTAGGTAGCTCTATTAAATAAATTTACACAACACGTTTGTGATGAATATTTTAAGACAAAAGGACGGGTAGATGGGAATCAGAAATGTGGTTATGTGTTCTAAAAACGCGAAATAAAGTGACCGATAATTGCGTAGTTGTTAGTTTGTTATTAAGAAAGTTACAAGAATAAAACTTTTAAAAAATCTTACAGAACTCATAATTTAATTAAGATCATACAACCTATTAATTTATGTTCTGTATATTAATTTAAAACCCATAGTTTCGGCAGCATACATAAATAAATAATAATAAAAACAATAGCAACAAGTAACCAAGGCAACATAATACAATATATTTAATATAGGAAGCCATACCCGACTAAGTTCTGTGTAGGTCTTACAAGAATTTTTGTTTCTTCGAATTTGATTCGATGGAATTCTTCCAGGGCATGCTCTGCAACTAAAGATTTTCCTGGCTGGTTCGTTCGCAGATGTTCATTCAATCTTGTTGAAATAGTTCTACCAGTTTGGCTAATGTAAACTTTCTCGCAGAATAAAACTGTTTTTTTTAAATATACTGTTTTGTCTTTATTAACAAATTATCAAAGTCAAAATAATTTAGATTTCTTTGTTGTTAAAATAAATTTTAATCGAAAATAAATGCTTATGCTATTAATTAATTTAATTGACAACATGGTACCTCCCCATGTCTAGTTCATAAAAATTTCATTTGCATTTTATTTATTGAAAGGTTAATCTCGAAATAAAATATGAATGGATTTTTATATTTCATGTTTTAATATTCGCTGCTAAATGAGAATTTTAAAATTAAATGCATATTCAATATTGCAATAGATATATTTGCAAATATTGCATTGCGCTGTATTTCATTTCATTAGCTTAACACAGGAAATGAAAGTTGCTTCCCGGTGCAATATAGAATATTGATATTTGAAGGCAAAGAGAAACTAATAAGTAGGGATTGGATACCTATTTGCCAATTTGCTCGGATAGGGCTCAAACAACCATCAAAATTTTTTCACTGTTTTTTAAGTTATTTAAGCCCAACTTGCCTGAAATGCCTTTTTTAATGTTTAGAGAAAACTCGCCTATTTTACTATTTTTGTCATGGTTTTTTTTCGTACTATTTACTAAAAAATATATTTTTGCTAAAAAAATATAAGTCGTTTAAATATAGGAAATTTCGAATGAAAATTACAAAATGTTTGTTTCTTGCACACCATTTATGTATTGTGAAATATATAGCATGTATAAATACATGCGCAGCATCATTCTCTCTATTACATTTGCCAATGAAGTAGGCTTAAGTGCTTGTCGTTCGTAGTGCGTTGGTTTAACTTTTTAATTTTAATATTATACTTGCCGAAAACAATAAAACTAATTTATTTATTTATATCGTTTTCAGTTTTTATAGAAATACTAATGGCCCGTTGTACAAACAACAGATGAATTTACTTCCAAAATAAATAAAATTATTTCTTCAAATGACACTCGAACTTTTAACAGCAATGGTATCATCAAGTGAATACGATTGTTTAATATTTGTTAATTTAAATAGATCGAAGTAAATTTATTTTGTCCTTTATAAAACCGGGGGTAAACGGAGTAAACATTTCATTTGCTATTATTTAAAAATACGTATTTATGTTTTTGATTGTATATAACAGTAACAAACGGGTTTAAAAACGTTACAAAAAGAAAAGAAGGAATGCATTATTTTTATAAAAATACCTATGTTATACTTTCAGAAGACTTGGCTACGAAGATTATTAATGTTTTTTCCTAAAATTTGTAGGTTAGATAAGGTGGTACTATTTATAATATTATAAAAATACAACGCTTTTAAATGTGAGATATCGATGTAATTTAAAAAAATAAACAAAATTTTTGAGAAATTATTAAAGATTTCATTTTCGCCGAATTTGTTGCCTTTTTCAGATTTATTTTTGCCTATTTTTACAAATACATTGCCTAGAATAGTTATAAAAACTGTTTTTTTACCT
This sequence comes from Harpalus rufipes, assembly GCA_951394225.1. Lineage (NCBI taxonomy): Eukaryota > Metazoa > Arthropoda > Insecta > Coleoptera > Carabidae > Harpalus > Harpalus rufipes. The sequence goes on along the minus strand of OX596284.1, from coordinate 15,640,930 downwards.
ACTTATTTTTGTTGTTTTTAGTACCTAAAATCCGTTCCCTAATAAGAGAGAATTTCCGAATATGAAAATATTTTATTTAGAAAAAAGTTTGTTGAATGAGTTCATGAAATTTTTGATGTTCCGAGATACAAATTTTTGTTAATAATTGTCATTGCGCTTGAGCCCCGAAATACATAAAACCGGCAATGGGAAATGTGCAGACGTAATACATTTGTTCTCATTTGAAATAAAAGTAAGTCGAAGGTGGCGCTGAAGGATATAGGACTCCTCTCCGGTGTTATTAGATCCGGCGGGCTCAGCCAATCACACCAGCTGTCAGGCTGCACGTCATGTGCATCTGACGTCAGAGTGATGTCTTTGATCACGTGCGGTACAGAGCGGAGATGAGCGATGTGCACGCTCACTTGTCTTCCGTTCTCTTCTGTTTCTTCTCTCTCCCAGAATCGCGATCTCGATTAGACAGAAATTACTCCAAGGCTGCGAGCTCGACTCCCTAGTGGATAGACGGCGAAATTCGTCAATGCGTGAGCTGTGAGGTTCTTCTTCACACGCTCTTTATCAAAAGATCATTCATCATGGTCCTACAAACACTAGTCCGTAAGAATACAACGATGTCGTGGGACTAGTTTACTGGATAGGATATATTTTATTTAAAATAGTTAGGGTGGCCATCACTGGTAAAACTAATACAGTGGATTTCGCTTAATTGAGACAACTGCCATTTTGGGTCAAATATTAAAATTCAGCTTACCGGGACGTTTATTTACCGATTCGATATAAGCCGAATGAACTTTCTACGAATAACTAAGGTTATTAATCGAAAACCTTGAATTGGCATGGCATATGTACATGTACATGGCTAGATGGACGGGTAAAACGCGCTCAGTCTGCCAAACCTTCTTTGACTTAGTTTGACGATGTTTTACAATCTGGCTAGCCGTCTAGGCGCTTTATAAAACAACGAACACCTTAATTAAGGTATGCCCTAAAAGTTTTGGCACAATTTCAACACTTTTTTTTAACATAAAATGCATTTACGTAAAGTTTTGTAATACTTAATAATTAACTATTTCATAAGCAACAAAATTATGAACTTAAATTAAATTAAGATGGGTGTGTTTTTCCACAAGGAGCAATTTTCTACGTACACCTAGCTTTTGAACAATATTTACATCGATTTCTCGGGCATTCCTGAATTCTTGTATATTCTGCGTTGAATATCGTCCTCATTTTGTGCTTCCGAACCTCCATCGTGAACTTTTCAAGACAAAAGAGACCAAAACCCTTCTATGGGACGAACCTGGGGACCACGTTTTAAGGTCCCTAGAATCTAATTTTAACATTTTCGCGGTGATGTCTGTGTGTTTGTTTTTATTTTATTTATATAAACTTTTATTCAAAGCATGCTCCATACAGAAAATATTACATGCTCTTAAAATATCATCAATAATTTATGTAGTATGTATATGCCAGTATTTTGGTTTAATTTACATTTCATATATTATTGCTATTATGTGTGTGTGTGTGCGTGTGTGCGTGTGTGCGTGTTTGTGTGTTTGTGTGTTTGTGTGTTTGTGTGTGTGTGTGTGTGTGTGTGTGTGTGTGTGTGTATGTGTATGTGGATACTCTTTACGCTCTAACTGAAATACTATCGTTCAGAAAAAAATTAAAGATGCCATTAGATTTTGGGGTAAATCAGATAACCAGAAATAACACATAACTGGAAGCTCAAAATAGTTTTTCTTAAATTTTATACAGGTTTGCATTAATACTATTTGAATGAATATAGGTAAGTACATATATAAATAAATATATCATCACGGCATATTACCCATTACTGGGATGAGCCAATCTGATTTGTACACAGATTTCGGTAACGATGATGACATATTTGAACCGTGCGCGCGTTTACCAGGTGTCACCTCACGAGCACTTATTGCTAGTATGGAAAGTGTGCCATTTAAAATTCGAAATATTTGGCGTCGGTGGAATCGAACCCGGTATTTACATTTAACTTAATTTTAAATATTTACATGCATGAAAATTAAATTAGACGGGAGGTATAGTGTTGGCTACATCAGAATTTTGGAAATTATTACCATACCAAAATTTTGAACTTTTGCATAACGATATGTAATTTTTGTTATTATTTGTGTTTGGAACAATACGAGTATTAATAGATTAATTATTTGTTATTATTAATTATGTACCAGTCCACTAATTTTTACAATTTCGAATACATTTTTTTTGCTATTTAACTAAATGGCCCTTTGGGAAATATTTTTTTGCCCGCGATTTAAAAAGATTGCGCACCACTGGCTTAGAGTTTAATAATTTATTGTCCGTTTTGTATTTTTTTATAGGAACAGCCGCTAAAATGCGATACTTTCGTCTGATTCTGATGTTCCGCGGTAATTTTCATTAAAAAGTACTAGAGTAATTTTTAGAAAAACTCGTCGTTTGTGATTGGAAAAGTTGTACCGAATGTAATAACTCGACAATATTTCTCCTCGGATTAGTTTTATTCGGAATGAGAATAAATGTGCCCTTTGTCCCAGCCCATACGTCGTCCTACATCCCATGCGAGTCACGAATGCGTGTACGTATGGCTGCCATTTTTTCACGCTGTCGTATTCAACTTACACACATCATGCATGTTTTATGTTACACGATGTTTGTGTACGTGAAATTGGAAATTTGAAAAAAAATGTTTGGATATACTCAGCATGTGACATAATTTAGAAATGCATGACATTTCATAGTGTGACGAGTTTGCAAAACTTGGATCTGCTGTTAAAATGAAGTATCAATTATTGTTTGAATTTAATTGTCTCAATAATTGCTTCGTAATTGTAGCAATATGAGTAAGATAGTAATTATCATATTACATGTCCTGGTAAATAAAATATTTTATACCTCCAGGTCAAGAACAGGGGTGTGCCTGTAAACTATGCCAATCTGCTTTGTACAGATTTCTGTAATGATGATGACATATTGTTGTAATGATTACAACTGTATTTGTATTGGTTTTGCTATAGCCTTACAAGAGGAGAGGCGAACCATCATGTTAAATCAGGACGCTTAAAGCGAAACGATAGGAATTGGATTCATTGTATAAGAAAGACTTGAGTGGTAAGTGAGGCTAAAATTCGAAATATTACGCAATGTAATTATTTTTGGTGATATCATGTAATAAAATAGATGTTCTATAGATAATTAAACCAAAGTTTGAGGTATGTAATTTTTGAAAATTATATTTTTATGATTTTTTAATTGAACTCACTGTAACTTATCATTATAATAAGCTGTTGTAATTTTCCGTTGTAAAATTGTTGTATTTTATCTATTCTATTATTATATCTATTAATTTGTTTTATAGTTTTATACAAATTTTTATAATTTTATTTTGTATTTATATTTCTCTTTAATTTTTATCATTGTAAATATATTTTGTTAAACATGTAAAATTATTTAATTAATTTTATTCACACCGTTTTTTAGCTCAAAAAGCTTCTGTAGAAAATCATTGCTCGGAATAAATAAGTCAAAACCGGTCGGACTTAGTTTATACCGGGCGGCGCTCGAAATCCATTACATAAGCATTTAACATAGGAAAACATCTTTTCCTTCGTGTTGCTTCCCAATTTATTTTAGAAAGAAATTCTTCAAATATAAGTTGTATTGTAGATCATAAAATTCTGCATTTGAATCAAAAAACAAAATTAATTTTGCATACTTTGTAAATTTATCTGTGGAATTCAAGTAGAGATGCACTATATTTGATAACATTTTTAAATAAGCATTGCATATTGATAATGATAGTGCTTTGTATGTCTTTTATACGCTTTAAGTAAAATTAAACTTTTTAAAAAATTTGTTCGCTTTTCTTCCTCCCATTTTAATCACTGACTTTCACTGGACTGTTTGGTTAAGTAAAGAAAGGTTTATTTCGCTAAATCTCTATTTAACAATGAAGCGTTTTACGATAAACGTGCAATTTGTTTAAATTTGAAAATAATGGACAATATTTTTACATACTTCGTAGTTCGTTCAATCGCTTGTTGAAATCGTATTTTTGACACTAGTGAACTAGTGCACACTGTACTAATTTGCACCGTACTACACTAACATGCACTACAATTTTCAAATACTTATCGAACGGAGCTATAGTTTATATTCTCTACGCATTGTCTATATTTGATATAATTCTTTATATTATTTATTCATTGTCTACGTATATAAGTAATCTATCAGAGATTACGAGTAGACACACAACCCTGATCAAAGAATAAGGGTCGCTTCATTTTAGTACAGTGTTTCCTATTTACTTTAAGAGATTTATAGCAAATTTTCTCAAGGAAGGTAAAGTGTAAAAGGGCAGGAAATTGGCTTGGGGTAATTAAACGTGCGTTGTTTATGAGTAGCGTTTGTGCGTGTGTGTAATCCTCATTCAGGCTTTATTAGCATTTTCAGTTTCCAGAGAAGAATAATGACGATGGAGGCGCAAGATTTTCCCGAACCCGGGGCAAAATACCTGTTACAGATTTTGTAAATAAAAATATATTCTATTCATGTCGCTTCGAAACGATTGATTTCTATCATCAAGGAAGTGTCTCCGTGGACAGCTCGCAGTCTTTGTCCTGCTACCTGGACGGGGCTGCATCGCAGGAATTCCTGCGTGACCAATTTCCGGGCGGCTTTCCGAGAATGTCACGGCGCGTTCTCTAGGAATGCACGCACCCCCACATTTCGATCCAATAGTATTCGGACGCGTTCCTTGTCTGCTCCCTCTATGTACAGGACATAGTTTTCATATTCGGCCAATTCGACAATATTACCAATTAGTCCAGTGACCTGAATATTATTCCCAATATAGCTCACGAATTCTAACTATATTGAAATGAGAAAAGGATACTAAAGGCCCGGCGATATGGTATCTAGTACTGCAAGTACACTCATCTTAACCGAATCATATTCCCAATTAGATTTACGCAAATGGTCAGACATTATTAGAACCGGATTTCGAAATATGTTTATCATTTTTATAAGACTAAATCGGGAGTATTTGTCTGTTGGTGTAGTTGTATAGGGGTAAGATAATTTAAAGTCACTTTAAAATAGCATTAACACTGATTCACTTCCCCCTACAAATTTCCATATGTCAGCGTACAAAAAATGACCATTTCTCCTTCTCCGAGTTGCATTTTTAAAACGCAATATACGTGATTGCTTCTTCTACTTATCTACGAGGGGGACGTTCGCACCTTGACGTTCTAAATCTTCGCCCGATTTGAATTTCAAACATCCCTAGCGACAGTGCGACGCAAGGCCGGTTCACAATAAAACCCCGTCAGCAATATCTGCTGCAGACAAAGTGAAGGTGTATTTTATTGCGCGCGTAACTCGAGCAGCTAAAGGAGGGAGCCGTTATACAGTCTTAAGACACTGCAAGGAAGTTATTTGAAATTCTAAACACTGTTTTTCACCTGTAAGTACGAATACTCCGATGGAGATTTTCTGGGCCACCTGAACAAGGATTTGTCAGGTAATGATTTCGAAATAGACGGTGATTGAATTTTGATTGTTACGGTACACTATCGTCTTACATTGTCATATAGAGATATAAACAAATTATAAAACCCACACAAATGGTAAGATGTTTTTACAAAATTTGTTCGACTATGTATTTTAAAATATAGACTTAACAAAACTGGACCTTTTTATTAAACAAACATTTCATTAATCCTCTGAAGATGTACGCATAATTCATTTTCGCCTGTCACACAAACGTCAAATTTAGCTTCATCATTTTCCTTTATTATTCAGTTTTAACCCCCTATGGCCCCATGTGATATGAGAGTTACACATATTTTTTTTTACTCAACTGTGTGCTCAACACCTTATCCACTTGCTTGTAACTTTCAAGTAACAAAGGAACGTATTTTTAACATTGTGGCGCTATAAGTTGCAAATTGTTTAAAGAATTGTACAAAATGTTTAGCCGCGCAACTGAAAAATTAGAAAATTATATGCATGATATGGCATCTCATATTTTCCAAAAAAAATTGTGAGAAAATTATGTGACTTTCTTTGAAACAAAAATATTTAATTACAATTTTATAGTGTTCTAAAAATAAAAATCTGTTGTGGCCAGCACAATACCTCTCGCCACTTCCGTTTTTGGTTATATAAGTATAGGGCGCGAGCAGTCATGTGACTTTGTTGCCCTTGACAAGCAGATATGGGAGTTCTGTCAAAATGAAAATTACTAATTATGTACATAGATGTCAAATGTCAGAATTTTTCATCAAAAATTTCAAGATTTTCTAAATTCACGTAGTTAGTCATACTTGATCTAGACAAGCAGATATGGAGGCCCTTGTCAAAATGACAGTAATTATTTACATAAATGTCAAATGTCGTAATTTTTCACATGGTTATTTTGTCACCAGGAATATGGAATTTATTTGTCGAGGAAAATAAACCACATGGAATTGGAATATCATGAAATTTTGGATGGCCAATTGACATTTGACATATATGTACATAATTAGTAGCTGTCATTCTAACTCGGGCCCTTATTTGCTTGTCAAGTCCAACAAAGTCACATGACTGCTCGCGCCCTATAAATTTCTCATGTCTTTTCTTTATGTTTAGATTATTTTTATAATTTAAAATTTATTTTTTGGTGAAGTTTTCTCCTATACTTCTAAATGTTCGAATTTCTTCCAATTTCTTGACGGGATTTCTGATGGGTATATGTATATAGCTATAATTTTAAATATTTAATTGTTATTATTGTTATACCACAAGAAATAATAAACTTACCAATATCTCCGAAAAATTCTTCAATAATATCAGTTAATTTGACGTTTTACTGTTATGTTGCCAAAAAAGAATATCTAAGATTTATTTTCAGCTAATAAAACCATATTCGTAGGGCAAATTCTGAATCGGTTCTTATCCACTGTCATGTGTTCAGTTAAAATAGACTTAAGTTCAAGTTTTAGAATTGAGCTGCCAAACAGGTTTATGAACTACTGTTGGTTTTTGACAATGACATTTTTCTGTCATTTACAAACATCTGATGGTTACTATAGAATTGTTTAGGCTCTGAAATTTATTACAACAGATTATTTCATATTATTATTTACTATATCTCCAAACCTATAGGAGATATAATAAAATTTTAAAATGTATCGAATAGAGAATTTTACGTTCTTTAATACTAATAATAAAAAAATTCAAAAAAATAATATTTAGAATTTTTTTTTTAAGATAATACTACTTCCGGTTTTCCAATTGGTACTAAAACCTATTTAACTCTTCCCATTAATGTTAGATTGAGGAATTCGTAGTCAAAAAGGTCTTTAGTCTTATAGAATTTGAGAAATCGTGTCTCCAACAACCTCACACACACACATCCACACACACACACACACACACACACACACACACAGAGACATCATTGTAAAAATGTTAAAATCGGATTCTATGGACCTTAAATCGTGCTTATTCAATAAAATCTGGATATGCGATTTTTAGCATGAATCCAATACCTCTCTTAGCGAGAGGTAAAAATCTATTAAAAATTTTCAATTTTATAAAATTTCTAAAATTATAGACTCATATAAATATGTACCTTTCAGGGTACACTGGACTTATAGGTATAATACTATTTTTTTCTGCATAATTTTTCAGTAGTAATGAAAATAAAAGACACTCAATCAGATCTCGAATAATTGATGGGAATTTTTCAAAGGGCAGTCTACTAACTAGTAGCGAAGTTAGTGAGTGTACTTTATCAAAAATTGAAGAAAATATTCTATCTGAAAATGATAAAATTCAATTTCGTTCCAAAGAAGATGTTGTCCTATCAGAAATTACGCACCAAACCTTGAAACGGAATAAAGAAATAAGGGAAATAATTTGGAGCAGTAGGGAGAAGAGCGAAAGTTACTCTAATACAAACTAGGGATATCAGTAGAGACAAAAAAGGACGTTGGCCAAAATTTAGTGTAAAAGGGGGGTATTGTAAATATCCAGGATGCATTGGCGTTCCCAAAATTTTATGTATAGAATGTAAATTCACTTATGTTGGAATGCTAAATTTCATAAATAAAAGTTGTTTCATATACAGGGTGGTAACCGCCATAACCGAGCGCAGGACTTTAACATGTAAAATCAGACTTTCCTAATTTCCTGCTTCCGTAATTATTTTAGATAAGAAGCTTCAAATAAAAGCTGTAGAGCATAAAATTCTGTATGTGAATCAATATGCAGAAATTATGTATGAAAATGTTAAAAATCACTTCAAAAATAGCAATAGCCATGGAATCGAGACAAAATAAATAACAAATGTCTAACTGTTTATCTGTCATGTTATGGCAATTTATTTTTATTAGGTATTCTTACTAATTTCTGTTTGCATTAACAATTATTTGTTAATTTAAATTGATATTTATTCACTTGAACAGAAATATCAAATAATAATAAAAATAAATTAACCTAGCTTGACAGATAAATCGTTAACTTTTGTTATTTTTTTGTTTTAATTCCATTGCTGTAGCTATTGTTGAGGTGATTTTCGAAAAGTTCATATCTAATTTCTGCGTTATAAGACATGCAAAATTAATTTTGTTTATTGATTCAGTTGCATCATTTTACGCCCGACAACTTTTATTTGAAGCTTTTTTACCTAAAATAATTAGCAGGAAGGAAAGTCTTTTTTTGCATGTTAAAGTCATATGTTCGGCTGTGCTGGTCACCACCCTGTATGTAATTATATATATATATAAACCATAAATTATGGTAATTATATTCAGTAATATGTTTTGTACTAATCTAACTAAAAAAAATTTGATGTTGGACACCACACGACTTCCTTGTACGATTATTATTAAACTATACATATTTTTTTACTAATTAAATTACAAAATATTGACAGGCTTAAGCCAAGCCCGAGAAATATTTTGATATAGAACAAAAAATAATTCATTTATTACTATCATTCTTAAATTAACATTAATCTAACCCGGTTCTTTTTAAATAGAGTTTTGATTACAACAAAGAAATATTTGATTACAACAATGAATATGACTAATTTCACAATAAAAATATAATATTTGTTATTGTACGAATCATAAAATTGCACGTATTTAACGTAATTTGACATGAATATTTTTTTTATTTTTTTGTCCTAATCCATAGCAAGCTTTATTACAAAACCAAAAAAGTATATAATTTTCAAATTTACATATCTCGGTTATACAAAGGGCTAATTTAATAATACTTGATGTGCTAGACGCAGAAATTAATTCTCTAAAACTTTTATTTGAAGCATTTATTTCTAAAATCAAAATAAAATTATTTTATTCAAGAAAAACTGATAACAACTTCAAGTAATGTACCACTTCCGGTTAGCCTATTTTAACCGAAATCTATTATGTTATTTCGATTGACATAAAAGTCTTGTATACCAAATTTAAAAAGTTTTGGATTATATTTTAAAACAGTTTTTCATTAAGATCTATTATAGGCTTCATGTAAAGTGCCACTTCTGGAAATTGTGTAATAACCAGAAAGGGAGGTGCACAACTAGATGTTATGTTATGTTTTTGAGTTATGCGAGATACGTACGTACGGATGCACGTACGTATACGTACGTACAGACGTCACGGCGAAATTAGTCAAAACGGATTCAGGGATGATCAAAATGGATATTTCCGCTGAAATCTGAAAACCGAAATTTATCATGATTACAATACTTCCTTTACTTACGTACAAGGAAGTAAAAAATGTATTATTTATATTTAATTTGGGCCATAGTGGGTTAATGTTATTTGAGCGAAACAACATTTATTTACTTATAAAATTAACCCCACCCTAATGGCTGTCTCATAATCCTCATATATGGCACATTAGCTGTTTATCCTTCACATGAGCAGTTGCGCGGTCATTCTATATCCTGCGTATCCCTTCAGGGTATGCAAGCGCACGAACCGTCCCTGTCCGGGCTGTCAGATCGGATCAAGATCCGCGGAGTTTGCACAAAGCGAATCACACTCCATCATGTGGACGCGGAAACTCTGTTTTATGCACTCCTGACAACTAGCGACGATATAGGACTCCGTTAAACTAAGAAGATGGTGTTACATTCACTTTAAATGTTACAACCAAAAGAGTAAGAAGATAAAATGAATTAAGATAAATAAATTAGGTGTAAGTAATACATGTTAGTTGATGACTGTTATAATTGCTAATTATGTACATTATTTTATAATTGTTAATTAATTACTATCGCGCAGGAAAATGCCAACGTAAGAAAGTAACTTCATCATTACATCATAGACCAAGGCTAGCCTCCAATTAAGCAAGAGTTAGCAGTTCAGTTGAGTTGTAAACCTGTAGACAAACGGTTCAATATAACAATTTAAAAGGGAACAGTTGTTTGATGTGTTATAATCTTCACCTTTACTAACATTCTTCCTAATATACATTATTTCTTAAGACGTTAACTGCGGAACAAAAGTAAGGTAGTATTGCGTTACTAACAATACATATGCCAGCAATATGTAACTTGTTATTACTGTGGTACGATATATATCTCCGGGGATATGTACTCTATGTTAACTTTCGTTCCATCTTGTGTATAGATAAGTAACTTTTTGACTGTTTTCAAATAACCAAATTTTAGATTGATATCTTATTTGGACTCAAGCCGTAAATATCTACGGGGACTAAACTGCACATATTTAATTTAAATTGAATACATGGGAGATAAAATTATACACAGGCCGTTCATTTTAAATGGGCCATCATTGCTAACTCAAGAACTATAAGAGCTACGAAGACGGTTGAATGGGCAAACAATTTCTATTTCATAATACAAATTGAAAAGAAACATTATTTTTTTTCGCTTAGTGGTTCTCAAAATACGGAACCAAACTTTTTTATTTTAAATGAGAACATTATATTTTTAATTAGCTCATTCGTTAGAAAATTTAATTCTGAAGTCAGTGGTATAATATTTTTATATCCTTACATGACGATTTTTTTTTAAAGAAAAATGCACTGTAATTCTATGTAAAAAATCTGTTGTGACCAGCACAATACCTCTCGCCACTTCCTTTTTCTGGTTAAGTATATAACACTCATGTTACATTGTTGTTCTTGACAAGCAGATGTAGAGGCCCGTTTCAGAATGATAATTAGTAATTATGTACATAAATGTCAGAATTTTTCATTAAAAATTTCAAGATTTTCTAAATTCATGCAGTTAATTTGTCACCAGGAGTGTGGAATTGACTTGTCGAGGAAAATAAATCACATGGAATTGGAAAATCACTAAATTTAGAATGAGAAATTATGATATATGACATCTATATACATAATTACTAGCTATATTTCTGACACATGACTGCTCGCACCTTAATGTATTTAACATTTCTTGTATACTTACACTCTACACCAAAAATTCTACTTATATCTATTCCATATATTTAGATTTTTTAATTTAAATTCATTCTATGAAGAAATTTTGTCCTACTCTTTTAATTTTTCGAGATGTTTCCAATTCATTGTCGGAAGTAACAGCATATATGAAGGGTATGTGTAATATACCTATAATATTAAATATTAAACTATTAATGCAATAAGAAATAATATAATGTATGTACTTCCCCGAAAAAATCTTCAGTAATGTCTCCGGATTTCTGACACTGACATTTTTTGACAATTTAAATTTTCAACTATTTTCCATGGCATTCTTTCGGCTGATTTATTACAACAGATTATTTTATATATTATATTTCTTTTATCTCTAAATCTATAGAATATATAATAAAATATTTAAATGTATCAGATAGAGAATTTAATTTTCTTTAATATTACCACGAAAAATTTTCAAAAAATAATATTTAGTTATTTTTTTTTCAAGAATCTTCTTCCGGTTGTCCAATTGTTACCAAAACCTTATCAGATCTTCCCATGAATGTCCGATTGGGAAATACGTAGTTAAACAAATTTAAAGTCTTATAGTTTTTGAGTAATCGTCCTTCCAACATCCCACATACACACACACACACACACACATACACACACACACACACACACATCCACACACACACACAGACATCATCGTAAAAATGTTAAAATCGGATTGTATGGACCTTAAAACGTGCTTATTCAATAAAATCTGGATATGCGATTTTTAGCATGTATCCAATACCTTTCTTAGCGAGAGGTAAAAAATAATACGTATTCATTTTCCCTATTTATGACACTCTTATTATAGCCATATTTTAATCAAATTGATATAAAACTTTATATACCTATATGTAAAGAAATTTTGCTTTCTTTAATTTGAACTTGCCGCGCTTTCCATGCTCCGCGCATTACCGTCAGATGTGGGATAGAGATGGCCACCTGTATACAAATAGATGGAGACAGACAGTGAAACAATCAAATTGAGTACACGTCAAAATTATAAGAAAAACTAAATTAGTATAAGGTTACAAATTAAGAAGCGATAATAGTAGACATAAATTGTCGTTTCTTTGTTTGCAGGTAAAATTGCTTTAGTAAATAACTATTGTAAAATTTGTGATTAAAATTTTAACTTTGTTTGCAGTTTGCTGCGAAACACTTTGAGTTTACTTTACCCTAATTAATAGTTGTTTTACATGTATTTTTCTAAAATAAGCATTATGTAAGCTTATAAATGTATTATATCGCTGAATTTAGAATTAAATTCTCTAACGAACCAGAAAATTGAAAATATATGTTCTCATTTGAAATAAAAAAGTTAGGTCCGTATATTGAGAACCACTTTTCGAAAAATAAAATATTTTTCTTTGATTTAAATTTGTCTGTAAAATAGAAACTGTTTGCCCACTTACTCGTATTTGTATCTCTTATAGTTCCCGAGATAGCAATGGTGGCCCATTGAAAATGAACACCTGTATAAGAACGTTATCTTTTTAATTTACAAAATACAACAAATATACCATATTACATATTCTAGTATTAACATTAACTAAAAACAAAGTAAATTTACATTATTTTTTCACTATTTTTCCGGGAAGTGTTTTTTTTTGATAATTCAAGAAATTTTAATCGGTCTGACATTCTTATAAAAATAAACTATAATAATATACACTGCACGAGGTTTAGACTGATAATAAAAATAAATAAAACGCATGTTATTATAACAAGTTCATGCAAGTATATACATAGTAAAGAATGAATTGTGTGCGTTACATATCACCCGAGATATTGACTATATTATTATAATCTAATAATCCCGTAGAAAAGGACATTTAAAATGTTACAAAAGTTATTAAAATCGGTCCACAAATAAAAATTATACACTCTCCGCACCTGAGAAATAAAAAAGCAAAATTCGAATATGCATGATATCACCAGCTGGTTACATATCGCGGGCGATATGTATCGCAGTTAACATGTTGATATAAATTATCGTCTCTAAATATAAAGAATTTATTTTAGTGAATATTTAATTATTTATGACAACAAACTTTTCGTAACATTTTATTTTAACGTTAATTTTTGTAAAATAAAGTTCATTTATATTTTATATAGTTATGTACATCTCTAATCTATATTTTAAACTATTCGAAAGATACTTGTAGAAATTTCTCAGCATTTGCTTAGGTTTTATAATTTGTTAAAAATGTAAACCGACCAACTATTATAAATCTGGGCTCATATTTTATAATTAATGCAAGGGCCTACATAATTATACTATAAATATAACTATTTCAATTACAAATTTTTGATAAGATGCTCTAGTAAAATGCAAATAGGAGAATAAACATCTAAATTTATTTCAACAGTTTCCATTTCTTGATGTCTGTATGTTCATCAAAATTATAAACTTGTCCAACCTTCCATTTGTGCTATGTCAACATTTTAACTTATCCTTCGTGCTTTGTTGACTTTCTCAAATGGCTCGTCCTTGAACTTTACACCTAAATAATTTAAATTAGTTGCGAAGAAACAGGCGCAGCCTACAAGGCTGATTATAAAACTTTACTGACACCTCACTATCCAGTTTAAAATTTAAAGCGAAAATTTATTCACTTCTATGTAAAATTCCAAGTACTCCCCTGTGGAAGAGAAACCTCATAGCTGGCTTCTACTTCTTCTTACATGCCCTACGCATGCCACATATTGCGAAGGAGAATATTTGCCAAGATCTTGAAATAAGAACAAGAGAGAAGTTTTCAACAATCTGAATTCCATTTAATTATTTCTCAGAAAAAAAATTGACTTGTGTATTCATCTCTACAATAAGAAGTCACAAAAATTTTCATAAACTGTTTTTATTTGACATCGTCACTAAAGTGCACAAAAATCATTATCAAAAATTAAAAAATCGATTTCAGGCAAATACGGTGTTGCCAACCTTATGATAATTATTCCAATTTAAGATAAGTTGGGTAGGTGTACGTTGTATAATAGTAAATTTATACATAAAATGCCAAAAATATATGCAAGAAGAACGAATTTATTAATCCCGATAAAGAAATTTGAGATAACACCTATTTTTATGTATTCATTACGATAACTTCAATGATCGGAGGTTTGCAACACTGAAAATATGTTTGTTTGTTGACAGATTTGTCAAAATAACCTACAATAATAAATATTCCTTTCATTTTCGCAAATGATGTTTTTACCTCGGCCTTCCGGCCTCGGCAACTAAATTCCACAGTCGTCATAAAAAATACAACTTCAGTACCTTGATACATAATTAAGTATTATTTAAAATCGTCACTAAAGTGCACAAAAATCATTATTAAAATTTCAGAAATCAGCAATAAAATAATCCATTATCGACGATTTCATGTAAATGCAGTGTGGCCAACCTTACCACAAATATTGTACAGACAAAATAATTTGAGTCTGTGTACGATATACAATAGTAAATTTGTACATAAAATGACAAAAATATGTGTTTGAGAAAACACACATAACACATAATTTTGAGTATTCATTACGATATTTTCAATGTCCGGAGGTTGGCTACACCGAACAGAAACTGACAAATTCATTAACATAATCTATAAAAATAAATATTCCTTTTATTTTCACAAAATTTTGATTTCAAATAAAATTTAATACACGGCTCGGCACTGAAGTTCCTTTTCTTCACTCATAAGGTTTATTTTCCCTGACACTACGGTCTCGGCAATTAAATTCCACAATCGTGATAAAAAATAAAACTTCAATATCTTTATACGCAAACAACTATTTCCTTATACTTTCTATTTGCAGCAAAAAATATGACAAATTTAATATAAAAAATCTAATGTGGCCAGTACAATACCTTCCGTCAATCCTGTGTATTATGTACAAATTCCATACATAAATTTTCTTGCAAAAGATTATAAATTTTTGGTATTATGTGATTCCCTTTCTCGGCAACTGAATTCCATACTCCTGATAACAAAAAAACCACATGAAATAAGAAAATTATGAAATTTTTATTGAAAAATTATAACACTTGTCAGTTATGGACATAATTAATTACTGTCATGTTGACACGGGTCAAAGTCTTGTTACTGCACGCGCCCCATACATAAATTTTCTTGCAAAAGGTCCTATATTTCCAGTAAAGTCATTTCATTAACAAACTATGCAAATTGCACTTGACACTGACATCTACTTCTTCTTCTTTAGTTTTTCCCATTCGTTAGGGGGTCGCTATTTTTAATTTTCTTCTTCCACTCATTTTTGTTTTGCGTGTCGTCCTCATTCAGTTCCTTTTCTCTCAAGTCTTCTATAATACAGTCTTTTCATCTTATATTTGGTCTTCCTATGTTTCTTCCACCTTCTATTAATATATTCATCTCTCCTCATGACATGTTCAAACCAATGTAATCGTCTCTCTTATATCTAGAAACTTCCAACACTAGAGTTACTTCCCTTATTCTTTCATTGATTTACATTTTATTGATACTGACATCTGTCAATTTGAATTACCTGAATATATTAGCAGTTTCCATGGTTAAGTTAGTATAGCTGGCTGAATTATGAAATTTATATAAAATTTATTATCGTTATTCTTCTTTAACTCTATATTGTTGAATATCAAATATAAAATGCAATCAAATCGTATAGACAATAATATATTCTTTAAGTTATAATAACATTTAACTGATTTTTTCAAGGAAAACTGTTAAAATCTTCAAATGAGGGTACTTCCGGTTGACCAATTATAACCAAAATCTAAACAGGTCTGCATATGGTTGTAAGGAAGAGGAATACGCAAGAATTGTAATTTTTGGAATTCTAGTATTGGAGATATCGTGCCCGAAAAAGCGTCCACACACACACACACACACACACACGCACACACGAACACACACACACATACAGACATCATCGTAAAAATAGTAAAATCGTATTGTAAAGACCCTAAAACGTGCTTATTCAATGAAAACTCACCACCGAATTTTTTGACCAAAGACAATACCTTCCTTACCTAGAGGTGACGGAAGGTAAAAATAGAGAACAATGTAGACCTTCTTTTTAATTTTCTTGTGACATCTTTGCTTTATTTTATTCATCATATTTTTTAAAGATAGAGTTTTATTATGCATTGTTTTAAGAATTTATTATGTGTACTTATACCATGTAAAACTCGAAACTGCTAATACCTGTTTTTGTTGCAAGATACCTTGTTAAGATTTATTTTATAACACATAGTTTCCCCAACTTTCTTTACTAGTGGAAAAGTACGAGCGTATTTTACATAACTTTTGCTGGGGAATAAATTTATGCAAATAATTTCTGTAGTAAAAAAAAAAATCCAGAACAAAACTTCTTATAAGCAATAAAACATGACCTCAATAGCAAAACTGAGAATAAAATGTCTATAAAATAAAAAATAATATTTCGTTCTTCAATCATCGAGGTTTTATGTTTTATCTTATCCTATTACTGAAAAAATTTATGTGATCGTATTTCGTTATGATTGGAAATGAATTTTTATTCTAAACGAATTTGGTCGAATTATCAGGAAAACATGAAATTGTATCTGAACACGGGATATCTTGGTAGGTCCTTCAGTATTTCAGTATTTTGAATAAAAAGATATATTTTAAGATAAAGATTATACCGGGTGGCTATTAGTTAATATTATAGAAATATCGATTTTAAGTTTTTATCTCTTGCAGACAAAGGGTTGAAAAGTATTCCTAGAAAATTTTCATACCAATTCATCCTGAATAATAAATAAAACAAAAAATCTCTTAGGTAGTACAATTTTTGCAACTTTCCACTACTTACAGTAGAACCCCGATTATCCGTGCGCGTTTAATCCGGGCGGCGGATTTTCCGTGCGGCATTTTAAGATGCAGTAAATGTACTTATCGAATATTTTCAAGAACAACCTGAAACTGATAGCATTGATCTACAGTTACTTCAGCTTAGAAAAATGAAGGAATATATAAGGAGTAAAATTTACGAAGCCCAAAAACAGAAAAAAAATAACTGATTTTTTCAAATGATTTCATTCACATATGTACATACATAAACGTACATAATTATGTACAAATTGTATATTGTACAATGTACATTCATGCATATGTATAAATATTAAAACTTTTATTTTTTGTTGTGTATCACGTTTGTTTTGTTCCTCTCACATATGTATTTGTCCAAATAAATTATTTAAAAAATATAAAATGAAGTGTTTGGATTATCCGTATTTTCAATTATCCGGGAAAGGCTCGGTCCCGGCTAGCCCGGATAATCGAGGTTCTACTGTATTTCTGAAAAAGCGTCTTGGCGAATGAAGTATACTCGTATATAGTTTTTCTGAAACCTTTGCTCTAATAACTTTTAGATGTCGACATAATGACAAAAAAGAAAAGAAACCCTTCCTAATTGCCTTCTGCTATAACAAATTCTCTTGACGTATAAAAATCTGAAATAATTTTAATCCATCGCCACCGGACAAACGGTCGCTACTCTTGTAGAAAAATGCTCGTGTACGCTTCACTGTTTTCCGTTCCTTGCTGCAGAGTCGGAATCGGAGAGCTCGAAACAAGCAGCTTGCTGCAGTAATCAGATCTGGTGGGTGATGTATGGATGACAATCGCGCAAGAAGCTGGAGGTTGGAGTCCAGTGTCAGCAGCAGACGCAGGCGAGCTTAATGTAGCGTGTGTATTGCCTCACTGCCGGCTCTAATTTACCGGAAAGCCGGATTTTATTAGCGCATACCGCTGCAAGGGGACGCCACGCCAGACGAATGGACCTGCAGATTGAACAGGGAAAGTGATAGTATCACTGAATTTGTTTTGGTCTAGTGTTAATTACAAAACTTGGAAGACTTCTACAAAGAATTGTTGACCGTCCAAATTGCAAATAGATGTTAATTTGCTTGATACATATTATATTAGTATAAGCTGTTATAAATATCAAATTTACCAAGAATTTTTTTTTTTTTGTATGTCACAAAATTATAATTTTATAACATGTTTATTTGATTTTGATACATGTTTCTCGATAACAGATATAGTCATTTGAAAAAGAAAAAACTCTGTTGTTGCCAGCACAATACCTTCCGTTAATCCTGTGTATTATGTATAAATTCCATACATAAATTTTCTTGCAAAATATTCTAAATTTCCAGTAAAATTATTTCATAAACAAACTATGCAAATTGCACTTGACACTAACATCTTCTTCTTCTTTAGCTTTCCCCTTTAGTTAGGGGTCGCTATTTTTTATTTTCTTCTTCCACTCATTTCTCTTTTACGTGTCGTTCTCATTCAGTTCCTTTTCTCTCAAGTCTTCCGCAATACAGTCCTTCCATCTTACTTTGGTCATCCTCTGTTTCTTCAACGTTCTATTACTAAGCTATTCATTCTTCATCCAATATATTCTTCATTTCTCCTCATGACATTTTCAAACCAATGTAAAAATCTCGCTTGTATCTTTCTAGAAACTTGTAACACTAGAGTTATTTCCTTACCTATCTTTCCGTGTCTTCCCCAACATCTACTTCAATATCCTCATCTCTGCCACATTAATTTACCTTTTATTTATACTGACATCTGTCAATTTGAATTATATGAATATATTAATAGTTTCCATGTTTAGCATAGCTGGCTGATTTATAAAATTTAATTTCTTTAAAATTCTTTAACTCTATATCTATTGAATATGAAGTATAAAATGCAATCAAATCATATAGAGAATAATATCTTCTTTAAGTTATAATAACGTTAAATGTCAATAAATCAAATTTAACTCTTAAATCTTCAAATGAGGCTACTTCCGGTTCACTAGTTATAACCAAAATCTAAACAGTTGTTCTTCTAGATGTAAACTTGAGGAATACGAAAAAATTATAATTTTTGGAATCGTGGTATTGAAGTTATGCGATCCGAAACTTTAGTCTCTCTCTCACACACACACACACACACAGACACACACACACACACACACACACACACACAGACACACACACACACACACACACACATACACACACACACATACATACATACATACAGACATCATCGTTAAAATGGTAAAATCGTATTATAGGGACCCTAAAACATGCGTATTCACTAAAAACTCATCATTGATTTTTTTGACCAAAGACAATACCTTCCTTACCTAAAGGTGACGGAAGGTAAAAAGTTACCAAAATCAGTTTTTTGGTATTATCTTGTGACTAAGGGACATGCATTTTTCTTGAAAAACAAAGCATTTCTAGAATGGAACTATAATATTGCAACTTTTAACTCCTAACATCGAAGTCGTAGCATCAGAAGTAATTAACGTATGTACACTAGATAAAATAATACTTTTGATTATACTTTCGCTATAACTAAGAGCACCAAAGCTACTGACAGAGTAACAGCAAGCGTCGTTTTTATTATCATTATTACACGTGCATTATTGTAAAACACAAACTTTGTGTCTAAAAATGTGTTTCCTTTCCAAGAATAGGGTTACCAGACGTCCTCTTTTCACGGGACATGTCCTCTTTTTTGGGGTAAAAGTTCGGGTCCGGTATATTTTTTCATTTTCAATGCATTTATCCTCTTTTTTTAAATCCAGTTTATTTTTTTCCTATATCTGTTTTGCAAATTTATGCTTTTTATGCCAATGTCTATAGAATTTGTGCCAATAAAATTGAGACTATGCCCTCTAAAAATTTTTTTTGGCCCTGTGCTCGGAGTCTTTTTCTGTAACTATTCAATTATGATAGCCTTACCCAAGAATCATCCGAGAACCCTTCTTCTAAATTCTGGATCCACTATTACGTAACATTTATAGTGTCTGAGATACTCGTACTAGCCCGGTTAGAAAAGAAATACCTGGATAAAAAAGTATCCATGCAGATATACATAAAACTGTGAGTATATACTTAAGTAAAGCTTGCAATAAAGTGTCATTTTTGGTTTTTTGATTAACTTGGATATTTGAAGTTTTCTATATATTTTAATATACGATAGGAAACTCAATTGTCAAAAAAGTACCTTAAAACGTACTATTTTCCAATCAGAATGTTTGCAGTGCCACTACCCCTTATTACGCATAGAGGCAGGTAAAAATAATACATATTTCGTGCAAAATAATGCATCAATAAGTATATTTCCATGAATCTAAAAGTATATTTAACCATAATATCTAAATGTTTTAAAATTAAAAGAACCATATAAATTTAAATAAATAATATTCCCATGACAAAAAAAATAGTATCGACAGACATGGTTTGGTGACGTCTCGAGATCTAAAAATCAATAAAATCGATCATGCGCATTGGATTACACATGATTTATTATAAATTATTTAAAAGAAATCAATAAAAACAATCAATTGAAATAATTATTAAATATTTTTTCTTAAAATATTATTTTATTGGAATCTTAAAGACAAGACATTGGTTTATAGATATTGAAGAGAATACCTAGACGTAGAAACTGAATATTAGTAAATTTAATGAAAATTGTTGAAATTCATTTAACAATAGATAGAAACAGTAATGAGCAGGTTTGGGACGCTGTATTGATGTCCATTCCGTGTTGCCTATTGAGAACGCAATGTATCCATCGCAAGAAACTTACGCAATTCATCTATTATCATCAGAAAATTACTTTGGGCGATCAGCCTACGCTAGGCATTTATATCTCGAGCCTAGCCGGGTCCAGGGTCCAGCAGACAAGTTATACAGAGTGATTAAATGGAAATCCCTCGCCCACTGATTTCATTAACAGATTGATGGCAGAAAGCTCTGTAATTGCCGCCTGTCGTCACTTCTTGCGGCAAACAGATAGGCCGTAATCCGTCTTAGTTCGGTGCACTTTCGAGCAGTGGCGTAGGAAGGTACTTCAATAATTATTAATATATTTAATATGCAACTACTTTTAGAGATAATATACGGGATGGTAACCGGTATCATAATTTTTAAAAAAATTATATATTAATCTACATGAAAAAATATGAGTTACGTATTTCTTATTACTTTCCGTCACATTTAGGTAAGGCCGGTGTTGTCTTTAGTAAAAAAAATCGATAGTAAGTTTCTAATGAATAGACACGTTTTGGGATTCCTAGAATATGAATTTACTATTTTTACGATAATGTCTGTGTGTGTGTGTGTGTGTGTGTGTGTGTGTGTGTGTGCGCGTCTGTGTATGCGTCTGTGTGTGTGTGTGTGTGTGTGTGTGTGTGTGTGTGTTTGAGGCGATCGTTTCGGATCGCATAACTCCAATACCTCTATTCCAAAAATTATATTTTTTTCGTATTCCTCAAGTTTAGATCCATATAACGACATGATTAGATTTAGGTTATAATTGGTCCACCAAAAGTACCCTCATTTGCAACTTTTACAGTTTTTCTTGAAATAAGCATATTGACATTTAATGTTATTATAAATTGCACTTTATACTTCATATTCAATAGATATAGAGTTAAAGAATTAGAAACATATTAAATTTCATAAATGAGCCAGCTATGCTAACCATGGAAACTGCTAATATATTCAGATAATTCAAATTTACAAATGCCAGTATCAATGAAACGAAAATGAATGTGGCAGAGATGACGATGTTGTGATAGAGTAAAGAATTAAAGGATAGGATAAGTGGCTCGAGTCTTGAGTGATAGAAGTTTCTAGAAATATACAAGAGAGACGATTGCATTGGTTTGAATATATCATCAGGAGAGATGAAGAATATATTTATTGGAAGAAGAATGAACAGCTTAGTTGTAGAAGGTAGAAGAAATAGAGGAAGACCAAATATAAGATGAAAAAACTGTATTGCGGAAGACTTGAGTAGAAAGGAACTGAATGAGGACGACACACATAACAGAAATGAGTGGAAGAAGAAAATAAAAAATAGCACTTGCAATGAATGGGAAAAGCTGAAGAAAAAGATGTCAGTGTCAAGTGCAATTTGCATAGTTTGCTTATGAAATAGTTTAATGGAAATATATGATCTTTTATAAGAAAATTTATGTATGGAATTTGTACATGATACACAGGTTGACGGAAGGTATTGTGCTGGCCACATCAGATTTTTTCTATAAAGTATAATTTACTACGAAAATAAAAAATTAAATATGAAACACCACCGGAAGTATGACGTATGCAGCCCTAGAATATGCATGTGATAGCCTGACAAGCGTTAGCGATTAAACATAGATAGTTATACTATATTTCTATGGCGTAGATAGAGACAAAATATAATTGTTGCGTTTAATATAAATATCATATCAACATCTGTCATATGTCATTGAAAGAGTAAGTTAGCTGACTATTTAACATTTTATTTTAATGTGAATCAGTGTGCATTCCTCGATTCTCTGATTCGACATTTTTTGCCACTTTGTCAGTGTGTAAAGTTTACGTAAATGTAAAATTGGAGTTTATTTAAGTGGTGAGTTTTTTACGTTAATGTAATTTTACACTAAGACGCACGCTTTTATTTTACAGCAAAATGATTAAATATTGCTTTGTGCCTGGTTGTACAAATACGTCTGAACAAAATAGTTAATACATCCTTGAATATTTTTTATTCGCCTATATATTGAATTAAATACACCGTCAATATAATTTAAGAATTTTTCGAACGATTTCGTCCAATTTAGTCAATGTTTCTCTGCCGACGTAGCAGTTAGCTCATATCGAATCCTTTCTGGTCACAAATAAATATCTATATTTCACTAATAGAATATTATATAGTAGATTAAATTTTAATAAAACACAGGTTGAAATTTGAATTAAGCTTTAATCAAATACAATATAATTGACATAAAAACAGCTGTTAGCCTTGCTAGCTGGCATTTTTACTTTTAACCTCTAAACAGACACATGCGAAATAATGCCATCTAGCGTCCATCTTATGTGGCGACCGTTTTGAACATATGGTACTTTTAATTTCGATTTTTAATTACAAAATAATATAAATTTGACTATTATATTTACTATATGATATACATTATCAAAACATTTAAATTTCACTTATTGATACTCCCCTATTCTCTATCCCTAAAAATAGCGATGGCCATAGAAATTAGAAAAAAGATACTAAGGGTTTGTCTATCAAGTTAGGTTATACCAACTCCAACTGCGCCACTGCGGGTTAGAGGTGGTGTAATTCTTATACTTGTATTATATAACATCCCTTGAATTGTTCTTTCTAGGGGGCAGACGGGCACGAGCCCTATCGCGCCATCTCTTTCATAACAAAGGAACTTCAATTACAAGTCCCCGTATTAATTACTATTTACAGAGCTCAGTAGCTCGGAGCTGCTTCACTTGGGAAAGTGTTATCCGAATTTCTGTTTGCCTTTCGCGTTTTCCGACGATTCCAGCCGCGGTGCCATGCTAACCCTTTCCACTTCACGTTTCTATGGAAATTTCTCTCTAGGTATAAAATATAAATTACTAATTTACATTTTACACAATTAGGTGTTTGTGTACGTTATATAGTTAACCTTCATGTTACGGAGTCGTGGTTCCCCTAATTCTATAACCGTAATAGAATAAACACACCTATTTGATTTATTTTATTCGTAACTCCTAATTACTTTGAACATGAAGTATGTCCCATAAGTTTTGCCACAATTTCAACAATTTTTTTTGTAAAAAATATGCATTTACATACTCAAATTTTGTAATACTTTTTATAAGGAAGAGAATTATGAACCTAAATCAAATAAAAAGAGCCGTGTTCTTCCACAAAAGGTGCAACTTTCTGCAGACACCTAGTATTAGGTTTTAAGCTACAATTTCACGGCCCTCTTTATTTAATTTAAGTTTATAATTTTGTTGCTTATGAATTAGTTAATTATTAACTGAACCGAAAACACCATTAATCTGTTGATTAATAGTCAGCTGATTAAGGAATCAAGCGAATCCGTAGTTCAACGTATTATGTTCGAATCCACCAACTTGATTTCTGAATCAATGAATCATGATCAACACATTCACAGTTTTGTTTTGGTTTTTGACAGTTAATGTAACTGTCATGTAATTTTATTCGTAGTAATTGTACTTTCCGTTAAAAAAGTATTAATATGTAAGTTTTTAATTTATATATAAAATATATTTCTTCATTTCCTATAGGGCGCGAGGAGTCATGTGATTTTGTTGACCTTGGCTAGTAAATATGGGGGCCCGTGTCAAAATGACAACTAGTAGTTATGTACATGGATATCACAATTGTTGTATGTCACTATTTTTCATTCAAAATTTTAAAATATTCTGATTTCATGTTGTTTATTTGTTATCAGTAGTGTGGAATATACTTGTCGAGGAAAATAATCCACATGAATTTGGAAAATCATTGGCCGCTAGTATGAACAATGATTAAGGGTGATTAGCTAGCATTTGACTAGTATTGTTTTATCTCTGTAATCGTTTAGAGATTATTTTTGAGAAAAATACTTCAGATAAAAGATGCGTGCAATTAATTATTTGAAGTATTTTTCTCTAATATAATTTATAAAACAATGCCATTCAATTGCTCGCTAATCACACATAATCACTTGTTCATAATAGCGGCCATTATGTATTGCATGAAAAATTATGACACTTGACATCTATGTACATTATACCAGGGGGGTGAATCTGCATTCAGAACGTGATAACAAGTTTTCAATCTAGTAGCATTTGGAAATACTTTCTGACCTTTTCATAGATGTCGTTAGTAGTACAGATTTTACAGTAGGTAGTTCTCCAACTTTAATGTGAAAATACTATAAAAAGGTAACATATGTTTGAGAACTGCTGTAAATTTCCCACAATTCTCTATTGCACCGTTCGAAATTCTTTGACTATTAAAACTTGTTATTTATGAATTTGTAACATTATTGCAATATAGTGCTTTATCATTCAATATATTTGTGGTAAGTATATTAGCATTATTATAGAAAGGTGATATAAAAAATTAAAAACAAATTAATCATATTTCAGAAAAAGATCATATGAAATATTTATAAATTCTGCGTAGTGAAGACACATTCTTGTAGAAGTTGACAATGCGCAGTAGAAGAAATGGTGTGTGCAAGTCGACCAGGAAAATGTACATTATGATGGTGCTCTTAGATATTTACTACGTAGGAAAGCAACAAAATATTACATTCTTTGACGAAAGGACGTGAAGCTTCATAAGATTTATCAAAAAATGTTGAAATAGTATGGTAGCAGTTTTAATAAAAAAGAAGTTTAGAAGAGGGTAGATTTTTTAAAAAGTAAAGGAACATCGGTGGCGAAGTCAAAGAAGCAGTGAATTTCTGGCAGACATGTAAAGTAACATCCCTTTTTACCTCCCGCTACCCTTGGTAAGGGAGGTATAGGGATCGTGCTAAAAATCGCATATCGAGATTTTGGTAAATGACCACGTTTTAAGGTCCCTAGAATCCATTTTTAACATTTTCACGATGATGTCTGTGTGTATGTATGTATGTACGGTATGTATGTGTGGATCCTGTACAGTGTATACGTTCTAACTCAAATACTATCATTCAGAAAGTTTTGAAACCATGTATTTCTACCTTATTCTAATATGGAAATTTCTGATTAGATTTTGGTGGCAATCGGATAACCAGAAATGGCAGTTTACTTGAAGCTCAAGATAGTTTTTCTTCAAAAAATACCTTTAAATGTATTTTTTTCTGAATTTGTTACTATAAAAATTAAAGATTATTTCATTTTCTACAAGTTTGCTTTAATACTTTTTCTATATATTGTATGGATAAATGCATAAAGTAATATAAATATTATATACATAGGTAAATGGCGGGAGGTACTGTGTTGGTCACATCAGATTTTTTGAAATAAAATTACTTCTTGTAATAATATAATTCAAATTTTTGGTTCCTTGAGTAGTATTTGCTTAAATTTTAATAGTTGTCGCCGTGTAGTTTGAGACTTGTAGTTATTTATTTATTATTTGATTTTAATAATGTAATGTATACATTTTTAAATAAAAATTATAGTTTAGAATAATTGAAAATGAATTCATATTTCCCGACACCGTCTTGGATGTCAAATTTAGTTCTCTGACCCTTTCATACACGGCACTAAAACTTGTTATCAAGGATTATAAGGCAGATACCCAATGTTCTATTATCTATTTTCCTTAATCTATGCATTATACTAGCTGTCATTCTCACACAGACCCCCATATATGCTTGCCAAGGCCAACAAAGCCACATGACTGCTCGTGCCCTATAATAATATTATATTTTTATTTTGATATACATAGGTAGAAATAACACTGATTCCAATAAAGGAGTGTTTTTAGAAATGAAAGATAAAAGTATATTTGAAAATAATAATTTCAAATAAAAATAAAGAAGAAGTTACAAATTAATACAACAGATTCAAAGATGTAATTAGTCCTTGGTTCATGGAAAATGACGAATCAGTTGATAATTGAATTTGATTAGAAGATTAGCTTGATTTTTAATGGTGAATTGGATTGATTCGGAATCAGCGGCTCAATTTATGTTTAAAGAATGGTGAATTCGGCCGTAAGTATTGTAAAATATTTAGTAAATACATTTTTTATTACAAAAAAAATATTAAAATTTGTACCACAACTTATGGGACATTCGTTATTTAAAATAAAATTCTATAAAATATGAACCATTGTGTTATATTTTCAATAAGATCCTTGTTTATTTAAAACGTAGTGCATCTGTAGATTCGCCATAAACAACGCTCACCCACTTGTGAAATCTAAATTCCAAATTAAGGAAACAAACATGCGGTAAGGAGAGCCTCGCGGATTACACCTAATCCGAATTATCAATCCGGAACCAAATGCCTCATGTAAACGTAGCGTGAAATGAGACGAAGAGCTGGAGAGTTGTCCCACCTGCGCGTACGTACACTTTATCCCATAATTTACAAAATAAATACTGCTCTGCTGATACTAATATTTAACAAGCGCAGCCAGCCTCGTTGCCAGTAGTTTCAAACGCGTCTGTAATCCCCTAATGCATTTTGCCAAGATATTTCACGCGGGGATTAAAACTGCACTTACTTTTAAACGAGCAACAGAGTGCATTCGCGTAAAACCAAACCTTATGGTTAAATATTGTTCTTTTGCTCATTTTGCCTTACTTAACACAGCAGTGTAAACTAATGGCCATTTAATGCGAAAATAAATTTAAAATTAGAAAATATGGACAGAGATATTTATGGTAGGTAAATATATAGTAAGGTACTATAAATATAATTAATGTTGGTAAACGCCCTTAACGGTACAAATTAACACACCCAGAAATGGGTAATAAGCCGTAATAATATACAGGGCGTTATGTAAGTAAACGTACATAGCTTAATTAAATGCTGAGATGACTCCCTGGAAACCAAATCTGTAGTAATTCAATGTTTAACTCTTTTCATGTAGCAGCACAGAGGAGGATTTAGGCATGGGCTTTATGGGCTGCAGCCCAGGGCCTCGCTGGTACATAGAGCCCCTTACTGTTACTTATTCTTGAGAATTTGTTTCATTTTCTGGTCTCCGTACGACACTGTTTATATTTTAGGAAAAATAATACCCAATATATTTTATTTTTAATCCAAAAGAAAAGCATTATATTACGTATTATACAAAAAAACAAACAGTTATTTTATGGGATAAACATTGAAAATACTCATAATTTTATGACAAAAAATTCTTCGTATGATAACCAATACACTACAATTATAAATAAATTGTAAAGAAATATAATATTGTGTTGGGTTTCCATTGGTTTTTATGTCAGCAACTATATAACGAGCTGCTGAATCTACCAAATTTTTAGTTCCCGATTGTGATACATTCTGTCATTCCTCTTGTAGTTTATTTTTAATTCGTCTTCAGTTTTAATAGTATGTGTTTTCTTGTTTCTTTTGAGAATTTCCCGCACTTAATTAAGTTTAAGTCCAATGATTGAGGGGGATGATTTAGTTTATTTTTTATTTTATACAATAGCTATTCTCTTACAAGACGCGAATTATTTGTAGAATCGGTTCCACTCATGAAATTAAAATTGTAAACCTTATTTTTCGACACATAACTTCAAATTTGCTTTTAAAATATCAAGGTATCCTTTACTATTCTTAATTAAAATAAGCAAATTTTCCTACTATCGTTGACTAAATAGACGCTAAAAACATAATGCTGCATTATGATTTTCCAAATCCATGTGGAGTATATTCCATGCTAATGGATGACAAATAAAGATCAGAACATTTTGAAATTTTGAATGAAAAATTATGACATATGACAATTGTGACATCTATGTAGAAAGTACTAGCCGTCGTTCTGACACGGATCCTCATCTGCTTGCCAAGGCCAACAAAGTCACATGTCTGCTCGCGCCCTATAAGTATACACTAATAATTGAAATTGTTTCTCTTCTTTCGTTCTATAAGAAATTTTATCCTACTATTCTATTATGTTCAAAATTCTTCAAATTCATTGACGGTATTAGCGGTATTTCTTAAGGATATATGTAATATTAACATATCTGTAATTTAAATATATAATTAATTAATAATACAATAATATATATTAAATGTACTCTTACCTCCCAGAAAAATCTAACACTGACATTCTGCATTTACACGTCAATTACATAAATTTAAATATCGCAAATGTTTTTCGGGCAACGAGATTTATTACAACAGATTATTCTATATTATTATATACTATATCTCCAAACCTATACGA
The DNA here is from genome assembly GCA_951394225.1 of Harpalus rufipes. Classification (NCBI taxonomy): domain Eukaryota; kingdom Metazoa; phylum Arthropoda; class Insecta; order Coleoptera; family Carabidae; genus Harpalus; species Harpalus rufipes. The sequence continues at coordinate 15,611,708 of OX596284.1, read as the reverse complement.
GATATAATAAAAAAATTAAGTGTGTCAGATTGAAAATTTAATTATCTTTAATATTTGTAGTAACAAATTTTCAAAAAATAATATTTAGAATTTTTTTTTTATAAACTACCACTTCTGGGGCCTGTTTCATAAAAAATATTAGACTAATAAAATTAGTGAAAGTCTAATAATATTAGTTAATATTATTATGTTTTGTTTCATAAAAACATTAACTTATAATATTAGTTATTAGTGTAGAACAACAAAATATTAACTAATTTTATTAGTAAAAAGCGGAATTTGTTTCATAAAATAAAAAGACTAATAAATTATTCTAATAAAAACAAACTAATAATATTAGCGCCTTGAGAGTAATAAAACAATATATTAGTGAATATTGTGTATGTAAATGTAGTAGAAATTAGAGATACAAATAAAAATGTTTGATACAGAAGAAATTATAGTAAGAAGACCTAGAATATTTCGGCAAAGACTTTCTTATTAAAATTTGGATGAATTTAACGAAAGGTTTAGGCTTAATTTTGAAAAATTTGGGTACGTCTTGGTCAAAATAAATTATGTACTAGAATATAAAACAAAGAGAAACCATTCATTATCTCCCAAAGAAGAGCTTTTAATTACGTTACATTGGCTAGGGAGTGGTATGTAATATCATTGTATAGACATACATGGTGTATCTAATGGAACAGTTTGTAGAACCATAAAAAGAGTAGTGCATTCTATCAACGACACTTTATTAAAAGATAATGTATGTTGACCGGATGGTGATGATATTGGTAAAGTTATTAGGGACTTCAGTGGATTAGCAGGGATGCCATTGGTTTGCGAGGCAGTAGACGGCACCCTTATAAAAATTGATGCTCCAAAAGATTACAAGTCCTATGGCCACCGCGTGGTCTCTGACTTCGCACCATGGTTTTCTTTTTGAATCTTTCGAAATTCATTCAGAAAATTGTCCAAATAACTCAATTTTTTATATTGTAATATTTTTCTTAAAAAAAATATACTTTTACTTTCTTCTCGTCTCTTTTACAAACTGCTTTCGAATTTTTAAATCAAAACACAAAAGATTGTAATTGAATTAAGTATATGTCAAAATTTGGTGACAATTTTAATACAGTATAATAATAAATGTTTGGTTGTCATAGATATGAATTCACTAATAATATTAGTTAATAAATTTATGAGTAATGTTTAAATATATATGAAACAAAAAATATTAGTTTAATATTATTATTTTATTAGTCTAATATTATTAACTAATATTATTAGACACTTTTATGAAACAGGCCCCTGGTTGTCCAATTGTTACCAGAATCTATTCAACTCTTCCCATTACTGTTAGATTGAGGAATCCGTAGTCAAACAGGTCTTTAGTCTTATAGAATTTGAGAAATCGTGTCTCCAACAACCTCACACACACACACACATCCACACATACACACACACACACACAGACATCATTGTAAAAATGTTAAAATCGAATTCTATGGACCTTAAATCGTGCTTATTCAATAAAATCTGGATATGCGATTTTTAGCTTGAATCCAATACCTCTCTTAGCGAGAGGTAAAAAGCGTTTCACGTTAGTTTTGACAATCACCAATTATTTTTTTTCAAAAAGCACATTGATTTTTATTTTCATATCATTAAGTAATTAGTCATTATTAAGTTACTCCAAGTTTGTATAGAAAGTATGTTAAACGAAATTATTGCCAGATATGGTATCTGTGATTAGTTATGAGATCGGTTGAACGTTATACGCTTACTTATTTATTTATTCGTATATACTGTATATATTTTTAAAGATGTTCGATCAATGTCATCTACATATTGTATGAATTAAGACTTTAGTTTCGCCCATTCTGTCACATTCAGTAGTATCGTTTATTTATTTTTTATGAGGGTACATAAGATACTACTGTTATTTAATTATTATAGAAATACAGGTTACAGTAAATGAACTTGTACTACTCATTTTTTTCGTCCATGCCCCCGCAAAGCACCATGATAGAAACTAGATCAAATTGATTCTAAACTGATTCTGAATGTCAATGTTACGTGAATGTGACACTGCTATGTATTTTGTCTTGTTTGTAAATATTTGATATTAAAATGACAGAAATACAAGAAATTAATTAGTTTGAAACGTTATATCATGTTTCATTACTTTAAGAAGTATATCCATATTTAAACACTCAAATGTAAAATAATTAATGTATTTAAAACAAATCATATATACAACAGATTATGGCTACAAGCAAATTCACAAGATTATTGTGTTGTAAATATAATACTATACGTATATGTTTTTCTTTTCTACTTATTATTTAAAATAAAAAACATAATGTTCTTTTTAGGAGTAGTTCAATTCAGTTCAGTATGAGATAAGATCAGTTCATTTTCTCCCTAAAAAGAAAGCGCCTTATAACAGTTTAAATTGATCTTAAAATACATTTTTCATTTAATTTTTGACATTATGAGAAACATTGAAATGTTCATTCGTAGCCTACGTTATTAATACGTATGAGTGTCATTATGAGTTTCATAATGACTTTTAAATTGGTGTACTAATTATATATTAGCGCACTGTCGTGGATAAATAAACTTACATTACAGCGAAAGAATTGTCAACAACGAGCATCGTTTTAAAATGGAATGTCCTAACTTAGTCGAATTATTGAATGACCAGCGTGTTATATTCATCCTTATCGCACACGCTTGTAGTGTTTGCAAATGAGAGATACAAGTGTAAACCAATTTGTTATTTCGCTTTCATGGTACGTATGACCTTCATCAGATATCTTTAATTTTTTTACTGTATTTGTTTTTGTTGAACTATAAATTACCTAATTAGATATTTATAATTTGCAAAGGTTAACGAAGTATGTAAATAAAGCAAAATCCATAAATCCAACCCTATATTTTGTACGTATCCCGCTCACCAAACAAACAAACAAATGATTAATGCTAATCACTTCCATCACGTAATAATGTCACCCAGGTTGCAAATACCTGATAATTAAATTAATTAATACAGCCCTTGACAAAAAAAATCCACTCTTTGAGGGTGTCGTAGTGATTGGTCTGGTTGACTTCCCCTATTCTTCCTCTGGAATTGAAATGTGATGACAAATACGTGCGTTTTTTGTCATTAAAATGACAGTGCTTTCGAAGCGCTGGTTAATAAATGGGTGCCGTTTTTCATTATGCCACACGCCGACGAAATATTGCGAGTTTTATTTTTTCTCGTCTTTTGTAGGATTACTGACCCAGTAACACCAGTTGAGGCTTTTAATTACAATATTATTGACATTTTTCTTTGATATTCTTACATAAATCTGCATACATTTCTTCTTACATTTTTATTTCACGGTGCTTAGAGTAGATTGGAATACTTTGAGGACTAATTACAAAAAGAAAAAAAAAACCTAAGGAAGGATTAACTCTTTTATTTTACATTACTACTACAATGATTAAAAATGTATTGTGTTCTATTTGAAATTGATTAAAAAGCTACGCTTCCATGATCATAAAAGCCGGGGCATATTCCGAAACTATTTGTGTTAAATATTTTGTATCAAAATATGCTATTTAAATTTTAAATTACGGGCTTGGCTTGAAGCTTGCAAGATTGGCTTAGCTCAAAAAATCAAGCCAAGCCTGATATTTGTAAAAACTATTTCATAGCTTAGTGTCATCAAATCCAAGCTAAGTCAAACCTATCATTTTTGGTACTGACATTTATGTCAATTACAGACAATTTTGTCAACTGGTTTCCATGGTGTAGTTTGGACTGTGCGATTAATTACAAAATATTATTCTATATATTATATTTTTATGTCTAAATCTAGAGAAGAAATAATAAAAAAAATAATTTATCGGATACAGAATTTAATGATATTTATTTTTTGCAATAACATAAATTTTCAAAAAATAATATTTAGAAGATTTTTTTTAAAGGAACTACTATTTTTGGTTGTCCAATTATTACCAAACCTTTCCATCTCTTCCTATTAATATCAGATTGAGAAATATGTGAAACAGATCTTAAGTATTATAGTTTTTGAGGAATTGTTCTCCTAAATTCTACACGTCCATACACACACACACACACACACGCGTATAAGCACACACGAACACATCCACATCCACACGCACACAGACATCATCGTAAAAATATTAAAATCGAAGCCTAGGGAGCTTAAAACGTGCTTATTTACTGAAATCTGGATATACAATTGTTTTGTATAAATCCAATACCTCTATTATCGAGAGGTAAAAATTAACGAATGTTTGCGGTTTATCTGTTAAGCTAGGTTAATTTATTATCATACTTATTTATAATTTCTGTTAAAGTGAAAAATTATGTATTTAAATTAATAGATAGAATTGTTTACTTGAATAGATATTACAAATAACACCTAATAAAAAATATATTAACCTAACTTCACAGGTAAAACGTCAAACTTTTATTAATTTGTCTGTTTCTATCCTTAAAATTAATTTTGCTTATTGATGCAGAATTTTGTGCTCTACAACTTTTATTTGAAACATTTTTACCTAAAATAATTAGGGAAGCAGGAAAATACGAAAATATTATTTTATATATTAAAGTCCTATGAAACGGTGCCGCGGTTAACATACTGTATATTCTAGAGTTTAAAAAATAAATGAAATAAAATAAAACTAGAGTATGCGCGCGCGTAAATGAATTCACTCATAAGCATTTACAAAGCTTGGGAAAACTTGAAAAACCGTGAACATCAAGCTTAGCTCAAAATTTCTTTCTTATTTTAAGCCAAGTTGGTTTATTTATTTATTTCCTATTCAACGCCTAGATAATTCATCATTTTTAATGAAAAATTCTGTCGGCAGTGGCGTAACAAAACAGAATGAAAAATAAGAAATAATTTTTTGAATTTTGAAAATATTATTTTTGATTGAGAATCAACACATCGAATTATATGTATATATCCTTAAATTATTTTGCTCTTTCTTGTATAATATTTTTGATAATCATGCATGCCCACCTATTGTAAACTATTCTGCATTGCAACAAAAAGAAAAAAAAAACCCTAGATATAAGCTCGTGCATCTAAACACTTCCATCTCGTAAACATAGCTGCATGTAACGGTGTTTACCAGGTGAGCCGTTCCACACAACTATTCGCCACATCGGCGAGGATAGCATGGAAATGACAGCCTTAATTTATTTATCAAAATATCCAGAGCCGTTTTGCTGTTCTTTGTTGGACGCAGCGAGCGACAGCGACTCTCTGGTGCCAGCAGTATCGTGAATTAGCCATGCGCTTGCATACTACACAGAAAAATACGACACTGACAATGGGTACTCTTGATAAAAAAATTGTCATATTTTCCTTTGCGATGTTGACACAATTTTTTTACCAACAGTGTCAATATTTTGTTGGAGGTACAAGTGAAGGTTTTTTCTTCTATGCTGCTTTTTAAATTATTTTCTAAACTCATACGAGTATGTATCTAATAAAATTTTCTCAAATTATGGGCCCGTATCACTAACGCACTTTTATATAAAACCGGTTTATGGGAGGCGGTTTTACAATATATTATTATGAGCAGTGTCCTTAAAAGCGCTTTTGTTATATACTCGTAATACAGCCATAGTCTTTTTTTCTTCTTCTTTGCGTATATTCCCGAATTACTGCAGCGTCCATATATTTGCATTGTCCGCTTATAGTTTGTCTCGATCTCGGTTCAAGGCGTTAACTTGGCCGAATGCGTCGTCCTGCATTAACTAGGACGGGGAGGACGCATCTTCTCCAGGGATTCTTCCTTCATTCTAATGGAAAACCGTCCGCAAAATAAGTATTGGCAAAGAACCCATAATAACTCTTCGAATTTTGCACATTTTTTTCTGTTTTTTTTTTCATTATAAGCATTTTTTCTCCTTCGTTTTTCCACGATCTGCTATGTTCTTTATTTTGACAGTTTGCCTTCATTAAAACCTTACCTTGAATTTATTACTATTATAACTAAACAATTTTAAATTGATCAAAATTGTTCAGTAAAACTACTTTTAACAAGGGCAAGAAAAATATAACGATTTGTTGTTAATCAAAAGAGAGAACGTAATTTTTAAAACAGTTTTTGTTACCTTTCGTTACCTTCAGATAAGGAAGATATTGTCTTTGGTCAAAAAAATCGGTGATAAGTTTTCAAAGAATAAGCACGTTTTAGGATCTCTACAATACGATTTTATTATTTTTACGATGATGTCTGCATGTATGCGTGTGTGTGTGCGTGTAGGTGTGTGGGTGTATGTATATGTGTGACTATCATTTTGGCCGGGATAACTCCAATACTTACTAGAATTCCAAAAATTACAATTTTTACGTATTTCTCTTCTTTACATTCGTATGCTGTCTTGATTAGAATTTGGTTATAATTGGTCAATCGGAATGACCATCATTTGAAGCTTTTAACAGTTTTTTTTTTGAGAAAACGCTGTTAAATATCATTTTTACCTTTCGTTACCTTTAGGTAAGGAAGGTATTGCCTTTGATCACGTTTTAGGGTCCATATAGTATGTGGTGAATCGATTTTGGTTATAATTAGTCAACCGAAAGTAACCGCATTTGAAGATTTTAACAGTTTTTCTTGAAAAAAACGCAGTTAAATATCATTTATTGACATTTAACGTTATTATAACTTAAAGAATATATTATTCTCTATAAATCTATGCTAACTATGGAAAAAGCTATGTTTATAAAATAATTTTACTGGAAATTTAGAATTTTTTGCATGAAAATTTATGTATGGAATTTATACATAATACATAGGATTGACGGAAGATATTGTGCTGGCCACATCAGATTTTTTTACGTTTAATCTTATAAATATTAAATAATAGGAATTTTATTCTCTACAATTGTTCTGAGCAAAGGTTACACCTATTAAGGCCATTGCACACTGTTCGGAACAGAACGGCACCGACCGGCTGTGCACAGATCGGCAGAAATAAGTTTGCATGATTTCATATGGAGATAGCCGCAGTGTAGCCGTGCTGACTCGTGTGGGCACCACCATAAGAAATTATGGAAACTTATTTCTGCTGATCGGAGCACAACTGGTCGGTGCCGTTCTGTTCCGAACAGTACGCGAGGGTTTTTAATATTAAACAACAAATACAACAAAAGTTTCAATGTGCCAATATTTTTAAGGTTAATTTTTTTATAAATAATGACTTATAATTCATTGGAACATAACAATAAATTCCGTTTATGTAAAACGAGTATGATATTTCTAAATTATGCATTTGTTTCTCAAAGTATCATCTGGGGAAAGAATTCATTTATTTTTATTGTTTCCATTGAGAATAATAAATTTTTTCTTTGACTGGCACATGTGATAAATAATAAATATCTTTCTGTTTATTCTCCTCTCGCATTTCGTGCTCTTGACATAAGAATTTATTGTCGTTGAAAGGATGAGCAACAAATATGGTTTAATTTTTCATTAACGTTTCATTAATTTGTCGTAATTATAAACGGAAATATTCATAGCTTATCAGTGAAAATGTCAACAGCGATTTGAAATGTTAAGCTACAAAAATCTTCTAATTAGTTTACAACACAAGGCGCTAATTTATTCTCTTTTGTTTCAGGTGAGTTGGATTCTGTTCCTGTTGATTCAATTTCACTGGCAGAGCGATCGTTGGGACAATGTAAGTCTTCTTTGTTTTCATAAAACAGATATTCTTTGTGACATAGTATAAAATTATAACCTAACCTAGAGATAACATCACGAATTCTTGCAATTTATTCTGTTTTTGTTTGATACTCGCGTACTAGATATTTTAAATTGGAGACATTTATTTTTGGATCTTTATGAACTGATGGTTGTTAATTTTTAAGTTGACATTTCGATGGAATCGTTGACATTTTTACAAAGAAACTAGATAAATCCATTAGCCTTTAGATAGTTACTGAAAATAATTTTAAATGAATATAAGATATAAGAAATTGTGCTGCATATACAATAAAAGCTTTCCCAAACCAACGCGAAAGATTCGCAGCAATGGTAACGACGACAATTTCGCCCTCATTGTGGAACGAAATTCGCCTGTGTATCCACACTAAAGCGTCAGTTCTGGGTTAGGATTTGCGACAATGTATCAGACGATGAAGAGGCACTTTTATTGATTACTTTAGACCAAGGTTTCTCAATATGGGCGATTACCGATTTTTTTGTGGGCGGCAAAAATTATTAGTATTTATCTGCTAATTTGAAAATTGAAAAAAGAGCAGATCTTCGATTTTTTTTAAATAAACTAAAACAAATTAAAAATATTTTTCCTACAACCGATATCGTAAGTAAGCTATTAGGACTTTTTTTGTAGGAACGTTTGTTCATTTTACCTTCTAGGTATCGGTTTCTATTGACAACGGTACGTAAACAGCTCTTTCCTAAGCAGCTCCCTTACGTTCGTATTTTGTTAAATACCAAACTTGCCAATTTTTGCTCATTATTGTCATAAATCACGATTTTTAATTTAAGTTTTCAAATTGTCTTCATTTTATAAATATTTGACTTGTCAAATGTGGCAGATGATAGCGTTTTTCTTCCTTCTTAAATTTTCCAATGAATACTAACATCCTTTGTATCAATGTATTAATAAAAGATAAAAAATAAATCATATGGAGTGGAAAAAATCGAGAGGTAATAGGTAAACATATTTGATCAATCTCGGACTGAATTTACAGCCTTCGCTTCGCTCGGGTGACTTGTAAATACTATTTACCTCTCTTGTAGCAAAAAATAACTATTGTTAATCAGAATCAAATGACACTCATATTTTTATTTTAAATTATTTATTTAATTTTTAATTTTTAGAAGGCAGAACAACGTGGTTAATTTGATATTTGATCCCCATTAGTTGCAATCGCTTTAGCAAAAAATAACAATTGTTAATCGGAATCAAATGACACTCATATTTTCTTTTTAAATTATGTATTTAATTTTTAATTTTTAGAAGGCATAACAACGAGACAAATTTGATTTTTGAGCCCCATTGGTTGCAATCACTTTTATATTTTATTTCAAAACAAAGCGCATTAAAATTATCGCGAATTATGCAGGTCGGCGGTAAGTAAATTGCGTCTTTTTAAGAAATGATCAATTGGGCGGTAGACAAAAAAAGGTTGAGAAACCCTGCTTTAGACGATGAACAGAATGCCAGGTTTTTATTTGTACACCGCTTTAAATCAATATTGATTAATTTATCAGAATAAATAAGAGATAGTGGTGGATACATTCATAAAATCAATGAATAAGGATTTCGGAGTATTTCGTACACTGATCCTACAATTTCGACAAGATATCTAAATTCCAAAATTGGACACAAATTGAGTATTTTATTACCATTTCCATTTATTTTTCTGTTAATTTCATAATGAAATTACTAGCGAATAACCAGCGTAATAACTGTGTGGGGACTGTCACTTGTCGCTGTGTAGTATGTGACAGTTTCGCCATCGCTGCGAATATTTCTCATTGGTTTGGGAGAGCCTTAAAATGTATGTAAAATACTCGAAATCTCAATTATACAGCATTTATTCTTACAAAATCAACATTTTGGTGTACTCTTAAATTCTGTTGTAAATGTTGAGAGCGAATAGATTTCTTTGTGCTTTTTTGCATCCCCATCCCTTTAGTATTGCTGATATATTTCGTTGCCTTTTTTATAATTAAATCAAAATTTGATCCTTGAGAATTAAGGTCAAATTTCATCTTCGTCATCATTATTTCGTCTTGAATATTCGGAATTTCTCGATAAGTCCTGTAATCAGCTCATTTAATTATTCATTGAAAAGCCAATAACAACGTCGTGTTCTGTATTGGAAAAAAAGAGTGCCGAGTTCCCCTCTGTCCCTGCAAACACCGCCTGCTTGGATAATTTATACATGAAGTGTTCCACTGAGACCGAGACTTGACGAAATGAAAATGAAAATTGTTTGATGCATTATTTACCACACGACTCCTTCCACCTATACATTGCAAGAGAATATTTTATGCATTCGCGCAGTATTAAATCGCGTGTTGCTTTAAAGACTCAACACGGGACCAAGTGGTCGATAGATGACCAGCTAAGTCAAATGACAAAATAACTGAGCTCTGAAACGAGTATAGAGAGTTTTAAGGTTTTCATTTTACTCGGCCACATATTTTATCGTTTCGATCAGTGGCGGGTTGTGCCTTTTAGGAATGAGGAGGCAAATTTGGTATTCAAATCTATAAATTCTACTTACTCAAAAAATCATGAAAAAATCTAGATTGAAAAAGCCCTACAAATATTAAGTTTTAGTTCAAACATAAGAACAGCTATCCAGAGTTTCTGTCACTGTTCGCTTGAACGCTTGGACACTGCAGACTGCATTCTACAATGAGACACTGACTATTCCACCTGTACCCAAACGAACAATCTCGATGTGCAGCGATTTACCGAATGATGCTATTGGTCGGAGTTCTCGCCTTCTATGCTATGTTTCCTCTCTGTTTAATTTGCAATGACTGCCGCCGTTACATTTGTAAAAATAACAAATTAGTTAAATTGTAAATAAATAAAAACATAAGTACACAATAACAATTTATTAAACTCGAATTGAAATTTGATGCTCACACTTACAGCATGAAAATAGTAATGAATGTTTATTTTATTTTCCTAACAATACCCAAACCTAACTTAATATGATGAAAATGATTAGGCAGAAGATTCACGTCATTAACCTGAACAAACGTTATAAAAAGAAATATAACTTGTAGTAATTATTAGTTGTTATTTATTTTTTTTAAAAAAAGAAGAAAAAATATACTAGTATTAAATAAACGTATATATTAATTAATTTACAATTATTTCTAAGTGAATCCTTATTACTTTTACGGAATATAGAATTATTTGACACAACATTGTCATTCTCAGTAGTGCCAATGTATGGTACGAAACTAAACTACAATTATTCCAAATAATTTTATATTCTGTAAAAGGAATGACGATTAACTTAGAAATAATTGTAAATATCATTAATATATACATTACTTAATACTAGTACTTTTTTCTTCTTCTTTTAAAAATAAATAACACCCAATAATTTGTACAAGTTATATTTCATTTTATAAGGTTTTTTTCAGGGTGATGACGTGAATCTTCTGCTTAATCATTTTCACTATAATTCCCGTTCAAGGGTATCTGGATCCATGTTATAAATTCACATGTTGCATCTTGCTTGTTGTAACTGTTTCAAGGTCAAAATTAGCTATTTGTTCGCTTTAAAGGGAGATAGGTGGAGACAAATTGCAAGTTTGCTCCGGTTAAGCGGTTCATTGAATAATATTTATTTCCCTCTTTAAGCAACGTATATAATGGAACAAAAAATGATTACCAATATTTTTTAATATGACATATTAAACAAATTATTATTCATAATATTACATTTATTATTTATAGAAAATAAAATATTAAACGAGCACATTTTCTTTATTTCTTGATTTCAATGTACTTTTTCTATCTTGAAGAAATCCTGCTGATAAATCCCGGATTGTAACTCCGTCACTTTATCAATAGCTGAACTTTAACCGTGAGTAGTTGAGAGGGTGGGAAAGAAATGTCATTGTTCTTAAGTCTCCCAGCGGTCTCGCCACTCCACTCAGGTCGCTGAAATGTCAACGTCGTGTTTAAAAATTTACCACCGCTCGTAGCGCCGCGCTTCGTCGTTTGTTAATTCCGCTCATTGCTGCCATGCTTCCTCTTCAACACGACATCCACGACCCACTTTAATATTAACACTAGTTGGCACTGTGTTACCCGAATTAATCGGATAGATCGAATGGAAAAGTTTTGTTCCAATTTCCCAGCGCTGCGATTTTTTATTCCGGAGCTGGGCATGAGGATTTGAAAGTACTTTTCGTGAACATGGTGCAGTTAATTAATTATTATATTTATTTGGGAGTCATCCATTCAAATTTTAAATATGCATTGATATAAAAAGTTTAATGGAATCGCGTAGTGTACGAGCCCGGGTCCATAGTTCAGCCGATTTACATTTTCAGCATAAAAATTGTAAAAAGCAAATGGTGAGAAATTTGTACAAATTTCTTTCGATTAGTTTAAAATATAGATTTTAAACATATAAAAACTGAATATGTTTTTCAAGTTTTCCGTCATTTAATATTGGGTTACATCGCCTTTATTTGTCATACCAAATTTATATTCTATTAGACACTGTATCCACAAGCCCTGCACATTCTTCGAAAGGGTATTATACCATTGTCAATATTTATTAATGATGAACAAATAGTAATTTTATTATAAAGAATATATTTTTATATTTAAAAAATTAAACATTTAATAAAAATAAATAAATAAATATATTATCACGGCATATTACCCATTGCTGGGTGTGCCAATCTGCTTTGTACACAGATATCAGTAATGAAGAAATATTTGTACCGTGCAGGCGCTTACCAGGCGTCACCTCACGAGCACTCATTTCTGGCGTGGAGAGTGCACCACATGGGTCAATTTTGTGCCATTAAAATTCGAAGTAATTTTTGGCGTCGGTCGGGATCGAACCCGGGTCCACAGATTCGCGACCAGACACTCAGGCACACGGCCCCGAGAGCCCATTTAATGCTATTATTAATTTATTTTTCAGGTTGAGGTTAGGTTTAGATACATAATATACTTAATGAATTTATTGTGAATTATTTATACCGTATGGTATAATATGTATAATATACACACACAGAATACAGTTTGTTGAAAGTTCATATATAGATAAGGTAAATTATAAAATAATAGTAGGATCCTTAGGATAGGATGACATTAGAATCCTTTATTAGGAGTTAAATGATTCTTGGAGGTTCTTGCATCTCTCCGTCTTTACATTTTGTTGCGATATTTTTCATTTATTTGATGAACAAATAATTAGAAATATCTATAAGGTGGATTTATTGGCCGATGAAATACCTATAGTAAAAAAGAGATATGTGAATATTATAAAAATTGTAAATGTATCTCAGTATTAAAATATTTCTCTATACCACTCTCTGGAACAAAATTTACATGCACGTATTCTAGTCTCCCACATACATATTTATATCTCAACACTTGTGATTTCAAAACAGTGTAATTAATTGTCCATATTATATGTTACACGAGAATATATAAATAAATAAATACACTTTAATGTTCTATAATTTATTCAACTAAATTGCAGTTGTATACAGATACAACTGCAATTTAGAACCAAACATTTATTTGCAAAACTGCGCAAGAAACTTACCTCCAAATATGTAAATTTGGAACCATATCTTCAAATACACGTAAACCACAACAAATTTTAAATCAAAAACATTCACTCCCTTGTATCTTTTAGTTATAGAATGCTATACTAGCAACAATGAACAGTAGAAGTTAAATTTACGTTCATAAAATTAACAATTTGTATAATATAATGACCGGCACAGGCGAACATAGGACTTTAACATGTAAAATCAGACTTTCGCAATTTCCTGCTTCCTTAATTATTTTAGGTGAAAAAGTTTCAAATACAAGTTGTAGGGCATAAAGATCTGCATCTGAATAAAAATTAAACTTTGTGTGCCTTGTAACGGCATGTTGAAAATCATTCCCAGTATTTACTAACTATTAAAAGGTTATTTTTCTCAGTGATGGGTTTTACTGTATGCACTGGATTTTTACGAAGTTGTTTCAGTAGTAGATAAATCTGGACCAGAAGTTGATCCCCCACAGATATTTAAGTTTTAAGTCTTTATTTACAGTCGAAAGAATTTTGTGGAAATTTCTTACCTTTTGTGTAAGTTTTATAATTTGTTGAAAATGTAAGCCGGCAGAACTATTATGAATCTGAGCTCGTATTCCACCTGAATACAAAACAGACTTTCTAATTCCAATATCGTCGAGAGGGAAAATCGAAACTCTATAAAAAAAAATATCTTCAAAGGGGATGACCAACGCATATGACTAAAAATCATCTGCGTTGCCAGACACATAAATCTGTCACGCCTCTATCAGCTTGACTCGGCTAATCCTAGAGACATATCTAATTTTATCCACTAAAATAAAACATCTAAAATATTTACTTCAACATTATTTATTAATTGATTTATGGATTGAATTTAAACGATGTTAAACTGTTGCTATCTAAACAATATCGTTAAAACAGTAAAATATATTCGAAGCGTACATAAAACAAGTTGGAAAGAAATTTTAGTTGGAAAGCCTTTAAAGATATACGGCGCTATAAAACGGTGTATTTTTAACGTGAAGAAACAATTTACGTAGCGCGTTGAATGCATACTCTTATAGGTAACCCTATCCTTTTCCTTGCGCTTTTACGATGATATTCACAAAGCCCGGGTGATGTGAAATATCGCAAGCACTTATGCACTAGCCTAGACGAACACCATCACTATCGCCTTTCCTATCGCCTGTCCCGGGACAATGACACTCCCTTCACCTATAATACCAGCCAGTTTTTCCAATAAAATATACGCGATCAGGAAATGTTTTCCTATTCTTCCAGCTTATCGAACACAGCAAGTAACTGCGCGCTCAAAATTCTAAACATGCGATCATAATTTATATAATAGTATTCTGGCATAAGAGAAGGTGCTGGTTTCGAATCTTGTTCAGAATATAACTGCAGTTTCCTGTTTTCTAAAATGTATTGCTTAAAGTAATTGAAGAGCTCTTGACAAAAACAACTACAGTACAAATATGTATTATACAGGATGGCTATTAAACATAGGGCAAAAATTAAAGGGATTATTCCCTGGACCATTCTAAGATGATTTTGTTCTTTGATGATTTTTGAAAAGCCGCTTTGTTTCGAAGATACAGGGCGAAAAAAAAACACCAATTTTGATATTTTTCAAATTATTAATCTAGTAACAGCAGGCAAGTTATGTGTCAAATTTGTTGAGACGTTTGGTTGTTTGACGTGTATTTTCTGTCTATAATACTTAAAATTTCGTTAGTGAAGTCCTCTTATCATGAATAGCTATACGAACGCCGAGATGACTGACATGCATTTCATTTATGGACTTGCTCATGGCAATTCATTACAAACTAGGCGGATTTTTGCATCGTAGCTGGAAGTAGTCATTTTCAACAGTACTTGTAGATTAAGAAACTTTACATGTAATTTTTGGTATTAAATGTTGTTATTGTCGAATTTTTTTTTTCGCCCTGTGTCTTCGAAACAAAGCGGCTTTTCAAAAATCATCAAAGGACAAAATCACCTTAGAATGATCCCGGGAATAATTCCTTCAATTTTGTGCCCTATGTTTAATAAACACTCTGTATATATGTTAAATTCGGCGACTTGTAATTTCAAGGATGCCAAACAGTTTGGTAATAAAAATGTCTAATTATTATGAAATTGTTCATCATTGTTTATTTTTCTATTTCTTAACATCCAGTAAATAATTTTATATTATTTAAACATGATTTTGAGGTAAATTAAGTTACAGAAATCTATAAAAGTAAGGGATGTGGAATAGTATATTCTAGAAGTAACGGAATGGCCCAATTCCATTATGCCATTCCAAACGTGTTGTATGCTATACTTTTTTATATATTATATAAAATAATGTTGATTGATTATGTACAATATAATATCATATACTATATACATAATCAGTGATGGGGTAACGTTAACGAATTGTTACGTTATTTCATAACGTTATAAATAACTTAATACAAAACAAAATAACATTATGTAACGTTATAATGTTACTTTTGTTGCATTATTATAACCGTATTTGTCTCAAGTTTATAATAAAAATTAATTAAAAATTTAAATCAATATATTACTTACACACTTATATTATTCTAGTAATGAAATAAAATGTGCAACACTTGAATTTGAACACGAGTGAAATCTATTTAGTATAAAACATGAATAAATTATAAGGAAATTATACAAACGGCAAAAATCTTGAGAATTTGTAGACTTGGATAACGTTATTCTGACTCTCAATTTTATTTATTTATTATGTTACGGTTCTGTAACGTTCTTTTTTTCTTTGTACGTTATTTAAAAAAATAATAAATTTTAGGTTATAACATTATCGGGTATCGTTACATTACGTTTTCCATCCCTGTATATAATATAATATTTTTTTGACGCCAGTCCATAAATTAGTTATAATACCATTCATATCTTTATTTTGATTTATATGGTAATAATTAGGCCACTATATCATTAGCAAGTTCCCTTATTTCAGATGGGAGTACATTTCATTTCAATATCTTCATCACCACTTGCCATGTTATTTAGTTAATTTTATAAATAATACATTATTATTTAGCTAAAATTACTGCTGTAAAGATCTCCAATAACCTGTAAAAGCTAATAGAAAACTCTAAAAAAAAATTGAAACTTCAAAAAGTTAAATGCAAATTCAGAAATAAGTAAAAATAAAACAGAGGTGTAATTATAGCAAGCGAACTATGATATTTGATATACCGCGTAAATATGCGCTTAATCAGATTCTGATTTGTCGAAAGCTATGCGGAATTATTCCAAACAGCGTGTGGTATTAATCCACCGCGGTTTGTTGGAATGTTATTGATTCCAACATAATTTTTAGTTTCTAAAATAGTGGAGAAAGCTGTTTCTTTGATTATGAACTAAGGTTGTTTTTGCTAAGAACTTTTCAATTTTTTTTTAATATGAATAGCCTAGTTTCAAAACCCGACAAATCCACGTAGTCCAAATTTTGGGAAATAGCAAAAAAAAACTGTTTTGATATGTTGCAAATGAATAATTATAAAAAAAAATCAATACACATGTAATGTTGATGATAATGAACTAAAAACTGCATTGCTTAATAAGAAAGACTAATTAATGTCAGAATTTAAATTTAGAAAAATGGATTTGGATATTTCAAGTTTAGTATCTTCTGCTTTCATTGAACTTTCTTCCTTAATTTTTCTAAACGTCTTTATTTCGGATTTATAAGAAAACAGTGGTTTATATCATTATGTTACAAAAATAACTTAAATTACACTATCAAAAATTCAAGACAATCAGACTATTAGATCTTATCAACTGCTTCCCAGAAATTGATACTGCATACAGTGGTTTATATCATTATGTTACAAAAATAACTTAAATTACACTATCAAAAATTCAAGACAATCAGACTATTAGATCTTATCAACTGCTTCCTAGAAATTGATACTGCATACAGAATCCTCTTTAAATACTAACGTCCTGTAATAGAGCATTTTTTTATGTTATTCCTATAGAACATTATCATCTTAAGATTTTCTTTGATAAACTACAGGATTTTTAAATTATATTATGTCCGCTTCTACACTCTGCAATTGTTTAATTATTATAAATTATTGAAATTATTTCAAAGTTTGATAGTTAATACAATTTAATGAGCACCATTCCTTATTAAATTGTTGCAAACAAACAATTGACATTATTAAACAAAATGTATACCCAAATCCAATAGAAGTACGTGACTTTCAAACCGCTACTCGGATTGGCTAATTCGGATTTGCCCAACCGGTTGTGAATTTGTCAGGCTTTGAAGCTAATCTGATATTTTAAGCGTACATATCATAAAGATTTTTAGAGTTTTGTTACTTAAACGTCACACCAAGTTATGGAGAATGAGAAGACGAATCCGTTGCAGTATGAAACTCATTTTTTGATTTGTCGGGTTTAGAAACTA
This sequence comes from Harpalus rufipes, assembly GCA_951394225.1. NCBI lineage: Eukaryota > Metazoa > Arthropoda > Insecta > Coleoptera > Carabidae > Harpalus > Harpalus rufipes. The sequence goes on along the minus strand of OX596284.1, from coordinate 15,593,954 downwards.
GACGATTCATATGATGGACAAATGTTAAGGATTATTAGCTAGCATGAAATAAATATACCCGAACGAGATATATTGTAAACATTTAATGAATCAAAATACATAAAAGTATAAAAGGTAGGTTTAGAAATTTTTAAAATTTTTAGCCAAAGATATATGACTGAGGAGCGTAATTCAAAAATAGGTAGTCATATACTTTTAAATTATTATGGCATAGTCAATGAATAAAACATCAATTACCTATTAGAAACTAAAATATTAATTCGAAAACTCAAATTCAAGTGTACGCAATAATTAAATAGAGCACTTTCATTGTGTCATTAAATTGAATTATAAATTTGTGACAATAACATTGATTACTATTAATTAAATTAATTAATCTAGTTTATTTCCATTTGCTTAGCAACGACGACCGGATAAAATTGAATAAAGTATAATATTGTTAATAACTTAACTATGTACATATCGCAAAATAGCTACATATTTAACATATACGTGCAATTTTAATTATTAGCATTTGCTCATATTTCATACGTATCTGTATAAATGCAAATGAAAGTATAATTCGCTTAACTTGTCTCCCATTGCGCTATATAACAAATTGAATGTAAACCATATCAATTGTACTCATCTAAAACATTCTTCTTATTAATCATGTTGCTTGTAGGCTTATGACGTTATCAACAATATTTTTTTGCTCTATTGGACTCCCCCACTCAATCTTAATAAGATTAATTGAAATCTTACATATTTACAAAATGCCAACGTGCTCACGAAATAAACGGAAGGTGATAAGAAAAAACTAATAGGCGCCCGAATATCAGTGCTGCCATCTACAACGCGTGGCGGTTCGCGCTAGAACTACCCCCGACGCCTAAAGCTGAAAGCAGACGAGAGGGATTTAATTGCTGAATTATTTAAATTCTCTTGGTTTTTGGAATAATTAACTACATTTTAAGATAATTGTATGTAGTTATGCTAATAGCATGTTGGACAAGAATGGAGATAAATTCGGATATGAATATCTTTACAATAGTTAAACGACAAAAAATGAGAAAAATTTATATACCTAGAATAATTTTTAAAATATAATTTTAATTAATACGAAAGATTTCACGATATACTCTGTACAATTCGGGACACTAATAATGTGCTACGGTAAAAATGTTAGCACGAACCACTGTATAATATAAGCGTTTCGTTTAAATCCACATGAAAAACAATTAATTTATTTTGCGCTTATCTAATATAACATATAATAGTTGTCTAATAAGCAGAAGCAGCCTTTCTTATATTGGTATTTTATCTGTGCAATTGGTCGTTCCTATCAGTATTGTTTACACACCGATCACAAGCGTCCTCAAATAAGTTAAAACAAAGTTACTGTCATAATTATTTTTAGACGGCGTTTATGGAATATTACAAAATAAGCATTTCTTTCCTTTACCCCAGCTCATGGCTGGTGTCCCGCACTGTATAGATATCAGAGATAGTTATAATCAGTCTCTTCCTAAATTATAGTATACAAACATTACGGGTTTTATATTTGTCCGAAAATATGGTGTACGACGCTCTCGAATTGGATTTATTTTTTTAAACAATTGAAATTAAAAATTATGCATTCGTGCCATAAATACTGCCCCTACTACAAGCGAGGCTTATACTACATAAAGATAAAAAATCTGATAATTTAATTGTTAGACTAATAATCAAAAACATAAAATTATTCAAAATTACTGCTTTCTTCTTTTACACACTTCTGTAAACGTTCCGGCCACTCATCTCTTGCTGCGCGCACTACTTTCAGGGGTATTGAAGCTGCTGTCTTCTCTACTGTAGAAGAAATATTTATCCACCATAATGATAGCTCTCTAGAAGCTGTAGAGAAAATCCCGAAGGTAGAAACTACCGTTTGTGAAATGTATTAGAGGAGAAGATTGCAGAAGTGTGTGGAAGAATAAGGCGGTAATTTTGAATATATATTTTTTAATAATATTGGTAAGAAACAATTAAATGGCATTCTTTTCCTTGTATTAGGGATATTATTTAGGGTAGGACAACGTAATCGTAATGTATTCCAAAAAAAATAACAAAAAAACTTCTATTTTATTGATACTGCTGATTTTGATCTAATTCCAATATTTAAGGAATAAGTGGAAGTGTCACAGAATTCCAGATACGATTAAAATGTAAAACCAATCGTTCTAGACTCTTCTACGTTATTCTAGAATTAAAGCAATCGTCAATACATCCGTCCGAATACCTGCCATCACTACATTTCCGGAATATTCTCTTGTCTTACTAGGATCATATTTGGCATGACACATAGAAACATACCATTGCGTGAAACGGAGGGTGGCATGACACTATAATTTAATTAAGAAACAATTCTTTTTGATATGAGTTCATTTTTTTCTGAACATATTTTTGATTTTTATTGATTTTCATCAATTCTTTATTATAAAATACAAAATTTAAAATACAGTTCTTGTAAATTTATTATTTTAGAAATGATTTACTATCCCTTTCTAAAAAATCTGATGTAGCCAACACAGTACCTCCCGCCATTTAATTTTTTGTAACTTAAATACATACTTACATATTAACTAATGCTGGCAACTGCATTAAGTTCCTTTGCATGATATAATATAATCATTGTTTCAATTTATTATATGTAATATCCGTCTTTTCTTTTCCAGAATCGTACCATAATTTTATTTTGTGATGTGGCGATTATTTTTTTTCAATTACAAACATATGAAAATTATTTTTTTGATTAGATATTTTATAAATTCATATTTTAATATTTTCTTCTTAAAATGCTACCATTATTAATTTGAAATGATTAATTTATTAACAGTGTCACATATCTGTCAGTTACATAAATTTGAGATCTGAACTGTGTAACCAAGGAGATATATTTATCTTTAAAGCGTAGACTCCAGGATTTATAAAATAAATTATTTTATAAATTTACTCATAAAATAAATAGAAAAAGTATTAATGCATAGCTGTAGAAAATTTAACAGTCTATATTTAAATATATTTTTTAAAGAAAAACTGTTTTAAGCTTCAAGTAAAGTGCCATTTCCGGTTATCTGATTTACACCGAAATCTAATGGCTTCTTTCCACGTTAGAATAAGGTATAAATACAAGGTTTTAAAAATTTCCGAATTATTATATGTGAGTTAGAGGGTAAAGAGTATCCACATATACACACACACAAACATACACACATAAACACACACTCACAGACATCATCGTGAAAATGTTAAAATCTGATTCTAGGGACCTTAAAACGTAGTCATTTACAAAAATCTTATTATGTGATTTTTAACACTATCCCTACACCTTGCCAAGGGTAGCGGGAGGTAAAAAGTATTTCGCTGTCCTTTTCTATCGTCCCTAAATGGTTTTCACCCACATATTATGCAAATTTGCTATCTCCTCTCTGGCTTATTATTTGCGGCTAGTCTACTACCGTCTTTAGACATCCGTCGCGGCGCATGACAATTGGACGCCAGGCTTCTTGTATCGAGCGGTCGTCGCTCACGTGAAGTGGCGACATCTGAACGTCGACGTAGCTCGTTTGTAACGTGGCGCTAAACGGACACCCTCGGAACTGTTTTCCGACGGTGGGAGACAAAAACAGACGATTTGCAGATGTGTAGGGTCTCTCTCTTTACGTGAGGCATATGCAGACGTTGAAGACATTTTAGACATAATTTGGATCTTTGAAAAAAATTAGCCAAACTTTTCTAACAAATCAATGTATTCTTTCTCAATTAGGCGCTAGATTTTATTTCATAATGTATACGACCTATCCTATTATAACTGCTTTCAGGCTTTCTTGCTGTTCATAGCGTTGCCTATTGCATCTTTTTGGAAATTCTAAATGCTAATTTGTAAAATATTCTGCATGTTAGTATGCATGTAAAAAAAATAATATTTCCTTTCATTTATTGATTTACAAAAATAAATTATTCTTAATTCAATAAATATTAGTCTTTTTTGCGTTGTACAAAAGGGAAAGACTATAAAAATGACAATAAATAGAATGAATTCTAGTAGGGAGCTTATATTTTTCCATCAGTGCACTCATCAATTTGTTTTTGTATAAAAGTGAGTAGTCATGTACCGATTTACTTAAATGGAAAAGGTTTTGTCTCCCCTAATTTTGATTTGATGGTGGTGCTGGTGCACAGCGCACCTCGTGGTATTCTACTCATGTACGGGGAATTTTTCCCTGCGAAATGGCATTATAATGAAGGCGGGAAATGCGAGTGCACAGACGAGAAAATGGGTATTATCTGTTTTGGAAGCGTCTTCGCATTTCAAATTATTTTGCAAAGCTGTGATATTTAATAACCGGCACGTTCCTTTCCTCAGTTTTTAATGGATTGAATGCTCTTACTTACAATAAGCAAACAATAGAACTTTATATTTTGCACAAAATAAAACAACGACATACATACATTCGTATTTTCAATCGTCTACGGTATTCTATTTTTGTTCAACTCGATCGTAAATATATTTATAAATTGGAAAACGAAGTTCTGATCTTACATCTACGATACAAATTAAATTGTGTAGATATTTTCTACAGAAATTGCAGTAAAATTACTTATTGAGAATAAGAAAATTAAGTAGCCCTGGAAATAGTACCTACATGAAAGACAAGTATTACAATGATCCTTATTTTAATAAGAGTAAAGTTTGCGTAATCGAGCCGTAGGCGACTTACGCAAAATACGAATATTACAAATGTCACTGGAATACGTGTTTGTCATACTATTTTTTCTATTTCGCATAAATTTACTTTTATTTTAAAATTATTATTGAAAGGTTGATAGTTTACATAAACATTTGAAATTTAATTTATTTTGACATTTAACATTTTGACAATAGTTACTTATAAGAGGTTAGAGTTAAAATTTATATTTATTATGTTATCAACCTACGAATAAATTAATTTAAAACAGTGCATTACTGTTTGATATAATTTTTTACTATAAAAAATCGAATGAGTGCCCGTGTGGTGACGCCTGGTAAACGCCCACACGGTACAAATATATCATCATCATTGCCGAAATCTGTATACAAAGTAGATTGGCATACTCAGAAATGGATAATATGCCGTGATAATATATTTATTTATATTTTATTTAAAAAATCTAATTTCAGTAATTTGCCATGAGTAATGATAGGTAATGACAACTAAAATAAAAGATTTTTATTTGACACATAGACTGAGTTACATTCGTACATAAAAATTCATTATAACACTGTTTTTCATAAAAACAGTTGTACAAAATTCAGTTTGTTATTTATCTGTCATTTGAAATTAAGTTGCAAATGTTAAGTTTGTTATTTGTCGTAGAAAGAGGCTTTAAGGATAACAACTTTATGGTAAAAGTACTAGTAGTTGACATAGCACTAGTACTTGACACTTTAAATTACAATAAAATAATCAAATTTGACAATTTTTAATATTGCTTTTCCTGTTAATATACTAGTAAAATTATCTGTGTTGAAATTGTATAGGTAAAATAGCGGTTAATGCTAAAACCGTCATATTGTACAAAAGTTGAGTCATTGAATAGTGGGAGTTTTTTTGTATCCGACTTGCTGAACTGCTGTATAAATCCTTAAGATAAGTTTATAGATTTATTGTAATAAATCGATAAATAGTACTTTTTTCAATTTTTTCTCTTGATAATGGAATTAATAGTAAGTAACCTTATAATATTATAAAAAATATTAGTGAATTTGGGTCATGTTGCAGTCTTATGTGGGGTGACAAATACTGATACACATTTTTTATTAGTTAACATCCACTGGCAATAGCTAATATAGGGTATTTTTTTAAAACTTATTACAATATTTCAATTATTTGATTTCCCATTAATGCAGCTACATGTATATTTTACCCAAACTACTGTATATTGTCAAGTTCGAAGAAAAAGAAAAGAAACAAAAAAATCACAAAAATGCAAAAAACGAAGTATTAAGTTACTGCCACAACCGCACGCATACGGCTGTGATAACCAAGTGAAATGTGAATTCCAAAATTTGTGGCTTCTAATGCGTGAGTCATGTACTGATATACATTAGATATACGACATATTTTACAAGGTGTCTACTAATGGTACATTTATTGTCAACTACTAAAAATTTGATAACTGACAAATGATAACTAATAATGCATTTCATTGTATCATTTCCATATTTTTTTTTTATAAGATAATTAATTTTAATTGTTATTTTTATAGGTATATTACTTCCTAAGTTGTCAATGAATGCGAATAATTGCTTATATTTTTGCTAAAGATTGAAAAATGTTCTTAACAAGAATATTACATAATTTAATTTCTTAAAATGTCAAGTACCAGTGCTTTTACGTTAAATATATTAAAAATAAAATTGTAAAAAATATAAACCATGTTGAAAATAAAGATTATACAATACATTACTTGAAATTTAAATTCATTACAAAAATGAAAAGTTCTTGAAAGTTCATGACAGAATTTTTAATCTACTGTTACAAAACTTTTTGTAAATACCATATAAAATTTTAATGTATTTTCTTTCATGAACGAAAAATTATTTAATTAAAAATGTAAATTTACATTTAATTATGCGTATATTTTTAAAACAAGGTAATTTTAAAGCATTCTTCGGTTTATTTAGTTGGTTATATTAAAATATTACGCAATTGAAATTTTATACATTTTTTCCAGAAAAAACCCTCATAAAAATGTTAGAAGAAAAATATATTAATTTTGTATGTAAATTGGCGTAACTATATAACGTTTTAGTTTGAAAGTAAAAAGTATTCGTAAGTAGGTGTTGAAACAGTTGTTTTTATTCAAATGTTTTCACAAACAATTACTCATTCGAAGCGTGAAACAGCGAACTATTTGTAATGATGATTATCCTTCCATAAAGAAACAAGTGAACTAGATGAAAAATGCAAATGATATCCGATAAAACAAAAAGAGTAATAGTTAGAGCCGGAACAAATTCTGCAATTTTGATGATCAATTCATTTTTCATTTTTAATACTCGCCCGATGCGATGAGCGTTACTGACATAAAACACTTGAATCCTGATGAGTTCATGCTTTTTCCAATGCCAAATTTCAATGTAAAAACTGTAATTAATCATTGTTCAATTAGGCTGACAGACTGTATTACCTGCCTGCGAGCAGGAGCGTAGGCACAGGGGGAACATTGGGGGAATATGCCCCACAATTTAAAATTGTATGTTTTACAACCTAATTGTAATCTACTAGATTTTAATACGAGCCTCTAGCCTTGTTTATTAATTGTTCAAAACTAGAACCAGAAGAAACTGGATTGGATGTATTTGGTCCAGGTTACCAAATAAAAAACCCACTGAAGTAAATCCACTATTCAAGCTTACCGTTTTACGGGACCTTTTTGTAGACTCTTCAAAATCCATATAAAGAAGAATATGAAAACCCGATGGGAGAAATCAGCCAATCGGAGAAATGCATTTCGCCTTCGTTGACAAATGCCAAAGAGCTATTAGCTTTTATCAAAAAGGACGACGACGATTAAAACTTCGGAACATATTATACAGGAAGGTGGCGGTTAGGCATGAACATAGGGATTTAACATGGGATTTTTGTTTTATGCTCTCCTATTCATTTTACGCCAAAACCTGCATAGTATAAAGTTGTACAGAATTAAAATTTGCATATAAAAAATGTTTTTACATATTTTATTATGTTTCTAGTATTTTCACAATTAAAAAAAAAAAAATCTGACTGCAAAACTTCTTGACTGGAAAGGTGATGGAAGGAAAAAAAATACTGGAGTTCAGTCAAAATTTCTGTTAGTATGTAACAATAACCATGGAATTTATTTTCTTTTTTCTGGTTTCCGGATATTATTGATAAACGAAATACGTTATTCTGACTTATGGAATATAAATCCCTTATTCTTGATAACTATATCCACCAAAATAATTCTTTATAGTTATGAAATGTTCCTTATTCGAACAAACATTCATAATTTAATTTATTTTTATAAAAAAAAATTGACGGAATATAAATATAACAATATTGTTTTCTACAATATAATAAGTTACAGCTAATGTAACTAATTAACGAAACTTTATAAATTTCTTTTTAAAATTAAGAAGGAACTAAAACTAAAAATAAAAAATGTAAGAACAAGAGAGCAGGAAATATCCCTATGTTCACTCCTAACCGCCACCATCCTGTATACGAATGTTGAACTATGACCGCAAGGAAATATAACCACCTACGTAAAAGATACCTTACGGCAAATGAAATCGGGAAAGTGACTTTCGGAGCAGTAGCTGTTTCATGAGAACTCTAGGCCTGCTTCCAGAAAACTAAGATATGGCCGTATTATAATAGAGCTTACAGGTCGCACTGACAAAAGTGACTAGCGCGTAAAACCCTCAACCTAATAATAATAATAATACTCTACACGAGGTAGCGCCAAAATGTTCCCGTAATTGGTTAATAAAATTTTATTGACAGAAGGTACAACAGTTTTACATTTATTTACTTTAAAGTACACCGCTCCTGCATTTACACACTTGTTTCACCTTTCGTACAACAGTTCAAAATGTTTCTGGAAATCATTTTCCGAAAGTGTCTTCAGCTGCCTCGTCGCATTTTCCATCACCTATGCTGGATTAGCAAAACGTTTTCCTTTCAATTTCTTATTTAGCTACAGGAACTGGTAAAAATTGGCTGGTTCAAGGTTGGGAGAATAGGAAGAGAGTTCTAGAGTGGTGATATTGCTATTAGCAAGGTAATTTTTCACCATCGGAAGCGATGTATCAGAGCGTTGTCATGTAGCAAAACCCAATCATTTCCTACGTTTTTGTTTAATTGCGTCCCGTAAGCGCTGAAGGATTTCCACTAAAGTTCATTGTTTACAGCTTTGAGGAATGAATTCGTGATGAATAACACCCTGGTAATCAAAAAACACTTCCTAATCATTTTCCTCTTGCTTTTGTCCATGCGAAATTTTTGATTGTGTCGCTCGTATCCAGTCGATTTTTCCATTGCCTCATATCCGTATGCTTTATTTAACATCTGAAAGGTCTCAGATGGTAATTTCTCCAGCAGAACGCAGAATTTGGTGTTTTGCACACTGCTCTGAAGATGGAATTTCAAAATTTGACGAACGAAAAAAACGCATTGTAAAAATAATCTGCTGCTTTCGAAGACAGTAATTAAAAGAGATGCCGTGTGGCTTAACGTTTTCCTTAGTGGTGGCTCCTAACCTAAGAAAAAATCCTTCTAGTGATCACCTGCTTAGCTCTAGGCAATGATTCTGGGTACTTTTTGAAGCTACCTCGTAAAACAGTTAATAATATACTTTTTTGAAACTTTTATAGTTCCTACCATACAATTTTAATGTCTTATTTTGATATAAATGGCCCGTTTTCTAATTTTTTTATATGGTGGCGAATCTATTTGGAAATTTTTAATATTTTTCCAAAAGTCCTCTTACGAGTATTGGTAGATTTGTCACTGTGTGCCTCTCTCCATAATGAATAATCGGGAGGTTGTCGTTTTTGATACCTCACTACTGCAGGCCACTGGAGCGATAGCCGTGTTCGCATGTTCGTTTCGTCATGGGATTTAATTAAAGTCATTGTTGTTTCCACCGTGCTATTTTTGATTAACGCTGCTTGTTTCTGCTGCTAGTCAAGTTGATAGTTGTTTTTCATATTTGTTGTTTATTAGACACACAGCTGCAATTGTTTTTAATTAAAATGCGAATTCATTTTTTCAAATTAGAACCAATTACTAACGAATGTTGTTACATATTTTAAAAACGTGGAGTTTCAATTAGTTATAAAAACTCAAATTATTGTATATTTTGTGCTTCGTTAAAAAACTGCATAGCATTATATTAATTCTCTTAAATATTATGTTTTAAGTATGAGGAAGTATTGTGTACAAAACGGCAGATTCAAAGATATTGTTTTATAAAGAAGTGTGAAGGTTAGGTTAAGTATATTTGTCCTAAAAAGAAACAGGTTCCGCGAATAAATATCGTAGAATTGTAACAAAAACGTTAGATATTGCTCTGACCCTCAGTTCAAGGTATGTTTGAAGAAGCAACAAAGAAATCCGAACGACCTCAACCTTAACAGTAGCTAAACACACAAATATGGCCTTTCCATACGTATAAACACAGAGAAACAGTGGGGCACAAAACGAACAAAAGACAAATGCTCTACAAAATACCGTCGTGAAAGTACGTGCGTGCTCTTCTCAAAGGAAAAAAGGCCGTTTCGCACTGATTTAGCGTCGCCACACACAGAAAGGGACCTTTGAAAGAGCACTGCACGCACCCAGAGATAAATAACGGAACACCTGATGCATTGTGCATCAAGGGGAAAAGATAGAAAAAATAGCGGACGCTATTGGATAGCAGAGCTTCCTCGCTAATCATTCTTCCCGCCCGATTTGGCCCTAATGGTCTGCGGAGGGGGAAATTTTAATTCGTAATGAAAGGAAAAATGAAAGAGAGATGAGGTTTTTAAAAAGGCTAATTTGAAAGCGATGCACGAGCGGTGCTCTGTGCACTGCACGTAAATGTGAATGTATTCATGTAATTTCACCACTCATCCAGCCCAGCCAAGCCGGGCTCGTCTGCATACATCAACTGATAGCGGAAATATGATTCCACTATTTTAAAAGCAAAAATCTCACTAATTATTTTGAAAGCTGTAATATGCTTTCACGCTACGTTCCAATCAGAATCATCATTATGAACCAAATTGAATTATAGTCTACCAAATAAATTATAGTACATTACATTATAATATCATATGTACGAAATATATTACAAAACTATAATAATTTAAGCTCTTTGTAAGTTTTTGAGGTTATTATAAAAAAATATATATATATAAGGGCCACTCAAGAATGATTGAGAATAACAAAACAAACTTATTTTACATATATAAAAATCACGCTAAACACAAACCCGAAAGATAAGAACTCAGTTGGCTCACTTTAATTTTTTAACAACATTGTTACTAACCGTACATCTTCATACAGCAAATATCCCTCACATATCAAAGTGGCTGATTCACACACACACATTCATACAAAAGAGCTCAACTGACTTACACTATTCTCGTAAAAACATTCTTATCAGCATTGCCAAATTATTATTTTACTAAATGGGGATTTTTACCATGTGAAATATAAAAATTGGGATTTAGGAGTGAAAAGCGGGACAACTTAAAGAAATAAGTTTTGGAACAAATTTCAACATACATTTTTTTGTAAAAAATTGCCTTTACTTAAAATTTTGTAATACTTAATAAAACTGTTTCATAAGCAACAACATTATGAAATTAAATAAAGAGGGTCGTATTCTTCCACAAGGCGAAACTTTTTGGTGATACGTAGCATTTACATCCATGTCTTAGACTTTCCTATATATTCTACGTCAAAGTTCCTCCTCATTTTAATCGTCCGATACTCCATCGCAAATTTATCGAGATAAAAGCGCTCAAAATTTTTTTATGGGACGAGTCTGGGGAAGATGTCGCTGAACAAATGGTACGTTTGGTCTATTAATTATCATTAATTAATTTTAAGTTTGTCTTACTTATTGACAGGACTCGAGGTCTGGCTAAAACATAAAATCATTCCCAACACCTTCTGCAATCAAACACAAACTAAAAACTACTATATAAGTATCACGCCTTTTACTTAACAGCTACCCGATATAATATGAAAATATCTGTACCAAAAACAAAAAGTCTTGTCGCATCCAAAACCCCAATACGATGCAAGTTAGCAGTTAACGACGAAATCATAGAACAGGTATCATCATTTTCTTACCTTGGATGTGATATTACATACAGCCAAGACAGAACAACAAAAGTAAGAAAACAATCCCACAAAGCATCCAGAATATCAGGAAGTATGAATGAAATCGTATGGAAAAACAAATATATGAATCAAGACACCAAAGTGCGCATATATAAAACATGCATTAGACCTATATTAAAATATGCTGCAGAAACAAGAGCTGACACGAGAAAAACAAAAACAATCTTAAGAACAAGTGAAATGAAAATATTGAGAAATATAGCAGGATATAGGTTAATAGATAGGAAACGCAACAGAGAAATCAGAACAACATGCAAAACGCAGGACATTGTAAAATGGAATAGAAAAAGAAGACGAGAGTGGAACCAACACATATCCAGAATGGGAGATGACAGAATAGCAAAAATTGCTCGCGATGGAAAACCAGAGACCAAACGTCCGATTGGAAGACCCCCCAAACAATGGAAAGACTCCTGGGTAACAACTTCCGAAGATAGTCCAAGATGAAATCTGGATATAACAGGCTAATAGCCTATTAAAAGAAGAAGAAGAAGAAGTATCAAAATAATATTTATATTAAACAATATTTTTTTCCAGAAAATCGCCTTTTGTAGGTACTTGGCTGAAGATTTTACTTCTTGGCAAGTTTTTTATGCTCCTTAATCCATACAGCAAATATTCCACACTTCTTCCATATTAAAATGAGCGATTTTCGGTAGCGATACGGACGCAGTACTACAATAATAATTACGCACTTCTTTCGCCTCGGTTACATTTATAATTTCATTCATACACGCTCTTCTTTTCTTGTCACTTAACCACATTCATCCACTTACACATTGGACGGCCACGCAAGCGAACACCATGCACTTCACCAAGATATATATGCTTTACAAGCTAGTTATTCTCTTTACATAACCAAACCGTCTCAACTGACTCAGTCGAAACTCTTTTAAGAACATTCTTCATACACCAAATTATTCCTCACGCGATTCTGCTTTACATACACACATGCACCACATAAGTACTTCATTTCCACGGCAATTAGTCTTCTTTTATGCTTTCCCGTCCATGCCCAACATTCGCTTCCATACATTCTGGACTCACTCTACTTTCAATTTCTCAATCAATTCATCCATCTCTCGATTTTAAAAAAATGCATTATCATTTTAAAAAGTTATTTCTCTAAGTTTTAAAAAAAAACATTGGCTGAAGTTTCATAAAATTAAATTTTGTTCTTGACTACAGTTTTAGCTGTTAAGCCATCATCAGAAGATATATATTTTATTACTACAAATTAACATTTTTAAATATTTAAAATAAAACAATACTGACTAAAGTACATGTATTGTTACATATTAAAAGTGTACAAAATATAATGACGAAGAGCTTAATTTTTTCATAATTTATTAACAGTCTGTTGAATAAAACATAAAAGTAAGTAATATTAATGTCATTTTTATTACATATGTTTTTCTTTCCCACACATATCTACAAATGTTTTCTCTGAACTCCAGACAAACAATAAAAATTGTCTTTTATTATGAGAGTCCAGACTGGTAACAAAAACAATTCATTACCCCAACCAATATGAAGAAAAACAAAAGCAGCATGATCGAAGATCGCAGGGGTTAAAAATGCATGAGACGACTGCAGCAAACGACCTGTCCTCGTTCTATTGCTGCAAATGCAAGGCTTTCCGGTTACGCTGTAATATCGCCATTGTTACAAGCCACGCGATGAGGGTTTCCCCCTTATAGAAGGAGATAATACCGCGACCCATGCGTTAAAAAATTATTACCACTGACAAGTGATTCGGAGAGGTTATGTTAGATGCTGGGGTTTATTATAGGTTATGAATTGTTTTATTGTACTACAACTTGAATTTTAAATTGTAGGGGTAGAACTAACTCCTTTGAGTATGAGAGGCACGCTAGAATTATCACTATTATCATTGAAATAGTTTTTAGTCATTTGAAATTAAATTTAAATTTATTAAAGTGTCATGAATTAACCAGAAAGCATTTTAAATGGTACACTTTTAAAATTTACGGGGTAGAAGATTATCATCTGAAGAAAGATTGATGCTGTAATTATTATTTTAATAATAAATGTAAAATAAAGTACAATACAATTGCGATACTGTGTGAAACTGTTAATTTAACATTCAAAAATCAAGTTCACAAGATTTCAGTCTCTGAATCAACTTCTCGGTTATTTATTAGAGACTGGCCCACTCAGCCAGAACCACAGTCGCGTTTCACTCATATTGGAGTTCATTATTGTGGTACACTGAAGCCTCTAGGACGCACTGACTACGTTGAGTGTACGGATGATAAATCACCTATGCAGTCATTAGATCATCTTGGATGATTTACCATGCGTCCAAACAACCTAGTCAGTGCATCCTGGAGGCTTCAGTGCACCACAATGATGAGCTCCAATAAGAGTGAAATGCGACTGATAAATATCCGAGAGGTTGATTTAGACACTGAAATCTTGTGAAACGTGCCAAGTACAATTTTTACCTTCCGTTACCTTAAGGTAAGGAAGGTATTGTTTTTAGTCAAAAAAATCGATGGTGAGTTTTTAACGAATAAGCACGTTTTGAGGTCCCTAGAATAGGAATTTACTATTTTACGATGATGTCTGTATGTGTGTGCGCGTATGTGCGTGAGTGTGTGCGCGCGTTTATGCGTGTGTGTGACGATTGTTTCGGCCGCGATAACATAAATACTATAATTTCAAAAATTACTAAGTTTTTCGTGTTTTTCAGATGTGAGTGTCAAGTACAATTTACACAATATGTACGTGAAATAATTTTAATGAAAATACAAGAAACTTTCTGTGTGGAATTTATATAGAATACATAGAAATGAAGGAAGGTATTGTGCTGGCCACAACAGATTTTTTAATATTAGATTAATTAGTGATAATTTTAAGTCTTCCAGTACTTAGTTTGACAGCTTTGGCATTTTATAAGTCGGCAGATATTAATATGATAGCTTTAGTTTGAAAACATCGAACCCACGACCCCAGGATCGGAGCGGTGAAGGTCGTTTTGAGCTCCGTCGAAGCACGCTGACCCAACACGCTCGGCCACCGAAGTGGTGAAGGGAACTACATACCTCGAACATATTTAAAATCTTATTCTCAATTATTCTAGCGTGACCCTCATATTTTTTGTATAGGTAGGTAATGTTTTAAAGTTTTATATATTTAGAAGTAAATTAATTGGTCAATTATTGAATGAATTTACATGGACACCTGTGAGTATTAATTATCAAAACTATTTGGGATTTAATATCCACTGACAAATATGTCTGGAAAGTTGAGCTTAATTAATGGTTTACAATATATTTGTGTTGTTTCGCAAATTGAAACTTTAACACTAATTTAATTCTATTAACATTAACAATAGCTATAAATAAGTTTTAAATCTAAATTTGTTTCAAATAGAAATTTTGGCAGTAACTAAACACGAAAGTCTTTGTTTATATTAATTTTTATATTATAAAGAGTATTTTGTTAATTTTTAAATTAGATTTAAGTTAAGACTTTGCTCTTGTTGTGGATGAATACACAGTGATTTTATTCTCTGTTTCATTACGATTATTACGTTAGCTTCATAGACAATTCAACTTGAGTAAGTAACAAAATATGTAGCGTTGCAAACTGCATCCAAATCATATTCATAGAAAAACTCTCCAGGACTGGAGAAACTTTTTCCATTCCGGTTCTGTTGGATGCATCCTTGTATCCTGCCGACTGCGCCAGTTTTCCTGCTTGTTTACGATTGATGGAGCAAAGGTGGTTTCGTGGGGCGAAATAAAAATAATATGTCATATCCTATAGACGTCGGGCAGTCTATCTAACGGGATTTGCAGCTGCAGCTGCTTTGGAAGGGATAGGAAGAATGCTTCCAAACACTAACATATAAAGCGTTATGGAATGAATTGTTCCCGTAAAGTAGAAAATTAGGTGAAGATGGGTTTTTACTCCCAATGGATTTGGAGCAGTTCCAGGGTAATGTTTTTGTTGTCACTGGAATTTAGTAGTCGCAAAAAATGTACTTTTTGTGTCTTAAAAATATTGTTCCAGGGAAATGAGGTATAAGTTCTGTAAATTAACAGATTAGTAAGACTGTTCTTAAAATGACTAGCTTTTTCTCTATTTGATTGTCGGTGAATAAAAGCCGTTCCTACTTTAAAATGGACCAACAATAGTTACAATTTTGTCTATATACTGGGGTGACCGCGACATCGGAACATAGGACTTTAACATGTAAAATAATATTTTCGTAATTTGCTGCTTCCCTAATTATTTTATGTAATAATCTTTCAAATAAAATTTTTAGGGCTTAAAATTCTGCATCAATGAACACAATTAATTTTACTTGCTTTGTAACGGCAGAAATAAGGTATGAAAGTGTCAAAAATCACTCAAAAAATAGCGATAGCCATGGAATTGAAACAGATAAATTAACAAATATTTGACTTTTATGTTAGGTTAATACAGTTTTATATATATATATATATATATATATATATATATATATATATATATATATATATATACAGGGTGTTCCACGACTCGAGCGACAAACTTTTACCATATATTCCAGGGGTCATTACGATCAAAAAATGTTATATGACCTATAGATGAATTCCTCTTTGTTTCGGAGATATCGAAGAAATTAAGAAACAAAATGATAAAAGAAAATTTATTCATCAATGGATAGCTAATTAACACAAAATTACAACTGTTCAAAATGAGAACCGCCATTTTCTAAACATACAGCTATCCGTCGAGTCATAGAATGTTGCCAGTTAATTACTGCCAATTCATTCTTTAGAGAATTAGTAGCTTCAACTATACGGTCAGTCAACTCTTGGCGTGTATCTGGTTTACCATTATTATACACACGAGATTTGAGGCAACCCCACAGAAAAAAATCTAAAGGCGACAAGTCAGGTGACCGAGCTGGCCAATGTACAGGACCACCTCGTCCTATCCATCTTTCCGAAAAATTTTCATTAAGAAACACCGTCACTTGTCTCCCAAAATGTGGTGGTGCCCCATCTTGCTGGAACCACATGCCACGACGAGTTTCCAGAGGAATATCTTCCATGTAATTCGGCAATTCTTCTTCCAAAAACGTTTGAAAAAGTTGTATGGTGAGGAACAATGCGATCTGGGTATCGCCTAAGGTACTCCGCAGCTGCAGCACGTCCACTTCCATTGCAAAAACCATACACGAAAACCATATCGGCATATACTGCATTAGTAAAATGCGGCATAATGGCTTAAATTAATAAGACAGCACAAAAATCATTCAGCATTAACTACGATAGTAAACACGTCATTAAACTGTTTTTTTTTTTTGTTAAACAAATCCGTCAAGGCTAACTCAATTATCATTTTTTTTAATTTCTTCGATATCTCCGAAACAAAGAGGAATTCAACCATAGGTCATATAACATTTTTTGATCGTAATGACCCCTGGAATATATGGTAAAAGTTTGTCGGTCGAGTCGTGGAACACCCTGTATATATTCAAGAAAACATCTATAAATTGGCACCTAAGCTATTTTTGACGAACCTTCATCAACATCCTCCTCAAGTTTTATTAATATTGGTTCAATACAGTTCTCGTATGACCGTTATTTGTTGACCTCTTAAATCTGCCTCGTCATGTATACATCCGTCGAACAGCGGTACGCAATCAAATTTTGTGTTAGTCTGTGTAAAGAACCAATCTAATCGTTTGCTTTTGTCTAAAAAGCGTTTGGGAATGCTTCATTGACTCGTTTCATTGTTTTTGTCTGGCAAAAGCGATTTTGCTAAACAATTTGACAACAGTTGGTTTTTGATCGACGTGTTATGATTATATGGTTGCCGAGTAGTTAAAAATCTACAAAACAGCTGGATTGACTATCGCCGAATATTTAATGTAAAATAAAAATTATACCCATACATCATATCGCATCGCCCTATAAATCAGCATTCGTGCATCAATTTCGATCCTCCAAAATTGTCACTGTGTTAAGTCATCCAACTTATGCTTCGGATTTAGCCCCGGCTTCTTCTCCAAACCAAAATGGAAGTTGACGTTACGATTATGTAAAACACACTTAAACCATTGTGACGATATATTGAACAGCATTCCAGTTTTACTCTTCCGTGAATGGAATAGTGACCACGCCAAGCGTCGCGTGAATTTAGAAGGAATGTATATTGCAGAATAAGTTATGCTTTTGGTGATATAATAACTTTTGTTTTATTTATAAGGGAAGTCCTAAAAATTTATAGCCACATTGTGTACATCAAAATTGTTGTGCATTAAGAAACATTTGTACGATGAACAATGTTTATTTACCAGTATTCCTCTCTAAATACCTGCTTTGGTCTCTACGTGACATCCTATCTATCTGTTTATCTCACATCGCTATAAACAAATCCTGGGATCAGTTCATAGTCTGTATACACAAAGAATCGTGATCATCAATGACTAAACGTGCTTCGTACTCAATACCAGTAAATACGAATTCGAAACATCTAGAATACGAATACGAGGGACAGCAATGTCGCGGTGCAATATGTAGTTGTAAACATACTCAGACCCTTGGAAATATATTCAAACATGTTGACAACTTTATGGAGAATGGATGGAGCGTGGAATGATTAAATCTGATATACGTAAAGAGGGGAATACCTAATAATGTTAGTAACATGTCAAGATGATTTATTTATTGATGTGAAAACTGTAAATTCAAAATGAAATGTGTGATAACTGAAGTCCAGTAGTGTATAAAATTATTCAAATATATTAATTGTAACACTGTCATCATTATTAACGATAAAACACAACTGATTAAGTGATGGTTTTTGCAAATAACTTTAAAAACGCTGAATTCTATGTACAATTAATTTACTTTGATATAATGTCTGAAATCTTAAAAATAATATATTTTTTGAATTATAATCATGTTAACGGTTTAAAGCACAAAGGTTAAATTTTTATTTCTGAAACAAATTTATGGAAAAGTTTACAGAATACGAAGAATATTAATATACATATGATGTATGTACAGGCTGCGGCAGAATACCCTCCCCAGTTTTGAAAGTGAATTAAAAAAATCTGTTGTGATCAGCACAATACCTTTCGTCATTTCTATGTATTTTATATAAATTCCACACAGAAAGTTGCTTTTATTAACAGGAAAATTATTTCACATACATATTTTGTTTATTATACTTGATAGTGACATTATGTTAATTAGTACTATTGTATTATTAAAACTGTTTCCTTGCTGACACAGTAAAAATTACAAGATTTATGAAAATTAATTATTAATAAAATAATCTAATTAAATTGTATTCTTTAATATTTATAACATTATATGTCAAAAAATGACACACACACGGGCACACACAGACACACAGATACACAAACGTACACGTACATACAGACACGAATACGCGCACGCACGCACACACACACACATACACACACACACACACACACACACACACACAAACATATAGACATCATCGTAAAAATATTAAATTCGTATTCTAGGGACCTCAAAAACGTGCGTATTTATTAAAAACTCACCATAAAATTTTTTGGCCAAAGAGATTACCTAAAGGCTACGGAAGGTCAACATGGTAAGGTTTATCTCATGTGGTTTTGAAAATAATATCGGCCAAATGGTGGCCTTCATTGTATGTGCGGATTACCTCCTTTAGGATTTGCAGATTCCTCAGCTTTGAGATTACCCCACAGAAAAAAGTCGCACGATGTTAAATCTGGCGAGTCCGCGGGCCAAGGAATACCGTCTCAGAGAAATCAAGCGCCCGGAGAAAATTTTCCCGAAACCTGCATTAATGATAGCGCGGTTTGGGCCGTGGCAACATCCTGCTGAAAGAACTGTGGCAAAAAATCCTGAAACAGGCGCACACACCCTCAGAATTGATGGATACTGCCCGATTTCCCTGCGTCGATGTTTTCGGATGTTCGAGCAGTACATGGTTGTCCATGTCCTTTCCTGACAACAGATCCTATTTCCCTAAAGTTTTTTCGCAAAAACATAATCGATTTTCAGACCAGAACTGGTTGGCGAGGGGGTATATGGAATCGAGTACTAAACGCGCGTTGGACGGCGGCTACAGACCCGTTTCCGCGGATGTGTTCTTCCATGACAAAAGCGCGTTGCTTGTTCGTCCATATTATGTTTACAATTGAATTTTTTTGTAACAGAAACTTCCCATTCACCTACGTCCATAGACACCACTACCACTCTTTTACGACCTCTGCTCGCTTCACAATACCATAGTAAAACTAGAGAGATTATTTTGTCGCATCCTGTATGTAACTGATATTGCTAAAGCAACTGTAAACTACTGGAATCAGTTGTATCAAAGCAAATATTATATTATTTATTCTGTTTAGTTGCATGTTTATTAGTTGCACTTTAGTTATCTGAATTCTAAATCGCGTTCGTTCACTTGCAATACATGTATAATCACTGAAACATATAACTGAAACTGACAGACATCAAGATTAAATTAAGATATTTATATTAAAATAATATTACATATAAAAGTAGTCGTTTAAAATAAGCTATTCGTACATAAAAAGTTTGTTGGATATGTTGACAGATTAATTTTGTCGTCATGTTATATTAGATAAAGCTTTCCTTTGTTTTATTTAAAGCCAACAAAAAACGCGTCCAGTGAAGAGGAAAAGTTTAGTGGCGCGTTGAATTGATGTTAAAAATAACAATAGGAAACTCCCAAAATTAAAACTTTTACACAGAGAAAAGTTTTAATAAATATGTTGTCGTTTATAAAATTAGCCAAATTTCATTTAATTGCAAATATGTCAGAGGGGGAGGATGCAAAGATTACCAACCTTTACAATCCCCCTTCTCTTTCGTTGCATGATTCCTCCATCTTGTTGCTTCTTCCTGGTTCGCTAATCGGCGTTTGTGAGACACAAGCTCGCCTCGAGCACTCTTCCTGTCGTGAAACTTTTAATGAGAGTGCGTTTAAAAGAACGACAGAATTGTTTTAACCACGGCGAATCCAGGAGAAAAAGAAGAAAAATCATTGCTGTCTAAATAATTTGTGGAAAAATTAAAATTTATCATTGTGTTGAATTATATCTCAAAAATGCTTACTCCGTATTTTTCAACGGGAATTAAGAAAGAAAAAGTTAATTTAGAAACAATTATTCTTTCCAACAAAAGAAAGAAATGCTCGTACGTATTAAATTTACAGACATTGCAGTTGTTTCAATCTTTTATTTGTAGACATGTAGCTTGACTTCTTGCTTAGTTCTTTTATAATTAAATCGGATTGAGGACTTTACCATGAGCTTTGTGCCTTTAACAATAATAAGTAATTCTAATTTATTTTTATATATTCAAGTATTTTCTTTCGTTCAAGAACCAATACGGTGTTCCCTGTCTATCAAGAAACAATATTTTATCTGTACCCTCTATTCGGCAGGGTCTTGAGAACTTAATCACGCTAAGAAGTAAATTTTTAAATTCAATTCTTTATAGTAAGTCCGCCAATATTTCGATTCATTCTGCAATCTGTGATGCACCCCAAAACAGCCCTAAGCTGAAATCTTGTGTCCCTCGCACGGAATAAAACCAACAGCGTTCAAACGAGCCGGGAGTAACGCACATTTCAATATGCAAATCGCAATATATTAAATTTGAATTATTCATTTATATTTTGCCGGAGTTTAGCTCTGCACCTTCCAGAAATATCACTAGTTCCAAGAATAAAAGAAATGTAAGAAATAAGATGTAGAGTTTCCGAAAAGGTTGTTGGGTTAAGTAGTTAAAATTTTAATATAGGAAGAAGCTTCAATCTCGTTCGGATGGCATGGAGTACAATTTGTTTATATTATATAAAAAATAAGAGAGCGAAAGTGTAAGTGGTAAGAACTCTGAAAGTCTCGTCAGATTGTGATTATCGAAAGAAAAAGACAGTTTGACGATTCTCGCGTGCTAGAATTCCAACAATGTGTAGAGGGCGGGCAGACACAGACACCTGAAGAGGCACCTAGTAAAGTTTATCTTTCCTGCTCCACCCACTCGACTATCTCCAACACCTTAACCAGCTCGAAATGAATGAGGCCAACTCCTAACGCGAGAACACCAATTGGCTAACGATGTAGCTACAAGAATTCAGAAACTTCCAAAAGTCAAAAGGACAGTTACATTATTTATAATAAAAAAAGTAACGAAGATCTAAACAAATCAATCTATTACATGTAACCTATTTTATTCTAAAAATTTAAATAAACTTTCCGAGCTTTTGATAAATATTTTCGCTTCTTTCTTCCTATTTATTACGGCTACTAATTGCTTGTTCAACTAAAAATATGCAACTTTCTTTTCGCCTTGGGACTTTTCCTATTCCTGGATAAGTCACCGTCCCGATGCGTAGGATGATATTCGCTACCTGAAGTCTCAGCAGACGCCGTGAGCTAATCAAAACAGACTCGTAATTATTCTAATTAAAGTCTTGATTACTAACAAGCACACGAACAAAACAATTACTTAATGAGACTGAGCTCCTACTGTTGATGCTGGTAGCCAAGAGGCACGAGTCTTTTCCTTTTACATTTTCCAGAAAAACAAAGCTCTTCACAATGCCGAGAAGAGCAGCATAGCATCAAGGAAATACCCTCATGAGTTTTGCATCACAATTACAATCCCAGGATTTTCTTCGAGATAATTTCTAATTAATTGCAAATTACAAATTGCTTGTTTCACTTTTCAACTTGAAATGACAAGTGTTTTATAAGAACTACATTATCGTCCAAAAATATAGGTACACCTGCTAATTATAAAAAACAATATGCTTAAATTGTTTCCCTCATGTAATTCTTAATGATAGTTACAAAACACATTAAAACTAAACATTTTATGTTATTCTTGCCATTGTTTACCTTTGTTTCTTTTGGAGTAATCAGATCAAACAATGTTATTCAATTGTAGGAGAATTTGCAAAACATTTGACACTCAGTGTCTAGTATTTTTTTACACAATCTAATACAAAAAAATGCCTAGAGCTTGCTGGGTAGGCTTTTGTAAACATGATTAGGCAGCAACCTACCTCTAAAATGAAATATAAATATAAATACAATAAATACAAATTATTGGGTGTTATTTAATTTTTTTAAAAAAGAAAAAATATTAGTATTAAAAAACGTATACAGGCTGTCTCTATAAGCTTGCTCACTATTCGTAACATTTTTATTTGAAAAGATACGAGGTTCGTTAAGTGAGCAAAAATTATAAAATTTTATTTTATACTATAAAATATATATTTTTTTATTCTTCTATCGGAAAAAATATTTTTTTCTCTTTTCAATAAGGTAATGTTTAAACAAAAAAAATGTATACTCTTGCTAGTTAATTTAGCCAAATAAGCCGTTAGTTTTTTTAAAATTTATTATTTTATTAACTAATTGAAGAATTGCGAAATAATTACAGGTTTGCAAATATGTAACAGTCGAAACTATTCTCAAAAGAGCTGAAATTCCCTAACAAATGGTAACTTTTAATTTGAATATTTATTTTGATTATTTTATTATTACTGTAAAATAAGTGAATAAAATAATAAATTTATAAAAAAAAATCCATGGCTTACATGGTACACATTTTTTTTATATTTTTATACGTTAATATCTAGTTTAATTGAAAAATTTGTACATAAACAGCATTACCTTATTGAAAAGAGAAAAAAATACTCTTTCCAAAAAAATAATAATATGGTTCTATTTAAAAAATATATATTTTGTCCTATATTTTAGGAACTGGCGATACAATTGCTTTGCTGATGTCACCAATTTTCTTATTCGAAATGGCACAATTTTGTTGAAACCTCGAATCTATTTAAATTTAAAAAGTTACTGATAGTGAGCAAGCTTATTAAGACATTACTGAATTTAAAATTATTTTTAAGTCAATCCTTATTCCTTTTACTGAATATAAAATTATTGGACATAACATGGTCATTCTCAGTAGTGCCAATGTGTGGTATTAATATCCACTACAATTATTTCAAATATATTATGTAAAAGGAATAACGATTGATATAGTAATAATTATAAATTTCATTAATATATACGTTACGTAATACTATTTTTTTTATATAAATACCACCCAATAATTTCTACAAGTTATATTTTATTTTGTAAGGTTTTTTTCAGGTTGATGACGTGCGTCTCCTGCTATACATTTTTACCATAATTAAAATGGCGGTAGGTAATGCGGTGACCACATGAGATTTTTATGTTAAATATTTCTTAAACTTAACGTTTATAGCTTGTAGAATATATTTGAAATAACAGCAGGGAAATAAACTATATTTGCGCCAAGGTAAAGCCGTGAAGAATATATGTATTTACTCGTATGTAGAGCGAAGATAAGTTTACAGTGATCACCGTATATTTCGTCAAATGAAACTATTTTCATTCAACACGAAGTTGAAATTTACATCCTTTTTACACCGAACATAAAACTTTAAAGCTATTCAAATTCAGTTCTTTCATTATTGAGTACACACGCCACTAGATATCTCGTATGAGCGCCGTGAAAATTTAATTCGCTTTTTACTATGAGTCGACATTTTACATTCTGCAAGAAACTATTCCTTTAATATACTATACAAGAACAAAAGAAGTGAGATAAAACTGCAAGTCTCTTGTTGATTTGATATTAAATACAGCTGGAAAAATTGGGAATATGCGCTGATCGAATTGGATATTGGTGCAATTTACATTGCATCTATTTTCATCAGTCGCTGTTGCTAACTCTTTGATGTTTGTGATTGCTTTTACGGGATGCAATTTATTGAAGTACTATCCAATTAATCCAAATTTACATTTTTCCCGGAACAAAGAGTTGCTGACACACAGTGGCGGATTCAACAATGATTTTCAGCTAGGTTTAATCTAATATATGGATCTGTGACAGCACTAAAATTTGCCCTTTTAACGGTGAGATTTTCTATAGCTCTATGAAAATTTGGTTATCGCAAAAAATTAAATTTTAGAGTTACCATCAAAGATTTACTGACAATTCAAAGTAAATATGATTTTGTGATGTTCGATTTCAAATTCATATTGACTAAAAAAGGGAACAATGTAAGAGCTTATAACACAAACAACCTGAGTCCATTTTTACCTTCCGTCACCTTCAGGTAAGGAAGGTATTGTCTTTGATCAAGAAATTCAATGTTGAGGTTTTAGTGAATTAGCACGTTTTAGATCCATAAAACACGATTTTACCATTTTTACGATGATACCACGATGGGGTCATTTCACATTTTCTAATTTATTTTTTTCTTGAAAGAATAGGTTAAATTAAATATGTAGATGTATGTTTTACACCTTACAAGTTTTTAGAATCAGAGATATGATTTTTTAAAAGTTGTCTTTAATTTCAAATATTTGGACGTTGACGTCACGGCTGTACGTCACGGCTTGTCGGATGCGGCAGTAGCTCTCTACCGATTGTGTTTGGAACTCTATGATTGTTTGGGTTATCACTTGTCAGTTTGATTTTGTGACAGCAACATATTGTTAACGAAAAACATATTTCATACAACTTTTGGTATTTATATTAATAAATGTTTTATTTACACACCTTTACTCGCTTAACTTTGCTGTCACCTGTCACAATTTTAGGTTAGACTATGAAATTATCAAATTATCCACAACACGGTCAGAATATTTGTCTTTTAAATTGGCTTTTATAATGTTGTCAAGATAATCAGACAGATCATTGTACATTATATCACGTCTGAGGGACATTATAAAGTGTATTGTTCCAAATAGTTTTCATTTCCGTTTATTACATCAAAGAGTTACAGTCTGCAAAATGAGTGACAAAATTCTTTCTTCTGTTGAGTGTAGTTTACAACAGCAAACGGAAATCACGTGGACCGTAAATGTGTGTGAGAGGAATGTCTTTGTGTGAGTAACAAGCCGTGACGTCACGAATTTTCAGCCGCGAAAGTTTATTAGCAAATTTATGAATGAAAAGTCGCATATTTCATGTTATTTTAAATTACTATATTTATTAAATGAAACGGATTTCACGATTTTATAAAAAAAAACAACGATTTTTTTTATTTTGAAATGACCCCATTCCAAAAATTATATTTTTTTCGTATTTCTTAAGTTTACATCCAGAAGAAGAGGTGATTAGATTTAGGTTATAATTGGTCAACCGGAAGGACCCTTATTTCAAATTTTAACAGTTTTTCTTGAAAAAACGTAGTTAAATATCATTTATTGACATTTAACATCATTATAACTTAAAGAATATATTATTCTCTATACGATTTGAGTGCATTTTATACTTCATATTCAATAGATATAGAGCTAAAGAATTATAAAGATATTAAATTTCATAAATCAGCTAGTTATACTAACCATAATATAATTGACAGATTGCAGTATCAATGAAAAGTAAATTAATGAGGCAGAGATAAGGATGTTGAGATGGGCGTTTGGGAAGACACGGAAAGATACGGTGAGGAATGAAAGAATAAGGGAAACAACTCTATTTAAGAAGTTTCTAGAAAGATACAAGAGAGACGATTACATTGGTTTGAATATGTCATGAGAAGAAATGAAGAATATATTTAGAAGATTGAAGAAACAGAGGAAAGCCAAAGATAAGATAAAAGGACTGTATTGCGGAAGACTTGAGAGAAAAGGAACTGAATGAGAACGACACGCAAAACAGAAATGAGTGGAATACCAAAATAAAAAATAGCGACCCCTATCGAATGGGAAAAGCTAAAGAAGAAGATGTCAGTGTAAAGTGCAATTTGCATAATTTGTTTATGAGATAATTTTACTGGAAATTTAGAATATTTTACAAGAAAATTTATGTATGGAATTTATATATAATGCACAAGATTGACGGAAGGTATTGTGCTGGCCACATCAGATTTTTTTAATTTGAGATAATCAAAGAATAAAATGTATATCTTCCTTACTATATTCTTGCATCGAATTTCAGTTAGGATCATGTTTAAATATTAGAAAAATATTTACTGGATGATAAGAAATAACAAGATAAATACTGATGAACAATTACATAATAATTACACATTTTTATAGGACTTTTTTGTAGAAACGCTCCTTTTAAAATGTAATAACTTGTGACTAAAATACTTTTTGGGAGAAACATTTTTACCAAACTATAAAAGAAACTGTTTGGCATCCTAGAATATGCATGTCGTTGTATGTAATTCATATTTACAATATTTGGACTATGGTTGTTTTCGCCAAGAGCTCCTGAATTTATTTTCATAAATGACAATAATTTAAATTTAATTTAAAATTAACTAACCATAACTTAACCTAGATTCATGCATATTTACTGATCATCTATTCTACAAAATACTTACCATTATTGTAAAATAATATTGATCAAATTTTAAATTGCAGAAAGTTTCGTCATCCAGTATCATAGATTCATACGTAAAATTCTATGGAGTAAAAACGTATTTTACGTTGAGTCCCCTACGGAGTTCATGTAATATGAAAACATGTTTCATTTTTCTCTCAATAGTTAGTAATAAAGTAAAGGTAATCATCCGGAAATCCCATCCTACGGCAATCTACGTCACGGGCGGAACTGTCCGAAGCAGGCGAAGGGAGTGTGCGATGTTTTAACACAAAAATAATCTTCTTTATGACGCAGCAGAACTACCCCTAAGGTTCTAAAACTACTCGTATTAGAGATCAGTGAAAACGTCTCACAATTTTTCTATAATTAGATATATTAGAATATTAGATAAGTTCGTACGAATTTCATACTTAATTAATCTATAAATTGATTTCACGAATAATAAATATTCATTCTCAGTGTTTTAGAAATGGTACATGGTACACAGGTATAATAAAATGCAGAAGTAGTTGAAATGTAAACTCAAACATGGAATAATAATTTATGAATCGAGACTTTTACAAAAAGACGAGCACAAGTACAGTGTGTTAAAAAAAATTCCAACTCGGAGTAGGCTATGAACAAGGAAACGTATGTCAATTTAAAAGTATTTAAAAAAATGTTAATTTGACACGAGATATTATCAAAAAAATGTTATCAAAAGAAATAAAAACTTTTCGTCTTGAATCTTATTTTAGAAATGGAAATAAATTAGAAAACAACGAATGGCAATGTACTGATCCTTCTTTATTGTCTTTTCTTCTAAAAATTACATTTCAAGATCAATTTTGACAATTTGACTTATGAAAGAATAATGATCAGACATACGTTTCTCTGATCATAGCCTACACTGAATTAAGTTTTTTTTCTGAACACACTGTGCTATATTACATCAAAAGTTAAAAATGTTTAAACATCTATTTAAAAACAAATATTATAAGGGTATTAATATAATAAGTAGTACCAGATTTTGCGTCTTTTTTGATTAATTTTTAACCATAAAAGTGGTACGTAGCTTCATTTGGGAAAGCTGTTGCAGAATATAAGATCTGCACTAAAATTAAACTTTTGAAAAAGTTTGGGGAACACTCTCAGTATTGGTGTTAGGCCATTCCCTGCTCCTTTCGATAAACCGTCTTGTCACGAACAATTCACCCCTGCTGCACTAAAATATTTAAAAGTTTTACATTTATAAAGTGTCAGCGAAGTTTGAAGCAGCATGACACCATTTAATTTTTCACTATTTAATGATACAGAAGGAGATCATTTCGCTTCGAATATTATTTAGTAGATCAGCAGGCGCAAGTTTATAATTTATTATTTAGTATAACTAAGAAGAATACGTAAGTATATATCAGCGATTATTTTTCGGAAGGAGTATTTTCTAAATTAATATTTTTGATTTTACGTCCGTGATATATATCGCGACCTCCGGAGGTTAAGAGGTCAGACATAGAAAACTAATATGATATCCATATTTAAACTGTTAATTTTAGTTCTATTAATTGCCCAGGTTCATAATAGCTTTGTTCCAGTCTGCCAATGCTGAAAGTTTGTGACTGTCAGATACATGCGCAGTAACAAAATACCGTTAAATATCGTTCCAACATGACCACTGACAATTTGCAACTACAGGTTAGGTGTTCCAGCACATATTGTTCGATTATCACAAATTAGTTGCTGACAGTCAAAACAGTCAAAACTTTTTCTGCTAACTAAGAGTCAGAGCTTGCGTAATTATTGCAAATTCAGTGTTAGTTTTCATATTTTCCATCTATCAAGGGAAGATGAAATTTATTCTTACCAGAATTATTCTTCTATTCTGAACAAATCTGTAAGTCTGACAGATGTGTAAATCTGTAAATAACGAATAAAATCGCAACGATGTTGCCACTCTTATACACAATTTTATATAAACCAACAAAAATAAATGCGTTTTTGTTAGGTTTTTATTGATTTACAGATCTGTAAGAGTTACAGATTTATTCAGAATGGGCTTATTAGACAATTAAATAAAACATATTTCATGTGTACAATGCAGATTGGCACCCCCAGCAATATGCCGTGATGGTATATTTATTTATTTATATATTTACTATTATATTTTTCTTATAACAATTTAATTTTTAGAAAAATGACAGTCTTATTTACTTTTCAGATTACCTAGCTTGTATGCAACAAATATTCGCTTTGGTACCGTCACCCAATCAGCGTTTCAGTATTTTCCAAACCTATCCAAAATTACCGGCTGGAACAAAGCTAATAGTTCGGCCGGTCTACATTTTCAACAAATTATAAAACCTACACAAATGTTGAGAAATTTCTACATAATTCTTTCAATTACTTTAAATATAGACCGAAAAAATACACTGTGTGGATAATAGTTCGACCGGCATTAAAAGGGAAAACTTCGTAAAATAAATGGAACATTCCGTATCTTAACCACGATTGTGGTTATGGTTTTTTTGTGGTTCATGTGGTCAGGTTATGGTTACTGAAAAGTGGTTGTGATTTGTAACATCTTGGTTAATTTATGTCGGTAAATCAGCGATGTTCTTCGTTATATCGGTTGCAATTGGCAGATATAAAAAATTGACAACATGTTAACAGAACAACAGTACACGATTCTGTAAAATGGAGGTCAGTAAATATTTGCATTTTATGGAAAATATTATCTTATAAGTAACAACATAACTCTAATTGTCTATTTTATACTAAAGTAAATACGTATTATATTACACATCAGTATATATAATAAAATATTTAAACAAATTGCTTTTATTTAATTTGTCAACGTTTCGACCCCGCCTGGGCCATCTTCATGAGAATAAAGCCAAAAACATAAATCACAATATATAAATCTTTGAAATAAAGATTTGTAAAAAAAAATTGTAAATAAAAAAAAATATTTGTTGTAACCTTAACATAATTTATTTATTATATTATAAGAAATAAGAAAATGATCATGGCAACCACAAAAAATTTGTAGTCGTTATGGTCACAAAAAAGTATCCAAAACTTTCAGGAACCACATTCCGAAATGGAACCGCGATCCTGAAATTATGTTTTGGTTACATTACAGAACGCTTAACCAGAACCTAGGTCACTATGGTTAAGTTACGTAATATATTAAAAACCTACTTTGCAAGACATATGGGACAATACTCTAACGTCTAACAAAAGAATGTGGAGAGGTTGTGGAAACAACCCCTAATAGAATTAAAACTGTTATTACTAATAAAGATTATGTAACCCAATATCAAATGATGCAATACTTGAATAATATGTTCGGTTTTTTAAAACTTATATTTTAAACTAGTCGAAAGGAATTTGTAAAATTTCCATCATTTGCGAATGTTTTAGAGTTGGTTTGTTGAGAATGTAAACCAGCCGAACTATTATAAATCTAGGCTCATATATATTTTACAAAATTTAAAATAGCTATTTGTACTAGAGTGAAGAGGGTAATTTATAAATAACCTTGCAATTAGTCTGTGAAACTATTTGTTACGTGAATAGCTAATTAGTTAAGCCATTGAAGCACCAAATACTCGAAATACCAATAAAATTATACGCTCTATATATGACAGTAATTAAATCAAAACCTATGCAGTTATAGGCAATATGTACGGTAGCTCAGATCCTAATTACAAATCACTGCCTACTGCATGTCTAATTAGCCTCCGTTTGTAAAACAATACCCTATACGCAATAAACAATCCTCCTACGATCCAGTCGCTTCTAATGCATATTAGAGCGAGTAGTAATGCGCAATAAAGGTTTTGTTAAGGAGAACCTGCGCATGCTCGAGAAACCCGCCAATTTACACGTGACTCGTTTGTTTACCCGGCAGCCATCTTGATTGGCTCACCTGGCATTGAATTGTTGGTGATTAGTTCCCAGTGGAGTTACGCAAACAAATTAGCATCTAGATTTACGCGGGCATTGTTGTGGGCCAGACAATTGACTAATGGAACTTGTCGCGTTGATGCTCAAACTCTCCAAGGGTACCAGCTACCAGGAGGGACTCGAGCGCAATAAATGCGAAGCGATTTTCATGTACGCGCACTTTTAAGATGATTAGTTTGATTGGCTAGATAAATCATGACGTAGGACAGCCACAACGATAAAGATTTTACGTAGGATTGAAAATAATAAACCAGAGAAATTCACCTTTACTTATTTCTAGATACTTAGCAGCCTGCTTCATTCGCAGATTTCGGTATTGATGACATGTACAGTTGAAAAAGTTTACTAGGCATCATTCCATAGATTTTCCAAGCTGTTGTAGAAAAAACACAATAAGGGTCACATTTTTTGTGATTTGACAATTCGAAATAATTTTCAAATTGACTGATCATATGTGAAAAAATCTGATGTGGCCAGCACATAACCTCTCGCCGTATATTTTACCTGGCTGTATGCATAAAGCAAAGAATATTTTTATAAATACAAATAATATATTCATATAAATCTATGACGTATAAACTTCTTTATTATTCAATAATAGCATGTCTCAACATGAAGATATTTTACCATAAATTATGTTACAATAAATTACAAAGTAGAGTTTACCATATATAAATATTAGGCTGGTAACAGCAATTTTCAATTCGAACAACTTTGTTTACTTTCTCTTCATATTCTTCTAGTAAAAACATTAATTTTGGGCGGTCTAAAATGTATATATCTGGATTGTGCATCTATTCTTATATATCTTCTTTTACATTTTATTTTTTCATACTTGTTATATCTAAATAACCTTAATTCCCTTTAATAAAGTGACGGATAGATTGCACTCCGATTATTCTTATATCGATGTGTAATTTTGTCAATATTTACAACTTACTTGAGAAGAATTTGATAGCTTTTTCGCAATTCAAAGTTACTCTAGTCTACAGTACTGGTGTACATTGTCCCATAATGTTTGAAACAAATTTAAGTCCTTCAACCTAGACTTGTCATCTCCATAATAGTCACAGATCAAGAATTAAGGGATTCTCCAAATACATTTTTCTTTCATTACTCATTATTTCTGATACTGACATTTATCTGTCAGTTACAAATAATTTAAATTTGCAACTATTTTTCATGGCATCCTTTCGGTTGTAAAATTAATTACAACATTATTTTATATATTATATTTCTTTTATCTCTAAATCTATAAAATATGTATAAAAATATTTAAATGTATCAGAAAGAGAATTTATTTTTCTTTAATATTATCAAGAAAAATTTTCAAAAAATAATATTTAGAAGATTTTTTTTCAAGAATCTTCTACTTCCGGTTGTCCAATTGTTACCAAAACCTTTTCAGATCTTCACATGAATGTCCGATTGGGAAATACGTTCTTAAACAAATTTTAAGTCTTATAGTTTTTGAGTAACCGTCCTTCCAACATCCCACACACACACATCCACACACACACACACACACACACACACACAGACATCATCGTAAAAATGATAAAATCGGATTGTAGGGACCTTAAAACGTGCTTATTCAATAAAATCTGGATATGCGATTTTTAGCATGAATCCAATACCTCTCTTAGCGAGAGGTAAAAACTATCAGATTTAGACATATAATGCAATGAGCCATGCAATCTCAAATTTTCAGTCTAATTTGATTCTTATTGATATGTTATATTTCTATATAATAATCTTTTTACCTCTCGCTAAGAGAGGATTCATGCTAATAATCGCACATCCCGATTTTAATGAATAAGCATATTTTAAGGATCCTACATTCCGATTTTAACATTTTTTCGATGATTTCTGCGTGTTTATATATGTGTGTGTGTGTATGTGGATGTTGGAAGAACGATTTCTCAAAAACCATAAGACTTAATTTCAGTTTAACTACATATTTCTTATCGGTCATTAATGGGAAGAGTTAAAAAAGTTCTGACAATAATTGAATAACCGGAAGTAGCAGATTCTTAAAAAATCTTCTAAATTTTATGTTTTAAAAATTTTTGTTCTTACAAATATTAATGAAGTTTAAATTCTCTATCTGATATATTTAAATATTTTATTATCTCTTATTGATTTAGAGATTAAACAATATAATATATAATAATCTGTTGTAATAAATCTCGCAGCCTAAATAATGCGATAAAACCAATTGAAAAATTAAAATCTTTGTAACTGACAGATAAATGTCAGTGTCAAAAATCTGAAGACATTACTAAACACTTTTTCTGGGAAGTACATACATATATTATTTCTTATTGTATTAATAGTTACATATTTAAAATTAGACATATATTACATATACCCTTCAGAAATGCTCTTAATCCCGACAATGAATTGGAAACAACTCGAAAAATTAGAAGAGTAGGACAAAATTTATTCATAGAATGAATTTAAAATTAAAAAAAAAAACTAAATGTAAAGGATAGGTATAAATAGAATTTTTGGTGTAGAATGTCGGTACGTATACAAGAAATGTTAAATACAATATTAATTAACCAAAAACGGGTGATGATAGGTGTTGTGTTGGGCACAACAGATTTGTTTTAATATACTTCTCGTACTGTACATACACCAACTTCTTTATTATGTCAGAAAATATGTTTTCTGTTTAGAATAAGTCAAAAATATAAAAACTCTTTGACTTATATACGTCATTATTGTTCGTCCGCTTTTAAACATCACTAGGTATCTATCCATATACGCTTCCCTTTTTAATATACAGGTTGGTCCGTCACAGTAACTGGTGCCCTATCCTTCCTCTATTGTAGTTTGGACCACCCCGTCTTCTCTTGAGCTGATTTCAAATCAAATCTCAATTTGGGGACTCGTTTCTAGGAAGGGAAAAATTTGTTATCCTTTATAATTCTGTCAAATTTTACAAAATATAATTCTTCTATTTGATTGTACTTTTTGCATTAACCTATTAATTAAAAAAAAAATTAAATCGCCCTACGATTACCTAACATCAATATATTATTTTGTTGCGCAGAACAATATTTTGTATAGAACAGATATATTATATTGACTAGTTATATTTAGAACATTAGAACCATGATCCACAGGTGCAAATGATAGTAGCAATTTCGTGTAATTTGCTATTAAATAATATTATAATTTAGTTAATTAATTAGTTTTACGGAACAGTTTGGCCGCATCAATTTCCAATTCATATGAATAGCCCCATCTATAATTCAGACTAAGCTGAAGATTTTACTACCTAATTATTTATTTATTTATATATTAACTAATTATTCATCCTCGTTTACCAGACATTTCAAATAATAAGCTCAGTATTTTATATTAAAAATAATATATGATAGAACCTCAAATTGTACCAGAGGAAGAATAAAAAGTTTTAGCATTTAGGTACCCACATTCACAAAAAAATGTAAATTTCCCTTAGATATTAATCATTAATTTACTCCTCCATTTAGTAGCTAATGAAATTTTTATCACAAGTACTTTGCAACAGCTATGACTAGTTAATATCCCAATAATTAATGACGCTTATGGAGTGCATAATTTTGGACAGTTTTACATGATTACTCTACTTTTAGACAGCTTGACAGTTAAACGGTAATTTGACACTGAATGCATTCGATTACACACCAAATTTTGTTCCAAATAATTAAAAACGATTGCAGCAGACATCACAACCCTTAAGCAGATTTTAGGGTAGGACATTATAATACAATGGGGAAAAAGATATTTGGTAAAATTGTCTAATGGCAAAGGGTCAAATTTTTAAGGGTACCGTACCTATAACAATATTAAAAGAGACATAAATTAAAGCTGAATTTAGTCAGATTGACAATTATGGATCTGCCAATTTTCCATGTAAATCGTTCTTAATGCACTGCTTGCTTGGAGGATGACACACCTTCGCTCGTTACCGGAAACTCTTCGCTCATTAAGTTCTCTTATTTTCTTGCCCCCTACTCGAGTATCACGGTTCGACGCCCATGATCCAGTGCATCCTGTCAACCGAATCTTACGCCGGATTAATGATTCACGCATCGAGGGTATGATACGAACACGCCTTGAACATTTGATGAAGTTTGCATCCTTCATCTCCAACACACTAAAGGTACATTCAGAATCAAATATGAACCCAGCGAAATTGTATGTTGACTTAAAATTGTAAGTTAAACAGTGGTATCTCCAGATAGACATTTACAATGAAAATTTTGATCCAACGCACTTCGGGTTCGGATTACATATTGACTTAAACCTTTCAAGGTCCTTGGCTTTACTTTAAATCGAATTAGCATGTGCATTGTGGTCGCCGTATTTTTTCCAACAGAAACTTTATTTGAATTTTGTTTAAGGTTGTTTAATTCCAGTTCAGACTGTACAACAATCCACCAACTTTTAATATTTGATAATTGTCGCAAAATTGTGACCCGAGTTCATTCCTGATCGACGCCAATATTATTTCGAATTTGATATAACGCAAAGTGAATCCTGCTGTGCACTCTTCACGCCAGCAAATAATAACCGTGAACCTGATAAATGCTAGCACGGTACAAATATGTCATCATCATTACCGATATTTGTGTACATAGTGTATAATATAAGCATATTGGCACACTCAATAATGGGTAATATGCCGTGATATAGGTATTTTATTTATTTATAGAATTTTCTAAAATCAATTAATCCATACAGCGTTTTATTTCGTAAAGAAATTGTCTTATAAATCAGAATAGTCAATTTTATTTTTAAATATATCAAATATAACCCAGAATAGTCCATTTGTGTCAGAAAGCGACAATGATAATTAAGAAAAAACCTATAATTATTTTCAAACTAAAATTTCCTCTCAATTCTGTTGTTCATTTTATTTTGTCCACTATTGCGAGAACTATAAGAGATACGCGGTCGGTTAAATTAGCAAACAGTTTCTATTTTATTAGACTATTTATATAGGTATTATTTATTTATTTCTACCAGTGTTCTCAAAATGCTACAGGCAACTTTCTCATTTTAAAAGGCAACCTATTTTTTATTCGCTTATTCGATTAAGTATTTTTTCTCTGAATTCAACGATATCCATATGTAATACCCTAATATTACAAAATATTTGAGAAAAATGTAAATGAAAATTATCCTGACTTAATTCATAGCTTATTGTAAAAGAATGCTACGAAGAAAACAAAATATGAAATTCATACATATTAAACTTTTTTCGTGAATA
Organism: Harpalus rufipes; assembly: GCA_951394225.1. NCBI lineage: Eukaryota > Metazoa > Arthropoda > Insecta > Coleoptera > Carabidae > Harpalus > Harpalus rufipes. The sequence goes on along the minus strand of OX596284.1, from coordinate 15,557,415 downwards.
ATAGTATATTGTTTTATTAGGAGTAAAAGAGATACTTTGTGTGGCGAGCGTGGCAGTTTGCACAATTACACGCGAGGCACACAAGGACACTTTTACTCCGAATGACACATTCTATTTTTTCTTCAAACGTAGATATTTAAAGAAAAATATCCCCCACTGACGTTACATTTTACGTAAATTACGTTTGCGATTTTAATTGCTCCGTAGCTATGGATACTTATTTCTTCACATTTTATTACAAACATTGAAGTGAAAATTTTTACGTTTTGATAAAAACTGCAATTTTATATCCTCTTTGCGTGCAATTATGTCAGAATTTGAAGTATTATAATGTACGCCCCCTGACGTTGTTCAATTGGATGAAAATCTAACAGTGTGGCTGATAGATATAGCCAGGAATTCTGCAAAAAATTACATCAAATTTAATGGCACAAAATTGACTTCTGTGGCGCACTCTCCACGCCAGCAATGAGTACCCGTGGAGTGACGCCTGGTAAGCGCCCGCACGGTACAAATATTCCATCAATATTGATATCTGTGTACGAAACAGATTGGCACACCCAGCAATGGGTAATATGCCGTGATGAAATATTTATTTATTCATTTTTATTTATCACTTTAATTCTAAGTATTCTTCTGTTCATTACCGTCCTTGTAATTTCAATTCATAGGTTATTTATTTAAATTTGACAGCTATTGATGGTATTTAGTAACTTTATTCCTAGAGTACCTAATGTATCACAGTGACAGTTAAGGCGATATTATAGGTTTCTTTTATACAATTTACTTCTTATTCGTTGATTCTGTATAGTTTCTATGAATATTTATTTATTTTATTTCTATACGCCGGCGCCGTAGAAATTAGCTACTTTTCTCTAGCGGCGTAGAAATTAAACTTCTACCTTGTGAATCAAGTCACAAAAGATGCTGCTTTTATGACGTTTGAAGAAAAAAATCATTTTATCAATGAGAAAGTGTACGAAATATTTGTCTTGATATTAAACTATAATTAACATCAAACAAAATATTCAATTGTTTATTATTACATATAGGTATCGTTGAATTCAGAAATAATAAAAAATAGGTTCCCATTTAAAAAATAAGAAAGTTGTATCACATATTTTGAGAGCTACTGTTAGAAAAAAAACTTGCTCATCGTAATAGTCTAGTAAAATAGAAATTGTTTGCTAATTTAACCGACCTCGTAGCTCTTATAGTTCTCGAGATAGCAACAATGGACAAAATAAAATGAACACCCTGTATGCCGACTTCACTCTAAATTAATTTCTTTTAAATCTTACTGATTGGCTCATCTTGAAAAATCTGTTTCGAAATTAATTCCCTCATACCTACTTTCCCATCTCCTGCTTTTTAATAAAATCCCCACAAAATTTAATCCCGTAAGTTCATACATCCCCAAATTCAATTTAGTCCCCCTTAGGCCACCCCTACTCTGTGGCGTGAGGATCGTCCTTCCTGTCGCATGCTTCACCAGACACTATCGCCTTAAGACGATCCCACTAAATCATTGTCCTTACAACGGTATCAGTTTAGTCGATTGATTTTTTCCGCGACAACCAGTCGCTTAGTTACGGAAGTAATACGAGAACAGCATTTGTTTTCCGTATTTTTAGAGGAATTTTTGTCAACGGGACAGGAACGGCTTTAAAATTTAGAGATTCTAAAAGTGCAAAAAAGATTCGATTTTAAAACCGATTTACTAATTTTGATAATGATTCGATTTTAAAACCGATTTACTAATTTTGATAATGACATACTTTTGGCGTCGGTCGAAATCGAACACGGGTCATTTGATTCGCAACCAAATACACGTACATCGGGTATTTCTAATTCTTCATAATGTGGGAGATGTAACTTAGTGAGTCAAAGATAATCGCGCTATTAGTAGGAGGGATTGAACTAATTTGATATTCATTATTATTGCCGCTATGATAATAATATGCGGTCACACCATTTGGCTTCCTTTTAATTAGCGAGAAATTCACTGACATAATAATTAAAGATTATGTCCTTAGGGAAGGAAAGCATAACAGTATTCCAGAATTTAATTACTCATAATGTTTATGCAGCTATTGTTATTAAAATTTCACTGTGGACAAACCTTTAATGAAATATGAGATAGTATCAGAAATAACTTCACGAGATAAGTAGGCGCTGACAGCACAAAAAATCCTTTAAAAAGTTAATATCCCTATCAACGGCGCATTTGTTGGGAGGCTGTCAGTTTTCATCCACGGACAGATTTACGCAAATAACTGTAGGTGGACGAAACTATATTAATATTCTTAGCGAATTTATAGTATCGATTCTTCGAAAAAAAAATTTTTTTTGGTTTCGATAACGATTTGATAAACTAGGGAAGACAAAAACCCTAGTAGTAGTTTCGCAAAAACTTTGAATGTACGCTACTGTGGTTTGAGGAAAGTATGTTGAATGTGCTTATTACTACAAAATTAACATAGCTTAAGCTTTAACATTCATATTTAATAAAGAGTTAGTGGTCTGTTTACTTATATACGACGAAGTCTAGTTCTTTTGAACAATCCTGCTTTTTAATTTTTTTTTTATTTTTGGACTCCTACATATTGCCGTACACCTTTATTATAAGTAACATCTGAACAGTTATATGTTTCGCTGGAGGTACGTTAAGAGGATTGTTTTCTCGAGGTAAATGGTATATTTTGCCTCCAAGCACTGCGTTGTTGTTCGGGCATAGAGGTCTGAAGCTGGGTCGGATCAAAACTTAATATCTACGTATAAATGACGTATATTGATGAAATCAAACAACTTCGGCTCGCAATTTTGTGTATAAATCTACAACACATCTAATTTACTGTCTAGGGACGACTACTTCCGAAATTGCTGCACACAACATTTTATCTGAAAACTTTGCTTTCACTTTAAATTCTATATTGAAACTTTCTGGGCGTTACTTACAATATACGACAATCTCTAGGAGCCCCAAAAGAAAAAAGGAGAAGAATTTTTTAAACAGTAAACTAAATAAATTTTAAAACTCGTCAAAGACTCATAGGCCAAGTCAGAACTAAACTTCGTCGTCTAGATCTAGAAGAAAACGGAACACAAGATCTATATTACAGAAGAATATTAAAGCTTTAGCTTTTAAGTATTGTATTAATAAGCAAATTCAATATAGGTACTTTCCTTCAACTTCATTATCCTGCATTCTTTTTTCCCGAAAACTAATGTTACATACACAACGTACATAAAAATCACAAATATCTCACTCAACTGACACACTACATTCTCTTAAAAACATTATTACTAACCGTACATCTTCATACACAATAGAAGTTACGAAACAATTATTCTTCGCCACACACTCCTATTCTTCTTTCGTTACTCGGAAATTTGTTCTTCCATAATACACTACGAACCACAACCATTCTATTTACACGATGGATGGCCACATAATAATCAGACACCTTTAACTTCACCAACATATGTATGGTTTACAAGACGTGGATTCGTTATTCTCTTCACATGACCAAACCATCTTAACTGACTCATTCTCACTGTCTTACCATTCTTTCTAGCCATACATTCTTCATACACTTAATTATTCCTCACCATATCCCGCCTTACATACACCACGTAATTACCTCATGTCCACGGCAGTCACTCTCCTTTTATGCGTTCCCGTATATGTCCAATATTTTCTTCCATACATCAAAGCAGGCAGAAGCACTCTATTATATATACTCAGCTGTGCATCTCTAGATACTTTTACGTTTCGAGAAATCGTACCCAGAGTATCTCAGTACCTTACATTCCGCATTCCTTCTCTTTTTTCTCAAATAGTGGTTAAAATTGCTCAACATCTAATCAGAGATCGTTAAGACGAACACACGTCAAGTGCCTTTTCACAAACTACGAGATCAAACGCAAAATATGACGGGAGATAAACCGTAAACGCAAAGTAGTGAAACGAACACAACTAATGATTACAATTTTCGTGATCTTTGAACGTTGGTTATTTTCATAGTTTTACATATACAAAACGGTTTTATTTTCCTCTTTACTGATAGGTTAGCAAAGACTGCTAGGGATATCAGTCTACTTTGAAGTTATGCAAAGAACATAAGTTTGAATTTAAAATTTGAAAGATCAGTAACTATAAAGCGAACCCTTTTGGGAGTGGAAGTTCAATTTAGTACGTTGACCGCATAGACGAATATGTTACGTAGTTTGTACGGTCCTTTCCAATAAATATTTTAGGATTCTATCTTCGCCGCACTTATTTTTACGATCTGCCGTAACGAAAGGAGCAAACACGCTTTACAACTTTGATCTCACAGATCACAAGACGTATCTCTAGCCGGGAACACATGTTAAACTATTTACGGTGAATGGTCGATGTATTGCTAATATTAAAATACGGGGGATATTGCTGTATCTTCAAGGAATCCTGTAGTAAAATTTTATTTGTTTATTGCATGTATAAAATTAAAATTAAATTATGTTCCTTTATCAGTAATATCAACAAGTATACATAGAAGTTGAACAATATAATATTTATTGTTGTGGCTTAATGCACGGACAGACGATGTCAATATGTAAAATCAAAAACTTTAATGATAAAAAATATATCAAAAATAAACCCCAAGGAGTCTATACGTATATTAATTGAAGAGTTAAGTTGTCTAATGTACGTAGATAAATTCAATTGAAAAGCTGTTAGCAAAACAATGTTAGACCAGTTTATTAATGAGATAATCAAAGAAACAACTTTGTAGCTTTCTTTCTTTTATAGATATCAGTATCTTAATTTAACTCAGAATCATATTTAAATGTTAGAAAATATTTACTGAATGATAAGAAATAAATAAATAAATAAGCATTGATGAGCAATTACATAATATTTAGATATTTTTATAGGACGTTGTATAGGAACGCTTAAACTTTAAAATGTAATAATTTGTGACTAAGGCCCGGTTGTTCCATGTTCAGAGAAAGTAGCAGTTTACTATCTAATAGATAAATTTATTTTACCGTGTTAACTAGAGAATAAGATTTTTGGGTTGCTCCATGATGTTTTATTTTTCGGATAGCTAGCTGGCAGATTACTATCAGAAAGATTAAAATTGTGTTAGGGTAAAGTTATTTTTGAAAAATTGGCAACTTGGCTGTAACAATTTTAATACAAATTTGGTTACTTTTTCGATCGTCTGTGTTTTAGTACAGTTGTAGTTTAAACCACAATTTGAACGTTTTGAAAAAATGATAAATAGTGGTGAAAATTATAGATAAAGAGAACGAGCAGTTTCTTTAACTACACTACCGCGGAAATAACTAATTAACATTTAATTAGTCGATAAATATAAAAATATAATTGAGTCCAGGAAGACAGATTCCGTCTCATGAAAAGAAAAAAGACATGTGGAATCAATTAGAAAATTATTTTAGTTTAGTTGTGGCCAGTATCCACGATACACCCTGTTGCATAAAATCGTAAAGCTATCAACAACTGGTATATCGAAGACATCGTGATTCAGAAAAACAAATGTAGACAAATAAGTTTTTATTTCTCAAATTATGCTTTCTTTAAACTTACCTAATTGATAAGAGCAATATTTGATCTTCAGTTTTATCTAACACATAAAGAACTTTATTATTTGACATTCGAAACCTCAAAAAATTCTAAATCATCCCATTGTTCAAATCTATTACATCTTACTCGTACTGTATACTATTTTTGAAAATTAATATTATCAAAAATGAAATCCAATACTTCATCATCACTGTTATACAGATTTATTATAATAATTATTAATTTTAACAAACAGCTTATATCATAAAAACAACACACTCGTTCCATATCATATCTTCCGTTTATCTTCACTTCGTGTTTCCATTCGTCTGTACTCGGTACGATATTATTTGGTTAAAACTCTTAACTGGTAGTTTGACTGACTGACGAAAATTCATCTTACTTGTAACTTTTAATCATAAGTGGAACAACGCAAACTGAAGTTATCAATAGAATAAATTTTAACCGAATGTTTAACTATATAGGTGAAACAACCGGCCCTAAGAGTTTTGCTTCAAACTGATTGATATTCTTGAAAGTACATGTTTGTATATGTAACTTGTATTCACAATATTTGAAATATCCTCGATTTTGCCACAAGCTTCTAAATTGAGTACAGTACAATTAAAAATCCAACCTACATCAACAATTTTTTGGGATTCTTCCGAGGTTTCTGCGTTGTATTTTAGAAAAAAAATACATACAACACAAAATTCTGGATATGTAGTTTGTAATAAAAATCTGCATTGTCTAGGTATGAAGGATATTAATTTCTTAAATTCATTGAATTGTTAAATATGACCGTAGAATTTGTCCGATGTTTTTCTTAAAAATTTCGGTTTTTGTTATGTTTTTTCTCTCCAAGATGAGAAAAATAGTATACAGGATGGATCCATCGGTCTGTTCTTTTTTAATAACTCGGTTACTATAAATATTATGAAAAAAAAACTGAAATGAAGTTTATTTTATATTAAAATATTTATAAATCGGAAGTATAGATCTTTCTACTGGATGTTTCATTTTTACGAAATAGTATGTGATTTTATATTTTCAAATGCAACTCCCCATATATTTATTTAAATTTGAAAAGTGCATAAAATTTACTATCCTATATGATCAAAACAATTGTGTTATATTGTTAAAAAAATACAATGGCGAATGATTTAAATAATACACTTTTATTAGATACAGAAGGTTTCGAAATACATAACACTTTTCAAATTTACAGAAAATTGATTAATTAAATATTTTGTCTATTTCACTCCGATATTTCATTATTAAACTTGTTATTTAATTTTATCAGATAAATTTAATTTAAAAAATCTGATGTGCCCAACACAATACCTCCCGCCATTTACCTATGGAGTATAATTTTTTATTACTTTATAAATTTATCCATAGAATATACAGAAAAAGTATTAAAACAAACCTGTAGAAAATGGAATAATCTTTAATTTTTATAATAACAAATTTCGAAAAAAATACATTTAAAGGTATTTTTTGAAGAAAAACTATCTTGAGCTTCAAATAAACTGCAATTTCCTGTTATTCGATTGCCACCAAAATATAATGGCTTCTTTCCATATTAGAATAAGGTAGAAATACATTATTTCAAAACTTTCTGAATGATAGTATTTGAGTTAGAGCGTAAAGAGGATCCAAACCCACACAGACACATACACGCAAACATCATCGTGAAAATGTTAAAAATGGATTCTAGGGACATAAAAACGTGGTCATTTACCAATATCTCGATATGCGATTTTTAGCACGATCCCTATACCTCCCTTACCAAGGCTAGCGGGAGGTTAAAAAATAGTATTGCAAAGCCTTCTGTATTGACTAAAAATATATTTTAATCATACAGCGTATTTTTTAATAATATAACATATGAACAATTTTATGCTATTGGATATTAAATTTCATATACTTTTTCAAATTTGAATAAATATATAGGGTATTTCATTTGAAAACATAAAGTTACATACCATTGCGTAAAAAGTGGAACACCTGTAAAAAAACCTATACTCCAGATTTATAGAGGTTTTAATATAAAAAAAAAATGTTTGAATATTTTTCCATAATATGTAAAATAATCGAGTTATTAAAAAAAACATGCCGTTAAAGCATCCTATATACACTCAAGCAGATACATTTCTCTCCATTGATATTCTCTTATTATTGTTGGAGGAAATGAATTACATACAGGTATGTTAATTTCTCATGTCTATTGTATTTTTGGTAGTAAGATGTAATTTTGTCAAAGCTCCTACTTTTGTTAATTAAATGCAACTTGAAGATGGTCCGTAAATCTTATTCTTTCTCTCATATCATTTATCAGAAAATGTAAGACATTTGGTTCCAAAGTACATCACAAGGTTATATCACTAAAGAGATAGATTGTCAGTAAGTATTAATGTAATATTAATTTAGGCCCGTTCCTACCACCTCTATTTAAAATGAGAGTTAGCCTTAACCAACGATTATTTTGTAAAATTATTCTTATCAACTTCGGTTAGAGCTAACTGGAAGTTAAAACTGTTGTTTGTATCGCTTCTAACCTTCAGTTTAATTTTTAACTGATAGTTAATAAACTGTCAGTTTAACTAGGGGTGGTAGTATCGGGAGTAAGACTTATTAGTCGTTTATTTGTTACGGATTATTTTTTTTGTCCTGAATCTTGAATTTTGGCAGGGTTGATACTGTATCATACAGATGAAATATCCGCCAACAAATGGTGTATGATTTTATAAAACCATCGATATCTGTTTAATGTTTATGTTCATTACATTCTTTTAGTATTTCATGCAACATTTTTTTTTAATTCATCAATTATTGTACATATACCATCTTCGTTATCGAAATCTGTGTACAAAGCAGATTGGCAGGCCCATCAATGGGTAATATGCCGTGATGATATATTTATTTTATATATTTATATACTTATCTATATACATTGCTGGCGTAGAGAGTGCACCACAGGGGTCAATTTTGTGCTATTTAAAATTCTAAAAATATGTAAGCATTATTACCGACATCTGTGTATAAAGCAAATAGTATTTGAATTAGAGCGAAAAGAGGATCCACATACACACACACACACATACATCACACACATCACACACACACACACACCCGTACACACATACCCACAGACATCATCGTGAAAATGTTAAAATTGGATTCTAAGGACCTTAAAACGTAATCATTTACCAAAATCTCGATATGCGATTTTTAGCACGATCCGTACACCTCCCTTACCAAGGGTAGCGGGAGGTAAAAAATAGTTGCAAAAATAGTTTGTGTAATAATATAAACAATGTTTAGCGAGTGTGTCATTGGAATATTGAAATTCCAGCGGCGGTATTCAAGTGAGCCGTGGATGTGGAAAATTTCCTCAATCCTGCACGACGGAAGCGCCCCTAACGTCGTGGCCGTGGGCTGAACTGCGCATGCCTCGAGTGTTTGCGATAGTGCCGCGGTATTTTTCACAACCAGGAATGTTCACATTTTCTAAACATACATCAAAACTTTACCAAATATTTTCATATTAATTTTCCCAGAACTTGGAGGAATCAATTTGTTTGGAATTTCCTCGAATTTTCGCAAACAGATTTAAAATTTGACTGTAGAAAACTGTGAATTTGTTATACGAGTAATTATTTGATCCAGAAATCAAGTTGGTGAATTAGTACTAATGTTGATCTACGAATCAGGTTGATTCCTTAACCAGTCAATCAGTTGATCTGTTCGAAATTACAAACTTTTTATTGCTTTTCCCATAATTATCCAGTGTACTCTTTCTCTCTGGGAAGAACACTGCTCTGTAGCATCCCTGTGGCGAGGTGGCATTAATCAGTCCATCAGCATGTAATGTTTGCTGAAGCATTTGTTCCCATTACTCGTTTGCCCCGGACAAGATGTAATATTAACAAGATAGTAAAAGGAAATTGTATGTGTTGGTATTTTTTGTTATTTTTCGTGAAATTGCTTTAGCTGAGGAGCGAAGTGCTTTGTGTCGGGACGATTTTGAGAAGAGTCATTTCCTAGTTTTAATAACGGGGCTTCCTCTTCACCGGCATCCCTAGATCGTCTGCATCTGACGCAGTTGAGTCTTTGTATCAACTTCTCAAGTGGCTCTGCTTTGCTCTCCTGTCATATTGCTAGGATTATCATACGTATTTTCGATCTTACTTGTAATTATTTCTAAGTACTTTTTATATAAAACTCATCTACTTGAAAGGTAATCATTATTTTATGTCAGACAGGGAACTATAAAATCCTTGTCATTAAATTGCAATCATTAAAAGGGTTCCTTATTTGCAGCTGGAATGTTTTGGAATTGATATCAAGTGGCTCATTAAAATTACGAAGCATATTAAAAGCAGATAAGTAATTTTCTATTAATTGCTAGATCATGGTTTATAGAAAATATCTGTTTTATCTATGCCTTTAAAATTACAGGTAAATTTCTTGACTTTGTGGTGTAGATTAGATGTTAACTATTGGGTACGTATTATAATCCTAGACAAGTAATAAAATACTATTTTTTTAAATCTATTAAATATTTGTAGTTTATGAGAAGAGATTATTAAAAATTTGAAAAAAAATAATTGTATGCATCTTTTATTTGAAGAATTTTTCCCTAAAATAATACATTGCTCCATGAATCTTTAACAAGATATCTCTTACCTTTTAAAAAATCCTCCCTCTTCATTGTTTTCATCTTTCTTGTAAATAACTCCAAAAAAGTTTCAATATAAAATTCAAAAGGAAGGTAAAGTTTTCAGATAAAATATGGGTGCGTAATGCAATTCCGGAAACAGGAGTTTCTTGACAATTCGTTGGGCGTGTTAAAGGTATATACACAAAATTACCAACCGTAGTTAGTGATTTCATCAATTTACATCATGTAAAGGAAGATATTAAGTTTCTGTCTGAACCAGCTCGATGCCTCTATACCTCAACAACAACGCAGTGTTTGGATGTAAAAACATACCATTTTTAAACCGCGAAAACGATCCTTCTAGAGATTTATGAAAACCTTTTGGGCGTTACTTACAAGAAAGGTGTACGATAAAATGTAAGAGCCCCAAATGAATACAATTAAGGCGCAAGATGTTTGAAAAAGTACACGAAATAAAATTTGAAACTTGCCGACGAATCATGAGGTAAGTCAGTACTAAACTTCGTGGAAGAAAACAGGAAACTATTTGTATATTAAATATAAATGTTACAGCTTAAGCTGATTGTAGTAATAGTAATAATACAATACACTTTTCTTAAACTACATCGTAAAATTTTTCCGAATACTTATGTGACACATATTAGTTGACTTTTCCCTAATCAACCCTAATCAGTTGTTTATACTATCATTACGAAATAGTGCTTAATTTTTATTATTATAATGAGAAGCTATAGTGGTACATTTTTTACCTTCCGTCACCTATAGGTAAGGGAGGTATTGTCTTTGGTCAAAAAATTCGATGGTGAGTTTTAACTGAATAAGCACGTTTTAGAGTCCCTACAATACGAATTTACTGTTTTTACAATGATGTCTGTATGTGTGTGTGTGTGTGTGTGTGTGTGTGTGTGTGTGTGTGTGTGTGTGTGTGTGTGTGTGTATGTGTATGTATGTGTCAGTGTGTGTGTGTGCGTGCAAAAAAAGTTTTTTTCTACTCCTGCTCTGAAAATACAATTTTCTGGTTTGTTTTTCATGTTGAAAGTAACTCTTTGCAAAATTTTGCAGCACGCTTCGGTATCCTAGCAACGAATTTTACTAATAAATGTTGTATAGAACGTTTGTTGTTGTCATAGATACGCATCACAAATACAAAATTGAAAATAAATGTCAAATTATTTTTAAAAAATAATTCTTTATTTCCTTATTTTTTATCTTGCAGGAGTAGAAAAAATAGTGTATGTAACAGTCCTTTGTCGAACACAAACGTTTGCAACGTTAGCTTCGCTCAGGCTGCAACTTTCGTTTTGGTTCGACAAAGATAGACTTTCAGCACTTGATATACAGATAACTATTTTATAAAGAAATATTTTGCAACCTAATGCTGTTGAAAGTTGCACCATGGAAACGGTTATAATATACAAATATTACCAATTAACAGATGTCAGTGTCAAATAAAATTTACATAATATCTTTGTGAAATGATTTTACTGGAAATATAAAAATGTAAAATAATTTAAGGTGGCAAAAACAAATCACATAAAGTATTACAACAGATTATAGGTATAAGCCAGTTCATCAGATTATGTTATAAATATAATGCTATATATCTTTTTATTTTCTACTTCTAATTTTATGAAACATACTATTCTTCATAGGAGTAGTTTAGTTCTGTTCAGTACGAGGTAAGATCAGTTAATTTCTCTCCTATGAAGACAACACCCATAGAATAGTTTTTAAAACAAACTGTGTGTGGAATTTGTACAAAATACGTAGAAATTACGGAAGGTATTGTGTTGGCCACATCAGATTTTTATACAATATCCAGGGAATTTAGAAAAAAAAGATATTTATAATAGAATCAGAAATTATGGAAACCAGTGTCATGTACTTAAAATATCTATAAATACTATTAATTTATATTATTAAATCAACGGCTACATTAATATTGCAATACAATCATATTACAGTTTTTGTTTCCGGGAAAGTATGCACAAACAATTCAGTGAAAATGAATTCTAATAATGCGATAGAGACACGAGTGCACAAAATGTAATAGCATCGCCAATAATTCGGAATATTTATATTTAATTAAACACACACATATAAAACGAATCGATACAAATTTTAATCATACAATTATTAAATATTAAAAAATTTAATATTACTTTGTAGTTATATTTGCTGTAAACGTTCTAGCGAGAGAAAAAGAGAAACAGGAGATATTTTACGCGGATATTCGAGTTTTTATATGGAAGATCGAATATTGAAACGAGAAACGAGGCACGAAGCACGGGTATGAGGCTTCGCAAGGCACAATGCACACGTATCGTAAAATCAAATAAAAGTGCTTAACTTTTATGAGTCCATTCATTGAATTAAACTTCCATTTTTTATTCGTTTCGAGTGGAGGCAGACTAGGATTCAATCGAATGGTTTCCATCCATCCCGTTCGGTTCTACGCTCCGATTAAATTGTGAATTATTAATCAACTAATATGGAATCATATACGGCGAAGGCTCAACCTTTCGTCTAACTAAGATTAATCATACTTACGTTATTAATAATGTTTTATTCGATCGCTGTTTCATCACCGAAAGAGTTGAATCGACTTGGATTTACTATTTGACATTTTAAAGAAGATTGTTACAGGCTAGATTCGAATTTGGTTTTATATTTTATTTCTTTTGTTTCGATGGACTATGGGAGCCATCTGTGCTGGTAGTTTTTAATTGTAGTTTAGTTTATTCGAGGTTTTGACTGGTTTGCGCGAAATAATTCTATCTTCCGACGATGCATTCGTTGAGTGATAGTTGAATGGTCAATATATCTTTGGTTTTTGGTTGTATAGAAAGCATTGTTTGCTTGATTTTGTTCACCAAAGTGATACGCATTATTGCGGAGTGATCTCAGCTGTTGGCACTAAAAGATTAGTAAAATCTTAAAAGAGTTTTATATCTCTGAACGTGCGTTTTTCAACGGATCATTTGAGGGGTTAGGAATTCCTTCCGTGAGTATAATAGTACGATTTTTCATTTATTGTAACAATAGCTGATTGTTAAACTTCACTTTTAGCCTGTTTGGCGTGGGTTATTTTAACCCCAATTACATCTAGAAGAGAATTTTCCTTTAACCAAACTCTTGAACTTCGACCACGTGGGCAGTGAACATTCTTATTCCTGTATAATCACATCGTCCTTGACTTGGAGGATTTACGATCTTGGAGGACTTAGGATCTTGAGGAATAATCATCGAACCATTCGAGAGGAGGTATTTTATACACCTTGAACCAATTTTGAAGAATTTTGGGCTCATGTTCATACGTCAGTCTGACGTCATCACACTACGTCAGCATCATCCGGTGAGCCTTCGGCAATTTATATTTTATTCTTCACTTACCCACTGAAGTTAATCAGTTGTATGCGCCTATACATATGAATCGTCAGTTATTGTAGAACATTCTCGATGTTCATTTTGATATCTTGTTTTGTGTCAAATTTCGAATATTGTTATTGTACTTATTGTTGGTTAGTGTATTCTTTCACTAATTTATTTTCAATTCGAGTTATAGTATTGCTAATTTTGAATATTCAATATTGTTTACATTAGACAATTTTTATTTTATTATTCCATAAATCTTGCACGTAGTTACTTCAACGAAGTTAATTGTTAATCGTAGTCTATTTGAATACTTTGAATTATCTTAGGTTAATATTGTCTTATATTTATAGTACTTCAAGTATAATTTATATTAGCTTTTCAACATATATTTGTTAACTTTGAAAATTATTTCGAGCGATCTCGTACCTACATTGTTAAGCAGCGCAATCTCGTTAGTGAGGTTAATTTTTCAGGCACTATTTTTGCCGTGACTAGAAGTTTCGTCTGTGCACACACGGTACTTATACTATTATTTTTCACCGCCAATATTTTTGGACATTTTACGGATTGCAAAGCCTTATGCTTTATAACGTCTCGCTTATCTATGATTCGCTCGCAGTATATTAAACTAGATTTATTTAAACATCTGTTCTCTAACTTAATTTTTAACATTAAACGTATTTTATGTCTCGAATTGCGGATTCGTTGTTTTACTTTGGAAATTTTGTTCCCTCCTAGTGAATATTTCAGGTTTTGTAGCTTGGGATATAAATTCGGTGGCGCTTATTTTGACAGCTCGAATCATTACAAAGTAATTGATCTTGAATTCACCCCCCCTGCAATCTCAGAGCAAGTCTACACTGAACTAGAGGCTATCCCGACTACGAATATCTTCCTCTGCGAGTTTTCCGAATTATCGAACAGAGTGACTGTGTATGTTTCGCTAGTGGAGACTGGTTGCCTTTGGTGAGTTAGTTTATTTTTTTTATTTTTTTTTATTTTTATTTGTTTGGATCTAAAAGCGTCAGTTGGGTAACAAGATGTACATGAGAAACAAATATATTTGAAACAAATGAAACACCTATATTATATTACAGATATTTGGTTGTATCTCCGGAACCACTACGGATCTGACGATTACAAATTCGGATTCTACGGGTAAAAATACATATATACACTAATTTTCAAAATATTATAACAAATAACGTATATTATTCATTGAGCAGGTATGTAGTTTGGTTTGTACTCTTTCAAGGTAGGATTTTAATTTGACATAATGATTGAATAATACGAGTATTATTCCATTAAACTCTCAATATTATTTAATTAGTAACAACAACAAAGGTTATTAATTAATAAAAAAGATTGAATTATGGATATATTATTTGACAATTTACTCTGGATAAAAAATTAAATGATACTTTATGCCGTAATATTTTTTTTTGAATATGTATACTTACATAATTTGGTCCAAGGAATACAAAGAAAAGTCGAATTTTATGTATCATCTACTTATTTTTTGGGTATCTCGCCAAATATTAACAATACCCGTATTGGCAGATCCTGCCAATTTCTAATTTAGAATTTTCAGGTGAAAGTATATATGTATACAAAATTTTAATAAAAAATGTTTACTGGTTCAAAAATTATGAGATTCCGAATATTTGGGTATGAGCTACGCCGTTTGGGGAAATCTGTATTACTTATTTAAAAAAATTGAAAATTAGGATATGTATCAAGTAAGCCGTACTAAATTCAATGGTGGTGTCAAAATTTTAAAAAATCCAGTAGTTTAAACAGTTAGTTACCTTCATATTTTATGATGATTCAAATTTTCAATCATAAGTGTGGTTCAAAATTCATTAAAATTTATTTCAAAGTCTCATATTCATAGATGAATTGTCTACATTAACATTTTTGGCCACGCTGGATCAGTACAGCCTAGTAGAAAAATTAGTAGAACAAAAAAGGGGAAGAGGAAAACCGACGAAAACATGCGAAAAAAGAGTAGCAAATCTCAGAAGTAAAGAAATTAAAAATCACAACAAATGAAAAAGATGGCAAAGGGTATTAGGGATATGGAGAAGAAGTTTATACTTCTTGTTTCATATCAAGCTACGTTCAAGCCAAAAATAAAAGTATATTAACCCCAACAATTTTGAAAACTGGCAACAAAACCGAACGAAAAAATAACTATTGTTCTCAACATCCTGAATACAATAATACAAAAATCCTTTTTATTTATATGGAAATATATTTTGTATGAATGAAAATATCATTTTGTTTGGAAGTCACTAACCTTTCCCAAAGCTCTAAATTTCCTTTCACATTCTATTTCAGTTTATCAATATCATTAAACATTCAGAAAAAAGAAAAGTATATAATAATGAGGACAGGAAGCTTCGCTATCGCCCAACACAAATCAAAAACAATAATGGAGAGTTTCAGATTTTCTAGCGCTGATTTCACAAAAGAATCATACGTTATGCTTCCCTTGGCAGTTAATGGTAAAGTCTCTCCCCTTCCGCCGACCCAGGGCACGCATGGTGGCAACCGCAGCATGAAAACGTGAGCTACGAGAGAATCGAAACAATTATAAAGCCCGATTTGTTGTCGGGATGGGAATTTATAACTCTGAACCACTGCGCAGGTATTATGTTATATGTATACGGTTCCATACGTGCCTTCATATTTGCTGCCTCTACGATATTCGCCGCAGAGGCTGTGGAATAGTTACTCATTGTTTTCGGACGTAATTGAAATATTTGAAATATAGATGATATTATTTTGTTCTCAGTATTATAAAGCTTTTTTCCGGTTGTAATCAGCAAAGTTATTGCCGTGGTTTTGTTGAGGTTTTTTTATTTCTATTTTTAATTAAATTTTGTTGTGACTTCCAGTAAAGCCTAAGGGTTGTAAATAATTGAAAATTTGACGTCATAAATATCTGTTCCGCTGAAAAAGATAACTTTGTGCGTAAGGTGTGGCTATAAAATAACCTTTTTTGCAGCTTTGTATATATGGTAACATTTCACTGTATGTCATATTAATTTATTACCTTCCCCTCAATCCACGATTAAGATAATTAGGCGAACCCTTCGGTAGTAATCTTTGGGTGAAGTGGTCCGCTTTCTTTTACTCCGTCGGAATCATGATAATATGAAATTCTGTATGAAACTTGAATACGCTAGAGAAATGATATTTCGAAGAAAATTGTAGTGATGAATGTCAATATAGTACTCAAGATTTCAAACATTTAAGAAGGTTTACAAAAGGAAGAAAAGAGAGGGGATGATCAGCGCCTCGGACGTGTACGGACATCGTTTTTTTCAAAATTCAAGATTATTCCCAAAATTTAAATCCGCGCTAAAAGGAACCAAACTTGAATTCGAGAAGCAATTCAAGAAAATCTACGGAGCTTATTAACAACCTAATAAAAAATTTGATGTGGCATCATACGACTTCCATGTACTCCTATTAAACTATACATACTTTTTTAATATCTAAATTACAAAATATTCATACTTCAAAACGGTAGGATATATAGTGATTATAAAGGGAGGTACACAACTAGACTTTATACAAGTCGTAAATACTAAATTTCAACCTTTTACGGCTTACAGGTTTTTAGTTATCGTATCTCTAAAGTGGGAGTTCTAATAGATTTCATACCTCCAATATATAAATAGTAAGTTGGCCCTTTCTATAAACGAAATATTAAATTTTATACCCAATCATAAAATTGCACATTTTTATGTAATTTGACATTAATATTACTATTTTTTAATTTTTTGTCCTAACCCATATCAAGCTTTATTAAAAAAACCAAAAAGTATATAATTTTTAAATTTACATATCTCGCTTGTACAAAGGGCTAATTTAATAATACTTGATTTGCTAGATGTACAATTTAATTCTCTAAAACTTTTATTAGAAGCATTTATTTCTAAAATTAAAATAAAACCATTTTATTCAAGAAAAACTGTTCAGGTTCAGCTAATGTATCACTTCCGGTTACCCTATTTTAACCAAAATCTATTATGTTATTCCAATTGACATACAAATCTTATATACCTAATTTGAAAAGATTTTGATTATATTTTAAAATAGTTTTTCAATGAAATCTATTATAGGCTTCAAGTAAAGTACCACTTCTAGAAATTATGTAATAATTAAAAAGAGAAAGTGCACAAGTAGATGTTATAGGAGTCCTAAATACAAAATTTCAACTTTCTACGGCTTACCGTTTTTGAGTTATGCGAGATACGTAGGTACGTACAGACGTTACGACGAAATTAGTCAAAATGGATACAGGGATGATCAAAATGGATATTTCCGCTAAAATCTGAAAACCTAAATTTTTCACGATTACAATACTTCCTTTACTATATACAAGGAAGTAAAAAGCCCTGCAGCATTACTTCCACCAATGGAATATTCGCATAAGGCAGTGTAGGGTTCGGGGAGGAGAGTACATTGAGGTGGCTATATTTGTTTTGTGTAATTTTTGAATAGTCCATGGTCTAAAATTAATATGGTTATTTTATAGCTACACCTAGTATTTATTACTAGCTTAAGTTACCATGATCTATATTTAAATCGATGAAAGTGGTTTAAGTATACTAAACATTTAAACCATACCAGAAGTTTTACTTAACAACTTCTCAACCATACTTTACTCAAAACTAAAAGAATTAGAGAAAAAATAAATTTGAGAAAATCTTTCAAGGACTTAAAAAAATTACAAATGTTTTATGTAATACTCTTTCTGCTGTATTATATTTTCATAAGATAGTGATTGTAGTAGAACTGTCTGTAACTGCAGTGAAAAAAAGTAAATTGTAAACAATGGAATGGAGGAATTGGCATCATTTGTTTCATCGGATAATATGAGCGTGCTACAATGTTTGTTTTTGTGCGCTAAAATTTATATCCTCTGCAACAGTGCAACTTTCAATGCGGCGTAATTACTGAATAGATTACAATTACTGCACGTTTCAATGTAACAATATTTCAAGTCCGATGTTTCACTCTGCGGATCAAAAATAATTAAATCGAACAATTAAAATGAACCGCAGCGTAGCGCGTAGCCCAGTCGGTATGGGAGGAAGTGACGTCGCGATTCGACAGCGAATCATAATGCCAGCCAACGGTTACATGGTTAAATGAATTAAATGTTATTTGGGTAATAATTATACACGTGGAAAATTGTGCATTGCTATCAAATTTGTTTCATAACCATCCAGGGCCGGCATTAGAGATAATTACATTTTGAGAAACTAAAAAACGGAAACGAGTTCTTCGCCAGAGATATTTATATAATTTTCGAATATACGAGCCCAACCTCAAATGTATTCGTACCCTCTAAAAAGAAGAAATACATTTTTAGATTACAATAGTTAACACTATATTTGGGCAATTTTTTATTTTATGTATTAATAATGTGTACTGGATTTAAATATAATCTTATTACATAAATTCATCATTTTAACAATAATCTACGGGCAAATATATGATAACAGACACGTGCTAATTTTTTTTAGTTCCAGCAGTGAATAATACAATAGTTATGTTAGTATTATTTATAAAAGTGAAATTAAAGGAAACTGACAATATATTCAATTAATTACTATATTATATTTTATTTTTTTAGTAAAATTATTTGCAAAGTGATATTTATTTATTAAAGTACCACCTACAATTATATTAAAAACAAGAATAAATAAACTTTTGGATGTTATGATTATTACTCCAATTCAACAAATTTTTATATGGTGAATTAATATAGTGTATAGAAATTGAATGCATTGCTTAAAATAAAATTTCTTAGGTTTAATAATAATTTATTTGCAAATAAACCATTCTCTGTATGTGACAAATGTTTTCGTCTTTAATAATTCGAAAATAATTTTTATTAAAGTAATAAAATTTAAGATAGCAATTAATTGAGTATATTATCAGTTACCTTTACCCTCAGTTTTATAGATAATACTAACATAAATATTGTATTATTTACAGTTGGAACGAAAAATGTTGGCACTTGTCTTTTGTCATATATTTGCCCGTAGATTATTGACTGAATGAGAAATTTAGTTAATGGCATTGTATTTAAATCGAGTACACTTTATTAATACATAAAATAAAAAATGGCCAAATATAGTCTTAATTATTGTAATCTAAAAATTTTTTTTTATTGCTGTTAATATATTTATTTCAGAGGGTACGAATACATTTGGCGTTGGACTCGTATAACGTATATTCTTTAGACTATTTCTATATGTAATGATAGCTTTTCCAAAGAAGACTTGTTTTTTCGTTCATAGGTATTGCTTTCTATTCTTCTTCAATTTGCTGTAACCCCAAGTACCCGCTTTGAATAAAAAACGCAATTAAATTCAAATGACAGATGATTTCTTTGTTTTAATAGATCTTAAAGGCAGTACTTCCAATACTCCTCCATCTTAATTCTTTCCGATTCTCTGTCTTAACCCTGTATGGTAGCACCGCACGCGTGTTGCTGTTAATAACACTGAAGGGGGGGTAAGGGGTGTAGCACAGACTCCGGCTGCCGCGGAAGATAGGCACAACAAAGTAAGAACTTTGTCTGAAATTGAAATTCCTCAGCCTTTGAGCTCGGTCACAGAACATGTACGGACGCTGCAGTCTTTAAGATATGCAGAGAGAAAAGGGAGCTGGAATTCATGTGGGACCTTGAGAGGGTGCCCCTCCTTGAAAGGATCGACGTCTGGGAAGAGAAGACAGGGGCGGCGGGAAGCGGTTCTTACGCCAAAACACCCACAACCGAGGTGGTGGTATTTATTGTAACCCATATCCACGAAAGTTAAATAGTTTGCAAATAAGTAATTAAAGAGAACAATACATAGATGACGAATCGACGCCAAGGGAGTCGTTTATAATTCAGAAAGATTGTTGAAATAACTTTTGTATTAGTTCCCGATACTCCCACTTCTCTCGAGTTAATCCCCGTTCGAATTTCCCTCCCTGGTTACATATACGGGTGCAGTGCAGTGTCATGTGTGTTTGTAGGGCTCAGAGGTAGTCAGGTACACTAGCAGTAGCGAATAATTGGTCGCCACGTTGAGCCAACGCCGACTAACGCTAATTGCGTTGCGCTAATGTTCCGACTCTAAAGCGATTATACGCAGCGGATCTGTTGCGACGCCAGACCGCCCATTCGACGAACTACCACCGGATTACTACTCTTTTACTCGGAACACCATCCGGACTCCGGACTTTATTAGATCTGCAGGCCACGTGCACGGCTTCGTAAAAAGAAAATTCATTAGAATAAAACAACTTGAATTTCGGAAACATTATATGAAGGTGCTCTTCGAAGAACAGTGAAATTAGGTTTTCAACAGAATTGTTGCAAGCCGAATGTTAATTCCAATTTGGTTCTAGTGCGAAGTGTAATTGGTGATGCGTTGATTTACGTTGGGATTACAGATATGAGGTTTGAGAGATGACTTGAATATCATGATGACAATTCCAACTGTCAGTTCAATGGATCGAAAATTTCAAATTGCTGTTCTTTGGTTCGCTGCACAATGTTGCATCTTGTTCGCGGTGAAAAAAATATCATCACGATCTATCATTCACGAATGGTAACTGATTCGAATAGTGGGCGATAACACGTTTGGTTGCACTACTCAAAAAGGGGAATAATATTTCCAATAAACAGTTAACTGCATTATTTTATACATAATTTTGAAACAATTTCTTACCAGCATTCAAAATTTCGTACTTTGGACTTTTATTTGAGAATCCGTTCTTTTTAAGGTCAAGACTTCCCTAATATAACTTTGTGAAGAAAAGATAACATCGTGCTACACTAATGAGTTGCAATAAGAGCGAAACACGGATGTGGTTCTAGTTAAGCAGGTCAGTCTTTGATAAATGACCGAGAAGTTGATTCGGAGGTTGAAATCTTGTGATACGTGTCAAGTATGATTTTAAATATTATTTAGAACAGTTTCACCAAGTATCGTAATAGGTGATAGGAAATAAGCAATATGACATCTGGTGGTATTTTTCTGAACTATAGTTAATGGGATAATTTATACACGTGACATTTGCTTGGCTGTATAAGTACAAGTGTTATCTATTATGTTCATAATATTTACTTTAGATATATAACTCTTAATATTACACACTTGTACATAAATGCAATTAATAAATGTCAAATTATCCCGTTAACATTAATTCCTTTAAAAGCCACTTTGGCCCTACGATCTTGTTTTTCATTGCCTATTGTACTTTGTATATTTATTATTATTTATTGCTGGCCAAACTCACGGCTTTCTCGATAGATGGTTCTTCATGTGATTAGTTACTTCTGCAGGTACTTATCATATCATTTTGGGACGGCTATAGGTACACTCAACTTTCTCATTTACTCAGCGACTCCTAAAGCTAGAGACTTCATTGTATTACACTGATGAGCTCCAATAAGAACGAAACATGTCTGTTGTGCTGGTTGAGTGGGCCAGTCTCTGATAAATGACTAAGAAGTTGATTCAGAGACTGAAATCTTTGAAACGTGTCAAGTATAATTTTTACCTCTCGCTAAGAGAGGTATTGGATTCATGCTAAAAATCGCATATCCAGATATTAATGAATAAGCACGTTTTAAAGTCGCTACAATCTGATTTTAACATTTTGCGATGATATCTGTGTGTATGGATGTGTGTGTGTGTGTGTGTGTGTGTGTGTGTGTGTGTGTGTGTATACGAATTCTCAAAAACTATTAGACTTAATATCTGTTTAACTACGTATTTCTGAATTGGACTTGAATGAGAAGAGTTGAAAAGGTTTTGGTAGCAATTCGATAACCGAAAGTAGTAGAATCTTAAAAAAATATTCTAATTATTATTTTTTGAAAAATTTTGTTTTTGCAAATGTTAAAGATGATTAAATTCTCTGTCTGATACATTTAAATATTTTATTATATCTTTTATTGATTTAGACAAAAAAATATAATATATAAATTAATCTGTTGTAATAAATCTCACAGCCCAAATAATGTCATGGAAACCAATTGAAATGTTTGTAATTGACAAATAAATGTCAGTGTCAAAAATTACTGAAGACTTTTTCTGGGAAGTATATACAAATATTATTTCTTATTGAATTAATCGTAAATCTTATAAAATTATAGGTACCTATATCCTTCAAAAATAACAATTCTGGTTACCATTCTATAATTATTTCAATTACCAAATGAGCTATATAATTGAAGTATGTGAAAGTATTATTCATGAATTGCTATTTGAAACAACTAGGTGTGTTCTTGCAACAATGCAACAAATTCACTCCAATAAATCTCTTCCATATATGGCTTTATTTCTCGGATTGCGGTGCATTTATTGATTGTGGTTCCATTAGAGATAGGTCGTACATATAAGATGGTTTCATTGGATGTCCACAAATAAAACCGTTTTTAGTGCGATATCGACTCGCAAAGTAATTGTTAGCTTTGACGTCACCCGATGATCACTGGACGAAGCCATTCGTTTACCTTTAAAGGGGAGAGAGGTAGAACAATCCAAAGCCACCCGGAAATGTTGCGAATAAATTCAACGAACTATTAATTACATTTGTAGGATCTAATAGTTGATTTTGACAAGCATTGTTCGCAATTATTTATTATTTTTTTATTTAATTGCAACATAATTTATTATATCGCATCAAATCATAATAGATATTAAATCGATTTAGGGCCAGTTGCATTGTATGGTATATTTTTGTGATTTATTTATTTAAATCTATCAAAAACGTGCGTTAAACCGTATTTACGTTAAATGCATTTCGATGTTTTGTTTGGTCATCTATCACTGACAATTTTCAGCAGACAGGGGACAGTGTGTTATGAATAGAGCCTGCACTATAATTACACTATTTGCATGTAATATAAAAGTTCATCAGCGAACATCAAGAGTAAAATGCGTTATTAATGTAAGTTGTCACAACTTCAAAGTCGTCCTCTTCCGTTCCATTATTTTAGATTTTAATTACAGATATCCTAACTTATAGATGATTAAAGTTTTCAACTAAACTATAACAACATATAAACGAAATGATGCCGAAAACAATAACTACTTGAAATCAATTTCAACAGCTGGCAAAAGTTAGAAACAATGAAATAAATGCGGCTGTCGTTATCTTGTATTCCAAGTTGCGTACTTGTTCAAGAAATCTTAATGAAATCACACATTGGCCCTTTGCGCAACTCACTTGCAAACTGAGCACATTTAAGTTTGATAACATTCACATCAGATAGGGTTCAGCTTGCCGCATTGTAACACCTTGCGTATTGTTTAGTGTCTTCTCTCGTTTCATCCCCAACGGAATTGCCACGACACTGAAGAGAGAAAAACGATTCAATTGTTCTCATTTTGTATTATTTTTTTACATCATTTTCATATACAGGGTGTTATGTTAAGAGGCACTTGACTTAAAAAATTAAAATTCACGTAGTTAATTTATCACCAGGAGGGTGGAATTTACTTGTTGACGGAAATAAACCACATGGAATTGGAAAAATCACTAAATTTAGAAGGAAAACTTATAATATTTGACATCTATTTACATAACTACTATATATATCATTCTGACACGGGCCCCCATATCTGCTTGTCAATTCCAACAAAGTCACATGACTGCTCGCGCCCTATTGTATTTAACATTTCTTGTATAATAATAACAATACTTTATTACCCAAAAGTGAACCACTTACAGGGTATATTGAACAACATAAAAATAATAAATATATATATATATATATATATATATATATATATATATATATATATAAAACAAAATATTAGTGAGGTTTGTTACATAAATATATCTTCATACATTTGGTTGGCATATCGGCACATGATGTAAATAGGTGAAGGAAATCAGTACGGCAAGCGGCAAGGTAAAAAGTATTAGCGTATCTGGAGACCATCCTTGGGACATGGAACGAAATCCGGGACAAAAAAGATGGAGCATCTACCTTGTTGTGGACCAGCGACCACAGGAATCTTCCACTTGAATTTTCACGCCTGGAACTGAGGGCGGGCATGGAGTGACGCTGTAGGAGAGCCTGCTGATCAAGTCCTGTATCTGGATAAACATTATCAATTTTGAAAGATAAGAATTTTAAAAATTTACGATAAATCCTGTCCAAGGCCATGGATTGATTTAAAGTGAAAGGAAACCAAATTAAGCCAGCATATTCCATTTTACTCAAAACTAAGGCAGAAAATAAAGATTTTATGACAGTTATATCGTTAAACATTTTGGATATTCTAATAATGAAGTTTAGTGTCCTGCTAGCAGTACGACACACATTATTTGTATGTTCGAGAAAAACAAAATTAGAGCAAAAAGTTACACCAAGATCTTTCATAGAGGAATTCCGAACAAGATTAACTGCCTGCATTGTGTACGAATAATTTATTTTGTTGATACGGCACGTATAGGTTACAGAACAACATAATGATATTTAATTTTAGCTTATTTATTTACACTACACAACCATGTTATCAATATTACTTTGAAGTAGTGAGTATAGGCAAGTATTTCACAACTAAAATATTGAATGAGTTCATCAATGAATATAATAAATAAGAGCGGGCCTAGGTTAGATCCTTGCGTACGCCAGAGATTGATTGAAAATGGCAGGAGGAAATACCGATACAAGTAACATTGACGATTACTCAAATATGAGTGCAGTAAATTGACTAAGGACGGGGCTTTACCTAAAGCACTTATTTTATTCAAAAGTAATCCATGATCTATGTGTCAAAGGCACTAGAAAAATCGTGTAAATTACGTCAACTTGGCTACATTCGTCGATAGTTTCAGAGACAAACTGTGAAATGGATGCCAGATTTGTAACCGTTGAGAGTCCAAGCATAAAATCGTGCTGTTCAGGCGAAATGAAAGAAGAAACATTATTGTATATAATGCGGTATATTACAATTTCAAAAATCTTACTGAAGTTATTTAAGATTGAAATAGGACGGTAATTACTGTAACGGCTATTTTTTACACTCCTGTTTCTTTTCTATTTTTTTTACTTTGTACACCCCTGTTCGTTTCTCTTTCTTACTTTCTTGTGAGATTTTGTTCGTGAGCGCTGGTTTTGAACAAGTCTTTTCGGTCTGAAAGTCTCTCGGTTCCCAGCTACGAAAGCGAGTGCAAGTGCACGCTCTGTTGTCTATTTCTTTGGTTCTTATTCTACGAAGTTTGGTCTTTTACCGCTCTAGATATTTCGTAGGATATTGGTTACTTTACTGTAAGTACGTTCTGATTTATTTTCTTACGTTGACTTATATTTTTGGTACGTATATTTAAATATTTTCTACTTGGAGACGAAATAGCGTGCACCCACGTTTTCGTAGGCTGGGTTACCAGATCTCTCCGGTCCGGGCTGTGAAGGTGTGAGGTGGTTGGCATCAAGCTGCTGCATAGCTGTGTGAATTTTTTCTATTGAATCTCACGATTTGTTTTGGTTTCTACCGCTTTGGAGAAGTCGTGGGACAATTGCTTGTCCTTAGTAAGTAATATCTTTTCTAAATTTCTAGTCCACAGTCAATTACTAGTGAACCTTTTTGTTTCACGGTAACTACGCAGCAGCGTGGTGCGGACTCGTGCCTTTGCAGGCCGGATCCGAGCCTGTGGCCTTTTTTTGTGTTATACTTTTATATTCAAAATTTATATAGTAACAACTAGGGATATTTTCCCACATTTAGGCTTTTTTTTTTTATTCAAAATTTATATAATTTTTTTGGCCCAGGCATTCTTAAATTCATTCCGTTTCATTAACGAACCCTACCTCGTTCGTTAGGCCCCCTGTGCCCAAAAAATAAGAGGCACTTCAACTTTTGTATATTTCTATTATCAGTAGTTCAGTTTAAACTTTTATTCCCCTTATTAACGAGCATTATCCTGTTCGTTAGGTCTCCCCTGTGCCCCAGTTGAGGCACCTCAAATTTTGCAATCTTCCATTTTAGTAATTTCTGCTTAAATTTTGCTGGAGAGCCAACCTAGCCTCCATCGGTCTTTTGTGTCAAAGGAGACACTTCAACTTTGATTTTTTGTATACCATAAATATTTTAGTAGTTCAGTTTAAATATTTTCCTTTTGTTTACGCCCCTTTTGTGCAGATCAGTCCCCCCATTTCTTTACATTCCATTCAGTCAAGAAATCGCTTTCATATTTCATTCATTGGGAATACTAACAACACATTCATACACGCATGCTGACACAGACAACCACACCTTCCTAACCAACCTTTTGGAGTGAAAGGTGAATGAATGAGTGAGTAACAGCAGCTCTTCCAGCAGTTTTTACAGTCGCGTTCGCGAATTTTATTTTTGCTTTTGCAACAAACCGAGCCAAAGTCCTTTTACTCAACTTATCTGGTAATTTAGTTTTCTTTGGTTACTACAGGAGCTCTTACGTTTGTTCTTTAAATATTTCTGTAGTGGACCATAACTTTGGCAAGGTCTGCGTAGATTCTGTTGGATAGCAACAGCGCATTGCGTTCTTACAGCTCATTCTACTGCCGGTTGCGCTTTGCGTCTTTCCACCTGTGTCGCAATCAGTTCAACCCTCATTTCACTTACATCATTTTTCACGTTAGCTATTTATTGTATCGTGTAGGCAGTCTACGACTGCACAATTTTGTACATCTTTCATTTCATTATTTTAGGCACTGTACTTTTATTTGTGTATTTATTCTTTAATTTTTTGCCGAGCGAGTTTAGTTTTTTTTTGTGAAGGCAGTTTGTCATTAAAATTTCCTTAAAACATTTTTGTGGTCAGGTTTGGACCTTTAGTTTTTCTTGAAAATTCCTTTTATGCTAATCGTTTAGCCCTGCCTTTACAAGCTATAATTTTGTTCGCCCCGGCTCGGAGTGGTTTAGAACGCCTGGTGGTAGAGTAGGAAGTCTTCCTGGATTTTGGCAGACGGACCTCCAACGACAACAGGAACCCCAGGCGCGGCTCCTGAGAGACTTTCGCCTCGAGCTAAGTACTTTACTAGCCAAAAGATGGCCCTTCACTTAGGGCCTAGCCTTGACCACTTCTCGCTCCGTTTCCGAGAGTGACCTCGAGCCACAGCGGCGCTACGCCACCGCCAGAGCCCCTGTGCGAGTTCCAACGGCCGAACCCTTCGCCGGCCTTACGTTTGCCGTCTGCCATCGCCGTCTCCGCCAGCTGCTCACCCCAGGCGGGCTTAGGCTACTCCGGCCCAGCTGAAGCCTCCCATCCTGTTTAGCTGAGTATTTTTTATTTTTTTTGTACTTCGAAAAATTAAGCTTTGTAGTACTGACTCCTTTTCTTTTGACGTCCTTCTGACACAGTTTTGTTATTATTGTAATTTTTTTGTAGCCGGCAATAAATTTGTTCCACTTTTATTTATTTGTCTCAAAATTGTTCACTCGAGTATCACCGGTGGTCTGGCGTCCACCGCTCATTCTGCCAATACCATTAGCGCCAGTGGCGCCCTTATTGTTTTCACTCCTGCTCCCTTACGTAATCACGACCCACGACCCTCGCTTACGACATTACAGCACCGGGCACAGTTATCTGTGTGTAGTGATCGGCCAGCCAACAAAGGTAGGTGCCTTTTGCGTCACATTACTAATAATAGTCTTATCATTCTTTTTCAAAACAGGGGTTATCCGTGTTTGTTTCCAGCGTTCTGGAAAAGTAGAGCTAACTATAGCTAAATTAATTATTAAGACGAGGGGTTGTGCTAAAACAAACCTAGTGTCTCTCATAATAAAATTCGAAATTTGATCTTCACCGGCTGTGTGAAGTGTTCAGCGTGTATACCTACATTCTACACCAAAAATTCAACTTACATTTAGATTTTTTAATTTTAAATTCATTTTATAAAGAAATTTTGTCCTCTTCTAATTTTTCGAAATGTTTTCAATTTATTGGCAGTATTTTTGAAGGGCATACGTAATACACTGACATGTATCTGTCAGTTACAAATATTTTAATTCTTAAGTAGTTTCCACGACATTATTTGGGCTGTGAGATTTATATTTTATATGTATCAGATAGAGAATTTACTCTTCTCTAATAATAAAGAACAAAAATTTTCAAAAAATAATATTTCGAAGATTTTTTTATAAGAATTTGCTACTTTCGGTTGTGCAATTATTACCAAAACATTTTCAGCTCTTCCCAGTAATGCCCGATTGAGAAATATGTAGTTAAACAGATATTAAGTATTATAGTTTTTGAGAAATCGTCCTTCCAACCTCCCCACATAAACACAACACACACATACATCCACACATATACACACACACAGGCACACAAACATCATCGTGAAAATATTAAAATCGGATTGTAGGGACCTTAAAACGTACTTAATTATTAAAATCCGGATATGCGATTTTTAGCATGAATCCTATGCCTATCTTAGCGGGAGGTAAAAATTAAACGATAGTTTTGTCACAATATGTTGCACCTGATTTTGATCTGTGACTGAAAGATTTTCGTCATCATTAGATATTGAAATGTAAAACTGAAACACGTCTGTAATTCAAAAATTTAGCTCGTTATTTTGACATTTTTATTTCTTTTCATGATTTCATGAAAGGTTAAACCTGCTCTTCGTTTGTTGAGTGAAACAAATCAAAATCATTACAGCGCAAGCAAGTTCATTAGGCCTGAAATAAAACGTAAACCGTATTTTTACGAGCCGATTTTGTGCGAGGTAATAAAAAGTAATTGTGTGCAAAATAAACGATGGTTTTAGAACCGCAATATTAAGTGAAGAGCAAGCGTTACGACCTATCGGGGGGCCAGTCGATATATACGTTCACCGCTGGATGGATATCAAACATATTTAGGTTATAACGAGACGAACAATGTATTTTTTATCGTCTCGCCATTAAGACCACGAGAAGTGGCTCGTTATTGATATGTTTTATAGGATTTAATAAATGTTACATGGCGATTTTATTTTGTCGTTCGTTTCGCTGAGACTTGTTACTATGGCTACGACAATCGCTAGATAAAACTCGGTCGATGCAATGACATTTCGTTTGGTCATTTCAAGGGTTTAAATGTACATTACACACAATGTTTTGCTTTCAAGATCCATCTAAACGGCGATCAAAACGCCACAATTTGTTTACAAAGTACATTTTTGTCCACGAAGCACACAATCTTTGTGAAGGGATCTACGAGTACATTTACCATTAAGGTTTTGTTTTTGGTCAAAAACTTTGATAATAAGTTTTTAATGGATAAGCACGTTTTGGGGTCCTTAACATATGAATTTACTATTTTTACAATGATGCATGTATGTATGGATGTATGTATGTATGTGCGTCTGTGTGTGTATATGCGGCAATTGTTTCGGATCGCATAACTCCAAAACCAAATTTCCAAAAATTATATTTTTTTCGTATTCCTCGAGTTTAGATCCATATATATATATATATATATATATATATATATATATATATATATATATATATATATATATATATATATATATATATAGACATGATTAGATTTTAGTTCCATCTGATTGTTCCACCGGGAGTACCCTCCCTCATTTGCAAGTTTTTCTGGAAAAAAAGCTGTTAAGTATCATTTATTGACATTCAATGTTATTATAAATTATAGTATGTATTATTCTCTATACGACATGATTGCATTTTGTATTTCATAATCAATAGATATAGAGTTAAATAATTATAAAGATATTAAATTTCATAAATCAGCCAGCTTTGCTAACCATGGAAACTGCTAATATATTCATATAATTCAAATTGACAGACATCAATATCAATGAAAAGGAAATGAATGTGGCAGAGATGAAGATGATAGATATTCGGGAAGACACGGAAAGATAAGGTAAAGAATTATAGGATAAAGGAAATGGTTCAAGTGATAGAAGTTTCTAGAAAGATACAACAGAGAAGAGGAGAGAAGAAGAACATATTGGAAGAAGAATGAATAGCTTAATAGAAGGTTGAAGAAACAGAAGAAAACCAAAGATAAGATGGAAGGATTGTATTGAGGAAGATTTGAGAGAAAAGGAACTGAATGAGGACGACACGCAAAACAGAAATGAGTGAAAGAAGAAAATCAGGATCGAACCCGGTATTTACATTTAATTTAATTTTAAGTATTTACATGAAAAAATTAAATTAAACGAGAGGTATTGTGTTGGCCACATCAGATTTTTTGTTCAGTATTCGCAATTATTATTGGTTATTTGCTGTAGAAATATTGCTAAGGCTAAGAGTAGGTAACCGCATATATTACAAAATTGGGGTGTATGTAAATCTGGGAGAATATTTTCAAATAAGTTCTTCTAGCAATTTACATATATTTGTGTTTTGTTTAACTGTTTAGTACAAAATTTTTGTAAACAAATAAAATAAGTCAAGCAGAAAAGAAAAATCTCGCGTTATTCAGTTACATATTTTCGAATATTTTAATCATAGTATCATCTGAAAAACCATAAATAATTTAACGACCAATAAATTTCAGTTATTATTTGGTCCAATATCTTCTTTGTCGGTTTTTTGTATCTCCTGAAATTTTTGCTTTCATGATTTATGTTATTTCTTAATTGAATGTTTTGTACGAATATATTTTATGTACATTAATTGTAATAATCTGTAAGATCTTACTACCCTGAAGAAGGTGCAAGGGTGCACCGAAACGTTGGTATAGTAAGAATAAATGCTATTTGACTGAACTTTCTAGTAATTGTTAACACCGAGTCGACATCAGAGTCAAGAAATTACCCACAATTTTTTTATGTAGGTATTTTATAAATAAATTTATAAAATTATCTATTTTAATAAATCCCACAGCCTATGATTTATAAATATACTACATATGTGTAAATACTCATCTTAGTTGAGATATTCAAATATATGTACTTGATATATCACTGTTAAAAAACTAATCATTTCAAATTACAAAACCTAAACGTCAGTATCACAAAATAAATTTGAATTAATATAATGGAAGTGGAATATATGAACATTAGTTATATTAATACAAAGAAACTTAATAAATTTGCATTATTGGTAAACATATAAGTACCTATACTCTATTCTACCCTACTAATTTAGTATTGTGGAGAATAGGGCACAGTTTTGAACTCTCTGATTGGCTGATATTGGCGCCAAGTTTACGCAATGTATTTTAAGACTACTGTCAGTGTACATGCCATGTGGCATCTTCTGTCATTTTTGTGTGCAATATCCGGTATCGTCTTTATCCGATTTGGAAAGCAGGTAAATATTTTATTTTTCATACCTACTGACTAGAATAATGACATTATAATACCTTTTTAATGTTTCAATAAAATGTCAGATGACAGCAGTTAAATACTGCCACTTTTTAATTTCGCCCGTTTAGAACACCATCTACTGAATTTGTTAGGTGCAACAGACTATGCGAGAGATAATGTTCTAGCCATATCATTTTTTTAATTTTTACATCAGTAAATGTATTTAAAATATTTGCTACATCTACGGGGTCTCGTGGCTGCATGCTTGATGTCTAGTTGCACCGATAAGGCTTAAATTTTAAGGGACCCTTAAACAAAAAAAAACAAATCAAAATTTGACGCAGCAATGCATAATGATTCATTTCACATTTCATTTCGATGCAATATTGTCAATTTAAGGAAGGCTTAAAATTTAAGTTACGTTGGTGCAACCGGCCATGAGTGTCTAGTCGCGAATTTGGGGAACCGGGTTCGATCCCTACCGACGCCAAATATTTCGAATTTTAAATAGCACAAAATTGATCCCTGTGATGCATTCTCCACACCAGCAATGAGCCCTTGTGACGCCTGATAAACGCACGCACGGTACAAATGTGTCGTCATAATTTCCGAAATCTGTATACAAAGTAAATTGGCACACCCAGAAATGAGTAATATTCCATGATGATATATTTATTTAAATGCTTAACTATTTTTCTTTCGATTGATAATATACTTAAATCAGGCGGTCTAGTTTAGCTTATTAATCATCTGAAATTATTTTCTATACATTCATAGTGTAATTATTTAATATACCACATCACAAAGCGACCATCACTGCTCGGATCCTGGGGTCGTGGGTTCGATTCCCACCAGGGGCTTGGATGTTTGTGACTGTCCTTTCATCGCATCTCCATCAACGCAGCGTATGTAATATTGAAATAAAAAAAATGTAATGAAATAAACTCATCTCCATAAATATCACCAATTGTAATAACTAATTACAATAATAGGAGGAGTCTAAGGTTAAAAATATATATATAAAACTAAAACAATTACCCCTTAACCTTAAATAATAATATAAGCTAAAAGCTAAATACGTATTTCGAGAACTAAGTTCTCATCATCAGTAGTACAAAACAAAAGTTTAAGCAGAGAAGTTAAGATTACTCAACATGTAAACCATGTCAGAGGTCTAACAACTCTGAGCAAACAAGGGAGAGAACTGGGATTATATAGGGATAGGAGTCACAGGTGAATGAATACCAATTAAAACTAAGATTTAACGTCCAATGAAATTTAAGATTTAAAATGTCCTATTAAATTTAAGTTTCTATTAAATCGAATAATTTAGAATTTGGTATGGGACCGAAATCTGCGTTCATCAAGTTATTTTTAAATTTATTTATTATTAAGCTCTCGTATGCATCTAAATATCTATCATTATTAATATTCTTTAAAAGTTTAATGTTAGAATTGTTAATTTTGTGATTATTAATGAACATATGTTGAGCCACGCTAGATTTTTCGGGATTACCGCTTTTTAGATGATAAAAATGTTCTTTAAACCGAGTGTCAATTTGCCTTTTAGTTTGCCCGATGTAAACTTTATTACAATCATTACAGCTAATTTTATATATACCGGATTTTTTGTTAGTGTCAATTTTATCTTTAGGATTACCTAATAGAGATTTAATAGTATTACTTGATTTGAAAGTCACGGTTAAATTTTGATTTTGAAAAATTTTATTTAAATTTTTAGAAGCGTGATCGTACGGTAGTGTTATGTATTTATTATTATTTTTATTATTAAATGGTGTTAATGTTGTAAAATTAGAAACGGATTGGCGATGTTTAAATTTATGAACTAATTTATCTATAGTTTTAACCGGGAAACCGTTATATTTAGCTATTTCTTTAATATAGTTTAGTTCAATATTAAATCTTTTTTTGTTTAAAGGAAATTTTGTTAATCTGTTTATTAAAAAATTGAATGATGCTAATTTATGTTGCCAGAAATGATTGGAGTCAGCAGTTATAAATCTGTTAGTATTAGTGGATTTTCTGTGAATATCGAACTCTAGTTTATTTTTATTTCGAATAACCAGTACGTCCAGAAATGGTAGTTGTTTATTAGTTTCTTGTTCAATAGTAAATTTAATTGATGGGAAAACTGAATTTAAATTGTCTAGAAAAGTTTTCAAATCGCAATTTTTGATATTAACTATGGCAAAAATATCATCTACATATCTAATCCAAACTCTAGGAAAATATTTGTTGTTTTTCTTAAATTCAATTTCGAAATTACTCATGAATAAATTAGCCAAAAATGGTGATAAACTATTTCCCATAACTGTACCTTCATTTTGGTGATAAAATTTATTATTTACTTGAAAATAATTTTGATTCATACAAAGTTCAGTGAGTCGTAAATATTCATTAATTTGTGTCACATCCAAATTGTTATTTTCTAAAAAAGTTTTTAAATATTCTAAAGTTTTCGGGATCGGTACACTTGGAAATAAAGAACTAACGTCAAAAGAAACCAATATTTCATTTTTATCTAAAGTAATATCTTTGACTTTTTCGATGAATTGTAACGAATTTTGTACGGAAAAAGTTTGTGGTTGATTTTGAAAATTAGTAAATTCGTTGACTAACCATTTTGAAAGCAAATAAGTTGGTGAATTTATGCCAGAAACTATAGGTCTTACTGAATTACCCGGTTTATGAATTTTTGGAAGACAGTACATTTTTGGAACTACTGGGTTTGAAACGTTAAGTTTAAAATTTATATTTTTCGTAATTAAATTTGGACAATTTTTAATGGTGTTTTTATATTCTCTAACCATTTTAGGTAAAGGATTTTTATTAATTTGCGTGTAAGGTCCATTTGTTAATTGGTTATTTACTCTATTAAAATATTCTGATTTATCTAAAATGACAATTTTGTTACCTTTATCGGCTTTTAAATAAAATACGTCGCGTTTTTTAAGATTATTTATAAGTTTAATATCACTATTATTAGGTTTGTTTTTAAAACGATTTAAATTATTATTTATTTGAATTTTACAAGCGTTCCTGATGTAATCTTTAGTGTCATTGTTTAAATATTTAATACTGGTTTCAATGCAAGCTACTAAATCATCTAACGGTGAGTCAATATTATTAGGTGAAAATTTTAAACCTTTGTTTAACAAATTGAGTTCTTCTTTAGCAGATTTCGGTCCCATACCAAATTCTAAATTATTCGATTTAATAGAAACTTAAATTTAATAGGACATTTTAAATCTTAAATTTCATTGGACGTTAAATCTTAGTTTTAATTGGTATTCATTCACCTGTGACTCCTATCCCTATATAATCCCAGTTCTCTCCCTTGTTTGCTCAGAGTTGTTAGACCTCTGACATGGTTTACATGTTGAGTAATCTTAACTTCTCTGCTTAAACTTTTGTTTTGTACTACTGATGATGAGAACTTAGTTCTCGAAATACGTATTTAGCTTTTAGCTTATATTATTATTTAAGGTTAAGGGGTAATTGTTTTAGTTTTATATATGTAATAACTAAGATTATTATTATTATTATTTAATATATCACATTTGTTACAAAAAAATGAATTCTCAGTATATTTGACAGTGGCAGGTAAATGGCGGCGATACATGGACATACCCTGAATATAGAGGTACCATAGTGTACTGGGATTAATTGCACAATCAAACGGTGAAACCTAGAAGCTCATATTTTATATTTGAGAAATATGTGTTGCATACATATATTAAAAATAAATACATAGAAAATTTATATTTTCAGAAAATAAATATACAAGTTGAATCAATGTATTTAATAATTTAGTATGCGCCCCTTTTTGTTTGCGCCCGTATAACTTGGATACCTTTGACACTCCTAGTTGGGCCACTGTACAATGGTTCTTATTAGTGATGAATTGTTCGTTCAATTTTAGTGATTCAGTTCATTTTGCTACGCTCAGTAAAGTGAGTTGTTCATTGACAGTCATTCACTTGAACGACAAGGGTTTTTCATATGTGCTGTACTGCTGAGCTCACTTGCACGAGATGTGTCGTATGTTTTGAACGACTCATAGCGTGTAGAGCGCAGCATTAGTTCTACTCCGTGCTGTATTTAATTCAGCTGAGCTACTGAGCTATTTAGTGAGCGGTGAGCCATCTGTGCTAGTGTACTGTTTAATGAGCGGTGAACGATCTACAAAGCACAGTACGTGAACGATAGTATAGCACGGGAACGAGCGGACGGATAGTGCACTAGTGAGCCATGTGCCGTACTTTGCGAACTAAAGAGCCGTTCGTTCATGGCTCACTGAAGTGAGTCGTTCAAAATGAACGACTCGTTCATGAACGAACCATCATTAGTTCTTATGGTTATGTAATAATAACTGTTGTAATTACATTGTAACTAAGGATGAGGAAAAAACATGTATTCCTATTGGTTTATTACTTAATGAATGATATAGTCATGTATAAACTTTATTGACTTATCTGATGGACAAATACAATTGTAATTGTATTTTTATATAAATATTAAGCTTGTTATTTTAAAAATGACACGTGCCAATAACATTTTATAAACTTATATTTACAAATTTATTCATGAAGTCCATTGCAAAACATTTTTTCATGCCAAAAATATATGAAGAATCCTTAAATAAGCATCGCTTCGTTCATCGAGAATACATAGTCGTATTTCCTGGCTATAATCCCATCGGAAACAGAGCCCATAATCACCGTTAGCTATTTGTGAATACCGCACAATTTTTATCCCCGAGCTTTGATCCATCAGTCTTAGTAATACAGGCCACGTGAATCAGCCAGCAAACAGCACAGGGCCGGAGTGAGGACGTGCCCTGGGGCTAATCCGCGGGATTGCGGCCCGCACGTCGCTAGATAACCGGCGTCGGCGTCGTTATTGATCATCGACGTTATTTGTAACACGGAGAGCATGGGAAAACAAACAGCAGCTAACCCTTCCAAGTCCGCCAGACAATTACCAACCGGACAAACACTGAAGTCATCAGATGTGGACAGTTGTCACTGTCTGCGGTAGCAGACCCCACGGACCCTCGGGGGTACTCTACGTTTGATGTGTGAGGCTGCTGTTGATAGCCTTTCATTACGCTACAAGATCGATGGAAATATCACTCTACAAATAATTGCTATTTTGCTCTCCTCTTATTTTAATCTTCTCTGAATATGACAACTCCAAATCCAAATGCAAGGCAAAATGGCCAAAGCAAATAAAGTAACGTAATATTCAATGTTCATTTCAACCTTCAAAGAGAAACAGTATTTAATTTTCTCTGTTTCGGTATTATAATGGCACATCCTAGCACGCTTATTGATGCTAGAAGAAGCTTAATTTTTTTGGTTGCATTTTGTTATTTGGGATTGGTATGACTGCACTAAATACACAAAATATCTAAGATAAAGTGCTCAGCGGGCCCA
Organism: Harpalus rufipes; assembly: GCA_951394225.1. Lineage (NCBI taxonomy): Eukaryota > Metazoa > Arthropoda > Insecta > Coleoptera > Carabidae > Harpalus > Harpalus rufipes. Next base: position 15,520,024 of record OX596284.1, on the reverse strand, counting down.
CAAGCATAGGGGACCCATGCTAATCTGTGTATGTCAAATGAATAAATGCCATTAATAAAAATATATTTGATATTTAATAATAAATTAATCGAGTGATTTGCAGTAAATTCCATAGGTTGTACCAAAAACATTTTATACACTGAAAGCCTGTGTAATCTGAAACAACCAAGTTCCATCAAAATTTTAAATAGAATATGTTTTCCAAGAAATACGTACAAAATTTTCGTTTCAAACCGTGAAACCTTCAAATCTAATGTAAAAAATTGTATTTCATAATATGTCTCCAAATTGATTTAGAATGCATAGGCGTAGATGAAATACGTGTTTTTAGTGTTTTGCAGTAACTTCCATAGGGAAATCGGTATTTTATCTGCGTAACCGAATGTACCACGAGGCCCCCCAAAAACCTTGTACAGTGGAATTTTTCAAGCGGACAGCACTAGTCGCCGATTATTTATCCGGTTAGAAGAGGTGTCCGTTTAAAAGGAAAATGAAATTTTGCCAAAAAAAGGAATATTTTATTTTCGCGCTTTAACAAACCATTTATAACTAAGTTTTGTCTATGTTGAGGCCCTCGATTTAAAAAAAAAACTCCTCTTCTGTTGCGGATTTACTTGGAAATCAAAAATTTTCATTAGTTCTGTCCCCTTATCTATAATTTCATATGCTTGAATTTTTCCGGTATTATACCGGGCTGCTAACTTACATACACAAGTTTTTCTTTATCGAAAATATCAATAATTTGTTCCTTTTCTCGCAACGTCTAAGAGTACATCTTGCTATTTTTTAAATATTAATTTTACTTAAACGCATAACCCTATACGTGCGTATTGAAGTAGTAAGTACTGTAATAAGAACAAAATTATAAAAACGACTGCTTATTATGACTCAAGTTTAAATATATTGTAAACAGTAGAATCCCCAGTACAATGCTAATGATTTTAACTAACGTCCGTATGAAAGGGCATTTCTTAAAAATCGGATCTAAAATTAGTGTCCGTTTCCGTTTAATAGCGTGTTTGATTAAAAGAGATAGGTTTATTAAGGAAATCAATATAAAAATGCCAGTTCCCGTAAAATTGTCCAGTTAATAGAGTTGTCCTCTTATTGGAGATGTCCGTTAAGAGAAATTTTATTGTAAACACTAAAAAATAGTAATCTGTCATATTATGTCCAAAACAACCAGGTTAAATTTATGTTTCATATTATCAGCCATTTACATTTCATTTCTGAGAGTGGTTGCCGTAGGGGCTCCATCACAATGGTTTTTTGCCCAGGGGCCCATAATGCTGTTAAGATGGCTCTGAATCTTAGCAATGGACAAAATAAAAACACAAACCACTATTATCAACCAATTCTGTCAATAATATCCTTTATAGGAAGTTGTCACCTATTTTTATAAAAAAATGAAATATAAAACACTCGTTACAGAAGGCTGCTCAAACAATCGTTCGTTCGCATTTTCGCTGCTACGCGCTTCGAAATTCAAACTCGTGCTTGAATACTCGTAGGTTGCCGTCCGTAACTTATTTTTTAATATACTATTATTGGAAGGCCGAAATAGAACGGTTTTAACGATGTACTTTTTAAACGTAAGCGTTTCTTTAAAATGCGTCTACTTTACTCTCGTTTCCCTTAAAATTCAAAAGGGTATTTGATAAAAATTATGACATTTAATTTAAGAAGAACACTTAACCACCTGTTTATTAATATAATAAAATGAAGCCATTACACTTTATGGTTTGGTATAAATTGTACAAGATTCTTCACTCGCAATTAAATTTGAAATGGACCCTTAAAATGTAATTGTTAATTAATTTTTGTACCATATTGTCACGTTTTCAATTTTCTTGATAAATTAAGTGCTACATTTTATGATGGGCAGAAATATGCCTCTATAAATTTAGATTTAATCAGAGAAAAACATTTTTAAACCTAAATAGCAATAAAGTTTTACTTTTAGATCGTTTACAATTTATAAACACAAGATGTCTTTTAGACAAGCATCGGTAGATATTTCGCCAACTAAAATCCCATTTAGGATATTTAATCCCTGAAAGATCTCGACGTTTTAAAACTCTGGAGAAGACGTTCGCTCGTTCGCGCATTAATGGGAAATTAAAGTAGCGGATACAAGGGACAGAAATTAATTTAGACGTTGTTATAGCTCGTGTTTTGACGAAATGCGTTATCATTATAGCGCAGTTATACCGAAGAAGACGACGGGACCGACTTTGATAGCCCAGGAAATGACACCGGGCTTTCTTCCGCTCAGACGCACGTCGTAAAGAATCGTTATTAAATGCTGTACACGTAAATCAAATACTTTTACATTTAATTGAAATTGCATGCACTTTGATGATAGGGATATATGGAAAACGTTTATTACAATTTTTTTTTTAAGGGAGGTTTTGAACAGCGCCATAAATTGTATGGATCAAAAGTTGTATTGTTCAAATATAAAGAATTAATACTGGATTTTAATAGCAAAGGAGAGAAATGTATTATTTTTGTGTCACAAAACTTTCCCCAAAAAAATTTGTTGGACGATACTGTAAAGAAAGTATATTAAAGTTGCTTACTACTACAAAAATCTGTTGTGGCCAGCTCATACATTTTATGTTATATAGAGTGCGAGCAATTATGTAACTTTGACAGATAGTAATAATGTACATAGGTGTCAAATATCATAAGTTTTCATTCAAAACATTATGATTTTCCAAATCGATGTGAATTATTTTCCTGGACAAGTATATTCTATACTATTGATCACAAATAAGCATCAGAATATTTTGAAATTTTGAATGAAAAATTATGACATATGATAATTGTGACACTATGTAAATAACCACTAGCCGTCATTCTGACACGGATCCTCATTTGATTACCAAGGCCAACAGAGTCACATGATTGCTCGCGCCCTATAAGTAACGAATTTTACATTTCTTGTACACACAAATAATTGAAATTGTATCTCTTCTTTCGTTCTATGAGAAATTTTGTCCTACTTTTGTAATATATTTAAAATTCTACAAATTCATTGACAGTATTAGCGGTATTTCTTAAGGATATATGTAATATTAACATACCTATAATTTTAAATACATATTTATTTAATAATAGAATTAAATGTACTCGTACCTCCCAAAAAATCATTTTTGACACTGACATTTTGCATTTATCTATCAATTACAAACATTTAAATATCTGAAATGTTTTTGGGCAACGAGATTTATTACAACAGATTATTCTATAATATTATATACTATATTTCTAAACCTATACGAGATGTAATATAATATTTAAATGTATCAGGTAGATAATTTAATTTTCTTTAATATTACCAAGAATAATTTTTAACTTTAACGCATATTTAATAAAGATCTAGTAACCCATTTTCTTCTATACGACGAAATTTAGTTCTGATTTTGTTGATGAAAGACTCCAGGTCAGAATTCATATTATTATCGTAGATAGGTTTCGTGAAAGAGAAGACCTCTGAAGATTTTATAAAATTAATATTTTATTTTATAAAATGGTTGCTTTGCGGCTATCGATTTCGTCGAAATGACATCAGGCCTACAGCTGACTCAAAGTTTATTTCACATACCTACCTTTTAAAAAATACATCTCCTTAAATGTTTTCATTTTAGGGCTCCTACACATTGTTGTACATTTTTGCTGTAAGTAACGCCCAAATATGTTTCAGTAGGTCCCATAGGATATTTTTTGATTTTCCTTTGTTATCATTTTATTGATAATATAAATAATACTTTTTTTCTATTTCGGACTATTCTTGGACTCGTACGTTAATACATTACCTTATGATACTTGTTTTCTAATATACTATTAACGCACGGTCTTTTGTGAAAAAATAAGCTTCAATAAAAATTTCAGCCCATTTTCTTATTCTGGTTTTTTGAATGCAAGAAAACATTTCATGGGTGGTTTCACCAACAAATATGTTAGATCGCTGACGTCAAACAAAAAGAGAACATTTTTTACACAACCGTAAAAAATTACAAACATTTTACGAATTTTCACTTGATGCGTAACATTCCGAGAAACTGACAACATGAAAGAAAAACCGGTAGCTGCCATCCGTCTTCATTCAGTTTCAAACCTTTGCGGAACTTTAAATTATTGACATGCAAAAACCGAATAATAAGAGGAAGAGTAAAAATAACATCGTTATGGATTCAACTAGTCACCAGCACTTCGGTGACAATTAGAAAGGTGACAATCAGTTCGTGACACCTACAAGAGCACATCTCTATTCTTGAAGCTATATGAATGTTTGATATTGTTTAATAATAGCACAATCTCGCTGAACGCTTCATTTAATACCTGATGATATTGTGAAACATTTGATGGCAACATTCATAACCTAGAATTAATAAGCCCAGGCTCATAATAATTCGACCGGTTAACATTTCCAAAAAGAAATTATAAAACCTACGCAAATTATGTAGTAGCGTATGTTCAAAAAGTTTTTGCACAAAATTCAACAATATAAAATGCATTTATTGAAAATTTTGTAATACTTAATAATTAGCTGTTTCATAAGCAACAAAATTATGAACTTAAATTAAATAAAGATGAACGTGTTCTTCCACAAAGCGTAATTTTCTACGGACACCTAACATTGGGTTTTGGACGACACTTACATCGATTTCTCGAAATTTACACTGAGGAACTCCGAAATTAAGGGGAATGATTGTTTTTATACTGACAATATTACAGAGGTTTCTAATAATGTCAGATATAAAAAATCTGTTATGGCCAGTACAATACCTCTCGCCATTTCTATTTCATGTCATATAAGTGCATTTAACATTTCTTGTACACACAAAAAATTCTAATTTTTCATTCCAAATTTCATGATTTTCCAATTCCATGTGGTTTGTTTTCCTCTACAAGTAAATTCCACATTCCTAGTAACAAATTAACTACCTGAACTTAGAAAATCTTGAAATTAAAAAAATTATGACATTTGTCATCTATGTACGTAACGTACGTACCATATATTTATTTTCCTTAATCTATGGTATTACTAACTGTCATTCTGACAAGGGCCCTCATATAAATCTACTTGTCAGACCAACAAATGCACATGATTGCTCGCACCCTGTTCTTTTCTATGAGGACGTTTCTAAATGTCAGAAATTCTTCCAATTCATTGACGGAATCGACGGTATTTCTTATGGATATACAGGGTGGGGCAGAAAAACCTATCCGATTTCAAATCCCTTTTTCTCAAAAGAGGGAGCAGGTAGAGTAGTGGGGTAAAAACCGTTAGAAAGCCGGTTTTATGCCATTTGTCAGTAGTCAACATGCCTTGGTCTGGTGAACATCGTGCTTTTGTTATTGAGCGGTTTATCGAATGCGGCGGTTTGATAATTGCTACACAACGTGCTTTTCGAATTCATTTCGGACTCGGGCGTCATGATCCTGTTCCACATCCATCAGGAACCCCTCCATAGCCCAAAAGTGACTGTGTGGTGTGCTCTTTCCCGCCTAGGCGTCTGGGGGCCTTACTTTTTTGAAGAAAATGGGCAAACCGTAACGGTCAACAGCGAGCGCTATTGTTTCATGCTGGAAAATTTTCTTAGACCCAAAATGGAAGAAAATGGCGTGGAAAATGTGTGGTTTCAACAGGATGGGGCAACCGCCCACACATCGCGACGATCAATGGACATTCTCAGGGAACTTTTTCCCGGTCGCCTCATTTCCCTGAGAGGTGATCTTGGCTGGCCGCCGCGCTCACCGGATCTCACTCCATGTGACTTCTTCCTTTGGGGTTACCTCAAATCGAAGGTTTACCAGCATCGACCAAGGACCCTTCTTGCTTTACGAAGGGAAATTGCTCGGGCAATTGAAGAAATTCCTGTGGAAATGACGGTGAAAGTCATGGAAAGCTACCGCGAGCGCCTAAATCAGTGTATCCGCTCCCAAGGATGACATTTGAGTGATGTGCTTTTCAAAACTTAAATTTAAAAATGGCATAAAATTTGCGATTGCGATATGTTAATAAAAATTTTTTTTGACAAGTTGAGTGGTTTTAATTTTATAACGTTTTGAAATCGGATAGGTTTTTCTGCCCCACCCTGTATGTATTTTACCTACAATTTTAAAAATTTAGTTAAAAAATAATAAAAAATATTAAATATACTTCCCAGAAAAAGCTTTCAGTAGTGTCACTAAAACTGTTGATTTTTGACGTTGACATTTATTTGTCAATTGCAAACATGTGAATTTGTCAACTGGTTTCCTTGGTGTAGTGATCTGTGGTTTGGACCACAAAACAATAAGGTATGATTTGTTACCTCAGATTATTCTATAAATAATATTCTTTATCTCTAAATCTATAAAAAATATAATTAAAAAAAATATCAGATTTAGAATTTAATACTCTTTAGGTTTTGCAATAATATAAATTTTCAAAAAATAATATTTACAAGATTTTTTTAAGAAACTACTACTTTTGGTTGTCCAATTGTTACCAAAACCTTTTCAGCTCTTCTCATTAATGTCATATTGAGGAATACGTAGTTAAGCAGGTCTTAAGTCTTATAGATTTTGAGGAATCGTCCTTCCAAGACACACACACACACGTGCTTATTCACTAAAATCTCGATATGCGATTTTTAGCACGAATCCAATACCTCTATTAGCGAGAAATAAAAAGGCCAAATTCTCAGATAAGGTGTTGGTATGGTGCATTACTTCCACATGGAGTGTATCCAGGCACCCGAGCCGAGTTAGATAAAATCCTGGATAGTCAAACATCTAATAAAATTGGTCAACTTTATTGAAGAATATACACGGATTCAAGAATATCCGAGAAATCGATGTAAGTGTCGTCCAAAACTCAATGCTAGGTGTCCGTATATAAAGTTGCACCTTGAGGAAAACCAAGCCCATCTTTATTTTAATTTAAGCTCAAAATTTTGTTAGTTATGATACATTTAATTATTAAGTATTACGAAACTTTAAGTAAGTGCATTCTATATTACAAAAAAATTGTTGAAATTTAAGCTAAACGTAAAGGGTCTCGATAAAAAAAAATCTGGACTAGAAATTCCCCTTTAAATGTAAGTCGAACTATTAACACCAATCATTTTGTTCAACAGGTTTTATAAGTTTTAAGCGTATATCTAAAATAGTCGATTTTTTTTTGTAGAATTATATCACCATTTGTGTAGGTTTTATAATTTGTTGAAAACGTAAACCGGCCGAACTAGTCTAATCAAAATAAGAAACAATACATAGATGTTTTTAAACGGCTCTGCCCAACAAGTAAACAGAAACCTGTAGTGAGTTTTCGCGTATACACGTCTATATTACTTCTCCTCGTGACGTAGTCTGTTGGTGGGTTGAGCACTAGAGGCGCTGCTAGGAACACGGAAAATGAATTACGTTCCGCGGTGGACCGTCAAACGTGTACGACACACACGAACATCGCTCGTAAATGTGGGTGGTGCTCAGGCCACCCCATATACACATGTACCAGCAGATGTGCAGCTAGAGTTATTGTACGGGTATGTGGATACTGCAGGTGTCACAATACCAGACTTATGAATGGTAGGATAGGTCTTTTTGTACGATGAAATAGGTCTGATTACCAGGTTGTAAAAGACAAATGGGACAAGACTAGTTTGAAGTTTTAATACAAAAATGTCATATATCACTTTTTTCCATTATTATACAGAGTAGAACAATTGTTACGGTCGCAATTCTCACATATACATTTTGCCGCGAATTGTTACTTTTCTTTGTGTACTTACCTTCCTAATTTAAATCTGGCTATCCTTCGTCGTCTTATTAATTGCTATTCTCCCTAACTTTCTTGTATATTTGCTTGTGTTTTTCTCCAAATAAATTACTTGTTGTTAAACTTATCTGTTTTATTGGTTATATTTCTGTTACCGTGTTCATATAAGTGTTAGTTAATATACAATGGCTTTTATTTCTTTAACTTACCTTTATACTTATTTTGGCTACTTTTCTCCTATATTTAGAGATATTTAGTATATATACAAGATTTTATTCTATTGGTGACCTTATGGGCCTTGTTTACTTTTTTTGACACGTTTAAATTATTTGATCGGTTTACAAATGTTGCGCTTGTTAAACGTCTTTAAATATTATATTATTTATAAAAGCCACAGTTTGGATAGAAATATAGACCGCTAGTATGAACATGTGATTAAGGGTGATTAGCGAGCATTTGACTAGCATTGTTTTATCCCTGTCAATCGTTTATTTATTATTTTAGAGAAAAATATTTCTAATAAAAATTATAGAAAAATTAATTGCACACATCTTTTATTTGAAGTATTTTTCTCTAAAATAGTAAATAAACGATTGACAGGGATAAAACAATGCTAGTCAAATGCTCGCTAATCACCCTTAATCACTTGTTCATACTAGCGGCCATAGTTTTTTACTTTCCGTCACCTGGTAAGGAAGGTATTATCTTTGGTCAAAAAATTCGTCCATAGAATTTACTGTTTTTAAGATATCTTTACATGGGTATGTATGTGTATGCCAGTGTGTCATTTTGTGTGTGTGACAGAAACTTATCCTTCGATAACTCCAATATCACAATTCTTTTCCTCTACCGTACTTCCATATATGGAGAGTTGATTACATTCTGTTTATAATTGGTCATCCGAATATACTCTTAATTGAAGTTTCTTACAGTTTTTCTTGAAAAAATGCAGTTGAATATCATATTTTGACAATTTAAATAATTATAAATATTAAAGAATTCTTTATTCCCCATACAGTTTGTTTAACTTTTTTCCTTCATATTAAATTCATATAAATTATAAAGATATTAAATTTCATAAATCTACCAGCTATGCTATAACCATGTAAACTATTAATATATTCAGATAATTCTAATGGACAGATGTCAATGTCAAGTATAATTTACATAAGTATGGAATGTGTAAAATATACACTGCATTGACGGAAGGTATTGTGCTGATTTTTTAAGATGTTTTATTTCAGAATCTTTGGGTAATAATCATTCTTCACATGGCGATCCGAGCTATTTTTTTATTGTTAGTCTTCTGTTGTGAGTGGTTCACATAAATGTTATTTCATCTATTTGGTATTTTATTTCAAATAATGAAGCGCCATCTCCTTTCTACAAAACTTCTGGGTTCCGGAAGAGTGTTTATGCCATGAGAACACATATACTGGTCGTTCTACGGGGTACACGTATTTAACTAGCGTGTTGGCGAGTGGCTGATGGTTGGCGTGATTTTAGTTTTGATGTGAATCAGAGTACTCTTTGTTGTTTTGAGCTGGTTTTGGTCGCGCCATTTTTGCAGATTTGAACGACATTGAGGGTGCCTAGTGACTTTCAAGTTATATGTATTTTGGTGGGTGTTCTGGTGTTGTGTCACGAACATCTTTTTAGGTTCTGGAAGTCATCACTCTTCGGAGGATTTGCGACTTTGCCGTCGGCGTCTTCTTCTACCTGTGGATAGCCCAACGGCCTCCCAACGAAACAACATGGCGGACTAACGTGACATAACCAATTTAGGTTTGATATAATATAATTCATAATAAAAGAGATGGTTGATTGATGTAGGATTCGAGCAACCACTTATTATTTTGCAAATTTGTTTTATTTTGTTAAAATAAACATATTCATTTCGTTGGGTTTAACCTAGTTTCTACGGAATAAATTAATACAGTCCACTGATTTTTGCATATAGCATTACTAGTTAAAGTTCAGCTCTTCTCTGTCGTTTTTCCTGGTGACTTAGTTAATCCCTCTGTCGAAATCAGACCTCGTATGTTTGATTAGTAGTCGAGGTATGCTTGAAAGCAGTTAGTTATAAATGAAATGGGGTTTTCGTAACTGAATTCTGAAATGAGTGAGGAGTGCAAGTTGAAAACTAGCTAACAGACAGAAAGTTAGCAGTGCCTTGCAAATGTTTACCAATTTCATGTCGCTGTCGCGTATTTCTGCCGTCGAGAGCGCTACTATCGCGAGTTTTGTCGAGACTTCGTCTCACTCGGAAATATAAGGTAACAATTTAATTTATTCCAAACGTACACCTAACAATTCTCTTATCAGGGTGCGAACGAGAAGGCACAATGCTTGTCGTGTGGCCCTTCTTAACACAGGGATGGAATCAGGAAAAGAGACACTGTCGTTCATAAGACAATACGGCGGCCTAACTCAGAGATGGTAGCACCTGGATATGCAATTATTTTCATGTGAATTGTCATTTGTGCTTAATTGGATTTTTTTATTTGACGTGTGAATTAACTTTTTGCGGAGGTGTTGAACTCCTTTGCTTCCACTCTTTAAACTGTTCCTTCCACAAACATATCAGGAATAGCAAATCGGACTGCGTCTGAAAATAAACACTTTTCTGATCAACCGTCAGAAATTTTTGTCATTCCTAAGTCATTGATAAAAATATTATAAATCCATTCATAGGATTGATTCGTCAATTTATCAAGACTATATCGCGAAACTAATTTATGTTTTGTTCACTGGTAACAGTTTCAGGCTTGCCACTATGAAGGTAATCTTCATAGCTGTCCCTCCCACGTTTAAATTTAGTTCACTATTTTTGTACCATTAAGACAATATGTTACCAAATTAATTGATTCCGTGTGCCATTTATTAATTAATTAATGACATGTATTATGGTTTTTCAATATTAATTGTAAAATAATTATACTCGCTTGTAAATGAGTACGGATTGATGCTCAACCTTTCCTTTCTCTACCCGCCGTTCCTTGCCCAGCGGTGTTGCCACTTCTTCATAACATAGCTTTTTCAACATGGCCAGTGAATTGGCAACAGTGTAGAAATCTCCAATCCATACTTATTTGACAGCAACAACTACAGAATGTATTAATTTAATACGGGTTTCTATATGATCTTTATCCGAAAAATTAGTGAGCTTCGTAATTTGGGATTTCACTTTTTGGGCAAATTGTGTGAAAAGAGATAAAGTTATTTACGATAATGGTTTCACTTTAGAAGTCGAATGTCGTGTCGAGGCAGCGATGAAAGAGAAAGACACAAAAACCCAATTTTAATGTTTTAATTATGAATTACAACTGCTGAGAAAGTTTTCATCATTCTTTATGAGTTACAAACTTACTAAACTTGAAAACCCGGTGAATTCTGATGTTAAGCCTTTAATCTTTAATGAGATTTATAAAATTTGGACCTACTTCAGTCACATTAAACTTATTTAGGAAATTAATAAATCTAACATTTATTTGCAAACGGAGAAACAATTTTCCAAGTTATTCAGGGTTGAGGAAGTTATAATGACGCAGGCGTAAGCTATAGTACTAGAAAGACCATCAGATGACAACCGAATTGTAAACGAATAAATACTTATGCTTCTCAAAGTTACATTTCTACGTATTTTTTAGTTTTTTTGAATTTGAAGGTTGTATCAAATTTGAGTAACAACTTTGGGGTCGTATAGTACTGAAACTGAATATAAAATGCTTGATAAACATAAGTCTGATTTTTAACTGTTTCCGAGACAGAGACCATTTTGTATTAATGTCAGTAAATAGACTATATAAATACAGTAAAAATCTATATGATATTTTTTCAATTTTTAATAGTTAAGAAGTTATTACCTCTCGCTAAGAGAGGTTCTGAATTCATGCTAAAAATCGCATATCCAAATTTTAATGATTAAGCACGTTTCAAGATCCCTACAATCCGATTTTAATATTTTTACGATGATGTCTGTGTGTGTGTATATGTGTGTGTGTATGATGTGTGTATGTGTGTGAAGATATTGGAAGGACGATTTCTCAAAAACTATAATACTTAATATTTCTTCATAGAATGAATTTAAAATTAAAATATCTAAAGTAGAATTTTTGGTGTAGAGCGTTGGTATACAAGAACTGTTAAATGCAATATGGGGGCCCGTGTCACAAAGATAGCTAGTAATTATGTACATAAATGTCAAATATAATAATTTTTCATTCTAAATTTAGTGACTTTTCAATTCCATGTGGTTTATTTTTCTAAAAATATTCCACACTTCTGGTGACAAATTAACTACGAGAATTTAGAAAATCTTGAAATTTTTAATGAAAAATTCTGACATTTGACATCTATGTTTATAATTACCAATTATCATTTTGACACGGGCCCCATATCTGCTTGTCAAGGCCAACAATGTCACATGACTGCTCGCGCCTTATACTTATGTAACCAAAAACGGAAGTGGCGAGAAGTATTGTGCTGGCCACAACAGGTTTTTGAAAATTAAATATTGGTCAAGGTTTCTACAACATTTTACTTCGTATAATATAACTCAAAGGTAAAGAAAATGTCTCATTTAATCGAAGTCGTAACTCTTATAGTCCTCGAAAACTATTGAAGATTTATTATTTTGTTACTTAATTTAAATATGTTTATAAATAATTAGAAGAACACATGTAAGTAAATTTCAAATATCTACCAGCTATACTGACAGGGAATTCTTATTGGAAATGAACAATTTGGAACAAAAATTTGATTCCGTCTCTGTGCCCTCCTCGTCGATAGTCATCTCGGTGTGACGCGCGATAGCAGAGCTGGAGCTGAGATGACACTGGTCTCATCAAACTGCAAATAACTTAATTTAATTCGGCTTTCTCGGTGTTTCGCCTGCTTTCGGCAGGAATCGCGTTACCGCCACACGGAGCTTCCTGAAATTTACACGGGTGACAAATGGCCGGCGTTTAGCGCGTCGCCGAGCAACCAGCAACACTGTTTATTAAATAAACGCAACGTCACACTTTCCCTCCAAATAATTTACTACGTTTTTTATACTGATACTGTTAGTGGATTTTTAATATGGACAAAGTTTGGGAAGATTTTTTTTGTATCAAAAAGCTACATAAATTTTTAAATACATACAAGAAATACTTGGCTTAGGCCACCACCACCGAGACAATCACTGAATCACCCATCACAAGCGACGACTTTAAAAACCATATCAAAAACCAAATCAGAACGAATTGGCAAGAGAAGTGGAACAACACTATTAATAATAAATTAAAAACAATTAAAGCTGATACAAAACCATGGCACACAACAGGTACAAAAAGAGACCAAATAGTCCTAACAAGACTAAGAATAGGTCACACAAGAGCAACACACAGTCACCTCTTTAACCAAACTGAACCAGAAAAGTGTACCCACTGCAACACCAACATTACTGTGAAACATATCATAGAAGAATGCCCAGGATACAATAATGATAGAAACAAACACCAAATCGCAGATACCATCCAAAAAGCGCTGTCTAATAATCCACAAACTGTCCAAAAACTAATTAAATACTTAAAAAACATAAATATGTATAATGTAATATAACATGACATGTAATATATTGTACCTGGATTTAAAAACCTTGATGTTGAAAACCCCTCAAATCTTTCAATAAAAAAAAACTTGGTTTTTGGTACATCCTCATATAAAAAATCTGATGTGGCCAGCACATAACCTCTCGCCGTATATTTTACCTGGCTGTATGCATAAAGCAAAGATTATTTTTATAAATACAAATAATATATTCATATAAATCTGACGTATAAACTTCTTTATTATTCAATAATAGCATGTCTCAACATGAAGATATTTTACCATAAATTATGTTACAATAAATTACAAAGTAGAGTTTACCATATATAAATATTAGGCTGGTAACAGCAATTTTCAATTCGAACAACTTTGTTTACTTTCTCTTCATATTCTTCTAGTAAAAACATTAATTTTGGGCGGTCTAAAATGTATATATCTGGATTGTGCATCTATTCTTATATATCTTCTTTTACATTTTATTTTTTCATACTTGTTATATCTAAATAACACTAATTCCCTTTAATAAAGTGACGGATAGATTGCACTCCGATTATTCTTATATTATGTGTAATTTTGTCAATATTTACAACTTACTTGAGAAGAATTTGATAGCTTTTTCGCAATTCAAAGTTACTCTAGTCTACAGTACTGGTGTACATTGTCCCATAATGTTTGAAACAAATTTAAGTCCTTCAACCTAGACTTGTCATCTCCATAATAGTCACAGATCAAGAACTAAGGGATTCTCCAAGTACATTTTTAATTCATTACTCATTATTTCTGACACTGACATTTATCTGTCAGTTACAAATAATTTAAATTATCAACTATTTTTCATGGCATTCTTTCGGCTGTCAAATTTATTACAACAGATTATTTTATATATTATACTTCTTTTATCTCTAAATCTATGGAATATATAATAAAATATTTAAATGTATCAGATAGAGAATTTAATTTTCTTTAATATTACCACGAAAAATTTTGAAAAAATAATATATTTAGAAGATTTTTTTTCAAGAATCTTCTACTTCCGGTTGTCCAATTATTACCAAAACCTTTTCAGATCTTCCCATGAATGTCCGATTGGGAAATACGTTGTTAAACAAATTTTAAGTCTTATAGTTTTTGAGTAACCGTCCTTCCAACATCCCACACACACACATACACACACACACACACACATCCACACACACACACACACACACAGACATCATCGTAAAAATGTTAAAATCGGATTGTAGGGACCTTAAAACGTGCTTATTCAATAAAATCTGGATATGCGATTTTTAGCATGAATCCAATACCTCTCTTAGCGAGAGGTAAAAAGTAACAAGTCTTACACCAAACATAATTTTTATCTTATTTCTCTCTTTGTAGATGAGTCGTCCACGTAGTGCATGATGGACAGCCACCACGGCGGCTCGCTGCACGGCAGCCAGGGCACGCTGGGCCGGCGCTCGGGCTCCAAGCTGGCACTTGGGGGGCCCATACGTCGCCAGCGGAGCTTGGAGTGGCGTCAAGAACGGGGATACTCCTCCAGCGAGGAGGATCTGCCTGCTAGACCTGATGGCCCTGCTGTCGATAGCGCTGTCTTCGCAGAGTTGCTTGCCCAGGCGCAACAGTTCGGTGAGTGGATTTTTTAGGTTGTCTAAATATTTTGTGCATTTAATCCAATCTTACATATTTCAAATAACAAAATATTACCAAAAATCCTTTAAGAATGTATTTCCTATTCAAGTAATCCACCTGTTGGATGGTTATTTACTCAATAAATAAATATATAAGAAAAAATATAATAGAAATGAATTTGTTCAAAATGTGCTTTAATAGGAATTGGAGCATGTGTAACGAATTACGAATTAGTAGATCGAAATAGGAAGCCTCCTCTCGTATCTTGGATTCCTTGAGTTAAAATCTCGAGGAAGAGAAAATCTGTGGTGGGATTTATTTAAACGAAGCCCAGCTTGATAAATGAAGATTTCTATACGGCAGCAATCCCAATTGGTCGATACGGATACGGAGCAACATCACATCAGGCATCAGGCATGAGAGAGCATCTCTTCTCTACATGTGGCTAGGAATGCTGATTAGATAGATGGTGGGCTCCGACAACAGAATGAAATTCATTCGCTTCTGCGTCCGAAGCTTCATTGAGATGTATCGAACCAATTGCTATAACCGTGCAGGCCGTAATGGCAACCGATTCTGTAAATGGCGACAGCGAAACACGGCCATTACGATTTTCGAACGCCGGCTATTAAGTTCGGAGCCGAGAGTTGATGAGCTATTATGCCCGTTAATCGGGAACAATTTCACCCTGGATACGTCCATTTCCACTGAGCGAAAACCAGAATTTCAACGCGGTTACACCACGGTGAAAAATTTCCTACAAAATGTACTTTAACCGGAGCAAATTATATCTCTTTACGAAAATTGTTATGCATTTTCACCGGAACCAGACCACGGTAGTTACTATGTCCTCAAGAGACATTCATTTCTAACTAATAATTTTGAAAATTATACGCGAGATGAAAGTGAAAATATATTTTGGACTAGAAGTATTTAGTAAACCTTAGTTATCTAATACAGCGCTTGGTTGTAATGGAGCATTTTTCGGCACGGAATATAATATAATATGGTCCACAATTAATCAATAATTATTGAATATAAACAAATGGCAGTTTTATTATATCTAGATTAGTCTGTCTAGATTAGTAGAGAAATATATGTTAAAAAATCAGTCACATTTTAGCCGAAGGAGAGTGATATTTAATGAAGACGGAATCTTTTTCTCCATCATTATTTTGGAAAATACACATTCCAAAAACTAAAAATTATATTTGAATCAATATTATTTCAAAAAACTGTGTGGAATAATTCCGTACTTCATTTGGAATAATTCCGCACGGCTTTTAATGAACCAGAATTTGTTTAGCCGCATAATAGCGCAGCATATCAAATATATTGGTTCAGTTGCTATGATCATGACTTTTTGTTTTATATTTATTTATTTCTGAAGTAACGTTTGACGTTTTGAAGTTTGAACAGTTTTGGAGTTTTCTGTTAATTTCTACAGATATTTGGGAATATCTAGAGCAATGAGTTTATCTAAATAATATATTACTTTGAAAATTAACTAAACATTTTATAGAGAAAAATGTGAAGCGGCAATGAATATATCGATGTTCCATATACGCTACCAGAAGTAAAAGTTAATGATACAGTGTGCCAGTTATTACCAAATAAATCCAAAGAAGAAAATGAATTGTGTTATTATAAGCAATTTATGGACTGGCGTCAAAAAATATATTTGATGGTATATAACATATTGCTATAATCAATTAACATTTTGCAGAATTACTCGCACTTATTGCTCGTGTGTAATAAGGGCCATTCCATTACTTGTTGTAGAATAATATACTATTCTAGGTAGCTGGATTTAGAAGTGATCAAGATCAATGACCCACTTGCCAACTGTTTTAGTTAGGTTGGAAATGCACATTTTAGTAACGAATTGTGAATAAGCTGAGCTTTTCGTATATTGTTCTAAACGGAACTTTTTACAAAAATGAAAACACTTCATTATATTGTGAAACAAATTATTTTAGCATGGAAATACTATCCCCTTAAATTAGCATTAAAAACAAACTAGATTCTCTCGGAACTTATCTCCCTGTCTGTCGGTCAGCACAACGGAGTGTAATGAGAAGAAGTGCATGGAAATTCCTGCAGCGAATTATCATAGATTTTCCTGGAGCTCGGTCCAATCAGCGCAATGCGCGCACATCAACAAGTGGTATCATTAGCTACACAACTGACTCAAATTACAGAGTGCCGGAGTAGTCGTCATGCATTCAATGGCTAGTGAATTCAATTTTGTATTTGCATACGGAGTCAAAACGCCACTGATGGGCATAGAGATACGTTGTTGTTGCCAATCTGCTAGGCGTAGCACGTATGGAATACATGCAGGGAGCGAAAATCAGTGCCGTACGAGGGGGACTTCAGAGAGTGAAAGAATTTTCTTCTATTTTTAACGAATATAAACTGTTGTTTATTCACTCACTTCATTATTTGAAAATCAAGGTTCTTATGCATTAATTTTTCTTCTTATAGCAAATAATTTGTTATACGTCTCCCTTTTTATTTTAAATCTCTCTATACATTCATATTTATATATTATATTTTTCCACTATTTAATTAAAAACGAAATGTTTCACTGATGCTTCTGATTGTCCCTAGTCATAGTTATTAATCCTATCAAAATTGAAAATTAAATGGTTTCAATAACTCCCGCGAAGAATTTGTTTAACATGAGGGTGTTACTTCGGTGACTGATGTTAGCATTGGAAATTTAATTGGACTTCTTGGAGAATCCCCCTTTTCAATAAATGGACTAAAAGCAATGTGAAAAAAATGTGACACGAAATGTAAAATAATCGAACAATTTCTGGGATCATTTGCTGATGCCAGCGGAACGAGGATTGCTTCTCCTTGTCGCGAGACAAAAACGTGGCATCGTACCGAAAAACCAAACATCGACACCTTCGAACACCGAAGAAGATCGACATTTGTATTAAATAAACAAATAGTTAATGGTAAAACTGAAAAAAAAAACTAGTCATGTACATATATTCTTCTAAAAGAATCATTTTGAGCAATAGAATATTATCCGATGAAGTTTTTTTCTTCCGACATACCAGGCCTGTATAAAAATAATCCGACCTTCGGCTAGAAAAAAAAAATGCGTACCTGACCGGGGTTGGGACCCTAATTTCCTTCATAGTAGGCCCCTTGCACATCCATACATTTAGCCTAGCGAACATTCCACTGCTAGAAAAATCTCTGGAAGCCTGCTTTTGGAATGGTCTGCAGCTTCGCCGTCGCATTTCATATTATCTCTCTATTCTCAAAACCGGATATTTTCTGTGGCCTCTTTAATTTCGGAATCAACCAGAATTCGCAAGGAGCCATGTTTGGAGTTTCGTGAATGACTGTAATTCCATTTTTCGCCATGAAAGTCTGGATCAGGTGCGATGAATAATCTGGAGCATGATGCAACTACCAGTTTTGCGCCATCCAAAGATATGGTCTCTTGCATCACAACCTCTTCAGTAATCTCTCATACGTCAAACGACGATTCCTCATTACGAGATTTTGCACCCTCTCATCAACAGTGCTCTGTGGTCTCCCATATCTCTGGTCACCATACACTTATGGGCGGCTATTTTTGAATCGGTTGAACCACTATTGTATTTGTGTTCATCCCATAGTATCGTCTCTAAACACCTGGCGAATCTTCCGAATTGTATCGCTATGGGAGTCACCAAGCTTTTGCCAAACTTGATGTAACATTTCTGCTCAACACGTTCAGTCATTTTGAGCGAATACTTATAACATCTCACATAGCTGCTATCAAGCAGCGAATGATGCACCCGATGGCGAAGCGTAAATTCAGGCATGCGCATGAAGGTGTCCCCCTCCACTGTGGAAAGTGGCGCCGCCCTACCGTCATTATTTTGCGTAGGGAAATCAAAAGTCCGATTCTTTTTACCTCCCTCTACCCGTGATAAGGGAGTTATAGGGATCGTGTTGAAAATCGCATATCGATATTTTGGTAAATGACCACGTTTTAAGGTCCCTAGAACCTAATTTTAACATTTTCACGGTGATGTGTTTGTGTGTGTGTGTGTGTGTTTGTTTGTGGATCCGCTTTACGCTCTACCTCTAATATGGAAAGAAGTAATTAGATTTTGGTTTAAATCAGATAACCGGAAATGGTATTTTACTTGAAACTCAAAATAGTTTTTCTTCAAAAAATACCTTTAAATGTTATTTTTTCGTGATTTGTTATTACAAAAATTAAAGATTATTAAATTTATTAAATTGCATTAATAATTTTTCTATATTTTTTTAGCCTACGCTTTAAAAACAACTCCATGGTTACAGAGTTCAGAAGTCAAATATATGCATCTGACAGATAAATGTCAATGTCAAAACTAGTCATTTAAAATTAATAATAGTAACGTTTTAAAAAGAAAATATTGAATAGAACAATAATTATGTGCTAAGGAACTTATACAATTTCCAGCATAAGTAAATATGTAGGACTGTAGATACGCATTTAAATTAATAAAAATTAAAGGGGGGGGGGTATTGTATTGGCTACATTAGATTTTTAGATGAGGTTTCGTGTTTTTCATTTACTCATTTGTTCAGTTCAAGATCAACACTTAGCGGTACAATGACGGTACGATACTTCTTGTGCCAATATATTTTAATGGACCCATTTACATCTAAGTTCTCTGTACGATGACAGTACGATGACGATACGATTACGGCACATTGATATTCACTGATTTACATTAGCGATACGACCACGGTACAGTATAGTTTTATTTCTATTGAAAAAATATAGTATCTCAGTGACTGCGTAGTATTTGCATGCAACGGGGAGTGGAAGGTTGCGTATGAAGAGTACGTGCACGTCGCGTTGATGTTCATGCCAAAATCAGCTGAGTGGAAGTAAACATATGCTAGTACGTGATTGACATCTGACATATTTTCGACTTTTTGATTTTTGTCTTTTAGTTACACAAAAATGTAGTCAAAATGAGCTAGATATGAGAAATTATGGTATACATTATTGAACAAAAATTCTCTGCTTATGACTTATTACAGTAAGTACATAAAAAACAGTATCGTTTTCTAAATTTTTCTGGATTTTCTTCATTTTCTTCTTCATCGTCAAGAGTAAAGCCAATTATAGCCAAGTCGGTATTTTATAAATTTTTAATACACGATATTTTCTACTTTGACACATGACGTCATAATTTATAAAAGACAAAATTATATTTTCATGGTATTTTATGTTCGTACCGTCGTGGTACCGTCTAATGTAAATGCCTCGTGTAATTGACATACCGTCATTGTACCGTTATGGTACCGTCATTGTACCGTCATTGCACCGCTAATCTAAATCAAGCCTTAATATCTCGGACTATTACAACTTTTTCGAATGTTAAGATGTATTATTACTATTATTCGCATTATTCTTTAACAAAGCGAAGTTGTTCTAAAGTGTCGATCTAGTGTCCTGTCGGTATTCTCTCCTTTCGGTGCTCCGTCACGTCCTTTGTGTCTTTCTGTCGCGGGAGGCCGCGGAAGGTTTCAGTTCTGATTGATGGGGCCCGGTCCCTTCTAATAAAACCAATCAGCTTGCAGCGAAGGGCTCCGCTGCCAATGCTCCCCATGTCACTTAATGCGACTTTAATCTTCCGAGGTATCGACCTCTGAACTCAGATCCAAGTTCACTTTAATTATCTCGCGTTTTATGATATGATATAGCCGACTCATTGGGAATTTTGTCATTGCAGACACCCTCCCGTTTTTACAAATGGAATTGATTTGCGATCGGGAATGAAGCCTGTGAAAAGCTCATAGAAATGTATTGAATTTAAGGCACTAAAAGGTTTCAAAAGAAATTTCTTCCCACAGATAATTGGACATTAAAAACACAATAATTAATAATTTAAACAAATAACTAGGTTTCTTATGATTATCCGTATAGTAAGCATAGCAATGTGAGGTCTCATATGTTCATATGTGGTAAAACTGCTTATACCTTCCGTCACCTTTAGGTAAGAAAGGTATTGTCTTTGGTCAAAAAATTCGATGGAGACTATTTAATGAATAAGCACGTTTTGGGGTCCCTAGAATACGAATTTATTATTTTTTACGATGATGTCTGTATGTATGTGTGTTTGTGTGTGTATGCATGTGTGCGTATGTGTTTAAGACGATCGTGTCGGTCGCAATAACTCCAATACTACAATTCCAAAAATTACATTTTTTTCGTATTCCTCATTTTTACATCCAAATAAAGACTTGATTGGAGTTTGGTTACAATTGAATAACTGGCTTAATTTGAAGCTCTTAACTGTTTTTCTTCAAAAAACACAGTTAAATATAATTTTTTTGATATTTTGTTATTATAAAGAGTGAATAATAATATAAGAATATTTTATTCTCTATACGATTTAATTATATTATTTTCCTCATATTCAATATATTTAGAGAAAAGTTTTGATTTTACGCTCAAAAGGTTATTATTATATAAGGTCCAATATAATAATTGCCATTGCACATAATAAATACGTAGGTAGTAATAGTTGTTTTATAATATATGGTGTGTTAAATTAGCCATACGGGAAAATTCTACGAGAAAGAAAAAGATGAAGAATGTATAGCATGCATTAATCCATGAATTTTCCAAAAAGTGGGCGACTCCAACTTTGCTCCAAAATCGAAACAACAAACGCGTTCAAAGTGCTCAAAAAAGAGTTGAAACATCGTCGAACAAATTAACTCGTCGATTTGGAATGTTACACATAACTATTAGCAGAACTCAAAAATGATGTAAAAATTCTAAAAAGAAAGAAACGTCTCAAATACATATCGAACTAGCTTCAGCGAATCTCCAAATGCCGCGCAGGGTATTAAAGTGTCAACATTTTATAGAAAACAGACCAATCGTTATAAATGACGATCACGACCGATTGGAGATTTTTTGACATTTTTTAGCAGGTAAGTATATGATAATAGCCGAGAAACCCTAAACTAATAAGAAAGAGATCCAGAAAAGTAGATGTTAACATCGTACAGAGACAAATGAAGTGTTTTAGAAAATTACGTAGAATTTAATATAGGTATTGGTTCCCTATTTATTACATACGTTAATAATAGGCCTTACTCGAATAAAATATGCCCGGTTATTAGTGAAGTTTCTGTCAAATTAATTGCTGGACATTTGACACACATTTTTTATTTTCTTTAAATTAAATAATATACTTTATTATTTCTGCCATAACATATTTAATTGTTGGTAAAATACAAGTGCAATGAAATGAACCATAATTGAAATTTGTCAGAATAATGGCGGATAGCGATTGTGTATACTTGTGGATTAATTACGCCTGTGAATTGCTCGTTAAAATAATGAGATGTGCAAATTGAAAGCGACAAAGCTAATGTCCCGTGTTAATATGGAACAGAACACACACAGCTTCATGTTTACTGCTCCTTCGAACACTATATACCCCGGAAAGTGGGAGAAATCATTAACGATCTTCATTTTTGAATCAAACTTAGACATACATTCATTATCATAGAGATCATGAAACAAGGTATTTAATTTGTTCAGTTTTATTTCAATTTTGTAATAGAGATTTGTTGACTGAAATAAATTTTGAAGTGTTGAAAAATGAAAGAAATCTTCGTAATGTAAATCTCTTTCCGTGCTTGTTGGCTTTTTGCAATTCATTGAATAAATCCCTACAATTAATGAACAAACTCAGTTGGAATCCACAGCATCCCAGCAAGCCTTGAAGCAGCTACAGCAGTCATTTGTTATTTATTTCTCAATAAGGTGAAAAAAGCAAAGCGTACACGAAGCCACTCATCTTTCTGAATTATTTGGGCAAATCCCGCGCTCGGCCGGAGTATTTATCGGACATTGTGTTATAAGAGTCGATTGTCAGAAAGAAACAAAAGAAAATTCATTCTCGGCGAAACAAAAACAACTGTAATAAAATCCAGCAGCGGCGGAGTCCCACGGGTGAAGTGTATCAGGAGATGCGCGGAGCGAACTCCAGGAGACGGAATGGGAATGGGAGAGTGTCTAGTGAACGTCTTCCAAGCGTCCAAACAGTGGCGTGGAAGATGGATTTTTTGAAATGATTATTAGTTAGGTAATTGTAAAATTA
Source organism: Harpalus rufipes (assembly GCA_951394225.1). Classification (NCBI taxonomy): domain Eukaryota; kingdom Metazoa; phylum Arthropoda; class Insecta; order Coleoptera; family Carabidae; genus Harpalus; species Harpalus rufipes. The sequence goes on along the minus strand of OX596284.1, from coordinate 15,496,891 downwards.
TAATCAGGATAGCCAACAAATAGGGGAAGTCAGGGAATCATGGAAAATTTTGAGAAATTAGTTTGCCTGGAAGTCTTGGAATTGTCATTGAATATTATTATCAAGGAAATTATTTTTTGTTTTGTTACTGTTTTGGTAATAACTTATGTCCCATAATTTTTGGCATAAATTTCAACAATTTTTTTTATAATATAAAATGCATTTACTTAAAGTTTTGTAATAATTAACTGTTTCATAAGCAACAAAATTATGAACTTAAATAGAAATGGGCTTGTTCTTCCACAAGGCGTAATTTTCTACGAACGCCCAGCATTGGGCTTTGGGCGACATTTATATCGATTTCACGGACTCCATACTAAGAAACCTCGAAAGTAAGGGAAATAATGGTTCTTATATTGATAATATTGCAAAGGTCCCTAATAGTGTCAAATATAAACAAAAATCCAAATTCGCAAATAAGGTGTTGGTATGGTACGCTATTTCCTCAAGGGGTGTATCCAGGCCTCATGTGGACCGAGTAAGGTGAAACACTGGATAGTCAAAGGTACAGCTAACCAAATTGGTTAATTTGATTGAACACCGGGGTTGATTTTATGTTCTGGCCAGATCTTGCGTCCTCTCACTATGTAACACAAATTCGAAATTGACCGACAGACCAAAACGTACCATTTGTTTCGCGAAACGACAATCTCCTATCTTTCCCCAGGCTCATCACATAGAAGGTTTTTGGCTTTAATCTTTAAAAGTTTACAATGGAGATTGGAAAGATCAAAATGAGGATGAACTTTAACGCAGAGTAAAAAGTTTGCGCATTGTGAAAGAACATGCCTATTTTTATTTAAGTTCATAATTTTGTTGCTTTTGAAATAGTTAATTATTAAGTATTATAAAACTTTGAGTAAATACATTTTATATCACAAAAAAAATTGTTGAAATTTGTGCCAAAACATACATTATACACAGTCTGGCTATAAAGTTTAGGACTGACTTTCTGTAGCCCCAAATAACTGTGCCATCCATAATTGGCACCAAAAATATTTTTGATTAACCTTCATTAACAACCCCCTCAAGTTTTATTAATATTGTTTCAGTACAGTTCCCATATGGTATTAATTTGTTGACCTCTTAGATCTGCCACGTCACGGATGTATTCCCTGAACTGCGGTACACAATCAAATTTTGTGTTCGTTTGTGCAAATAACCAACCTAATCATTTGCTTTGGTCTACCCGGGGATGCTTCATTTACTCGCTGCAACATTTTTGGCTGGCAAGAGCGATTTCACGATGTGCTAGATGAAAACAAGAGTGACCCACAGAGAAACCGCCCAGCATCAAGCAGAAACGTCAAAACCATGGAAGCAGTTTGACAACTTTTGGGTTTTCGATCGATGTGATGCGATACAGAGAGTAGTTGAACAACGATATTAAAAAACCGCAGAATTGACTATCATCCAAGATTTATAGAAAAACAAAACTTCTGTCCTTCAAAAATGTTATTGTGTTTCAGTATTCTCCGTATGCTTCTTATTTGATCCCGACTATTCACCTTCCCCAAATTGAAATTGAAGGTGAAAGAAAACCGTTACAAGATGTAACACACACTTAAACCATCGTCACAAAGGTATTGAACAGTATCCCTGTTTTATCTTCCAAAACGCAGTGAATGGACTGGAGGACTGCGCCAACCGCTGTGTGGATTTAGAAGGAATGTATATTGACGTATAAATGGTGATATTGATGATATAACGGCTTTTGTCTTATATGCAGGATGTAACAGAAATAAGTGCATTAAATTTAACCAGTGATAGAACGCATCGTGTACAACAATTTTCTTAATAACTTTTTCTTATAAACCTTCTAGATATTGAGTTCAAATTCTTCAAAGTTTTGTCACAAATTTCATCACCCGGGTATGGTTGAATAAAATAAGCAAATGCATTTTGGAAAAGTAAAGCGCTTTGCATAATGCCAAAATTCAAAATGGGACAATTCTGTGCATGCGTCTACAAACAGCTGTGTCCGTTGTGGTTGTGACGAGCGTTATGCGCCATGAGTTGCGACTGAATACAATAATTAGAAACTGTTGAATAAATTGACAGATACACCAGAAGATGAAACTATACACAAATCGGAGAAAATAAAAGATAGAATAGAATAACTCGACTAAGGTAACATGAAATCAGGCGTCAATTTTTTGTTACAACAGATTAGACCGTTGGACAATCCAAAAATGGTAGGATATATTTATAGGATGTAAAACTGATGCAGGTGCAGGCATAAATGAAATCACAATAGATGTTCAAAATGGCCACTGTCATTGCCAATGAAGGCTGCGACGAAAGGAATCCATCCTCTAATCTTTCCAGCATCTGCCTGTTGTTGAGTATGCTTGTACTGCATTTTCAAGGATGTAATTCTTGTTCTTTCAATATCCTCCAAATTGTCATAATGTTACACTTTGTGTTGTAGTGCTATTCTTCGAGTACTAGACCGTGAGCGTGTTATACCACGATCTTGACCAGCAGGTTTAAAGGACACATGATCTCGAAGATGCTGAAGAATATGCACAAAGATACGAACATTTGGAAGATGATAATTCGGAAAACGTTCTAAATTAATTTGATAGGCTTGAGCAGCGTTTCCCTGAGCTTCACCATAGGCCAGCACATTGTCTGTATACTCGCTATCCGTAAAGGCAGGCAATTTTACTGATTTTAACTTTTATAATAATTATTAATCGATTTATTTTTTAAAAATTTATTTGAAAAAGTTGACAACTTACATTTGTCAAAAACAATTGAGTTATTGTTATTGCCAATGGATCAAATTAGTATGAAAAGACCCAGACCACTCGATAATTTATGTGGAGGGGGGAGATAAAAATGCTAGAAAAAATAAGATTTCGAAAAAAAGTTATTATATATATAGCATGCATAATAAGAAAGTTTTTCATACATGGAATTCAAATTTGTTCCACCCTGTATATATTTTGTTAACTTTTCTTCATAATTTGTCTTATATAACCTTGGAACTCATTATTGAAAGGTCTCTTAAGCTATACTTCGTAAGCCCAATTGTAACATTTTCTGTATTTCCTACGCTTTGTTACAAAAACGAAGGTTGCAAATATCGCTGAATTTAAATGAAAAAAAAATATGGCTGAAAATCTACCAATTACACTAACCAGACAAGATTGGAATTCTTTTCTATCATAATAACTTCATTTGCGGACACATAACCATTATCCCACTCCCCTTAATCTACCTTATCACCACTTTACCGTTGATTACTTTCCATCACGTCCCGATACAATCACAAGAGGTCACTAACTTTCACCACCCCCTTTTCTTGCCCCTTCCGTCGACGAGTCGCTTTGGTGTTTCAGGTGACACAACCCCACGAGCCGCAACATCCCGGCACCGTAACACGTGCGGTTTGCACTTGAACCGTGTCCGTACCGGTTCGCTACCGGTTCGCGCTAGAGGTCGAATGGGCCATCCATCACCCGCCCCCCGCGGTGGCGAGCCAGTGGCGGGGAAGGGGAAATTAACACGGGAGCTAAGAACTGCGTAAATGGAGACATTTTATTTGGTGGATTAAATTTGTTTAATATCTTCCACATATTGCCATCGAAAATTCAAACCTCAAGATTTAGCTCTGTCGTCCTTACGTTTTGTTCTTCGTATGATACACAACTTCCTCAGGATTTCAGGTAAAGCAAAAAGCCCGAGATACGCAGGCTGACCAATGTCACTGAAAACAGCGTTTCCAGTGTCAAAGAGGAACAGAAAATGAAATTCCGTTTTCTATCCCACTCCACGAACTTCTCTTATTCGCGGATTTTAAAGTTTAATTTGAAAACGATGAAGAATAATTCTCAGTCGTACTTTCCTCTTAAATTATTGATGCCCTAATGAATACTAGCGAAATTAAACTGCGAGTTTCATTATCCTCCACGTTGCTAAATAATTATTTTCCTGGAAGATACACGATGAAATTTTTAAGTAAACAAATTGGGATTTAATTATCTTCTTCAGGACGGTTAACTAATAGTAAACTTTAAGTGTTTTCACCAAGGATTGTAAACATTGTAAAGTTAAATTAAAAACACTTCAACAGTTTTCTAACTTACTACTTTCTTTACCCATAATTTTGTAATAACATTTATTTATTACCTCAAAGTTACAATTCGTGTTTTGACAATTCAGTTTGAATTCGATTGTCTTTTTAATTAGTTAATTGGAAAATTATTATTTTCATGGTGGAACAGTATATTAATATAAATTATAGAAAGTAACATTTTCTAGCACGAGTTACAAATTCGATCACGAGCGCGCAGCGGAGAAAGGCCGATCGAGTGCTTGTATTTCATTTTGTAACACGTGTTTTATACTATTTGTTCTTTTGAGGATTTCTTTTATATTATTTCTTTATAAAAATATTTGACAATTTCCAATAATGTAAATATTTGATAGAATTATTAGGTTGGTGATTTGTGTTTTTTATTCTGTCCGTTGCCTAGATATTTAGTGTATTTATTGCAGTCATGCCAATCTCAAATATCAAAATATCACCAAAAATCATTTAAGAATGATGCTCCTTCCAACATTAATATGTCTGCTAGAATGTGACAGTCTAATTCCGAAACAAAGAAAACTTCTTTTATGGAAGATAAACAAAAAAGTGGAGTCATCAACTCTAATTTTTTTATTACTTTAAATGAATGTTCGTTTAATTTTGAAGCACTTCGTATCTTAAAAGTTATAATTATTTTTAGTTCAACTTATTAGATTTTTAACGAAACAGATATATTTTTCGCAGCACTTTCTGTAGCAGGTTGCGCGAGAAAGATAGCAATATTGTGATGTAGAAGTATAGATGCTTAAAATCTCAAATATTTAAAAAGCTAACTATTTTTGTAATGGTTTTTTCATCTCAATCATATTTTTTTCTTGTCTACTTTCAGTATATCTAACATTTAACACAATTTTCTGTTATGGTGGAGGACCCCATTCGGTAATATCAGGCCATATAAAGCCGAAAGTGTCTTGTTTTAAATGGGCTGTACCTAGGGACAGGGACATATTAATGTGTACCTAATATGTATTATCATCATCGTTTATAACGTAGGCATTTAATGTGTACCTTTATACATGCGTGCAAAATTTACACCATGCACACTAATTTATATGCTGAAATAGTATATTTCTCTAAATATAATAACAATAATCTAACCTAAAAAACAAAAGTCGTACTTGCAAAACTTGAGTCGAGTTTGTTGCGTTATTTAGATAAAATATAAGCTAATTAAGCTGCCTGTCGTTTTATAAAACGCCTAGACGACTAGCCAGATTGTAAGATATTGCTAAAAGACCAAAGGTTTGTCAACGTCACATCTGAGTTTTATAACACGTCTACGACTTTTACTAAAAGACAGGTTTTACAATCTGAGAATTAAATTTTAAATGTTTATATGCCAATTTTTAAATTTACGCTTTTGGTGTATGAGTGAAGTTAATATAAAAAATTCGCAATAAACTATAGCGTTCCATTTATACATTCAGTGCAGCTAATGACGTCATGCCCAGCACTAGTTGTTGCAACACATGCGTAGTGCATTTTAAATTAAACATGTTACAAAAGTCCAGTGCAAGTTTGTTCAAAGTCACTGTCAAATAGACGGGTTACGTAGCAATGGATATCACTACACAAGATTTGGACTGTGAAAACTTTTTTTACATCCACTGTACTTACACAAAAAAAATTTAAAGTCAAATACATGAATTTGATAACTGCACTGGCAAGAACTGACGATGGTAGTGAATGCAAGAAAGTGCGCACTCAGCAGTAGCGGATCTAGAAATAAAATTTAGAGGGGGGTCCAACAAAAATAGTTATTTTCGTAACAAGTTATGAAAAATACCAAATATCATGAAAGTATAAATTGACGCACGACGCGTAGCGCAGTGCAAGTCAGTACACATGAGCTAAGATATTTTAATTTCTTACAAATTACGAATATTATATTTTAGACGATCATAAATAAATTTTACTTTATTTACGAAACTGAAATTTAGGTTCAAACGTACGGACAGCTGACAAAAGAATAATTTATACATATTTATCTATTACAAATGTTTATGTTACATTTTTAATTACATATTATTAAATATTTACCAAATGAACACATTTTAACTTGCCTAGCTACAAAATATTGACATAGTAACCTAGTAACCGTGTCAACTACTACGATGTAAAATATATCGTAACACTAATGTCATAAGTTCAACTTTCACTACATTGATATGTCATACTTATTACAATGGTCATATAAAAAATATGTTTGATGTATAACTCAACGGAAAATAAACCAATCAGATAGCTCAATTGTTCTTAGTTGCCTGTATAACATCAATTATTTGCGTTGCTATGTTGTGTTTCGTGAAACACAACTCTTGGTGTATTTCCGTCGCAAACAAATCAATCATATGTAATCATATCATCCATGGATATAAATAAACAAGTAACATTTTGTAAAAATTTAGTAAAAATTCGTTGTATAGTCTTAACATATACAACTCGAGCTTCGAAAATCATCTGAATACCCATTTTGCCGACTCAATATGTTATCTGAAAACACATCTCGTCCTGTCAACTGTATATTCGATTATTTTTGAATCTCTTGTTGTATAACTACTGAATATACAATTAATCGTAAAATAGACCAATCAAATAGCTCAATTTTTGTTAGTTATGCTGTATAACGTCGGTTATTTGTATTGCTAAGTTGTGTTCCCTGAAACACAATTCTTGTCGTATTTCGGTTGCAATTAAATGGTTCATATATAATCATATCATCCATGGATATAAATAAACCAGTAATATTTTTAATTTTTAATAAACATATAGTTGGTTGATTCTTTGTGTAGTCTTAAATATACAACTCGAGCTTCGAAAATCATCTGAATATACAGTTGCGGACTTGATGTGTTACCTGAAAACACATCTCATCCTTTTAACTGTATATTTAATTATTTTCAAACCTCATGTTGTGTAACTATTGATCAGTATTTTATGTAGGTACTCGTATTTTACTTTTGAATGGATCCATTTAGAAAGCCATTCATCAATCAATCTTCATCCACTTACTCTCGGAGATATGTGTACATTTGTTTAGCTCCAATTTCCCCACACAATTTTTAATTACTCATCAGCTATCAATTAACCTCCCTTCAATCAAATACCCTTGTGTTAAAAGCTTCGATGCAACAGGCTCTGATTCTTTCTACCCTTGCGGCTTGGCTATCTTTTCCTTCCCTCAGCAATCACTCGCATTGTCCGAGAGACTCCTCGTGGAGCCCATCGCGAGGTTGTTCACCCTGAGCTCTTCTCCGTCGAGGAGGAAGTTATGGGGCATCAGCAGCTATTCATGTCATACGTGAGCTCTTTCATTACCGTAATGTAAGGAGCGGGTATAGGAAATACGAACAGAGTAAGGTTACAAAAAGGTGAACAGTAAGTAAGTAATAAGTGTCCGGTTGCGGGAATACGACACTGATTTGAGGAAGACAAAGAAAAGGAAAGAAAGAAGGAAGGTGCTTAAATACAGTTCAGAGATCAAAGGTCAACATAAGACACCCTGGTTTTATGTACGTTTTCTGTTTTTGTAACTATTTTCAGAACATTGACATTGAGAACTGGCAAAGTTTTGAGTAGGGCTTCGAAAATAAATTAATAGCTCAAGAAATATTCTTGACTCAGTTTTATAAAATTCCAAATTTAATATTAGAAACTTTTACAACATAGCACTATGATCATAAAAATATTTTGTTTTATTTTGGAATCAAAAACATGTTCCTAAAGGGCCACTTTGGTATTTATATGAAAAATAACATTAAAATTTATTATTCATTAGTTGACAAGAAATATAAATGTTTATATTCAGGTTTAAACAAAATTGCATTTATTTAATATTTGCGATTTACGTTATTAACTGTCTATTTACATGAATATCTAATGATTTTGTTGACTTTTTAATTGTTTTAAATGCTCGAGTAGTTAAATTTCCCATTACTCCAGTCGGTGACACGAAAGAATATGGAACTAATTCTTGACCAAAAAAAGTCATTCTATTGGATCTGCTCAATAATTATCCTGTTTTGACCAATAGAATTACTTGTCTCTGTTCAAGAATTAGTTCCTCATTCTCTAGTCTCAGCGAATGGACTATAGACGTTTTATAAAACGCGGGTGAAACACAACCAGATTGTCAAACTTTTGTTAAACTAATTTAATTTTATTTTTTTTAATTAACTGAAAATTTTATTTATTTTATAATTGTTCAGAAGAGTCACCTTCCAACATCATAAGGGCCACAAGTGGCCCTCGGGCCTACGTTTGCGTACCCTTAGCTTTTATAGTTGCCAAGAAACACATACTAAAATAAATCAAAATTTTGGTTTATGGATAAATGTCAGACAATATAATAAATTCATTTTATGAACACCTCTCTCAAAACGTATTCTTTCTTGTGTATGCCTTTTGATTTCTGTGCAACCATCTTGCCCATTGCAGCCTCAAATTCAACCAATATCTCTTTTGAATAAACGATATCTGTCTTTTTCATATGACAACCAACAATCTACATAGAAACCACAGCATACTTCAAATTCACAACACCAACACAACGATAACCTACTGAATCTCTGAATTTCGCGAACCAAAATAAAATAAAACCTATCACAGGCATAATTAAAATTATAGTACTCGGAACATGAAAGGCTCGTGCTCTAATATTTAATTATGCACTTAATGCATAAATAACTATTGTATATTTTTGTGTAAATTCGTCACTGGACTCATATATCAATGTGTTCGTTAAAAAAACGAAAATAATTGCCCCACTTTAATTACGTGAACTTTCGTGTGAGTGGTATGTAAAATATGTCGATCATGTTAAATGCTGCGACGATGACAGCTGCCTGTTTAACGTTCTAGTATGTTGTTGCTATATTCCTGTACGTTTTGATTTTCTGACAAGACGATATCTGTGGGTATTTTCAATTAATAATGAACTTTGTAACTTGAAGATTCATAGAAAGTTTATAGTAATTTCTGTCGCTCTAACCTCTTTGCCGGAATTCTTATTCCAAGCATGAATCTTGTGCGTTAAGTTATTGTTGTTATATTTAGCTAAATATAACATAACCTAACCACAAAACTCAGGCTTGGGAAACTCGGCATAAGAGGTTAGAGCGCCAATAATTACTATATTTTCTTTTGTTTTTATACAAAAAGAAACCTTTGCTTACGACTCGTATTCTAAACTTCATCCACGTGTAATGCCTATATTATGTGCTCATTAAATAATATACTATTTTTTCAAATTATTTAAGAATATAAAATGTAAATTTATTTAAAAGGTAGGTAAGAGATATTAGTAAATAACAGCTCAAGTAAAATTTTATCCAGTCACTGGATACAATGTGGGTTCTTTTTAATAATGTAGAATCTTCCGTCTCTTTAATATTCCATTAAAGTTCAATTGCGCAATTTGTATAAAATATAAAGGTTTGGATGAAAATTTAAACTGATCATTTATTCAATATATTGAAGTTAATTTTGAGGATAAATTGTTACTGCGCCGGTGAAAGAGAAGGATCAGAGAACAAGTTTGCGTAGGAGGAAAGAATAAGAAGGCAGAGCCGACAATTCCAAGGTGCGTAGCGTTGTAATAACATTTTGCAGATTCCAGAAAACCCTAATTCCAAGTACTCGCTCTGTGTAACTTCAAAGAAGCGCCGTGATTAAAAACAAAATTAGCTATTTTGAAATTTGAAAGGCTTAGTTCTCAGCTCGGGAAGTTATCGTGTGTAGCAGATTCCCAGAAGAATTACACCAACTTTGTAAAGAAACTTATTGAGCAATATACTGGTTCACGCATTAATTACTAAAGTTTGGTGATGAAATTTGCTAGTAATATTTCTGGCTGGCAGCTTGAGGCGCTGAAGGTTGAAGGCATGAAGGCGATGTTTTTACGTTGGAAAATGACGATTTATTGCAGAATTTTCAATGCGTCTCACAGAGACAATCAATGGGCTTGATGAACAAAAAACAACGAAGGGTGTTACGTGAACGCTAGTATAGATGTACGGGTGTTTTTGTCGATTGACCATTTGTTTTTCCTTCCAGTAATGAAGGACAAAGTTTGTTTTTCGGTCAATTTCCCCGCTAGTCATTTATCACGGTGTGACGTGTTAGCTTCTCCTCTTTGTGCCGGGTGACATGTCGATATGTATTTCCAATACACGTCGCGCGTCGCCTTCTCTTCGTTTTTGCTTTCTTTCCACGTGGCATTATGTTGTTTGTGTGTCTACGTCTACACACTGACGCTCTGTCACGCCGGAGATGATTGCCAATTTATAAGTAAATTACGTTTTCCTTTCCGCAACTATCTGTTACCACCGCCAACAAGTAACCCAATCTACACCAATCTTACACGCAGTTGATTTGTTTATGCTATATTGCTCAAGGCGCATCTCATAGGAATTCGATACTTAATAACCAACAGAAATATTAATACTGTCAATACTGGATTGTGAAATTAACAAAGGTATATTTTGTAATGGCGAAATCTTATTCTCAATAATTTTGGTGTGACTTGTAAATTTTTATTAGTCTGCTTATCCTGTGGTTTTTGTAAAGTTAAATTTAGTTCTTAGTTTATCTAAGAGAATTGTGTTCCCACCACTACTAATTACAGTGACCCTAAATTGACCAATATAACAAATATATTAGTTTCTTAGTGTCATTAAAATTGTTTGTTATTTTTATAATTAATACATTTAAGTAATTAGATACGTCCTGAAACTGTATCCAATATCTTTGTACTCTGTGAAACCTAAGAAGTAGAACAAGGTAGAAGTGTTTTGGTGTTTTTCTACATCAGAAAAGTGGGAAAATAATATGTCGAGCGTTATGAGGGCGTATTGTTCGTCGTGTACGCTTGTTGCTTCGAATCACAGCAGTGAAACCGCCTGTCGAATGCCTGCGCTGCGTTAATATATTGTTTTCACGAGTGAAAGGTTTCCACCGCGTCGGGTTATGAAACTGATGATCCCGGGGTTACAGTTCGAACAAGGCAGGCGGTGGCGGACAGACGGACGATAGACTAGAGTAGTCGTTAACCGCAACACGAGACGTAGATACCGCACAAGCCCAGAACACTTTAGTAATTGGAAATGTGCTGAACCGGAATAAAATATATAAGAAAGTGTAGCGGCTGTCTGATCGCTGCACATGTGATACAAAACAAGCTGCTGCTACCGAGGAGACTCTGTTGTTGTTCCTGGTGCTGAGATGCACACAAATACCCACAGATGAAATATGATCCGGTTTTTGAAACAGTCTTCTGAAATCTTTAGTTATCAATTATCAGTTGCATAATAATAGACATATTGAAATCAAAATTAATGAGAATACTTAAGGGAGAGATTGTTCACATATATCCATTAAACACAGCAATACTAATGATGTCTTTGGTTTATATTTTTAGAAATTTATTTGAACTATGTTTAAAGTATATAGTTTCTTCAACAATAATGTACTTTTCTTTCATTTCGAAAAAGCTCCCAACCAATCTTCTTTTGAAATGTGAGACTTAAAACTGTAAACTATCAAATTAATTTTTAGTGACTTAAAAACTACCAAAGCTGTCAAATAAATTACTGGAGAACTTAAATATGTCAAATTTATTACAAACTGACTTGAAAGATGTCAAAGCTGTCAAATTATAAATCATTATTTAAAAATACTCCCTATTGTAATTTTTATAGTATAAATATTGGTTTCTAATTTTTACTGATAACTCTTGTTAATAAAATTACCCTACTTCGGCTTCCACCCACTCCGGTTTGTTTTCACCCTCTGTCTTTGTGTCTTCGAAGTCTGGAAGTAAGTTCTACACTCAAGGCATTCTTCTTATAAACGTAACTCTAACCAAATGTCTATGATATTCCAAATAAACACGAACCTAGTTTTCTTCTTAGCGGGCAAAAAAAAGAACTACCTAACTGGAAATGAATAAGAAAAAATATATAAATGGCAAAATATAGAGTAAACAATACAAAAATAGAAGCTGAATCCTCAGATTTCAAATATAAATTTTAAATTAGGCTAGCGGAACGCATCTGACACTTGGCTATTTGATATTTTTGTAAAAATTATGAATTTTATTGTATATATATAATAAACAATAATAACGATATATTTATATGCATTCGCGACTGAAATGTATTATTGAATGGAATGCGCATACTTACTAAGATAGTGAAGGCCTATTGAATGCCGGTTGCTGGAGGAATCGGCAACAATTCCGAAGGACGAATCATGTGCGCACCGTTTAGTGGCCTTGGCGCAGGTTTTAAAAGCGAGTAGTGGGAAGAGTTTATACGAATACGGTTTGATTCGACACGGGCAACAGGGCCAGTAATTTTCATTCAATGAAGCTTCATGCTGATAAGTAGAGTATGCGAGTTCCAATCATAAAAGACAATCTTTTTTAAAACCATTTTTCATCACAGAATTGAAAATAATTTATTTTTTTTCTATATTTGTATTTCTTCGTTATAAATATCAAAATATTCAATAAACGTGTACAATTCTCATTTTGAAGTATCAGTTGCCAATCTTTAGGAAGTACTTAAAGGATTTGAGTATCGGAAAACATAGACCTAATTAAGTAATTCCTAAATCAAAGTAGACCATGCTTAGCGGTTGGTGGAAACAAAATTTTACTAGGTAATGCTTATGTGGTGCACATCGTGTAGGTACATCGGCATTACTTAAATTTTAGGAATTGGTGGTAAAATCGGCTATTAGTGTCCTATGCGAATTAAATCGAACTATTGTTCCCTTTAATGTTTATTGTTAAAAGGAATTTTAAAAATTTATGGATTGTCAGTGTACTCAATTATGCTACAGAGGGATGTATGATATATGCGAAAAGAATTGAAATGGCTTTCGAAAAGTCTAATATAGGTATGCCGTTCAATTCCGTATTCTTCTTACATTACTACCAGTATTTTTGCATCACTCGTATATGTTTAAACTGTTTATAATTGTAATGTAGGTAATATCTTAAAATTAATTGTGTGCCATGAAGTTTGTTTTGTGGCCTGTTCATAACTTCATCATCTCCGCTGCTCATTTCATCCCTGTCATTAATTTTTCTCATTTAGGTTGCGTAATGTAGGAAGTTTACAAATCAGATTTGGCATTGGAATCGCGAAGGAAACTTTAATTGGCGTCGGAGCTCGTGCGAATATCAAACTGTGTGTAGTTCGCTTGGGCGCGTTCGCGTTGATGAAGACCGCGGGCCTGGCAGGGGAATCCCCCACTTCGCACGCAGGTTAGCACAGGCTCACGCTTCACCGGGATTACCCTGACTCTTTGATCCCGGGAAATGTTATTAACACCGCCGCACAGCGACTCTCCAGCTCACGTGTTGATTTTGTTTCAAGCCGATGTTTAATCAAAGACGCATATGCAAATGGGAAAGTTAATTATTTTTATGCACTAAAAGCCTGGAAAACGTACTTACTTCAAACCCTAAACCCCAACCGAACCCAGGGTAGAAGATAATGTTTGCTTTTATTTTGGATTGCAAAGGCGTTACAGTGTTTCAAGTTCACTTCACACCGACGAAAGCTCAGGAAATAATTGTCAAAAGAGATATTGTAAAGCTTTTTGGACGAGGACTTTAAGCGGTAGTCATTTTTGTCACTGCCATAGATGACAACAGTCTATTATCCTAATAGGGTGGTTGCTCATTTTTTTATTATTATTTTATATGAAATATTATACAAATTAATACATAGTAAACTGAAAAATAGTTATTTTTTATACAAGACGATAAAATTATATTTTATCGACGAGCGGAAAATTTAATTCACGAGCGATTTCGCGAAAGAATTATTTTTCGCGAGTCGATGATTTAATTCTATCTTCGTGTATAAATTTTTTTCTATAGCAGATATTAAAGAAAAAAATTAAAAATACCAACCACAAATAAACACAATTTTAAAGTATAGGTTATTATGGATTTTGTATGTAAATAAATAAGAATTAAAGTATTTTATTTACCCTTGCTGATAAAATGCTACTTTATCTCACTCGCGGTTAAAGTGCTATTTTATCTACAATTTTCAGTAGATAAAAGCTCACTTTAACATCAGCTATAGAAAAAAATATATATTTTCTTCATATTGTTTTAAGTGTTGAATTAAAATAATTGCGCTAAAAATTCTAAACAAAACTACCCCCCACTCTTATGATGTAAGAAAGGCTGCCTGAACACAAGCAACCTTTCTTGTTCATCGCGTGTTCTTATTTGACATTTGGACTGTTTCCTTGGATGCGCTGCTGCGAGTGCCTTTTGACGTCACACTTTTTTTTAATCACGTGATATATTTAAGAATATGCACAATTAATAATAATTAATAATTCATTATTTATAGGAATTATTATAAGTTTTATCTAATAAATAATGTTTAAATAATCAAAATTACAAGGATATAATGTTATTTTATAAATAGAATAATCTTGCAACCACCCTATTCTGTAAAAAATTGCTAAATCTTAGCAAAATTACTAATAACTGTAACCAATAAAAACAAATGCAAAACCAGACAATTTCATGTTTATTCAGTGCTATATGTCCTTAAATTTGTGTTTCGGTATTTCTGCTGTCTTAATTACAGTCGTAGGAAAAGTATAGTAGATATGTTACTCGTTTTATAAAATTTAAAAAATGTTTCACTGTTTCGTAATTAGAACATCACATTCTAGCACGCATATTGATGTTAGAAAGCGCTTCATTTTTAAGTGATTTTTGGTGATATTTTGTTACTTGTGATTGACATGACTGCAATAAATACATAAAATGTTTAGGCAACGTACAGAATAAAAACAATAATCACTGTCACCAACCTAATAATTCTATCAAAAATCCTCTTCATAGAAATTGTCAAATATAATATAAAATAATGCCTCAACAGAGAAAATAATATAAAACACCGTTACAGAAAGTAATTCAAGCACTCGTTCGTTCGCCCACTCGCCCCTGCGCGCTCGTGAGCAAATTTGTGACTCGTGCTAGAATACGTAACCTTCTGTAACTTTTAATATGCTATTATAATGTTTATATAATATTCTATATTACATAAAATAATATTTCAGAAACTATCGAAAAGTATCACAGAATTACCAAAAATATGGTAGAAAATTTTAATCATAAAAATGTACTATTTTCATGCCCTATTGTCAACATTTTTGTTTCATAAGTTACTTGTGTATTATTGTGGCAAAGTTTCCGATCCAGTGTAAGCGGGACTTGAAATTGGAAAAGCGTTCCAGTATTTTACAAATGTTTTATAACGAGTTCTCTAACTAGATAAGATTGTTGTAAATAGCAAAACAAAGCTTTCCGTACGTCCTTTAGGCCTTTTTAAATAGGTAAACGAAGCCCGCCCACTATGAATAATAATTAGAGCGGATTTTGTTCTCGGGAGAGTGCTCTTGAAATAACAAGCAACTGAGGAGTTTAGAAAAATCCAAGAGTAAATGATTACAGAGAGAAAATTTGTAAAATATATGCAGGCTGCAGGATGGGGTTGGGGGATGCAGAGGTCGGGTCGAGTCGAATGCGCATTGGATCCCCTCTTTTGTTACGTTTCCATTAGAAACAGACAGCGGCATTACGGGGCACGTCAAGCGAATGCAAGAGCACAGGATAATCCTGATTCCTAACGTTGCTTTCATCCGCTGCTGCCAGGGATGGCTTAGCCACCAACCCCTTCGTCCACAGCCACCCGCGTTCAATTCAACTATTTTTAAAACATACAGCAAAAAGTTGCTAACTCTCTATTACGTTCTACCATCATATTCAGGGTGGAGGATATTTAAATGAAAGATTTGAATGATGCAACATTTTGATTATATGATCTGTAACTGACGATTTCTGGAGCTGGTTCAGTCTGATCAATCGTTAATTTTCATTTAATCTAGTTCTACCTGTCTAGCTGTTCTAGATTATTTAGAGAATTTACATACATACATATGTGGCGGATCAAGTAAACTTCAATATTTATCAAGTTATCCGCCACGTTAGCCTCGACCATTGTTAATCAGCTGTTCCGAGGTTACCTGGTAACAGCTGACAACAACAAAAGATTATTATTTTGTATTCCTTGTTTTGATGTAACGTCTCAAAATTCATTAATAAAATTTAATTAAATATTTACAATATATTTACATCTTAATTGTCCAAGTGTATATTTTACAATTGTAACGATGAGATTATTGAATAAAGATAATCCTTTCGTTACAAATTAGTGACCCCGAGAAGGGATCCGCCCTTCTTTTCAATATTCTTTGTTATACTCTACCGTACTAATATCTCCACACATACATAAAATCACTGTTCCACTTAGTGGGTTAACACAAACCTGAAAATAAAAACAACAACAACATACCATCAACATCATACAACAAATCCTGACTCTTAACATATTAAAGTGACCGATTTTCGGTAGCGAAATACCGCATCTGGATTACAGTAATAGTTACGAAACAATCATCCTTCGCCACACATTCCTGTCTAAGCACACTTCTTTCGCCTCGGCCACACTCATAATTGCATTCATACATGCTCTTATTCTCTTCCAACTTCCAAAATTTCTCTCTTTAAGCACCCTACCAACCACATCCATCCACTTACAAACTAGTCGGCTACGCTATCGAAAACCCTCAAATTCACCAAGATATATACGCTTAACAAGCCATTTACTCGCCATTTTCTCCACATGACCAAAACATCTCAACAGACTCACACCAACTCTCTTAATAAAATTGTTCCTAACCATACATACTTCATACACCAAATTATTCCTCAGGCGATCCCATCTTACATACCCACATACATCACGTAAATAACCTATTTTGCTGATTACAATTTAATAAACTATTCATATAATATTGTATTAGGGAAATATAGATAAATATTTGAAACCAGAAAGGATGCAATGTGGAACTAACTGCTAGTCGGCAGACCAACATTGACTACATTGGAAGAAAACGTTCAAAAACTTCTTAAATTAGACGGTGTATTGGATGAAGTCAAATTGCAACTCTTAACTAATTATGTGATACCAAAGGTATTTCAGTATAGAGGCGAAACAAATTCGAAAATATACAAGGATGTATTAACTATTTTGTTCGGTTGTATTTGTAGACCCAAGTACAATGCAATATTTAATCATTTTGCTGTAAAATAAAAACATACATTTTAGTGAAAAATTATATTAACTTAAGAAAATTTACCATTTAAATAAACTCCAATTTTATATTCACGCAAAGTTTACATACTAGCAAAATGGCAAAAAATGTCGAATAAAATAATCATAGAATGCCCGTTAGTTCACAATAAAATAAAATGTTAAATACTCAGTAAACTGAATGGCATATAATAGATAATATAATATTTATGTTAAGCGCTTCATTTATAATTTGTCTCTTTTTGCGCTATGAACCATATATTTAAACGCTAACGCTTATTAATATTTAATTAGTTTTTTCGAAGTAAATGATACTGAATGACAATATACTATATCTTTCTTTATTATCTTTTCTCCTTAAAATTACATTTCAAGATCAATTTTGACAACTTGACTTTTGAATTAAATAATGATCAGACATACGTTGCTCTGTTCAAGTTCGGTTTTTTAATGAACAGACTGTATATTCCATACTATTGACGACAAATAATCTACATGATATCAGAATATTTTGAAATATTGAATGAAAGATTATGACAAAAGACAGTTGTCACATCTATGTAAATAACTCCTAGCTGTCATTCTAACACGGACCCCCATATCTGCTTGCCAAGGCCAACAAAGTCACATGACTGCTCGCGCCCTATAAGTAACGGATTTAACATTTCTTGCACACACAAATAATTGAAATTGTATCTCTTCTTTCGTTCTATGAGGAATTTTGTCCTACTCAAATTCATTGACGGTATTAGCGGTATTTCTTAAGGATATATATAATATTAATATACCTATACTTTTAAATACATATTTAGTTAACAATACGATAAAATAAATTAAACATACTCGTACCTCCTAGAAAGATCTTTCAGTAATGTTAATAATTTTTTACACTGAGATTTTGAATTTATCTATCAATTACAAACATTTAAATATATCAACTGGTTTTCATGGAGTTGTTTCGAAACAAGATTTTATTACAACATATTATTGTATGCTATATCTCGAAAACCTATATAGACACATACACAGACATCATCGTAAAAATGTTATAATCGGATTCAATGGATCTTAAAACGTGCTTAGCAAGAGGTAAAAATAAAAATACGCATCCTATATTTTTGCATGTAGATTAATATATAAAATTTTCAAAAATTATGATACTCCCCTATTAAGTACTTGTTTACTGATCAAATTTTTCTCATGTAACAAGTCTCTTCATTTTAAAGGTAATCTTTTGAAAATTAATTTTCATATTGGATGGTATTTCGGTATTGTTGATATAGGGGTGATTTGATTTTCATAAAGCGTAGCAATGAATAAATTTGAAACCATTATGGCTTAATCCCAAGCAGTTTTTCCCGCACACGTATGACTAATTTACTGGTTACCATGACACCCTAGCGGCAAATTATTTTATTCAAGTGCGATCATGCGTCCAGGAATTCATTCTCCGTGCCTTGGAGATGCGGTATGGTGTAGCACGCAACAACCACGAGGACATCGCAGTGACCACCAAACAAGCAACAACGTTTCTTATACGAGTATTCAACTAGACCTAGAGCTAAAGCATGGAATCTGAATTTTGTGAATAGGTACAGCAGCAAATTGAAGGGATTTCAGAAAACGATTACCCTAGGTGTTTAAAACTCTCTTGAAAGAAAGAGACATTTATAACGTATGTAACAAAAAAGAAAAAAATTATGCTCCAAATTTTATTTTATTATATTAGTTGTCCCCATAATAGTTGTTTTATAAGATACCAAATTGCCAGAAAAAGTCTTGCAAGATGTTATATAAACTTGGAATACGCAAATTTATCTGTAGTTTCGTTGGACTGATAGCTAAAACGTGAACCTAACGGTTTTTTGGGACGAAAATATTTGACAAACGATTATTTACGAACTATACAGTAATATGAACAAGGTGTAGTATGCATTAATTTATCAAAAAGTGGGCGACCCGAACTTTTGCTGCCCAAATCAAATCAGCAAACTAATTCACAGTGCACAAAACAAAGTTAGAACGTCATGATAATAAGCAGAACTTTAGTCAGAAATGATTTAAAATTTCGAAAAAGAAATAATAGAATCAATCATACTGCGACGCAGCTTGAGCGAATCTCCAGATACTATAAAGCATTAAACAGCCAATGTTTTATTGAAAACATAGAGTATAATCCCTTAAATTTTTCTCAGGCGCGACAGATTGAAGAGTTTTAGGCATTTCATAGCAGAAAAGTACACAATAATGTCTGGGAATACCAAAACGTACAACAGTTACAGACAAGTATACTTCTGACGATCCGGGAAGTAGATGTAACATCGTCCAGAAACAAATGTGACAAAGCACTAAAAAACTGCGTCGCATTGAAGATAATGGTACGTTATCAGTGTTGTAAGATTAGATTTCTTACCTCCTTGGTTTATAAAAACAACCTCTTATGTCCAAGTTTCAATAAAAAAAAATCTTTCTATTTGATGAAAAGGTCTAAATTTTTCTCAAAACTGTTCTTGCATGAGTTGTAAAAATTGTAGGATAGTGTCCAATAGATGAAAATGCCTGTATAATAGAAAGAGCAGCATATACGACGGTTATTTAAAATGTTCGCGGCTTAATTAGTGGATGTCCAAAAATTGCAACAAAATGGACGATATTGTTTGACAGAACCGTCGATTCAAGGGCTCCGAAATTGCTAAACAAAAGTGACTATCTCCTATCCTAAAGGAATAATTAAGTATGAAAAATATATACAGATTGTTTCTCGGATACGGGACACCTCGATTATTTTCTTTATTATTAGAAATAGGAGAAAATCATTGAAATAAAAGTTGTAGTAGATTAACGGGGACATTCAATTATTGAAGAAGAAAAAATTTAACCACAGGTTCTGAGACTATAACATAAAGTTATATTTTTTTAAATTGGATGGTATGTATTTTTAGGCTCAATGAGTTTTTTTTCTGTATTCAACGATATACTTAATCATTTTATATTCTTACATAATAAAGATATTGAGAAAAATTCAATTGAAATTAAAATAAATTTTGTGTATATTTATTTTTCAGTAGGCTATGAATGAAAAATAAAATCTGTTATCTGTGAATTTGAATGGGCCTAAAATTATAAACTATCCCATTTAAAAAATAAAACAAAAAAAAATCTTCAATAAGTATATGTCTCCCTTGAAATTATCGAGGTGTCAAATCTGAGAAACACTATATAAGAATAGAATTGTGTAATTTATTTCTATACATGTATTTGCATAAAACTTTATAAAACCACTTCATCTCATTCAGAATTCATCAACAGGTAACCAGCAGCAAAACCGTCAAGAGAATAGAAGCTATTTATTTCGAAATGTCATTCCTCGTATTCGCATTGTGTTTTGCTAGAACTTTTTAGCATCACTGTGCTAATCTAGTGGTCCACGTGGCATCCCACCCTGGAATTGAAATCTCATATCGTTATGCGAGTTCCGTCCGTGATGATCCGGCGCATCGCACAATGACGTTGATTTATATTCAAGAAGTAGCTTTTGTGTCGCGAATGGAGCTAGGCTGCTGCTGCGGTGTGTACATTATGTGCGACCGCCATTGCTGATAGAGTTTTTCATCCGCTAGGGTATGGGACGGGATGCTGAAAAGAGGTGACGTGAAAACGTATACATAGGCTATTTGAAAATATGCGTTGCTTGGTAACTTGCAACGTGATCTCAACACCAAAGAAATTGCAAATTGGAAGAGGGGTTTTTGGAAACATCTGCGAGAGGTCTTGTTATAAAATTTAACTAGATGGTTATAATGATTGACACAATTAGGCTTATGTTTATACCTGATGCTTCGCTCTATATTAACTAGGATGGCGAAAACACATCTACTTCGGGAAATTGGCTACAAAACTGTAGCTGAAAAGTGGCCTAGTTATATTTTATTTTACCAGAAAATAGCACAAATAAAAGATGATGTTATTAATACGAGCCCAAGCACATAATAGTCTGGCCGGCTTACATTTTCAATAAATTATAAAACCTACACAAATGGTGAGGAATTTCTACAAAAAAAATTCGATTACTTTAAATAACATAAGCAATATAAGTATCGGAAAAATTTTGAATGGACGATACAGTAGTTTTAGGAAAGTATATTAAATTTGCTTATGAATACAATAATTAATATAGCTTATGCTTCAACATACATGTTGGAGTAACGATGATCGACTGGTTGAGGGTAGAATAATATAGTCGTAACGCAGTCTAAAGATGTTTATTTTGATTTAAAACCGACGTTTCAATCATACAATGATCATCTTCAAGGTTACTACAATATAATAAAATACAGAATAAAGAAGAAACATTGTACAAACAAAAACCATCAGTAATTATAATAATACTTACATTCAAGTCAGAAAGAAAACAGAAGTGAAATACAATTTTATGAAACTAGAGAAAAATTCCGAATTGTACTTCATATAAGTTATTGGAAAAGACGTACAACCAATGACGAAGCGGCACAATGTATTTTTTTAATTTTGACTTAAAACATAGCTTACCAGTTATACTTAGGTGTATTGTATTGATTTACAATGTAATATTTTATTAAATCATAATAATATAATTTAAAATATTTAAATTGTAATACAATTTATGGCAATTATTGTTACACTTATAATGTTTTTTTTTTTGTTTTGTAATTGATAATGTTATGGTAAATAGTACTAAGATTATATTACTATTATGGTTTTTGTTTGTACAATGTTTCTTCTTTATTCTGTATTTTATTATATTGTAGTAACCCTGAAGACGATCATTGTATGATCAAAACATCGGTATTAAATCAAAATAAACATCTTTAGACTGCGTTCCGACTACATTATTCTTCCTTTAACATTCATGTTTAATATAGAGCTAGTGGCCCGTTTTCTTCTAGATGACGAAGTTTAGTTCCGATTTGCCACATGAGTCTTCGGCGAGTTTTAAAATTTATTTTGTTTACCTTTTGAAAAATTCTTCTCCTTAAATATTTTCATTTTGGGGCTTCCACAGATTGTTGTAAGTAACGCCCAAAAAGTTTCAATATACAATATAAAGTGACAGCAAAGTTTTCAGATAAAATAATGTTGTGTGCAGCAATTTTGGAAGCAGGCGTTTTTAGACAGTACGTTGGATGTGCAGTGCGTGAAGGCACCATATTTACCCCGCAAAAACAATCCTCCCAACGTACCTCTAGTGAGACCTATTGAAACTTTTTAGACGTTACTTGCAAGAAAGGTACGACAATGTGTAGGAGCCCTAAAATTAAAACAATTAAGGAGCATTTTCATAAAATGCACAAAATAAATTTTAAAACCCTCCAAAGATTTATGGGACAAGGCAGAACTAAACTTCGTCGTATAGAAGTAAACGGGCCACTAACTCTTTATTAAAGCGCATTATCGTCTGTCAATCCTGTGTATTATGTACAAATTCCATACATAAATTTTCTTGCAAAAGATTCTAAATTTCCAGTAAAATTATTTCATAAACAAACTACGCAAATTGCACTTGACACTGACATCTTCTTCTTTAGCCTTTCCCATTTGTTAGGGGTCGCTATTTTTTATTTTCTTCTTCCAGTCATTTCTGTTTTGCGTGTCGTCCTCATTCAGTTCCTTTTGTCTCAAGTCTTCCGCAATACAGTCCTTCCATCTTATCTTTGGTCTTCCTCTGTTTCTTTTACTTTTTAATACTAAGCTATTTATTCTTCTTCCAATGTATTCATCTCTCCTCATGACATGTTCAAACCAATGTAATCGTCTCTCTTGTATCTATCTATAAACTTCTATTACGCGAGCCATTTCCCTTATCCATCAATTCCTTACCCTATCTTTCCGTGTCTTCCTCAACATCTATCTCATCATCCTCATCTCTGCCACATTCATTTTCGTTACATTGACACTGACATATGTCAATTTGAATTATTTGAATATATTAGCAGTTTCCAAGTTAACATAGCTGGCTGATGTATGAAATTTAATCTTTATAATTGTTTAACTCTATACCTGTTAAATATGAAGTATAAAATGAAATCCAATCGTATATAAATTCTTTAAGTTATAATAACATTAAATGTCAATAAATTATATTTAACTACTTTTTTCGAATCGTGGTAATGGAGATCGTCACACACACATACACACACACACACACACACACACACACACATACATACAGACATCATCGTAAAAATAATAGATTTGTATTCTAGGGACCCCAAAACGTGCTTATTCATTAGAAACTCACTATTGAATTTTTTGACCAAAGACAATACCTTCCTTACCTAAAGGTGACGGAAGGTAAAAACAACTTCGTGAAAATCCATAGCGTACATTAAAACATACCTTGCAAGACATTTGGAACAATAGAGTTGCAGAAGAATATGCAGTGCTTGTGGGTACAATGTCTAATACAATTAAGGCTGTTATTACTAATAAAGGTGATATAGCACAATATTAAATAGCGGAATAATTAACATATGTGTATTCAGTTCTTGTAAGATTAAAATTTTAATCTCTGGTCAAAAGAAATTTGTTGAAATTTCTTACCATTTACATAGGTGTTATAATTTCTTTGTAGAAAATGTAAACCGGTCGAATTCTTATGAGCCTAGTTTCGTACATTATAAAACTTTGTTTCTACCTATTATAGGGTTTCCGTATTCACTATCTCTATGTTGGATTCTTCTAAAACATTTTCTTATTCTTTTGATAATACTATTCTTGAGCGTTTATAAGTTTTGAAATTCAGAAAAATCCACTTCATCTCATATTAAATCTAAAATCCTTGCGAAATTTCCCTATGCAGTGTCTGAAACTTTTAAATTTTTAAAGACTAAGATAATGAACTATAAATTCACCCCTACTTGCCAATAGGGATCTAAAAATTGAGCGAAGCTTCCAGAAACGATATAGGCTTTAGGTACAAGAAGTCTATAAAATAATAACTCATAATAAGAGCAGCATTAATGTTAGTGAAGCTCCATAAAGTCGGGAAGTTAACCGCAGTACCCAGCCGGCATAAAACATCCTTTATACACCATGCAGAGGCGTGCCTCGAGGGACATCAATATTATTATTATTGGAAAATGATTATGTGCGCTACTGGATTTGGTATAGGAATCATGCTGACTTCTTTATAGCGTTCCAATGTTTTGAGCTAATAATATTTCTGATAAATCGATTTTGCGGAAATGTATCTCAATTTGATTATACTCGCATTGGAGTAACAGGGTCAGATTAAGGGGAAAAATGATTCATGTTTTTCATTATATTTATGATTAAGAGTTATTAAAACAAACGTGCGTGAGAAGAGAAGAGGACTACAGTTAAATGTAGTTCATTAGCTACGAAAGGTAACGCGCGACCTGGGGCCAGTTCTTACCTTTTATCTGTTGAAAACCCCCAGGTGTTTCGTCGTTCACCTTTGACTTTGACCCATGTAGCCCGTTTTATTATACTTTGTTCGGAACCGACGTTTAATTTGCTTTGCGTCTCTTGCGGCTTCGTCGTAAATGCAGATTGCCAACGGAGGTGACTGCGACACGAACGTTCCTTCTTTCTGGTTTTATGTTTTGCTCTCCGCCTCGTTGTTTCTCCGCGGCGCGGAATTTTCACAAAGAAAAGAAAAAACACGCAAAAGGTCTTAAGACAGACGCTCTCTACATATAAACTACATATATGTAACCCAGAGTATTTTTGTACCACCAGAATCCGTTGAATCTCGGATTTCCTAAGGAGATAACTTGCTAGACAATTTTAAGCTGCTTACATCGACCAAACACCATCCTAATAAACATTTCTAGATATATTATAATCTCTATTTTATACTATAATGTAACTATGCAAATAAATCCTTAGCAAGCGGTTGTGCAATGGTGCATTTAACACCACTAGAGTTGTAAAAAAATCATAACATAACGATAAAAATGTGATATTTTTATTCTAATTCAGAATGCTGTGATAAATAAAACAATTATTCTGACATCTGTCATAACCCAAAATTCGGAGTTTGAGGCGCCAAATTTAAAAGTAACAAAGTAGCACAAATATCTAAATTATATCAAATTAGAATTATGTCAAATATTAAATAAAAAATGGTTAGAGATGTTTTAAGTACAACATTCACTACACGAAACAAATGAGGACTATTTTGAATTAAAAATAATCACAATCACACCAGTTATTGTAACAGCTGATAGGCAGAAGTAGTAATCTCAGATAATAAATCTGCGATTTGGATACATGAAGCGTAGGTCCGTGATTAAATTCATCGCTGCGCAGTTGTCGTTCTACGACTTCCGGAATACTCTACACACATTCACTATCAAGGTACCAAGTATATTTTATTTTTTGTGATTATAATGTACATAATTATAACAT
The DNA here is from genome assembly GCA_951394225.1 of Harpalus rufipes. Lineage (NCBI taxonomy): Eukaryota > Metazoa > Arthropoda > Insecta > Coleoptera > Carabidae > Harpalus > Harpalus rufipes. The sequence goes on along the minus strand of OX596284.1, from coordinate 15,471,145 downwards.
AACGAAACTTTATCAGCATTTAGTTAATATTTAAGAACAAAAAAGTTAAAGAATTATACATATTAATATTACGCATTTTTTATATTGGTATATGAACTCTTCATCGACACTTCTTTGGAGCCTTTGAGGTTAATATTAAACGTGAAGTTTTTAAAATTTTCTAATTTGATCCTTCCAAAAGTATGTTGTGCACATGTAATGGTACTTGAGGAAGATTGAGGTAAATTATTCAAAGAAACATCTAAACTGTTATTTCCTTGAATCATTTTAGCAATCTTATTTTTCATTTCAAGGGAATCTTCCACATATATCTCGGCCACACTTGTAGTCTTCCAGCCCCCATGACGCTTCAGTACGCTTATGTCAGCGCCAGAATCAGCCAGAAAAGTACCTTATGAACGTCGAAATGCATGACCAGTATATAATGATGTTCAAGCAATTTTAAAAAAGTAGCTATTCTTCTGGCCATTTAACCAAACGTGTTGATGCCGATTCTTTGAACTATACATTTACCCTTTCTACAGCTAATAAAAAAGTGGTGATGAGTAATTTGCTGGGGCCTCATATTTTTCTATTTTCGAATCATATTCAAGTAGTTTATTCCATCTCCATCACAACAGTGAAAGTTCGGCTACGACCCGTCTTTGTTTTCGGAATACTGACAATTACAGATGATCCTGCATTAATAATAGTATCGACAGTTAAGCAATACAGTTTTTCACGTCGGCAACGTCCAAAAATCTCAAAAATTGTTGCTACCTACATTAAACCATAATAAAAATAAAATTTGCAATGATATTAGCGGTCACATACTTTCATCGGTAAGTATCAAGAACATCTCGTAAAAATGTCTTAATTGCATCTCTTGTAAAAGTTCTAGCCTGCTACGGTACATATCCTGAACTATTACTCTTTATAAAAGATTTGACAACTGCATACGAGGAAATATCTACATTTTCTTGTGTTAATAACATTGTCTTCACCATACATAATTTTGTCCAAACTGAAGACGGCCCATACTTCTTGTACTGAATAGAAAACACTTATCAATGTGGTTTGTATAACAAACACTACAAAACTCACCAAATCTGAAACGTATAGTAAAATTACATCTTCATCAATTTTGTCAACTTCATTTTCCCATCTTCAATTTTTAAAAATCTCCATCTCTCTTAGATATTTCTCCGTCGACTTGGTCGGAATTAAATTTTTTCTTTCAGCCATAATTTCACACATCTGATGTCAAAAATACGGAATCAAAACAATTGTTTTCCCAAATAAAACTGTAAATAAACAGTAATCCATTGGGTACCAGTATAGCCATAGCATATACTTATTTCTCACTATTATGAATATCTTTTAAATAATTTTTTATATTTTTGGAAAGGATTATTGTTTTACGATAAAATAAATCGTTTTTCGATATATGTAATGTTATCTGCTTTTTAAATTACTCAAGAATTTTAAAAAACTCGCTCCTAGCGTCGTTCGTTCTTCAAACTATACGGTGGTAATGTAAAAAGCTATATAACATCACTTATATCGTAAATTACTAATACCTATACAGTTAATATTGTAATAATCAGAACCGTGAATGATTCAAAAATTAAATACCGACAGCATATAGTCGATCGCATCCACATCAGTAGATAAGTTTCCCATCCTTGCTCTATATAAACGATATCAAAACTTCTCGACTTTAAGCTTCCGACAAGCGCCTGCTAATTTATTCCTCGGGTTAAGTAGTGAAGAGTCTGGATTCATCCATATCGCCGCTAAATCCCAAGCAAGTTTGCCAAACGACATAGTAACAACTCCGCGACGTGTGTGGTGTACGTATATCTGAAGCGAGCGCATACTTTCCTCGCGAGAAACTACATAATTGTGTAAAGTTTGGTTGTTAAGGAGTAGTGAGCCAGCCTGGCTTTCAAAGAAACAATACAGTTAAGAGGAACTTTGTTTTTCACTAGGATTTTATTAATTACACCAGCGAAAAGTTGGAAGCTGAAGCTATTACTTGGATTTGCTGCCAGTAAACGAGGCTCAAGAATAATGATGTCATTACAGAAAAATACTTCAGAATATGATACGTGCCAACGTGCCTACAGAAGGCCGGAACAGTCCAAATATTTAGTACAAAACAGGAAAGCCTGGTTTAGTCATAAAGTAATAACCAAGTAATTATCCCCTTTTTGTAAATATTTATAAACTTTTTTCTCTGTTGTGGCGGTAGGCCAAACGATATAAGATTAATGATGCCGGAAAGCACGCATGTTTTTGCGGATTGCCCTAGAAAATCCTCCACACTACAAGGTAGGCCCAGAAGCTCAACATGCATCAGGATGTAACAGCATCCGAGATGCGCATTTCGGTTCATTAATTATGACGTCAGAGACGCTGAACCCACCGGAAACATAGTTTGGCCGCAGGCGGAAAGTATACATGAGGAATTCTACCTGCGGTGCAAGACTAGAAAGGATAATTTTCTCAGCATATAACAAATAAATAATTAGCCAAATAGATGAAAATATATCTTTCTTCTTTTCTTTGTACATACCATAAATTACTATTAACAAATTTGCATATTTACATACATATTATATTTCATGGTGTTAGTTAAGTAAATATTTTTCTTGTTTTCTATTGCTTTCCTCATTTTTGTATTCCTTGAAACTCGTTTCAGTTAGAAGTCGACGTTGCCAAAGTAACAAATAGTAAACAAATACTACTATCGTCTAACGCCAAATGTAACAGATATGATAACGATGATAACTATCTATTCAGGTTAGCAAAGGAAAAGGAGCTTTCCTGAACCACATATAGCTTGGCGTGCAGGTTGAACCGAAATGGGAGCGGGTGAAGTATTGATAATTCTACTAACCCCGTGTCAGACAATTAACTCGTATCTACTGGGCGTATGGACGTGACGATAGGATCTGTGTATGTTTACTACTTCCCTTCATCAGTGATTAGGGTTTGTTTGAAGAAATACTAAAACCAGTATAATTTATAATGATATATGTATATTAAAATAAGTTAAATTGATTAAATATAATAAAAGTAATACTGAAAAAATTCTTATAACTAAATGCATGCGAATAATACTTAAACGCGTGAGCGATTATGCCAACGAAAAACCTAAGTTTGCGAGGAGAAAGATCTTATTTGACTGACTCATTTTGCGATCGGTAAGTAATTTTAGCTACACGAATCTGCTGACTTAACAAAATTTAGTCCACTTGATTCTACTGATTCCGTTCATTCATGCCTGTTCCTTTTCAACCAGTGATGTTTTTTTATTCTTTCCAGTTTTCATCAGAACAATCTTTATGTTCCAGGATTATTATTCTTTTTCACATATCATACATACTGCACCGTTTATTTCTTTGGGTGAAGTGAAAAAATCAGAAAAGTATTATTAATTAAAATACATGTTTATTAAACGATAAATAATTAAGATAAAGATTATAAAAATAATTCACACTATGATTAAACAATTATAAACACTAATTTAAGACTAAGAATATTATTAAATGCTTAAATACTAAGATCATTTATTTATATAATATCTATTTCACTATTTATTTATATAACTATGTTTATTTTTGTTCACAACTCGTAGACTCCTTATTTATATCACCAACGGTTGATTCACGATGCGTGTCATATTAGAATGTTTTTGCTGGCTTCCCTAACCACGTTTATATAGGCGGCTTACTTTCTCGAACATTCTACGCGATAATAACATCGAATACGAAGGAGTCGGCCGGCCGTACGTAATTCAGGTCGAGACCTGCGCACCACGTTTATTTCATCGTTCAAGAAACGTTCTACCAGCGGCGGCGGTCACGTTCTCGCTTTGGGTGCATGCACGTTACAATACGTTCTTCTAGATTAAGGCACTATTTATTTGTATTTTTCTTTCATTTCCACACCGCAATTATGCTATTATTTTTATGTGACAATTCCCCTATTCTCTCTTCATTTTGTCATTTTACTTCTAGTGTATCTTTTATAGATTAGCCGTTTATTTTACAATAATTTATTTTTGAATTTCCTCAGCTTCTTAGTTTGTTCTCTTTTAATGTGTCCAGAATTCATGTAGAATTGATTTTTCCATTTTTCGTACACTTCGTTCAAATTTAACCGATCTTTTGCCTTTCGCTATTTTTATGTCATCCCTTGCATGTAGCTCGGTGTCTTGTCTAGTTCTATAGACCTAAAATTACGCACTTCATTTGTATATTCCTTAAAATTTGTTTATATCCAATACATACAGTTCTGGTCTGCAACTCTTAAGTAGTACATAAATAACTACCAATTTTACAAAATATTCAAACATCATCAAACGATAATATTATTGAATTTTCTATATCTTATTCTTCAAATTTGTTTCTTTACAGCATTTATTCTGTTTTCGGTATTCCAAATGTTTTGTCAGATGATTATTTCTCTTTAATGTGGATTGTAGCCGAAGTATATAAATTCTATTTGTTTTATTTATTTTATGTATGTATAAAAAGGAATAAAGCTGAGCAACTCCACTATAAAAGTATAGAAAACAAATTACATTTGAAGTGAGGGAGCCAGGATAAAGTAGCCCAATTTCCCATTACGTTCCAGACAACCGTCAATGATCTAGCGCTCTGGGAACCTTCTCCTCCAATCTACTATTGCTGAATCATACTCCGTTGCATTTTTTCCCGCGTTGTGCGACTTACAATTTCCTCTCGTCAGTGAGATTCATCTAGAGAGTGCTTTCAGAGATAATGTTTTAAAAAATGTTATTGAACTGTTCGCCATTGTTAGCAAGGTGAGAGTTTTATTTCTCCTCCCTAGCAGAGATGCCGGTTTGGAGATACGAACGAAGAACGTATCGCAGGAAATTCAATTTTGCAAGTGAGTGTTTACTATCTCCGGCCCCGCGAAATTGAAATGTGCACGCTCCAGTTGTTTAATTAACAGCCTGCAGTAGCAGTTCTGTTTCACTGGCTCCGACCCCGGACTACTCCCGGGATGAGATACTGTTTTTATAAATACAACCAGCTTTTTTTTATTCTTTACTCGAATTCCAACTAGTGGTTAAGTAACACAGTTTTATTTTACACTTCATAAATTTTTATTATTATCTCCTATTCTAGTTTGAAAAACTAACTACCCTGGCCAGAATATATTCTAAACTTAATTAGTTTCTGCTGCATTACGAATTTTCTGGAACGGCTTTCAATTCAAACTATATCCTGCTAAAATTAAAGAAATTAGTGGAGCTATACTTGACTCTAAATATTTATGGGCTTTCAAATTTTTATAAGTAATAAAGTAAGTATCGAGTTTCTTTTTTAAGTCAAATACTGTTTAATTTTTTAAAGATGTCTAATCAAGTTCATCTGTACGAGGGTTGCCTTTTAAATTTGGAAAAAAGTAATTGTATGCATCTTGTATTTGAAGAATTTTTCTCTAAAATAATACACAAACGATTGACAAAGAAAAACCAATCCTAACATGATTCACAAAAGGTTTCTAAAAAAATGGACAATACGAGGGTTCTCTTTTATATTTCGGGATTAGAGAACAAAAACAAATATTTATCATCGAAAATGGTTATATTGTTTTTCAAAATATTGTCCATGAAGATACATTTTTGCATGCGTGTGAAATAATTTTCGAAGCACTTTTTCCACTCAGATTGAGGTATCTCCGAAACATGCGTTATGAACGCAACAACAGCTTCTTCGGATGTCGAAAAACGTTGTCCTCGCAATTTGTTTTTGATATTCGGAAATAAAAAGAAGTCATTGGGTGCCAAATCAGGTATATACGGCGGATGACTCATCAAATCGACGCTTTGAGCGCCGATGTGTGAGAGCTTGCATTGTCGTGCTGGAGAATGATCCGTCTTCGGTAGTTGATTTTCCTTATTTTTTCGAAGACACAAACAAATGGTTCTGTACCATTCAGAATTGACCATTCTACGTTGAAGCAATGGTACAGCTGAGATATATCCAGTTTTTTTCGAAACGACCATTTGCTTTGAAGTGCTTCGAGCTCGAACGACTTTTGTTGGATTTGGCTGGCCTTGAAAGACCCATACAGTCGACTGCTGTTTACTTTCGGGCTCATACACGTAGATCCACAATTCGTCACCTATCACGATGTCATACGTATGTTTTAAAGCACCTCGATCAAATTTTTTGAGCATATCTCGCGAGAAATTGACATGAGCTTATTTTTGAGTAATTGTCAAAATATTTGGTATCCAACGCGAACAAATCTTTTTTATGGCCAAATTTTCATGCAATATTGAATGTATGCTGGTCCTATTAATGTTCTAGGATACCTGAATCTCACGATAAGTTACATAACGATATTGCAGTATCAGTTAACGAACCGACCTGCACGAAATTCGACCTTTAGCAAACTACGACCACGATTGAATTCGGTAAACTATCGATAATAACTGGTCCTTGATGGTGCTTCATCGTCAAAAATAGAATTAAGTTCATGGATGCACTGTTGTTGAATTAATCCACATCGATAGTTGTAAAAAATATTCGCACGAAAAAGTTGACGATTTAATTCCAGTTTTTGACCGATATGAATTTGACATAATGGGCGGAGCTAAAATCAGTCATACAATTCGAAGATGACCTTAATCTTTAATGGCCAGTTGCACAGGTTATAGTTAAATTGTTAACCGTTGGTTAAGTTGACAATATCGCATCGAAAACGAAATGTCAAATGAGTTGCTAAATATTACTGTCAAAATTTCGATACGCATTTTTTTGTTAACCAGTAGTTAAGCCATTAACTATATGCTGTGCAACTGGCCATAAAAGTGTTTTACATTATAAGCCAGGTGTAACGCTTTTTACAGCTGAAAGGAGTAAATGACTGGTCAGCCAAGCAGGCGAGCCTGTCATCTCCTTGATGCACTGAAACAGTTACCTAACGAGTATCATACAATATTTTATTTGTTACTCACAAATAAAATTTATAACCTAAACCTGTCAGTTGCAATTGACATTTATTTTTAATACATGCGACAGTAAAAAAACAAAGTTTTCACATGTCAACAACGTTAATAACGTGGTAATTAACTTGTCAAATTTTAACACATTAACAACCAATTTTACAAGTTAGTAACTAGTAAAGATTAATTTTCAGAAGTAGTAGTCGGTATCAATAAATGAAGTTTACAAGTGTGTAACAAATAAAAAAGGAAACTGTACAGTAGAATTTTTAGAAGTATGGCGATCACTTCGTTGTTATGATAAATAAATAAAATTAATAATATCTTATTGTAATGTATTTCCTACACTATATTTTAAAATTAATCAATTCCTGTAATAAATACATTCTATAGGAACACTTTTTGAGTGATGTACCTCTGGGTAAAGAGTTCTCAAAACATAATGTAGGTCCAAGGCTAAGTAAAGTCTACCTTGCACTCCTACTCGTTGTCGAACAGGAAAACACGTTGCAAGTTTGTGTAACAAGAAGAAGAACAAGAACAGTCGTCCTTCCACCCCCGACCTTCAGGGCTTGGGGCATGCGTCGTCGACGTTATTCAGGCATCATCTTCTATGAAATTACCTGATTAAATTTTCATATTCAATCTTGAGTTGTTTGCCCGAGGGAGGAGAGCTTGCGAGCCTGCAACCATCTTTTACCCCTAATTGTGTTTCGGCGAAGACCGAAGCTGACTGACTCCAACCCGGCGAAGGCGAAGGCTTCGCACAGGTGCAGGGAGACGGATTGTGACGTGATGCGGGTGCGAAAGGCCGGACAACTCAACTTTGACCCGGATGGAGATTCTCGACTCTGTTCTATATTTTAAAGTGACGGAAACAAATGGGATTCTCTCTCATAAGCAGAGAAACTATATTCATGTAGATTTATATCTTTTAAAGTATATATTAACGGACACCTCTATTAACTGAACAAATTTACGGAAACGCTATTAAACGGACACGGTCACTAAATTTAGATCCCATTTTTAGAAATGACCTCTCATACGAACGTTAGTTTATCAAAAGTTAACTTTTCTAAATTCAGAGAGCAGGCGAGCACGGCGATTGTCGCCTTTTTTTAAAAGCACTGATTTCATCAGAGCCAGAAAGGTTAAGTTAGTTAAAATATCGCCATTTAATCAAAACGCATTGAAAACAATTGAAAGACATGTGAGCACATGGTGAAATAATCAACACAAGTCGGCCAGTACATAGATATGAAACTAAACTTTCTGTTTACAACACTTCGTTAGTCGCGCGGACTTTTATGACGAGTTTAGTCGTGTTCGCATGGTCTACATACGTAGATAGTTTAAACATTGGTTTATATAACATTTGTTTTAATAATAAAAAATCAGATAATACACTCGTGGCAAAAAAACCGAACATTTAAAAAAAGTTTTTATGGATTTGAAACAAACGAAATATGGTTTTATTTGTTATTTTTTATTAAAATATGAATAACTGACCTGTAAAGTAAAATAAGAAAATAATAAAAAAATATTTAGCAAACACTTTATTTATTAAGAAAAGTTACTGAAACAGAAAAATGAACAAAAGTAGCTAAATTATTTTTCTTTATTAATTAGGTTTTATTGCTAAGGTACGATTTACTTTGAGTAATATAATGTATTGCCTCCCCTAACTGTAGACTTCTACCACATAGTTTCGTAAACTTTCAATACAGTTAGTAACTCTTCATGATAATTATTTTTCCATTCTTCAGAAAGAGGTACTGTTAAATATTGAATAGTTTTTGGTAAAGATTATCGAAGCTGAACACTTTGCCTTAACGTAATCCCATATTTTACATAGGAATTTAAGTTAGGGCTGCGCTCTGACCATTGTAATAATCAAGTATTGATTTATTTTAAATGCTGCTTTGTTATGTGTGTAAAATTAGGACGCATGTTGTCAACTTTTAAGATGAAATTCTCGAGAACAAATGGAGCAAAAGGTACTAAGGAGTCAGTTGTGCATTTTCTAATTTACATAACTTCCGCCATAACGCAATATTTAGCCAAAACAAGCTTAATATTTTAATACATCAAAATACCAACCCGTCATTTTACTACCACTGTCAAATGGTGTTTCTCGGGGTATACAATATCCTGAAAACGGTTCTCCAGACATTCACCATGCGCCATTGTCTAGTCTCACGCATTCTTGTTCATTTAATGAACACGGACAGAAATGGGATTTATATATGAACAATAAGCAGGTCCAGTTCTCCATTGCCTCGTCTCTATGTTCTCGCGCAAAACGTAGCCGCTATACTCGACGTGCTGCGAGCAAATCTGGGTAAGCAACGCTTAAATAATATTTGCATGACCTTCAGCGCACGGATCCTGCAGAAATTTCAATTTCACAAACATCTGCCACTTGGCAAAAGACAATAGTTTGTAGTACGGCCCAATCTTGTAGCACAAATATTGCTATAAATCGATGTTTAAATGGGTTTGAATTGCATAGCGTTCCTGATATTCGTCATCAGATGTATTCTCTTATTTGCTCAGTTACATTTCGGGCAATACTTCTCGGAATAATCAAGGCTATACTGATGTTTTGAATAATGTGATCATCTTCACGTGAAGTTTCTGTTCAGGTTATATTTTCCGATTGAATTTTAACAAATTTATTCACATTCAGTATTATAGGTATTAAGAGTACAATACGAGTATACTACACACCAACAGTCAATAATCAACGATAATTGGTGAATTTCTAGTTTGCGTTGAATTTTTGAAAACAGATAATTTTGCAAAGATTTAGTTTTCTCTCTTTTTCTTAATAAATAAAGTGTTTGCTACATTTCTTTTATTTTCTAATCTTACTTTACAGATCAGTTGTTCATATTTTAAAATAAAAATAACAAATAAACCTATATTTCATTTGTTACAAGTCATTAAAAAAACTTTTTTTGTGTCCGGTTTTTTGGCCACGAGTGTAGCATTGTTTGAAGTTTTTTCTTTCACATGAAATAATATTTATATGGTAATATTTACATTTTGAATGGCTGCAAAATCAAATAGCATTACATGAATATGAAAACCATTATAAATATGCAAAATGAATGTTATTTAGGTTATTCAGTTAATCATAAAAAATAAAGAACTATAAAACGAAAAATTATATTAAATACTAAGAAAAAAATTGTCAAATTAGACATATTTTTCTTTATTAAAACATGCAGTGTACATATTTCTTAAAAAATGTTTGCACGCATATGCGCCACATTTTCTCTGTATATACATATGTAAAGATATTTTACAATTTTAATAGGGGAAATATAACATTTGGCCTATCTGGTGGAGGTAGCAAGCAGAATAGGTACGACTTTCTTAATCCTTCAAATCATTTTTTCCGATCATTAATAGTCTCGATTCGAAGTAATGTGAATTATCGTAACGCGTGATTTTTCTATGCTATTTTATATAGAACTTTTACGGTACATTTTCGTAAAAAGTATGCTCATGCACCGCTAATACAAATGTTACAGATTTGTATTTAACAGGTTAGTTTATTCGTAATACACTATATTTCATATATTTCCATTAAATATATGTAATAATCCAAACTTTACCACATGGCACATGTCAGGCATGGTCACACAAGATAGACTATTAATGCATTATTTTTACCTTCCATCACCTTTAGGTAAGGAAGGTATTGTCTTTAGTCAAAAAATTGAGTGGTGAGTTTTCATTGAATAAGCATGTTTTAGGGTCTTTACAATACGATTTTACTATTTTTACACATACGTGTGTGTGTGTGTGTGCGTGCGTGTGTGTGTGTGCGTATGTGTGTGTGTGTGTATATGTGACCGCGGTTTCAGCCACGATATCTCCAATACTAGAATTCCAAAAATTACAATTCTCCAATATTCCTCTTCCTTACAACCATATGCAGACTTGATTAGATTTTGGTTATAATTGATCAACCGCCAACCGGAAGTATCCTCATTGGAAGATTTTAACAGTTTTTCTCGAAAAACTCAGTTAAATATTATTATAACTTAAAGAATATATTATTCTCTATACGATTTGATTGCATTTTATATTTCATATTCAACAGATATATAGTTAAAGAATTATAAAGATAATAAATTTCATAAATCAGCCAGCTATGCTAACTTAACCATGGAAACTGCTAATATATTCAGGTAATTCAAATAGACAGATGTCAGTATCAATAAAGAGTAAATGAATGAAAGAATAAGAGAAATAACTCTAATGTCTCTAGAAAGATATAAGAGAGACGATTACATTGATTTGAACATGTCATGAGAAAGAATAGCTTAGTAGTAGAAGGTGGAAGAAACATAGGAATACCAAATATAATATGGAAAGACTGTATTGCGGAAGACATGAGAGAAAAGGAACTGAATTAGGACCACAAACAAAAATGAGTGGAAAAAGAAAATAAAAAATAGCGACCCCTAACGAATGGGAAAAACTAAAGAAGAAGAAGATGTCAATGTCAAGTGCAATTTGTATAGTTTGTTTATGAAATAATTTTACTGGAAATATAAGATCTTTTGCAAGAAAAAATATGTATAGGGCGCGTGCAGTGACGTGACTTTTCTGACTTTGGCAAGCAGATATGGGGACCCTTGTCAAAATGATAGAAATTAATTATGTCCAACTGACAAGTGTCATAATTTTTCATTCAAAATTTCATAATTTTCTTATTTCATGTGGTTTTTTTGTTATCCGGAGTATGGAATTCAGTTGCCGAGAAAGGGAATCATAAAATACCAAAAATTTAGAATCTTTTGCAAAAAAAATTATGTATGGAATTTGTACATAATACACAGGATTGACGGAAGGTATTGTACTGGCCATATCAGATTTTTTGTATTTATTTTCATTTAATGATTTGATGAATAGTTTTTTTTTACCTTCCGTCACCTTTAGGTTTGTCAAAAATCAGATCAGATCTGGGAGGTACGAGTACATTTAATATAATATTATTGTATTATTAATTAAATATTTATTTAAATTATAGGTATGTTAATATTACATATATCCTTAAGAAATACCGCTAATACTGTCAATGAATTTGAAGAATTTTGAACATATTAGAAGAGTAGGACAAAATTCCTCATAGAACGAAAGAAGAGATACAATTTAAATTATTTGTGTGTACAAGAAATGTTAAGTTCGTTACTTATAGGGCTCGAGCAGTCATGTGACTTTGTTAGCCTTGGCACGCAGATATGAGGATCCGTGTCAGAATGACGGCTAGTAGTTATTTACATAGATGTCACAATTGTCATAATTTTTCATTCAAAATTTCAAAATATTCTGATGTTTATTTGTCATCAATAGTATGGAATATACTTGACAAGGAAAATAATCCACATGGATTTGAAAAATCATGTTATTTTAAATGAGAAATTATGATACTTGACACCTATGTACATTATTACTAGATGTTATTCTAACACGGGCCTCCATATCTGCTTGCCAAGGCCAACAGTCACATGATTGCACGCGCCCTATGCAACATAAAATAAAAATGGCGAGAGGTATTGTGCTGCCCACAACAGATTTTTCTACTTGAGTTTGTAGACGATTCAGAGTTTTCCATATGTTTTATCCTGGTGGTAATTTCTCATCATTAGAAATATCCATTGTTCTATCTACTGGCTTTAACATCACATTCCATATTAAGCGTCTTGTTGCATTCTTAGTTTCTGTCAGAGGATACGCGGACATAGATGAAATTGAGGAAACTGTGTTTGGCTTTATATCGAGATTGAACATGGTCTTTTAAAATGATATCTAGTCCATTAATGAAATGTTGTTACTAAACTAACACTAATGGATAAAAATAGGTATATATTTTATGCTTATAATGGTTTTTCTTCATAAAACATATAAACAGGTTTTACATTTTTATTGTTATTAATAATCATAAAGTAATCCCTACTCCGAAATATAGAAACACAAATAAAAGGAAAAAAGTATCCTTGCCCTTGGTTTTATACTGTGTCCTGTACAGTGTTCCTCCCATTTAATTATCCCAGCCTTCTTAAATAATAAAATTTCATTTGTTGCGGAAGGGACATTGATGAAACAAATGAAAATTTACTGTCGTATTTAATTTCCAGTCCCAAAAATATGACCCCTCGCAACTCGCAAGGTAGTAAACCAGATATTAAATTATCCCTACAGGTGTTTGGGGAAGTTGCCCCAACCTCAACGCTAACCACTTCCGACGGGGCCCTTGGCTAGCGCTCTGCCCTCTCCGATCCAATCAATCGGTGTATTAAAAATGTTAAGTTATCGCCGTGCGTCGAAGGAAAAGGTGCGCGCTGCGTTGCCTGACTTTCATATTTATCTGCGAAGGGATTTGAGAGAAGTGTCAGAACTAATCACACAACATGTCGGTTTTAGTTCTGCCTGGATTTTTCTCTGAAATGCGTGGGAAATAAATGAGCTGCTTTTGCAACAAGGAACACGTTGCTCCAAATCGTTACTTCCAAAATTGTTATTATATCCACGATGTGATTATATTTATTGTCTCCTCCGCTAGTGCTAAACACCAACATGTAAACGATATGAGATTTTCTCTTCTTGTGTTTAATATTCTCTTGGACTTTGAAAATATGCGTCGCTATTAAAATGAAAAACCTACAGGGGAACGAACTGGCGCATGTAATATCTATAAAATATTTAACGTACGTTCCGGCGTGTTCTTTTACGGTAGAAAGTTTCTCGGAGAAAAGTAACCTAAGATAGTAGCAATGTGAATAGAAAATATTTATGTCTTCTATAACATACGACACTTGGAAGGGTTTTCAGTTTTCACATTCAACAGCAAAAGCAAAGAAAATATCCTTTTCATAAAATTATTGACATTTTATTATCATTCATTCTATAAATATTCGAATTTGTGAGACAATTTCATTTCTACAGAACATCACAATTAATTCAAATTTATTTAACCATTAACCAGGAATAAAATCTGAGTATAGGATATAATAAACGTAAATTAAAATGTCCGTACATAATGGCAAACGTAAATAATTTTATTACTAGAATTAATTAGACGTATAAGTATCAGATTCAGTTTTATGGATTACGGAGATTTGCTTTGCGAACTAGAAATTATGACATAATAAATTTGTTCAGGGATGAAAGTTATTAACATCGTACTTTAGTTCTAAACGAGCCACATAAAGTTGGAATTCATTTTTGTGGGACTCAACTAATTCTCTAAATTATTTTAACATTACTAACAAATTATTAACCCGTACATAAATTGACTTTACTTATTATGATTTATTATATTAAAAATAAGTCAAATTCTATAAATGAATATTTAAACAAACTTTTTAGATTTACTATGGTATTGCGAGGCGAATAGAAGTCGTAAAAGGGTGGGGGTGGTGTCTATTGAAGGAAGCATATGGGAAGTTTCTATTACAAAAAAATTCAATCGTAAATATGAAGTGGACGAACGAGCAACGCGCTTTTGTCATGGAATCCTGGATCTGCAAAAACGGGTCTGTAACCGCCGTCCAGCGCTCGTTGAGTACTCAGTTCCAAATACCCCTCGCCAAGCAGTTATACGTAGTTCGAAAATAGATTACTTTGTTAGTCAAAAACCTTAAAAAAACAGGATCTTTTGTCCACCCGAAACATCGACGCAGGGATATCGGACTGTTACCATCAATTCTGAGGGTATGCGAGCCTGCTCCTGATTTTTTGTCCCAGTTCTTGAAGAACTAGGAGAATGTCTGGTTTTAACAGCGCAAGCATCAATGAAGGCGATATTCCTTGGCCTACGCACTCGCCAGATTTAACACCGTGCGACTTTTTTCTGTGGGGTATCTCAAAGCTGAGGAACCTACAAACCCGAAATTTTTACAGAAATCCGCCGTATATCCCAAGAAATGCTCGAAAGAGCTGTACGAAACTTCATAAGCCGCTTGAAACAAGTGTTTGGAATATGACGGTCACAACTTGTCACATATTATTTTCAAAATCACTTAAATTAAACTTCTCATATTGTAAATTTAATTGACCTTCAATATTATGGAGGTTGATCTGCCGCACAGTCAAATTATAGAAGTTTATTTTGGAACAAATTGGACTTGTCCTACCATTGGATCCAGTCTCTTCAACTGACCTTAGTTCTACCTTTGATTTTAAAATCGGAGTATTATATAATCAATAGTACTACGTTTAATTCCAAGGTCCGTGGCTACATGACATTGACTGTAACCACCATTCAATAGTTAATGCCCGAATAACTTGAAATATCGACCATTTTTCAAACTAAATTTAAAGTTAATTTTGAAGTAAAATACAGAACATTAACTTAAGTTAAAATTATACATAAAAACATTTTCAAGCTTATTTATATATTTTTTTCTTATTACAGCCGTGAAGAGAGGAAAACAATAAAATACCGGTATAAACAAGAAATGTTTCTTTATTGTTATTATTTTCATATATATATAGAACCCTAAATTATCAAATGCATATTAAATAAAATTCGTATATCATTCTGTTTTAAAATAAATCTCGAAAATAGAAGTGGTGCGTAAATTTTGTAAAGTTTATATTTCTTTCTCTTTGTTGCAGGTGACCGGTACAGATCCGACGACACAGAAGACGCCGTGACCACAGACAACCCCACAACGCCGTTTCCAACACCTCCGCCGACTTTAGCGTCCCCCAGGTCACCTCAACTGCCGCTGCAGCGTCAAGCGTCCCCTTTTCCTTTGGAGAACACCAATACACGAAGACTGCACTATGCCACTCCACAGGATCGTCTTCGGGAAACACGCGGTAAGAAATATTACTTTTAATAAATTAAAATTAAAAGTTGTATGATTTTCCAAGTCTTAGTTTCTCTATTTTTTCTTCCTCCAGGTGAAGTGGTGTACTCTGCGGGTCCGACAAAAAAATCTCTATCGAATAGCACGATGGGACGGAGTGGTCGAGTAGGTGGAAACCGTCATCGTGGTCAAAGCGGTATGACGTCATCGAGTAGTGCCACGTCGTGTAATAGTTGTGGGGATGGACGGCAGTGTAATGACGTCACTTTTCATGGGGAACCTGATCCACGGCAACAGAGACTCTGCCTTCAAAGTGGTACGTGAAATTTATTTATTAAACTCTCTAAATTTTAATGCACTGGTTTTCAACCAATTGATAATAAATAGTCATTCATATTCCCTGTTGTAGTATATCGGCTCTGCTCTTCTGAAAATAATTACCAGAATTTTATATGATTATTTTTTATTTATGAAGCCAATAAATATACCAGAATCAGAATCGTAATTCGGTAAATTTAGTCAATCCTTCAAAATACAGATAGACTATTGAAAGAAATCTAGTATTTACGAGCTCAGGCTAATAATAGTTCGGCCGGCTTATATTTTCAACAAATTATAAAACCTATAAAAATGATGAGAAATTTCTACAAAATTATTTCAACTACTTTACATATTAGACTTACAAAAACTGTGGACTAAATGACGGGTGATAATAGTTTGACTGGCTTTTAAAGGATCATATTCTAGTTCAGTTAAACCTACCTTGCAAGTCATATAGGACAATACTGTAATACTGTAACAGAGTCAAAATTTGTATATTGTCTACGCTCATGTAGTCTATATTTCTTTTTCATTTTTATCGCTCGCTAAGAGAGTTATTGGATTCATGCTAAAAATCACGTATCCAGATTTTAGTGAATAAGCACATCCCTACAATCCGATTATAACATTTTTACGATGATGTCGGTGTGTGTGTGGATGAGTGTGTGTGTGTGGATGAGTGTGTGTGTGTGGATGAGTGTGTGTGTGTGTGTGTGTGTGTATGTTAGGATGTTGTAAATACGATTTCTCAAATTTTATAAGACTAAATACCTGTGTAACAACGGATTCCTTAATCTAACAGTAATGGGAAGAGTTGAATAGATTCTGGTAACAAAAATAAAAATAGCGAGAGGTTTTGTGCTGGCCACAACAGATTTTTTGCTTAGGAGAGGATAAAAATAGAGCTAAGGATTGTTGTTTGTGTGCCTCAGAGCATATTTCATTTGTTAAAATTTCATTTTCTTTTCTACTTTCCACTTTTGTTTATTTATTATACTTGCCGTCATATAAGTATTGACTAGAGATTTCTGCACTGTTGCCAATTCCGTGGTCATGTTGAAATGCTATATTAAGAAGAAACAGGCAACACCGCAGGGGAAGGGACAAGATGCGGAGAAGGGAAAAAAATTAGCATCAGTCTATACTTATTTGACGGCAAGTTTATCAATGACTGACTGTCAAAATAAGTATGAAATTAACTACATTTCGTTAAACCAGTGGTTAAACCTACATTGAATATGTGCAATTACAAAGTTTACATTGTCTACAATCATAGATTACGTGTCGACGCACATCCCTGTGTATAGGTCTTATAGATAAAATATCCTATAGAATAATAATTAAAGATGTCATTATTTATAAAGGCGATGTAACCCAATTTTAAATGGCGGAATACTTAAATAACATATTCAGTTTTTATAAGTTTAAAAAAATTAAAATTAATTTGTCTTGTACATTGAACTTTATTTGTTTATTTTTGTATTGTGTAGTCTGTACCGGACTTTGAAAATGATCATGGAAATGATCGAAATCGATCCGTCGAATTAAAAAAGAATAGTGTAAATAAATAAGACTTTTCAAGTTTTTATTTTAAAAACCTTTTCCCAAATACCTCTTTTTACACTTGGGCATCATCAATTTATTATAATTAGTTTGTTGAAAATGTAAACTGGCCGAACTAATATGAGCTTGGTGAATCTAACTTTGAAGTACATTTTAAATTTTATTACTGGGTTTATAAATGAATTTTCGAAAATGAGAACAGACATAATGTGAAAGTTTTATACATAATTATGTTTATGGGAATGTGTAGTAATCCTATTTATTTGTCCATTTAAATGTGTTGGGATAAAGCTGTAAATTAAATCCTCTCTCATTTCACGAAAGTTAGCAACACACACTCACACCGTGAAACGAATCGTGCAAAACTAAATAATAATATTCCGGGTAAATGGGAGCAAATTAAATAATCCAATTTATATTTAGAAAGTGTAAAAGTGTAGACATGTAGAGGAGAGTGTTTAACAGAGTTGGCAGAGCCTGTTTAAAAGCCGTCACGTTTCAGGTTGAGAATCTAAAGTGTTAACACAATTAGAAACTCTAACTGACCGTCCTCTTCCTCGTCCACGTCCTCGTATTTGCTACTTGTTGAGGACGAGACGACGCGGATGCGGAATCTGTAAATTGACGCTAAATCAGTGTACAACAGTCGCGAAAGAACACTTGAACCCAGTGTTCGCTCGTGATGCTATCGGTAATGACGTAATTCGGTTAGAACCGGATGCGAGATACGTGTAGTGGCGCCATCTATCCGTCGCTAAGCTAATTATAAGTCGTCACTCATTACCTTAACTTCACTTTACGTGTTAATTGCGTTACACGAACTAGACCCATGTAGCGGCCGACTCTGTGGCCAACTGAACGAATAGTTGCTGTCAAATTCAAAGCCGAGAGCCTTGTCACTGACATCTACTGCTCTCTCAGCTAACTTGATATTCGTACTAGGCATGGAAAACGTAATAAACGACGATACATCGCACAATTTAAATGTATCCAGTATGAAACTTTAAATTGTTTAGATACTACCGAAGTAGCGTTTTACATTTTCGAGATGTCTAATATCT
The DNA here is from genome assembly GCA_951394225.1 of Harpalus rufipes. Lineage (NCBI taxonomy): Eukaryota > Metazoa > Arthropoda > Insecta > Coleoptera > Carabidae > Harpalus > Harpalus rufipes. The sequence goes on along the minus strand of OX596284.1, from coordinate 15,452,396 downwards.
TATTTAAACTTATTACATTTCAAATTTTAAAAATTTTATGGATAGATATATAGCTTGCTTCAAAATCCAGATGAAATCAAGGGGGTTTCGGGAGTCCTAAGTCACCATTTGTATACACCGATTTTTCTCACTTGAGCTTCACGTCATAGTGTGATGTTCGCATGAATCAATTGGTATTGGTAGTGAAACTTGATTACCAGCAGATCTCTAACAGTATTGTGTACAATGCAATTACATCATATAATACGTCATAGCCTAGCCTTGGTTACATTTATAAAATACGAATGTATAAAAAAATTTGGTCCACTTTGCCAAGAAATAAAATCCATGACAATTTTCGTTTCTAATTATCCTGCAATTAATTATTCCAATTTAAATTAATTAAATTAATATTTTTTTATTGATCTTTCCATTTTTCAAAATATAATATAAGTTACTTGCGTTGTCTGTCTGTCTGTGTGTCTGTTCCATCTTTTACAAACCATTTTAACCGACTTTCTAACGTCTACAGAGCTGAAATTTGGTACGAAGTTGGAATAAAATTATCTTCTTTTTTACATGGTTACACTTGTGCATGTAAAAGGTTGCAACTTGTTCTTTGATGTTTTAATTTCAGACCACGTTCATAATTATTCATATTCGGAGCGTAATTTGCTGTTTGAAATTCATGATTGTGTTCGTAATCCAAATTTGTTCAAAATTTAACCTAAATTTGTAAATTTTATACTAAATGATTTCATTCTTAAACTAAAATACTACGCCATTTTACGATTATTCCTAAGATCATACTTACTTAAAAACGGAAATCAAAATATTGGTGAGACGACTATTTACCAAACTACGAATATACGGAAATTTGAAGAAAGTGTAGTATGTATGTATTAAGTTACCAAAAAGAGGGCCTCCAAAACTTTTGCCCCCAAAATGAATCAGCAGACTCATTAAAAGCGCTCGAGACAAAGTGAGAACATCATTGCGCAAATTAACTCGACTATTTAGAATTTTAAAGATAATTGTTAGCATGGTCAGAAATGATTTCAAATTTCGAAGAATAAATAATGTAGCCAAGTAGACTGCGAGCCCACCTTGGGCGAATCTCTAGCTGTTGCAGAGCACTGAGGAGTCAACATTTTATAGAAAACAGAGGAAGAGAGAGAGAGAGACAGAGAATATAATCCCCCAAATGTTTCTCAGGTGCGACTGATTGAAGACTTTTGGAATTTCTTAGAAGAAAATTATACAATAATGTCACGAAATACCGACGAACAACAGTTACAGACAAGCATATTTCTAACGATACGGGAAGTAGATGTAACATATATACAAGGTATTAAAAGAACTGCGTCACATTGGAGATAATGGTACCTTATCAGTCTTCAAAAATTAGATTTCTTATCTACTTATTTTATTCGCAAAGTGATTTAATACCAAAGGTCAAAAGCCACTGTGGTGTGATTACTGTGTACACCATTTATAACCTTCAAAATAAAACTTGACAGATATCAACAAACAGCATTCGATATTCAAAATGGCTACAGACGAAGAAAATTTAGTTCCAAATTGACGGCGTTTCTTTAACTAACTTTGCGAATAGGAACGTTTTAATAAAAAAATATTTCTGTTTGATGAAGAGGTCCAACTTTTTCTCAAAACTTTTGTTACATTATATAACTTAATACGTTATTAGACATTTTGCAAAAACTCTTCTCTTCGTCCTATGAATTTCTCTGGTATAATGCGTCTGAGTTTAACTTCGTAAAGGGTCCGTAGGATGTTCTGGTAATGCCCTGACAAACAGGATATACTACGCGGAGCATAAAAAACGGTTTTCTAATTAATGCTATTATCAGTGTTTACAATGAAGGCTCTCGTGCAGCAGATGTGTAGGACGCAGGGTTCCTAACCTAATTTAAAGTTGGTAAATGGACGCCACTGCTTACGGGTTTTATGTCGTACCGTGCCTGAGTCGAGCTCCAGACTAATTCGACATTCACTTTCATTTAACTTCACGTGAGCTTCTGCTAGTGATATTTACCAAGCCATTAGTGCGCGAATAAAGCATTTTCGCAAACTAATAATTCCATTTTACACTTAACCTTTATCGGGCTTTAGTTTAGGTCACTCTAGAAATTATAACCGCTTTTCAACAAAGTGAATACGTATTTGCAAATTACTCGAACTTGCTAAAGTCACATATCACAACAATACACTATCTGCATATATTAATTGAACAGTTCTTGTCAAAAACAACTATAGTATAATCTACTTTAATCAATTTAAAACTTTCATAAATTTATCATAACCAGAAGCGTAGGAATGTTATAGAGTCCTAAGTAAAAGGGGCACCGCCAATCAACGGAAGTAAAAAAAATATATGTAATATTTATCATTATTTTGTAAATATGTATTTTCCAAGTCAGTGATTCCCAAACTTTTTTTGGTTCATAGCGCCTTTGGAATATGTTTCCACATCATCTCTCCTTTCTTGCTCAATTCGGCCAGTAGTTGTTATTCCTCTGATTTAATATAGAGCCCGCCAAACGCTAGCTCCGCCACTGATCAAAACGTTTCGATTCTGCACTCTGCAGATATAAATCTACGTGAAATACCCCTGGAGATAATATAAATGAACAATTTCCTCTTCTTGTTGCAGACGTGAACGAAGAGTCTCCACCGGAACCCGCGCCCCCGGAAGTTCCTCCGCGCGGTCCGTCGTTACATTCCGCGACGCTGCGCCGTCGCGCCGAGTACGCACTTCCTGTCGGTGAAGCTGCCGTCACTGCCGTCGGGGCGACAGGGACTCAGGAATCGCAATTCCTCACCCAAGGTAGGATTGAATTCAAAGTTCTTTCCTTCTAATATAAGCATTGAAATATTAATTGGTAATAAATCTAAGGTAGGACTTTAGATTTCGTACTTTCCTTGTGAAGCAATGATTTAATAATTTTACATACAAAATATATTAGAAGAAAATTCAAGCAATTGCAAAGTTAACAATATTAAATAATATACAATAAAGGTAATTGCCAGCAGGAAAATATTAAAATAACAAACAATTTTAATGACAAATTGAACTAGGTTCTTATTTTTCTTGTCCAATATACAGGGTAATTCATCGGTCCGTTATTTTTTAATAACTCGATTATTTTAAATATTATGGGAAAAGGAAGTTTATCTGAAAATAAAATGTCAATAAATCTGCAGTATAGGTTTTTGTACAGAAAGTTCCATTTTTGCGCAATGGTTTGTAAATTTATATTTCAAATGAAACACCCTAGGTATTTACTCAAATTTGAAATGTATGTGAAATTTACTATCTAATAATATTCTACAATTACATGTTATACATATTATTAAAAAAAATCAATTGCGAATGATTAAAATATTACACTTTTATTAAATGCAAAAGGCTTTGGAATATTATTTTTTGAATGAGACTTATCTGATAATATTAAATAAGACATGTAATAGTAAAATATCGGATTAAAATAAATGAAATAATTCATTCATTAATTTTCTTTAAAATTAAAACGCGTAACGTTAAAATAATGCAATGCAAAGACTACTGTATATTTAATAAAAATTAAATATTTAAATTATTCGCCATTGTATTTTTTAATAATATAACATATGATTATTTTTATTCTATTGGGTAGCAAATTTCATGTTCTTTTAAATGAAAATATAAAGTTAAATACTATTGCGTGAAACTGGAACACCCGTAGAAAAACCTATATTGGAAACATTTTAATATAAAACAAACTTTGTTTGAAATTTTTTCCATAATATTTAAAATAATAGAGTTATTAGTTGTAGTTGAAGTTTAGCTTCGATACACTTTTCAGTTCTTTGAAAATTTTTATTTACACAATGCAGCTATAAAGCGTTATAGGACTGCCCTTAAAAATAAGACAAAAGCCATTACGTCATCAAAATCACAATTATTCTTCAATATACATTCCTTCTAAATATACACCGTCGTAACGGTTCTCTTTTAACTAAAATTTCAGTTTGGGGTAGAAAATAGACAGCCAGGGCCAAATCATAAGCATACGAAAGATGATGCAACAGCAACAGTGAGATTTTTGAAGGACAGAAATTGACGCATGACTTGCTTTCTAGGCCGATGCGTTATAATATTATAATGCATCGCGAAACCGCCTTTGCCAGCCAAAATCGTTAAAACTAGTGAATGAAGCAGCTCCAAATGCTTTTTAGAAAAAAAAACGATTAGAATGTTTTGTTTTCTCTTTAAAAAAATCCGAAGTTGTAGCTTTTATATCTTCATCTTTAAATTTCTTTCCCCTAAGCTTTTAAATAACAGTCGGACTATAGGAATGTGTGAAGGATAGTTTAAACTGTAAAGATTGAAAGCGAAGATCGTGAAATAGCAATCAATACACAATATTTCTTTCCTGCACGGGTGCGTTCTCATGCAAAAGCCACTTTCATCTTATTATTTCCTTTATGACCTCTTTTAATTGAGGAGCTCTAATCTTAATCCATTTTTTACCTTCCGTTACCATTAGGTAAGAAAGGTATTGTCTTTGGTCATTTTTAATTAATAAGCACGTTTTAGGGTCCCTAGAATACAATTTTATTATTTCTACGATGATGTCTGTATATGTGTAGGCGTGCGTGCGTGTGTGATTAGATTGTGGTTATAATTGGTCAACTGGAAGTACCCTCATTTAAAGATTTTAACAGTTTTTCTTGAAAAAAAGCTGTTAAATTTCATTTTTTCATATTTAATATTATTATATTTTATTCTCTATACGCATATATGAATTTTATACTTCATATTAAATATATGTAGGGTTAAAAAATTATAAAGAAATTAAATTTCATAAAGCAGCCAGCTATGCTATAACTAGGGAAACAGCTACTATTTTAAGATAATTCTGATTAAAAGATGTCAATGTCAAGTGCAGTTGACATAGTATGTATTATAATTTTACTGGAAATATAGAATCTTTTGATAGAAGCTGTTTGTATGGGATTTGTATAAAATACATAGAACTTAGGGAATGTATTGGAAATATATAATCTTTTGCAATAAACTTTCTGTGTGGAATTTGTAAAAAATACACAGAACTGACGAAAGGTAATGTGCTGGCTACATCAGATTTTTTTCATTTTGAGATAATTAAAGAAAAAACTTTCTAGCTTCCTTACTTTTAATTTACTGTAAAAATATAATCCAGGATCATGTTTAAATATTAGGAAATGATTTACTGGATGTTAAGAAATAGAATAAATGTTGAAGAGCAAAATAATTAAATAAATAAATATATCATCACAGTATAATACCCATTACTGGGTGTGCCAATCTGCTTTATATACAGATATCGGTAATGATGAAATATTTGTACCGTGCGGGCGCTTTTCAGGCGTCACCTCACGGACACTCATTGTTGGCGTGGAGAGTACACCACAGGGATTAATTGTGTGCCATTAAAATTCAAAGTATTTTTTGGCGTCGGTCGGGATCGAACCCGGATTCCTAGATTCGCGACCAGACACTCAGGCACACGGCCACGAGACCTCATTTGATAGCAATTACATAATTATTTTTTTTTACCTTTTCCTCACCTATAGGTATGTAAGGATGGTATTATCTTTGGTCAAAAAATTCGATGGTGAGCTTTTAATAAATATGCACGTTTTAGGGTCCCTAGAATACGATTTGACTACTTTTACGATGATGTCTATGTATGTATATCTGTGTGTGTGTGTTTGCGTGTGTGTGTGTATGTGACAAAAGTTTTTCCTTCAATAACTTTAATACTACGATTATAATTCTTTCGTATTCCTCTTCCTTACATTCATATGAAGACATGATTTGATTTTGGTCAACCAGAAGTACCCTCATTTGAAGATTTTAGCAGTTATTCTTGCAGATATGCAGTTAAATAGAATTTGTTGATATTTAATGTTATTATAAATATTAAAGAATATTTTATGGTCACAACGGATTTTTTGATGACGTCTTTGTAGAAAAGCACAAACTTTAAATTGTAATAACTGATGACTAAAATACTTTTGGCGTGAAACAGTTTTACCAAGAGCTCCTCCATTTGAAATCATATTTTTATTGCCTCTATTGTACATGATAGTACAATTGGTTATCACATCATATTTTAATTCAAAATAAATTTCCTCTTCTCATACAATTATTATATCAAGTAACCCGCTTAATCTCGCTCAAGCACAAGCACTGCCGGTCAATCTGAGTCTTATATTTATACCGCAGTGACGTAGTGCTGTCTTGACTGTGTAGTCATATACGCGGTGTATATAATTGACTTAAGCTCTTCTTCGTGTGCATTTAACTAAGTTTAATTCTTGGTAAAAGGGCTGGTCAGTGTAATCGCACGAACGATGAATACTAATCGTGTCAGTTGAGAACTTATTCTTGTGTTGTTAGTGTGTTAGGTTTAGAATGTGAACCTAGGGACGTAAAGGCACAAACCACGGATCTGTCAGGTAAGAGGATAACTTAAGATACCTGGTGAATGATGTTTTATGCTGTTAATTAATGATGAGAGATAGTTTACGAACTTTCTGATTAATTAAAGTTTGAACATCTCAACATTCGGCCTTTTTTGTAATGTGTAATTAGTATTAGTTTACTAACTAACTTTGAAATTAAATTTACGGTGTAATATACCATAATTTTTATTTCTATAATTACTAGGCTTCAAGTGAAGTGAAGTATGTAATTTCAAATGAATTTAAGTGTCATTTTAAATTAGGTTGAAATGTTTCATTTAGGTTTGTGAATGCAGTGTGCGCTTGTAACTAAAATCCTACCAATCAAAAAAATGTTGAAAACTGGTACTCCAACTCTATACTAAAATAGAAACTATCCCTTAAATTACGAAGTTAATAGAGAAACCGGACTCGGCACTTTATTTGTAGGTCAAGATTTTTTTTAATATCTTTCGCTATTTATGTTATATAACCTAAATATAATTTACAGTAATACTTTTTTCTATATCAGCAAACATAGGGTATATCATTATCATATTTACAGTATAAAATGATTGACCAATGTATTATAGCGTTTATTTTGTAAGTAAACACAGAGATAATTAAGATAGAATAAAATAAATATTAAATTATGAATTAAATAAGTAAGGAATTTTTATTTTAACTTATCAAATAATCAAAATTGGCACCATTAACTTCTAAACAATATCCTGAATGATTATAAAAAGAATTAATATCATTCGCTGGGGAGTAATATTTTGTGAAGCTGCACTAATACTGTTTATTAATTGTCACCATTGTACACATATTTTAGGTGTCCCCAACAAAAAATCATTTGGTGCAAGCTATAATTATTACAGATTTTTCGAATTATTGCTGGTCAGGGTCTGAGTCGATTATTAAATATAGCAGCAAATACATCTGAAACTTGATTATTTAAATTATATCATGTTATTCCCTATGTTTACGCATAAAATAAACGCTTCAATACATTGCTGTCATTTTGTAACTATGGCAATGAAACTACTCTGTTTACTTATTTAAAAAAAAAAACTCTCTGTATGTATATATTATACCATTTTTATAAATCCTGCAGCCCATATTTTGAAAAAAAAACCAACTCATTGATTACACACTTTGGGTATTGACAACGTTACAGATAAATGTTACTCTCCACGCCAGCAATGAATGCCCGTGAGGTGACGCCTGGTATTTTTATAATGGTATAATTTTAAATGCAGTGTCTTAGCAGCCGGCACCGGCTCCCATATCTGCACCCAATCTCAACTAAACAAGAAACTAATGCCAATAATTGCTTTTTATGCGTTTACATGCATCACAATTTTTTTTTTGTATTTTGCGTTTAAGTCATTACGCACCCCAATTGCATATCGAAAGAGGCTTCATAACGATACGCAATTTTTTGTTTTAGAAGGTTGGTACTAGATGACATTTACTTATGTTCATAAATCAGAATTGATATGAACTTTCAAGTAATTGAAGTTTAAATCCAATGTTACCAACTACACATATAAATATCTCTAAATGAACTCGGTTTAATATAGTAGTTTTTTTTAATATTTTAGTGTTTAAAAGATGCAAAATATAAAAAATAGTATAAAGGAATCATTTTATAAGACTTTTTTCATCAGGGCTCGTTTTCAAAATTTTGACGCGAAATAACATATTTTATAAAACTTGTTCTGTAATATACTATTTATACCAAATTATAAAATGTTGAGTTTTGACTTGGCTATTTCTCTAATAATATAACCTAATAACATAACCTAACGCGCAAAATGCCGGTTCCCATATCTGCAGCCGTGATAAACTTATATTAAAGCAATCGGCACTGGGTACCAATTAGTATTTTCAAGGCAACCTGCGTCGGCATCCAAAACAATACCAATTTTATTACATTTACAAGCATATGTATTTATTTAAATGAGAAAATATAAAATGGCGGGATGTATTATATTGTCCACATTAGACTTTTTTTGTACCTCAAGATTAATTGTATTTTTTTTTTTGTAATACAAAATGCATTTATTTAAACTTTTGTAATCTTTAATAATTAACTGTTTTATAAGCAACAAAATTATGAACATTAATTAAATAAAGAGGGCCGTGTTCTTCCACAAGGCGCGACTTTTTGCTGATACCTAGCATTAGGTTTTGAACATTTACATCGATTTCTCGGTCATTCCTGGATTGAAGTTCGTCCTCATTTTGGGCTTCCCAGCCTCCATCGTAAACTTTTCGAGATAAAAGAGCCCAAAAACCTTATATGGGACGATCCTGGGGAAGGATAAGGGGGTAGTCTTTTTGCGGAAGAAATTCTACATTTTGGACTGTTAGCCTTTGAGTTTATGTCCTGTCATTATGCAAATGACAGGACATAAGGTTTGGTAGAAGATAAAATAACCAATTTTGTTAAATGTACTTTGACTATCTAGGGCTTCACCTCACTCGGCCCACTTAAAGTCTGGATACAACCCTTGTAGAAATAGTGCATCATACTAACAGCTTATATGCGAATTTGGCATTTTGTTAGGTTAATTCGGGACCACTGCAATATTGTCAGAATAAAAACCAGCATTTTCCTTAATTTAGGAGTTGCTCAGTGTGAACGAGAAATCGTTGTAAATGTCGCCCGAAATCCAATACTAGGTGTCCATAGAAAATTACGCGTTGTGGAAATACTCACCCATCGATATTTAATTTAAGTTTTTTTATTAAAAAAATAGTTAAAATTTGTACATTATGGGAAAAAACCGAGCAAAATACATTACTTTCCGAAATTTTGAATATCGTACAGATGATAGCTGGCATTTTGATTATCAAAATATGTCATCTCCTGATGATCTATTACAAATCTCAACTAAATATACACTTCCCTGATGGTTATTATAATAAATCCCTTTGTTTTTAAATAATTTATCATCTGCCACGTACTTACCTTCCATTGTCGGGCCAATTACTCTTCAGTAACTCCTCTATCTTTGTCCCGTCTAAATCTAAACAATAATTCTTGAAAGGCCATTGTATCTAGTCAATGGAGCGTACATTATGACATCATCATCATTTTCATGTAATTTGTAGCATGATAGTGATTTTATTATACGTGTGATCCCCATGCGGGACTGAAACACTTGGAAATTACTTTCCGATATTCTAAATGTGATGTGGATATAAATGCCGATAATGACAAAGTATACACAATGCGTTTAGGGTGAAATTTATTATTTTTCTGATATTACCTAAAATAAATTTATCACTTAACTTAGATAGAACGCATTATAGTATTTCTAGTTATTTTATGGTATATGAAATAAACTGATATTTTTTTAGCCTGTAACATATTTTCCGTAATTATTCATATTTTTAATATACGTATATTAACATATTTAATATTAGCTTTTGATTTCAAGAATGATTAGGAACAATATATAAAGGGGTAGATTATAATCGACAAGAAAAACTTTTTAATCACTGCAATTTTTTAAATTTAGCTGTCAACGTCATTTCTTGTTTATACTCCAGAAATAACTTTCTAAGAATTTCAGATTTTATAAATAAACATTAGTTATGAATAACAAAAACAGGATGTTGTTATAAACATATCACAACTAATATAAACAACACTTTTTCAAAAATAACTAAAATTTTTAAAAAGTCGAAATGTTACATATGTTTATTTTACCAAATTAAGACCTTGTAATAAATATTTAACAGAGAAAAATTATTTAGGAATGTCTGTTAACTGTCATACATGTGTCAATTTTTTGATGCGACATTTTTCATTTTAACTGATAATTAACAGACATTAACCATAACCAGAGATGATAATACCGAACCTTAGTGAATATAAATTTTCGATACCTTTGATAATGATTTTACAAACTCTAGACATTATTTACATTACTTTTTGTAAAACATTACTTGAAATTATTTATTTACATAATCAGTTATGAAAAGAGTGATATTGTCTGTTGAACATAATGTTTGCCAAAACGAGCGAAGCGAGTTTTGCAAATTATGTGAGTCAAACAATATCACGTTTTCATAAAGTATTATGTGCAAAATTTTATCTAATTCCGCAAAACTAATTTAAAAAATCTGTTGTGGCCAGCACAATACCTTCCGTCAATCCTGTGTATAATGTATAAATTCCATACATAATTTTTTTGCAAAAGATTCTAAATTCCCAGTAAAATTATTTCATAAACAAACTATTCAAATTGCACTTGACACTGATATCTTCTTCCTCTTTAGCTTTTCCCATTCGTTAGGGGTTGCTATTTTTCCGTGTCGTTCTTATTCAGATCTTTTTCTCTCAAGTCTTCCGCAATGCAGTCCTTCCATCTTATCTTTGGTTTTCCTCTGTTTCTTCAACCTCCTATTACTAAACTACTAATTCTTGTTCAAATATAATTCTTCATTTCTCCTCATGACATCTTCAAACCAATGTAATCGTCTTTCTTGTATCTTTCAAGAAACTTGTAACACTAGAGTTATTTTCTTACCGTATCTTTCCGTGTCTTCCCCAACATCTACTTCAACATCCTCATCTCTGCCACATTAATTTACTTTTTATTGATACTAATATCTGTCAATTTGAATTATATGAATATATTAGTAATTTCCATGTTTAGCATAGCTGGCTGAATTATGAAATTTAATTTCTTTAAAATTCTTTAACTCTGTATATATTGAATATGAAGTATAAAATTTAATCAAATCGTATAGAGAATAATATATTCTTTAAGTTATAATAACGTTAAATGTCAATAAATGAAATTTAACTGTTAAATCTTCAAATTAGTTTACTTCCGGTTCACCAATTATAATCAAAATCTAATCAGTTGTTTTTCTTGATGTAAACCTGAGGAATACGAAAAAAATATAATTTTTGGAATCGTGGTATTGAAGTTATGGGATCCAGAACTTATGTCACACACACACAGACACACATATACACAGACATCATCGTAAAAATGTTAAAATCGTATTATAGGGACCCTAAAACATGCTTATACACTAAAAACTCATCATTGAATTTTTTGACCAAAGACAATACCTTCCTTACCTAAAGGTGACGGAAGGTAAAAATGACCCACCTGCTCACGTGCGCCAATTTAGAAGCTAAGGCCAAAAACAATTCAACATCAGTAGCTCTAAATTGTTCTATTTTCTGGTACAATACAATTTATATTCAGCGCCTGAACTTGTAACGTAGTTTCCCCACTAATATTGTATATATTTATTTTGAAAATTAAGCCTAGTCGAATTAGTTTTATATCTTTTGAAAATATGGTTTGAGTAAAAGAATAGTATATCTCAGTCTAAATATTACGAAAAATTAACTAAGAAAAAGGAGATCATAAACTAAGCGGTATTGAAATATACGTGCGCCAATTTAGAAGCTAAAGCTGAAAGGAACACCAGTAGCTCTAAACTGTGCTATTTTATGGATACAATATAGCTAGAGTTCTTTATAAATAGAATAAAAAATAAAAACCCGCGATCTAATTTTAAAGTATGGAATCGTGGTATTGAAGTTATGGGATCCGGAACTTTTGTCACACACGCTCAGACACACACAGACACACACACTCACAAATACATACATACATACAGACATCATCGTAAAAATGGTAAAATCGTATTATAGGGACCCTAAAACATGCTTATTCACTAAAAACTAATCATTGAATTTTTTGACCAAAGACAATACATTCCTTACCTAAAGGTGACGTAAGTAAAAATATAAAATTCTAGGTTTTTCTATGACAGCTAAATAAATGATTTTTTTTTAATTTAATGCTTTTACGTTAGTTTTGTTGTTTAATGTGACAGTAACAATATTATTTTTGTTATAATAATTATTGTGCAAGTGAACTATGATAGTTTTGTATTGTTATGAAGGTAATTTTACGTAAATTCTGAAAAGATATGTAAAAATACCGATTTCCTATGCTAGATTTAAAGTTGTACCCGCTTTCGCTAAAAGCGGAAGTGATAGAAACTTCTTATTATGATCATCTCATGAGCCTCTTTGGCTAGTTAAACTTTGCTTATTAACATATTTTTATATCTTTCAAAATAAACGAAATATTTTTGATGTCGGACTTACGCCGATAACTCTGTAATAATAACTAATAATACACACAATCACTAAACACAAATCAAAATTAATTCAATTTCTTCATAGAATAGTAATTTGACTTCACAGAATTTAAAAAATTGAGACACAAGCAGAAGTAACAGTTGCAGGGACAGCTAATTACTGATATAATAGCTAACTGCAATGATTCATATCACCAAAGGAGTACTAACGCCATCCCGTAGTTGAAAGTTTAATCATGAAAGCAGTCCCATGGTTACCCATAAAAGTTTCTGCTGCCTGCTTACAACGTAATAACTATTATAAACTCCTACATGTACTAAGATACGCTGCAAGATGACAAACCATACCCGAATTGGTACAAAAAAATATACCCATACCCATAATCAAAGAGATATTTACTAAATTGATACATCTCGTATATATGCACATAAGCCCGGATTAAAGTAAAAACATACAGTAACAATTATTATCAATTTTTGCGTGATTAATCATTTTCATTGTGGTAATGATATTTTCTTCATTGCAATTAAGCATTGTTTTTGTTGTAATCAAAATTCTTTTTTGAAATGTGCTAAAGGGATATTATCAGAGGGACATATTCTTTAAATTATCTGTAGTCATGATATGCATAATTCACATATTGGCTGTATTCGTTTTGGTCAAAATCTCAGTTCGTCTCACCTCATTTCAGATAATCTCAGCAAATTGTTGTTCTGTTTGCCCGAATTTAATTGAGCGTTACTGAATGTAGTCACATCCTCTTTACCGATGCTGCATCACCCGCAAAATAAACTCAAATGATCTCAGACATACATTTCAATAGTCTCAGGGGTAAGGACGTAAGAAGAAATGTCAATTTGTTGGTTATAAATGTATTATGAAAATTGAGTCTTCGTGGTGGAAAACAAAAATGTCATATACGGTAATGAATTTTAGAGTAACATCTTATCTCAGTTCATCTCAGCTCACTTATTTACTGAGCTGAGCAAAAAATATTCCAAAAAGAGTACAGCTATTATATTATGTTAAGAAAGTTATGTCAAAAAATAGGTAGTTTTCACTCCTATGCTATATATTTATTTACCTTAATTTTTTAAATGATATTGATACTGTATATTGTCAATGTTATTAAGTAGGTACGGAATGCCATTTTCCCTGAATTTCAGAGTCTTATAAGAAGTAAAAATATTTAGTATTTTCCTTGCAACTTCCCATGTTTTGTTAAGAAATAAATGAGTTATAAAACACCACTTTCTCGTTGAAACAAAAACGCACTTTCTTCTACCCTTTCTGTGACCCTTCTGCAAATTAGCTTCTCATCTCAAGTTACCCCAATTACCGGCTCTAATCTCCGGCACTGTCCACGGGGCATCGTCCTAGCCTACGCTAGCGCGCACGTGGTACTTACCGATGATGGCTAATGGTCTCGCTTGGAAAAATGACACCGGCTCCGGCAAACGGATAGCCGTCATTACTCACATTCAATAACCACATTTGCTGCTGTGATAAATAGACCACTATTCCCAGTAGCGGACATCAGGCCCTAACGAAGCGATACATGGATAATTATGAAGAGAATGGACAGAGGGTTGATTTGTAATGCAGGAACTTTTTTATGAAATCAGGACATTTTTATTAGGTCATTGTAATTTTAAATTTTCATAATTTTACTCAAAACTTTAACATGTTAGTTACCGACGGCCACTATAGTGGACTTTGCGGTTCTTCCTAGCAAACCACGAGCACTTTAGTGGCCACAAATATTTATTTGCGACATTTTACTGGTCTATACTAGCGCACTACCCCAGTCACAGCCCTTTTATGGCCACTGAGCTCTTGTTTGGGGGCTTATCTCCAATCATTCAAAAATTTCCGAAATGGTAACGGTCCACCGCAGGAGTACACTCAAATTATGTCGGTAGTGAACGTGTTAATTAGACATTTATCTAACTTATTTATCTGTTATTTTAAACTAAAATTGGGATTCTGTTCAACACCTTCGCAACGATAGCTTAAGTGTGTGTTACTTCATCGTAATAGCTCTCTTTTAGCTTCGATTTTATTTTGGGGGAGGAGAATAGTCTTACCGGGGCCATATCAGATGCATACGAAGAATGATGCATCACATTGCCATTTTTGGAGGACAGAAATTGACGTTATCGTACGTGCGCACAACTTTTATTTTCTTTAAATCTTCTAAGATAGTTGTTCCTTTGTCAATGTTTAACTACTATGCGACCATAACACGTCGATCGAAAACCAACATTTGTCGAACTACTTCGGTCATTTTTGTTTTCACCACGCCTACCGCGAAAGTGCTGTTTCGAGCCAAACACTTTGCAATGAGTCAATAAAGCATACCCAAATGATTTTTAGACCAAAGCAAACAATTAGGTTGGTTTTTTGCACAAACGCTGTTCGATGGATGCATCCATGACGAGGCCCATACGAGAACTGTACTGAACCAATATTAATAAAACCTGACGGGGATGTTGATGAAAGTTAGTCAAAAATAGTTTGGGTGCCAGTTTATAGATGGCGCCGTTATTTGGCGATACAAAAAATCAATCCTTAGTCTTTATTGCCACATTGTGTATTTAACATAAAATATGAACCACGTGTGTTATTTTCAATAATTCTAGAATGACCCTTGTGTAACTATCCCATACATCTTTTTTCTTTTCTTACACTGTATGCCATTATTGTTGCCCCTTTTTCGCGTGTCAAAAATGATGACGAATGTCCACCTTTATGCTACGCCTCTGGGACGTCTGGACGCGCAAATGAGAGTCCAGACGACCGTCGGACAGTTTACTTATTCCACGTAACATGATTGCGGTACGCCCATCGATTCGGTATTCGGTCTGCCAGCAAATGTATTAAGGTGATTAAATTGTTTTCCCTCTTTTCTCTGCAGACCTACAGACATATACACTACCTCCTTTTTACTACCACACTATACACGTTGGACTAAATGAATTAATCCTATCAAACAATATCGAAACTTATAGAAAATATATTTGTGGGGGATTTTCAGTGGAATTCGGTTAATTAAAATTGAATGTTTACTTGTTATTGAAATTAGTCCTGACTAAATTGGATTATAGTAAACTCAGTTAAATTGAATTAAATTCTAGCGTTATTATTTGCATAAAATGCATGGAAAGATTAAAATTCGATAAGTACTGCAATATAGGATTATAAAGTAATCAATTTAGATTAATGCTAACAGCTAACTGGAGCTTATTTTTTTCTGGAGTTTAAAAGTTACATTATTTTTAAAGGGCGTCTGTTTTTTCCTAATTAGAATTTGTCTTCATTATCTAACACTACTTTTTCACCACATTTTCTCGAAATTATGACTTTGGTACGATGAACTTAGATAATGTAACGTTTATTTATTTGGGTGAAGTGTAAAAATAAGAGATATATTATTAATTAAAATTAAAATTTATTAAACGATAAATAATTAAAATTAAGATAATAACTAACACTATGATTCAACAATTATAAACACTAATTTAAGACTAAGAATATTATTAAATACTTAAATTCTAAGATTATTTATTTGAACAATATTTATTTCACTATATTTATTTATATAACTATATTTAGACTATTTATTTATATCACCAATTGTTCATTTCACGATGCTTGTCTATATCACTATATCCCGTTGTCTTCCCTGACGGTATTTATACAGTCCGGCATCCCTTTTCTAGAGTATTCCATCGAATACATAGGAATCAGCCGACCGTACGTAATTTAAGCAGGTCGAGACCTGCGTGCGACAAATACCTACGTCATCGTCTGAGAAACGTTCTACCAGCGGCGGCGGTCGCGTACGGCCTGGACTCAGCGGCGTGGAGTGCACGCGAGCTGCAATGATAAGAATATTTGGATCTCTGAAGTGGTTGACATAATGAGTAACTGTATTCTTCCAGAAAATAGCACAGTTTAGAGCTACTGGTGTTCCATTTAGCTTTAGCTTCTAAACCGGCACACTTGACCAGGTGGACTAGTTTGTTTTTGACCCAAGTGAAATAAAGTAAAAATAAATTTTTACTGGTTCTATGTATATTTCAATACCGCTTAGTTTATGATTGTCTTTTTCATAGTTCATATTTCGTAAAATTTAGACTTAGATATACTTTTCTTTTACTCAAACCATATTTTCAAAAGAAATAAAACAAATTCGACTAGGCTTAATTTTTTAAATAAATTAGTGGAGAAACTAGATCACAAGTTTTAGGCGCTAAATTTAAATTCTATTCTACCAGAAAATAGCAGTTTAGAGCTAATGATGTTGCATTGTTTTTAGCTTTAGCTTCTAAATTGGCGCACGTGAGCAGGTGGGTCATTGTTTGTTTTTGACCACAATAATATAACATAGGTACTACTTGGAACCCCTCGTTGTTTATATTTACTCCCCCCCCCCCCATTTCCTTCTCGACTTAATATGCGATTTAGAATTTTCTAAAGGTACCATTTCTTGTCATTTCATGGTGGCAGTTTCTCAGCAGGAGGATACTCATTGCTCTATCTTCTGGCTTCAATGTTGCATCCTACATGCGTCTTGTTGCAGTTTTGGTTTCTGCTAGAGGATGTACTAAGTTGAGGAAACTGAGTTTGTCGTGTATTGCACGGAACATTACCGCTTATATTAATAATAATAATAATAATAATAATAATGGCAAAAATTAAAATAATAGTAGTAGAATAATCTTAACATAGTATCACAGTTTTTGAAAATTTTATATATTAATCTACATGGAAATATGACGTATTTTTTATTTTTTCTATATAGTTTCACATACATACAAACGAGTACATACATAAAATCACGCATATCACACAGTGGGATAGCACAAACTCGAAAACAATAAAAGCTCGGCTGACTCCTGACTCACTCCACTCTTTAAACAATATTCTCACTAACCGTGTATCTTCATACAGCAAATATTCGTCACTCAACATATTAAAGTGACCGATTTTCGACAGCGAAATACCACCTCCAGACCACAATAATAGTTACTCAGGTAAAAGTCATCCTTCGCCACACATTCCTGTCCAAACACACTTGTTTCGCCTCGTCCACATTCATCATCGCATTCATTCATAAGAGCTCAGCTGACTCACTCCATCTCAAGAACATTCTTACTACATAATCATAGACATCTTCATACAACAAATATTCCTCAATCCTCATTTACTTAAAATTATGGAATAAATAAGCTACCGGAAGTAGGTATGCGACCCTAGAATATTTCTGTGAATGTAGCATTTACACAGCAGTTAAACAGAAATAGTTATACTAGGTTTGTATGGTTTAGAAAGAAAAAGATGAAATATAATTGAAGCCCGTAACATAAATATCATATTGACATCTGTCATTTGTCATTCATGGTGTCAGTTTACGGTAATCAAGAATTTATTTTATTCTTAAATTCCACATTTTTGTTTTACCAGTGTAAACCTATCATTTTCACTTCTCAACTCTAAACAGGGACATGTGACGCAAAACCATCTTCGTTATCTACGTTGTCCACATTTACCCATGTGCTACTCCCACACACCTATCGCCGGCGCTGGTTCGAACAGGTTCATGGCCGAGCATTAGGTGCCGAGACGAGTATCATGTAATCGTAGCCAAACCGATAGTATAAACAAATTATTTAAGGGTGATTTGCGAGCAATTATCTAGCATTGTTTTTTTTTTGTAAATCGTTTATGGATTATTTCAGAGAAATTTTTTTCAAATAAAGGATACTGACAATTTTTCTATTTGTTTTTTTTTTTCTAAAATAATCCATAAACAAATTGACGGAGTCAACTGCTCGCTAATCACACTTAATCAGTTCTCGAGACTAACGGACGTTGTGTCTAGCTACATACAATTTTAAATGATATATTTGTTTCAAGGCATCGAACTTGAACCTGAACCGAACCAAAACCAGAACCAAACCGGAACGTTTTAGTGAACCCAAACCCAGAATCGAACCACAGATATATTTTGCAGCTACTGTTCAGGTTCATTTTCAGTTCGAAATGTAAACGTAATCGAAAAACATAAGCCAATCATCGACGCCTTCTGCGTTTGCATTGCTGCCTGTGTTAATTGTTTGTGAATATTGTGTTCATGTCTTGTTTTACGTTACATTCCGGCTCGCATTTTAAATTATTTCTATATAAAGACTATTACTCAAAAAACATTAATTCAATTTTCATTGGGTCGAACTGAACCAAAACCCGGAACAAATTTTATTAATGCTTGAACCCGAACCGCAAACGAACCCACTTTTCAAAAAACAAATTAACCTGAACCTGAACCGAACCCAGTTTTTGGCGAGTTCGATGCCCTGATTTGTTTAATATTATGGTAACATCAACGTTTTTAGTGTGTCGGTTTTCATGATAAATCGAGGGGCCGTATAACTCCCCCAACAAAGTATTTAAATGTGATTTGTAATCAATTTAACAAATTTAATTCCGCGTTGTGCTGTAACAATAGCAATTATTTCCAAATTCGTGTTATTATACCATCAGAATAAACTACCGTGTTGTGAGCCCGCGGGTAGGGAATGGAAGTCACCGTTGCAAAGTTTACAGTTGAAACGTAAATAATTATCGGAAACTCCGTAAAATATACTGTCGAAGCTCACGAATTTAGTTCCAACTAATTCCATTTACATGTCCAATGTCATAAATAGAGTAATTGTAAGGGGATTACTTCACAGCCATAAAATAAAGTATCGTTTGCCGTTGCATGGCCATAGGCGGCGAGAGAGGGGAGAGGGATGTCATTCACAATAAAAAGCTTTTGGAAATGTTTTCCAAATATTTAAATAAATCAATAAACTTTGTAATATGAAACCGACATATTCTATAAACTTTAGTTTTATTCGGTAGTGTTTTACCAAAATTAATATATAGGTTTAATAGTTTATTGAAAAACTATTTATAATACTTTTTATCCTTTTGAATTTCCATTCTCATAGTCGTCCCACGTGGGGTGAATAGGGGGCCATTACTGACCGCTGGCGACCCTAACGGCGACGCCGCGAACTAGCGTTTCGCACGGAATTATTGACCGTCGCGCTGTCCTCGTCCTCTTCCTCGTCTGTCTTTGTTTCATCCCTGCGCCCTTGGCCCTTGCTTCCTTCCGCAGTATCTGCATGTCGTTATGCTGTACAAACGTTGATCTTTTTTACGTGGCCGGAACATATATGGCCAAATTAAAAACTTCCATTTGGTTTTGTTCGCGATTATACTACGGTACGGATGGTTGTTAGGTATAATGAACTGAAAATGGCTTTAATGCTAAGGAAGGATATTACGGTACTGTGCTTATTATACGCAATGTTTATTCTATGTCTAGAATTTTTAATTATAGATGAATTACTCAAAAGACTAAAAAAATTATAAACTACAGCCATCTCAAAAGTATTAGGTACTGGACTAACTATACACTTTAAAATTAGGCCATATTCTCTATTTTCATATCAGTCATTATTCAATGAGTGCTCACATTTGTGGCTATAGCTGTACTCTAATATTTAATATTAATTCATGTATTTCTGCATTCAAATGGATATTAGTTCATAATTTATTTATTAACAATAGACATGGTATCATGTTACATTTATTATTACTAGGAAAATTATAGTATTGCTGTAATTAATATATTATTTGCATTTGCGGTATAAATTATAACTGTTTAAATATAAATCACAAAGAATATTGTATATATTCAAATAAATAAGTAAACAAATAAATATATTATAACGGCATATTACCCATTGCTGGGTGTGCCAATCTGTTATGTATACAGATATCGGTAATGATGAAATATTTGTATCATTTTACCAGGCGTCACCTCACGGACACTCATTGTTGGCGTGGTCATCACAGGATCAATTTTGTGCTATTAAAATTCGAAGTAATTTTTGATGTTGGATGATTGAACCCGGGTCCCCAGATTCGCGACCAGATCTGTTGAAGTTGAAAATTATAAATTTTCTCTTTGTCAAAGAATTTTAAAGTTTACTGGTGTTCTATTTCGTTTTTAAATGCTTTATTTCAGTTCATTTTATATTTATACAACGTCTATACAAATCAACACCGTTTTACATACAGGGTGTTGCACGCGATACTGGAACAAGGTAAAATCTTACTATCGTAATTTTTTGTTTCCTTAATTATTTTAGATAAAAAAGCTTCAAATAAATGTTGTAGAGCATAAAATTATATATCAAAATCAATAAACAAATACACAAAAAACACTACATGCTCTATAACGGCAGAAATTAGGTACGAAAATGTCGAAAATCACCCCAAAAATAGCGATAACACTCGAAGTTAAACTAAAAATTAACAAATATTACCGATCTATCTGTCCAGCTATGTTAATTTATTTTTATTATTATTTGTAATTTGCTAAAGTGATAAATTATTTATATAAATTAATTGGTAATTGTTGACTTGCGTTGATATGACAAATAATACCTAATAAAAATATATTAACCTAACTTGACAGGTAAAACGTCGGACCTTTGTTAATGTATCTGTTTCAATTCCATGGTTATCGCTAGAATTGGGATGATTTTTGACATTTTCATATTCAGTTTCTGCCGACACAAAGAAAGTAAAATAAATTTTACTTCAGATACAGAATTTTAAGCTCTACAACTTTTATTTGAAGTATTATTACCTAAAATAATTAGGAAAACAGGAAATTACGAATATGATTTTATATGTTAAAGTCCTATGTTCCGGTGTCGCGTCAATACCCTGTATCTTGTATATCGAAAACAAATTTTGTAGTGACGTTCTTTCAGCTTCCGGACGTGTCTTAGAAGTAGAGTTCAAAATTTTGCATATTTTTTTATAATTAATTTTTAAGAAAAGCATTGACATTGGCTTTGAGAGCGGCGCTAGCGCTGCTAAGAATCGTTTTAGATATAACACATAATTTTGAGTGTTCTTTACAATAACTTCAATATCCGAGATTAGCAACATTGAGTGTCAGACTGACAAATAGATAAGCGTAACGTATAAATTAATAAATATTCCTTTACTTTGTACAATTTTTCGATGTCAAATAAAATTTAAAATGGATCTCGGCACTGAAGTTATATTTTTTATCATGAATCTGGAATTCATTTGCCGAGGGCCATATAGCCGAGGATAATAAACCACATGATAAATAATAATAATAATACTTTATTATTATAGGCTGTCCTTTCACCCTACCATAATACATTTATAATTACAAATAAATCTTTACATCTAACATCATAATTAAAGGACGTTAAGTTTAATTTTTCACAGAAGTTATATAACTGTTGTTGCAATATTTGCAACGGGTACAGAATGTTTTTCATAATATTTAGACTTACCATATACGATTATTTTACTCAACAAAGTAAATTTGACTAGGCTTAATTTTCATATTAGTTGTGAAAATACGTCACAAATTTAAATAAAAATATTTAATCTAAAATACTGTTGCATATATTATTTGTATTATTTCATTATTTTTGCATTCGCATTCGCGAAAAGCCGTGAATTCGCGCTGTAAACCCCCATCGACAGTAAATAACGAAACGCATCTTACATAATTCATATTTACATTACACGATTGAATTGGTCGGCCCGATTCTATCTGAAACTCATTTGATGTTTATCCTATTACTTCGCCCTACGTGTATTTGAGTATTCAATAAATACATTTACATAACATCACATGTTTTTATTTTCCCTGTGAAGGTACGACTGTGTTGAACCGTGAACCAAATTAGGACAAATAAATGATTGCCAGCGGAATTGAATAAAAACAGCGTGGAGAGAATCCACGGTCACCTATTTCCATGCGAGATTAGCTAGCGATCTCGATGTTGACTTTATTGTTCCAATTTTTGTCCGCAAATATTAATTTTTGTTAATGGGATTTTTTGCAAGGATAGGAATGATCCAGTAGGTTATCTGCCACAAATCTCTGGTCAGTAAATACTCATATTCTTTTTTTATTTGCCCAATCATATTTTTTCTAGAGCACGCAGAAATTCCCAATTCGTGATTGCTATAAAAAGTCTATAAATAGAGGAAAAATACGACGGATTAAATGATAATATTATAATTAGATGTTGACTATTACTCGAAATCTCAGCCGAACAGCATTTATTTTCATAACCGACGTTTCGGCACACTCTTATACAGGGGAGGACTGGGTCATCGAGAGTCCAGGAATTTTTCTGATAGGCCGGTAGTATAATATTATGAGAAATTGTTTATATGGTATTGACTGTAAGTAAATCATTTACTTACCTTTACCCGACGACTTCAAAGACCAAACACGACATATCTTTGATAACTTTATGCAAAATACGAAAGCCGACCGAGCTGTCAAATTATCAACAGTTCTGTATGGTAGCCCTTTAAAAAACATTTCATTTGATTTCAAATACGACATATTTCTGGTAACTTTACGTAAAAAATCTGTTGTGGCCAGCACAATACCTTCCGTCAATCCTATGTATAATGTATAAATTCCATACATAATTTTTCGTGCAAAAGATTCTAAATTTCCAGTAAAATTATTTCATAAAAAAACTGACATCTTCTTTAACTTTTCCCATTCGTTAGGGGTCGCTATTTTTGCGTGTCGTTCTCATTCAGTTCCTTTTCTCTCAAGTCTTCCGCAATACAGTCCTTGCATCTTATCTTTGGTCTTCCTCTGTTTCTTTAACATCCTATTACTAAACTATTCCTTAAAATAAATAAAATAAATATTTCATCACGGCATATTACCCATTGTTGGGTGTGCCAATCTGATTTGTACAGATATCGGTAATGATGGAATATTTGTACCGTGCGGGCACTTACCAGGCGTCACCTCACGGGCACCCATAGCTGGCGTGGAGGGTGCACCACAATATAATTCTTCATTTCTCCTCATGACATGTTCAAACCAATGTAATCATATTTCTTGTATCTTTCTAGAAACTTGTAATACTAGAGTTATTTTCTTACCGTATCTTTTCGTGTTTTCCCTGACATCTACTTCAACATCCTCATCTCTGCCACATTAATTTACTTTTTATTTATACTGACATCTGTCAATTTTAATTATATGAATATATTAATAGTTTCCATATTTAGCATAGCTGGCTGAATTATAAAATTTAATTTCTTTAAAATTCTTTAATTCTGTATCTATTGAATTAAGTATAAAATGTAATTAAATCGTATAGAGAATAATATATTCTTTAAGTTATAATAACGTTAAATGTCAATAAATCAAATTTAACTGTTAAATCTTCAAATGATGGTACTTTCGGTTCACCAATTATAGCCAAAATCTAATCACTTGTTCTTCTCGATGTAAACTTGAGGAATACGAAAAAATTATAATTATATTTTGGAATCGTGGTATTGAAGTTATGGGATCCGGAACTTTTGTCACACACACACAGACACACATGCATACAGACATCATCGTAAAAATGGTAAAATCGTATTATAGGGACCCTAAAACGTGCTTATACACTAAAAACTCATCATTGAATATTTTGACCAAAGACAATACCTTCCTTACCTAAAGTTGACGGAAGGTAAAAACAAAAGCCTATTTAATAGTGAAAGGAGGCCAGTTACTACCAAATATCCTGGACCGGTTAAATGTACCAGTTCAGAATTGCTCTTATACCTCCATCTAAACAATATAGTACATACAGCAATAGCTTGGACATTATCACACTTACAAGTAAAATCTTACAAAAAATTACATATTCTCATGTACGCACAATATATTCGTTTCTACATTCAGTTTTTCAACATCGTACAAAAATTAATAGAAAGCACATATACATCAGTTTGCTCTCAAATTCGACAACGGAATAAATCGGAAACCATCTAACTATCGGAAACTATCTTCTGGAAAGTATCGTATGGTGACATAATTAATACGAACAATATATCAAAATATACACTATTTTACCCTTGAATTGATGTTTTGAAATTATTCCTGATTGTAGGATTTCAAGAAACATGCGTTTGGAGACATTTTGTTCTTCCATAATCTTGAAATTTTCTAAACCAAAAGTGTGTTTTAGTGTATTGGAATGTTCAGCTGGAGCACATTTGTTCACCGTGTTGTTTTGTGTTGATCTGGGATATTCCCCAATCCTGATCTTGACATATCGTTTTGTAGTACCTACGTATGTAGCTTTGTAATTTTCAGTGGATCAATGAACTTTATAAACCACGTTTGATTTGTGGTTCTTGTTCATTGGGTAATAATTAATAATAATACTTTGATAGACTACAAATAAAATAAAATAACTTAAAAATAAAATAATGTAGAATACTGTATTGGAAAACACGTTGCATGTTTGTTGTTTGTTTTTCGTAGCCTAGTATTTTGTTAAACAAATTTTAAAAGCGAATTTGAATAAATCGATTCATGTAAATTAACTCAACGTAAAACGAATCAACATGGAAGTTACACTCATTATCTACTTCAATCAACATTTTGCTGCTGTTTATTCAAATTTCATTTTGTTATTTTTGTTTTTTGCCTAACTAAATTAAATTTTTTTATGTTGTTAGCGATCTCATATACCAAATTTTATTACTCGGGATAATTGCATTTTTTCATTTAACTTACTGTGGGATGATTTTCAGCACACATTGAAGACTGGGTTAAATTTGCAGGAAAAAAATGCATATGTAAGCAGAAGCACATGGGTTTTTTATTATTTTTTATTTTTGTGTACAGTTCAGGACAAAAGTTACCCGACATTATTATAGCATTACGAATTTTGAATCAAACAATATGATCTAATCAAAATCGATTTATAAAATCTACAATATATAAATTTCAAATTTATAAAACATACTGAAATTCAAGGTACACAGGATGGGGTCTAGAAACTACCTTTTTTTAAGGCGAATAAAATTGCTGATAGACGAAATTTATTTTTGAATAATGAAAGAACTTAATAACAAGTTTTAAATCATGCAACAAAACATCTCTGTGCACTGATGCAACCGATTTCTGAAATCTTCAGACGTTTCAACATATCCACCGGAGTGCGAGCTATTTCTTCCCGAATAAAATTCTTCAACAGAAGCAGGGTTGTAGGACGATGTCTATAAACCTGAGCTTTAAGATATTCCCATAAAAAAAATCATGGTGTTAAATAGGGCGAGCGCGCGCAACTACGGGATGTCACCTCTAATCGAGATGACCCGTCCGATAAACATTATCCTCACAACTCTAACGCCATGTGATTTTTATGGGGATATCTCTAGGCTGATGTTTACAAACACCACCCTACAACCCTGCTTCAGCTGAAGAAACTTATTCGGCTGGAAATAGCTCGAATTTTGGCAGGTGCAGAGAGGAGCTTCAGAAATCGGTTACAACAGTACATAGAGAACGGTGACCATCACACTTAAAAAAGAAGTTTCTAGGCCCCACTCTGTATAGAACAATAAGGGTCCCAAATACGAGCCCTGTGGGAGACCAGAAGTAATGTTAATTATTCGATATTTAAAAAATCATACTTGATACGTTTCACAAGATTTGTCTCTGAATCCACTTTTCGGTTATTTATCAGAGACTGTCTCTATTGAACTAGAACCACAGACGCGTTTCGCTCTTATTAGTTAGGTTAGGGTATGATAACCATCCAAAATGACATGATGACTACCTTAAAACTGTATTATTTAAAACTTGAAATTATGTTCTTTCATTATCCAAAAATATTTTTTGTCTATGAGCAATACTTTTTACTTTATTCGCCTTTAAGAAAAGGAAGTTTTTAGGCCCCACGTTGTATAGAATAATTAGGATCCCAAATACGAGCCCTGCGGTATATCAGAAGTAATTATTTGGTATTTAAAAAATCATACTTGATACGTTTCACAAGATTTGTCTTTGAATCAACCTCTCGGTCATTTATTGTCTACTCAACTAGAACCACAGACGCGTTTCGCTCTTATTAGAGCTCATCAGTGTGGTGCCTCTAGGAGGCAATGACTAAGTTAATGACTAAGTTAGGTTAGATTATGATAACCAACCAAAATAATATGATGACTGCAGAGGTAACTAACTAAATGTACAATAAACTAAAATACTGTATCATTTACAATTAGTTGTTCATACTACCAACCAATAATCTATAAAGTTCAGAGCACATGCTAAATAGACGGCACCTCATGGGCTCTTAAAACTGTAGAGGAATAAGCACTGCAGGGGCACTTACGTGGTCGGATCGAAAAAATATCAATAAATTTAAAGGCATAGAAATTATATACGGGGTGTTTCTATACCTCTGCACCAAATTTTAATGACACATGTAATTTGATATATTGATTATAGAACAAAAAGATTTTTTTCGAAATTCGCAAAAGTAAAGGTAGTTCATTCCTAGCGAAAATTTTGAGTACCACTGGTTTCATAGTACATTTAATTATTTACAATTATGTAATTAATGAAATAAAAGTAAAAACACTGCCTACAAATAATCATTTATTAATTAGTTATTATGTAGATAATTAAATGTACTATGAAACCAGTGGCACTAAAAATGTTCGCTAGGAATGAACTACACTTATTTTTGCTAATTTCAAAAACAAAAACTTTTT
The DNA here is from genome assembly GCA_951394225.1 of Harpalus rufipes. Lineage (NCBI taxonomy): Eukaryota > Metazoa > Arthropoda > Insecta > Coleoptera > Carabidae > Harpalus > Harpalus rufipes. The sequence goes on along the minus strand of OX596284.1, from coordinate 15,425,122 downwards.
GTTCTATAATTAGTATATCAAATTAAATATGTCATAAAGGTTTCGTTCAGTGGTATAGAAACACCCTGCATACATTCGTTGGTCGTTACTAATAGGTAATAGTACGAAAAAAAAAACACTTTTGTATATTCATTCAATTATCTACAATTGGATTTTCCTGGAATTGAAATGCATTGTCTTGCAAGGGCATATTTCCCTTATGGGAATAGATAATAATCTTTAAAGAAACAAGACAATTTCACTGTTAATAGATACTCACATAAACTGAAACAGTAAATACTTTTCTGACACGAACAAGCGACATTATACACACGGAATTCAAAATCAATATCACACTAAAACTTTTACAGTTTAAAGAGCTATTCCACACATTTAATTCAACTTAAACTAAATCCTACTAAATAATCAATACAAGGTGAATGAACACAAATGTATAGAGTTTTTATGTGACAACTTTTGTTTTAAAAAGAGAGTAAAGTATAGCACTCGTATTGTGGAATAGCATCATAATAATTTATAAATTACTTTTAAAAACATTGAGCAGTCTCGTAAAGTAAAGTATTAACCATTCTTTATTAACATTCATTTCATTTTCTTCCCTCGGAACTCTTCAATTATGAAAATGCAATCTCCTCGAAAAAATAAATACCGAGGAAGCCACGTGCACACAGAGTGCACTTTCCTCCTCTTATTACGCTACCTGTTTGTGAGGGAGCAAGAAAGGGGATGATTTCATAGATCGCGCCCTGCGAAAGCGCCACGAGAACGACGATAATTCGCCCAGATACTTTTTTTCCATAAATATTTTTGGTTTAGTCAGAAAAATTGACTCTATCGGGACTCTAGAGTTGACGCGTAGGATTTGAGTAATGAGTTTGATGTAGATATAATTAATAGTATATTACATCCAAGTGGGATATGTTTCACTACAGCCGAGGGCGCATGTATAGAAATCATTCTCTTTTTAAATCAATAATTTTCAGAATAAATAATTGAGTTATAACCTTGAATTTTGTTAATACTTTTTGGTAGGTCTACTAAAATATATTTAGCTTACTTTATTATAGGGATTTATGAAAATGTTGCTAGGCAACCCCTACATAAACATTTCCAACCCGTGGGGTGGAAGTGAAATCTGTTATTTCCCGCCCAAGAGATTGTCATTGCAGTTAGGAATGACGTTTTTCCCAACCTCTAAAAGGTTAGGAATGGAAATGATTATGAATGAAAACATTAGTCTTCAGATCCGTAACAAAATATATTAATTGTTAGAAAAGGAGTTTAGTGTTGATCAGATATTATTCTCGAATTGGTATTTTCATCTTTGTCCAAAGTTCAGATGCATAGAATTCGTAAATTTATGTCCGCTACGGAGCACATATATTCTATTACCTGTATCCAATCCACAAAGATAAAAAACAAACTTGCCTATCGTAATCGAATAACAATTCGGAAATATTCAATACTGCCCGGGCTAGGTGAACACGTTGTGACCAAATCTCTTGACCAACGTGTAAGAAAAATTCTATAGTTTTTTTTATTATTGAAAAACAGTAGTTCAACCCTATGACGCCAATATTTAGAGTGGTAATCGGTAATCGATTTACAATTCGAAAATCTTTGATATCTTGAATAACGGATAATAATTGCATTTTTTCTATCGCAAACCAATAGTTCAACCCTATGACGCCAATCTTCGGATTGAGCGCTACTATCGTAATCGAATGTCAATTCGAAAATCTTCGGTACTACTCGAGCCGCCCGGCGGGCTTTAGAAATTATCATATCCAGGTGAACATATTCCAAATCTCTTGAATAACAGATAATATTGCATGATTTTCTAATTGTAAAACAATAGTTCAATCATATGATGCTAATCTTTAGAGTGGCGCTAGTAGCTAGTATGCAAACCAATAGTTCAACCCTATGACGCCAATCATCAGAGTAGCGCTACTATCGTAATCGAATGACAATTCGGAAATTTTTGATACAGCTCTACTCAATATAAAAGCAAGCAATGACAGTTATGTGCCGCCTTGTCATAATTACGATATATATAATTTTATTGCTGGATCCGACACAGTCAATTTTTCGGACTATACCTACCATAATTTTTTAATTTTTAATGCCCGGTATTTTCATTTCTAGACAAACAGATTGTTAACTTAACTGTCAGTTAAAATAAAAAAAACATAACATAGATATTATAGCATAAGTTGTAAAAATTCTAATAAAATACACTATCCTCACCAACCCCTTTCAGCAGGGGACGAATCCCGTCACCTTATGAAATGGCAGAAAGGGAAGGAGGGGCAGGAACGAAAGGGCAGGAGTTTTTGCCGTGAGATGATGAACTACGTGTGAAACTGCAAACGGCAAAAAACCTCTTTTAAATTGAATATGCCATTTAGAGCAGTGTCTAGCTAACGAGGGCCCAAGCCTCGAGCGGGTTTTCCCTTAAGAGGGAGTCAGTCTTCCTCTTCACAAAGTAGGGGATGCTTTTTCGTTTTTTCTACAACTAATCATTTTTTTATTTCAAATTATCGAATAGAGGGGGCGAAGGCCATTCCGTATAAAATTATGAAATTATGAAAGCAAATTTTTCAGCATATTCAGACATAATGTTGTATTTCTGTGATGATTGTGTCATCAGTGATGTTGATTTCTACTCTCGGTGGTAAAAAAGCAGTTTGTGATATAGTTTAAAGAGTAATATTTATCTTTTCTCCTCCTTTACACTGGTCCTCATGTTGGCTTATACACAGCCATCTAGCGGCATGTTCTCGCACTAAATATTGCAAGAGATGCCTCCTGCCCTGAAACGCTGAAACGCTGAAACACGCACCCATTTGGATCTTTACGAGTTCACGCGATAAACAACTGCTCGTAACGACGACTTGGCGCTAGATGGAATAAATATTTACAGGCGGATACGAATATATGCGGAACCAGGAACAGGAAATTCCCAACTACTATAAACATCAAATTATTATTTTGTGATTTATAGTCAGACAAGCTTTATTAGCTTATCCTGACAGACGAGATTTATTTTACTTGTTTTTGGAAGGAACATCATCAGCTAATTTTCAAATTGTTTCGCTCAGAACTATCATAAAAACTTCTTAAATGGAAACAATTATGAATAAGTTTGGAAGATTTATTTTTCCATCTAACCTATGGAGTAGGTTGAGATGTGACCACGTTTTAAAATATTTTAAATTGTTGTTGAGACAAACTTAAACATAAAGAAAAAAATCTGTTGTGGCCAGCACAATACCTCTCGCCATTTTCATTTTATGTTGCATAGGGCGCGAGCAGTTATGTAACTTTGGTGGCCTTGGCAAGCAGATATGGGGGCCCGTGTCAGAATGAGAGCTAGTAATATACATAGGTGTCCAGTATCATAAGTTTTCACTCGAAACATTATGATTTTCCAAATGCATGTGAATTATTTTCCTCGACAATGGATGACAAATAAACATCAGAATATTTTGAAATTTTGAATGAAAAATTATGACATGACAATTGTGACATCTATGTAAATAACAACTAGCCGTCATTCTGACACGGATCCTCATATCTGCTTGCTAAGGCCAACAAAGTCACATGACTGCTCGCGCCCTATACGTAACGAATTTAACATTTCTTGTATACACACAAATAATTGAAATTGTTTCTCTTCTCTCGTTATATGAGAAATTTTATCCTACTATTCTAATATGTTCAAAATTCTTCAAATTCATTGACGGTATTAGCAGTATTTCTTAAGGATATATGTATTATTAACATACCTGTAATTTAAATACGTATTAAATTAATAATACAATAATATATATTAAATGTACTCATACCTCCCAGAAAAATCTGACACTGACATTTTGCATTTATTTGTCAATTACAAAAATTTGAATATCGCAACTCTTTTTCGGGCAACGAGATTTATTACAACAGATTATTCCATATTATTATATACTATATTATCTCCAAACCTATACGAGATATAATAAAAAAATTAAATGTGTCAGATTGAGAATTTAATATTCTTCAATATTTGTAGTAACAAATTTTCAAAAAATAATATTTAGAATTTTTCTTTTTAGAAACTACCACTTCCGGTTGTCCAATTGTTACCAGAACCTATTCAACTCTTCCCATTCCTGTTAGATTGAGGAATCCGTAGTTATACAGGTCTTTAGTCTTATAGAATTTGAGAAATCGTGTCTCCAACAACCTCACACACACACACACATCCACACACACACACACACACACACACACACACACACACACACACACACACACACACACACAGACATCATTGTAAAAATGTTAAAATCGGATTCTATGGACCTTAAATCGTGCTTATTCAATAAAATCTGGATTTGCGATTTTTAGCATGAATCCAATACCTCTCTTAGCGAGAGGTAAAAATGAACAGTAAATGCAATAAGAAGTATTGTAGGATATACTATCCCACTACGAGTACAATGATTTAGATTAAGATATCCCTATCATTAACTTCAATTAGTGTAAGAGGAAAAACTACGTTTAATTCGATATCATCATTTCTAATAAAAATTCCATTATATTCTTTAATAAGAGAATTAGCTACCACTGTTTCAATTTATAAACTTTTTTATGACATTTCTCATCCAAAACTATGTATTTGGAATTAAGTTGTAGATGTTACGAAAACAAGAAAAATAAATTTGAAACGTCAGCGTAATCTAATAAAATTTGTGGGTATAAAACAAAATTATAATGCAATTGTTATCATTACTATAGATTAAACGGAGTCATTCATTGTAATCCTAAACCCTGTTGAAGTATATAAGAACAAAACACCCACACTAACTGACGGACTGAACCCACCCGTGTTTATTTTAATTAGAATTTTTTGCTGGCGAATTTCGGCCTTTTTGGCCCTGCTGTACAAACAGCAAGGTGTTCATGTGAGAACGTCCATCAGCGCGTGAAACACGCGTATTCAGTCCAGGGATATTTAATTTGCTTTTTGTTTTTCATTTGCCGTCAACTGAACGCCAACGAATGCAGTGCAATCCATATTCACAAGTTATGAATGTAATATTTGGTTTACTTTTAATAGATGGGCAAGCCTATGGGAATGCGGATCCTTCCACGTAAGCCTATAAGGAGCTTACGGTAAGCTTATTACCCGGAATTAATTGTATTTATTGTTACTGTAACGCCAACAAAAGTTTCGGTTCTGTTACACAGTTTTTAAATATGCTTTCAGTTGCTGATATTTTATTTCTTTATAGAGCAAAAAATCATTAGAAAAGAAATGCTGAAATGAAACTCTTGCATTTTATATACATGCCCAAAAAGAAAATATATAGTTCTTACTACAAGCACAACCAATGTCTTGTAATTTCCTCTTCATCTTCAGAGAGGGTCAAATTCTGCACTCTTCTTTAACTATTGAAGCTTATCTATATATAACAAAATAGAAACGAGCAATGCATCATTGTATAATTATACAATGATGCATTGCTCGTGTTCAGCCAGGATGCGCTAGTCTAGCAAAAATGTAGCGCTGTATGTTAGCGGTATTCATTTATTAAACTTAACGCGCAAGCACTGTTTAAAGTTAACTGACAGTTCTATCTGTATAATATTGAAAGCTCGCAGACTTCATTTTCAAATGGAAATTATTACTTGAATTGTTAGATGCCCCAGAAGTAAATATTATTTATCAGATAGTAAATTTGTAAGTGACGTTCGTTTGCATCAAACTTGACAGAGGCAGTTGCCAACTAGTTCGCTAGATGTTTTAGCGAAATATTTATTACTAACTATTTCTTCTAGCGCTACATTAGCGCTAGATTCTAGCGAACCGTTAAATTATTTTGCTAGTCTAGCGCTGGCTAGCGCTAACCCGGTTGAACGCGAGAGAAAGAGATGGTTACAAATGAAGATCACTAAAGAAGAGTACTAAATTTGGCCCAATATCTTCAATTTTCACTAGTTCAACATACTTTCATCTATGGTTGATGTACAAGCACGGCCGGCTCTCTTGTTATCTTCCTCGTCTTTACGGTCCTCTTGAAAACGTTTGTACCTTTCAGAAACCTTAAACTTTTGCACCACTTCTCTGAACTTTATATAATTTTTAACATATTTAATGCAGATTCTTCTTTTCGTCATTTTTAACTTTTAAAAATCACAATGTGTCAAATGCTTCGTCAATATGTAGCTGTCAAATACAAACCAATGGTAATTATTATAATACGGTAAACAACTTCTGTTGGACGTCAAACTGTATTTTTGATATATAAATAGAAACATAAATGAATTAGTTAAAAAAAAAAACTTTAATGTATTCTAGGCCAACATTAAAAATTAACTTGTGATTTGTATTATATTGAGTATAATTCAAACAATATTTATATTTAGCTATTACGTTTGACAATAATAAATCCGGAATCATTATAAATTCATGAATGTGTGTCACTGATTGTGAGTTAAAATAAAACTGATACAAACTTTATGATTACGCTCAATAAATAGTACTTTTCATTTACATAGTAAACTGAATTTAGCATAAAATATTCTGTTTACTGTACGATAACGTAATATTTCTTACACCTACGTCTGTATAAATGTCAGAACAAATTTATGAATCCAAAAATAACAATTTGTATTATATCTCTTTAATCATCGAAAAATATGTACCTACATGTAAATTATTCTTTTTCCTTGCATTAAATAAAAATAGAACGATAATATTATACTTAGAATAACGAGTACGCAAACAAACTAAAAATACGGCTTCGATTTTTATTAAAAATTAATGCTTTATAGTAATTTTTCTATCATGAATAAAATATCCATGTAATGTGAGGTGTTTTAGTTGCCCCCAGAAAACACATTACATCCTAGTGGTGTTTACATTTCAAAAACAATATTATGGGTAAACTGACAGAGAGGACTTCTGTTCAAAACAAATAAAGCTCCTTATAAAAGAGCTTTCTATTTTTGAGATGTCTCCATTCCTACTTTTATCCGTATTGGTAGCGACGGTTTTCGTGAAAGCTGGTTCGCTTATTGCACAGGGGTGGGCTTACGAAATTCAAGCAGATTTACACAGGGCATCGCAAATCTTACAGAATGTTAGGCTCTTAGCATAACATTCATAAATATTTCACTACGCAAACGGAAGTTGGAGAATATTTTAGACTGGACTGAATTACGAAGCAACTAAAGAACTTGGAAAATTTATTTAACAATAATATAACGATTTATTTATTGGCCGTGTCTAGAGATACGTTAATGTGCACCTAATATAAAATGTAGGTACACGCTAAAAGGTCTTCCCCGCTAAGCATTTAACGTGTACCTTTATAATTGCGTACAAAATTTACACCATGTACGTTAATTTATACGCTAAAATAGTATATTTCTCTAAATTCAACAACAATAACCTAACCTAACGCACAAAACTCGGCCCGAGTTTTTTAACAGTGACTTATTCGCGGTCAATGTTGTAACTGTCACTAAGTCACTGGCGCACTTGTTTCCTGTATACAGGTGCCCATTTTAATTGGTACCGCCTGAAAATTCATTATTAGACAATCAATGCTACATTTCATAAATGACTTCGTTTTTAAAATTTTGTTTTGCTCATATATGTACACATATAATTACCAATCATGAACATTATTCCTATTGTATATATTCTATAATCGCCCCCCCCCCCCCTTTCGTTTCATATTCTGGAATATTTTAGCAAAATCCCGTAATTAAATGGAACCATTTCGAATTTATCTACCCACGTAACAATAACAATAACTTTATTCTTTTGTTTCAGGTAAGTGTTGCCAATTCATAGAACTTGGAACTGAATTAATGTAATTAAAAAATCGTCAAGGTTTATCAGACCACTGGTAAGCTATCAATATATTTATTTATTATAAAATACTTCCCAATTTTTACATTTTTATTATGATATTACAGTATTATTTTCTTATAAAGTAATTGTCTTCGTTCATAACGTTTTAGTAGAAATATGATAGCTCCTTAATCCTTGTGCATATGATGTGAAGAGGTATCTGAGCAACGAGTCAGCAAAATTGCAGTGTGCTTTTATCTCTCCACAGTTTTAAGTGCGTATTTGTCTAGGAGTAATTAACCATGCAACTCTTCATTATCATACACTTGAATCCTAATGGATTTTACATTTCACCCGCAATGGAAAGGGGTGCGTAACATAGAATTTAATTCATTTTGCTAGTAGTAGTAGTACCTAAATTCCTAATGCAGCTAGCAAAATGCCAGTAAACTCTCAACCAGAAGAATCAATATGAACTATCATACTGATACCAATATTAGAATCTTTCAAAATGAAGTTGGATGTTCATAGCTTTTGTTGTACAAAAAATCCAATCTAAAATTACCCCCAAATATTTAAACTGCCCATAACACCCGCATTAGATTTTCAATTCCACCTATTTAAAAATCTGCATAACCTCTCTAATTCCATCACTCCGTCCCTGCTATGCATATTTAACATCCGAACCACACTAGCTGAGTAATTTACAATGAAACAAAGCGAGGTCCCAGCGGGGTTGGTGTGGGTAAGGTACCGGGAACAGGGCACCGAGCAAGGCACGTCATGAAATATGAACTCATCACTGCACGCGCAGCCGGAAGTGCGGTGAGGGAGCCCCGGCCTGGTACACCATCCTCAAGGATAAGCATGTCCGGTGGGATCATTACTAGAGCATGATTTCCAAGGATTTAGGGAGAGGCAGGACTCAAAAGATCTATTGGTTTTTAATTGTTCATGCATTCAATGGAAGATATAGAAAAAGAAAGAGTCAGGCAAATCTACACATCGTTTCAATTATTTTTCAGTTGCATTTTACATTTGTGTAAAAAACAAGACTAAAACAAGTTTTTCTAAATATTTTGACTGGACTATACTGTAGTTTAAGGAAAGTATATTGAATGTACTTATTGCTACAAGATTAACAAATCTGACCATATCTAATATAATTATTACTAGAAGTTTAACAAATCTGACGATATCTAGTTCATCTAAATAATACTTCAAGACGGTTAGTAATGCTTATATATGTTTTTTTTCTATAATTAATTAAAATTTTATGAAAAAATTCCAAGAAGTTTCAAAAATCTTTGCAATCCTTCATTATTAACATAATTTGAAATTACTATTTAGTTTCATATTTACTAAACTACTCATTTCATAATTTATTTTTATAAATTTATATATTTTTGTTCTTTTTTAAAAAAAATCCGTTCACTTTTCAAAAAAAAATAGTTACTTTTTATTATATCTCATATCTCTCAAAAACCCCAATAAGTGAATTGTTATTTTAATTTTATCTAATATTTTCATACAATATTTATACGAATTCCCTTATATACAATATACAATTATTATGTATAACTGTATTATAAATGTAAATAAAAATTGTATCAGCTGTCACTAAAACAACGAAATCGGTAGCCACGAAGCAACCATTTTATGAAATATAAAACTTTGTAAAAACTTCTGAGTTCTTTTTCACCACAAACCCATCTACGATTATAATATGAATTCTAATCTGGAGTCTTTCATCAACAAAATTAACATACCTTAAGATTTAACATTAATATTTAATAGAGAGCTATAGTGGTCTAGAGAGTAGGTAATTGTTGGCAAGTTTCAAAGTTTATTTCGAATAACTTTTGAAAAATCCTGCTGTTTAATTGTTTTAATTTTGGGGCTCCTACACATTATCGTACACATTTTTTTTAACGCCCAAAAAGTTTCAATAGGTCTCGCCTGCGTACAAATGTTATGTTTTTGCCTCTAAGGTCTGCGTTATTGTTCCGGTTAGTTGCATGATGCCGGGTCAGACCAATACTTAATCTTTTCGTTTACATGATGTAAATTGATGAAATCAAGTGACTTCCGCTGGCAATTTTGTGTATAACATATTCATCAAACCGTAAAGAGACACACATCATTATTTTCTCGGAAAACTTTGTATTATCGTTGAATTTTATACTGAAGGCCAGGCACGCACAAGCGATTTTCTGCCGCGCGATGGTTCAGTCGCAAAAATAGGACACACAACTTTAAATACAATTGCGAGCACATGCTACTAAATATCGGAGCGATTAAAAGGATGCAACACGTATGGAATTGCGCGGACTTGCGACTCACATATGCAACATAATTTTCGGAAAAAAATTGAATGGACGATACGGTGGTTCAAGGCAAATACTCGTATATTGAATCTGCTTATTATTACAACAATTAACATAGCTCAAGCTTTAACATTCATGTTTAATATAGGGCTAGTGGCGAGTTTAAAATTTATTTCGTTTACCTTTTTAAAAATCCTTCTCCTTAAATGTTTTCATTTTGGGATCCTACAGATTGTTGTATATCTTGTAAGTAATACCCAAAAAGTTTCAATATAGTATTTAAAGTGAAAGCAGCAACGATATGTAACGTTATAATAACGTTGTTTTTGTTTCGTTATTATAACGTTACAACATCCGTATTTTTCTCAAGTTTTTTAATAAAGTTCATTAAAAATTACAATTAAAAACAATGTATTAAAAGAACTTACACTTCTTCTAGAAATGAAATAGAGTTCAACATTTGAATTTTACCACTAGTGACATCTATTCATTATAAAACACAATATAAATTAGCAGGAAATTATACTTTCAAACGGGAAAAATCTTGTAAAATTTGTATAATTGGATAACGTTATAGTGAAACGTTATTTGTTATGTTACGGATACACAACGTTATTTTGTAATTATTACGTTATAAAAAAAAATTAATAAATGAAACATTATAACAACGTTATCGGGTATTGTTATTACGTTACGTTTCCGATTCCTGGTTTTAATATGTTTTTGCGATTAAAATTTTATAGCGAGTAACAAATTATTTGTCGCCGCAACTAAGCTACAGAAAAATCGTTTGTGCGCGCCTAGCCTAGAATTCGTCGTATAGAAGAAAATGGATCACGAGCTCTATATTAAACATGAATGTTAAAGCTTAAAAAATATTAAATATTGTAGTAATAAGCCGGTTCAATATATGTTCCTTAAACCGCAGTATCGTCCATTCATTTTTTTTTTCGAAACCTTACGTGACACATGTTAATGACAAAAAAGTACAGGTGCATGACAATCCTTTAAGGAAAGTCCATAAAAAATCCTGAATCATAATTAAATGGTCTAATATCGATAGAAAGTATCTTCCATCGAAGACTACAGCATAACCAAAAAGTGGGGGATAGGAAAACTAAAAAAAAACCACGTGAAGGAGAAGATAAGAAGCGTTCAAAACATTGCAGACATTATTTTGTTCCGCTTGGTTCAATAAAATGCAAAACACAATAGATCCGGTGAGAATAAGCCCACGACAGTGTTGTAATGGCTTCGCTACCGACGTCCGGGGTAAGAATACACGAAAATCCACTAGACCTGTCACACTGCATTCACCTAATGATGGCTTCATATTGAGCACTGGCAGGTATGATTAATTGCACTCGCTATTGACCTAACGACACTTTGACAAGCATCAGGTGAAAATTAATAGTCCTATCAACTTCTTATGCAAATACGGAACCGGCCAATTACCGCACTTTTGTTTGACAAGCATTTAAGGAGCGAACATGTGTGAACCGGGGAAACGATGTTGATTTTTTTCTTAATTGATGGCTAATTGGAGCGTAATGTATGGTTTCTTGATAAAATTATGGCCGAGCCTGTATAAATTACTCTGTAAACACTATATAAATTATGACTACAGAATACCCGTGAATTTTTTCTATTGTGATATTGCTTATTTATTTTCTTTATCACGCTGCAACGACCATTTATATTAGCTGGCATATACCGGGGTAACACGAAAAGTGGTATATTAATTTTAGAGAATAATGCTTTAAATAAATATTGTAGAGAATTAAATTCTGCATTTAATGAAATAATCACATTTTATGGCTCGATTCAGTTCACACCTGTAAATCTTACAGATGTATAAATCTGTAAAATCGTGACAAAAACACATCTATTCTAGTTGATTAATATAAAATTATTATAAGAATGCCAGCTTTTGTTGCGATTTTGTTCATTATTTACAGATTTACAAATCTGTATGACTTACAGATGTGAACAGAATAGACCCATTATTTTGCACGTATCATAACCTAGAAAATTAAATGTAAAATTTTATAAAACTTACTTCTTTATAGTGTTAGCCATGGTATTGAAATAAAATGTCAAACAAATTAATGACATTTTACCTATCAGAAATTAATTTGCATATAAATAATAATACTTAATAATTTCTTCGTGTGAATTATTCTCCATTTTCAATAATAATGACTGAAAAAGTGCGATTCTGACAAGTAAAATATGAAACAATATGACGTATGTTTCTGAAAGGTAAAATGTCATTACATTTGTTTAAAATTTTATGTCAATACTATAGCTAACACTATAAAGTAACTTTTATAAAAATTTACATGCAATTTTCTAGGTTATGAAACGTGCAAAATATAATATGATTACTGCATTAAATGCAGAATTTAATTCTCTAAAACATTTATTTGAAGCATTATTGTCTAAAATTAATGTATATTTAATTCGAAAAAATAAGAAAAATCGAGACTCGTATGAGACGTCTGGAAACGAACAAATTTCTGATCAACTGTCAGAAGCTGGGGGCCCACCTCAGAAATGTTTGTAATCCGAAACTCATTGGTCATAATGTTTTGAACCCCTTCATAGGAGATACCTATAGTCACCGCCGTTTCTCGATTTTTGATTAGACGATTTTCCATGACTATCATAAATCAAATTGATGTTTCCCTCATTGATAATAGATATATTATAAGCCTTACACTGCGAGGATAATAATTTTCAATGGCTTCCTTCCTTCGTTTACATTCAGCCTTTGAACAAGATGAATAAACGTACGAAAAAGATTTTTCTTTTAGTAGAAGAAGCATTAATAATTATTACTCGTATTTTATAATGTATGTGGTACACCTAAAGTCTTTCGGCGACGCTAAAGTAAATAAGGTCTGAACATTTATTTTATTCTCAACCTTCAAATCATTCTTCCAGTATACCATTCGATTGGTGAATTTTTGAATATTTCTAGGAAACTAAGCCATGTTGGTTATATTTATGTTGCCACATAAAACTGAATACTAATGTGTATTGCAGGTTATATTGGACAATGCCTATTCATCAGTTTACATAATCAATATAAAATTTTATTACAAACATTTAAATAATTATGTCACGGGATCAGCTGGTACAATATGTAAAAAGGTTAAGATATTAAATTGTAAATTATTTATATATGAATTGAAACAAACAAATAGGTTATTAAGGTGCAGAGGATTTGTATATTCTTAAAAGATGTTGTTTGTGACTGGTAATGAGGAGACTTAATTCCTGAAAAATATAAAATTGTGTCTTCCGCGGGGAAGTGAGTCTGTCATAATTGCAAGAAATGAATTGAATATTCTACGAACAAGTGAGTCCATCTATGATGAAAATAAAAATAGGGTGGTTGCACATTTTTTTTTACCTTCCGTCAACTTTAGGTAAGGAAGGTATTGTCTTTGGTCAAAAAATTCAATGATGAGTTTTTAGTGAATAAGCATGTTTTAGGGTCCCTATAATACCATTTTTACGATGATATCTGTATGTATGTATGTGTGTCTTTGTGTGTGTGACGAAAGTTTCGAATCGCATAACTTCAACAGCAAGATTCCAAAAATTATAATTTTTTCGTATTCCTCAAGTTTACATACAGAAGAACAAGTAATTAGATTTTGGTTATAATTAGTCAACCGGAAGTACCCTCATTTGAAGATTTTTTGATTGCATTTTATATTTCATATTCAATAGATATAGAGTTAAAGAATTATAAAAATATTAAATTTCATAAATCAGATATGCTAACCATGGGGAAATTGCTAATATATTCAGATAATTCAAATTGACAGATATCAGTATCAATGAAAAGTAAATGAATGTGGCAGAGCTGAGGATGTTGAAGTATATTTTGGGGAAGACACGGAAAAATACGGTAAGGAAATAACTCTAGTGTTACAAGTTTCTAGAAAGTTACAAGAGAGACGATTATATTGGTTTGAACATGTCATGACGAGAGATGAAGAATATGTTGGAAGAAGAATGAATAGCTTAGTAATAGAAGGTTGAAGAAACAGAGGAAGACCAAAGATAAGATGGAAGGACTGTATTGTGGAAGACTTGAGAGAAAAGGAACTGAATGAGAACAACACGCAAAACAGAAATTTGTGGAAGAAGAAAATAAAAAATAGTGACCCTTAATGAATGGGAAAAGCTAAAGAAGAAGAAGAAGAAGAAGAAGAAGAAGAAGAAGACTATGTCAGTGTCAAGTGCAATTTGCATAGTTTGCTTAAGAAATAATTTTACTGGAAATTTAGAATCTTTTGCAAGAAAATTTATGTATCTAATTTATACATAATACACAGGATTGACGGAAGGTATTGTGCTGGCCACAACATATCTTTTACAAATAATTTTTAAATAAGCAGAATTACGAGGATACGTTACATTATAAATACAAAAATCTTGCAACCACCCTATTGTATTGTGATAATATATAATGACAGTTTCGATGTATTTCGACGTTTTGAAGTGTAAAATGATGAGTGACGTTTTGTTTGTATTATGCCACAATTATGCTATTATTAATCCGTAACAACTGTAAACTTTCCAAAGCTACATTAATAGTTATTAAAAAATAAATCAACATCACTTTTTTAAATCAATGAAACAATAAATAAATGACAATTTTTTATACCGGTCTCACTTTGTCGTGCAAAATTACCATAGATACAAAAAACCCTCTTGGTAATGTAATGTATTCCTAACTGCTCGACCGTAAATCAACCCCGCATTTTATTAAAGAACAAAAACTAAACATCGATGAAACCACAGCACACTGTATGACAAACAGCAATCGGCATTCGAATAATACTTCATATCGGATGCAATTACACGAGAAATCCCCAACATGTGTTCGAAATAAACCAGGATAAAAATTTGATCGGCGCACGAGCGTTCCCGTGCATATATCCTCTGACTTACGCTCCATGGGTGGCGGAAAGGGGCGGGTAAAAGGGAGCCAACCCCTGCGACACCGGACTTAATATAACGCCCTGGCAATTCCCGGAGCGTTTTATGAAAAACACACAAAATCGGAATTGTGTCAGGAACACAATGGGTAGCTACACTCTGGCCATGGGCGAACCTCGGCCGAATAGAAATGGGGAAAGACGATTAGTTAACAGGGAGAAAAATATTGGAGAAATATTAATAGACTTCGTTTTCAAGAACTCTTTTGCAATTACAGATATTATAGCAATAATAGAAGCCTTAAAATTGTGAACTTTTAGTAAAAACTTTTGATTAAGAGTGATTAGCGAGCAGTTTTTTCTCTGTCAATTGTTTATAGATTATTTTAGAGAAAAATACTTCAAATAAAAGATGCACACAATTAATTTTTCTATAACTAAAATTGACAGAAATAGCTGTCTTTACTACAATTACGGCTGTTATGTATATACTATATACAAGTTAGTCGGAGGATTATTCGGAAGCTTCAAGAAGAGGCGCTTCTATTAAATCTAGTTCGGTTCATAAGGTTTTTTCTTCTATATATTCCGTGCAGATGTGATTGTTGTCAAGTAAATGTTTAGCTACATATACTGTTATTTGAAGTATTCTTCTCTAAATAGCCTCTTGTATTTTGGTAACTAGAAGAGGTAGGACTTATGTTCATATAGCATTTTTTGCTTAAAATGACCTGAGGAATAAGCTGTTAAAGTTTGTAACATTAGTCCTGAATCACCCTGTATAATACATTTCTAGAATAGCTAAACAAAGTTATATTTTATTTATTAGTAAACCTTGCAAATTTAAGATATATAAAAAGTACACGTATGTTCATGTTCACTACAGTTTACAGTTCCACTTCCACTGTTGGGGTTTCCCCAAAACAAAGCTTGCCAAGTGTTCAATATTTTTTTTTAAATGTTGCAAGTACCTAATAACTAATAATACATAAGTATAGTTCATTTTATGTATAATATCGATATTGAATACTAGCTAAATTTTGTATGGTATCCTGGTTTTCGGGATCCTGGGATTTCAGTATTACATTCGCTAATTTGAATACATGTTTAACACTTTATGAATCAAAATATTTTGGTATTTACACTTGTTTATCTACAATTTTTTTTGTTAACATAATTAGTTCCATATTAGTTACATATTTGTACTAGGTATCTATTTCTAAAACATTGGGCTTGGCTCATACAAAGTTGTCATTTACAAATCTTTTATATCTCTTAGATAGCTTGCATTTCAAATTTAAATGCTTCAATCATAATTCTTTGTAAAACTAAATTCTGTATAATTATTTAATATTGCCTGACATATGTTAATTTTTTGCATTAAAGGTCGCTGTCTCGCTGTTTTTGGGTATTCGAGCAAAAACTGAAATTTGAGCTGGTTTTACTAGATATTAATTGTACCTTGTGTCTAGACGGTTAATTTATAACTAGATTAATATAATTGTAAGTTACAAGAAATTTTGCAGACAGATATCATTATAGAGTCGTACTGTAATTTATTCTGGCTTTAGGACAATCACAAAAACTAGTGCCTCCTTTAATAAAGAAACAAATTCTTTAGTAACTTTATTTCTACAATATTTATTTGTATATTTGGACGATACATATTATAAATAAAATTAAATCAATTAAATCGTAAATTTGTGCTTGTCAGCGCGCGTGAATATTAGGTAGGGGGTGGCAGCCATGCACAAACCAAAGTTCTATTTTTAGAATGTTACTGGTTTGAAAATTAAATATGTCGATCTATTTTATTTAGCTTAGAAATAGTTATTTATACGACATGAGTAAAAAAGTATAGTTTTATTCCACGAAGAAGAAAATTTGACCAAACAAGCCGTAAGCGAGTTCGTCAAATACTATAAGTGAAATAAAACAATTTTTACTCTAGTTGAATACAATTTTTTTTTACATCTACAATAAGAGTATGCAAAAAAATACCATAGCGTTTTATTATTTCACCCGTTTGCGTAAAAAGTGCTTAAAAAACATACTTTATAAACCCATTTTAATGAAAATACAAATCACAGTTCTGTTTATGAATTGCAGATTGTTGATTCAAATCGAAGTAAATTTACTTTATTTCGCCTGGAATATATTTTTAAATAACTAATGAGCTAGAAAACGAGATTCAGTGGGATTTACAAATAATTTTTAAATAATATAAAAATATTAGTTCAGAATAATACCATTCAGTACATGCACCCGCTATCAGTAACGAACGATAATTCAAAATTCTAATATTTCTATTACCACAAGTATGAATTAAAAAGAATGTATTACCTGAAAATTTATAAAAAATAAGAAAAACTAAAACATAATTTACAATTAATTTATATTCCTTTAACAATTACTGGGGCTTATTTTGCCGATAAGACCATAACCTCGTTTTTTAGCCAATTGATCCGTCAGAGCGGGTTTCGTTTGTATGCCAAAATTTAGTGTGTGTTTTGGAGGGTTAAAAATGTAATAAATATATAGTGCTGGAAGAAGTTTTTTTGTATAGAACCACTATATATATCATCTTTTATTACTACTCATTTCTGGGTATGCCAATATGCTTTTATTCATTCAGTGGCGTATATTAAGGGGGTTTAGTGGGCCTCACGTCTTCTGTGCCTTTTTATCATCTAATCTAGTAGACTTACATTTACTTACTGCTTCGGCAATGGATAAAAGTGTTCAAAATCTATTAGAAATTTACAATCTGATGAAGCATTTTTGATTATTGAAGATAAAGATATAAAGATTACTTGCAGAAAAATGTAAAATTTCAAAAAAGCGCGAGTCAGAAGACTGAAAACTGAGTTTTAAAATAGAAGTATTAGACCGAGTTAATACTAATGACCATCTACTGTTCAATATTGACAGATTTGAAGACTTTCATTACGTGTCCTCAAACTTTTCATAAAGAAGAGAGTTTAAAAGGCGTTATGGGTATGGCTTTAACTTACAAAGACTATTTAAATGAAATAAGTAGCACTGTCGATGAATACAAGCAGTTCAGAAAACTGTACAAAAAAAATTTCACTTAAAAAAATACACTTAAAATAAACCATATTTATAATAATTTATCTGTCAATAATATGACTGATACTTTCAAAAAATTGATTACTTTATATAAAATATTTTTGACTATTTCAGAGAAGCAACGCAAGTGCTGAACGAACTTTAGTCGACTGAAACATATAAAGTGTATTTAAGGTCTACAATGATCGAGACGAGGCTGTCTGATTTGGCAATATTAAATATTGAACGAATGTTTTCCAAAAACATAGATTTAAATGTTTATTTATAAACTTAAAAAAGCGCAATATTAATTTATAATATCCATCATTCCTGTATAACTTGTTGAATATATTAAATTTTATATAATATGGCCCCTGTTTTCATCCTCATACCTGGCTCATAATATAGGTATCAATATACGCCAATGTTTCATTATAATTGAGGGCGTTTACCAGACGTCATATTATAGGCTTTTTATGTTTAATTCAAAGAATGTTTATTTCTTATAGAGGCTGTAGGATTAATCTATGGACATTAGTAAATGCTAAAAAACAACCTAAAATCTGTGTGAGAAACAAATTCGGTATAATTTATCTGCCACGGCTATGTGCTGGAGTAAAGTAAAAATGGTGGTGGTTAGTGCGTATGCCGTTCATTTAGAAAATAGCAATTTGTTTGTCACCATCGGGTGAGAGATAGTTTTGGCCATCGGCCTGACATCAAGATGGATGGTACCCTCATAATTTACGGATAACGCGATTTCAAATGGTTACCCGTGCCGTGACGTCATCATTGCTTATTCATCCTCGTGTAATATATGGGGGCACTTGTTTCGCATAATCGTTCATATGCAGTGTGGGGGAGTATAAGTCAGTGGGGTAGGGGGGCTCTACAACCTCCTGCCCGCAGTATAATTCCTCCGAGATATTAGTTGCACATTGTTCGGTTTCATTTGTATGCGCATATCTAATTCATTAAATGCCTTTGTTATTTCCGAGGCTTCTGGTAAACTATGGACCTGGCCTAGCCAAGCCTATTATTATTAACCTACCGCACTGAACACTGATTTCATACACTAACAAGACTTACACACACATCGGCAATTCTGATATTCCATCAGCGTGTTTTCAAACACAAATATAGCTAGGAAAAACATCAGATCAGTTATGCCATATTAGCTGTATTATTTTTGATCAAAATTTCAGTTCGTCTCAGCTCACTCCAGATAAACAGTAAATTGCTATTGTTTTTGTTCCAACTGAGCTGAGTGGTAATAAGTGTACTCACATCTTCCCTTAGCGATGTTGCATCACCCGGGAAATCAATTCAAAATGATCTGAGCCATTCAGTTCAGTGGAAGGGGTAATTTTGTGAGAAGATATGCCAATTTGTAGGTTATAAATGTATTATGAAAGTTGAGCCTTCGTGATTGAAAACAAAAAAATCATATAAGTACGGTAATGAATTTCTATATATGAAGCTTTTTTTCTTTCTATATCTGTGTCCAAGAACCTGCAACCGTATATACGATATCCTCCTTTTTCTGGTATTCAGTATGTCATAGGTACTGTACAGTGAAGTACAAATTAAACACGAATGAGTGGTAAGCACAAAATTTAGGTCATAAAAGACTGTGGTTACTAACTTAGAACCACATTCAGCTATTTAAAAAAAAATGTTTTTTTTTATTTATTTATTTAACACTTTAACTACAAGGTCATAGTGTGATTAGTGGCGTTATGTTACATAGTGTAGTTTGTGTTGTTAGTTACATAGTGTTATTTACAATTGTATAGTGGTATAGTTTTATCAGGGTATATAAGTTCGTGTTTTTGAGGAAGTTTACGATGTTCTTCGCTTTCTCTAGGTTGTTCTGTAAGGCGTCTTCGAGATTGTCTGGGATTTTGTTGGCTGCTCTCTGCTGGTTGAATTTGGTGCAGTGTAGTATAAAAAAATATTTAAAAATAAACATTTATTTTTATATACTGCACAGTGCAACAAAAGAGGTACTGAATAAAAGAATCTGTTGTGGCCAGCGCAATACCTTTCGTCATTTTTATGTATTTTTTATATAAATTCCACACAGAAAGGTCCTTATATTTTCAGTAATATTATTTCACAGGCATGATTATGTAAATTGTACTAAACACTGACATCAGTTAATAATGGCCATTTGGACAGCTTATAGTTAAATTGTTAACGGTTGGTTAAATTGATAATATCGTATCGAAACAAAATGTCAAATGTTAAACATTACTGTCAAAATTTCGATACGCACTTTTTTGTGTAAACCTGTAGTTCAGGCATTAATTATAAGCTGTGTCACTGGCCACTAGTAATATTGAATTATTGAAACTGTTTCCATGATGACGCAGCAAAGATTGCAAGATTTATGAAAATTAATTTCTTTATATTTTTTTTCTCTAAATACATTGAATATGATGAAAATAATGCAATCAAATCGCATAGAGAATAATATATTATTTTATATCTATAATAACATAAAATGTCAAAAAAATATATTTAATTGTATATTTTTTTTAAGAAAAATAATGCTTTACTCCTGATTGATCAATTGTAACCAAAATCTAATCAAATCTTCATTTGGATGTAAGAATGAGAAATACGAACAAATTGTAATTTTTGGAATTGTAGTATTGGAGTTATCGCGGCCGAAACGATCGTCACATACACACACGCCCATACACACACACACACACACACACACACACACACACACACACACACACACACACGCACACCTATACAGGGTGATGACCGCAACCCCGGAACATAGGACTTTAACATGTAAAATCATACTTTCTTAATTTCCTGCTTCCCTAATTATTTTGGGTAAAATTGCTTCAAATAAAAGTTGTAGAGTATAAAATTCTGAATGAATAAGCGACATTAATTTTGAATGCCTTGGTAACGGCAGAAATTAGGTATGAAAATGTCGAAAATCACCTCAAAAATAGCAATACCCATGGAATTGAGACAAAATAAACAACAAATGTGTAACGGTTTATCGCTCACGATAGGGTAATTTATTTTTATTAGATATTATTTCTAATTTCAATTAATAATTATTTGTTAATTTAAATTGATATTTGTTCACTTGAACAGATTTTACAAATAATAATGAAATTAAATTAATCTAGCTTGACATATAAATCGTTAACATTTGTTAATTTTTTGTTTCAATTCCATGGCTATAGCTATTTTTGTGGTGATTTTCGACATTTTCATGTCTAATTTTTGTCGTTACAAGGCATACAAAATTAATTTTATTTAATGATTCAGATGAATAATTTTATGCACTACAACTTTTATTTGAAGCTTTTTACCTAAAATAATTAGGGAAACAGGAAATTACGAAAATATGATTTTACATGTTAAAGTCCTATATTCCGGAGTCGCGGTCACCAGCCTGTATACATACATCATCGTAAAAATATTAAATTCATATTCTAGGGACACCAAAACGCGCTTATTCATTAAAAACTCACCATCGAATTTTTGACTAAAGACAATACCTATCTTCCTTACCTCAAAGTGGCGGAAGGTAAAAAAGTAGAGATATCAGATATACAGGATCTTGGATACCTATTATCTGAATAAATATTATGTTAGATACATAATACTTATATCAATTTACTATGACATATTTATGATGACTATGAACCCCTATATTTCTAGAAGCACGATATAAATATTAGAGATTAAATAGCACTCTTTAGAATTAGGGAAGATGACACGAAGAAGCACCTACATCCGGTAACTTAATTCCCCCTCACTTCCTGTCATTCGTTTCTCCAATCCACCACCCGGAAAAAGTACCAGCACTTCCGAATAACGCTAATTAATTCACAAATTTCCAAATCTAATAGACAATAATGCATAATTAACACGGTTATGCAAATAGACGGGTCGGAAAACGGAAGATCATTACCATGGCATAGGGGTGGCTCTCTTCCCTGTGCTGTGAGGTGTGAAGCGAACGTACGCGTAGGGAATGATGCCCGAACCGTGCAGGTCTGGTCAGGTGAGATATGAGGGATGGGAGTCGTTGCCAAGCAACGCTAAGGGTGGATCCAAGGCTGACGTAGATGATGCAAGTACGTCAAACTGATGGGTGCACTGTATCGAGATGGATGACGGTGGTTATGGTTACTAAGGGGTGATATGTAATTTGCGTTATGCATAAGTTAGAAACAGGGGTAGGTATAAGCTGCTGAGAGGCTTCGTGACATCAAATGACAATTTAGGAGGGCACAAGATTTATCTTATACGCTAGTTACTAATACTCAGATACTTTCCCAAATCCCAATCTACATTATTTCACAAAAAAGGATTGTTTTAAACTTTTATACAAGAATGGAATTTACTCTTAGGTAACGTAAAAAAAAGAATTAATACTTGTATTGTAACTATGTATTTCACCCACAATTATTAAACATGTAAATAATCTATAACAGCGTTTCTTAACCTGTACCACCGAGTAAATAAACACATGAAAATGTACAACAAATGTTCAAGGCACAAAGTCTTGCAAAATTTTAGGCTTCTTTAATTCCCGAGTAAAATTGATCAAATTTTTGTACGCGTCAACAACACAGCCGCCTAACTCCAAGGTGCGAACTAATTTTTTTGTAAACTACTCGTATTCCACAATTATTTTATTCCTATAGTAATCCTGTCTTTTGTTAAATAAATCTTTTTAATGAGTAAAACATTACACACAAAACTTTCGTTTTTAAAAAAATTCCATCTTCATTTCTCCTTTTATAAAACTTAAGTTAAAAAAAAAATATTTCCGCACAAGTATTTTTACAGGTTTAATTTCCAAAAGGTTCGCTATGTCAAATGTTAATACAAAGTGGCCCGCAGTTTAGAAAAGATTAAGCATCGCTGATCTATAACATTTGTTTACTACAAATTTTTCCTTTACGACAGAACTTAATATTTCACTTAAATTCTTAGTACAATAATAACTGTATAGTACCAGTAAGGTAATAAGTATATAATAATAAATTCAAAGCAGTAACCCTTGCAGCTTCATCAATATCATTTTTTTTTTAAATTAGCAAAACAGGTACAATATTCAAGTTAAATGTTTATGATAAGTGAATGTTATTAGATTTTTCTTACCGATCAGGAGGCAAGGCGGTAAGTAAATAACAAGTATGCGATGATAACGTACAAAACTTATTATAAAAATGAGAACTAATAATTATTTATACGTCAAAATAATTTTCCAGTCGCATTAATTACATTGTCTATACCCAGTTGTTTATGTAAACTATCCATTGTCAAATTCTATCTCCCGCTACCCGTGGTAAAGAAGATATAGGGATCGTGTTAAAAAATGCATATCGAGATATTGGTAAATAAGCACGTTTTAAGGTCCCTAGAATCCAATTTTAACATTTTCATGATGATATCTGTGTGTGTGTGTGTAAACCTTCTTTACGCTGCTTCTCAAATACTATGATTCAGAACATTTTGAAACAATTTATTCTTGCTTTATTCTAATATGGAAAGAGCCCATTAGATTTTGTTGCAAATCGGATAACCGGAAGTGGCATTTTCCTTGAAGCGCGAAATAGTTTTTCTTAGAAAAATACCTTTAAAAGTCATTTTTTCGCGATTCATGGTATTATGGAAATTAAAGATAATTAAATGTTCTACAATAATGCATTGATACTTTTTCTACATATTTTATAAATAAATTTATAAAATTATTCATTTTAATAAATCCCGCTTCGTATGATTTATAAATATATTATAATGTAAACACTCATCTCTTTTGTTACACAGATGAGATATTCAAATGTATTAATTGACAGATGTCAAGATGGCAAAAAACTGATCATTTCAAGTTGCAAGAGATAAATGTCGATATTACAAAATAAATTTCAATTAATATAATGGTAAGATTTCAGAGTAGAAAATATGAAAAATAGATGTATTATTATACAATGAAACTTAATACATTTGCATTATTGATAAACATGTAAGTACCAATAAATAAAGGTTGCATGGCGGAAGATAATATACTGGCTACATCAGATTTTTTAATGTACTTATGCTAATGTGTATCTAATGTGGTTTTCTAAACAATAATTGTAGAAAAATAATTGGCGTCCAGTACTTGCTGCAAATAGAAATTGTAGCTTGAGCTGTGTTAGTAAGAAAAGGAATTCTGAGAAGAAACTGGACGATGATATTACTGATATAAGTATGGAAGTTAGTGCTGTTTAGCTTGTAGACGACGAAGAAGAAAATTCCAACCACTTAAAATAAAAGAGTTAAATTCAACTTTGCTTGTTTGTCTATAATATGTAATCTATTCCTCGCGTAATCCACGTGCAGTCTACGTGTAAAGAATAACGTAAATTACAACAGGTAGATTACATGCCCATCACTCATAAGCACTGCGATTAGTATCTACAATCTCTTCTACCGGCATCGGATGTAATGGAGATCTACACCCCGATCTCCAAATTCATCCTCAACCAGCAGGTAGGGCCGGTTTTATAAAGAAATTTATTTTCACTTAAAATTTACTTACATAGTAAAAGAAAAATGCAACTCGTTTTTTGACAGCAATGTTTTAAATGTCATAAGATCATTTTGGTCGAATGATCAATGTTTGATATAATGAAAGTCATTTTAGATTGAATACAATATACCTGTAAATTAATTATGATAAATAATTAAACCCCTCCCTTCTGTGATAATAAAAAAATTATTGATCCTATCCATTCGCCGCATACAAATTCCCAAATAATATTTAAAACATAAAATTGAATCCACCGCTACATAATTGCTTCTGTCCAATATAACCTTTATTTAATTTCCATGACAAAACAAACCATGAATCATACCAGTGGCGATTACCCCTATTATAATTCCATTACGACCGATAATTACCGTAGTTTTCAATTCCTACCACGTGGACAAGTTAATGACCTGAGCAGTAAGACATCATGTGCATATAGGGCCAGAGCAAGCGTGGTAACATACACTGCGGTTAGGGTAGGGTTAGATCGTTAGATCGTTAGATGGTGACGACAGAAGTGGTAACATGGTGGCCTAAAAGTGACCATACAGGCGTAGAACTATGAGGTGCTTCAATAAGCGTAAATTCAAAATTAGAAAATTACTGGAATTCTTAGTAAAACAGCATTTGGACGATTGGGTTGAATTTAAGTTGCTAAATGCCCATTTTATATCATGCAAAATAGAACCAAGCCACAACTCTTATTTGGTTATAGAGAAATCGTACATGAACTGAACCAAACCACAAACTTAAAATGAATATATGTATGTAGTTATACATTATAGAACCAGATAGCTTGGATCTTTTAGGAATTACCTGATGGTATAAGGGATGGTTCCTTTTAGTATCTAGTAACCCTCTATGCAAATAGTTTGTTTAACATGTACCAATTTGCATGCTTAAGTAAAATTTTTGGTTTAGAACAGTAAACGTGCTATTGTTATTTTTCTTTTATATGAGGAGATTATAAATAATCTCCCTTCTTCTTCTAAATGTATGTAGTTGAAGTTTAATGCGTAAATTTTGAGTATTTTTGTTGCTAGTATATTGTTTACTGATTCATATCATACATCTTTTAGTAACTATTCTTCAACGATTGGAAATATAATTACAAACACCCCTTTCTATAAAATAGTTCACTATTCACTAACCTTACGGCAAAGTCATATCGGAACCAAAACTAAACTATATAAAATATATTTTATACCTTATTCCAAATTTCGATTTATAATGAACTGTTTCCTGCTGATAAGAACGAAGTACATGACATACGCAGAATTGGTGTTAGAATAGATTTTATTATTGAAAATGAATAATATGTTTCAATTACTTTGATTTCATAATTACTTTATTTAAATTGTTCATGAATATTGTTCATTTTTTTATAGAATAAAGTTTATTTTTCAAATAAAGTATATAGGAACTAAGTTTACTTTTGTTTTTGTACTTACATTCCACATTTTAAATTTTTGAAAAAAAAAACACTGATATATTTCTAAAATTCTGTATACAAAAGGCTGTGATTTTTAGACATTCCAATAACAACTATAAACTGTGGCCAGCACAATACCTCTCTCCATTTTAATTTTATGTTACATAGTGCGAGAGCAGTCATGTGACTTTGTTGACCTTGGCTAGCAGATATAGGGGCCCGTGTTAGAATAACAGCTATTAATAATGTACATAGGTGTCAAGTATCATAATTTTTCATTCAAAACATCATTACTTTCCAAATCCATGTGGATTATTTTCCTCGACAAGTATATTGATGACAAATAAACATCAGAATATTTTGAAATTTTGAAAGAAAAATTATGACATATGACATCTATGTAAATAACTACTAGCCGTCATTCTGATCCTCATATCTGCTTGCCAAGGCCAACAAAGTCACATGACTGCTCGCGCCCTATAAGTAACGAATTTAACATTTCTTGTACATACAAATAATTGATATTGTATCTCTTCTTTCGTTCTATGAGGAATTTTGCCCTATTCTTCTAATATGTTCAAAATTCTTCAAATTCATTGACAGTATTAGCGGCATTTCTTTAGAATATATGTAATATTAACATACCTATAATTTAAATACATATTTAATTAATAATACAATAATATATATTAAATGTATTCGTACCTCCCAGAAATATCTGATTTTTGACACTGACATTGTGCATTTATCTGTCAATTACAAACATTTGAATATCTGAACTGTTTTTTGGGCAACGAGATTTATTACAACAGATTATTCTATATTATTATATACTCTATTTCCAAACCTATACGAGATATATTAAAAAAATTAAATGTGTCAGATTGAGAATTTAATTTTCTTTAATATTATCAAGAAAAAATTTCAAAAAATAATATTTACAATATTTTTTTTTCAAGAATCTGCTACTTCCGGTTGTCGAATTGTTACCAAAACCTTTTCAGCTCTTCCCATTAATGTCCGATTGGGAAATACGTATTTAAACAAATATTAAGTCTTATAGTTTTTGAGTAATCGTCCCTCCAACGTCCTACACACATATACACACACACATATCCACATACACACACACACAGACATCATCGTAAAAATGTTAAAATCGGATTGTAGGGACCTTAAAACGTACATATTCATTAAAATCTGGATATGTAAGTTTTAGCCTGAATCCAATACGAGAGCTTAGCGAGAGGTAGAAAACCTATAATTTTATAATTTAATCTCAATCTTTAAACATCAAACATAATTTACTCAAAACTCACTTATTGTGTGTTGAATCCTGTTTACATAACTACGTCCATTTATTCTCTTACACAATCGAGGATTCGGTGCATTCTTTCACCTTCTTCTTCTTCTTCTTACACTTACAAATTAATATGTGTTAAATTAATGTTCAGTCTGCCATTTATGTACAGTAATCAGTAACATCCAGTAACGACTATTGTGAATGTGAGAGACATATGTGTCATTCCTAACATTATGCTAATGTCCAATTCCTGATTGTTCGGCCCTAGTTATCCACTAGCCTCCATATGTTTAGTATTGGGTGTAATTATGTTATGCTCGCGTATTAAACTGCCATGCCGTGGTTTAGCAACACTGCACACCATCCGTTAATGGTAACCATTACCACGGCCTGTTTATGTTGGTGTTGGTGCTGCTGCGTTTTATGTGTGCAGCGCATCGCCTCGGATGGCTTCGCCTCTTCAGAGCCAATTCCAGAGCCAACTGCACGCATTCTAATCCGAGAGGAGTATTTTACGTGCTTAATTAACGTCCCTTAAAATTAAGATGTAATCTGCATAGAAACAGACTTGCTTTGCGTCCAAATAGGATTTTATCTCATAAAAATAACGCGAGCGTATGCAACTTTGTTGTGAACTACGAGAACTCGGAAATAAACACTGTTTTACTGCACAACTTGAAATTATTTTAATTAACTACATACGGTACATACTTCCTGAAAATAGAAGTATTACTTAATTTACTTCCTTCAAAACAAAGGCAGGATTTATTAAAATTGTTTAGATTATTTTCATTGGTCGAATTTAATTAATTCTATATATTTTTGATTGTATGCGTTTTTGAATATACGAGCGCCGTTGCACATCAGTTCGCCCACCCGCTTTAATTTTATTTTATGTAGTTTATATATGATACAAATAATAATATAAATTATCTCCATTTTTTATCTTCCGTCACATATAGGTAAAGAAGGTATTGTCTTTGGTCAAAATATTCGCATAAACACGTTTCAAAGTCCCTAGAATACGAATTTACTGCTTTTACGATGATGTCTGCATGTGTGTGTATAATATGTGTGTGTGCGTGTATGTGTGTGTGATGAAAATTTCTTCTTCATTAACTCCAATACTACAATTCCAAAAATTATAATTATTTCATATTCCCATTTCGTACGTCCATATGAAGAGTAATTTGCAATACTTACACCTACATAATATTAAAACAGTTTAAAATTATCTCGCGTTTGCACTAATTAAAAGCCCTGAAATGTTGTCCCTATACCATGCTGCACTGTATTCTTATACCAGATACAGTATAGTATAAAATTTCAATACCCTTCATAGCAATTTACCCTGCTTCGATATTTAAATTCCTGCTGACTTTGTGAAAATAAATTCATGTATATGAAACTCAGCAGGGAACGTATCGACTGACTACTCTACAGTAATGAAATCAAGTGTATTACCATGTTAAGTAAATCCCAAGGATAAATACAACGGTTATTGTTATAAACGAGTTATTGTCCTGTGCATTCACTACACCACTACAGAATATGATTTGCTACGGACATTTTGCCATCTGTTCTGCTTGGTTTCACTAATATATGACAGGGCATCTGTCAATACAAATTCCACGTTTGTATTATTTGGGAATTTGTGATCTCTGAATACGGATAGCAGATTATGATATTATCATAATCCTTTACACTACAGATTTGACCCACACTCATATTTATTGGTTATATTGGAAAGGGCAGAATTTATACGTATAAAATATATCATCGCATATGTGGGAAAATTTCTGGAGCTTTTTTTTACTCATTTTGGTAAGTACTGAAGTTGTGAAACACCTGTATCAAAGGCGGCTAAGAGTACGCGCGTTCTAAGTGTATGCACTGGTTATATCACAGTAAGTGCAAGTTTTTAACTGCAAAATGTAGGTCTTTTTATAGTAGTTGTTTGTAGGAAAAATAGTTTTTTACCTCCTGCTTCCCTTGGTAAGGGAGTTATAGGGATCGTGCTAAAAATCGCATATCGAGATTTTGGTAAACGACCACGTTTTAAGGTCTCTAGAATCCATTTTTAACATTTTAACGATGATGTCTGTGTGTATCTATGTGTGTGTGTGTGTGTGTGTGTGTGTTTGTGTGTGTGTGGATCCTGTATACGCTCTAACTCCAATACTATCATTCAGAAAGTTTTGAAACCATGTATTTCTACCTTATTCTAATATGGAAAGAACTCATTAGATTTTGGTGGCAATCGGATAACCGGAAATGGCAGTTTACTTAAAGCTCAAGATAGTTTTTCTTCAAAAAATACTTTTAAATGTATTTTTTTCTCAATTTATTATTATAAAAATTAAAGATTGTTCCATTTTCTACAAGTTTGCATTAATACTTTCTCTATATATTGTATGGATAAATTTATAAATATAAAAATTGTATCTTTGAATATATAATACATATAAGAGCGGCAACGCAGATGGCCTAGCAAGATACTATATCTGTCTCTTTTTATTCACAAAATTATTATAGATAGCTAGTGACTCCTACCACAAAACTATGAACTACGGTAAATCGCGAGATACTATTTGTTAGAGATATTCAATAATAAATAATTCAAAAATATTGTTTCATAATAACCAGATAATATATTTTGAATTTTCAATGTACATGTATACTTGTTTTACAGTACCAAACTTAAAAACCTTTATAAAATCTTAACTTGCTGTTCTAGCTACGTGGCAACACTGTGCAACATCCACCTATTATGTATTTTTTGAACTAACTCAGAAATAATTCGTATACGGAGGGATAGATGGCACCTTCTCTCGAAATATTTAATCTAAATACATTACGTTGCCGTTCTTATATGTATTATATATTCAAAGATTGTATACATAGGTAAATGGCGGGAGGTACTGTGTTGGTCACATCAGATTTTTTAAAATTTAAAATAGAGTAAGTACTACGGTAATTTTAAAAAAATTGTATATTATTTCTAATTGAATTTACAGTATTAGTATTAATAAATATCTACTTACCTAAAGGTGACGGAAGGTAAAAAATGAAAATGTGCGTGCTCTTGCCCGCTCTTACTATACCGTTGGGGCGCTTATCACAATGAAAGTTAAATAGTATTTTTAAATATTTAATATACAATTATTATTTGTATATGAAAGTAATATCGGAAAAAATTGTTGATATTGTCATGATTTGATGTAGTATTCGTATAATAAATCACGATTTTAGAAACGAAAGCGAATACGAATAGAATTTTTTATATTCGAATCCGGCGGTACAAATAAATAAAATTCCGTAGAGTTTTTCCAACTCTGCAGACGGTTTCTTATAACAAAACTTCGATAACTTGCATGAATTTTCCTGCAAACACCGGCAAAGGCAAACCTATAACTTCACAATGGGTTGACCCCCAAACTAGATCAGCAATTCAAATTTCCATATTACATATAATTTAATTTATTATTATATAGAATAAAGTAAAATCTCATAATTATATGCAAATTAAAACACTTATATGCCAGACAGAAAATTGTACTCAAATAAAGTGGTCATTTGGATCGTATTCAAATTACAACATAATTCATGTGTGAACAATGTTAATATTTTTCCCACTCCCGATATCGTAAGTAGACTATTAGGACATTATTTGTAGTGAAAATCATGTTATATCGACCGGCATAATATTTTATCTTAAAGAATTTCATATATTACAAGAAACTTCTTACAAAAGTTATATTATTACCGTAAAATATACAATTTCAGCTTATACCAACAACAAAAAGAAAATAGTTTCGATAACAATTACATTCAGGTTTTAAACTAAATTAAATTAATTATAACACACACATCAGAATAGTTCGGCCACTAATTTAATATTGCGTTACCCCTGCTTTATTGAATATAACCGTCTTGTTTCAATTAACTTTACACACTCATCAGGTTTAATATTATTCCATACTTGTTGCAATTCTCACGCAATTATGTTTTCAATTTATACCAAAGGGACTCAATTGGCGACAAATCTGAACTAACTGAAATCAACTTTAGAGTAGGATTATTATGATTTTCAAGCCAGGTTTTAATGGTGTTTACTGTATGACACAGGGTATCGTCTTGCTGAAAAACGTAGCTCCCTTCGACGGACTAACATAAAGGAATCGATGGTAAAAAACACTTTTCATATATTATAATATTTATCAGCGTTAACAATGCCATTTAAAAAATGTAGCTTTTCCACCCCTCTTTCAGACATATAACCCCAAACCATAAGTCAGCAAATTTCACTTTTTTAACCAAACAGTCTGTTTGATATGTTAACTTCAAATCTGGACTCATCACTTCAAATGACGCTATTCCATTATCTTTGAGTCCCAGTTTTGTGATCCTTAGCCTATTTACTCCATAATCAGCTTTAGATGTTGAAGTTGGTCGACCAGTTATTTTTTTTCTTTCCATAACATTTTCTTTAAACAAATTAATAATACCATGTACTATCGATCGCGGAATCGAATGTGAAACCGAAAATTTTCGTGCCAAAATTTCGTTAATTAATTATGGATTTTCTTAAATTTATACGGTTTACCATGAGCCATGGTAGTGTAAAAACTTATCACGTACAATAAATTTTAAACACTTTGTTGATTTCAACAATGTACTAATTGTTTTATTAACAGTTGAGTCATGCACCGCGTACTTTGTGCAACTATTCTATTTCGTATGTTACAGTTAATTTAATTTAGTTTGAAACCTGATTGTTATTGAAGCTATTTTCTTTTTGTTGTTAATTTAAGCTAAAATGTATACTTTATGGTAATAATATAATTTTTGGAAGAATAAAATATTGTAAGAGTTGTTAGGACCTCTGGCATGGTTTACATGTTGAGTAATCTTAACTACACCGCTTAAATTTGTACTACTGATGATGAGAACTTAGTTCTCGAAATACGTATATAGCTTATTTTATAATTTTAAGGTTAAGGGGTAATTGTATTATTTTTAGTTTTGTCGGCCAAACTAATCGGATTTTGGGCTCGTATGTTTATTTTACGGTCAAGGTATCGGGTTCTATTAGCGACGGGTTGTAAATATTGTCCTTACTTCCCTACGCAGCTGGACGTACCTCATGCTTGGTGAAAAACTTATAATTTATGATTTTGAATTTAATTTCTATCAAGTTGTCCTCATTTCATAAAATATTTCCTTTTTAAGGTTCCCATTGACGTGTTAAATGTAACAGATGACAGCGTTTTCCATAGAATACTGAGATTCTTTTTTATTTTAATGTATCACTATTCAACGGTATTCCTTGACATATCTGCCAGTAAAAATGTACAGGTAAAAAATAAAACATCGGGAATGGAATAAAATCTTATATACCTACAACATGAGATGTAGGTACATTTGACCACTTTCGAACTAATCTGCCAGCCCTCGCTGTCGCTCGCCCGCAGAATCGTCCTCGAATGGTAAATTGTACCTACATCCCTTGTAGCATAAACAACTATATGGATATTAAATTTTACTAACAAAATATACACATAAATAAATGAGATAGATTACTCTTTTTAATATGAATATGGTCCTCCTATAATTTCCAATTATTTTTTTTCTTAAACTGTTGGTACTTAAAACTATTGACAATTTATCGGCACCTTCAAAACGTCGAAAGTAGCCGTAATAGTATATTTATATTTATTTATTAAAGATTGCTACAATATTATCAACTTTTGAATTAATGTTATACTTAGAAGCAACAAAAATTGGTGTTCTTTATTTATAGAAATTTCCCTGCAATGTAAGGGAAACTTGAAAATACAAGAAAAGCAGTTAGAAAGTGATTGTAGCAATAAATTGCGGTTATATTGTCACATTGTCGCCATAGTTTTCTGTCCGCTGAATTTGTGGGCTGAAAAGGAAAGTTTACAAACACGACATTGAAATTTGGCGGAGTTCACAGAACAATAACAATAACTATAAACAACTGGTGCTGTGCTGTGCTGTGCTCTGGAAAGCGGGTGTCGCCCTTTCAACAAGCGACCATCGAACCACCCTATGATTGTAGCACTCCCTTTACCCCGCACTTCTTTTCGTGCTCTTAATCTAATTGTATTTACACTCTGGGTGGTGCAATTGTACGAGGCTTGTTTCAGCGCCGCAATTTCGGGGGAGTTTCTTACATAATTACAAAATTTCTAGATTGCAGAGTAGATATGAGTCCTTTATTAAATACTTGTATTTTAGTTTCAATAAGATTGATTATCAAAAATAATGAGAATTATTTTTTGGCAAACCTTTTGAATCTGCTGCCCAAGTCATCCTTGGGGAAACATCTGGGCGGTTACAGTAATTTTTTTGTAAGTGCTGTTTAACGCGTTCGTCGCTTTTGCAATGGCAGGCATTAAAATTTTGATTCCTGTCGGGGAAATTAGCAAAGGAAAGTGTTTCAATGCTTCGGAGGGCTTACAGTAGTGATGCCGAACGGTTTTTGGTATTAGATTAGAATTTAGAATCAAATTCTATTTCTAAAATATTAATCTCCTGCCAACTGAAGAATATTATTGCTAAATTCAGTTTTATGACTAAATAAAAAGTAATATTTTGGTAATCTATCACATAATTTTAAAATTGTTTCTTGTATTTTGTCAAAGTTTGAAATCTAGTTTTTTGTACAATTTAGAAAAATTTAGTTAGACTTTCAGAATATTCACGCGGGTATATTCAAATTGCTTCGCGGGTCTGTTTCTCGCCATCTCTAACTTACGGGTGGGAAGCTTTGAGCCAACCATGAGATTGAGAGATGTATTCCAGTTTTAAAAGTGGTTGAATGCCAATTAAAAATTAACCATGAACGGGCTTATGTATAAATTTCTTTCTTCTAAATATTTATCTTTTCTTCTTTTTCTTTCGTCCTGCCAGGATTAGAATCTATGTCTGTTCCGGCTTCACCATCTTGTCTTCGGCCTTCCAGTTTTCTTTGTACTCTATAACTCTTTCCATTATTGGTTGTACATTTAGCTCTTTACGTATGCTATCATTTCTGATCTTATCTAGTTTTGAGCTGCCTTTAACTAATCACAAAAATATCATTTTTGATTATTGTACTTTCCTGAGATTATACTTTTTGAGTGCTTAGCATTCTGCTGCGTAAAGTAAAGTAGATGTGGCCGTTGAACATTATTTTATTCGTTCTGTGACGATACGTACCTCGTCTCAGCATTTTTGTCGTGAAACAATTGTAGTTAACCTCAACGATGTAATATCGTAAATAAATCACATAGTATGTTTGTGTTATAATTTTACTTGAAATATATACAATCTTTAGCAAGAAACTTTATGTACCTATGGAATTCGTACAAGATACACAGAACTGACGGAAGGTATTTTTTGAAAGATGTCCGATCAAGGTCATATGTATCATGAACGAATTAACAAATTGGCATATATTTATCCCCCTCCTTTACAAAGGCTTTAAGCGTGTGTGATAAGGATGAATGCAACACGCTTGTCTCTCAAAAATTCATATTGTTTCGACTAAGTTAGGAACTTCCATTTTAAAACGATGCTCGTTGTTGATAATACTTTCGCTTTAACGTAAGTTTATATATTAATTCAGATACATTACCTTGATTCATAGCCGTACGAATAATGTTATTTCCTGTCAGTGTTACTGATACTGACATTGTGTCAGTATCTTAATTTCCACTTATTTGGTTTTAAATTTGCTAATAAACTTACCAGTTGATTTATTTTTGAATTTTTAATGCTGTTATTGTAACATATATTTTTATAATAAAAAAATAACAGTAGTATCTATGTACCATCACAAAAACTAAGCAAACGACAATACTAAATTTATCAGAATGGGCGGAGCAAAAATCTGAATTCATACAATTCGTAGATAACCTTGATCGGACATCTTTCAAAAATTTTACTGTATACGCATAAATATTGAAAAATGTTGGTGACATACTACATCCTTGTTTTACGTTTTTATTGATGTTAATTTCTTCTGTCAGATCATTACCAGTATCGATTACAATTTTTGTATTTGGGTATAAACTTTGAAATATTTTTGTAAGAGAGCCCCCAGCCTGTTTTTCTCATTATCGGCCATATTTTGTTCTCTTATTCAAAAGGAAATTATGCAGTCCTCAACTTCCCCTCCTGGATTCAAGATTCTATAACCATAACAATGTCCAATTTGCCCCCAATTACCTGCAATTAATTCTCCAATACATTAAATAATTCACTCTGAACCAGCCTCACTTCCCATGTAACCATTGGGCATCCAACCATTTGGCAACGTCACTCATTTGGTCAATCAGTCAGCAGCGGTCGTCGAACTAGGACCCGGCGGTCGCCTCGCCATACCATAGCACGCCGCGACGGAGTAAACAAAACAACATCAACAGCAACAGCCCTCTCGATCGATAAACTTACGAATCGGATTAATCGCCGACGTAATTGTCGCGCAGACTGTACGAATGGAATGACCGACAGACTGACGGACTGACCATATGTGAGTGTGGATTTGTTTAGTCCACGAGAATATTGAGAGGGTGCTGGACACATCGAAGAGGGATAGTATATATTGAATAGACTTTCATGGTACATTTATCTTTATTAAGTATTACACACAGTTTGAAATAACAAATGTAGTTATTTATTCAGGACAGTTTAACCCTCGATATACAAATATTACTCTCTAGCGTTATAAAAGCACCTAACGCCCGCGATGCTTATTATATTTTTTGCACGATCGGACATTTTTTAGCATTTGTATACGATTGATCCAATAAAATTATTTTTTTTTGTCTAAATTAACAATAGGAGAAGTTGTCTTACAAAAGGCAAGTATGATTTGTATTTATTATAATGGTGTTGCTAAGGTGATGTACACATTATTTATTCACTTAACGCCCGTGGGCTTTTTGTACGATTTACAGGCAGTAAAGATAACAAAGGCACTGTTATCTTTACAACCATACATTGAGAAGTAAATAAAACCTACTGCTTTGTTAACCCTATCGGTAAACATTTAAAAAGAAAACAATCGTACAACAAATATTTTATACAAATATAGTTCAGGTTCAATGGCGGATTCAAAGAGGAGGCCCAGGGGAGCCGGGCCCCTTCCAAATGGTTTATAAATTCAAAATTAAATCATGATTAAAATATTAATTTATAATATTTAGCATATTAAATCATTAAAGATTATGACGAAAATTTCAAATTCTCTACAGTTATTTTGACCCAAATCTTTTTCGCTAGTCCCGAAAAGACGCTAGAGGCTAGAGACAATAATTATCAGCACTATCTGCGAGTTTGAGTCAGGAACACACATACACACCACAAGTACACCATAATGTATCTGCGCAGCTAGTATATATTTCTAATATAACTTACTGTGATTTAAAATTTATTATATATTATATTAAAATGTCTACTCTCACTGTTACAATCTAAAATTATATTATGTACAGGTATTATGTTTAAATATATTAAAATTCAAATATCAAATTAAATTTTGTTGTCCCTCCCCTAAATTTTATTTCTAAATCCGCCACTGTCCATGCTCGTAATATTTCGACCGGTTTATATTTTCAAGAAATTATAAAACCTACAGAAATGGTAAGAAATTTTCACAAAATTGTTTGGATTTCTTCAAATATTGGTCAAAATGATACTAGAGTGACCGACATTTAAAGTCATCTTCTCGTTCAGATTTACCTTCTATCTAGACCCTTTATTTGTGGTACAATAAATAACAACTTAAAAATATAATGAATACTGTAAAACCTACCTTGCAAGACATATGCAACAATATTCTAACAATACAATGTACAGGGCTTGTGGATACAATGAGTAATAAAATTAAGAGCAATATTTACACTTTCTGCTAGTAATGGGTTTCAGGGTCGGAATAAGGGGGGTACAGCCATGTGCGCTGTTATTATAACATAAGCGCTGAAACCCAATATTGAATGGCGGAATACTTGAACAACATATTCAGTTTTTGTAAGTTAAAATCTATATTTTAAACTAGTCAAAAGATACATATTTATAGAAAAAATTCTCACAATTTGCGTAGATTTTGTGAACTGGTTGAAGTATTATGAGCCGTGGCTCATATGAATTTCTATTAATTATACAATTTTTCCGTAAATTTCGACCAGTTACATCAACAAATGAAAGATTTGTATGACTAAACCTGTGTTACCGTTCCAATTCTCGTTCCCGGGCTATTGTGATCATCCGAATAGAGAAGAAAATATTTACCAGTTGTTCTCAAATTACAACACAAAGTTATATTTTATTCAATGGGATATATACATACGCGGGCACTTTTGAACCAAGCAGCATATACAGAAATTAAAAATATTTTAATGGCAATTTGGCTTTAACCTGTGAAATTACAATTTAGTATTTATTTTGTATATTTTCGATTATTTTTATAATTATTACATTTTTAAAGTAGTGTAAGTAATGCCACACTTTCAAACCGCGACATTCTTCAATTGAAAACTAGATGGAGCTATTATAGATTTCTGTTCAACCAGTTTGAAACCGGAAAATGTTATAAATTGTATGTACATATTGGAATACATCTATTTTTTTAATGTCATGCAAATATACATAAAAACTTTAATGTACTTATAAGCATAGTGATTACGCATTAGTTTTTAGTAAGAAAATATTTGTAGGCCTACTTAATATATTTATATAAAATAGCGTGATCATTAAAGACCGTTAGTATGAACGAGTTTTATATCTCTCAATCGTTTATGTCTTATTGTAGAGCAAAATGCTTCAAATAAAGGATGCGGTCAATTATTTTTAACCCCATTCGATACTGTATTTTTTTCTGAATTCAATCATGTAATCATTTTATATCCTTACATAACAAAAATATTGAAAACAATTCAATTTAAATTTAAATAAATTTGATTTTTATAGGTATTTTGCAATAGACTATGTATGAAAAACAATTAAGCTTATATTAAAACGGAACAAATATTTAAATTGACAAATAGCAGTTTTTATTTTTCATTCATAGCCTACTGAAAAATAGTCATAAATACCAAATTTATTTATATTTGAATTGAATTTTTCTCAATATTTTTGTCATGTAAAGATATAAAAAGATTACACGTGTGAATTCAGAAAAAAAAACACTTTGTCTACTGACTTGAGAACTACTGATTTAAAAAATATTGTCTTCTGTATTCGGATGTGCCCCTTGGTCTTCTACAAGATTGTTTTATAGTATTTTATTGTATTTTTAATAATATAGAATTTATTTCAGGTAGCTTGTTTAGCTGTTACATCCTGTATACAGGTGATCACGCGAGAATGAACCAGCAATTATCTCCATTGTTAAGGAAGATAAAGATTATTTTCAAATAATCAAATTTACTATAGGCAATATGGACAATAATATTTCGTATTAAGAAATGTTCTGTTACTGCTGGTTCCGGAGTACATGATACCAACTTTGAAATTTCAGCCAGTACTGGATAATAGGCGTAAATATTATATTTATTTATTTTTCTCAGATGGGAAACATTACTACCTCTGCCACAAGCGTCACGTGAAAGAACATTTTTTGAATTGAAAATAAATACAAATTACCTTCGAAGTAATATACTCAAGAACGGTTAAAAGGTTTAGCATTATTATCAATTGAAAATCAAAATGCTAAAAGTGTAGATATTTCTAACCTAATCAATGTCTTTGCTAAAAAAAAAAATCTGATGTGACCAACACAGTACCTCCCGCCATTTACCTATGTATATAATTTTTATATTACTTTATAAATTTATCCATACAATTTATAGAAAAAGTATTAAAGCAAACTTGTAGAAAATGGAATAATCTTTAATTTTTATAATAACAAATTGAGAAAAAATTGCATTTAAAGGTATTTTTGGAAGAAAAACTATCTTGAGCTTCAAGTAAACTGCCATTTTCGGTTATCCGATTGCCACCAAAATCTAATCAGATATTTCCATATTAGAATAAGGTAGAAATACATGGTTTCAAAACTTTCTGAATGATAGAGTTTGAGTTAGAGCGTATACAGGATCCACACACACACACACTCACATACATACATACACACAGACATCATCGTGAAAATGTTAAAATTGGATTGTAGGGACCTTAAAACGGGGTCATTTACCAAAATCTCGATATGCGATTTTTAGCACGATCCCTATACCTCCCTTACCAAGGGTAACGGGAGGTAAAAAGAAACAATTTTAGTTTTGTAATTTTTCTTTGTCCATAATATAGAATTATTCATTTATATTTATTGTTTGTTATTAGTTGAATTATTTAAAAAAAAATTTTTTGTTTATGTATGTTTCAGTAAAAATTGTTATTGAGATAATATGCACATTGTCAATAAATGTAGAAACTTGCCCAAACTACTTTTTCTTGCAATTTAACCAAATACAGCAACAATAACCTCTCCTAACGCACAAAAGTCATTCTTGGAAAACTCCGGGTGAGTTTTGTACGTTACGTGAGATTTTTTTTGTTATATTAGTTAAATAGCAACCGATAACAATTTTAAGCAAATCTGTATATTTGCCGGGCAATGTGCACATCATCCCACTAACTATTTTTACTGTAACATACATTATACGTAGTGTTTTTTTAAATTACTTTGTATTGTAAATGGTAAATAAATACATAATGAAAAACCCTCTTTTTACCTTCCGTCGCCTCTAGGTAAGGAAGGTATTGTCTTTGGTCAAAAAATTCGGTGGTGAGTTTTCATTGAATAAACACGTTTTAGGGTCTTTACAATACGATTTTACTATTTTTCCGATGATGTCTGTATGTGTGTGTGTGTGTGTGAGTTCGTGTGTGCGTGTGTGTGTGTATGTGTGTATGTGTGTGTGTGGGACCGCGTTTTCGGGCACGATATCTCCAATACTAGAATTCCAAAAATTACAATTCTTGCGTATTCCTCTTCCTTACAACAATATGCAGACCTGTTTAGATTTTGGTTATAATTGGTCAACCGGAAATACCCTCATTTGAAGATATTAACAGTTTTTCTTGAAAAAATCAGTTAAATGTTATTATAACTTAAAGAATATATTATTGTCTATACGATTTGATTGCATTTTATATTTGATATTCAACAGATATAGAGTTAAAGAAGAATAACGATAATAAATTTTATATAAATTTCATAATTCAGCCAGCTATGCTAACTTAACCATGGAAACTGCTAATACATTCAGGTAATTCAAATTGACAGATGTCAGTATCAATAAAATGAAATCAATGAAAGAATAAGGGAAGTAACTCTAGTGTTAGAAGTTTCTAGATATAAGAGAGACGATTACATATTGGTTTGAACATGTCATGAGGAGAGATGAATATATTAATAGAAGGTGGAAGAAACATAGGAAGACCAAATATAAGATAAAAACACTGTATTGCAGAAGACTTGAGAGAAAAGGAACTGAATGAGGACGACACGGAAAACAAAAATGAGTGGAAGAAGAAAATAAAAAATAGCGACCCCCTAACGAATGGGAAAAACTTAAGAAGAAGATGTCAGTGTCTAGTGCAATTTGCATAGTTTGTTAATGAAATAACTTTAGAGGAAATATAGGATCTTTTGCAAGAAAATTTATGTATGTGGTATGGGGCGAGTGCAGTAACATGACTGACCCGTGTCAAAATGACAGCAATTAATTATGTCCATAACTGACAAGTGTTATAATTTTTCAATCAAAATTTCATAATTTTCTTATTTCATGTGGTTTGTTTGTTATCAGGAGTATGGAATTCAGTTGCCGAGGAAGGGAGTCATATAATACCAAAAATTTATAATCTTTTGCAAGAAAATTTATACATAATACACAGGATTGACGGAAGGTATTGTGCTGGCCACATCAGATTTTTACCTTCCGTCACCTATAGGTAAGGAAGGTATTGTCTTTGGTCAAAAAAATCGGTGGTGAGTTTCCATTGAATAAGCACGTTTTAGGGTCTTTACAATACGATTTTACTATTTTTACGATGATGTCTGTATGTGTGTGTGTGTGTTCGTATGTGCGTGTGTGTGTGTGTGTGTGTATGTGTGTATGTGTGTGTGTGTGTATGTGACCGTTTTTTCCTGCACGATATCTCCAATACTAGAATTCCAAAAATTACAATTCTTGCGTATTCCTCTTCCTTACAACCATATGCAGACTTGATTAGATTTTGGTTATAATTGGTCAACCGGAAGTACCCTCATTTGAAGATTTTAACAGTTTTTCTTGAAAAACTCAGTTAAATGTTATTATAACTTAAAGAATATATTATTGTCTATACGATTTGATTGCATTTTATATTTCATATTTAACAGATATAGGATTAAAGAATAATAAAGATAAAAAAATTCATATAAATTTCATAATTCAGCCAGCTATGCTAACTTAACCATGGAAACTGCTAATATATTCAGGTAATTCAAATTGACAGATGTCAGTATCATTAAAATGTAAATCAATGACAGAATAAGGGAAGTAACTCTAGTGTTAGAAGTTTCTGGATATAAGAAAGACGATTACATTGGTTTGAACATGTCATGAGAAGCGATGAATATATTAATAGAAGGTGGAAGAAACATAGGAAGACCAAATATAAGATGAAAAGACTGTATTGCAGAAGACTTGAGAGAAAAGGAACTGAATGAGGAAGACACGCAAAACAAAAATGAGTGGAAGAAGAAAATAAAAAATAGCGACCCCCTAACGAATGGGAAAAACTAAAGAAGAAGAAGTAGATGTCAGTGTCAAGTGCAATTTGCATAGTTTGTTTATGAAATAACTTTACTGGAAATATAGCATCTTTTGCAAAAAAAAATATGTATAGGGCGCGTGCCTTTGGCAAGCAGATATGGGAACCCGTATCAAAATGACAGCAATTAATTATGTCCATAACTGACAAGTGTCATAATTTTTCATTCAAAATTTCATGATTTTCTTATTTCATGTGGTTTGTTTGTTATCAGGAGAATGGAATTCAGTTGCCGAGAAAGGGAATCATAAAATACCAAAAAATTAGAATCTTTTAGAAGAAAATTTATGTATGGAATTTGTACATAATACACAGGATTGACGGAAGGTATTGTGCTGGCCACAACAGATTTTTTTCTTTTGTAAATGTAACTAAACAAACTAAATTGAAATTATTAACTACGAGCACTTGTGTGATATAAGTATGATAGATCACTTAAATAATAATATACCTTAGGTATATAGCATGTAGGACCCCATAAGTATTGTTTGCACACGGGCGCCGTTTATTCTAGTCATGCCACTGTATTTTAAACTATTTTTATAGTGAATTATTTTTCCATTATAACTTATTTCAAATTCTGAAATATGAAGATTAATGTAGAGCACGATATTAATATTTTATAACAGTACTGCAATCTACGGAGCCTTTTAAAATTTTAAGTTTAATTTTTAATGTTTCTCTTCAACAGGAATAGAATAATGGAAAAGGAATAATTTCGTAGGAATTAAGCAAGTTCATATCATTAATATTACAAAGAGCATCTCCATAAAACTGCAAGATTACAGCACAAACAACCATTCACCCCATCATCTCGCCATAAAATTACAGTAACGCTCTCCTTAATATTCTCTTCTAGTCTTCCTAATATCATTTGCGTGGCGAATTTTAGCGCCCTTGCGACGACCGCGATAATTCGATGCTAATCAAAGGCGCCAGATCCTAAAGGGTTCGCTCGTGTGCGAAAGAAAGCCAATGGTGCGGAAAATATTGTTTACAAGATTAGGAAGTAAAGAATCGCTTTACTAATGATGTTACTATCTTATTGCTGCGCGACCATCATTTGCAGATTACGACTCCGGACTCCGTGGATTCGTTTAAAGGGAAATTAGACTGAGGAGATTTAAATAGACCTGCCAGTCATTAGGGTAAAGCTAAATTTAAATTACAGTCGGTACAGTTAACAAAAAAATTATTTATTCGAAAACCAGTAAACCTTCCAATTCGATGTTAGTATTCCATCATTTAAATTGCGTTTTCCTCCGTTAGTGACTCTTGTCTCGTCTGCGTCTTCTCGGCAGACATCTTGCGAATACGACCCGACGGATTCACAAGGCGAGTAGGAAATTGCATTCTCTGCTAATTGCCGATTCTGTAATTGTCAGTTCGTGCTACTTCCTGCTCGGGGAACAAATGAACCGGCAAACATGCGATACACGCCGACGTCGACCAGCCCAGCCGCCAGACAAAGCGATTTTCTTGCACGATGCACCAAGTGTGACACAACACATTTAACTTCACCCCTAGGCCAAACGGCATGTGCTATCTCTTCCAGCTACACTAACCGAGACTATGATAGCGGAGTAAGAGGTTATAGTAGACCAAAATAGGTGCCTCATACTTTTGGTTGAAACTGTAAATATCATTTGAAATCTACATGTACAGAGTGTGGATATAAACATTTAGGACTGATTTTCTGTAGCGCTAAATATAAATT
Organism: Harpalus rufipes; assembly: GCA_951394225.1. Classification (NCBI taxonomy): domain Eukaryota; kingdom Metazoa; phylum Arthropoda; class Insecta; order Coleoptera; family Carabidae; genus Harpalus; species Harpalus rufipes. Next base: position 15,381,067 of record OX596284.1, on the reverse strand, counting down.
GGCCTAGGATGATAAATAAAAATAAAATAAATATTTCATCACGGCATATTACCCATTGCTGGGTGTGCCAATCTGCTTCGTACACAGATATCGGTAATGATGGAATATTTGTACCGTGCGGGCGCTTACCAGGCGTCACCTCACGGGCACTCATTGCTGGCGTGGAGAGTGCGCCACAGGGGTCAATTTTGTGGCATGATCAGATTTATAAATCGCAAAATCGGGACATTTTTCAAAGGATTGTAAAACCAATAGCGGCTCGTGCACCAAAATTTTGGTGAGGCAGGGTATCCAGAAAAAAATGCGATTTTTTTTTCATTCAAGGTCAAATGCCTTATAACTGAAAGTTACATTTTTTCAAGGCTGCATGTTTTTCCCTTTGTTTGTATAAAAACATATTGCCAGTTCACAAAACATTTTAGAAAAGAGAATATTTAACGGATTGTTGACTTACCTGGATAAACTGTCTAGAACATGTACATAATGCATTCATAATGCAAGAAATAAAGTTAGTGTACCGCATAAAATTAGAATATATAAAACAATTAAAAAAATAGTAATAAAACGTCGATAGATGATATAAGTAATAAATTTGGAGTCGGGGTGAAAATCGGGACAATTACGTCTCCCGAAGATTTTTATGGAGACACCGGGACATATAAATCAAAACCGGGACATATAAATCAAAACAGGGACGAATCCCGGAAAATCGGGACGTCTGGTCACCCTAAATTGGCCCAATTATTTTTGACTAACCTTCATCAACATCCCCCTCAAGTTTTATTAATATTGGTTCAGTACAGTTCTCGTATACGCGTAGTTTGTTGACCTCTTAAATCTGCCTCGCCATAGATGCATCCATCGAAAAGTGGTACGCAATATTTTTTTTTAGTCTTTTGTGCAGAAAAACAATCTAATCGTTTACTTTGATCTAAAAGGCGTTTAGGTATACTTCATTGACATGTTGCAATGTTTTTGACTGGCAAAAGCGCTTTCGCGATGGACGAGATGAAAACAACGATGACACTGAAAACATACTAATAATCTTTATTGACCACTATCAATGGCGGGGTTCAGCCAAAGGCTGCACCCAGGCAGTACAAAATATATACATAGTATTTACCATAAAATGGTAAAGAATATAACTACCAACATAATTACAAGTTATTTTCGATAAGGATAAGGAATTATATAGCATAGGAACCAAATATGAGAAGCAACCTTTAAATTTTATTTTACGATAAGTAGGCACAACATATAAATCCTTTATTCGTAAACCGTAGTTGTATTTTTTAGGTACTAGTTTATTATTCAAGTGGATAGGAATACCTGACATTTATTTTATGTGTGAGCATTAAGATAGAATGGAATAATAGAATAACTTTATTGATAATAAATAAGATCAAATAGCAAAAGTTCAGTAACCACTGTCCTACCACTATGCTAATACAAAATAATAATAATGTTTACAATAATTATAATATTGACAGAACAGTATTAATAATATCATGTAGAGACGTAGTAAAAATAAAGAGAAATAATGTTTTAAATAATATTAATTATAAGAAGTGTATTACAATTAGAAATTAATCTTCGTACAGTCATCAAAATATTCTTGTATTGAATAATTTTCCTTAGAAACTAGCATTTGTTTTATTGTTGAAATTGCACGTATTATAGAAAGAACTTTTATATTTTCAGGAAAGCAATTGTATATTTTAATACTCATATTATAAGCACCATTTTCATAAGAGGTGTTTTTGTGTTTGGGAATTTGTAAGAATTTATTATTCTGTCTGGTTGTATATTTTATAAAAGTAAAAGCATTTATATATAGACGGTACAGTTAATATATTTTTTTTTTAATTTACTACGACATGACTCTCTTGGTCCTAATTTGCATATAGTTCTAAGTGCACGTTTTTGTACAATGAAAATTTTGCATAATCTGAAAGATGCTCCCCATATAATAATACCATACCATACCAAAGATTTCCTAGTTCGTACATCTATATTATTAATTTGAACCAGATATCTGATATTAGGAATATGATTGTATTTAGAAATACCATCTGACAGGAATTTTCGAACAATGATATTCTATTTTTGTTTGTGTTAAATTAGGAACATATACAGAGCAGTAATCAAAAAGAGGCAGAATTATTGATTTTATTAGTTTTAACTTAACACAACTGGACAGTATATTGCGAAATTGATACAGATGTCTAGACTTAATCATATCTGCTCTTAATCTGTATTGAAAATGCAGTCGGAAATTTAAAGTATCACTTCTTTTAAAGTAACGCTATTTACCATTATTGGGGGATAAGTTTGAGCTCCAATTGAAACAGTTCGACAACTGTTGGTTTTCCATCAACGTGTTACAATTAAGATGGTTGCAGATTAGTTGAACATCGACAAAGAAACAGCTGGATTGACTATTGTCGAGGATTTAAAAATAAACTAACGTTGTGCGCTTGCACGATAACGCATTAGCCTATAAAGCAACAGTTGTGCATCTAAAAATATCATCCTCCGTATGATTCTGATTTGGCCCCGGCTGACTATAATTCTTCTTCTAACTAAAATTGAAGCTGAATGGAATCCGTTACGACTATGTAACTCATACTTAAACCATCGTGACGAAGGTATTAAACAGCATCCAAGTTGTAGTCTTCCAGAACACCGTGAATGGACTGAAAAACCGCGCCAAGCTCTGTGTGGATTTAGAAAGAATGTATATTGAAGAATAAATTGTGATTTTGATACTATAACGGCTTTTATCTTATTTAGAAGGAAAGTCCTAATACTTTATGGCAACAGTGTGTATATGCATAATAAAATACTACGATGGAATATACATTGCTATAGATTATATTTACTCCCGTTTTAAAACTCAGAGACAATAACAATTCCTACGATATATAAAAATGTTGAGTGCATCAAAGGAACAATTGAAGTCGCATTGTGTAGCAAACCATTGCAACATTTGTTTCCATCCTAACAACCGTCATAGCAAAACAAAACAATAAAAAAAAAAAAACAATCATACCCCTACAATGTCAACCAATCACAGCGGAAGAAAAACAATGTAAAGAAGTGAGTAACCAGAACATACATACGTTCACATATGCAGTCTGTGACATCCTGTCGCACCTGTGCAGAAAATATGCATATATATTACAGGAACTTTTGCCAGAGAAGGATATCTTATTCTTGTTCCTCTTCGGAGCTTTTTGCAAGAGCAAGAGCAGTTTGCTTTGTTGTATCAAATTCCTTGATTAAAGGAAAACACGATCTTCCAACTTTACCTCTTGTTATTGTTGTTGTTTAATAGCTTTGGATCCTTTCCTGAGATCATTTGACCGGCCTCTAACTTTATATTTATACTCCAAACTGCTCACTAACAAAACGGTGAAAACTTATAATACGAAAAAAAAGGTGTACAGATAGTGTAAACTATCACAACTATGATCGTTTACATTTTACAGCGGTAATAAAATTTAAAGTTTTACTTCGACGAAAATCTAAACAAAGAATTTTCCTAATATACTAATATACACAATATGGCAATAAAGTTTTACGACTTCCCTTATAAATAAGACAAAAGCCGTTATATCATCAAAATGATAATTTATTCCTCACTATACAGTAAAATTATTTAAAGATGTTTGATCAAGGTCATCTACGAATTGTAGGAATTAAGGTTTTAGCTCCGCCCATTCTGTCAAATTCAGTAGTTTTCATATATGAGCATACAAGATACTATTGTTATTTTATTATTATAAAAATATATGTTAGAGTAAAAGCATTCCATATTCCAAATTAAGTCAATTGGTATGTTTATTAGCAAGTGTAAAACCAAATATGTGAAAAATAAGATACTGACACAGTGTCAGTGTTAGAAGCACTAACAGAAAATAACATTATTTGTACGGCTATTAATCAAGGTAATATATCTGAATTAATAAATAAACTTACGTACAGCAAAAGTATTTTCAACAACGAGCATCGTTTTAAAATGGAATGTCCTAACTTAGTCGAAACAATATGAATTTTTGAAAGACAAGCTTGTTATATACATCATTATCGCACACGCTTGTAGTCTTTGGAAATGACAGAGATAAATGTATTAAAAAATTGTTAATTCGTTCATGATACAGATGACCTTGATCGGGCACCTTTAAAAAAAATACAGTACATTTCTTCTAAATCCGCACCGCGCTTGCGCGGTCCTCCAGACCACTCACGGTGTTCTAGAAGACTAAGGGTGCTGTTCATTACCTTCGTCACGATGGTGTATCACATCGTCGTAACGGTTCCCTTTCAGTTCCAATTTTATTTTAGGGAGTCATCTGGGACCAAATCAGAAGCATAGAGAGGATGATGCAACAGTAATATTTTTGGAGCATAGATATTTCTTTATAGGCGCGTACAACTTTTGTTCTTTAAGTAAGTATTCGTCGATAGTCAAACAAGTTGTTACTTTGTCGATGTTTAACTACTCTGCAACCATCTTAATTGTAATACATCGTTTGAAAACCAACAGTTGTCAAACTGCTTGATGCGGAGCGGTCACTCTTTGAGTCATCTTTGTTTTTCATCTCACCCATCGCGAACTCGCTGTTGACAGCAAAAAATATTGCAACGAGTCAATGAAGTATTCCAAAACGCTTTTTAGGTGAAAGCAAACGATTAGATTTGGTTTTTTGTACAAACAAACACAAAATTTGATTGCGTACCGTTGTTAAACATATGCATCCATGACGAGGCAGATCTAAAAGTTCAACAAAATACATCCATACGAAAACTGTACTGAACCAATATTAATAAAACTTGAGGAGAATGTTGATGAAGCTTATTCAAAAATAGTGTGGGTATCACACAAAAAAATAATTCTAAATCTTTATAGCCATGCACACTGTGTGTGAGATATGTTGGTAGCCAATAAATGAAATGCAGTTGAGTTAGGATTTAAAATTGCAAAATCTTAGTGTTGGTTAAATATTAGGTAACAAAATTTTAGCAGCAACACAATGCATAACAAAATGCAAAATAAACATAGAGTAATCTATTTAATATGCAAAGGACGCAGCACATCAAAAAATTTCCATTTGAATACAGTGCAACGCGCCGACGATGTATCTAGCATAGAAATAGCGCAATTTTTACACATTTGCATTAAATTAAAACTTAATTTAATTGTCCGCTTACTTGAAATGCCCCAAATTCTAAACTTTATTGCAGACGGCATGTTCCGTCAACAAAAGATGATTCTGTTTATCGTAATTGAATCTGAAGGATACGATATATATTTTCCCCAGTGGTTTATGTCGCTGACATACTTTATAAAGCGTTAAGGCTGACATATATTTAGAGTACTAGAACAGAAACGAGTGCTAGTAATTTTAGCGTGTAATTCTATTTTATGTCCATCAACACATTTTACTTTACAACGCAAAATAAAATACACCAGGCAAGCCTTTTAACACTTTTTACTATTTTAGATAAAGTTTCATTAAAAAAACCTTTATGGACGACTTTAAGTTTGTAATTAATGTATGGCAAAATGACAGCTATTATTCTGGATTCTTGTAAAATAATTCTAATACGCAAGAGATTTTAAAAGTCGCTAAAATTATTGATAGTCACAGTTTTAATATTTTATTTTAAATATGTTCAAAGTAGTTCTCTTTAACAATAATTTATAATTCATCATTCTTTCCTTGCACTTTTTAAAAGCTCCCAACTAATCTTCTTTTAGAATGCTTTCAAACTAATTTTTAGAAGAACTATAAGCTGTCAAAAGAGTGGAATTAATTTCGGGCAACTTAAAAATTGATAAATATGTCAAACTAATTACAGGGCGACTTAAACACTGTCAAATTAATATTAGTAATATAAAAAATCACAATACCTCCCGCCATTTTTATTGATTTAAATACATACCTATGCGGGATGTCGTTGCCGCGTGCCTGATGTCTGGTTGCGAATCTGGGGAACCCAATTCGATCCCTATCAACGCCAAATATCTCGAATTTTAAATGGCACAAAATTGTTTCCTGTGTTGCACTCTCCACGCCAGCAATGAGGTGACGCTTGGTAAATGCCCGCCCGATATAAATATGTCATTATCATTACCGAAATCTGTGTACAAAGCTGATTGACACACCCAGCAATGGGTAATATGCCGTAATAATATATTTGTTTATTTTTTTAATTTAAATACCATACCTGCATATTTATTAATGCAAGCAATTATGTATATTAAGTTCCGTTCCATATAACTATTATTCTATTTACAATTATACACAAATACACACAAATGCTCACCAACAGACATCATCGTAAAAATGTTAAAATTGGATTATAGGGACCTTAAAACGTGGCCATTGGTCAACATCTCGATTTGCGATTTTTATCACGATCCCTATACCTCCCTTACCATGGGTAGCCGGAGGTAAAATAACATCAGATATCATCACGGTATATTATCCATCACTGGATGTGCCAATCGCATCGTGCTGGTGTTTACCAGGCGTCACCTCACGAGCACTCGTTGTTGACGTGGAAACTGCATCACAGTACTCACTTTTATTCTAATTTTAATTCGAAATTTAATAGTTTCAGACTTAAAAAATGTGAAAGCCGTCAAATTATAAATCGAAACTCACAATAACATTTTAACAAGTTATAATTAACTTAATTTTTGCAACTTAATTTCAAAGGACAGATAAATAACTTTTATAAATTATAATGCAAATTTTGTTACCCAATAATAACTTTAAATATTTGTTTTAAATATGTGCATGAATTTAGATATTTTCTGGCATTTTTGACTACTTCAATGGAATTTGAAATATCCAATGGTCATTTTCTGAAATATATATTCATAGTCAATTTGTTGTTTTGTTTTGAATAACCCTCATATTAATAATAAACTCTCCACTATTTATTTGTAAATAATAGAATGCGCAAATAGCGATATCTATTTAATTAATTTTTGCAATTATGATATGAACATGAACAATGTAAATTAAATTTCTATAAAATGTAATTGACAGAAAATTATGAATTTAGTTGTACATAATTATATTAGTTGCAACATTAATAACGTTTATTATTAATTCTGTAATTTACAATATTAGCTTTTGCAGATATTGTAAATGTTATAAATAAGTACCATGATTTAAATCCGGTAGTAGACTAATAAATAAAGGAACTTTTAGTTGTAGTTCTGTTATGTTTATTTAAAAATCTGCGTTTTTGCAGCATATACTGCTGCCTTTTCCAAGACAAAATTGAATGACAAAAGTAGAACAAAAACAAACAAGTAGGTAATTTTAGATACATACTATAACAAATTTAATATAGGAAGCTATTTTCTATGTAATTTCAAACCAATTACTAAATGATATTCATAAAATAAAATATCAAGATGCTAGACTTATTTATAATACAGCTCGAAGGAAGACGTTATTTAAATGTTATAAACACAAGATGAAAGTGAAGATGGTCTCCACTCTGCAACGTAAAATACAGAAAAATTGTATCTCATCGAAATAATGAGTAATGAAAGAAAAATGTACTTGGAGAATCTCTTAATTCTTGATCTGTGACTATTATGGAGGTGACAAGTCTAGGTTGAAGAACTTAAATTTGTTTCAAACATTATGGGACAATGTACACCAGCTGGCTGATTTATGAAATTTAATATCTTTATAATTCTTTAACTCTATATCTATTGAATATGAAGTATAAAATTCAATCAAATGGTATAGACAATAATATATTCTGTAAGTTATAATAACGTTAAATGTGAATAAATGATGTTTAACTTCCGGTTGATTACAACCAAAATCTAATCACCTTTTCTTCTGGATGTAAACTTGAGGAATACGAAAAAAATATAATTTGTGGACTCGTACATACATCATCGTAAAAATGGTAAAATCGTATTATACGGACCCTAAAACGTGCTTATTCACTAAAAACTCATCATTGAATTTTTTTCACCAAAGGGGACGGAAGGTAAAAATGATTGACAGTTATATTTATTACATATGTTATATTGATTGAAACCCCTTACACCTAAATATAGGTTAAGTTTTCATCAATTACCACCCTCTTGAAAGTTTCACATGGCTATAATAGCGCAGAAATAGACCACGTATATATTTCCTGTATGTAACCTACATTTCCTATCCTACCATCGATACCGAAACCGAAACGCTCGCTCGGTCGTTTGAGTGACACCAGCTTGAAAACAATTGAACCGCTCGAGTGGTGCGTTTTAACGATGCGCTATGCTATCCGCGAACGAAGCGCTCTTCGTTTATTTACTGTGAAACCATGGCTGGCTGGATCGCTGACGTAAAAATCACATAAAGATACGTGCAGCTTGTATGAGTGATGCAATATGATGCAAATGACAAAGTGTTCATTTGGAACGAATGCGGACAGGATTTGCGATTGCGAGGATTAAATTGTGGATTTTCAAAGGCGTTAAAATGTATTCAATTCCACAGAATCAACTTTATTTTGGCAAAACTTTCATTACGTCCAGCACATTAAAACTTTTAAATCTGCAGAAGCTTAGAATAGAAACCACGATAAAAGGTAATAGATCAACACGAGACAACTGGGCGACGGGCAACTGGGTGAGATACATTTGGCGTTGGTTAACTGAGCGATATTCAAGTAAACGATGGTGAGCTTAAAATTTTTACACGCTTATCAAGCATACAATTGGTAATAAAGAAAATACATAATGTAATGAAGAATATATCGTCGCCTAAATAGCAATACCGGCTCCGGCTATTTCATTTTTTTGACAAAACGAGTTGCCAACCATTTATTATTCAAAATTTCGCGAAAAATTGATTTTAGTACAATCCACAGTATGCATTAGCCAAATGGGAGTACCACAAGCATCAATACTTGGATCTTTGTTGTTTTTATGACATATAAATGACATACACATACAGAAAAGTGACCGTTTTGTTGTATACGTAGATAATTTATCTGTACTTAATTTCGACTCGTCTTTCCTCTCGATATTTACCAAGCAAATGTTACTATTTTTAATATAATTCTGAAACTCATACTCAACAATGAGAAATCTCATGTAATGATATTTTGTAATAGGCGACAATAGTGCAAGCATTTTGATTAAGTGTAATGGAAAATCTTTACAGCAAACTAAATGTACAAAATTATTGGGTATAAAGATTAATGAATCCATGACTTGTAACGCGCATGTTAAATACGTATATACTAAACTCAGAACAGTATGTTATGCCATAAAACTCCTAGCAGATATTGTTAATATGCGTACTGTGAAATCTTATTATTACGAGAAATTTTATTCTTTAATTAATTACGGCATTATCTATTGGGGTTCAGCCACAGACGCTTCTATAAGAGTGTTTATAACAGAAAAAGCGCTGCGTTATATATCTGATCTATCATGGTCTGACTGTTGGAGAAACACTTTTCCATGTGTCATATACATCTTAGTTTCTGCAAAAAAAAATACAAGGTGACTAACGTATGTAACAATAGTTTTCTGAAAAATTTCGTTGTCTATAAATTAATTCAAAAAAACTTAGCATCTAGTTGTCATTGAACACATATGTTCAATATTGTTTAAATTTTAATATGTCATTGTATGTCATATCACATTTGTCGAATATTAACATAGTTATGTCGTACAAACTAGATATTCGAAAAAGTATATACAATTTGGTTAAACGGGTGTCAAAATCTGAAATAGTAGATATATTTAGAAGAAAAAATATTGCTGTTTCGACCATTTATAAAACTATAAGTGAATGTGAGGAAGGCATACCATGTGTAAACTTTCCAAAAATTGGACGGTCTAAAGCTTTGACTAATGCCCAGTCAAATAGGTTGGTGGAAAGTGCAAAAGACCGGTTGGGAACTTCGACTCGAAAATTGGCTCGCCGACTTCGGGTTTCACACATGACAATCAGCCAAGAACTCAGCAGAAATGGACTTAAACATCGGAAGAGGAAGAAGTGTCCAAAATATACAGATCAGTTACGTAGAATTCCGATATGATATCACTTTACAGCTAACAGAGTTTTGATCATGGATGATGAAAAATATTTCTAATTCGGAAATTAAAGGTAATGATGGATTTTATACAGATGATATAAAAAATTGTCCAAATAATGTGAAATATAAAACAAAAAAGAAATTTGAAGACAAGATTTTGATCTGGTGCGCCATATCAGCGGCAGGTATTTCACGCCCTTATGTTGGACATGTGAGGGGTGAGGCGGTTGATGCTAACATTTATACCGAGAGATGCCTCCCGAAACTGGTTGATTTTATTAATACACTAATGATAATATTATATTTGGCCGGATCTAGCATCTTGCCATAACGCTAGACTAACCAGAGATTGGTTAGATCGTTAGATGCTCACAAAATCCCATTTGTACCTAAAAATGATAATCCCCCCAATGTTCCCCAGGCAAGGCCCATTGAAGAATTTTGGTCAATATTAAGTAGAAAGGTTTACGATAATAGTTGGGAAGCCCAAAATGAAGAACAGCTACGACGTCGAATATTTCAAAAAATTCGCTAAGTAGACAATATCACCGTCTAGAACATGATGCGACATGTTAATCAAAAATTGCGTGCTATTGAAAACAATGGACCTTTAAGTATTATTTAAATTATACATTCTGTTAAGCATTTATTCTAAAAAAAAGTTGCTAAATAAATTATTTGAATACATGATTTCTATATTTTTAAATTTCACCAAAAAAAATTCCGAAAACTTTTGTTACATACGTTATCATACCTACAACACACGTAATAAAAATGAATTACTTTTGCAACACCATATATCAACTATGTTTGAAAAAAACATTTATTACATAGGAGCACTTTTTTACAATAAATAATATAAAGAAAAATTACAACTTTACCTAATTAATAAATGTTTCTATTCAACAGGAATAAATGCCTAATTAAGGTCATGTCTCTTCCTACACATTTTGTAAAACTTATTTCTCTAATGTATACTGATTTATGACTATTTCCATGTCATGTACAAATGATCACAAAGAATAAATAAATATTGTTATTAGATAGCCATTCATGTAATACTTGCGAATCACTCGTTTCCTAGTGTCAGTCGTGTCAGTATCAGAAAACTGAGCTCCCCAATCGATTTCTTGCGAAATTTTGAATAAGAAATGGGTTGACTACTCGTTTTGTCCAAAATACGAGATAGCCGTTGTTGCCATTAACGCCATTATTTACGAATGCCTCCCAAATAGTGATGCTCCATTTGAAAGTTTCTCATTGATAGTTTTAATTTTCAACTTTCAAAATTGACATTGTTTTTGTCAAAGCGACATTGTTGTTGTCAAAGTGACAAGCACACACAAATCAATTGATTCCAAGCACTTCAACGTCACTCATGTCACGTGCCTGCTGACGCCCTGTAATTAAACAACCGTATAAAATTAAAACAACGTTGACATAATAATTATTTCTAGTCACCGTCAAAAAGTATGGATTGATGCTCATTTTTTCCCTTCTCCGCACCCCGCCTTTTGCCATGCAGTGTTGTCACTTCTTCATAATATAGCATTTTAGACATGGCCACTGATATGACAACTGTATAGAAATCTCCAGTGCACACTTATTTGACAGCAATTATAACAAATTGTTGTCTAACGCACTCTTGCCCTAGGAACCAACAACATCTTCCACTAAGAAATTTATACTTTTAACTAGATGTGGATGTGGAGGAATATTTACTAGCCGAGAAGTCATTATGGAAGTGCATCACAAATAAATGGAAAATGCATGAGAACAGATCCGAATTTTTATAATATATGTATAAAGGGTATAATTTTATTTTCAAAAGTATATTATTGGATAACAAATATAATAAGTAATGACTCCGTCGCCATTGTTTTTCACTTTTAGTACGTGTGATCTAAATGTAGATGGCACAAAATATCTATATTAAGTCAAATACATAGGACTGTCCGGTCTCTCCTTAGATATTTGGTCGGTGTTATCAACCTAATATTTTTGCCCAATAGTACATATCAAAAATTTATTAATGAAATATATGAAAATTTATGAAATTTTACGACGCATTATGGAATCCCTCTCAGTTTATTACGTACCAAACTGGGAAATACACAAAATAAACGAATTTTAAAATTTAAACGGAAGTTGGTAGATTAACTTTTTTCATTTTAGCCGTCATTCAAAATTCACATTTTAGTACGGTTAATTTTTTAAATCCTCATTCATCAGCTCTGTCATTATTTACATACGGATGGACAAATGTGACTGATGCATGATAACTTTCATATGACTCCATCTGGTGACGAGTTCATGAACTGATGGATGAGGATAATCTAACAGAGATATAGCATATGCGTATGTGTTGTTTAAACCTACATACTTATCAATTTTCGATATGTCAATGACAAATAATTATTTTTAAAATAATATACAGTTATATTTTGGTAAATTGTCATTTTGCACAGATTTATGTATATATTTACGAACGAAATGTTTCATATCTCCTTCCTTTAAGGGAAGACAAACAATAAGGCTGCGAAGCTAGCCTTCGGGCGTCTTGTAGTGTTTCGGCTTTACTAAGAGTCGTGTGTAACAATTTAGAAACAACGGTTGGTCCAATATGTCCGGACGCAGAGCTCAGAGAAGAAATTTACGAAGTTATAAGCCAAGTCCTGCGGTTACATTTGTAGATGTCATAACGTAACGCTGAGACAGACTTTTCCAAGGACAACATAAATAACGGATACTGCTGTCGCTGTAACTACACCGAATGCGATGGCGAAGGCGATGCTCTGTCGTCTACAAAACCACACATATCTTACGTACAATAACACTAGAGAATTTGCTAATACCCAGACTTTCACTCAATAACGATAACAAAATGATTAAAATAAAATGTAATGGATTAGTAATGTAATTCGTTGTAAATTTTACGAGAGCGTATTGATAAAATAAGTTTTTACTCCAACTTATTTAATCCATCCAAAAAGTAGTGTAAAATAAACTTCTTTGGAGCAGGTTCACTCTGCGCAATCCAATGTTTTGATTATTCCTAAGTATAGCGGTGAATTCAAGTATTATTAAAAGTTAAAAATCTATGCAAAATCCAGCTTGTTTTACTTAAATTGTTCCAACAAAGCCTTCTTGGAAAAGTTTTATTCTACTGCATTTTTTGGTTCAAAGTGAGTAGTCGCAATACCCAGAGTTCAGTCGCATTTCTCATGCCCAATTCTTCATGAAATATATGATAAACGCGATCCCTGATATACTGACAGCCTCTGCTATATCTCCAAATTTTATGCGACGGTCCTCCAATATCATTTGGTGAACTTTTTCGGTGCTATCGATGGTGATCGCAGTTGTTGGCCATCCTGAATGCTCATCATTAGCCAAGCTGGTACGACCATGTGCCCACCTTTTCACCGTTGCGAATGATGGAGCAGAGTCCACGTAAACGGCGTCTAACACGGCTTTAATTCGCATATAAAAACATTGAATTCGACACACACAAATGAGTCTCAAACAATAACCAAAAGTCCAAAATGGTTGTAATTTTTAGAGATATACACTGAAAAAGTAACTCATTACTAGTAAATAAATACTTTATTCGCGATTCAAGTTAAGCAAACTCTATTTGGTGGCTAAATTTTGAACGAAAATATGTTCAGAATATATTGTTTCTTTCCTTTCATAGAAATTTTCTGGAGTTTACAGGCCATTTAAATAATTTAAAATATTCTTTAACACAAGTTTCATGTTTTTAAATTTCCCTAAAATGTGTAAAATGCAGTATCAGTGACAGATTGACAGTTCGTACATCCCAGTTGTGACGTCACAGGACGACTATATAGCAGCGGAAAAAGTTAATTTGAATCGCCAATTAACGTCCACTTTATTAAGGCGAAAGCAAGTATTTTTAAATTAAATAAAAAAATACTTTTTATTAAGAAGTATTTATAATTAATTTCGCTGAAAAAATAATTTATTAACATTGGATTTATTAATATTAAATAATTCTAGTTTAATGTAAAATAATTCTCTTGCTAATAATTTATTTATTAATAGTTATTATTTTTTTTTACTAGCCCCATATGTAAGTATATTATGCAATTGCGTAATTAATTTTTTACTATTCATTCTTGATGTTAGCATTTATAAGTAAAAGAGTGAATGTTTCAGAGTTAAAATTTGTTGGGATTTAGCATGCCTAATACGTGTATTTGAAAATTGAAGATAAGTTTCCATATTTATACATATTTCGAGGTAAGTAGTTATATTTTTTTGGGCTGTTTCGCAACTGAATGTTTGGCTATAAATTGTAGTTGTATGCATTTAAGTTGAATAAATTATAGAACATTGAAGTATATTTATTTATTTATACATTCTCGTGCAACATATAATATGGACAATTAATTACACTTCTCTTAAATCACAAATATTGACATTTAAATATGTATGTGGGAGGCTAAAATACGTTCAAATTTTGTTACATAGCATGATATAAGGAAATATTTTAATACTAAGATACATTTACCTATTTGTATTTCACGGCGAAGAAATCCACCTTCTAGATGTTTACGACTTTTTGTTTGTCAAATAAATGAAAAGTATCGCAACAAAATGCAAGGATGAAAAGACTTAAATGATTCATCTAAAAACCGCCTGACGCCTAATACAGGAATCTATTGTCATCCTGAGGATTCTGTACATTACCATACGAGATAAATAACAAATTTATTTATTACCATAGTATATTATTCACCTAAACATAACCACAGCCTGAAAACCAATTTAATAATAAATAAATTTTAAGTGTAGCATTACATTTTTAATTATAAAATATGTTCTAAAGCCGCGGATACATCTGACAAACGTTGCCGTTTGTGGGTAGCATGACACATTTGAACGAATGACTGGCAATACTTACATACATTTACATATAGCAACCTTTCCAGACATTCGTGGCTAACATTTTCTTTTCATCTTTTTATTTTTACCGACAGCCGACGGAAAACGTTCGTTCGCACTACTAGCCATTCGAACTGTACTTAACTCGTTGCAAACGATCGTCCACACTTAACGAACGCATATAAATAAACCTTCGATAACGCGAACAAATGGTAACGTTTGCAGATGTATTTCAGGCTTAATAAAAATATAATTTCTTCACCATTAATAAATATTGATTAATTATAGAATAGTTTATCAAATATTAAATATAATAAAAATATAACATTAAATATATATATATTAATAGTCAACAAAATCTATTTTCAAATTTGAAAATAATTGTTTATTACGGAGAAACATATAGGGTGGTGACCGGCATAGCCGAACATAGGACTTTAACATGTAAAATCAGATTTTCCTAAATTCCTGCTTCCCTAATTAGTTTAGGTACAAAAGCTTCAAATAAAAGTTGTACAGAATGAAATTCTGGTAAATCAATTTCGTATGCCTTGTACTGGCAAAAATTAAGTATGAAAATGTCAAAAATCACTCCTAAAATAGCAGTAGCCATAGAATTGAAGCAAAATAAATGACAAATGTCTAACGGTTTATCTGTCATGTTAGGGTAATTTATTTTTATTAAATATTATTTCTAATTTCTATTCCAGTTAACAATTATCTATTAATTTAAATTGGTATTTGTTCACTTGAACAGAAATTACAAATAATAATAAAAGTAAATTAACCTAGCTTGACAGTTAAATCGTTAACATTTGTTATTTTTATGTTTCAATTTCATGGGTATAGTTATTTTTGTGTGATTTTTAACATTTTCATACCTAATTTCTGCCGTTACAAGGCACACAAAGTTAATTTTGTTTATTGAATTATACGCAAAATTTTATGCCCTACAACTTTTATTCGAAACTTTTTTACCTAAAATAATTAGGGGAGCAGGAAATTACATAAGTCTAATTTTACATTTTAAAATCCTATGTTCGTCTGTGCCGGTCATATTTCAATAAATAATTTATTTATATTTAATCAGGCTGCATACGTCAATTAAATCTTTTTCTCAGTATATTACAAAATATAAACAATTATAGTATCAGGATAATTTTGATGATTTACGACATCTACATGTTGAGGCCAAAAATTTATCAATATACCCCCTCGTATTTATAATGTAACAATTTAAAAAAATGGCGCCACTGTTTATTTGTAATGAATTTATTTGTTGATTATTATCTGGTATTATTTGAAATAAAATTAATAAACCCCGAAACATAGGAAAAGCATAGTTCAAAAATTCGATACAGTTGTGGCTGTCATGTTTACAAATTCGTTTTTTAGAAAACAATTTATATTCATGTATTTCATGTTGTGAGAATGAAAACTGTCAAAAACTATTACATTGGAACACACCTAGCTCACCCTTGTCGAACAAGATGGGCTGCCGGAAATTTTAAAAATTCCATTTCCGCTTCATCACAACAATTATATCCAACTCGAGCGCAGGGTATTCAAAATCAATGATCAGATAAAACGCTGGTAATCCGCTACTAATTTAAAATGTATATTGAAAACCAATATTTTGATTCCGACGAGCGCCGAAAACAGACGTATGCACTGCAATACCAATGCGTTGGGTACCTATATTGATAAACATGTGAAAATATTTACGTTTACAAAAAAAATTTCATTTCGTTAAAACAGAACAAACAAACGAGTGACGCTTGATTGTATCACCGTGATGAAGAGCCAGGTCAGGACGAAGGGAATTGCTCTCAACGCAGGGCCGGCTGAAAGTTTTTCTAACAAAGCCATTTATCCTGACAATATAAATTGCGAGTTTATTACATCACAAAAGAAGTACTTTATATTATTAAATTTTGTATTAAATCGTTATTGCCGTCATATATATCTCCCTCTAAAACAAATTGGATTTTTCATAAAAGTCGCAAAAAGGTAACGACCCATCATTTAAACTATGAAAAATTAAAATAATTTATCTTGTTTCAATTAAACAAATGTTTGTGGAAGATAATGAAGATTTATCTCTGAGTTTGATGACAGTTGTAAACATAATCAATTTGAAAGGAGTTAAAGGTTAATGCCATGAAAACCAATTTCAACTAAAACTAGGATTTTATGATAACGTTTGAACTACTAATTAAACAAGTTAATAGCAAATAATAATTAAAGACATGACTATTAGACGCAGATATATGAAGCCATTACTTTACACAGATCATTAATTTAAATTATAGATTTCAATAAATACCTAATAGTAAGAATTATGGGATCCGTACTACACTACTAATTTACAAAATTGGCCAATTATATTAAAATTTGATTGTAAAACTGTATAATAAGAACTTTATATATTTGTAATCTGCGTAAAATTACGAATTTAACGATATTATAGATATTCAATTTTATGGAAGAAATAAATTACAAAAACGTAAGAGAAAGTTATGAATAATTAACCTGGTAAGCCATATCAGGTAGGCTGTATTAACAAATTGATTACTTTTCTAACAAAAATAATTTAATATTTCAACAATATGCTTAAATATTACTTAATATTATTTCAATTGTTTTCGCAGCTTGCCTGATATCATGGCTTAGCAGGATAATTATGCATCATTTTTCTTACATTTTTGTAATTTATATCTTCAATAAAAATGCATTTCAAACATATCGTTGAATTCGTAATTTTACGTAGATTTCAAATACAGGGTGTAACAGAAATAAGTACATTAAATTTAACTATTGATAGAATTCGTCGAGTGCAACAATATTTCTTAATAACTTTTTCTTATAAACCTTTTAGATATTGACTTAAAATTCTTTAAAGTTTTGTTACATATTTCATTACCCGCCTATAGTTGAATTCAAAATGGACGCAGGCAATTATTGCCCTTATGATTGTGACAGTATACAATGAAAGGTTGAACGAATTTGTCAACACAAAAGAAAGGTTTGAAGCTAGTGAACAGATTAACTGATACAACAGATGGTGAAACTATACACAAATCGCGAAAGATAAGAGATAAAATAGTATGAGGTAGTCGAGGTGACTAAGGTAACAAAAAAAATCATACATTAAAAATGCTAAAAAAATGAGATTTCGAAATATTGTTGCTCTCGACAAGTTCTATCATTGGTTATATTTAATGTACACCCTGTATATAAAAATGTATAGGTGGCCCATTTGAATTATGAAAGTTAATGTCACTTCCGGTCAAACCGGAAGCGCTACCGTCATGCCAACTACCATGATTTGTGAGCCCCTAAGCCTAGTTTACAAATATTTAAAGAGAATTAAAAATAATTATAAATAAAAAAGTTATTTTGAGTGCCCCGTTTTTCAGTCTACCTGTGTACCTGGCAGTAAAAGCAAGTTCAATTTTTATTACAGAATTTTTTCACAGTCCAATATTTGCCGGGAATAACAATTAAGGCGCAAACACGTGCACTGTCACTGTGAAAATGTATAATAAATCGAGGTGATTTATTAAATTTATTAAGTAAATAAATTGATATTTTTGCATTCTCAGGTTTGACATATGAAAATTTAACTTTTATAGATCCAGTGTACATTTAAACTGAAAGTTGCTTTAAAATTATTTCAAAATAATTCGCTGTCATTCGGGCTGCACATTTCAGTACTACTGGCTCCATCTATGGACTAGTTTGAATACTATATTGACATTTACTCATTTTGTGACCATTTGTACATGCTCATGTAAATAATCATATCTCCAAATAAAAACTTAATATTTTTTGATATATTATGCAAATGAATGGTCAATTAGAAAATTAATAAAACTAAATTAGGTAAAAAAGGGTTAAGTAAATGTCATCTGGTTCCTTCTAAAACAAAAAAAATGCGTATCGAAATGAAGGCCATTACGATACGCAATTGAGTTTCGTAATAACTTGATTATGCACGCAAAGTATAAAAAATATCAAAATTCACCGAGATTTGAACCCATGACCTTCCTATTGCTAGTAGGATGATCTATGAACTAATCTATAATATCCTTCTGAAGTCAATGAGCATACTTGTCTAAGACTAGCATTAAGACGTGTAAAAGTTTAGTGGCTTAGTGGAATTTCATATCTGAGTTAGTAAAGCATTGTATTAGCAATAGGAAGGTTCAAATCTCGGTGAATTTAATAATTTGCTTCGGTCTGGAAAGAACTACTATCAACGCTTTATATACAAATAACTATTTCGAGTGTTAAATTTTACTTCGGTCGGAACTGAACCCGGGCTAACCGAATCACAACTGATCATAATTATGTTAAAAAAATTACCCATCTACAAGGATATTATTAAATGAATATTTGTAGTACGTATAAATAAATCTAATTTGTTCGACCCTTTGCAATTTTTATATCCTTTTGAGACGATTTCTATTTAACACCCTTCGTTTGTCGTTGTGTAATCTAGAATCCCCACAAAGTAAATAATCATCTAACTCTTTCCCTTATTTCCTCATCTCCCCCGCCTATGGATTTACGCAATCACTAATCACAACGGAGTCAGAGAACCCCATCAGAATGACAAGACCGTGTTTGCCGTCCCTGGTCACCCCGGTCGCAATTAAACAGACGCCATTACGGACACATAAGCGTCGATAACTCGGCGCCTCTCGCCATCATAAAAATCTAATCGAATTCACTGCGCACTAAAGTTAAACGACCACTAAATACTAGCGAGAGCGAGCCATCCGACCTAAATGGGACGGAACGCACTACGCGTAGTGCTTCGCTCTCCTGATAGTCATTATCATCACGATGATTATGATGGTATTACATATTCAGAGATAATTAGGACGTTTATTATCGCGGAACTTATTTATTAATTACTGCACCGTGCATTAGTTTTAATTAATGACTGCATTATTCTTTGTTACTAAGTTTTTATAAACAAGGAAACCTGGAAATGGAATCAAATCATTAACCAGCTAACATTAATGTTGGAATGTGTATTTAACATGTTTTAATGATTATTATTATTTTAATTTTTACGTACGAGCTCAACTCTAATGAAGTTCGTATCTCTTAGATAATTAACATAACGTATGAAAAATGTAGGTATAGTATATGTCTATGACTCTAAGATTCGCTTTTCGGTTGCGCGCCATTTGTTTAGATTCGCAGTCATAAACATTTGACATTCTTAAATATAAGAACACCCCTCGACCCTTGTATGGTTAGTTCGTGCGGGGTGACGGTCCTAGACGGATGGGTGTGAGTGTGTCAGTAAAACGAGCAGTTTTCAGTAATTAAAGGTGAGTGGTAAAGCTCACAGTCATTCTAATTATTGTATAGGTATGGCGTTCATATGTTACACACTGTTTGTATATTTAATATACATGGTATTTTTGATTTGTATTATTTGTTTGTGGCCGCATACATATGTAGTATTTTCTTAATCTGCGAAAACCTTGGGTCCATAGAGCCGCGTGATTTAAAGATTTTATTTATTTATATTTGGCTTCTTAACAGGATGAATCCTAATAATAAAGAAGCTCTAGCATTGTATACAAAAAGAAAATAACAGAAAAATTCAAATTATGAAAAATAAGCAAAAACACTAACGTGTGTTTATAATACTTTTGTATAAGATAATTTCATATAGTAATAGCAGGAAATACTAATAAAAATAATCATACATATAAAATTAACAAAATTTAAGACAACGTTTAAACTACTGTAAAATAGTACAAAACATATCTGGCATATTGTTGTCGTTATACAAGTGTGACAATCTTATAATAGGAGAATTTAGGATAGAATTTGTGCGATAATGAGAGTAAGTAAAGAAGCTATTTGTTGACCTACGTGTGATCGTAAGCTAAGCTCTCATCCATGTCTCGGACATGTGTAGATGGTTACGATACCAGTAGTGGATAAACACCAAGTATGAGAAACAACTAGTGAGAGGTTGAGATCCACAAGAGTTCTGATACCTACACGAGATCGTAAACTAAGCCCTCATAATGGGTCTGGGATCCAGAGACATCTAGGAGATCGAGTTCTGGAAGCTCAACATTTCATAAATAGTTCATTAGTAATTAACCCAATTTCACATGCATAATCCTAACTATAAAAGAAAGAAAAGATTAAAGTATACTACAGTATGTTTATAAGAGCTTTGTTCCAATCTGTCATTGCTGATAGTTTTTGACTGTCAGATACATGCACAGTAACAAAATACCGTTAAATACCGCTCCAACCGACCCACTGATAAGTTTGCAACTACTGGTTAGGTGTTTCAGTGCTATTTTTCATATTTTCTATCTGTAAAGGGGAGATGAAATTTATTCTTATTGGAATTAAGCCCGGTTGCAGAAAGGTTTATCAACTCTTTTTCTAATTAACGGATCATAAAAATGAACAAATTCTAATCAGTTTATTTCTTCTTATGACATTTAAATCATTGCTTTCAAAAATCGCGTGCATTTGTTCATTTTGATGATCCCTTAATTAAACCAAACGTTGATGAACGTTTCTGCAACTGGGCATAGATTTCATATTATATTTAATATTATATTTTTGTTGTAACATAATTTTATTTTTAGAAAAATGACCGACGAAGACATTTTTTATTTGTTGTTGCTAAATAATTTATTTACTTTTCAGATTAGCTAGCTTGTATGCAACAAATACTCGCTTTAGTACCTACCGTCACCTTCTTATTCAGCGTTCCAACATTTCGGTGTTTCTAACTTACCAGTAACTAGTTTATGTGCACGCATGCGCATGAAAAAACTGAGATAGATGTTGCAAACTTGTCCAAAAATTACCGATTGGAACAAAGCTGATATCATATATCTGTTCCATCTTCAAACTGGAAGTGAATTTTCAAGCTTTTGCATTAAAATCATATTGCATAAACATCGCATAATCCGGCGAAATAATTCTTTAATGTTAATTACAGGAAAAAGATCGCTATTATCACAACAGCATACAATTAAAGTAAATGTTAAAGTCTACGCTTAAATACAAAATATTCCAGCTCTTAGAAGCACGTACTGCTACCCTTGCTTAGATGCGCTCAACTCACCCATTAGGTAGTGGTCACACTGAGTAGAATGCAATCGATCAACCAAGATCGACAAGATTTCAGGCTTTGAATCAATCTCTCGGTCATTTATCAGAGACTGGCCCACTCAACTAGAACCACAGACGCGTTTCGCTCTTATTGGAGCTCTTCAGTGTGGTGTACTGACGCCTCTTTCGAGGCACTGAGACTAGTTGAGTGGACGGATTATAAGAGGTTGATTCAAAGACTGAAATCTTGTGAAGTGTGCCAAGTGTTCACAAAATATTTAAATATTTAGAACAACTTCACCAAGTGTCGCAAATTGTACATTGTACAGTTTTCTATTATTATAATTCAGCTAGCCAAGCTCACGGTTTTCCTGATAGATGGCTCTGCATGTGGTTAGTTACCTCTACAAGCTTGAAATCTTTTTGGGATGTTTATAATCCGTCTACTCAACTAGTCTCAGTGCCTCGAAAGAGGCGTCAGTACACCACACTGAAGAGCTCCAATAAGAGTGAAACGTGTCTGTGGTTCTGGTTGAGTGGGCCAGTCTCTGATAAATGACCGAGAGGTTGATTCAAAGACTGAAATCTTGTGAAGTGTGCCAAGTGTTCACAAAATATTTAAATATTTAGAACAACTTCACCAAGTGTCGCAAATTGTACATTGTACAGTTTTCTACCAATATAAAACTTTTTAATAATAAAATTCTAATATATGTATTTCTCTATTGTTGCAGGTAAGACTCTACATTCCATTTTTCTGCTTAGTATCTATTAAATGTCAGGTAAGACATTGTTAAAGTTTATAATACATGCTCTATAATGATTAACTATAGTTATTTTCGAACAATACCTTTTAAAACAATACATTATCTACAAAACTTTAATGTAAAAATAACGACACAGACTTTGTTGGAGTACGACAATAATTATGGCTGGTAATATTTCTTACTTTGAGTGGCATTTAAGAAAAAAATCTTTCATTCATGTAATTAGTGATATTTATACAAACAAAGAACGCAAAATAATTAATAAGGAAAATCTGACATAAAATCTATTTTCAACATTTATATTTTCTTATATTCCGTTGATCTAAAAAAAAACGTCTATTATACTTATTATATTTTTACATTCGAGAAAATGAACTCAATATATCTTTGCCATATTTTTCTTGGCTGTTTTTATAGTGGGTGTAAACATTTTAGCGAGAATGATAACATAAACAAAATTATATATAAGTACTATAAACAAATTTGGAAAAGATCAACAATTGAAATCTCAACTTTGAAAACATTTTTCCATCAGCTAATTCCCGGTTACTTAGACAAATACAAATATTTGTATAAGACGCAGAAAAGTATGGATAGACATTTTTCACAACGCAATATTTTTAGACAAATACTCGTACTTGGAATATACGAGTATTACGTCGTTGCTAGATTGTCGCGTTTTTTAAAATGTCCAGGTGCTTTATAAAAAGACGGATTTTGCAGCCTGGCTACTACGATATATATGTATATATATATATATATATATATATATATATATATATATATATATATATATATATATATATATATATATATATATATATATACAGGTGTCTCGCGACCCGATTGTCATAGCTTAAGAGTACATTCCTTAGCTTATTTTAATTTAATTTATTAAATGTACTGGCATTATATGATGATACAACTTTAGTTCATAGTCCTTATTTAAATATTGAAAGACTTGGCAATTAGTCCAGTGTGTTAAACACCATCCCTTATCCTTTCTCACATCCTGCGGCGCGTGTTTTTGTGTCCATATCAGCAGGGGCGCTACATAGGGCTCCACAACCCTCGCGAAGCCCTGCATTTCCCCCGGTCAGTTGTCCGGCTGATGGAGTGGCCACGACGACAGCACATTTCATTATAACAAGCCCCATAACGTACGTCTGCAACGGACCCTCGCGATAAATCTGTCCTTCTGAGGATATCTCAGGAAGTTGCGGAAATGTACTTGTTATCACGCAAGCCACGAGATTTTTTATACTGGCTTTCATAGCAGACCAAATATTTGCACAAGTCAACGGACCAGACTTGAGAATATATTTTTCCCCGATTTCGATTCTTATATTAGCAATTTATAATAATATAATTAAACAGGTTAAGATAACGGGGAAATGATTCCCTTGCACCGTAAATGTGTATTATTTATAGTTATTTAAGGATTAAGGGCAGGAAGTGCATGCAGTATGTGTATCGCTATAGGATAATGTTAGGATAAAGAGACATAGTCGAGGTATTTAATATTATCCGAAAGCAGTGTAACAGGCTTATTCTACTAAAAAATTATGTATCGTTACGAGTCGTTACCAGGCGACATGTAGTTATAATAACGATTTTTGCCAAAACTCTATTCTGCTAATTTATTTATCGTTGCATATCGTAATTTTATATCGTTTATGAACGACAAGTTCAGATGGCTCGTTGAAGTCTTAAAGTTTAACATATTTTGAAAATAAAAGTAAAAATGGCCGAAGAAGATATTTTATTAATTATAGCTAAGCAATAGATTCTGAAAAGATGAGTATTTATTTATTTACAATTTTATTAATTATATTTTTTAATATTACACATATTTCAATTAAATTTCAGAAATACATTTAAAAAATTAGATTTAGATAAATAAATATATTATGGTGACTTGTTTAATATATTGGTATACATATTTATTTTGTAAATAGGAGAGTTAAATTATATAATTTTACTCTGTGTGATACATCAGATCCTTTTGATTTACCGGAGGAGAATTTTTTTCGATTAAATAAAGAAGCATGTAGAGATTTATTTACGCAAATATCACCATATATGAGGAACTTGTTAAGAAGTGATGGTTTGCCAAAAAATTCTAGACTATTTATAAATTAATTTTAGCTTATCATCCGGATCAACCTATTTTATTTTATTGTTAGATAGATCCGAAAACTTCATATTTGTACTTTTATTTTTTAAAATTTATATTACAGGTTTGTGATTCAGATTTAAAAATAGTGTCCCTAAATGCACTGTTCCCTGGATCCGTTCATGATTCCACCATTTGGATGATGTCGTCTATCAAGGCATATTTATGAAATAATTATAGAAATGGGAATAACAAAACATGGTTAAATTTCTTACATTTCTTCTTTGGAAAATTAATTAGTTCCTAATGAATTATTATTTTTATAACAAAGATTTCATATTGCCTTTGTGCCGTTTTTGAAGCCATTTTTATCCATTGGTAAATTCCGTCAAATTTAAATTGAAATACAAATATAAATTTATTCTGTCAAAATCAACATGAAGTTTATTATCGTTAAAATCAGGATAACGATAATTTATAACGATATGATCAGTAGAATACGTTTTTGGCATTTGTCGTTATAAAAGTCGTTCAACCAAATGCTTAGCGACAGTCGTTTGGTACCGATATGGTTATACATATTTTTAGTACGAGTAGAATAGGCCTGTAAATGTATTTAACGTCAGTAATGCTTATTATATGTTTGGCAAGATCGAGCTTTTAGCTTTTTGTAGCATTTACAATATCGGACATAAATTGACTTCGTAGGAACTAATAGAAAATACTCCCCATTTTAAATATTCAGTATACTTTCAAAGTCCTTATAAGTGTAACATATTCATAAAAACTTATGGGCGTTAAATAAATAATTTAAAAGTATCGTACTCAATTTCACAAATATAGACAAAAAATAAACAATGTTACACATTTAATACTTTAGTAATTATTTATAATAGATTGCATTCGTCGTGCTTCGAGTTATGTAAATTATCGATGATTTGTAGTTTATAGATTTCCATGCACACGATGTAAATTAATTGCTTAGAATTATTATTACTATTAGTTAGTAGTACTTCTTGACTGTTGGTATGAAGGGAAAAGATTGATTTCGATTGATTTTATGAAATTTTAGTTATTTAACAAATACCGACGTTTTGGTTCCCATTGAACCTTATTCAGGGTTATGTTAGGTTCAACCGTTGAAATTTTGAAAATTATAATATACAAAGAGAACGATATCGTCATAGATAATATTATAATTCTCCAAATATCAATAGTTTAACCTAACATAACCCTGAAGAAGGTTCAATGGGAACCAAAACGTCAGTATTTCATAAAATCAATCTAAATCAAGACTGAAATTCCATTCTTTTCCCTTCATAATAATATTATTCCTTGCAATATTTTTGTCAATGGTTTCCAATAGAATTTCAATGATTTATTCGTGAAAATAGTAAGAAAAAAACGTATTACAATGTCCATTTGTAATACGCGTACTTTGCGTAATCGAGCTATAATCGTATTTCTATAAGGTTCATTGTAATACTTGTCTTTCAATATACTATATTCACTTACCAACCGTGAGTTTTTTGGGCCATTTACTTTCAAATATTCTTTTTTAAAAAAGAAATGTCTCCTTACTTCTACGTAGAATTTTACATTATAATAACCGATACTTTAACGGTTGAATGTTGAATCCAAACATCAAAAGGATAAAAAGGATACCTTTAAACATATTTTGTCGTGCTCATAGTAGCGGCACTTGAGCATCCTGTTCTATATTAATGTTCTGATGGCAATGTCCTTATTATTATGCATACTGCAAGTCTACATGGATTGCATAAGATAGATTGCTTTCGGCAACGTCAATCCATAGGCTCTAATTCGCATAAAATCGTTACAGCACAAACATTCCATGTGCTCAGTGCATGCAACGCAAGTGGGTACATATTTGTACAACTGCTAAGCAGATAAAGGATACTACTCGGATAAATATTGATACTATTCCATATTATCAATATGTACCAGACTACTGACCGAACAAGATTCAATCAAAATAGGTTCTCATTTCCATTCACCATAAATTTAAGGTATAAGATATTTGATTACTCATGTTTTTGACGATTACATAATCAATGTCGTTTTGGTTAACAGTTAACATTGATTTTTCTTGCATTAGGTAAACTATAGAATTACAGAGATGCATTTTGTTCATTATTTTTAAAGAATACGATTATTTATTTAATGATAGCAGTTTTGCTGATATGCATGTCCTCCTTGTGTTTTATTTTCGATAGGCAGTAGACAAACTGACTAACCGACATCATTCTATCCTCCTTGACATGTGGTGTAAGTATCTGCTTGGTTTCTCGACTCGCTGGATGTCAGGGTCCGTAGGCCCCAGGGCCGTGCTCTCGAATCCGCCTCTTCTAGCCTAGCATGGCATTCAAATGGCCTGCAGGGGTGGCCAACCTAATTGGACACGTCATTCAACACATAATTTACACTATTCGGATTCGCGTTGCGTTTCTCCTCTTCCTTATATCCTCTTCAACGACGACGAGGATTTGATTTACAGAACATTGTCTTCAACAGAGACAGTTTAAGTTTGGATAGTCACACATTAGTCTTATTTTGTAGAAATGTTTTGTTCTAGATTTATACTAGCTAGGTGTTAACAAATACTCGAAATCCCAGTCATACAGCATAAATTCTACAAATCGACGTATATGCTTATAAATAAAATCTTACATCTTACAAAAAATTCCAAAACAAAAAAACATACACAACTGTATGCTCTCAAAATGGACAACAGGATAATTTAGAAAACAATCGGAATTACCAAGATTTTGTACGGGGACATCATCGATACGGACTCCTACTGGTAGTCGATAAACTAATTTTTATGTAGCATTGATTTCGCAATCTAAATAAAATATGTGTAAAGAATTTTGAAATTTTTCAATTTTAATTATAATACACCAAATTATTCGTTATTTTGATATGTAACATTTCAAGAAACAAATATTTAGGGAAATTTGATTCCTCTTCCATAATCTTGAAATTGTTACAAATATTCATGCAGTTTTGAAACTGCTTTCAAAACTTTTTGAAAACACCGTGTATACATTGTCGAAACGGTTTTGAGTTATCTCTTTATCTCAAACCAAAACTAAAATTCAAAATTACTTATGTAAACATTTAAAATTCAGTTTCGATATTGTGCATGCGTACATAAATTTTCTACCGTTTTGTGTTATTAACCTACAAATAAACTGACAGTTGTGTAGTTTTAGTACGTAGTGGAACAAAGTAGAAAAAATAATTGGAATAACGGCAAAACGAAGTACCCAAATTTGGAGTGAAGAGGATCTGTCACTTACATTAGCCAAATAAACTTTTTTCTAATCAATATGTAAACCTGTTTTAAAAATTGAAACTAAACAGTTTTGCGTAATTTTGACTGAAAACGGAAACCCTTTTGTAAACTGCATTTAAAAGTAATATGAGTTTTAGTTATTTGAATGTTCAGTTTGAGCACATTTTTGTTTGCCGTGATGTTTTGTGATATTCGTTCATTCTCAGTTTGACATATCTTTTAGTTATACCTTCATATTTAGCTTTCCAATTATCAGTGGAACAATGAACTTTATAAACCACTTTTAATTTATAGTACGTTATTACTTAGTCGTTCAACTTGATGTAAAGCTTGACTACTGTTGAAATGGGTTTACATACAATATCAACATTCATTTTATTCTTGAAATTTTTATTTAAAAATTACTTTTGGATTAAGTAAATTGTCATATGACAAGTAGAAATTGACGGACTTCGCTTTAACCTGAAAGCTTGGCTTGAAAAAATTTAAAAATCAAGCCAACCCTGACGTTAAATATATATTTATTTAAGTATTAAGGGCAGTAATCCTCGGTTGCAACGCTGACCCTTAAATTTTAATTGTTCCTTAAATTAACAATATCGTATCGAAACGTCAAATGAATAATTCAATATTGCTGCCAAAATTTCGATTTGCATTTGTTTGTTTAAGTCTAGCTTAAAAGTGTCAGCCGTGTAAATGGGTATAAGTGCTTCCTACCGGTTGAGGTTGATTTTGGAGATCAAGATGAATTCAAGATATTCAATACATCCAATACCGGTAGCAAAGCATTTACTGACCGCAATGCTTATTACGGTTTTTGCACGATCGTGGCACAAAATAAAAAAATCTGATGTGGACACCACATGACTTCCTTGTACGATTATTAAACTATACATATTTTTTTAATAAATAAATTACAAAATATTAATTTTAACTTCAAAGCAGTAAGATATATAGCGACCATAAAGGGAGTTTTAAAGAGAGTTTTGATTACAACAAAGAAATATTTGATTACAACAATGAATATGACTAATTTCACAATAAAAATATAATATTATGCATGTATTTAACGTAATTTGACATGAACATTTTTTTATTTTTAATTTAATAATACTAGACGCACAAATTATTTCTCTAAAACTTTTATTTGAAGCATTTATTTCTAGAATCAAAATAAAATCATTTTATTCAAGAAAAACTGTTAACAACTTCAAGTAATGTACCACTTCCGGTTAGCCTATTTTAACCAAAATCTATTATGTTATTTCGATTAACATAAAAGTCTTGTATACTAAATTTGAAAAGTTTTAGATTATATTTTAAAACAGTTTTTCATTTAAATCTATTATAGGCTTCATGTAAAGTGCCACTTCTGGAAATTGTGTAATAACCAAAATGGGAGGTGCACAACTAGATGTTATAGCAGTAAATTAGTCAAAATGGATTCAGGGATGATCAAAATAGATATTTCCGCTGAAATCTGGAAACCGAAATTTTTCGCGATTACAATACTTCCTTTACTTACGTACAAGGAAGTAAAAAAGATTTGATAATTATTTTGACAATTAAAAGTTTTGGTTGTTATTTTTAAAGTAAGCTTTGATCGTTGTTTTTATTTACTTACCGCCTCCGCTTCCTGATCGGTAAGTGCAAAAAATATTGAGAAACCAAGCCTGGCCAAGCTTTAGTTTCATGAAGCCCAAAACAAAACATTAAAAAAGTTTGAATTTTCAAGCCAAACCAAGGTTTATATTTCACGACAAGCTACTTGGTTTAGTAAATCACTAATCTCAGGTGTATTATTTTTACAAAATATTACTTATCTAGAATTAATAGTACACTTGATAAGCATATGGTATATGTTCGAATTAAATTTGACTAGTTGCTTCAAAAACCGTTATTAGATTCAATATTTTCGATATCCCTATCAATCTGTGTAACATTTTACGCTTCTTTAATATAAAATGAAGCAGTTCTTCACTGGGGTATTCACCCTACGCTGTCATCCCCATCCGAATCGAAAACATACATAAAAACTAGATTACAGCCTTACTGCCTCGTACTCGTACGATGATAAGAGGGTTTGTAATGGTCAGCGCAAAGCGGATTATATATTTTTTATCTAAATACGCGAGGCATATGTCTTCCTGGAGCTGTTGCCACGTTATTACGCTATCTCGGATGCGATCTCTTCGCCCGGAGGGAAATAACGCAAAAAGTGCCAGAGCTGGACCAACCGTTTATCTATATTCGCGTTTTAAAACATTACAACAGCTGTCTGATAAGCAACCAACAGAGGAAGTCACTGGACAGCCAGAACTCTGCTAATCTTTACTACATACAAAGATCTATTGTTCATTATACTAAATACAAAAATGTTAACTTTAAAAACAAAAATACTTCCTATCTACTAGGTGGTCGGTGTAGGGAATTCTACGCAATGAAAAAGCGGAAGAGAATTAGACAAAAACTATACGAAGAAGGAGATTAAAAATTGGGAGGAGTCAACCATGGTCTCATATTGGAGAGACATTCCGGGCCTTAGTCAGTCGATGAAATTCATTTGACCCTCGTTGACAAACGCTAAAGAGCTATTAATTCCCATTAAATAAAACCTTAGAACTATTACAGGTATCTTTACTGGTCATGGTCCTGTGAAATACCATCTACGTTAGATTGGTACACCTGGAAACAGTATCTGGTGACTCTGCGAACAGGATGAAGAAACTTCGGAATACATTGTATGTGAAAGTCCACCTGTGGCCTTAAGGAGACTTGACCATGTAGGTAAAAGGTACTTCACGGCAAAAGAGATCGGAAAATTGACTTCTGGAGCAGTAACTGACTTCATGAAAACTGTGGTACTGCTTCCAGAAAATGAAGATAGTGCCATGATGCAATAAATATTACAGGCCGCAGTGCAAAAGTGGTTAGTGCTTAAAGCCTTCAGCTAAATTAATAATAATACTAGGGGGTGAGTGTTGGGGCACGAGGGAGTTCTAGGCATTGAAAGAACATATGAGCTCGCTAAAAAGGGAACCAAGTTACCATTTTACGGGCCCGAACCTTCTTCTGTACTCTTGAAAAGTCATATAAAAGAAGGAGATTAAAAATTTGGAGGAGTCGGCCATAGCCTCATATTGGAGAGACATTTCCGGGACTTAGTCAGTTGACGAAATTCATTTCACCCTGGTTGACACACGTCTAAACGCTATTAGCTCTCAGAAATAAGAACGTTAGAACTATTATTGTCCTCTGAAATACCATGTACTCGTACATGTAAGATTGGTTTGGATAGCTGAAAACCAAGTATGTGCGTCTACGCGTAATCTATAACAGTTTACTTACATCCGTAAACAATGCGTAAACAACATAAAGAATAATGAAATAAGGGTGCTTTCTTAGCTGGGTAGTTCATGAATTGAAACAATTTTTCTGTGATTTAGCCGCTTTAATTATTTCAATCTCGACCGTTTCAACCCCACGTGGATCTTCTACAGGAGATGAAAATTTCTGTATCTGTACTATACATAATATATGTGTTATTTAATTTAACATATGCAGTATAGTTACAACAATTTTCATGTCCTGAAGAAGAGTCATGTGGGGTCGAAACGGTCGAGACTGAAATAATTAAAGTGATTGAATCCTAGAAAAAATGTATCAATTCATAAAGAATGATGTCAAATATAAATAATGCATAGAGATTTTACATTTTGTAATTACACATGCACAAAGGACCTATAACCATGGATTAACAAAAGGAAGTTAATTTCATACTAATTTTGACAGTTACAGTCATTGACAATAAAAAAAAATATATAAAGAAGAAAATAAAATGAGAATATTACCTTTCGTCAATTCTGTGCATTTTGTACAATTTCCATAAATATTTTTTTTTGTAAAAGATTTTATATTTCCAAATTATTTCATGAACAAACTGTGAAAATTGCACTTGACAATAACATCTGTCAATTAGAATTATCTGAATATATTAGCAGTTTCCATGGTTATAGCATAGCTGATTTATGAAATTTAATATCTTTATAATTTTTTAACTCAATATTTATTGAATATGAATAGAAAAATACCAACAAAATCATATAGAGAATAAAATATTCTATATCTCAAAATGTCAAAAAATGATATGTAACCGCTATTTTTCCAGAAAAACTGTTAAAAACTAAAAATGAAGGTACCTCCGGTTGACCAAGTATAACCAAAATCTAATCAGCTCTTAATATAGATGCAAAGAAGTGGAATATGGAAGAATTATAATTTTTAGAATTGTAGTGTTGGAGTTATCGTATCTGAAAGAATAATCAGGCACTACGCACATACACTACAATCACAAACAACCATAAACATAATGTTTGTCTGTGAAACAAACATCATCGTGAAAATAGTAAAATCATATTCTAGGGATCCTAAAACGTGCTTATTTACTAAAAACTCACCATCGATTTTTTTTTACCACCGTTCTTATCTAAAGGTGACGGAAGGTAAAAATGAAATATAAATATAGTCAACATGGGCGTAAAAATATACAAATTTTCATGACGTAAACTATAATATTGTCTATGCGTAGACAATAACTTAAATTACGAGGCATAGATTACAGGCACATCGCTGCTGAAAACAATATCTGGCGACTCTGCGAACAGGATGAAAAAACTTTGGAATACATTATATGTGAATGTCCAGCTGTGGCCGTAAGACGACTTGATCATCTAGGTAAAACGTACCTCACGGCAAATGAGAGGAGGAAACTGACTCCTGGTGCAGTAAATGTCTTGAATTGTCATGAAAACTCTGGGAATGCTTCCAGAAAACTAAGATAGGGCATTATACATCTTACAGGTTGTAGTGACAAAATTGAGTAGCGCTTAAAGCCCGCAACTAAAAAACATTGTAGAATCAAAGAAATAAAATTCAAAATGAATGTTAAAGTACGCAATACAGGGTTAAATATGTGTCTGCAATAATAATAATTGTATTGAATAATGAAATTGCGTGTCTATAATATTAGTGAAATTATGTATTTGGTAAATATTGGCATTTGAATACAGTATAACTTTTAATTGAAAAGATTTATTTATAACCAATTTTATGGAGGATTGAACCAAATTTGTAAATATGCAAATAGTAATCAAAATCCCATCCAATCTTGTTTAATATTATTTCACTAAATATTTACAAATTTCCCGTATTTGCACAAATTTTATAACCACAAAATTTGAATTTCATATTACACATGTAGGAAAACATTTTAATGAGATTTTGATCAAAAAACGTTCCACACAATTTCAAAGTCAAAAGCGGGGATCAAAAATTCGTGTGTGTTCAAAAAATTCTGGTTTTGTAATAAAGCAAATTTAATTAGAAAGTTCTTTTGAGTAGAGAAAATTTGCGGTTGTTCTCACGTCGTACGCAGTAAACTGGACGCAACTCGGGTCTCATCGCATTCGTGCACGCACAACTTGAAACAAACATGTGTGACAAAAGGAATTCGCAATAACGGACTCCTCGACACTAGCAAGGTGACGACCCAGGGTAGGAACTAGGAGATAGATACCAACAGAAGCAACGAATAAGTTCAAAAGTTTAATGATTTTATATTACAACCTGTTTTTTTTTTTATTTAAGAAAATTTAAGGTATTTCAGCCTTACATCACTAGTACCTCGGTACATCAATTATTTTACATTTTGTTGTTTAGTGTGTTACATACATATCTAATATAAACATTATAATATGCTATTAAATAGGTGTATTTTTTTTAAGAAATTAATGATTGTTGTGGTGTTATCTGGGATGTTGCTACTAATTACATAATATTATAGCTAGTTATTTACAAAAATTAAAATTATTTTTCGTCAAATAATCGTGTTCTTTTATAGCAATACCTTTCTATGAACAATATCTCCTAATATGGTTTCCAGTATATTTTACTACCACAACAGCCTAGCCCAGCGTCCTCAAATGAGGGCAGATCATATTTAAAGACCATATGGATCAGTATCAAAATTTCGCTCGATTTTATCAATTTCCAACTGTAATAAACAATATACAGTAAAATTTTTGAAAGATGTCCGATCAAGGGCACCTGTATCACGAACGAATTAACAAATAGGCATACATTTATCTCTTTCTTTTGCAAAGGCTGTATGAGTGTGTGATAAGGATGGATATAACACGCTTGTCTTTCAAAAATTCATATTGTTTCGACTAAGTTAGGACATTCCATTTATAAACGATTCTCGTTGTTGATAATACTTTCGCTGTAACGTAAGTTTATTTATTAATTCAGATACATTACCTGGATTCATAGCCGTACGTATAACGTTATATTCTGTCAGAGTCACTGACACTGACATTATGTCAGTATCTTATTTTTAACATATTTGGTTTTACATTTGCTTATAAACTTACTAGTTGACTTATTTTTGATTTTTGAATGCTTTTCCTGTAATATATATTTTTATAATAATAAAATAACAGTAGTATTTTACGTACCCTCATAAAAACTAAGCAAACGACACTACTGAATTTGTCTTGATGGGTGGAGCAAAAATCTGAATTCATACAATTCGTAGACAACCTTGATCGGACATCTTTCAAAAATTTTACTGTATATTGAGAAGGATTGAAAATTTTAAGAAAAAATAATTCGGGCGTTAATGGGTTAAAATGTGAAAATTATTAAATATTAGCTATTTTCTTACTCTTAAATATTAGATAAAGATTAAACGTATTTATAAAACGAATAAAGATGCTAATTACAAATATAAAACTCATAATGTATAAAATTGATATGTATAATGAAACACTATTACAATAATTAAACTTGAAAAGTGAAATGAAACATATTGATTACAACAATAATTATATTCATTGGTAACAACAAATTATATAAATTATAAAATATAATAAAAACTAATAATGATTCCAATATTGGTTCATAGTTATAATAACTACGTATGTGCATTGTGCAAGAAATAACACTGAACGATGTTAAATATGAAGTCCAGGATATAAATCTATTAGAGGTTGCACTTTTTGTTGATTGTACATTCTTAAATTTTATATCGATGGAAATAATATCTTCTTGAGTAGATAGTGGGGTTACTAAAATTTATATTGTCATTTTATCTAAATAAATATAAATGTTCATTATATTTATCTACCTAGATCTGTGTACTCGAATGTTCTATATTCTTATTCTCCCAAAATATTTTGTCAATTTGACACATGATACATGAACCTTAGAAAATCACCGAAGGTTTTATAATTTCAGTGTTACAAATTTATAATTAAATATAAGTTTGTAAACCGACAGATAGTTCCATATTAATAAACAATCCTATTAAGTTGTCTGAGAGTTAACATCAGCTATAAGTTTGATATCTGGCACTTTTATCCTTGCATTGATAAATCGGCTCTTCTGGTCCAGACTTATTTTCCACCAGAACCCTTTAATTTTTGGACAATAAAAAACATCGTGAAAATCCAGTGGTACAATATAACCTGCCTTGCAAGACATATGGGACAATGCTCCAACAAAAGAATGTGCAGGCCTTGCGGTATCACTAATAAAGGCGATGTAACCCAGTATTAAATGGCGGAATCCTTGAATAACATATTCAGTTTTTGTAGCTTTAAAATCTATATTTTAAACTAGTCGAAGATATTTGTAAAAATTTCTAATCATTTGTATAGGTTTTATAATTGGTTCGTTGAAAATGTAAACCGGTTGAACTTACGAGTATGAGTCTATTAGAATTCTTTATCAACTAGACTATGAAATTCTCATGAAGTCAGTAAATTCTTCATGACGTGTCTATTACTTGTCTGATAGTAACACACTCCGTGGTAAATGTAACCACACCGCAGATAAGTATTCAATACTTTGAATATGAGAGTGTTCAGGGTGTCTGCCGTAAGAGGACCACCATTTCTAACCT
Source organism: Harpalus rufipes (assembly GCA_951394225.1). Classification (NCBI taxonomy): domain Eukaryota; kingdom Metazoa; phylum Arthropoda; class Insecta; order Coleoptera; family Carabidae; genus Harpalus; species Harpalus rufipes. The sequence goes on along the minus strand of OX596284.1, from coordinate 15,344,798 downwards.
TCTTATTTAGAGATAGACAGTTAAATAGACAAAGTTGGGCGATATTACGCAACAAATTTAACGACTAAAGATTAGCAGGACATATCGTGATGAATTCATTGATTTCAAGGCGATTTCATATCAGTTATTAGAGATGTTGTGGACTATATGAATCATTTTGTGGCATTTGAAAATTGAAAATAATCAAATCCGAAGCCGTTAGAACATGCAATGGAAATAGTTATTGTAAAATTTAATCTCTCCGAATTTACCAAAATCAAACAAATACTGTGGTAAGAATGGTGAGAATGTTACATTTTTCTTTTTTGCCATAAAAGTTTTAGGTCGGTTATTTCAACTGAAACAATAAAGTTGGAACTAACAAAGTCTTTCTATAATTTCCTAGTGTTTCGTTATTAAAACAACTGTACCGCTAAACTTGGTAGAGATAAAGCTGCGAATTTACTACCTCTCCCTCTGAACTGAGAAAATACAGGTGTTCTACTGTTTTCATTTTACCCTTTGTTTATATAACTTTATTTCGAATTAGTCCAATACTTGCGCGCCTTTTTCCTTTTTCCTACATTCTTTCGTAAACTCTTCTTCTAGATTTTTTTGCAGGACACAATTTTTCCTGTAGTAATACAGTTCTGCCGATTTTCTCAATACAATTTAGAGTAACAAATATCAGGAGAGCAGGTATTACAAAACTGTCGTTGCGGAATAATTTATTTTTAAAATCATCTTCTAATTCTCGACAATGTTTTTGCGATTCTTTCTGTTTTGGGTTTTCATCCCACTGTCTGCTTTCCTCCTGATCTTTCGCTCCCCTTGATATTCACAACACGGGTTCTTTATACCCGGACCAAGGGGTCGTGGGGCCTGCGGGGGTGTAATCTGTGCTCCTTGCTGTTCGTCCTGAGACGCTCTCTCGTCTCCGGCTTCTAGCGTCTAGCCTCGTGCCTGTAATGACATCCATACTAAACTCATGATATAAGCGCATACTAACATAGTTATTTTCAACATGCTGTTTTGCTTTGTTTGTGCTGCGCTCTTGTTTTCATGGCCAACATGCCTTGCACGTTCTGCAAAAACTAAAGGATGTTAGGCATTTATCATAGTCTTTGAAAGGAATTCTATTTTTGAGAGTAACGTAAGATTTTCAAATATTCTCAACAAAAAATCAGGCTTGTTAGATGTCTGCGCTGGAATTCACCAGACCATGATTAGATTTTCTAAGGGATTAGTTTCATTTTAAAGAATCAATTTACTTATTTTACTTTGAAACTTTTTATTTGAGGATTTTTTTCGACTAGACATATTTGTTCAAACAATTTTTTCCTAACATAAAACGAGACGCTGCGAGCACTAAAGTAATCCGTATGTATATTAAAAAAAAAATTAAGGTTCTCGTTCCATAACCAATTCATACTAAGACTTTGAGAGTCCTTTGTATATATTACGTATACGAAGAGTTTTGGCGGTCATTTGAAAGACTTTCTTTTCCATAATTAATCGAAACATGTGTACTTTAATATTTTTATAAAATTGATGATGCTCAAGTGTAAAATAGATATTTGGGAAAAGGTTTTTAAAATAAAACTTGAAATGTCTTATTTACACTGTTCTTTTTTAATTCGACTGACCGGTTTCCATCATTCACATGATCATTTTCAAAGTCCGGTAGAGACTAGAAAATACAAAAATATACAATTATTACACTTAAAAGACAACAGCAGAGCTCTCGATTCTTGGAAAATTTAGAAATTAAAAAGTTGCTCATTGACAATGAAGCCCTGTCTTTAAATGATAAAACTAATTTAAATAAAAGCGCGAATATAAATATTCTATTCCGTTCCCTTCTGCATTATCCTGTTGATTCCTTTATTCTTTCATTACTAGTTGTACATATCTGACATACTTTTTACTTCCTTGTACGTAAGTAAAGGAAGTATTGTAATCGCGAAAAAATTCGGTTTTCAGATTTCAGCGGAAATATCTATTTTGATCATCCCTGAATCCATTTTCACTAATTTCGTCGTGACGTCTGTACGTACGTCCGTACGTACGTATCTCGCATAACTCAAAAACAGTAAGCCGTAGAAAGTTGAAATTTTGTATTTAGGACTCCTATAACATCTAGTTGTGCACCTCCCTTTCTGGTTAATACACAATTTCTAGAAGTGGTACTTTATATGAAGCCTATAATAGATTTTAATGAAAAACTGTTTTAAAATATAATCCAAAACTTTTAAAATTTGGTATACAAGACTTTTATGTCAATCAAAATAACATAATAAATTTTGGTTAAAATAGGCTAACCGGAAGTGGTACATTACTTGAAGCTATTAACAGTTTTTCTTGAATAAAATGTTTTTATTTTGATTTTAGAAATAAATGCTTCAAATAAAAGTTTTAGAGAATTAATTTCTGCGTCTAGCACATCAAGTATTATTAAATTAGCTCTTTGTATAAGCGAGATATGTAAATTTAAAAATTATATACTTTTTGTAATAAAGCTTGCTATGGATTAGGACAAAAACGTAAAAGAATGTTCATGTCAAATTATGTTAAATACGTGCAATTATATGATTCGTACAATAACAAATATTATATTTTTATTGTGAAATTAGTCATATTCATTGTTGTAATCAAATATTTCTTTGTTGTAATCAAAACTCTCTTTAAAAAGAACCGGGTTAGACTATGGTCCCTATATATCTTACTGTTTTGAAGTTAAAATTAATATTTTGTAATTTATTTATTAAAAAATATGTATAGTTTAATAATCGTACAAGTCGTGTGGTGTCCACATCAGATTTTTTTTCATATTTTTCTGAAATATACATTTACCTTTTTGCGTAGTAATTTTTCTGCAGTTTGTAATGTGTAAGGATTTTTAATTATTTTTTCCTATTTGTTGTACAAAATTCACTTTGTAAATGCTACAAAGTGAATTTTGTACAACTGTTTTTGTCAAAAACAGTGATACCACAGATCTACATATAAATTGACAGATAGCTGGGTGATACGGAACATGGCGCCTAAAAGTGTGCCGATATGTATCTAGTAGCCATATTGAGCCGGGGAACTTTCTGACCAATTAGATTCATTGAAATTACGTCATACGTCACGTGATCGTAATGGCAACGGTAGAGACGCGCTAGTTGTTTGTCTTTGTCGTTTACTCGCCATTTTTGTGTATTCATATTTATCCTTGAAACTATTAAATATTTATTAGAATGCAAAGACATAAAAGGAACACTCCTGTGGCAAACTAAAAAAAAAACACCGTTTATAGGTTTTGTAATAACAATTAATTCAATGATAGGAATTTATGAAACAGCCTCTTCTTAAATATTTATTAACCTATAAATGCAGTCAAGATCAGTTGGAATCACGAAGCACAATTGGAATTATTCTTCTGTTCAGTAAGGTACTTTTAAAAAGTATAAAATAATTAAACATTGTATTTAATTGTTTTTTCTTTTTTTGTGGATCTAGAAATGGATGGAATAATAACCCAACCTGCTTTCAGTTTAACCATACTTATAAGAGATTGTTACTACACCATGAGCTAAAAAATTTAAAAGGCAATGCAACATCACAGGACGCCACAACGTTTTTGGTAATAATAGAAACAATCAGACACCATCGGCATTACCATCATCTTCCGCAGATATCCAAGTAATAAAGAAATACGGTTTAGAAATTACGAACGAAATATATTCAGATCATGACTATTGCATTCCAGTTATTCATGGTTTGACAGATTTTGTAATGACCGTAGTAACTTATGTAAGCGAATTCGTGGTAAAAATAGTAAAAAAGAGAATAAAATGTACAACTTGTCTAGATGTTATAGCGATGGCAAGTGATGACAGTATTGATGATATGTGTATGAAATTAGTACTTAGAAAAGAGTATAAAACAAGTAAGTTAAGGATATTTAAAATATTTTGATAAATTTTAATTTATCTCAATTTTTTTAGATGCTCTTATTCGCCCATCTAAAGATTTGATTAAAATATGCGAAAAAACAGAAATTTTAATACGAAAAATGCTTTTTGTAACTGAAGGTAAATTACCGGCAGAAAGTTCAACATGCAATTATTAGTTGCGAATGTCACAAGTGAGTTCCTAACTGGGAACATTTTTCTGGCATTGAAGGAGCATTTTTTTTGACACTTCTCTTGTCGAAGAGCCGCATATAAATATACTTATTGAAACAATAGCATTTTGTTACAAAAAAATTAGATTGTACAGTCTAGCGAAAGTATGTACTATTTTGCCACCAATAAAATCTATTTGTTAAATTAAATATTGTTTCATTTATCTATTAGTTACTCCCATTATCACATTATTTTATAAAAAAGTGTTTACATTTAATAAATATACTTTTCTTTCAAGTAATGAATTTCAAAATTACTAAGATTCGAATATTACTACATTTAAATTTCCCGCCTGTTGTTTCCCCGGCTCAATATGGCGGTTACTCCCATGTCGGCACAGAAAATATACATGGGACAAGCTATCTGTCAATTTATATGTAGATCTGTGAGTGATACAATGAAAAATTTTGTACAAAGGTTTTTGGAGATTTTTTAAATTGTTAAGTTGGTAACTTAGTTTAAGTGTCAAACAAATATCTTTCATTTTAGTTGTCATTACTGGTCATTACTCATGAAAAATTAATGAATTTTGGTTTTTTATAGTAAAATATTTATATCAAACAATAAAGCACTCCTTTGAATTAAAATTCAAAGAATTTATATACATAATCAATATAAACTATAACTCTAACCTAACTTGTAACTGTTAAAATGTCAAAGTAAATTATTTTTCAAATGTTCATTGAAACTGTCAGTGTTACCAACCTTGATATTTTAATATTTCTTTCAATAATTATTTTAAAATAAGAGTAAATTAATACGAAATAGGAAAATAGTATGAAAAACACGTATTACAACGTCCATTTGTAATACTTATATTTCAATATAATATTGTATTATTATGTTAATTTTTGTCATGTGCATTGTACCTTATTTGTATTTTTTTGTTTCTTGTATTCTCTACCGGACTTTGAAAATAATCATGTAAATGATCGAAACCGGTCAGTCGTATTAAAAAAGAACAGTGTAAATAAGACATTTCAAGTTTCTATTTTAAAAACCTTTTCCCAAAAATTAAATATTTTTATTAGTAGCTATTAAATAACATGGACCGCTAGTATGAACAAGTGATTAAGGGTGATTAGCGAGCATTTGATTAGCATTGTTTTATCCCTGTCGATCGTTTATTTATTATTTTAGAGAAAAATATTTCCAAGAAAAGTTATAGAAAAATTAATTGCACCCATCTTTTATTTGAAATATTTTTCTCTAAAATAGTAAATAAACGATTTATTGGGATAAAACAATGCTAGTCAAATGCTCGCTAATCACCCTTAATCACTTGTTCATACTAGCGGCCATTGTGTTTACAATTAAGGCTGGTTTATGCAACTTCTCATAAATAAAACATAGTGATAATACATAACACATAGCGTTAAATCATAGAAAAGATATTTGACGGGTAAAATATAATCACGAAAAAATATTTCGCACTACAATGCATTTCAATTCATATAGCGAGGCATATATTCTGTAATTACAACATTATAAAAGTAATAATTAAAAACACAAGTCGGAAACAATGTCACACTAACCTATTTCATTTAGGAACTAGTGACATTTTGACATAAAACATAAGGATAAGAAATACAATTTGGTCATTTCTTATACCGGATGTCCCAAGAAATCCTTGACATAGACGTTCAACATGGGAAAACAGTTTTTTGTAAATAAAATGTGTCCGACGGAAAATTAAACCATGATATTGGACATGATAGTAGTAAATTACCTTCTGTGAGTTATTTATTATTAATTACTTCATTATAATTGTACATATTAGAAACAATTATAAATAAATAATTGTTTCAATGTTTAATGATTAATGATTAAGATTTTCAAATGTCTTCTGTAGCACAATGGTTAGCGTAGCTGCCTTTGGAATATTAAATTTTATAGACTTGGGTTCGATTCTTCGGTAGGACAATTATTTTTTAACTTTTAAAAATCTATCTTTTATTTCCTATTACAAGCATTTAGAAATAATAATACTTTTGTAATAAATAAAGAGAATATAAATAACAAAAATTGATGACAACAATGAAAACAGTGATATAATAAAAATGCATTATATTAACTTTTCTTGGTAATAAAAAATAACAGATCGATAGATATAATGAACATGTGCATGTATTGCATTTTTACTGTATTTATAAAAAACGAAGTTATTTTTCATTGACATCAAAGAAAATATAATGCAATTTTATTATATCACTCTTTTGATTGTAATAAATTTTTGTTAATTATTTTCCCTTTATTTATTATAAAGTTATTATTATTTATAAATGATTGTGATAGAAAATAAAAGACAGATTTTGAAAAGTTCAATATTTTTTTTGTAATAAATAGAAAAAAAATGTCCTACTGGACAATCGAACCCAAATCAATAAATTTGAATATTCCTAAAGCAACTATGCTAACCATTGTGCCGCGGAAAACATTTGAAAATATTTTTATATTAGATCGTAAAATATTGCAACAATTACTTATTTATAAATTTTTAATTTTTTGTTCCAATTTTTGCAATAATAATAAAGTAATTAATAATAAATAACTCACAGAAGAGAATGTACTATTATCGTGTCCAATATCATGGCTTAATTTTCTGCCGGATACTTTTTATTTACAAAAAACTGTTTTCCCATGTTTAACGTTTATGTCAAGGAATGCTTGGGACACCCGGTATATTATATTTATGTATCTTATGTTTATGTTTTATGTCAAAATTGCGTAAATGGTGCGGTACATGCTGCATAAATTAACCTTTACTCGAAATCTCAGCGAAACAACATCTATTTCTCTTACAACACCGACGTTTTGGTGCACTCTTGCACTTTCTTCTGGGTAAGTAAAATTTTACAAAATATTACATCCCATGTACATAAAATACATTCATTCTTTACATTCAGTTTTACAACAATGTACAAAAAATCATAAAAAGTATATACGAGTACAATTAGTTTGCTCTGAAATTCGACAATTTTGTTGCAAGAATGCACCAAAACGTCGGTGTTCTAAGAGAATAAATTCTGTTTGACTGAGATTTTCAATACTTGTTAACATCTAATCTATACCTACATCTATTCAGTCGAGAAATTTTCCACATTTAAATAATAAGGGTCCCATATGAGAGTCTTAAGCTACACCAGAAGTAACATTAAATCATTGCGATTTGAAGCCATTGCAGAAAACATATTGAAAGCGATTGTTTATGGTTAAAAGTTTCGATAAACAATATTTGTTAAAAAATTATGTTTTAACATTTAGACGAGTAATAGTCGCTCATTGGATTCGTATAATGGTACCTCAATAACAACAAATCATAAAATAATTATAAATATATCTGTTACATTTAAATCATTAATTTTAAAATGCATATTGGCAATTTTTTCATCAATATTAATAAAATTAATGGAATCGGGATTTAATTGCAACCTAGGTATCTATCCAAAACATCAAAAATGAAATTAAATCCAATCATTACATGATATCATTGAATTCAATTTGAGATAATTAATTTGATTGCAAAAAGCCACAACAATGTTGCTGTGTGGGATTAATGAAATGATGCGAGATAATTTAAACATCATCTGTAGCAAAAAAGTCCACTGGAGCGGTGTCCGTCATAGCGGCAAGACAGTTGTGCCCTTGCATCTGGGCCAATCGATATCCACTTTCCCTGGCGTCGCGATGGGAGTGTCGTCAGAGGACGCCACCGTCGACAATTTGTTAGCCGAAGGTTCGTTCTTGGTCCCAATACTGGGAATTAGTCGTAAAGTATTGTTTGTGTATAGTAATGGTTAATCTTTTCCTCAATAACATTAAACATTACAACGCGTGGATACAAATGTATATTATATTGAATTCGTAAAAAAGTTGAATATATTCTGATTATTTATTGATTTCAAAAAAGGTTTAAGTGCTTATAAGTGCAAGAAAAGTCTAAATTCAGTCTTTATTGAACAAACGACGTTTTTATCTACATTTTACCGCAGATATAATTTAAATGAAAAACGAATTTCGATGAACACTGAAAAGGAGCTGGGTGTATAGTTGTTATCTAAATGGAACATTGGTGTTGGTTTTCATCTGAAGAAGAAATAGATGCTGTAGTTCATGATTATTTTGAAATCATTTCAAAAGAAGATTGGTTGGGAGCTTTTAAGAATTGGAAGAAAAGAATGGTGATCCTCGTATGATCAAGTTTCTTTTTTTTATATAAAATTCAACTCACTTCAATTACTACCAGAATGTTAGAGGACTTAATACTAAACTAGAAACTTTTTTTAATAATCACGCTGCTCTAAATTTTCCAATAGTTGCCTTAACTGAAACATGGCTTAATAACACGGTATATAATTCAGAATTATTCACAGACTCCTACAATGTCTATAGGAAGGACAGAGATGCATCCGCTGGCGGTAAAAAACGGGGTGGTGGGGTTTTATGTGCTGTTCACAATACATTTGAATCTAGTCTTGTACAGATCAACCTTGATCCTAACTCTATTTCGGATATCATATGTGTTAAAGTTTTATTCAATTCCATTACTCCATTTTATATATTTGTTTTATACTCTCCTTCTCCTATTTCTGTGGAACAACAAAACTATATTTTTGAATTCTTCGAATCCTTTCCTCCAATTCTAAATCACAATTTCGTCATTATTGGTGATCTCAATATTACCAAACTTATTGATCATATTAATAATGGGTATACTAATAGTATTATTGATGGCTTTAACAATATGCTAACATTTTTGACTGCTTCTCAATTTAATACTATTCTTAACACAACTGGTAGATTATTGGATGTTGTAATTTCTAATAGAGAGTGCACAGTTTCTCATTGTTTAGATGCCGCTGTTGATGAAGATCTTCATCATCCGGCACTATCTATATCGTTAAATTTCCAAAATTTAGGTAAATCTAGAAATTCAACTTGTAATCAATCCACTTTTTATAACTTCCGCTTGGCTAATTTTGAACTTTTTTATGAGTTATTATCTAACGTTGATTGGGAGTGCTTGTCAATGTATAATACAGTGGATGCTGCCTTCGATAAATTTTATAAAGTATTATATGACATTATTGATACATGTGTGCCACAGACTATGCGAAAATCATCTAAATACCCCCCATGGTTTAATAAACATATTATTGAGAACATAAAATTAAAAGAATTCTACCGTAACTTATATAAAATTCATAACACTGATTATTACAACAATGAATTCAAACGCTTAAGAAAGTTAGTAAAAAGTGAAATTAAAAAAGAGTACTCCAAATATATAGCTAACACTGAGGCCCTCATTTCTACTGATCCCTCCAAATTTTGGTCTTTTGTTAACAATAAAAAACGTGTTTCGCGCATTCCTGGAACTATGCATTTTCAGGATCAAACATTTAATAACACAGAAGAAATTGTTGAGGGATTTGCAAATTATTTTTCAAAAGTTTATTCTGCGAATACTGCAGTTTGTACTAATAACCATGAGTCTACCAGTTGCAATCATAACTTAGTTAATATTCCCACTATATCTGAAAACGACATTCGTCTAGCGATTATTAGCTTGAAGCCTGATAACCTACCTGCATATATATTAAAAGGCTGTAGTCATCTATTCATTAAACCTCTCCATTTTCTCTTTAATCTCTCATTATCAAAAAAATCCTTTCCCTCATCTCTAAAAAACTCATTTATTACTCCTATTTATAAATCAGGTGACAATACGGACATCTCCAACTACCGTCCAATTGCTATTTTGCCCAATATTTCAAAAAATTTTGAATCCATCCTATATAAATATATATACAGTTCTATAAAAAAATTGATATCTACAAATCAGCATGGTTTTATGAAAGGAAGATCAACTACAACAAATCTCATTAATTTTACTGAATTTACCTTAAATGCTTTGTATGATAACAATCAAATTGATGTTTTATACACAGATTTTTCTAAAGCATTTGATACTATTGACCACGATATCCTTCTTCTAAAACTTGATGTGAATTTTAACTTCTCTTATGATCTCATTCAATTCCTTTCCTCTTATCTTCGTGAACGCAAAATGTCTGTTTTCTTCAATAACTTTCTATCTACTCCCTATCTGGCCACTTCCGGTGTGCCCCAAGGATCAAATCTCGGACCTTTATTATTTAATCTGTTTATTAATGACGTTGTTGAATCTGTTAAATATTCTGAAGTTTTACTGTATGCCGATGACATGAAAATATTTAAAACCATTAATACTGTTCAAGATGCTCTCAATTTTCAAAATGATATAAATAACTTATTAGCCTTGTCATTATCCTCTAAACTCTTCTTTAACTATAGTAAATGCAAAATAATGAGTTATTTTGTTAAAAAAAAACTGTATACACTCATACTTATAAACTAGATCATACCGTTCTTGATAGAGTATTTCAGTTCAAGGACCTTGGAGTATTGTATGACCATAAATTGACTTTTAATGCTCACATCGATAACACTGTTAAAGCTTCATACAAAAATCTTGGATTTGTGATGAGAAATACTCAGACTTTTCACAAAATTTCTACTTTAAAATGTCTTTACTTTGCTTTTGTTAGGTCAAAACTTGAGTACTGTCTACAAATTTGGAATCCTATCTATATTAAATACGTCAAGGCCATAGAATCTATTCAAAGAAAATTTATTAAATATTGTTATTTCAAAGTTCATAAACAGTACCCTAGTTATGACTACGACTATATCAATCTTCTTCTTGAGTTTCATGTTACATCTCTTGAACAAAGAAGAAAAATGATGTCATGTTTATTTCTCTATAAACTAGTGAATTGTATCTTTGATGATCCAAATATTTTGAAGCGTATTTTAATTAATGTTCCCCGAATATCTTCTCGTCATAAATTATTATTTAACTGTAAAACAGCCAAAACCAATTATGAGTTGAAATCACCTGTACTGCAACTATGTTCGATTTTTAATAATTTCAGTGCAGACATTGACATATTTGCAGACTCACTATTTACATGCAAAACTTTCATATCGTTGCAAAATATTTATTAATTCATCTTTGTGTTATAAGTACTTATGTATATTGTAATAGAATAGAATAATTCTATTTCTCTTTATATTTTCATTGCTAATGCTTACGCATATATATTTTTTTTTTGTATTCTTTGTTTATAATCTTCCTGTAATTGGGATTTTTCTTTTTAATCCTGTTGGAATGATTTATTAAATAAATAAATAAACTCTAATCATTTTTTCGTTACCTTTATAATTAAATCCAAAAAGCAAGTATACACTGACATAAGTAACCAACTATGTACTCCTGTGACGTGCCATGTGGAGTACATCTCTCCTAAAGTTTGCTGTGAAAGTAGATAATACCGAGTTAAGAATTTCAATATACACTTATGTAAACAAACTAGCACACATGATTAAATATTCATCATACTGCAAAGTTCGTCGTTGCTCATATCATGTTTTTAATTAACACATCTCCAAAACTAGCTCATGCTCTGTACCATTTGCTTGTAAATAAGGCCATAGTTCAGCTACTTCCACGTAGTTGCCGTTGATGAGAGCTTCAACAAGATACGAAGATGCCGCGAAGGAACATGGAGAGTAACAAGAAATGTGTTCGTAACATTACACGGAAAGAGAAGAGGATAGAATAGGGGATACGAATTTTGGTTCGAGTCAGCTACAGTTTTTTTTTCGAACTTTACACAATTTCCTATTATTTTTTTCCATTTCAAAGTTCTTTACATTTTTTGAGAACCGCTAGATGACGCTATTAGTGAAATCAGCGAATAGAAGCAAATTGGCTTGGCATACCCTAATGGGTAATAAGCCATGATTATATATTTACAAATTTGTAAATGCATCGCTTTCAAATATACTGTCAATAGATAAATTTTAAATGAAATTCATATTCATCACCAATATATTTTCCATTTAGCAAAATATATGTTAAATTAATCAAGTAAATAGTTATACCATTTAGATATTAATATATGCAGATAAAATATTATTATTAATACATGAACTTTATACATGTCACATTTTTAAACGTTAATCAATGTATATTCATAGTAAAAAGTATAATTACTATAAAATCTAGCTGGCCAAAATAACGATATCGCTTGATAATCCAAAGATTCCGAATTCGAATCTCGCTTGTGTTCTTTCAACTCCATCTCAGAATCATCAAAATTTGTCGGCTACATATGACCTTACCAGTCGGGCAGCCGTAAAATTATTAAAAAACTCTCGGCATTACATCATGTATCTACCTATCAAACAAAAGACGAACGATTTGCTGGCAAGTTATGGTCATATATAAAATGTAACATAAGTTTTCGAAAAAAAAAAAATGTAAATTTAATCTGCTTATTACTACACAAATTAACATACATTAAGCTTTAATATTCAAGATTTATGAAGAGTAATTAAACTTTGATTTTTTTATAAATGTTTATTTATACTATGTAGCTTATCGATATCGCTAACAAATTTAGCATCTTCAGAGCCTACAGCTGGAAAAAGTAATTATTATAAAAAAATATTATACATTTATAGAAAGAAAATATAATAATATGGTGGGAAAGATGCTGAGGAGTAATAAATGTGTTTTTTTTTTTTATTTAATATAAAAAGGTAATGCACTTTAAATTTATAAGTTTTAGGTTAGGCGAGCATGCCAATCATAGAAACCGTAATGATATAAAATAATATAAAAGATATAAAAAATATATAAAAATACTAACCGTCAGAGAAATTTTAAAAGAGCCTTAGCATATTGATATTTATGTTGAATGGTAGAAGAATAGGTCTTCTCAAAGCCAGAGAATTGAAACTTGTGAGGAAAATGGAGTTGAACGGAAGTATGTTGTATAGTAAATTTTAGTTATTTTATTATTAATGATTGTATATCTACAGACCTCAAACCATAATATATCAACAGACAACCTTCACCTTCTTCACTCAGAAACAAAAATTCAAAATTTACATCTTCTAGAAAAATATGAAATCCTTAAACATATACACAACCACCATAATTTACATAAGGAAAACATCTTTTCCGGAACAACACATTTCCAAAAATCTCCCGTCTTTTATATAACAAACACCAACAATAAAATAACTAAAATTTACTATACAACATACTTCCGTTCAATTCTTGGCTTTGAGAAAACCTATTATTCTACCATTCAACATAAATATGAACATCAATAGAATATAACAAATTTTTCTTTGACATTAAGCAGCCGACATGCCAAAGGCTCTTTTAAAATTTCTCTTAAAAAATAAAATTTTATATCTTTTATATTATTTTATATCATTACGGTTTGTATGACTGGCATGCTCACCTAACCTAAAACTTATAAATTTAAAATTAAAGTATATGACTTCTTTATATTCTATATCACGCCTCAGCACCTTTCCCACCATATTATTATATTTTCTTTCTATAAATGTATAATAATTTTTATATTTGTAACAATAATTATAACTTGATGTATATTTTTCCAGATATAGGCTCTAAAGATGTTAAATTTGTTAGCGAAATCGATAAGCCACATAGTATAAATAAACATTTATAAAAAAACTCAAAGTTCATCAATAAAAAATGTACATTCAAATTTAATAAAGAGTTAGTAGCCCGTATACTTAGCTATATTCGACGAAGTTTAGTTCTGCCTTGCCCCATGAGTTTTTTACGGGTTTTAAAATTTATTTTGCGTACTTTTTGAATAATCTTTCTAGTAAGTAACGTCTAAAAAGTTTCAATAGGTCTCGTACGTTAGGAGGATTGTTTTCGTGGAGTCCAAGCACTGTGCTGTTGTTCAATCATAATGGCATGAAGCTGGGTTAGACCAAAACTTAATATCTTTGTTTAAATGTTGTAAATTGATGAAATCAAGAAATTTTATGCATAAACCTCTAACACGTCCAACGTACTGTCTAGAGACCACTGCTTCCGAAATTGCTGCACATAACATTATTTTACCTGAAAACTTTGCTTTCATTTTAAATTCTATATTGAAACTTTTTGAACGTTACTTAAAAGAAATATATACAACCATTTGTAAGAGCTACAAAATTAAAACATTTAGACGGATTTTTCAAAAGGTAAATAAAATAAATTTTACAACTCACTAAACTCATGGGATAAGTCAGAACTAAACTTCGTCGTCTGGAACAAAACGGGCCACTAGCTCTGTATTAAACATGAATATTAAACCTTAAGCTATATTAATTAATAAACAGATTCAATATACTTTCCTTAAGCCACAGTATCGTCCATTGAAAATGTTGGCGAAAATTTATGTTACACATATTATGTCTGATTTCTCAAATTGAAAGAGTTTTTCATTTTATGCAAAAGTTTTGACTACAAGAAAAAGAATCGGAAACGCTCGATGCATAATAATATGGATGGACCTTAAAGGTTTTAGACCGCAAAATATATAGGTATGTCAGAGGCAAATCATGGCTTAGTATATAACATTTAAATACTTAAAACATCGTCTTCTTGTATGATTTTGCTTTTACAAAACCATGTTATTAACCATCATCTACAATTTTAGTTCCCCCAAAAATTAATCTCCCGATTGCAAATTACCCACATTCCCTGCTTTGTCCACGTGACACCAGGAGGCCTTCCACACATGCAGAACTGACACGTGTCAATTCCAGCGGATGGCGGAGCTACCATACCGCGGTACAAGCGACACCAGCACCGAGACCGCAGCCGTTCAATTAGCCGGTGTCACTGTATTGCACACTTGGGCATTCCATTACTCGATCGGACCTCTACCGAGGATCGAGGATCGAGGGGCACGTCGAGTATATATCGGAGAGCTCAAAGAAAATTATTTATCTAGAAGAGGAGGATACTCTAGGGATTAAAGGAAATTGGAACAAGAGCAGGTTGAGTGGAGAGGAATAATTATCGTCCTTTTCCCTTTGGAAGAACAATGACATTGAACAATATTATTTCTTTCCTTTTTTTGTAATTAATATTTTAATAGCACTGTATTCAATATCGGCTACCACTGTTCTTTTTAGAGCCCTGGATTCTATTTGCTGTCTTATAAATCCATCAGCCCACTCACCAACTGTATAGATAATTTCAAAATCATTTTGGACCTTTCAAGTGAAAATTGAATGAAGTGTTGCATGATTTTTTTTAACTTCCGTTACCTTTAGGTAAGGAAGGTATTGTTTTTGGTCAAAAAATTCGATAGTGAGTTTCTAATGAATAACCACGTTTTGGGATCCCTAGAACACTAATTTACTATTTTTACAATTATGTCTGTGCGTGTGTGTGCGTCTGTGTGTGTATGTGACGATAGTTTATGCAGACATGATTCGATTTTGGTTATAATTGGTCCACCGAAGAACCCTCATTTGCAACTTTTAACACTTTTTCTTGAAAAAAAGCAGTTAAATATCATATTGACATTTAATGTTATTATAAAATTTAAAGAATGTATTATTCTCTATATGATTGCATTGCATTTAATAATTCATATTCAATAGATATAGAATTAAAGAAATTATAAAGATATTAAATTTTATAAATCAGCTGTGCTGGCTGATTAACGTGCTGTTAACCATGAAAACTGCTAATATATTCAGGTAATTAAAATTGACAGATGTCAGTATCAATGAAAAGAAAATGAATGTGGCAGAGACTAATATATTGAGATAGATGTTGGGGACGACGCGGAATATGTCATGAGGAGAGATGAAAAATATATTGAAAGAAGAATGAATAGCTTGGTAGTAGAAGGTAGAAGAAATAGAGGAAGACCAAAGATAAGATGGAAGGACTGTATTTCGGAAGATTTAAGAGAAAAGGAACTGAATGAGGACGACACACAAAACAGAAATGAGTTCAAATTGAAAATAAAATAAAAAAACAGCGATCCTTAACGAACGGGAAAAGCTGAAGAAAAAGAAGATGTCAGTGTCAAGTGCAATTTCCATAGATTGTTTATGAAATAATTTTACTGGAAATTTAGAATTTTTTGCAAGAAAATTAATGTATGGAATTTGTACATAATACACAGGATTGGTGGAAGGTAATGTGCTGGCCACATCAAATAATTTTTCTTTGCTTTAATCGAAAAAGTAAAAAAAAAATATTTTATCCGTTTTCTTCTTTTTCTTTCATATTACTCTTTCTTCATGAGAAAATTATCTCTGAAAATACAATATTTAAATTGCCGGCTATTCTGTCGTCTGGTGACGTCAGAAAACTACTCACCAATGAAAAAGTGGCTTACATTTGCCCCCGGCAGAATTTAAACGAGTGACAGTCGTGACAGTTGTCATACTAGTTACTAGTTCTATCCATACTACTGATTTTTATATTTTTTTGTCCCAAACATCTATAGTTTTATGCTAGTGTTCCCAAATAAAAGTAATAATAGAAAAAAAAACAGTTTTAGTAGTGTCTCAAAACGAAGAAAAAAGAATGAAATGGTTATCTCTAGTAAACATAAACCATTTATAAAATCAAAGTTTCATTCTGTGAAGATCATTTTGCTGTAAATATTTTTGTAATAAAATAAGAAATATTAAATATTTTTAAATTTTTATCTTTCCAGTTCTGTCATTGTATGTATGTATGTGTGACTAATCTCGGCCGCGATAACTCCAATACTACAATTCCAAAAATTACAATTTTTACTTATTCCTCTTACATACATATGCAGACTTGATTAGATTTTGGTTCTAATTGACACAACCGGAAGTACCCTCATTTGAAGGTTTTAACAGTTTTTCTTTAAAAAACGCTGTTAACTATCATTTTTTCACATTTAATATTATCATAAATATTAAATTAAATGTTTATACTTCATATTCAATGGATATAGAGTTATAAAATTATAAAGGAATTAAATTTCATAAAGTACCCAGTTATGTTATAACCATGGAAACAGCTACTATATTAAGAAAATTCCAATTGAAATATGTCAGTGTTAAGTACAATTCACACAGAATGTTTGTGTTATAATTTTACTGGAGATGCTAGAAACTTTCTGTATGGTAATTGTACAAAATACATAGAACTGACAAGAGGTAATGTACTGGACAAAACTTTGATTGGAGTTTGCACAAAATACATAGAACTGCCGAAAGGTAATGTGCTGGCCACATTAAATTTTTGTAGTTGTCACTAAATACTATATTACCTTAAAAACAGAAAATTATTCATCCTTCTATTTGGCGTAGCAAATACAAATATTCATAGTTTTAATTATAAAAAATTACTACTAGGATTTATTTTCTTGTGTTTAAAAGGTTGAAAAACTGGAGCCTTATATCAAAATTATTATTTTCTTGTCTTATTTCACCCTGCTTGTCACCGGATCCTGTGATATTTCACCCATCCTTTTATATCTTGCAAATTCGTTGAAAATGAAGCCCAGTTCATGAAACGAAAGTTTCTTTACGCTAAGTTTATCTAAGTGGTACTATATTTCCTCATAACGCCGACAACTACTTCACAGATGAATATTACTATATCACCCTCGCTTTCTGTTGGAGATAATTTGGCGACAGAGAAACTGCAAAGCGCACGATATATCAAATTATCTGTTAAAATATCGCAATATCAAATTAGGGGGAAACAAATTTTAAAATGGATCATAAGCACAAGTTGCTATGGGGTGCAGTGCATGCGATAAACAACCCGCTCCGCCCTGCAATTTTAATAATTGAGTCATATTCATCTTCGAAATGATTGGGTGCGAATTTTTATTTATGAGTAAAAGGGAGAATTTAATAACTTTATTGGTTTATTGTGGAAACAAAAAACGCATATGGGGTTGAATGCACCAATTGCGATGATGGATAAGTTTTAATCAATTATTGAATTTTTAAATTTATTTGGTTTTGATGTGATGATTCAAATAATATGAATCAGGGGACGAACGAATCAGCGGGACAATGAAAGTCACAAGGGAATATAAAATTTATTTTATTATTTCGATTACACAAAAAATTCACTACATAACAATGTCGTATCAAAAATGGATATATTAGCCACAGTATAATATTTATGTATTAAGGGCATAAATAAGGGAATGTTTAAATATGCCGAGTGCTATAACCTTGACTATATCATAAACTAATAAGAATGCATGATTTTCATTAGTTAGCACGTATTACAGCGGTTATTATTAAGTAACCATGGTGAACGAATTTATGAACTTTAGCATATTCGAATATACCAACATTCTTATCTTCACTTATAGCTGCGTTTGGTTATGTAAAAAAAAACACAAATATATATATATATATATATATATATATATATATATATATATATATAAATTGTAAATGAAATGATTCAGTTTGTATAAAAAACAACAGCACATTAGTAAAAAAAAATTCGATTTCATTCCACTTAAAAAAATATATTTCAAAATATTCTCCCAGAATCACATATTTATCCCAATTCTGTACTATATAGGTACTAACTCTTAGCAACATTGCTACAGCAAATAACCAATGATAATGGCGAACGCTGAATAAAAAGAAAAAAGACAAACTTTACATTTTGGTTACAATTTTTAACAATGTTGCTAAGACAGTAAATTTCTTACATAATTGGGATAAATAATATAGACTATATCGTTCATTAAGTTATAAACCAATAAGACTGCGTGATTTTCCTTACCGTTCTATATATTCGAATATACCTACCTTCGTATATTCACTTGTAGGTGTGTTTGATTATTTTGTTCTATGTACAGTAAAAATTTTGAAAGATGTCCGATCAAGGTCATCTACGAATTGTATGAATTCAGATTTTGCTCCGCCCGTTCTGACAAATTCAGTAGTGTCGTTTGCCTAAGGGTACATAAGATACTACTGTTATTTTATTATTATAAAAATATGTTAGAATAAAAGCATTCAAAATTCAAAAATAAGTCAATTGATAAGTTTATTAACAAATGTAAAACCAAATATGTGAAAAATAAGATACTGACACAATTTTAGTGTCACTGACACTGACTGAAAATAAGTTATTGATACGACTATGAATCAAGGTATGTATTTGAATTAATAAAAAAAACTTACGTTAGAGCGAAAGTATTATCAACAACGAGCATCATTTTAAAGTGGAATGTCCTAACTTAGTCGAAAAAATATAATTTTTTGAAAGACAAGCGTGTTATATTCATCCTTATCGCACACGTGTATAGCCTTTGCAATGGAGAGAGATAAATGTATGCCAATTTGTTAATTCGTTCATGATACAGATGACCTTGAACGGACATATTTTTTACTGTACTCAGACTCAGAACGGTCAATGTCATTTTGAATTATATTTACAGAACATAAAGTACAATCTTATTCCTTCGAACACGGTATCGAGCACATAAATGAGTCTGGAATTATACTTTGAGGAGAAAAATAATGCTTTTTATGCTTTAAGTAGACATCTCAAATGACACTGACAGCAGTGACAATGACAGCTCCAAATGGACCGAAACAAATAATTGAACGCACATATTATTTGACAGCAAGGCATTGTTAAAGTAAAAATTTAAAGAGTAAACAAATAATTATTAGGATCACAAGCTTGTGATAGGTTACGTGGCATACAGTTTGACATTTTTGTCAAAAAAATAGGCTGTAGGCCTATTTTCAATTTACTTTCTGCTTATTAATTTATTTTTTATTCATGATATAGTCAACCTATATACAATTCAACAATCGAAAATTCTCGACATACTCAACGTGTTGCCTGGAAACACCACGAGACCGAAGGTCTCTCAACGCGTCGGGGATTGCATCATCGGTCTTGTACGTTCTTTCGAAGGGATTACGTCATTGTTCGCGAACATGCTATCAGTAGCGGCGCAAGCATACTTTTCTCTCAGGGACGCACGTCACAATAGGAATATGAAAAGATTCATTACGATATTTTTCTATAAACAGTACAAGTATTCTTTATTTTTTAAATAATTTAGTACCGCTTCGTTTTACAAAAGTAACAAGAAAAATATAGATTATTAAAAAATCTATCAAAACTCGTAATACAACAATAATATAACCTTTTAGTTTATGTTATGTTAAATAAAATATACAGAACAAAAACTAAAAGGTTCTATTAAGAAAAATCAGAAAATATATTCTAACGCATTCAAAAAAGAAATAGTTTAGGTTAGGTCAATTGTTTCACGTTCAAATTAAATTTTAACTACTCTACCATGAGCGTGCTGTACATATTTCTCACACAAAGATGCGTTTACCTTCGTAGAATTCTATTTCGAAAAAATATCAATATTGAAAAATATGAAAAGTGGATCTTCAAATAGGTGCTTAAATTATGATTTATTTGAATCTGTTTCTTGGTAACTTTATAGGCCCTCGGGCGATAAAAGCCAAATTGCGCCCGCTTTTGAGGGCAAATAAACAAGATCAATATTTCAAAATAAAGATACTATCTATTTACTGAAAAAATATTTATGAACTCTACACCGTAACTATAACATCGTTCAATGAAATCTTTAAAAACTTGCATCCAATATGGAATAATAATATTTTCATCTTAAGTATGCCAGACAGAAAAATAATAAAGTAATAATAAGTACGTTACGATAAAATGAAATTGGATTCTAGCAGCAATAACAACGTTTATTGTTCTTGGAAATGACCACTTGAATATCCAACATTGCTTAATATGCTCGTCTATTGAATTTGCTGAAGTTAATACCTAATATCTTTATATTCCCGCAGTAATATTCTTAAATCATTTGCTTCAATTGTATGAAGAGGCTTAATATTGTATTTGTTCTGCAATATGCTGACGATAATAACTCAATTTAAATATACTCAGAAAATATTTCAAAAATGATGAAATCTGGGACCTTATTATATTTTTCCTAACCTATACTGAAGTCGGAATCAAACAGCTCAATTACAAAATGACATAAACAAGACAAGACGCAAGGCACAAGACACTGTCCCGAGATACGGTAGGCAATTTAAATAGCGTATTGTGCTGCGCAATTATTATATATTGCAACGTTATTCTGACAAGGGTCACAATCCGAACCAAGAGCACTCAGTAGGAGTTCGTTACCGAACAATACACAGCCTGAGGGATTTATTAATAAATAAACTCACCGTTTTTAAGACGATGAACACAATAAAGAGATAATAAAGAACCAAATAATTGAATGTTCCCTCAAAGTACAACGAACTGGTTTTTGTGACGTATTACTTCTGACTAATTAATTATGGGCAATCGATGTTATAAATAACTTGCGAAAATTCATTCAAAGAAGATAATAACGACGAGGAGGCTTTGAAAATTTCAGTAAAGAAAGATGTTTATTCAGAATTTAAGGAGCGATCGCAGAATCGGCTGAAATCTTAACAATACGTTATTGAAATTTACCCTAATATTATAAGAAATTTTAAATATCTGGTCTGTTTTTAATTAACGTTGATTTTGGTTTCGTTACTAAAAAAACAAGTATATCGTTTTTCTTTAAAAATAGTAGTCTTCCATGAAAGATTACAATGGTGTATGTGACCAAAATTGAATTTAATAATTTCTCTTACATTCTTAGGAAATTAATAACAGATAAATAATATATTAGGCGTAGGAAACATTACAGCTTCAACATTATTCATTTTACTTTCCATAACGCACAAATCAGGCACAAAATTCAAAATAAATATTAAAAATAATATGTTGTGGCCAGTACAATACGTCTCGCCACTTGGTTACATAAGTATAGGGCCTTAACAATCAGATATGGGGGCCCGCGTCAGAATGATAAGCGGTAATCATGTACATAAATGTAAAATGACAGAATTTTTAATTCAAAATTTCAATATTTTCTATGTTCACGTGGTTAATATGTCACCAAGGGTGTGGATTTTGCTTGTCTAGGAAAATAAACTACATGGAATTGGAAAATCACGAAATTTAGAATGAAAAAATATGAAATTTGACATCTATGTACATAATTACTAGCTCTCATTCTGACACGGACCCCCATATCTGATTGTCAAGGCTAACAAAGTCACATGACTGCTTGCACCCTATTGTATATAACACTTCTTGCATACCTACACTATACCCCAAAAATTCTACTTATATCTAGCCTTTATATGTAGATTTTTTTAAATTTAAATCATTTTATGAAGAAATTTTGTTCTACTCTTCTAATTTTTCGAGATGTTTCCAATTCTTTGTCAGGATTAATAGTTTAATAGTATTTCTGAAGTGTATGTGCAATATACCTATAATTTTAAATATTTAACTATTAATACAATAAGAAATATATGTATGTATTTCCCAGAAAAAGTCTTCAGTAATGTCTCCGGATTTCTGTCACTGACATTTATCTGTCAGTTACAAACAAATTTTCAACTATTTTCCATGGCATTCTTTCGGCTGTAAAATTTATTACAACAGATTATTTTATATATTATATTTCTTTTATCTCTAAATCTATAGAATATATAATAAAATATTTAAATGTATCAGATAGAGAATTTAATTTTCTTTAATATTACCTAGAAAAATTTTCAAAAAATAATATTTAGAAGATTTTTTTTCAAGAATCTTCTACTTTCGGTTGTCCAATTGTTACCAAAACCTTTTCAGATCTTCCCATGAATATCCGATGGAAAATACGTAGTTAAACAAATTTAAAGTCTTATAGTTTTTGAGTAATCGTCCTTCCAACATCCCACATACACACATCCACACACACATACACACACATCCACACACACACACACACACACACACACATACACACACACACAGACATCATCGTAAAAATGTTATAATCGGATTCTAGGGACCTTAAAACGTGCTTATTCACTAAAATCTGGATATACGATTTTTAGCATGAATTCAATACCTCTCTTAGCGAGAGGTAAAAAACTTACTTAATGGCAATGATTCGACAACTGGGCAAACCAATAAAATTCTTCTCTTTCATTCCTTTGAAAAATGGTGGCCGGAATTAAAAAATCTTTATACAAATTAAACAAGAACATTTTTTTTTAATAATGAAGCTCTAATTTTATAAATATGTATAAGCTTAATTCGCCGGTAACGCGAAAAATATAATAAGCAACACGGAATGTACGCATAACATCCTGGAAATTTATTAGGCCTCGGTCAATAATAACTTCCTCGAGTGTTAAAAACTATTGTAATTGAACTTATTTTTCGCGAATTGCTGAAAAATAAATGTAAATATCTGTAGTGGAAATGATAAACGGTGAACTTGTGCGAAGAAGAGAAAGAAAGGCGAATATGAAAAACATGTTGAGCGAAGATGTTTTCAAACGATTTCGCACTATGGCCGCTTCTATTTCTTTTTTGAAATTTAGCCGCTCGAATGGTTCGCTGTGCTGTGAGACTTCGTCCTCCGGTAACGATTCTACAAGTGAGTATTTCCTTTAAGGATTTTCATGAGCACTCGTTACATTATCCTTTTTTGCCGCTGCCGTCGATCGTTCGCAATCTTCGAATGTTGTGTCTTTTATTTGGATGTAATTAGGTACAGTACATTTCTTTGAGTTGAGAAGCGCTCGAATAAATAAAACACAGATTAAATTGGAGTATATATTCCTTTCCTTGTTAAGCGATCAACGACGTAGCGATATATTTTTTCTTTCAGTGGAATATATAGCAAATAATTCTCCTAACAAGAATTGAACAAAATTATATCTTAATTATAATTAAAATAAAATACGGTTTAATTTTACTCTCTCATATTCAGTTTTCAGTTGAACAATACCTTGTAAGATTTAGATTTTTCGTTATTACAAGTATTATTAAAAGGGCACTAGTCCACAAAACCATCATATTGATTTAAGATCGGTACTGCCATATATGACCCTAAACGCCTATTTTGTGATGAAAAGACACACTTACTGGCAAATATATAGCTATGTATAACAGGGAAAAGTTTATATTTATTCACGAAACGTTTGAGACACGATCCTTTTCAATAGCAAACGCATTTGCGGGTAGGTGCCATTTCAATAACAAAGTGAGAAAACTCATTACTTACACATTAAATTACTAATATTGTGTTTACTTAATTTTGAATTTTGTTCACTGTTAGCTAATGGTTCCAAAATTATGGTCCATGGCATAACTGGTATTGGGAAGTTAAATCTGCATTTATTTTTATTTTTTATTTCTTTGTAGCCAGTGTACGTGTGTCTATGTTTTTAAATGGCTATGTATGGATCTTTCGGATCATAATGGCAAGTTATATATTTGCGAATAAACGAAATACACCCCTAAACATTAATTTTGGTGATCCTGGCATTTTAAATTCCATCCTCTCATAACTGTCTTTCACACAATAATTTTTTAAAATAGGCGAATTGGTTTCATTAATTTATTAATTTTGAAGACAAATTATCTGTGGATCATTTCGTATTAATCTTGTTTTTCCATATTCTTTTAATTAGAGCTTCATTATTAAAAAAAAATGTTCTTGTTTAATTTGTATAAAGATTTTTTAATTCCGGCCACCATTTTTCAAAGGGATGAAAGAGTTAAGAATTTTATTGGTTTGCCCAGTTGTCGAATCATTGCCAGTAAGTAAGTTTTTTACCTCTCGCTAAGAGAGGTATTGAATTCATGCTAAAAATCGTATATCCAGATTTTAGTGAATAAGCACGTTTTAAGGTCCCTAGAATCCGATTATAACATTTTTACGATGTTGTCTGTGCCTGTGTGTGTGTGTTTGTGTGTGTGTGTGCGTGTGTGTGTGGATGTGCGTGGATGTGTGCGTGTGTGTGTATGTGAGGACGTTGTAGGTACGATTTCTCAAATTCTATAAGACTAAAGACCTGTGTAACTACGAATTCCTCAATCTAACAGTAATGAGAGGAGTTGAATTGGTTCTGGTTCTGGTAACAATTGGACAACCGGAAGTGTTAGTTTCTAAAAAAAATTCTAAATATTATTTTTTGAAAATGTGTTACTACAAATACTAAAGATAATTAAATTCTCAATCTGACATATTTAAAAAAATATTATATCTCCTATAGGAGATATAGTATACTAGTATAATAATATAGAATAATCTGTTGTAATAAATATTTAAACGTATGTAATTGACAGATAAATGCAAAATGTCAATGTCAAAAATCAGCAGTTTTACTAATATTACTGGAAGATTTTCCTAGAAGGTACGAGTGCATTTAATATATATTATTGTATTATTAATTAAGTATGTATGCTAATATTACATTTATCCTTAAGAAATACCACTAATACCGTCAATGAATTTGAAGAATTTTGAACATATTAGAAGCGTAGGACAAAATTCCTAATAGAACGAAAGAAGAGATACAATTTCAATTATTTGTGTGTACAAAAAATGTTAAGTTGGTTACTTATAGGGCGCGAACAGTCATGTGACTTTGTTGGCCTTGGCAAGCAGATATGAGAATCCGTGTAAGAATGACGGCTAGTAGTTATTTATATAGATATCACAACTTTCATTTATCATAATTTACCATTCATATTTGCCTGCCAAGGCCAACAAAGTCACATGACTGCTCGCACTCTTTGCAAGATAAAATGAAATTGGCGAGAGGTATTGTGTTGGCCACAACATATTGGGTGTATAATTTAACTAAACATTTATATTTTTACACATAATTGGCATTTGTTTTTGACAGGCCATTGTCCAATCACTTTACTTGTAATTTTTGCATGATGCAATATTTAATTTTCATAAATTTATCACCTAATTGTTGGTAACGATGTATATTGTTTACATGAATAAATAAAAACACTATATGAAATAAATCAGTCTATATACAGTTTATTTTTGTGTACTATAAAATTAGTAAAAGGTGACAATTCATTTACTATAGAAAGTCAATTTTAGGTCTGTTAGGTTATTGGTTTATTAGGTTTATTGCTGCGTCCATATAAATTGTATGTATGTGGCAGTATTTTATTTCAGAAATTGTGAAATGTAATTGTTTGGTTGTTAGGGATTCAATTTGAAGTTTCAGTAGGGGAAGGACCAAAGTATAACTGTATCACGCCACAACAGGTGTGAAAAAAATCAGTCTCGTTATTTAATAGCTAGACAGCATATAGTCTAAAACAAACTACAATCCTCTAAAAGTTAATTCATTAATTAGAGTTGTTTCAATTAGTCTAAAAGTTAATGTGAAACAATTATTTGTGTTAGAAAGGTTGCTCATTACCATTAAGCATTAACCTTCGTTCTCTTACTTAATTTAATTAAAACAATTTTTCAAGAGAAGGAAGTTAAAATGGTTATTATTATTATTATTATTGAAAACCTCTATTACACAGCACACAGCTTGTTGAGATGTTGACTAGTAGGAAAAGTAACAGACCATTTTTATTTCAAGTAATTTTCTTTATCGAAGTAATTAACAGTTCAAACCAAGTCAAAATTCTTCTCCTTTCTCATTAATTTTCGCAGATTCTCCTTCGTAATTTAAAAATAAAAGGTGTGGGAGTATGATGATAATATAGTAAGGAATAAACAGTAAGTTTTCCTCTGTGATCCCTAGCCGGAGTCTTGGCGCTGTTTACGACTTCTCGCGACTCGAATAATTCTTCCAGAGACTAAGTGGACTGAAGAGATAAATAGGGCGAGTGGGAGTCAGTTAGAGGGGGAGGGGGAGCCACGGGAAGCTAATTACTAATTGGTGCGCTGCACTGGAATATTCTGTTTTTCTACCACTTCATAATTTCTTCTCCAACAGGATATTCACCGGTGCAGGGGTTCTCAAAATTCGAAAGCAACAGTAATAGATACTCGTTTTTAGGAGAGCTAGTTTCTATTTATTCGTGCATTACTGTAATAACGATTTATCTGTAGTAATGCTGTCAAAAACTATAGAAAATAGGACCTATCAGGAACTATGGTTAATCAGCTAACTGCGATTTGCCGGTTTAACTTCGAAACTAGACTAATAGAACTACCCGGTTATACTGAAAGAACAAGCAACAAATAAGCGGTTAATACATACATTATTAAAGCAAATAACGATTTTCTTAGAAAAACGAATGAATTTCTTCATCAATTTCATTAAAATATCAGTGAAAGTAGTTCTACAATTTATTGACAATTATAATATCCTTTGTTAACTTACTTTCTAAATAATTTAATTACTGTTCTAATAATTTAAAAAAAAATGGACATTTTTAGAATTTTGTCTTATCGGCTGTTTAGTTGACGAGTTTGTTATAAAATACATATAAATATATCATCATAACATATTACCCATTTTTGGGTATTCCAATCTGTTTTTTAATCCCAGTTTTTGGTAACGACGATATACAAGGTGTTCATTATAAGAGCTACAAATATTTTTATACTTTTACATAACGATGTTTTGGAGAAAAATGCATGTAAAGATGACATTAATTTTATTAAAATATGGCTAGGAGTATAATAAGAGTGCCACGAATAGAAAAAATAAATAATGTTATTTTTTACATAGAATTAAAGTGCCTTGACAAAAAGAATATTTTGTGAATATTTTGTTCTTTTAATTAATCGTAAATGTTAAGTCAAACAAAATATTCACGTATTTCTTTCACACATTCTAATTCTAGGTAAAAAATTCTGATGTGGCCAGCACAATACCTTCCGCCAATCCTGTGTATTATGTACAAATTCCATACATAAATTTTCTTGCAAAAGATTATAAATTTTTGATATTATGTGATTCCCTTTCTCGGCAACTGAATTCCATACTCCTGATAACAAACAAACCACATGAAATAAGAAAATTATGAAATTTTGAATGAAAAATTATAACACTTGTCAGTTATGGACATAATTAATTGCTGTCATTTTGACACGGGTCAAAGTCATGTTACTGCACGCGCCCCATACATAAATTTTCTTGCAAAAGATCCTATATTTCCAGTAAAGTTATTTCATTAACAAACTATGCAAATTGCACTTGACACTGACATCTTCTTCTTCCCATTCGTTAGGGGGTCGCTATTTTTTTATTTTCTTCTTCCACTCATTTTTGTTTTGCGTGTCGTCCTCATTCACTTCCTTTTCTCTCAAGTCTTCTACAATACAGTCTTTTCATCTTATATTTGGTCTTCCTATGTTTCTTCCACCTTCTATTAATATATTCATCACTCCTCATGACATGTTCAAACCAATATGTAATCGTCTCTCTTATATCTAGAAACTTCTAACACTAGAGTTACTTCCCTTATTCTTTCATTGATTTCATTTTATTGATACTGACATCTGTCAATTTGAATTACCTGAATATATTAGCAGTTTCCATGGTTAAGTTAGCATAGCTGGCTGAATTATGAAATTTATATAAAATTTATTATCGTTATTCTTCTTTAACTCTATATCTGTTGAATATCAAATATAAAATGCAATCAAATCGTATAGACAATAATATATTCTTTAAGTTATAATAACATTTAACTAATTTTTTCAAGAAAAACTGTTAAAATCTTCAAATGAGGGTATTTCCGGTTGACCAATTATAACCAAAATCTAAACAGGTCTGCATATGGTTGTAAGGAAGAGGAATACGCAAGAATTGTAATTTTTGGAATTCTAGTATTGGAGATATCGTGCCCGAAAACGCGGTCACACACACACACACATATACACACACACATACACACACACGCACACTCGAACACACACACACACATACAGACATCATCGTAAAAATAGTAAAATCGTATTGTAAAGACCCTAAAACGTGCTTATTCAATGAAAACTCACCACCGAATTTTTTGACCAAAGACAATACCTTCCTTACCTAGAGGTGACGGAAGGTAAAAATAACATGCATCATTTTACCTACCATAACCATAAGCAAGGTAGTGTCCTCGGTTAAAAAATTAGATGGTTAGTTTTTAATTAATAAGCATGTTTTAGTGTCCCTAGAACATGAATTTACTATTTTTACGATAATGTCTGTCTGTATGTATGTGTGACGATTTCTTCGGATCGCATAACTCGAATACCATAATTACAAAAATTATAATTTTTTCGTATTCATCGAATTTAAATCCAAAGGAAGACGTGATTAGGTTTTGGTTATAATTAGTCAACCGGAAGTATTCTTATTTAAAGGACTTATTTTTTTCTATTTGCATTTTAAAGAAGATTTGTCGAAATCTAAAGGGCAACTTCTGTTCTCGAAAAACTAAACTCCTACGTTTTTAAAAATGTGCTTGTACTACCTTGAAGACTGTAACATATCATAATCTTTAACGATTTTAAAACCGAGGTTGCCGTAAACCGAAAAGTAAGTAACTGGAGTATCTCCAACATATAACCCTTAGGATAAAAAGTGTAGTTACTTCTAATGACAACACTACCAATAGATAATGTAATGCTCATCATGTTTATCTCCACTTTATAACCCATGCATCTAGTTGAAGCACCCCGTGATAAAATCTTATCACCCATCAAGTTTGATGTTGGTGTATGAAACAAGGTCGAACTGTAGGGAGTAGGAAGTCATGTGACGATTGTCGCATCTCCGTGATTTGACCCTCGAGTCTCGCGGGATGTTCCAGGCAGCCCTTGGATCGCAAGGGCGTAGGGTCACTCACCATAAATTGCCGACGACAGAAATTCAATAACTTTCACAATGAACAGTGTAAACTCGCTGACGCGATGCGTATGCCACTAGATGAAGAGCCTCGTTCGACCAAGTTTATTTTCCGAAAGGCCAGGTACACAAAATAAAAACGAAGGAGCTATGTATACATGTATGACTAAAAATACAGTTTTTAACTACAAATACAGTTTAATTTTTAAATATGTCTGGATCATGACCTTCTGTATGATGATATAAATTAACAAACTGGCATACATTAATCTCTCCCATATTTTATGCATTGACAAGAAGTGTGCGGGATAAGGATGAATATAACACGCTTGTCTTTCAAAAATTCATATTGTTTCGACTAAGTTACGACATGCATTTTAGAATGATGAATAACGTAAGTTTATTTATTTCGGACATATTATCTTGATTCATAGCCTTGAGTATAGTGTGTGTCAGCATTTTATTATTCATATATTTAGTTCCCCACTTGGTAACAAATTTACCAGTTGACTAATTTTTTAATTTTGAATGTTTTTACTGCAACATATTTTTCTAACAAAATAACAGTAAACCATATAAAGGAGATCAAAAACTGTTCTAGTAATAATACTTTCGTTTTTATACTATTTTTGTAATACTGTAAAAAAATTAAATAAAAATTATTTGAGGGAAGAGAAAATAGTCGGAATACAGTCTAAATATGTTTAAAATCATTATTTTATTCATTAATAGATGTTTTTATTTTTAAAACTTTACGTACTTATAATTGATGAAAGTCACGTTTTTGTTAAAAAACAACTATTGTCATCTAATGACTCTTGGTTACAACGAACAATACTTACTTGCTTCACTATTTCAATAAAATGACATCTTATGCTACTTTCAACGGCTCATTCATATATACCATTTATTTGACATACAAATTTTAATCACGAAAACAACGTCATTGTCTACGTGTAGACAATGACTTATTTTACGTAGCGTAGATTACAGGCACAACCTTGCTTGGGTCTGGTTCCAGATAACTAAGATAGGGCCATGTTACAGTAGATCTTACAAGTTGTAGTGACAAAAGTGACTAACGCTTAAAGCCCCCAGCTAAATAATAATACTTTAGTAAAGAGATTTTAAATAAATTGCTACTTTATAAGTATTGTAGCCTTTCACATAGCACGAGCCCCGTCTGATAAGAAGAGATCTTCAGCTTCTCCATACATCACTTACATAATTCAGAAATGCGACGCTCTCCGCCGGAAACTCGACGCTGCGCTGACAACAGACACTCGCATTGTAATTGTTGGTTTTGGTTATTAAATTTTATAAACTACCGCTCTAATGAAAAGGTTACTCCAGGACAAATGTTTCAGTAACTCTACTCTTTGTTAATTAAAGAATTTTGTTTTGTTTGATATCTGACACTTTTAAAACAATGTGCTAACGATGTCTCTGAAAAGTAATGGTTGTTGGGAAATTACAGGGTTACAGTGTGAGTGCATTATGTTTGACGCCTGTAGTTAATCTACAAATGCATTTGGAGGTTTTAATAGTAGATGGATATGGTAAAGTTGTGGGTAAATATTAATAACTTGTTCGGAACTTTTGAAGCTAATGCATACACTTCTACTTCTAATATTCAATGTACTTCTCTATTCAACCATATGTGTTGTGACGAAGTCACATTTTTTCTCTAAAGCGAGGATTTCCGGCAGTCTTCCACATTCTTCACAGAGAGTATCCGGTACAATCCTGCCGACAAACCAGGTCCTCAGCAGCAAGTCCGTGTGTCACTTAATAGGGCTAAAGAGCGTTATGCACTAGTCAGCCCAGAATTCTAAGGAAAAACGGGACTTAAATAAGTATTTTTGGTCAAAAACTTTCCTTAGACTTACCTGACAACACGTGGAGGTCACTAACCTCCGCCAAACGACGCCACTATAAGTCACATGCTGCATCCATCCGTCCTGGTCACCTCTGAGGATAACATAGTCACAAACTCATACACTTTGCTCCAGGAAAAACACATGGAAACGACTTGACATTGTAAAACATTTATATACTGCGTACTCCCTGATTAACGAAGGATAAAGGGAATTATCATCCCTAGTACCACCCCGAATTTTAAAAAAATAAATTTGTAGCCCCGAAATCCCGAGAAATAGAAAAGCCACCTGACCGAGGCAGCCAATCAAATACGAGCCGCAAAATCCAATCCCAGCAGCCGCGGTAGTTTGAACGATACCCGTTAAAATTCGGGTATAAAAGACGGCCATCTGGGCCTAAAGAAGCATTTTACGCTTAGGGTTAAATAACAACCAAGCCTAGAAGCCCGAGTTCGAGCAGGTTCTACCCTTAGGGTTAAATAACAGCAAAGCATAGAAGCCCGAATATGAGCGATATCAACTCACGCCGAACACTCGTGTTGTCGAAGTCCACGACAACAGATTGGTGAGTGGCAGTAATAACATTTTGAAACCAGCCGTCAATACACATTTTATTATTGCCACTTTCTTCTCCAGGTTTAGTGTGTTAATAAACATATTTTAAGTTTTACACATGTTCACTGCTTTAATAATAATAATCCTGGACCTCTGACTAGCTATCTTCATCTTCACTCCTCACAGACAGTAACAGAATGGTGTCCGAGACCCAGAAACAATAACAGCGAGGATTATAGTCACCACAGTATACGGGTACTTCTTTCTTAGTTATCATCTTTACTTTTAATTTGTTTATACTTATTTTCATTCCATATTCTTCACATTTTACACAATTTGTATTCAACTTCATCTGAAAATCTTCCTCACTTTTTGCAAACACAGCATGATTATCAGCATATTTCTTTCTGTCTGCCGGACTCATCAAGCCGCAAGGTTTTAGCCATTGCTACATATATTTACAATGTATAATTGATAAATCTATAGCATTCGAGTGTGATAAATAATAATAACCTTCATTGTATAAACTTTATTACAAGTATTATAATTTTGGTGGTATAGATGAGGATGAGTCAATTTTCATTATATTTTTACACATGTTCACGTTGCATTTATGGAGACGAGATGATGAAATGACAGCCACAAACATTCAAGCCCATGGTGGGAATCAAACCCACGACCCCAGGATCCGAGCGTTGACAATCGCTTTCAGCGCTGTCGGAGCACGCTGCCTCAACATAATCAGTCACCGAGGCTACTGAGTGTGATAAATATAAGTAGCTGTATTTATTTTTTTACGACAAATCACACATTGCCGATTCGGATGACATAACTGCGAAATAGAAGATGTGCATTAACACGCTCGGCCACCAAGCTTTTATACATTTAATTCAAGTAAAGTTCCCTCAAATTCTAGCCCAGGCTCATAATAGTTCGGCCTTTTTATATTTTCAACAAATTATATATCCTTTACAAATGGTGAAAAATTTCTACAAAATTATTATGACTACTTTAAATATAGACTTAAAATATGCAAAAACTATGAGCCAAATAATGGTGATAATAGTTTGATCAGCATTTCAGGGGTAATCTTCTATTACAAATTTATCTTCTGTCTAGACTCTTTACTTGTGGCATAATATTATAAAAACAACTACAAAACAATCCAGTGCGTACAGTAAAACCTAACTTGTAAGACATATGGGACCCTCTACTAGCTAGTGTTTCACGAGATTCTTGTTCTTGTCTTGCTTTTTCTTGTTCTTGGTTGTAAGACACAAGACAACACTAGCATAGAACAAGAACAAGATTTCTTGTTTTATGTAAACACACAAAAAATAATTATCATACTACGCCGATTTTAATGCTGCTGGAACTGGGAAAACAAAATGATAGTGACACTATTTTATTGTTTACATCGGTAATGAATGGTAAAATATAAAACGTAATTAATTGTGTAAATAAAGTAAAAATTTATTCAAAAGTATAGTAAAAATAATTTATTTATCAGCACGACTATTTATATTGCTCACAGTGTTTAATAAGTATAAGCATAGTAGGCTTCTGGATGATTCAGAATTCAATCGATTTCGGTGTTTTCTAATGACCAGCAATGCTTTTGAAAACCGTCTTTCCGATGGAACAGAAGTTGCTATAGTACTGGTATGTCCTTAGCCATTTTCAATAACATAGAGTACGTACACTCATAGTTCATCCATCAGTCAAGAATACTTGTTTTTCTCGTCGACAAGTCTAAAGCTGAAATAATCATTAGGTTCTTGTCTCCATACGGATGTGCAAGAAATTGTTTCGTGTTTGGTTTGATTAAATATCTAACTAAAATTTAAGTCGTCTTTATTGCAGATGCTGAAAGTATTTTCTTCTGTACTGGAGGTGGGATTTAAAGCAGTGTTACTTTTTGCGGCAAGGTAATAACCTTTATAAATTTATTCAAATTATTGGATGACGCTACTAAAGAGCTCGGTGAATCACATCGCCATCAAGCAC
This sequence comes from Harpalus rufipes, assembly GCA_951394225.1. Classification (NCBI taxonomy): domain Eukaryota; kingdom Metazoa; phylum Arthropoda; class Insecta; order Coleoptera; family Carabidae; genus Harpalus; species Harpalus rufipes. The sequence continues at coordinate 15,310,582 of OX596284.1, read as the reverse complement.
AAGAAATAATCAAAATGTAAAAATTTCTCAACATTTGAGTAGGTTTCTTAATTTGTTTGTTGAAAAGGTAACCCGGCTAGTATCTGGAAAGTTTAGTAACTGTAAGAAAAAAATTAGGAATATAATTGCGCAGGGTAAGGTCTCCATGGTGACGAGGCGCTACTACTTATTTATAATATGGAAAAATGTGAAGTACGCCGGAGCAACTCAACCGGGAAATGCTGGAGGAATTAAAAGATGGATTGAATGTGCATGGAGAAGTTATGCGCGATTCCACGTATTACAATTCTGTTCAAATCGAGATCGAGATTCTCGTCTTGCTTTCAACCAGAATGTCACGCCAAATATTTTATACTATTGTAAGGGTTTTTGCATTCTTATATAACATTCTTATTATTCCTTATTTCAGTCAAATATCTGCGATTTTCAATAGTCATTTTTCACTTTATATTGAGACGATATTTCACGAAAATAAAACGATAAAAACTATACTTTTGTTACTCTTATATACTACGATTATTACAATATAAAATAAGGTATTTCACGGTAAAATCTGCGCATAACAAAAACAAAGCAAAACAAAATCTGATATAGCCAACACAATACTTCCCGCCATTTAATTTCTATTAATTCAACTACATACCTACATATTTACTAATACTGGAATCTTTAGTTCCTTTAAAATTGAAAATGATTATTTTTTTGACAATCATTTCTTTGTCAATTACATACATTTGAGCTGAACTGTATAACTAAGGAGTTGTGTTTAAAGCTTAGGCTCCGGGATAGAAAAATATTAATGCAAACCTGTAGAAACTTTAATAGGCTTTAATTTTTATAATAACATAAATTGCGAAAAAATAACATTTAAAAGTATTATTTGAAGAAAAACTTTTTTGAGCTTCAAGTAAAGTGCCATTTCTGGTTATCCGATTTACACCAAAATCTAATGGCTTCTGTCCATATTACAATAAGGTAGAAATACATGGTTTCAAAATTTTCTGAATGATAGTATTTGAGTTATAGTGCCCAGAGGATCCATATTCACACACATACACTCACACAAACACACGCATGCAGGCGTACACACACATACACACTCACATCATTATGAAAATGTTAAAATCGAATTCTAGGGATCTTAAAACGTGGTCATTTACCAAAATTTCGATACGCGATTTTTTCACGATCCCTATACCTCCTTTAGCATGGGTAGCAGGAGGTAAAAATTGATTATTGAAGAAATAATTTCATAGATTTCACTAGGATTAGAATCCAAGACCTTTCTTTATCTATTAGGGTGGTCTACTAAATAAATTATGAACTTGATGATTTTTTTCACCTGTATACTAGTTTAACTGAAAATACCTTCCTGTTGGTTAAGGAATTTAAAACTGAATAATTCACTGTTCTGAATGTTACTAAAATGTATAAAAACAGTTTTTAATATAAATATTGATTGTTGTCATGAAAATGGAAATTATATTTGTGTTATTTGTGTAATCAATGATTGGCATCATTTCATTAATAAAACATTAATATTGTTTGCAAAACTAGAAAAAAAAAATCCGCCTAATAACATGGTAGCTGGCGTCGGCATCATATTTGTAAATAGATTCCATAACGTATCTCACATAAATGTTTTTACATTGTGTCTGCATGTAACAAGTATGAGCGAAGCTGTGTTTCTGACTGAATTTGAATTTCGTTATAAAATGGATAAACAAACAATTTCCTTTAACTTGAATGTATTTCCAGCAGCTCCCGGAACAGGAACATGGAAGAAACATCACGAACAAAGTTCTAGCAATTCCGCCTTCGTATCCATTCCGTTTCACCTGCTACGGTTTTTTAAAATAAACTCCATGAAGGAGGAGAACGCACACTGCTCATTGTAAAACTCCATCAAAATTTATAGTGGAGAGTATACTAAGAATTATAGTATTTTATAGCTTTGTTTTCAAGAATATTTCGTCGCTGATAAAACAATTTTTTTGTTATTTATTTTATTTAAATATCTATTAAACACACGACTAGAGGTTTACCGGTTTGACCTGAAGTTTGGAAACTTGGGTGGCTTGGTTTGAAAAAGATTAACACATCAAGCCAAGTCTGACGTTTTAAAAATCTTGAAAGCAAAGCCATCGACTGTCAGATTAAAAACAAACGCACTATTATGCTAATACTGCTATTATTAAACGTCACTTTTAACAATAGCTCTCTATAAAGGTTCGTAATACAGGCCAATGTTGTTCAAACTTTAAAATTGTAAATATTAATGAGGTAACGTACTTTTTCAACGCTTCGGCACTTTTTGCGTATTTCCAGGAAACTAATGTTTAGGAAAATACAGCTTTTACACAGCTTTACGTATGTGTATCGTACAATATTTTATCTACGGTAGAATCTAATACCCCCATAAATATTTTTTTAAAATATACTTATATTTATAAATTAGGATAAACATGAGAAGTTTACCAGGGTAAACATATTTAACCTAGTTTTGTAAATTTAGCGTGTTTAAAAATCACTCGTTGCTCGGCAACCCGACTGAAACCTAGTTACTAAACACGCGTTTTACAAACTTGAAACTGACAACAAAATATCAATTTTACGCACTATCGTAGATATAGTAAAAATGATTAGGCAGAAGACGCTCATCATCAACCTGGAACAAACTTTATAAAATGAAATATAAGTTGTAGAAATGATTGGGTGTTATTTATTTCTAAAAAGAAGAAAAAAGATACTAATTTTAAGTAACTTGTATATATTAATGATATAATAATTTCTAAGTCAATTGTTATTCAATTTACGGAATATAAAATTATTTGAAATAATTGTAGTTGATTTTCATACCATACGTTGGTACTACTAAGAATGACCATGTTAAATCAAACAATTTTATATTCCGTAAAAGGAATAATTGTATATTCATTCATATATACTAGTATTTTTTTTTCTTTTTTTTTTAATAAATACACAATAATTTCTACAAGTTATATTTCATTTTATAAGATTTTTTCAGGTTGATGACGTGCGTCTTCTGCCTAATCATTTTTACTATAAATAAATAAATGTATCATCACGGTATATTTTCCATTGCTGGGTGTGCCAATCTGTTGTCTACGCAAATATCAGTAATGATGATGACATATTCGTACCGTGCGGGCTTTTATCGGGCGCCACCTCACGGACACTTATTGCTGGAGTTCAGAGTGCACCCTTCTGATGATGGCGAAAATGCCGAAACTGCCGCCAAGACAATGAAGAAATTTGTGAAAATTATCCAACTGACCGAGTGTTTTATTATTTACCAAATTTTATGAAATAAACTTGAATATTCAAAGTTATAAATTGTTTTTACGTTTATTTGATTTTAATGAGTTTGTTCGTGAGCATTTACAAAGCTTAAAAAGCTTGATAAGGCTTGAAAATCAAGCCAGGCCTAAATCTTTGAAAACTAGAGATGCCAAGCCCGATCTAAGTTTTGTTTTCATCAAGCTCCAACCAAGCCAAGGTTGAAATTTTAAAAAGCTTGAATTTTTAAGCCAGTAGACCTTTTCAATTAAAAGAGATAGAAAATATACGCAATGGAATCGCCTATAATAGTAAGCCTACAAATGGCGGGAGTCATGGTTATGTGCTTGTCATGAAAGATCTATGGCGTTTATATTCTTATTAATAATAATAATTATCTTTATTATCCAACAGAATCTCCAATTACAGGGTAAATAATATTTTTAACAAATGCAAATAATGATACAAAAATTAAAACACATAAATGTACAGATAAACATAGGACAAGTTTTAAAGAAAAATATCTTCAAATAAAGAATCTGTATTTCGACACATCACATGTATAGGCGAGCGCTGGAGAACATCAGTACGGGCAATAGGTAGGTGAAAACTGTTGCTTTGCCTCGATGCAATCTTGGGTATATGGATTGGGATGCGTGATAGCAAACAAGGTGAGTCAATGCTGTTATGAAGAAGTGACCACAGGAATCGTGCGTTGGAAACTTCTCGCTTATAACTCAAGAATAGTAACGAATGACGCTCTAATAAGGAATTGAAATCGTCGCGATCGGGGTATATGGTCAATTTTATATGAAAGATATTTCATAAATCTTTTATGGATGCGATCAAGAGGAGAAATTTGAGTGGTATAAAAAGAATACCATATAAATTGGAATACTCTAATTTACTAATCACGAAAGACAAATGCAAAGATTTAATAGCAGAAATGTTCTCAACATTTTATAAGAAAATGAAACCAATAGTTTTTTTGGCTGAAGAACAAATATTTAGTATATGCTCATTAAATCTGAAGTTATTAGAGAATGTATTACCTAGATCTTTAATAGAGACTGTATGATACTATATAACATTTATCTGCATTAATGATGAGTTTATTATCATTACACCGGGGAATAAGGATGTTAATATTTGTTTGTAGAATAACTGCATCAGCAAGTGAGGAAAATTTACAAAATAATTTGATATCATCAGCATAAGCCAAAGTGGAGCAGGTGAAAGGATCTAATAATTCATTTATAAACAAAATAAATAATAAATGCCCTAAATTAGAGCCCTGAGGTACTCCAGACGTAGCCATAAATATGAAGGAAGAAAAACCATTGTAATAGACATAACAATATCTATGAAAGAGATAAGAAGCTAAACAAGATAAAAATAAAGAAGAAGAACCAAATTTTAGATGTATAATGTGAGGAAAGTCTTTGAGAACTTAAAAAAAAAACTTCGCAAAAGAAATTACAAAAGCCTTTATTAAAGTTAAAATGTCAAACGACGCAAATTTTCCCCAAGAATACAGGTATTTTAGGGATTACAATATTTTTGAAAGCCCAGCTGGCAATTGCAGACGCCGTTTTACTTACTATGTGTAGAGATAGAAAGAGCTAGCTGTTAAATTGAAAACATCTATTCAAGCTAAATGATTCCCATTACTTATTTTTATTTTTTATGTATTTAGATTCCTTATTTAAGTGCTTCAATAATTATAATACAAACATATTTGGGTAAAATTATATGAAAATGTCTTCCTAGTCGTTGTAAAAGTTTAAAAGCTAGCAAAACAGTTTGAAAACAAGAAGCCTGAAAGCAATACGCAGGAAGAAGGCAAAATATATTATTTGTTCTCAACTAGTTTCCCATTTCCGTAATCTTCGTGAACTACAGAAAGATATTCTGTTTCATTCAATTCTTTCAATCTCGCCGGATCAGACTGAGATATGCTTTTCTTGAATAATTTACCACTGATATTGGATGCGTTAGTAAACAATATTATCAAGATGTTAACTTCCATTTATACAGAAGTTAGATGAGAGATATATATGTGTATGTTAGTGGGTGGACAATACAAAAGAAAAAACTATTGTTTCTTCCCATTGTGGACTATTCGTAAGATATGATCCCTTGTTAGGTGAGTGTCCACAAGTTTTGATTAAGTTTACATGTTTACCATGAATGTACTGTCTCCCAAATCACATTTATGTACGTGGACGTACAGCTGTATAAAATGAAAACCACTTTGCATGACTCAGGAGAATAACGTACAACGTGTATTCGGATGTTTTATGTTTGAAATAAAACATTACATCCAAATGTAAATATAAATTTAAAATCAAAGAGTTATTGCATATGAAAAGGTTAAAAGAGGAAAAGTTCATCAGTCTTCGCATTCACTTGGGTTGAAATTTTGAATAATCCAGCATGCTCAGGGCCGGGTTTACATATTTATATTCTTTTACAATATACCCTACAGCTCAGATGTATTCATCTACCTGCATTTTACTGTTGAATCTGTTACTTCAAGAAACTTTTGCATCATTTGAATTAATGTTTAACACAGTTAACAACATGGAATACCATTTTTTTGTCTTGTTACCTTCTTTTGTTAGAATGCCAGGTCCGTTTTTATTTCTTTACAAAGTTGATGTAACAAATTTGGGTAGCATTAACCAGTAATGATTTGATCCTTATTTCCTTCGCCTCGCTGGGATTTGAACCCAGTAGGATGGGACTTTAATGGTACGTTGTGGTTTAGTAATACAGCATCTTACTGGATATAGAAGGGCCATGGGTTCAAATCGTTCGCCGATAACTGATTATTATAGAAATTAATTCGTAAGAAAAAAAAATTAATATACAGATATAGGACATTTCTCGATTGTGATGTGGATAAGGTGTTAACAATTACTCGAAATCTCAGTCAAACAGCATTTGTTCTTACGTGTGCACACTTGCACCTTCTTCAAAGTTTATAACAAGTAATATAACAGACTAATATATTGACGTGCGCCCCGGAGAGAAGTATACGTGCGCCGCTGAAAGAATGTACTAGAGCGACGACGTAATCCCGGAATTTTCCAGATGTTGAAATCCCCGCGACGCGCCGGCTAGAGGTTAACTACGCCGTGACCCACTTCTTTTGTATACAGGTCATTGTCGCTTTAGAGGGTTCTAGAAGTATATCAGCTGTATAAATACCGGCCGAAAGAAAGCGGAGGGATAGTCTGATATATATAAGCAACGAGCAATGAACTTGGTGATATAAATATACAGTTTACCAGTTGTTAACATAAATAAATGTAGTTATATAAATAAGTGTAGTGATATAAATATTGTATAGATAAATAATCGTAGTGTTTAAGCATTTAATAATATTCTTAGTGTTCATAATTATTTAATCATAGTGTTAGTTGTTTTTATTGTCTTTTAATATTTAATCCTTAATTATTTTATCGTTTAATAAACGTATTCTTTTATTAATAATATTTGTCTATGTTTTACACTTCACCCATATAAATAAAAACGTTACAATATACAAAATAAAATGGACATTATCACAGTTACAGAAAGATCTTACAGATTGTTACACATCATGTGCACAAAATACATTCGTACTAAACATTGTTACGCAATCATTGGTGTACAGACGACCAATAAGAGTCCGTTTGATGATGTCACCAAAAATCCTTCCGCAAGATATTTCCGCCTATTTTCCGATTTATCTTGTTGTCGATTTTGAGAGCAAATGGATGTGTGTGTGCTCTTTGAATTTTTTGTTCGATGTGTAAAAATTTGAATGTTTAGTACGAATATATTTTCTGTACTTGATATGTAACAATCTGTAAGATCTTACTGTAAGTGTGATAATTCCCATGTTATTTTGGTTGTATTCTTTTGTTATATTACTTATTATATACTTTGAAGAAGGTGCAAGTGTGCACCGAAACATCGATGTTGTGAGAATAAATTCTGTTTCACTGATATTTCGAATAATTGTTATTATTTATTGTCTGTTTAGTTTCCGCGTTCCAAGTATTTTTTTATACTTGCATGTAATATAAAACTGATAACACTGTCATAGTGATGAAATAAAGAAAATATCGTCACTCCTTATTACCTACACAGATATCAGTAATGATGATGACATATTCGCAACCTGTGGGAGTTTAGCATGCGTCAAGTCACAGGCACTCATTGTTGACGTGGAAATTATATCACAGGGATCACTTTTCTTCCAATTAAACTTCAAAATAATGTTGGCGTCGGTCGGAGTCAAACCAGATTCCACAGAATTCGGGACCAGACACTCAGGCACATTACCACGAGACACGAGACCCCATAGTAATGAAGATGTCTGCAATGATCATTGTGAAGGAAGTGTGTTGGAAACCGGTCCTGGTTGGTGAAACCTTGCGCAGGTACGGGATCGCAAAGCTCTCCCATAAAAACGAAATCAAACCGTTGCTCGGGACGCGTACGAGGGCAATGATAATTTATTAAAGCTCAACAACTGCTGAGTCTGTATGCGAATCCTCCGTAGTCTCGTCCCGTCCCGTATAGGTGTAGGAGTGTTTTGCATCGGGGCCTGCAGAATTCCCAGCGGCGATTATTTCCACGATTGAGTGACGTTGAGGGAGATACGGACAGCTCGGGCTGACACATGGCTCTGTTGTTGCATACACTGTACGAGAACGGAGTAAGACTCGACGCAGGATGGCGCAGTAGAAGACGATCCGCCGCTATAATGGTATTGATCTGCAGTCGCAAGGTGTCTCCTCGCCCTCTCCGACACTCCAACCCTCTCTACCCTTCAGTCGTGATTTCAGACCGATAAACATTCATTACCTGAACTCGTACTCGCACTCCCACTGCCTCTTCGTCCGTCATGCCGCTATCGTCGGACACTCAATTTAACCCGGCTCAATTTAGATTACCAGCTGACCGAGACCACGACTCCACTCTTACTATTACTGCATCGTCTTCAACACTTTTTTAAATTAACTCCGAACCCTCCATAAATGATAGTTACCGGGGATAACAGTGAAATTGGAAACGAAGCAAAAGCTTAACTTGTACGGATTATTGTGTTACACGGCGGAAGAAAAAATTACAAGCGAAAGAAAGGGAGAACAGGAGATCACCGGCCGCGAGATAAATCAATGTTTTTTAGTGAGCGCGTCGACACCCTAGGGGAGACAGGATGTGCCTCTAACGTTGCTAAATTATCACGCCGAAGCGCGCCAATCTATTATTCACAAGGATGCTTACCTTCATTCGCCGGAGAGGAGTCTGATCGCGAACGTTCCAAAATAACACCTTGCTATTGATTTCTTTTATCTGTCACATCGAAAAGTAATACTATTAATTGAATCGTCTAGTTTCAAAACCACACAAATCTATTTCTGGCCAAAAATGAGTTAAATACTATAACGGATTCGGCTTCTCATTTTTCATAACTTGGTGTGATGTTTATATACTAAAACTTCAACCAATTTTTATGATATTTACGCTTAAAATATAGTTTGAAAACCAGTTGGGATATAATGCTAGCAAATCCAAATTAGTCAATCAGAGCAACGTTATGGAAGTCACGTAATCTTATTGGGTATACATTTTGTTTAATAATGTCAATTGTTTCTTTGCAGTAATTTATTAATGGAATAGTACTCTTTGGATTTTATTAACTATTAAATTTTCAAATAATTTAAATAAATTATAATAATTACACAATTTCAGAGTATAGGACCGAACATAATACAATTATTTTAAAAAAATCCGATGGTTTAGAGAACATCACAAAGAAAAAATGATGTTTATGTTTCGTGGGGAAAATATAAAAAATAAAATGATTCTTCACAGGACGCTACTATAGTTAATAAGGAATCTGTATGCCGTATCAATTTGTACAAAGTAGTTGATAAGCCAATAGTCCGATTGTCTTCAATTTTTGCTAGCGAAGTTTGACTTATTTTTTTTAATATCAATCAAAAATAAAAATTTAGAAAGTAAGATCAATGAAATCAGATACTGAACCCGAAATGTTCAAAATCAAAACTCTACAAATCTATTTTTTAAATTTAAATTCTAACATTCGTAATTAGTTTACTGTATAACACTGTAAATTTATTAAATCAGTGTTAATGTTTCTCCAGGAATTTAAAAACTGAAAATGTGTATTTCCATAAATTGTTCAAAATTTGTTAAGATAAGTTTTTAAAAATGAAACACTTCTAAAAAGTTTCAGCAAGAATTTTTTATTTATTAAAATACATACCTATATGTACTGAATAACTTGTTTACCGAAAAAAAAAAAACATAATTTTAAACTTTTCAATTAATTCTTAAAAGAATTCACAATCATTGTAATGAAGGTGACAACGAAGACATTTTTAGCAGGGTTACTTCATTTTCAACGAACAAATGATCATGTGTTATTTATTGCTTGAAAGGTAGATTCTAACAGAGACACGTTGTCACTATACCAATCAATTATTTAATCATGATGGTGTTTAATTCGGTGATTGCTTCCTAATCGAGTATTCGTATATGTTCTAAAATAACTCATCGGTATTGATTTCTTTAATCTGTGACACGACAAACTACTTCCCGTATTAATTGTCCAAATGTGAGTACATGCCACTGTGATACTTTATTTACGTCGATTAATATGATGGTGATTTAAAAATAGCTTATTGATTTATTTATCATAATGAAGTATGAACAAAAAAGCGGAAGATGAAAACCGAAGACGACATAGAACGAACGAATAACAGAACTTGGAAATAAAAAGCGTAAAAAACGGAAGAAATGGAAAAGATGGCAAAGGGTAGAAAAAAGTAAAAGGAATGGCTTGAAAATTAACATATGATATTGACCTAATGGAGGCCGATTCCTATAGGATTCTTTACAGTTAGACTTAGGTGGTTCTTGTACCTATAGGCTCATAATAGTTCGGCCGTTTTACGTTTTGAACAAATTATAAAACCTAAAGAAATGGTAGGACATTTCTACAAATTTCTTTCAACTGGTTTAAATATAGAGTTTAAACTTACAAAAATGAATTTCTTATTCAAGTACTCCGCCACTTAAATTGGGTTACATCGCCTTTATTAATAATAACAACGGCTTAATTATATTAGACATTGTATTCACAATTCACAAATACTGCCCATTCTTTTGTTAGAAGTTAGAGTATTGTTCCATATGTCTTGTTTTACTGAATGCACTGAATTTTTACGAAGTTATTTATTGGCTGAAAGTAAAGGGTATCGGTAGAAGATAATTTTGGACTAGAAGATGTCCCATTAAATGCCGGTCAAATTATTATCACCCTTCATTTGGTCCAAAGTGTTTGTAAGTTTTAAGTCTATATTTAAAGTAGTCGAATGAAATTTGTCGAAATATCTCACCATTTATGTAGGTTTTATAATTTATTGAAAATGTAAACTGGCCGTGCTATTATGCGTCTGGGCTCATATATACAGGCTGTTAAAAAAATAGTATCTTTTTTAAGGTTTACAGTACTGACCAAAATGAAAAAAAAACTTAATCTACATTGGTCTGATCCCAACTGTTTCCGAGAAAAACGAAAAATCGATGATATTAATCGAACAAAATTTTGTCATGTCGGTAGACTATAAAAAATCTGATGTGGCCAGCACATTACCTTCCGTCAATCCTATGTATTATGCTCAAATTCCATACATAAATTTTCGTGCAAAGATGAAATATTTCTAGTAAAATTATTTCAAAAAACTATGCAAATTGTACTTGCGCTGACATCTTTTCTTTAGTTTTTCCATTCGTTAGGAGTCGCTATTTTTTATTTTCTTCTTCTACTCATACAGTCCTTCCATCTTATCTTTGGTCTTGCCCTGTTTCTTCTACCTTCTACTACTAAGCTATTCATTCTTCATCCAATATATTTTTCGTCTCTCCTCATGACATATTCATACTAATGTAATCGTCTCCCTTGTATCTTTCTAAAAACTTTTGTCACTCGAATTGTTTCCCTTATTCTTTAATTCCTTACCCTATATTTCCGTGTCTTCTCCAATATCTATCTCAACATCCTCATCTCTACCACATTCATTTTCTTTTTATTAACACTGACATCTGTCAGTTAGAATTTTCTTAATATCGTAGCAAATTCCATGGTTGATTTATAAAATTTATAAAATTTAAATTCTTTATAATTCTTTAACTCTATATCCATTGAATATGAAATATAAAATGCAATCAATTGGTATAGATAAGAATATTCTTTAGTATTTATAATAACATTAAATGTCAAAAAATAATATTTAACAGCGTTTTTTCAAGAAAAACTGTTAAAATCTTCAAATGAGGGTACTTTCGGTTGATCAATTATAACCAAAATCTAGTCAACTCTGCATATGGATGTAAAGAAGAGGAATACATAAAAATTGTAATTTTTGGAATTCTAATATTGTAGATATCGCGGCCGGAATTATAGTCACTCACACACACACACCACATATACACACATCTAAAGACATCATCGTAAAAATAGTAAAATCGTATTTTAGGGATCCTAAAACGTGCTTATTCATTGAAAACTCACCACAGTTTTTTTTGACCAAAGAAAATACCTTCCTTACCTAGAAGTCACGGAAAGAATAAAATTTTATTTGAAACATTTCTCTCAATTTCTAATAGTTACGAAGTTAATTGAAAATTATATACTGGCCAAGGTCGCCACAACATTTAACTTAGTACAATTATTTAATTTAAAAAAAAAGCCCATGTAAGATGACCCCTGAAAGGTAAACAAAAAGTCTCATTTAATCGAAGTCGTAACTCATAGTTTACGAGATAGCAGACGTGAACCCCGTAAAAAATCATTTTTCACTGCCTTATATCTCGGATACTATTGAATTGAAGATTGGACTTATGTTGATCAAGCGTTTTTACTTATTTTGGTCAGTACTATATGCTTTTAAAAATTTAACCTTTTTAACAGCATATATAAATCTCATTGGTTGTTCTTGCAACTACTCACAGAATGCAGGCAGAATAATCCATAGTAGCGATCAAGTTTAATTAATAGTTTGTCTAATAATTGCAGCTAGACAAAAAGTGCTAATTTAGTAAAATACTTAATTGATTATAACAAAAACACGAATTCCTCTCTTGGATATTCGGTTGAGGATGACACAGTTTGTTGCTTTGATTAGTGGCATTCGGAAAGTGTGCCACCCGTGCGTAAAGCATCTTTCTCAGCTTGGGGCCGTGTTAACAATACACTGAGTCCCGTGGGAACGCCATACTACTCGTAGGCTGTCTCCTTGCAGCCGCTGACAACTCTACGCACGTAATAATCATCCTGCGTGCTGCGCCATGCCTCGTGCCTCACTCACACACAGAAAAACACTCCGTGATTGTTCTCGGATGATGGAAGGGTTCCAGAATGCTTTGCTTGTTCGAGGAAATTAAATTGTTGGGGGAATTACCAGTTTTCACATATTTGACAGATTAATAACGATACTACGTCATATATCCTAATAACATTTTGCTTTATACTCAGACCACCTCAATTTACCCAACAAAAAAGTATTGTTTCCGGTTTATAACATAGTACTCCAAGTCTAAATTTAGAATGGTTTTGTTCCTGATATTCGAATAAATGAAACTTCAGTTTTATGCTTAATATCAAAATTTTGACATCAATATTGACATAATTTTTGGAGTTGCAGTATTCGTACCCAAAAGAAATATCAAACAAAAATAGCAGTTAGTTAAAGAAATACTAAGATTATTTTACTATATAGAGTAAGCAGGGATCTATTCAATGCTTGTCTTCATTTCAACAGAGCGGCACAAATAATGACACGTTGGTATTCAATGTAATTATCACTGAAATTATTATTGCATCTTGTTACAAAATGTTAGGTTTTATTTTTCGCTCCACATCTGAATTTAAAAATCTTCTTTGCTATAAAACACTATTTGAATCTCTAGTTCTCAGTAAATTGTACTATGGCTCTATTATTTGGTTTCCCACACAACAGTATTTAATTAATGCAATAGAAGGTATTCAAAAGAGATTTTGTAAAACTGTTTATTATCGTTTGTTTAATTTTTGGCCAAATACCGATTATGTAACTCTTCTTAGTACCTTCACTCTAGAACCATTATTGATTAGGCATATTAAACAACAAATTGTATTTTTGTACAAAATTATTAATTATCAAGTTGACGATAGTGAATTGCTTTCTCAATTAAATTAGATTTGACATTTGATATTTTTTGACATTCATTGCCACCAGTCTTAAAAAAATAAATTGTACTAATCTATTAAAGAACTCGAATGAGCTATTAACGAACTCTTTTGGGTACTTATTGTAATAACCTTTTTACAGACGCAAAATAGAAAAAAAAACAATTATTATGTATTTTTATGTCCACTGACAACTAGATTAGACCTTATTTAGTAATAAAATTTAGAGCGTAATTTTTTTCTGAAAATTTTTTTTACATACTTTATATTGTTGCTATTTAAACGTATTTCATATTAAGAAGCCAAGGTGTTCAAAAAAGTTAAAATATTAACTTTCCCTATTTTCTAGTGTCTCTAAAAGACGTGGTATGTCCCCTTCGTAGCCTGTTAATGGTAACAAGGTACCGAGTGATAAATTCGTGTAATACATAGTGCTAATTTGGCTTACGTAATTTACCGACACAGGGATAGTAATACCAGTACATTGCGAGTAGGTAAAGTGGTAGATTTTTGACACCTGATATGCGGCTACAAGTCAAGTATTCTCCGACACTTATCGCTGAAAGGAAGGGCGAACCTGAGGTGAAACGTTCGCACCCACATGTAGGGGTCGAACTTTGAACTATCGTCCCCTTTAACCTTATTATCGGAGAGATGTTGACATCAAAACACCATAAAACGGTAGAGGACTTTCTGTAAACAAAATTGAGTTTATAACACTAGATATAGAAAATGCTTCAAATAAATAAACATGTAGGATTTGTTTTAGTGAATCACACAATTTGTAAATAATAACGTTTATTATTATAAAATGATACATAATGTTTCATTAGAATCGTCTTCGTCACGTCATGTCTTTCTTTCACCAACCTTTGGAAACTTATATGGCGAATGCCAGTAATACTCAATTCCAGTACATAGATGTCGCTAACGTCACGTTAAGAACCTACACATTTTACGTCTACATGTTATTTTGATGTGAGAATTAAGTATAATTGGCAAACATTTGAATTTGATGTGAATTTAACATTTGAAAATATTTGTTTCGGTTTCTATTTAATTCGCTTTGATTATTCATTGTAACGTCTGTGATTCTCCTAAGCAAGTTTTTAATGTAATATTGTTTAATTTTGTGCGTTCATATAAGTTGTTTCCAGGTTTTATTTTAAAGCCAGTTTTAATTATTTTAATGAAATATAAGTTTAGATAAATATAAGTATTTTGAAATGAAAATTTATGCTGCTTATTAATGAAAAATTATAATGTAACATTAAATTTGGGCACATACATTTTAATATCAAAATACATTTTTTCATAATAATCAATAAAACTAAAATACTTTGAATTATATTCAAACGCGGGTTGCCTTATTTTCATTTTCATTCTTTTCCAACCACCAAGTGTAATGTTCAGTTCAAGTACACATAAGTTTCATATCTAAAGAGTATATATTTTCTGTATTTCATTAAAAACAATAATGTCAACAGTCGATCGTCGTCGTAGTTACTGTTACTGTCATGGTGTCTGGATTTCTATTCCTACATATGTGACGGCAAGCAGATTCATAACAATTATATAACGCATTGTTCGCGCTGAGTATTCGTCTATTCCGAATGGATAGTGTACTCGCCTACGTAATTTATAAAAAGACTTGTGAAAGATTCATTGACTTAAATGGGTGGGGATCTTGTGGCTCAGTTGGTTAGAGCGTCTCACTATATATGAGAAGGTCCAGGGTTCAAATTTTTCACAAATTCTGTCCTCGTTTAATTAAATATTTCTTCGACCCTACGGGCTATTTCTTTGTTTGCAAATTCTTACATATACATTACTGGATTTTTTTTCTCTTGCAGAGTACATGATGTCGGGGAGTCCCCGAACGGGCGCTGGGCCTTACCCTGCCCGGTCCCCTCTTGCTGCCGCCCAAGCTCCCGGTGCAACCGTTGCTGCTGTTGCTGCCGCTACAGCTGTTGCCGGACAAGCGCACAGGTAGGTCACATATTTTTTTACGTATATTGAAATAAAATGGGGTCCTTCACTACAGTAACAATTAAAACATGGGTCGTTTATATTAAAACTAGACAAGCAAAACATAAACTAAAAGATTGTTTAATTTTTCCATGTTTCGTTTAATTTAAATGCTTCCCTCGTCTGTAATATACAATAATTTCTACGGAATAGTTCGCGATCACTATTTGTAGTTGCAAAATAAACACTGCTTATACTCGTGTGCCCATGAATATACATCAAATATAGAACGGAGATATTTAATTTATAAAATTATATCTGAAGTACGTAACATATATATTTCATAGCTCAAACACATTTACGTTTCTCAAATTACATATATCTCTACTTGATTAAAGATTGGACTATATTTACTTACAGTACGAACGTTATTATTACTATTGCAAAACTTGTAACTAAATACACTACTAGTATACTCGTATTGAGAAAATGGATCTGAAGTATATAAAATTACTTATTATTACAGGGGATAATTATAGACCAAAGCAATCACTATGTAAAACATGTGTTTTAAATGTATAATTACTAAATTAAAGGAGATTTCTTTTTACAAATTAAATTGTTCTGGAACTTAATTTAAATTTTTAAATTTAATTCTATTTCATTTAAAATACAAATGAATGCGGAAGCTTTGGCCTCTTTCCAGTAACTTAGTTTATGTTACAACTTTCTTTAAATAATTAAAACCAAACAAAAGGAAAGATAGCAATATTGTATAAATTTCTTCTTCTTCTTTTTCTTTATAGGCTATATGCCTATTCTTTCAAACTATTATTTAATTGAAATTTTCTTGCGATATTATTTCCAATTTTTTGGTGTCTTTCTCTTTTACCTTGATGAGGTTAGTTGTCTCTGTTTTTTACCTTCCGTCACCTTTAGGTGGGAAAGGTATTGTCTTTGGTCAAAAAATTCGATAGTGACTTTCTAATGGCTAAGTACGTTTTGGGGTCCCTAGAATACGAATTAACTATTTTTACGATGATATCTGTATGTGTGTGAGCTTGTGTGTATGTGTGTGTATGTGACGATCGTTTCGGATCGCATAACGCCAATACCACGATTCCAAAAATTATATTTTTTTCGTATTCCTCAAGTTTAGATCCATATGTAGACATGATTAGATTTTGGATATAATTGCTTTACCGGAAATATCCTCATTTGCAACTTTTTAGTTTTTCTTGAAAACAAGCAGTTAAATAACATTTAATGTTATTATAAATTTTAAATAATATGTTATTCTCCATATAATAATAATAATAATAATAATAATAATAATAATAATAATAATAATAATAATAATAATAATAATAATAATAATAATAATAATAATAATAATAATAATAATAATAATAATAATAATAATAATAATAATAATAATAATAATAATAATAATAATAATAATAATAATAATAATAATAATAATAATAATAATAATAATAATAATAATAATAATAATAATAAACTTTATTTCCTAACAGGTATACACCCAAAGCAGGAAAATGCCAAACATGAGTACAAATACATGAAAAATACATACAAGAGTATAAAAAAATACTAATTAAAATTATTAGTACAGGACTACTAATGGAGACTTAAGCATTGTTTCATCCTGCAGTTGGGTAAATAGAAAAAAAAATACGAGAGGTTGTAGATGGCACATGTATAGGTAATTTTGACAACACTGGAGTGTCAATTTTACCATTTAAAATGTTCGCGAGAAATGTAAGAGTTATTTGAGAATGGCGGGATTCAATGAAGTTAAAAGAAAATTCACTGAGGAAAATACTTTGTTGGATGGCATTTTATACTTCATATTCAATAGATATACAGGGTGTTCCTATACCTCTGCACGAAACTTTAATGATATAATTTGATATACTGATTATAGAACAAAAATATTTTTTTTTGAATTTCGCAAAAATAAGGGTAGTTCATTCCTAGGGAACATTTTTAGTGCCACTGGTTTCATAGTACATTTAATTACCTATATAATAACTAATTAATAAATTTTATTCTATAATCAGTATATCAAATTATATATGTCATTAAAGTTTCGTGCAAAGGTATAGAAACATTAAAGAATTATAAATCAGCCATCTATGCAAACCATGGAAACTGCTGATATATTCAGATAATTCATATTGACAGATGTCAGTATCAATGAAAAGAAAATGAATGTGGCAGAGATGAGGATGTTGAGATAGATGTAGGGGAATACACGGAAAGATAGGGTAAGGAATTAAAGGATAAGGGAAATGGATCGAGTGAAAGTGAAGTTTGTAGAAAGTTACAAGGGAGACGATTACATTGGTTATTGATTAGAACGTGTCATGAGGACAGATATATTGGAAGAAGAATAAATAGCTTAGTAGTAGTGTGTCAAGGTGTAATTTGCATAGTTTTTTTATGAAATCATTTTACTGGGAATATAGAATCTTTGCAAAAAAAATTATGTTTGGAATTTGTACTTAATACACAGGAAAGGTAATGTGATGGCCACATCAGATTTTTTATTAAAGAAGCTGTTATCATTTTATCTATATGTTTATTCCAAAATATTATTCTATCTCTTGTCAATTTTATAATATCTTGTACACCACATGTTTCTATGATGGTTTTGTTGTTATTTTGTCTACTAATGTTGTTCATTTGATGATTCTAAGAATCTTCATTTCAATGTTATTCATTAAATGTGTCGTTTTTGCAAATTAAAAAAACATGGTAATAAAAATAATATGTACATAAAATACAAAACATTTAGTTTAGTTCACATCATATACCTACTAGATTAGACAGATGTTTAACTCCATAAGAATATGGTCATGGTAGCTGTGTCAAACGAAAACTATATCTGTGTTTGTTCGCAATATGGACAACGTTGAGCACCGTCCAGTATTTAAAAAAAATTTTATAAGGAAAGGGCTTAAGACCTCAATATATTTTTAATGAAATGAAAAATGTATTGGGTGATACTGCACTTTCATATATTACTGTTAAAAAGTGAGCAGCCGAATTTAGCCAGTATCCTACCAGCTTGAAAGATGATCCAAAAAATTCAACAACAAAAGATACCGTCAACAAACTGCACGATATTATTTTACAAGACCTACAGTTGGAAAAGTAAGCATCTCAGATGAACAAACATTCGAGTTCCTATTATATTCTAACGGAATAATTATATATGAAAAAAATACGACAGCCGTAGTTAAGAGGATATTGTCCATTTCTGCCAATAATTTATATATCAGAACTATCGTACTGTTTAGTCAGGAGTTTTGAATACCATTCAGTATAAACAACTGATTAATGGTGATTAGCGAACAGTTGAGTAGCATTGTTTTTGTTTTGAAGTATTTTTCTCTAAAATAATCCATAAACGACAGATAAAAAAAATACTAGTCAATTGTTCGCTAACCACCAGTAATCAGTTCATAGTAATATTTTATATATTTGATGTAGTGTATAAACTCAAAGTCATAAAATTATCCAATTTGCTATAGTAATGTTGCTAAGACTTAACAACTTTCTTACAAAATTGGAGTGAATGTGAATTCCTTAATTGTCTGCTATCAAATTTTCTTTATCTATTTTGTAAAACAAGGAGATATATCGTCCCCCTGTTGTTGTTGGTTATGTTAAATTCTTGGTACATTGTCGCGGCGAACAAGTACAACGTACAACACGCACACATGTCACCTTGTCCAAGCCTACTTATATTTATGACGTGTCGTAGGAAACGTCGAGAACTTTGGTTCTATCATCACACAGCAGGGGGCGGCTCTTCTTACCGCCAGGCTGTCATCCGAACTTCTCGGGGGTAATTAATCATCCCCAACACCGGACCCCATTAAATAAGAACATCTGGTAGCAATTATAAGTTGAAAAACTTCACTGACAATGTTCTATTATTCGGTTCAAGTCGTTGGAATACGAGACGAATACATGCACTGATGCAGTTTTAACTTTTCTTATTAGGGAATTAATTGCTTTTTCATCAGACGCTAACTCTTTCACGAAAGGAGAAGAAAGAAAATTGATTTGATACGAAATGATTCTTAGCAAATTCTTATACCCTTATACCGGGTGTAACACGAAAAGCGAACCATAGGCGTTTAAAATGGGTAAATATTTTTTCCTTGTACCAAAGTGGTCTATTAATTTTAGACAATAATGCTTTCTAATATTTGTTGTAAAGAATTAAATTCTGTATCTAATTCAATAAACACATTTTATTTGCACACAATAAACTAGCATAATTCATCGCTTTACCTAAATGGAAGTACTTTGTTTAATTACAAAGCAGTTCCTGAAGTTATGTCCACAAATTTTAATCATCTGTCAGTGAATATTTAATGGCTTCCGTCCTGGCGAAAGATCCTAGTCGTTATATTTTACAAAATACAAAAACAATCATGAATTATTGGTAAGGTTCCGAGCGAAGTGGAAGTGGAACAGCCCAGCAAGCATGTTCCGTCATTCAACCCGTCACATGTTCAACGGAAGGCATAAAATATTTACATGTTTATGATGTTACAAGCCGTGTGGCAGTGGGCTAGCTGTCAGCATGGTTTGAAAACGAAACGCTCTTAACAAATGAAGGAAATTTCCGCACCGAACTAGCTATAAGTGCGTACAGCGTGTCACTGATTAAACTTTAATAACCATGTCCGGAATAAATGATTAATCATTTACAGTTGCCCTCTGTTCACGTGAATATTCATGGGCTGTACGTAGGTGTCCGGAGAAGCGCATGACCGACGCTCTAAAGCTCAATTTACACATTGCACTATATGATAGCCTATCTTTTATTTAATGTTTTTCTGGTATCAGAGTGGCCGATAATTTCAAATTTTTAAAATTGAAATTTGAATGAACCATTCGACAGTTAAATGGCAGTTAAATGACATAAAAATATCAAAAAAATATAACAAAATATGTACATCATCAAATTTAATTTATAGTAAAAATATTTAAAAGTCTCGAGGCACTAATAAATTTTCTGACTTTTCCATGATTTTCTGACTGTTCCTGACTATCAAACACCCTAAAAATCAAGCAACACTAATCAAAAAATTATTGGGTCAACTTTTCAATTGCATCAAAATTTCTACTATCTAGTTGTCATTCACACCTTCCGTCAAAAGAAAAAACGATTAAATGTCATTTTTTAACATTCAATGCAAAGAATATTTTATTCTCCATGCGATTTGATTATATTATTTTCTTTATATTCAATGTATTTAGAGATAAAAACTTATATAAATAATAATTTTCATAAATCTTGTTTTCTTTGTTGCACTGAACAGTTTCATTAATTCAATATTAGTAATTGACAGATATCAGTGTCAAGTATAATTCACACAATATGTATATGAAATACTAGGGTCTCGTGGCCGCGTGCCTGAGTGTCTGATCGCGAATCTGTGAAACCAGGTTTGATCCCGACCGACGCCAAATATTTTGAATTTTAAATGGTACAAAATTTACCCCTGTGGTACACTCTCCACGCCAGAAATTAGTTCCTGTGAGGTGACTGCTGGTAAAAGCCCGCACGGTACAAATGTCATCATCATTACCGAAATCTGAATACAAAGCAGATTGGCACACCGAGCCGTGATAATATATTATTTTTATTATTATTAAATAATTTGACGGAAAATATAAGAAACTCTGTGTGGAATTTATATAAAGAACATAGAAATGACGGAAGGTATTGTGCTGGCCAGAACATTTTTTTTCTTACCTCAAACTTTTGGATAAAAACTATCAAAAACCAACAATTCGCGATGATATCTGCAAATTAATGTAGTAACAACCAATGTCAATATTTCGCGCTTTTGGGAACGAGTGATTTAAAATCAACAAGAATTTTTCAGTGTTAATAAAAAATACCAAGAGTACCTTTTTGTGAAACCTGAAAATCTGTACTATTAATGTTGTGTTCAAATGTTACTAATTCTGTAATTTAAACTATCTATATTGCATTAAAGCCCTTCAAGATTTTATTGTCGTGTCTACATCAAAATAAGCATTTATGTTTTTATCCTTTACAATTTGACTTTGATTGTACTTGTACATAAAAATATAGCGCTTTTGGTCGACAACATATGTTTCGGTGAAATATTGACATTGGTTGTCCTTGCAATAAGCTCAGGCCTAAAACAAATAATGCAATGAATTTTTGTCCGTTTTAGTTGAAATTTATATGAGGTCCTATTGTAAATGAACCAGGCAGGATATCTGCAAATGTGTAAACCAGCCTTTACTCACTTCTCGTGCTCCTGGCTCGTCCTTTGGTCTTTTGACGGCTCAAAGAACGGTGTAAACTATATGCGACTCCGACATAATTTGTTTTACATATGTATGTGCCCTTCACCCGGTACCCGGTGCTGGTGCTCAAAGCTAATCGGAAATGTTTTATTAGAGATGTCAGCTGCTTTCAGCGCGCGCCAGGCGCTATTAAAAAGCTTAAACAGTGAAAAGTAATTCTTATTCACTTTGTAATTACATTAATGTAATGGAGAGTTTTGATAAATTGGGAAAGGGGTGTCCGTTTCTATTTCCTCTTTACACTGGGATAGGATGGGACTCCACTGCAGATGGGATTCAAATTGCCAACTACGAGGCGAATACAGTTCAAAATGATTAACAGTGCCTTACATTAATCATGCTACTATCAAAAGGGGCTTTTGTCTTTGAATACCAATACTGGAAACATTTCTTTACCTTCCTAATATTTTTTTTACATTATTTTCCAATGAAGTCCGTTACTTATTTATTAAACCGCCAACTTTTTAATTCACCCATGTACGTATTTTGTTTTGATTTCGTATGATTATAAAAAAGAAATTTTTAGAGTTTAAGAAATCAGTTAGCAAGTACTCTCTGATGTAGTCATCGACTACAGTTTCTTCTCCATTCAATTTAGGGAATCTTGTTGCGTATTTGGCATAGTTGGCACGTTGCAAACCGGCGTTCCACAAGTTGCACCAATAGTTGAGACACGTTAACTGTAAGTTTGCAACTCCTGATCCAAGTGTCATCTGCGTCCAGCTGGCGCTCTGCTGTCCATTACCGAATTAAAAGTGCGCGGTCGGTCACAGACGAGAGAGAAGAGCTGTGTTCTCTCCGTTCAGTGAACGCTAACCGACCACTTCATGGACATCGTGGTTGAATGTCCGTGATGTGGCTTGGCGTTGCCTTCCATTTCCAAATGGAAAGGTATAACGCGTTTCCGAATGTTTGGAAAGTGGTTCATTACCGGGCAAATTGCTCGAAAGGCCTTGGAACTCACTTGAAAGGATTGCCAAGTAGTTTTTGTGAAATTGAAGGATAATTCCCAACATTTTTACTGCTTTTAACATGATTAAAATACCGCTAACTATCATCTTTGCGCTTAACCATATTTCACACGGACAATGGAATTTATTATTTCCTTTATCATTTTTTATGGATTGAATTTCAGGCATTTAAATTTCTCTCTGATTATACAGGGTGTTATTTAAATAAGCGCATACGCTTAACCGGAAATAAAAACATAGATAATAAATGTAGCAATAATTTTTGTCCTAAATGATTTGTATTAGGGTACCTATATACTCAGGGTATGGCCATGACGTGCTCGCGTTTCGTCTGCCATTTGCGGGCCAGTGTCATATTCCTTGTTGTTGCGCAAATTATTACGTATTTTCGTGGCTATTTGTTTTATTTTAATGCAAAACACATTTAAATATACTTCTAATATTTATTTAAAGTGTAAGTAATACTTTTATTTTCTTTATTTGTGTATTTTCTTGAGATACTGATTACGATGACTGGCAATATAGAAAACACATAAAAATTACCATTATTAAGCACAAACATAACAAAACTAAATAAATCTTGTACTATTTTATAGAAAATATAGTAAAGAATGTTTTCTAAATTATTCATCCCAATTCTGTAACAAATTTACTGTTTTATTTAACTGTTCAGCTCACATTTTTTGTAAAAAAAAGTACTTAAGTTTGAGAAACAACATGTCAAGCAAAAAAAAAAAAATCTCCTTATCCAATTACATGTTTTCGAAAAATTTTATCATAGTACCATCTGGAAAACCATAAATAATGAAAGAGCAATACATTTCAGTTTTTTTGGTCCAGTATCTTCTTTGACAGTTTTTTTTTGTTTTTTGAATTATGATGTTTCACAAATAAATAAATATATTATCACGGCATATTACCTATTACTGGGTGTGCCAATTACCTTTGTACACAGATTTCGTTAATGATGATGACATATTTGTACTGTGTGGGCGTTTACCAGGCATCACCTGACGGACACTCATTGCTGGCGTGGCGCACTGTCACAGGGGTCAGTTTTATGTCATTTAAAATTCTAAATATTTGGCGTCGGTCGGGATCCAACCCGGTTCTTCAAATACTGAGGCACGCGGCCACGACGCCCCAAATAGGTGATTCAATTATAATTATTATTATCATTGTTAACGAATATGTATTGAGAAAGTCTAATGGCTATGATTTGCCGTGACACAATTGATCTTATATGTCAATTGATAGTGAGATAATTGTAAAAAATGTAGTTTAATTTGCAATGTAAACCACTTGTTCAAAATTTGCTGAATTCAGCACTCTTCACTAGTATAACGATCGTCTCTAGTAACTATAGAAACAGTTTGCATCTTTTTCTTATGACATTAATGTCTCTCTTTATTATATTATTTTTAGATAAGCTTCTTTAGTTAAAGAAGATTGCTGAATTATTCGGCCCAATGTTTCTAAGTACATATTGATTGTGGTGTGTTGATCGGTAAACCAAAACAACATTTTATTGCATGTCCGTTGGTGGTATCAGTTAACAAAACATCCTATAAAGAAACACAAATAGAAATGGGGCTGACAAATCTGCGAAGGGAACCCTTCCCTTGATGATGTCCACCACTGAATAAAATTTTATTTAATCAAAAAAGCTTCCGGCTCCCAACGGTATGAAAATACGTGTCCCGCAGTCCCGTTTCGCTTGACCAGTTTTTATGATCGCAAACAATGGTTCTCGTATCCAAGCCAACGGTTAAAAACAACATAATCCACAGCGGCGGAAATTAAACGATTAATTGTCGACTTGTAAACAGCCGATCCGTCCGGATCGGTATCCGTATCCGTTGAGCAAACCCCCGTCCACCCCGCCAAAGAGGGATAGAAGCTGTATCGGGAAATCAACGTTACATCATGTTATTTACAGACGAGCGTTATTACTTAACACTGATATATTTACAAATAATAGCGAAGCAGGATAACATTTAGCAAATCTGGTTATAGGGTAAAAGAAACAAAATTTGTTAAAACTAAATTAATCAGTTTTTACCTCTCGCTAAGAGAGTTATTGTATTCATGCTAAAAATCGTAATTTTAGTGAATAAGGACATTTTAAGATCCCTAGAATCCGATTATAACATTTTTACGATGATATCCGTGTGTGTGTGTATGTGTGTTTGTGTGTGTGTGTGTGTGTGTGTGTGTGTGTGTGTGTGTGTGTGTGTGGATGTTGGAAGACGATTTCTCAAAAACTATAAAACTTAAGACATCTTTAACTACGGATTTCTCAATCTAACATTAATGGGAAGAGCTCATAAGGTTTTGGTAAAAATTGGACAATCAAAAGTAGTAGTATCTTAATTTTTTTTTTGTAAATATTATTTTTTGAAAATGTTTGTTATCACAAATAATAGAGATCATTAAATTCTCAATCTGATACATCTAAAAAAATTATTATATCTTCCATAGATTTAGAGATATAATATAGAATAATCTGTTGTAATAAATATCGTTGCCCAAACATCTCTATGGAAACCAGTTAAGATATTTAAATGATTGTAATTCACAGGATAAATGCAAGATGTCATTGTCAAAAATCAACTGTTTTAGTGATTACTGAAAGCTTTTTCTGGCAAGTACATTTAATATTTCTTATTGTATTATTAATTAAATATTTAAAATTATAGGTAGGTATATTAATATAACATATATCCTTACGAAGTACCGCTGTCAATGAATTTAATGAATTTTGAACATACACGAACAGGACAAAATTCCTCATAGAACAAGAAATGGTAAATTCATTACTTATGTAATATAATGTAATGGCGCAAGGTAAGGTACTGTGCTGGCCACAACATATATTTTATTTTATCGTTGTGTGAAAAAAGCCTAAACCTTTAAATTATTTCTTCCTCATAACTTTCGTTCCCTGCAAGACATTCAGTCTCTATTTCCACATTCATCAAAGTATTAATCTCTGCCATCAATTTCCAATCAATAGTTCGTTGACATAATCAAATAACGGAGACCTAGAGCAATCATATCCCGCTAATGGGCAGGCATTGCGGTGTGTTCCGAGTGACCGGCGAGCGGTGATTGCCATCGGAAGAACCACACTGCAGTGCGCCGCGGCGCCCAATGACGCTCCACAACGCTCAATTTCACCAGAGGTGCACCGGACCAAAACCAGAATAGATGGGAGCGGGAATATGCGAGCGCTTAGTGCACAAAGGGCGGAGGGCAGCAGAAAGGGAATAATATTTTGAAGATTGGTCAAAATGTTGAAGAGTAACTACTTTGCTAGGATCTGAACATGAATCACATGAAAATAAATTTAAATTCCACTAGCTAGCAAAACTTATGGGAGCACAAAAACCATTTAAATTCTTGTTCTGATTGCTTTTTTTCTATTCCATAAATCATACTATCTGCGTCATACCAAATCGCATGAGTAATACCATAACAGACTTTCAAAACCATTAGTGCACATACATTAGGAATTTTCTAGTTTTCTGGTTGACCAGTCGACCCGAAAATAATTTAAGTTGACATTACAAGTGTAGAAATAGGGGGAAACTCTAACCGAACATCTTTTCATCTTTGCTGTGCGGTCTTTTCGTTATTAATGACGGGGATCAGAAAAAATCTCCAAGTATCTGCGATCATTTATCAAACAATTAGTTATTCACAAGAAAATTAATCTTGTAGGGGGACCGTACGAGTATGCGTGTTTACATAAACATACAGGGTGGTGACTAAAACACCGTAACATTTAATTTTAACGTGTAAAATCAAACTTTCGTAATTTTCTGCTTCTCTAATTATTTTTGGTATTAAAGCATTTTGCATTATAACCAATAAGCAAAAATTATACTGCATGCTTTGCAACGATTTAAATTAGGTATAAAAATGTTGTAAATCACCCCAAAAATAGCAATAGGTATGGAATTTAAACAAATAATACGTTAACAAATATTTGGCGTTTTATCTCTCAATTTAAATTAACAATTGTTCACTTGAACAGAAATTACAAATAATAATAAAAATAAACTAACCTAGCTTGATAGAAAAAGCGCTAAAATTTTGTTAATTTTTAGTTTTAATTCCATGGCTATCGCTAGTTTTTATTTTCGACCATTTTCATACCTACGAGTCCAAACTCGTATTATTTCTGCTGGTTAACATTTTCAGCAAACAAATTATAAAACCTATGCAAACGGTGACATATTTCTACAAATTTATTTCAAGTAATTTAAAATATAGATTTTAAACTTATAAAAAATGAATTTGTTATTTTGCCATTTAATATTGGGTTACATCGTCTTTATTATTAATACCAGCTTTAATTTTTTTTAGGCATTTTATCCCTAAACACTGCATATTTACCTATGAGTATTGTCCCATGTGTCTTGCAAGGTATATTTTACTATACGCCATAGATTTTTACGGAGTTGCTTTTCATTGTTCCAAGAGTAAAAGGGTCTCGGTAGATGCTAAATCTGTACTAGAAGATGACCTTTAAAACCTTTCAACCAACAAATTATAAAACCTACAGATATGTTGAGAATTTTTTACAAATTTCTTTCGGCTAGTTTAAAATTTAAACTTATAAAAATGAATTTGTTATTTGCCATTTAATATTGAGTTACATCGTCTTTATTATTAATATCAGCTTTAATTCTTTTAGGGATTTTATCCCCAGGCACTGCATATTTTCCTATGAGTATTGTCCCATTTGTCTTGCAAGATAGATTTTACTATACGCCCTAGATTTTTACGGAGTTGCTTTTCATTGTTCCAGAGGAAAAGGGTCTCGGTAGATGCTAAATCTGGACTAGAAGATAATCTTTAAAACCTTTCAACAAACAAATTATAAAAGCTACGCAACTGCTTAGAAATTTTTACAATTTTTTTTCGAGTAGTTTAAAATATAGATTTTAAACTTACAAAAATGATTTGTTATTCAAGTATTCTGCCATTTAATATTGTGTTACAACGTCTTTTTAAGTAATACCAATTTAAATTCTATTAGGCATTGTTACCCTAGGCACTACTTTTTTTTCCTATGAGTATTGTCCCATTTGTCTTGCAAAGTAGATTTTACTATACGCTCTGGATTTTTCATTGTGTCAAAAGTAGAAACTAAATCTGGACTAGAAGAAGACCTTTCAAATACTAGAAATTTAAGTGTATTATTTAAAATAACCGAAAGAATTGTATAGAAATTTCTAATCGAAAGGAAGAGTTATAGATCAGTGTTGCGATTATGTTGTGGTAGGTTATGTCATGACGACAGCTTGCTATAACTGTCTCTTTCTAATCTATCCAACTTCTTCCACGATTCTACCATGTTCTCGACACATATCCCTTCCCCAAATTTTTAATAATAATTTTCTCGTAAAGTACGAATAATTAATCAATTTTAAAAAATACGTGTATTTAATTTTTGTCTAGTATATTATGTAAAAATAAAAATTTGTTCACATACCCCATTTGCTCAGAATGTAAACCGGTATAATTATAATGAGTCTGAGCTCGCAATTTTTGCCATTACAAAGCATGCAAAATTAATTTTGATTATTAATCCATATGCAGAATTTCATGTTTTACAACTTTTATTTGAAGGTTTTTGATCTAAAATTATTAAGAAAGCAGGAAATTAGGAAAGTATAATTTTACTTATTTCATTCTTATGTTCAACAGTACCAGTCACTACCCTGTATAAACATATTACACGCGTCGTGAAGAAATCCATTTATAATATTTTTTCGTGTGTTTTAAGGGCACAATTATCGCATATTTTATCTTATCAGTTGTTGATTAATTGAGCTTATCCTGTTTGCTCAGTGCTGCTCACTCTGTCTCATTTATATCTTTGGGTTTTTGTTTCAGACTAATTATTTAAAATGTTCTTATCGCTTTGTCATCACTTTTATAAAGTTATTGGAGTGGAATAAACAGGAAGTTGTTTTAGGGTCAGTGGCGTAGCAGGGGATATTAATATAAATATCCGAGGGTGAAATACGCATCTGAAATTCTTTGATCTACCTCTTGATCTAATTACTACTAATATATTTCTGAAGGCCAGTGGATGTTGTCAAAAGCACGATTCCAGTAGTAGTAAAACAAAGGTAATACTTTTCGATCGCATTTCTCAGTTTTAAGAAGTTTTGTATATTTAAAAACAATATGAATTTTTGTAAGATTTGTACCTGATTCAAAACAAATATAATTATTTTTCAATGTGGGTAAATTTTTCGACTTTTTTTATATTCTAATAGCTGTAACATTGCTTTCTTTAAAAGGTACATCTATACATTCTTCTTAACTCTTGAAGCATTTAGATTCGAAGGAATCGTAGTACATTTTGTAAATTTGGTTCGCAAAGAAACGTTATAAAAACTTAAAAAAAATAAATAAATAAATATTTCATCACGGCATATTACCCATTGCTGGGTGTGCCAATCTGCTTCGTACACCGATATCTGTGTTATAAAAACTTAAAACTTCTTATTAATTTTTTTGAGTAAATTCGATGTAAATTTGAGCTCTCTCGTGACTGTTGCAGGAAATCGATGTTGATAGTTAATGTGGTAATTTGTCGTGTAAATACGCCATATATTAAACGGATTCAACTGAAAGGCGGTATATTGTTTTGGAAAACAAAGGAATAAAAGAAAACAAATGCATCCTTGCGCACCAACCTAACCTAACCTAGTTTATTTATTGTTTACTGTGTGTTCCGCGACCTTCTGAACTGTACACAACGAAACTGTGGAACACGTTGTCTCGTGGACATTTATTAATGTTCGGACATCGACCAGGGTCGAAATAGAAAATTTCAAATACTTTTATTTACCCCCGGGAACGGGAATTTACTAGTTTCCTTCCTGGGAAATATCTATTTTTAATGCCCTAGTTTTATCCACAAACTTAAATTTAAAGGGTAATAAATTTTAGATTCCAAATTCTAAAATACATTACCGTTTTGTAATGCAGTAAATATAAATCGATTGGAAATACAGTAATACCTAAAAATATATGGAATCGGTCGTAATATAGGTGTATAAACAACTTTATAGCATGTTTGTTTCCTAGTTTGAATCGGTAATTTTTACGATTTTAATAAAGTATCTTGATCGGTATGTAAACATATTGCTTTCTTGGTTTATTGCTTCCTGCAGGAAATGTGTTCATCGCAATTTTATATTTCCTAACCAAACTTTAATTTTTATTCAAATTTACATTTTCTTTAAAAATTCTCTCTAGTTAATTCCATATTTTCACTGACAAAATACTAAAAAAATCTGATGTGGCCAGCACAATACCTTCCGTCAATCCTGTGTATTATGTACAAATTCCATACATAAATTTTCTTGCAAAAGATTCTAAATTTTTGGTATTTTATGATTCCCTTTCTCGGCAACGGAATTCCATACTCCTGATATCAAACAAATCACATGAAATAAGAAAATCATGAAATTTTGAATGAAAAATTATGACACTTGTCAGTTATGGACATAAATAATTGCTGTCATGTTGATACGGGTCCCCATATCTGCTTGCCAAAGGCAGCAAAGTCATGTCACTGCACGCGCCCTATACATAAATTTTTTGCAAAAGATCCTATATTTCCAGTAAAGTTATTTCATAAACAAACTATGCAAATTGCACTTGACACTGACATCTTCTTCTTCTTTAGTTTTCCCATTCGTTAGGGGGTCGCTATTTATTATTTTCTTCTTCCACTAATTTTTGTTTTGCGTGCCGTCCTCATTCAGTTCCTTTTCTCTCAAGTCTTCTGCAATACAGACTTTTCATCTTATATTTGGTCTTCCTATGTTTCTTCCACCAATGTAATTGTCTCTATTATATCTAAAAACTTCTAACACTAGAATTACTTCCCTTATTTTTTCATTCAATTACTTGCTTTTTATTGATACTGACATCTGTCAATTTGAATTACCTGAATATATTAGCAGTTTCCATGGTTATGTTTAGCATAGCTGGCTGAATTATGAAATTTATACGAATTTTTTATCTTTATTATTCTTTAACTCTATATCTGTTGAATATGAAATATAAAATGCAATCAAGTCGTATAGAGAATAATATATTCTTTAAGTTATAATAACATTTAACTGATTTTTTCAAAAAAAACTGTTAAAATCTTCAAATGAGGGTACTTCCGGTTGACCAATTATAACCAAAATCTAAACATGTCTGCATATGGTTGTAAGGAAGAGGAATACGCAAGAATTGTAATTTTTGGAATTCTAGTATTGGAGATATCGTGCACGAAAAAGCGGTCACATACACACACACACACACACATACACACACAACCACATACGAACACACACACACATACAGACATCATCGTAAAAATAGTAAAATCGTATTGTAAAGACCCTAAAAGACAATACCTTCCTTACCTATAGGTGACGGAAGGTAAAAAAATCTGTTGTGGCCCGCATAATGCCTCTCGCCACTTTTGCCGCTTTTGATTACATAAGTATAGGGCGCGAGCAGTCATGTGACTTTGTTGGCGTTAACTAGCAGGTATGGGGGCCCGCGTTAGAATTATAACTAGTAATTATGTACATAGATGTCAAATGTCAGATTTTTTTATTCAAAATTTCAAGATTTCTAAATTTACGTGGTTAATTTGTCACCAGGAGTGTGTAATTTATTTGTCGAGGAAAAAAACTCATGGAATTGCAAAATCACGAAATTTAGAATGAAAAATTATGATGTTTGACATCGATGGACATAACTATCAGTCTGACACGGGGCCCCATATTTGGTTGTCAAGGCTAACAAAGTCACATGTCAGCTGGCACCCTATTGTATTTAACATTTCTTGTATATCTACACTCTACGCTAAAAATTCTATTTATTTCTATTCTTTATATTATGATTTTTTAATTTTAAATTCATTCTATAAAGATATTTTGTACTACTCTTCTAATTTTTCGAGATGTTATGGAGTTATTTATAAATATTGAAAATAAAAAAAATAAAAAATACCAAAATTTTTCATTGTGCTTATTTTTTGTTTACTAGTTTTTTTACAATTTAAAGTTTCCATATATTTTTAGATACTGTGATTGCGACTAACATTTTGATATAATAAAATCAATCGCAATCACAAAAGTATTTTCATAAAAGTACATAGGTATCTATAATTTTAAATATTTAACTATTTATACAATAAGAAAAAATATATGTATGTACTTCCCAGAAAAAGTCGTTAGTAATGTCTCCGGATTTCTAACACTGACATTTATATGTCAGTTACAAACATTTTAATTTTTCATTTAGTTTCCATGAAATTATTTGGTCTGTGATTTATTATAACAGATTATTTTATATTTAAATGTATCAGATAGAGAATCTAATCGTCTTTAATATTTGCAGGAACAACTTTCGGTTGTCTAATTACTCAACAGATAATCTTATAGTTTTTGAGAAATAATAATATTTTATAAAAATAAAAATTTCTAATTTTAAGATTTCTAGAAAATAATGATGATCAGAGATCATTTTTCATTCATTCAAAAACTTTTTTTTTAACAAAATTAAAATGAAATCAACATGAATTATACAAAATTTGCAGACATGTTCAAGTACAAAAATCTCTGCTTAGAATTTTGAATGGAATCTTCCAACCGATTTGGTAAAATATTTGCGAAGTCTCTTACATCAAACTCGAATCACCATTATTTCCAGCTTTTCTTCTGAGTCTATAGCCTCTTTAACACGCGTAAGATAAGGTAATAACGAATTGCCTTTTCAAAGGCTGTAAATTATAAAACTATTCAGCTTCCTAACCTCCTTGATCGTTGTTATCCTGTAGCATCCACTCATGGCACACCACGATGTTGTTATGTTAATAAGTGCCGTGATATGTGGCTCCCCTGCTTACAGAAATTTATGTATTTTTGTTTAGCTATGCTTACTTGTTTGTGTAGTTTGTAAAGAAAATAGGGAACGCTTGTTTCTTAGTTTTGTTTTTTTAGGATTTAACAGTTGGTGGTTGTTATGGGAGTAGTGGGAGTTTATTTATTTTGTTTATTGGTAGTTTTTTGTTTTAGAATCAAATGTAAAATGAATTTTCGTGTATAATTTCCACTGGGACCTCATATTTTATTCAAATTAAATAATTTTGAAAATATAAATATTGAGTTAAAAGGCTAATTTATTTTTAACAGCGATTTATTGATATTACCTGTCCTTTTGTCGCAAAATGTTATTTTGGCAAATTAATAATTATATATTATTCATAAACTAATTATTGTGTATTTTCCTGACAATTTAATTATACAATTATTTACCATAGGGTAGTTCAACATTAATTTATCATTACATACAGACGACGACATAAAATTTGTTAATATATAACAAATGTCGATAATTATTTGTAAACGCGATGCCAAATTTCAGAAACCATATTTTTTCATGCATAAAGCAATTTTACTTTTACATTAGAACCTCGATTACTTCTTGTCCCATATTATGTCTTGCAAGGTTTTACAGTATACACTACCTTTTTACGAAGTTGTTATTCACTATGCCAAAAATAAAGAATTTCAGTATAAGATAAATTTAGACTAGAAGATGACCCTTTACAATCCGGTCGAACTAATATTACCCGTTTAATGAACCACAGATTTTGTAAATTTTAAGTCTATATTTAAAGTAGTCGAAAGAATTTTGTAGAAATTTCTCACTATTTGTGTAGGTTTTATAATTTGTTGAAAATGTAAGTTGGCCGAACTATTACGGACTAAAGTCCGAATACCTACCACTCAATAATTTTATTTTGATGGTTATATAGTTGCAAACCCATTAAAAACACTAAATTCCACAAAAAATAGGACACGGAAAACAATATTTATAGTGATTATGGCATTTTTTCTGAAAAAAAAGTAGGTTAGATGACATACATCCTTTAAAATAAATGTATCCTCCCGAGTTCCGTCAAATTGAGTTTTGCGCGTTAAGTTACGTTACATTCAAGTATTTCTTGAAAATTTGCAAGTGTCGAAGTCATAATTATCAATATTGGTATATTTAAATAAAAATTATACATTTTTAGTTTTGCATTTTCCTCAAATACTTTGTAATATGAGGGTATTTCAAATGAATATCGTTAAATTCAGAAAAGAAAATACTGAATCGAATAATCAAATAAGAAAAAATAGGTTGCCATTTAAAATAAGAAAGTAAAAATAATTATTGTTTCGCTCATTTTAATAGACTTATACTCGTAATATAAAAATTGTTTGCTAAATTAACCGACCTCGTAGCTCTATAGTTCTTGAGATAGCTATAGTGCACCACTTAAAATTATATATATATATATATATATATATATATATATATATATATATATATATATATATATATATATATACAGTGTTGTTGACCGCGACCCGGACCATAGGACTTTAACATGTAAAATCATACTTTCATATTTTCCTGCTTCCCTAATTATTTTAGGTAAAAATTCTTCAAATTGTAGAGCATAAAATTCTGAATCAATAAGCAATTTTGTATGCCTTGTAACAGCAGAAATTAGGTATGAAAATGTCGAAAATCACCTCAAAAATAGCAATAGCCATGGAATTGAGACAAAATAAATAACAAATGTCTAACGGTTTTTCTGTCACATTAGGATAATTTATTTTTATTAGATATTATTTCTAATTTCTATTTCAATTAACAATTATCTGTTAATTAAAATTGATATTTGTTCACTTGAACAGATTTTACAAATAATAATAAAATTAAATTAACCTAGCTTGACAGATAAATCGTTAACATTTGTTAATTTTTTGTTTCAATTCCATGGCTATTAGCTATTTTTGCGGTGATTTTCGACATTTTCATATCTAATTTTTGCTGTTACATGACATACAAAATTAATTTTGCTTAATGATTCAGATGATATTTTTATGCCCTACAACTTTTATTTGAAGCTTTTTTACTTAAAATAATTAGGGAAGCAGGAAATTACGAAAATCTGATTTTACATGTTAAAATCCTATGTTCCGGGGTCGCGATCACCAGCCTGTATATATATATATATATATATATATATATATATATATATATATATATATATATATATATATATATATATATATATATATATATATATATATATACCTGCTCCCGCGCTCTACTTTTGTGTTTCTTTGTTATATTTTAGCTAAAAGAAGATATTGCAACAAAAAAAAATTAATTTCAAAGTTGGTTGATATTTTAGAAATTAACCTAATTTTCAAATTTGACATGTATGTTAGATTTTTTGTAAGTATTAAATCTGTATTTAAAGTAATCGAAAGAGAGCAAAGCATGGGTTAATTAAAAAAACCATTAATATTTTCAAATCCAAGAATAATAATCTCAATCATTTTTATTATTTATTTATGTATTTTTACCCAGAACAAGGCAGCAGCGAATGCTGGCGAAACGTGCGGTATTTAATAAATATACAGAACATAAACTATAAAGTTGTATTATTATTACTATTATTATAATCGAAAGAATTTTGTAGAAATATCTCACCATGTGTATATTTTATAAATTGTTGAAAATATAAACCGGCCAAACTATTTATTATAAGTCTGGGCTCGTATTAGTACTAAAATACCAAATGTGATCTACTTAATTTACATTATGCATAAGTTAATAAAATATTTTGTTGGGTGCACGACATTAAAATATAAATGCAATATGAATTTAACTAAAATTTAAAATGCATTGAATTTTAAATTAGAAGTTAATACTGTATGAATAAAAATACAGGTGACCCAGTTTTATTATATATTAATGTAACCCACGATTTATTGATTGATATAATCTAATATTTCATATGTTTGTGACAATCTTCAGCACAAAATTTCAGAAAATCACATTAACATTTCAACGTAATGACGCAAATAAAACTTAATTGTAAAACTTTTTTCCCATTATAAAATTGAACTAATCATTGTTGAAGAGTGGGTATAAATCAGTAAAAAATACTTGACACGATTGTTAAAAGTTTAGTGAACTTCGTTACTAGACAAAGTGCACAAAATCAATACTCAATTATCTTGGCTTGTATTTTTATTTTGCTTGCTTTATGGTGTTTGTTGGCGCACTTTCAAACTAGATAGCCCTAAAGTGAGGCCTGAGTTATTGCCTATTGCAAGCACAATTACATAATACCGGGAGTAAATTGTACATTTTTAAAATAAAACTCAAATCAACGATAATGTAGATAAACAGCCTATAAAAGATATATATTACTTTACAGTATTTAGTTTTGGATGTGGCTAT
Source organism: Harpalus rufipes (assembly GCA_951394225.1). NCBI lineage: Eukaryota > Metazoa > Arthropoda > Insecta > Coleoptera > Carabidae > Harpalus > Harpalus rufipes. The sequence goes on along the minus strand of OX596284.1, from coordinate 15,274,351 downwards.
TTGACTCAGGGTTATTACCCATTTCTGGATGTGCCAGTTCTCTTTTATTCACAGATATAGGTATTGTCCTTTTATAATCAGTAAAAAATACTCTGTCGGGACCAGCAATACAATTATAAATAGGTATCGTAATAATGACAAGGCGGCGTAACTGTCACTGCTTGCATTTACATTGAATGTTAACATTATTCGATGTCTACTCTGTATAGTAAAATAATCTTACCGCTCCTTTAACATAAATACTATTTTTGTTTGAAATAATTTCTTATGGGAATGAAAACTGCATTCCAAGAATTATTTTTGTGTGTTTTGTTTAAACTAGAATATCTGGATTTGTAGTTTCTTTCGGCCAACAATAATTGTCCAAATACAAATTCATATTGGTGTTGTCAACACGTATCCCTCAATATAGCAACAAGTTGGGGAAATTCGTCAACATCGTGCGGCAAGATATTATGAAAGAAATTTGTTGCATGTTGCTTGTATCCGTGTTATCCACTTCAAATGAAAAACATCGCTGAGTGTATACGGTGTTGTCAACAAGGTACAATAGTTTGTACTCCTATTGGAGATTTTAGGAGGTACCAAACAAAAAAGTTCTTCGAATTCATATTTTTTTAATTTAACGAAATTTCGGAACGAGCTACCATCGTTTAAAAGTAATTCAGACATTAAGTTGTCGCCATATCTTGTCCCATTTTGAAAAAACTGTCTATTACGTCAGTGTCAGAATAATAATTGGCAAAATAAATACTAATAATTTGACGTATTAAAACGGTACGCTTTTGTTCGTCTCTTGATTCTAATTCCATGGCTAATATTATTAAATTGTAATTCCGTGAATTTTCAAATTTTATTTCTGCAGTTATGAAGTAGCCAAAATATTGATTCGGATGTAGAAATTTTTGCTTTACAACATCCATTTGAAACTTTTTGTCTAAAATAATTAGGGGAGCAACGCACACGGAAAAACTGATTTCCCATGTTAAAGGCCTATATTTCACTTTTCGTGACACACCCTGTACATGTAGCTATATTTAACGGAAATCAAATAATGGAAATACTATAATAAATGTTTAAAAAGTACCCTGCATTAGTTATTTCCAATGGGTGTTAACTAATAAAGAAATGCCAAAAATGTGTGTAAGTATTTGACACCCCATATGCGGCTACAACATGACCTAAAATTTTATATATTATAATATCCCTTACTATTAAATCCATTATCAACAGTAAATTTAAAAAAGTACTATTAACGATTTATTAAAACATATTTATTAACTTATCTTCTTAAGTATTTACACAACAATTCAGTAAGTTGGATTCAAAAAACTACCACTGTTTAATGAATGACTCTTTTTACTCAAAGTAATAAAAAAAAATCTAATTCGTTTAGTTAATGTAATTCTAACTCAAAAGCGTCAGCTACTAGTGCTACGTCAACTACCGATGCTTTAAAAAAATATAATCTTGTAAAAATTTAGAGATGGATAGTTTTTTTAAATAATTTATGTATTTATGTTCTGAATATTTAATTATGAAAAATCTCTCGGTGGGCTTTACATGTATATTAGAAATAATGGAAATCATAATATATTATGTTGTCAGGCAAACAATTATATATACATTACTCCAATATATTGATGAACAATTAATACATAAATTTCAATTTTAAAATACTAATTCATAATAATATCATATCGTGGAGGATATAATTACGGAGAATTAATATTTCATTACCCCGTCATAAAAGTAAAAATATAGCTACGCAAATTGTCACAAAGTGTAGGAAATAATAGCCCGTAGCACACACAAGTTAATGTAGTATATAAACACATCCATATTAACCGTGAGTCATGCTTATATCTTATCGTGCGTACACTAATTCAAAAGCCATATAAATTAATTTTCCAAGCCATAAAAAGTCCCGTAAATATTAAAAAACCATTTGGATGTATTAGCTGATCAGTAGGTCCCATCTAAGGAAAACAGCTTGGCCGCGTGCAGACTGACTCGACTTCCGTCTTGCCAGAATTAGATTCAATCTGAGAAGGATCTACAAGGCTTATAAAACTCCAGATACGGAGGAGATAAGGCCCTTTACATGATTATATATTTGTTAGGTTTTATCACGAAATTCAATAAGATGCCAAGCAAGGAACTAATAAAATTATACTTGTACGAATACTTTCTAAATATACCAATCTAATTTAATTTTGGATATCATGCATTCAGGATCAAAAGTCTTCAGGAGTTTCTTTGTAGTTTCAAAGCTTTTCACAAAGCGTTTACAATGATTTCGTCCTTTCGGATATCTTCAAATAACTGTATACAATTAGAATAAACCAGCTTCTTTTTAGGGTGACCAATTATATTTTTGTTTGTTCATTCCAAAAGCGGGTGATTATTTTTGCAGATCTGTAAGTTTTATTTCAAAAACCAATTCAACGGGATTTTTTTACGTATCATCCATAAATAACAAAATCATAACGAACATTAAGAGGACAAAAGAGTACAAATAAAAATGAGGACATATATTTTGAATTTTGAGAATATATTCAAACAAAAACACTAACTCTAAAAGAAGGGCAATCTTCCCAAAAGCGAACGGTTGGTCACTTTTATAATAATAATAATAATAATAATAATAATAATAATAATAATAATAATAATATAAAGTAATAATAATATTTATTTCACAAGTACATCCAAAACAAGAAAATGTGAATTAAATATCAAAACACACCACAATATAAATACAAAATATTATACATTAAAGAAAACTTAATTAATTGCTGTCCATTGTGTACATAACGATAACTGGAGACTTAACCAACGCAACTGTCCTGGCAGTTAGGTAAATAAAATACTTTATTAGTTCGGGAAGCAGTGGAAGGTGCATGAAACGGTAATTTCGATTAAAAAACTGGAGCGTCAATATTGTTACTTAGAATATTATTTATAAAGGTTAAAGCAATCTGATTATGACATAAGTGAACAGTCTCAAAGTTAAATTCTTGTTGCAGAATATTCAGCTCAAAACCCTGACATGGATAAAATGAAAATTTTTTGAACCACATATACTTCAGAAATTTACGCTATATACTTTCAAGCGAATTTTTATGAATATTAAGAGGCGAAAACTAAATTAAAATGCCATATTCAAGTTTTGAACGAATAAGAGAAAAAAAATATTTTAAGGGTTAGTTCGTTATGAGAATTTCTACTTTTTCTATCTATAAAACCTAATAATCACTTGGATGATATTAAATCAGTAATATGTAGAGCAAATTTAATTCGACGAATAAACTATTCAAAGATTTATTTGATGTGGGTGAATCATTTTATTCAATAATAATTTTATTTATTATTAAAATGTGAAGAATGAGTAATATTTCTGGATACGCCCCTGACTTGTACCTTTGAAGTTCGATCCATCCAATCCGTCCGTTCGGTTCTTGGCATTTTTAATACCATATTAAAATGATGTTTGTGCGTGTAACACAGCAGTAACTGAATACCACATAATGCAGTCGGCCTGCTAAATCGTAGCCCATAAAAACCGTAGCACAAACGCACGGGAGATTTCAATTAGGAATAAACACAAGGCCACTGTAAATTCTTATGTTTTACATCGCGGGCCGGACATGCAACGGTGGTAATTTATAGCGATGTTCATTAGATATGTGCAGCTATAGATGAAAAACCACCTGGAGAAAAAGTCCGGTGGCCAGCCCGACTGGCACCGCCGGCTGATTTCATTTCATAAACGCGCAAGATTTTCAAGTATGCAGCGTGCGTTTCCACGAACACGACTCTGAAATTGTTTTCGAATTTTTGACGTGACTAAATGAAAAATGTGGAAGGACAACGGGGACAATTGAAACGAGGAAAATTAAAGTTGCATTCTTTGATAAATGTCCAACTTTAAAAGCTGTGTCGTGAATGAATGATGGCAAAAAACGTACACGAACTTGGAAATTATTTTATTTTGCATTATTCCTTTTCAATTCGGATGTAAATTTCACCTTGGCGTGTCGATAGTTACTTACAACAATTCTGTAAATTAAATGAAAAAAAAAACAAATTCACCTTTTCTCGGTACAAATGTTTCTATGAATGCTATTAATTTTCATCTTTTTTCTCTGCACATTTAATTAAAAATAACTTCGAAATATTAAAATGCAATGATCGACGTCTTAGAGGCACCATACTGATGAGCTCCAATAAGACCAAACGCGTTTGTGGTACTAATAATAATATTTTTTATGCCTTTTGATCATTTGTACATAATATGGAAATAGTCATAAATCGGTATACATTAGATAAAAAGAGACATGAACTTAATTAGTCATATATTCTTTTGTTGAATAAAAACATTTATTAATAAGATAAATTTTCAATTTTTTTTGTATTCTTTTATTTGTGAAATTGCTTTAATGGCTTTAGGTAACTTACTGTGAAAAAGTGCTCCTATGTAATAAATGTTTTCTTCAAACATAGTTGATCTATGGTTCTAGTTGTGTGGGCCAGTGTCTGATAAATGAAAGGTTGATTCATTGACTGAAATCTTGTAAAAGGTATGATTTTATAAATATTATATAAATAAATCTTATAATTTCAGGAGGTAGTTATTAAATTCAATGGAAATAGTATAGCAGTGACAGAGCTAGCTCATTTCAAGATGGCGGTGGCTTTAGAAAACAAGATGGCTACAGCCACATGACGTCGTCGGGAATATTCTACATGGCGTCGGAACTAATTAATATTCAAAATGGCGTCAGGACTAATTAATATGGCGTCGGGGGTTAATTAATATGCAAGATGGCGACCGGGGTTAATTAATATTTAACATGGCATCGGGGTCTAATTAAAATATCCCCCTATAAACAGGTCTGTTTCCCACAAACAGAGGTTTGTTTCCCACAAACAGGTCTGTTTCCCACAAACACATCTGTTTCCTACAAACAGGTCTGTTTTTGAATAGTCCCGACGCCATCTTGTGGCTGCCCCCATTTTGTTTTTAGCCGCCGTCATCTTAAAATGTGTTGGCTCTTTCACTAACATACTACTAATGGGTCGATTCTGTTCACGTCTGTAAGTCTTACAGATCTGTAAATCTGTAAATAATGAACAAATTTTGTACGTATATTATAGCTAGTCCGCCAAAGAAAATATGTTTCGCTGATGAAGATTTTATGAAAAGAGTGGGCAGAGCTGGAACCAGTAGTCTAAACAAGTATTTAAGTACTAAATACTAAATACTTACAAGAGAAGTATTTGATGTAATAATTTCATTACATATTTACCTCCCGCTACTCCTGGTAAGGGAGGTATAGGAATCGTGCTAAAAATCGCATATCGAGATTTTGGTAAATGACCACGTTTTAAGGTCCCTAGAATCCATTTTTAACATTTTCACAATAATGTCTGTGTGCATGTGAATGTGTGGGTGTGGATCCTCTTTACGCTCTAACTCAAATACTATCATTCAGAAAGTTTTGAAACCATGTATTTCTACCTTATTCTAATATGGAAAGAAGCCATTAGATTTTGGTGGCAATCGGATAACCGGAAATGGCAGTTTACTTGAAGCTCAAGATAGTTTTTCTTCAAAAAATACCTTTAAATGTATTTTTTCGCAATTTGTTATTATAAACATTAAAGATTATTCCATTTTCTACAGATTTCCTTTAATACTTTTTTTGTATATTTTATGGATAAATTTATAAAGTAATATAAAAAATTTACCCCATAGGTAAATGGCGGGAGGTATTGTGTTGGTCACATTAGATTTTTTATCTACTTACAACATCAATACTAAATATTTTTTTATGAAATCAGTTGAAATATGAAAAGAAAATACCGAATTTAGATATATCACTTTCATCCACTAAGTTGCTGTTGCTGGGTGTAAGTGTGTATCATCTGCATTGTATACATATATCGGTTAATAAAATATTCATACTAGTGACCTTTACCAGGCGTCACCTCATGGGTACTTATTTCTGAAGGGGAAAGTGCATGATGAAATTCATATGTGTGCAATGTAAAAAGCCTATTTGTTTATGCTGTTCAAGATAATTGTGAAATGTCTGCTTTCAAAAAGGTTATTTTTAGTGAATGCAATTAGAATAATTTTAAGTGTATATTGTTTTGTTATAACACTATTTTTGCACTCTGTTTTTTACGTATTTGTTGCAAAACAAACTTTTTTTTTCTAAATGTATTTTTTCCAAACTATAATTATGGTACATTCGAATACAATTTTCTGCAGCTGAAGTGTTTTTTTTTACACTGTTTTTATGTCTATTACAAAATTGTTTTTATTCACAATACATTGTGTGACGTCTAATGCAAATAATATAATTAATCATTAAACGAATTTTTCATAAAAACTTGTTTTGTAGTTTTGAAAATGATAGTCACTCAAACGCCATGTGACCTTTAATCTATCAGAACATTCACATGTCCGGTTAAGGGTTAAAGACGCTTTTCCTCAATATATAAAAATCTGAAATTGTTTGTGTCGTCTTGGCAGGGTCCTTATTATTGTGTCAATATTTTCGCCATCTTTCATTTTATTCTTCTGCAAATTCATTATCGAAATTGCAGATTCTTCTCCATTATTTTCATTTTCCGTTAAATAAATATTTTCACAAAATCTAAGAAGTAATAAAACAACACTGTATCCACTTGAAAATTTCATCATTTAAAGATGATTCAACAATAATTTCAAATCAATATCTGAAATTGGCAGCAAAGTTTTCCTTGTTATATAAATTCAGTAAATAAACTTTGTTTACTTTGTTCTATAATTATTCTGGTGGAGAAAATAAACTGGGAACTTCAGGAGAATTTATATTTAAAAATAAACATTCTGCTAGAGATAATATTTTTTATATGTGCGGGGTAAAATATTCTAAGTGTGTTTGAGGGTTATGTGAAACAAGATTACACTCTTATCCTGGCTTGATCTTATTTAAATTTAAAAAGTGCGCCTCGATAACGCCGCTCTGATTATAACGTGATATGACTGCGTATATCTATAGAATTCGCCTCATTTTATCTTCCGCAGTGCAGATTTATATAGACGTAAGTGTCTGCGTGATTACGAAAATTTTGACAGTTTTATGTTGTATAAAATATCAACTGTATAGTTGTAATTATCTTCGATAAACTGTAAATTCTGCATCGCAGTGCCGACAAAATATATGGCCCAATAAATTTGAGAGTGTAAAATATGGATAGAATCATTTTTTTTATAACTTCACACCCTGTAATAAAATTTCAGCGCATATGTGGATAATAGCGTCGTAAAAAATGTGACCATTTAAATTTTTATTTCTTTGCTATATTTTGCATCACAATTAAATTTACTGTACGTGTGTTAAAATAGTTATAAACTAATATTTACTTCCTGTTAAAAATGACTACAAAAGTCAATATAGCGTTTATTTTGTGATATAAATATTATACTCATAATAGTTCGTCCGCTTTATATTTTTAACAAATTTACGAATAGTGAGAAATTTCTAAAAAAATCTTTCGATTATTTTAAATATAGACAAACTTACAAAAACTGTGGGGCAAATGACGGGTGATAATAATTCGACCAGAATTTAAGGGGTTATCTTCTAGTCCTGATTTATTCTCTATCGAAACTCTTTACTTTTGGCACAATAAACAACAAATTCGTAAAAATTTAGTGCGTCCAGTAAAACTTACCTTACAAGACATAAAATGAGACAATAATTTAACAGAAGAATGTGCAGGACTTGTGGATACAATTCCTAATAGAATTAAAGCTGTTATTAATAATAACGTACGTTCTAAAAGATTTGGCATAAATATCAACATTTTTTTTTGCAATATAAAATGCATATACTTAACGTTTTGTAATACTTAATAATTAACTGTTTCATAAGAAACAAAATTATGAACTTAAATAAAGATGGCCATGTTCTTCCATAAGCGCAATTTGTACGGACATCAGCATTGGATTTTGGACAACAATGACATCGATTTCTCGGACTCCACACTGAGCAACTCCGAAATTAAGGAAAATGGCCGTTTTTATACTGCCAATATGGCAAAGGACCCTAATATCAGATATAAACAAAAGGCCAAGTTCGCAGATAAGGTGTTGGTGTGGTGCGTTATTTCCACAAGGGGAATATTAAGCCTTATGTGGGCCGCTGCAGGTGAAGCCCTGGATATTCAAAGGTATACTCGTACATCCAACAAAATTGGTCAATTTTAATGAAGAAAAACACGCTGGATTTGATTTTATCTGATGGACAGACCTTCATTCTCTTCCTATGCAACACAAACTCAAATTTGTCTAACTGACCAAAAGGTACTATTAATTCCGCGAAACGACAATCCCATAACCGTCCTCAGGCTCGTCCCATAGAAGGTGTTTGGGCTCTTTTATCTTGAAAACTTCACGATGGAGGTTGGGAAGCCCAAAATGAGGATAAACTTCCACGGAGAATATACAGGAATTCAGGAATGTCCAATAAATCGATGTAAATGTCGTTCAAATCCAAGGATGGAAAACGTAACGTAACGATATCCGATAATGTTATAATAACGTTTCATTTATAATTATTTTTTTAATAATTTTATAATTAAAAAATAACGTACTGTAACAGTAACATAACAAATAACGATTAACTATAACGTTATCCAAGTTTACAAATTTTACAAGATTTTTACCTTTTGAAAGTATAATTTGCTAGTAATTTATTCCGTGTTTTAATTTTATTTCATTTCTAGAATAAGATAATTATGTAAGTGTTTTAATGAATTTTTATTTCAAAAATACGATTATTATAACGGTAAAATAACGTGCATTGTATATAACACAAAAAAAATGTTGAAATATGTGCCAAAACTTTGAAGACATATATTAAAAGCGACATAACCCAATATTAGATAGCGGAATATTTAATAACATATTCAGCTTTTGTATGTTTAAAATCTATGTTGGAGACTAGTTGAAAGAGATTTATAAAAAATTCTCATCATTTGTGTATATCTATAATTTGTTTGTTAAAAATGTAATCCGACCGAACAATCATGAGCATGGGCTCGTATTATGCAAAAGATGTAGCACTTTCGGAATTAACTGAAGATCTTATATTATTACTTTTGGGTTGAAGAGGTATGAAATATTATTGTAAATAAACTAATTTTTATTTTCTGTCTAAAAATTATAATATGTCACCTTGAAAAATGTCTCAATTTGCAGTAGAAACATTTAATACATCTGTTAATTCCAGAACTAAGTGACGTAAAAAATAACTGGGTATCAAAAAGACTAGGGGGTGCAGTGTTTTGAAAAATCGTCCCCGTCATGAATACAAACGATGCATAAGAATAAGTGATAGCCTTGCGTCAAGGCCAAGGTGAAAAATGTAATTTGTAACGACTTCTTATCCGTCTAGACGCCGGAACTTTTAATTTCAGCATGGCTGTTCTTCGTGATGGTTAATTCCTCCAGGTCTCTTTATAAAATGTTGGCTGTAATTTGATCTGTTGGGTGAAGTTCGACCCGCATGAATACGTTGTCGATGATGAGGGTGCATACGCGTCAGTCTAAAACCCCCGCTGTGTCGGAGCTTTAGTAAAAACTCCGTACCTTGTAATTTGATGAAATCAAATCGCTGCCAGCAAGTTTTGTAAGAGACAGACAATCAGGAACGGTTGCTCACTTACCCTTCAATTATCCTTTAGTTTTGACATTTTGTCTTCAAAGATTCTTAACCCTCCTTCAACATCCTCTACTTTATTATAAAGTATTATACGATATCAGTACACACAATTATTCTTTCTGTATGCAACTATCTTTTTATAGAATCCGTGCACATTTACAAAGTTTTCAAACCTTTATTTACCTTTCGTCTTTGATCAAAAAATTCGATGGTCATTTTTTAATGATTAAGCACGTTTTGGAGTCCCTAGAATACGATTTTATTATTTTTACGATGATGGCTATATGAATGTGTGTGTGCTCGCGTGTGTGTGTAGTTATGTGTGAAATTTCTCCTGCGATAACTCCATTACAACAATTCCAAAATTTATAATTCTTCCATATTCCAGTTTTGTACGTCCGTATGAAGAGTTGATTAGATTTTGGCTATAATTGGTAAACCGGGAGTACCCTTATTTGAAGTTATTAACAATTTTTCTTTTCTAACGCAGTTAAATATTTTGAAAAAGGAGGAAAAGACAGGGAAATTTTATTTCCCCCCATTTTCATCTTCCGTTTCACACTTGGGTGTTCTTTTTCCTATAAAAATATCATTTTTTAACATTTTATTATTATTATTGTAACTAATAAGGAATATTTTATTGTTTTTACGATTTAATTGTAAATTCTTTTTCATATTCATTGTATTTACAGATAAAAAAGAAATTAATTTTCATAAATCTTGCAATCTATGCTGCTAAAATCTTACCATGAAACAGTTAATATTATTAATTGACAGATATCGGAGTCAAGTACAATTTGCATAGTTCGTGAAATAATTTCACTGGAAATATATAATCTTTTGCAAGAAACTAAATACATTATCTGTGAGTAATTTATATAAAATACGTAGAATTGACGGAAGATCATATGTTGGCGACATCAGACTTTTTTAACTAAACTTTATATTTTACACAATAATTTAACGTTTTTATTTATATGGGTGAAGTGTAAATAATCAGAGAAATATTATTAGCTAAAATAAAAGAATACGTTTATTAAACGATAAATAAATATTAAAAAGATAATTAAAAGATAATAAATTTAACTAACACTATGATAAACAAATATTAACACTAATTTAAAGACTAAGAATATTATAAGACACTTAAACACTAAGATTATTTATTTAAACAATTAACATTATTATTTATGTCACTAACTCACCAACAATTCACGACACGACGCTTATTTATATCAGACTTCTTTACTCGTTGCTTCTATATCACAGACTGTGTTCGCTGGCTTTGGCGACGGGTTCTATACCTGGCGACTTTAGTTCTAGAACCGCCTAGAATACTGCGAGATAAAAACAGCGCGCACAATAGATCACGTCATCGCAACAAGATAGAACTTCTCAGGTACGCGCGGACACTCGGACGCGACACAGCGGCGCCTGCTATGGTAAATTTTCTGGAAGGGAAAATGTACTGCAGGCACTTTTAAATTAGGGACTAAACTTAATACCCAAATATTTATTTATTTTGTTTTTACGGAAAAAAATAATTGTTATTCAAATATTTATACTATATTAGGGAAAGATATATGTATATAAACATTTCTTATATTTTGGAGAAGTTAGATAATTTATTTTTCTGGGAGTTAACAAATAAGGAATATTTTTCTTTGTTTCAAAAAATAAAAATGTATTCATCTCCATTAATATTGTCCCATTCAAAGTTTTCCCCATTAAATATTACCAGTAATACTTGTGGAATGCACTTTATGGTATAGTCTTCAGTTCTTTCAACGTTTTTGTCTTCTATGGTCACAATACATTGGCCTCTTCAACTTCGAGAAAAGGAACAAGTCACAGAGGAGTTGTCTGAAGAAAAATTTAGTAATTGTTTGTCCACAATTCTTTTAGTTTTCATGGAATTGTCTCGCAAATTCCTTTAAAGTGATTCGGCGATTCTAAGCACAATATGTATCTTAATTTTTTCCATATTTTCATCGGTGGTTGATGTGCTAGGAGCTGGGGGACTCGGCTCTCTTGTCATCTTCTACATCTTCGCAGCCCTCTTGAAAACGTTTGTAACATTACGAGTCGACATAGCTTCCTCACGAAATGACTTCTTCGACATTTGCGTCATTTCACTGCACTTTATACGTACTATTTTTAATTTTAGTGCAAAATTTAATGCAGACTCTTTGTTCCGAAAAGGAATAACGCTCAAAATTTTTTTTTTTTGAATTTTATTATCAATTATTTTTCCCTTTTGTTTGATTTTAATTATTTAAGGCTAATAAAAACAACATAGGCCAAACATTGCAAATCTAAGTTTCAACATGTTCTTTCAAGGATGCCAAAGAGTTTAGTAAAACTGTTTTTCTCAAAAAGTATCTAACTCGCAAGTTATTACATTTTAAAGCTTGAGTGTTTCTATAAAAATGTCCTATAAAAATGTCCAATGGGGAAGTTTAGCGTGTTTTTTTATATTTTATTTAAGAATGTCTTCAAAAGTGATATTCAATATTGTATTTCAATCAAAGATGCCTAGACTTCTCAAATAATTAAATTTTCTAAAATAATGACGTCACAGAAGTTTACGGAGAACGTATAGTCTACATGGCAAAAGGAAGTTTTAAAAATGGCACCCACATGTTTTGACGATTATAAGCAGTGATAGTTCTGTGTTGTGATTATTATAGTTTTGTTGTTCTTCTTGTGGAAAAGACTGGTTTATTTATTTCATTTAGTGTATCATTATATTCAATATTAAAAATCGTTTAATAGTTTTGAAAATACAATTCCAATACGAACTAAAAAATCCTAACCTCACTCCGCGAAAACGTAAGCAAACCCACGTGAACTGGCCAGAAATGTGTAGTATAATGCCTGAATATACGTTCAAAAAGTCAGGTCTCACCATCCTTTCTACGCATGCGCATAAGTCACTTGTGACGTCACAACAGTTCGATGATAAATAATTAATTATAAATAAAGGGGAACATAATTTTAACTTTCAATTACATTTTAAGTTATAATTATTCATACATTTACTATTAAAAAATATTTCACATATAATTTCAATCACGCTAAACTTTCCCATTATTATGTAAATAATTGTTCATCAATATTTATTTTTCTATTTCTTAATATCCAGTAAATAATTTTCAAATATTTAAATATGATCCTAAAGTAAATTGAGTTACAAAAATCTATAAAAGTAAAGATGCTAGAAAGTTGTTTCTTTGATTTATCTCATAATCATATAAATGGACTAAGGTTGTTTTTGCAAGAGATCTTTAATTGGTCATCATATTTAGCTGTCTGGTCTTAATGTATCGTTTTTACAAATTTGACCACTTTGTCTGTCAAGAAATTAATCAATTTATTGTCTAATTCAAAGCAATCGTTATGAAGCTATTAACTACTTAATAATATTTAAAAGGGATAAAGAAATACAATTGGTATTATTGGTAGTAACTGGATTAAACTTTTTTGTAGTAAATGATAGGTGTTTTAATGTTATTGCGCTTTAGTGATTAGTGCCGTGTTCGTTTTTGTGTGTTCGCGTGACCAAATCGTCTCCATTAGTTGCAGTAATCACAGAAGAGAGGCGTAGTTTGATGGCGGTTTGTCTAACTACAGACTAGAGGGCAGAACGTTCTCTTACGCTCTCTTAGTCCTCAGTGTCACTGCTACTGCTCAACTTAATTTAAATGTTTCATTTGGCCGCCGAGTGAGTCAAGTGCCGCCACAGCTTGCATGCAGATGCACTAGGGTTGCAATGCAAGCGCATTGCAGAGGGTAGGGTCGGCGACAGCAGTTATGCCGTTCGCAGCCCTTTGTTATTCAGATAAATGCGTTGTTTTTCACACTGAATGCGTACTTCTTTTTTTCCTAATTTCAGTTTACGTATTCATGAATTCATTAACGGCGCTTTAAACAACCGAATCATAATTTAAGCTGGTGAGACGAAAAATAGACTATGGAGGCGTTGCTGAACTCTTAACCTTAGAATAGGAAAATTTAAATATAAGATAAAGTAATTTGTATGTACAGATGGAACAAATACGAAGTCATATGGAATTTTTTTTTTATTATGCACGCTACAGAAAATTGATGTAGGTCTTTATGGGCCAACATATTGAAACACTTTTAATGAGCACTACAGGAATTTTCTGTCATCTTTTGTTTTTGAGCTACAAGCTAAAACTTGATTTTCGTTTATTTTGAGAGATAAAGTAAAAAAAAAATAGGTTATTTTTATGTTTTTTGTACATAGAATATAATAATTCTCGTGATATAACACAAACATAATATTTTTTTTATATGGGAACATATATTGAAAATAGCCTCATCGTTTCCCTTATCTTATAAGCTTTTCAACGATGTTTATATAACAAGTGCACATTCTTTTTTGTTTTAAACATGAATAAAAGATGAATTATTAAGTTATTGGTATGAAAAAATCAATGATACATCGTTATTTGCAGGGCACGGTTTTCGGGACCGCCTGTATTTCTATGTATATTAAATAAGTTCTCAAAATTATTTTTAGTCAATCATTTTTGGATTAGTTAATTTATTTTTAATCGACGTTAAAGGCTCTGATACAATTCGAAAATGCGGTTCAATATGTTTTCTGAAGTATATTAGAAAAATAAGTATAAATATAGAAAATAATATTAGAAATAAACACTTGATGATCTGTAATTAATTTTTTCATTTGTCTCTTAATAGTTTTCACTTTTTTCACCCCAATAAATTAATAATTCATCTTTTATGTATGTTTGAAACAAAAGAGTGTAAACTTGTTGAAAAGCTTGTAAGGAAAAAGAAGAGGCTATTTTTTATATACATATGTTCCCATTTAAAAATATGTCTGAGTTATATTTTCAGAATATAATTAGGGTTTCATCAAGTCAAGTAGCTTGATATTTTTGTAAAATACTTGACTTGACTTGAAAATCAAGCTTTTCAAAAATGCATTACTTGACTTGATTTTCTATCGATACTACTTGACTTGATCAAGCAAATTCAAGCTACTTGATAACGAACCGATTATGTACGAAACGCGCGAATCAGTAGAATCATAACCTAGCTGTGTGTGGTACGGCGTGGTGTGCCATATACTGTGCTGATTCACTACTCCAAGTTAAAATCAGTGCATAGAGGTTTAAAAAAATCACTCAATATTGGAATATATACTAGAATGACCCGAGAATATGTCAACAAAATTTTAAGTCCTAATCATTATTATTAAGTTAAAGATGGTTAAACTATCGCACAAAACCCCAAAAAGCTATACTCCATTCGAAATAAGAATAATAATTGGGACTTCAGATTTTGTCCACATATTCTCGAGTCATTCTAGTATATATTCCAATAATGAATGGGTTTTTTAAACCTCTTAATATCTTGGAGAAAAAGTTCCAAAATATGCTAAAACCGAATTTTATTTAAATGGGGAAAAATCAAGTGCATTTAGGTACGGTCAAATATTAAAATTAAGCGGAATCATTGTCAGTATATTTTTTAAATTTATTTGGAATCATTTTAGGGGGTGGTCCAGTTAAAATTCGACTTGATATTGTTATAAACCATAAGGAAGTAATTGAAAAATAACTACTTGATTTTTCAAGTACTTGAAATTGTAACTACTTGACTTGACTTGACTTTCGGCTACTATTATTTGACTTGAGAGTCAAGTAGCTTGAATATCAAGTCAAGCCGTGAAACTCTAAATATAATAAGCGAGATACTAGATATGTAAAAAAAATTAAATTCAAGTTTAAGCCTGTAGCTCAAAAACAAATATGATCGAAAATTCCTATGGTACCTACTAAAATTTTCTCAAAAAGTTAGCTCATTAAGACCTACATAAATTTTCTTTAGCATGCATAATAAGATTTTTTTTCATATAAGGAAATCGAATTTGTTTCATCCTGTACATTTTTATTATAAAAACGCACTGGTTTATAATTTTCTTTCTTTGGCTATTGTGTAGCCGGTTATTTCCGCAGCTTCATCTGGTAGCCTGTGCTTTTGCTCTCGACCGATCAACAACTCTCGTCTCGGGGTAATCAAGTTAGCCGCTGTGTGCCACTCTGCCTTAAAATACAATTTCTCTCTTGTCGTGTGATGTCACAGCGCCCCCATCACCGCCGGGAAGCAATATCGGTGGAAAATTGAGAGAGGCGAACAAACAAATCCGGCCTGGGTCTGGGTCTAGCTAATGGCTGCGCACCAGACACGACAGACGATCGCCTCATCGCCTTCGCCGTACGCCCTTTGATTTGTTGTGTATAATTTGCGTAGTTTCAAGTTACTCTGTAATTCTGAGTCACGTATTATAAATACAGGGTACGCGCGTATGCACACACAGTCACGCGCTCACGCTGACGATACAAACTCGCCGCGACTCGTCGTAAAACTTTCCTCGTAGAGGAAGAAGAGAACAGTGGTTGCCCAACTTTCACAGCTCTATGACCCTTCTGCAAAAATCAGAAAAATTTATATTGAAAAAAATATCAATAACAAAATCCAATGACACCTTTTTGTGGAGGTCTTTTTTGGTCAAATTGGAAGTAGTGGTTCATGCAACTTTTAAAGCAAATAATAAACGTAAGGTGATTGAACGTGATCCATTTAAGATTCAGATTTCACATAACACAGCTGTTCATAACGTAAATTAAATCCAGGATAATCTAGGTTCGTCCTGTAACAGTGTAACGGACAAAACATTAAACAATCGGTCTTACAACTTAACAGATACACTGTAATACGAGCACACTAGTCTACAATGACAAATATATACAAAAATATAGATTTTAAACTTACAAAACCTGAATATATTATTCAAGAATGCTGCCATTTTATATCGGGTTTAACCATAATCGGATTTACTATTAAACTAAATAAGCTGCAACTTGGGGCCTCAAGTTTCAAGGGGCCTCAAATCATTCGAAAAAAAAGTTTTATTTTAGTTTAAGACCATTTCACTTGGTCATAATTTATAATTAAATTTGTGATGTGATAGAATAGAACATCATCATATATACAGTAAAATAATTTAAAGATGCCGGATCAAGGTCATCTGCGAATTGTATAAATTTTGATTTTAGCTCCGCCCATTCTGTCAAATTTAGTAGTATTGTTTTCATAGTTTGTATGAGGGTACATAAGATAATATTGGTATTTTATTATTATAAAAAAATGTTATAGTAAACGCATTCAAAATTCCAAAAATAAGTCAACTGGTAAGTATATTAGCAAATGTAAAACCAAATATGTAAAAGATAAGAAACTAATAGAAAATAACGTTTTTCGTACGGCTATGAATCAAAGTAATATATGAATTAATAAATAAACTTACGTTACAGCGAAAGTATTGTGAACAACGAGCATCGTTTTAAAATGGAATGTTCTAACTTAGTCGAAACAGTATGAATTTTTGAAAGATAAGCGTGTTATATTCATCCTTATCGCACACGCTTGTGTCTTTGCAAATGCGACAGATAAATGTAAGCCAATTTCGTTCATGATACAAATGGCTTTGATCGGATATCTTTAATTTTTTTTACTGTATATGTCAAAACTTTCGTTTTCAATGAAACAAATCTATTATCAAACTTTTAAACTAATTTGGTAATAAATTTGTTCCGTAAATATAGGCAAAAATGTAAAGTTTGCAGTTTTTTATTTTAACGAATAACTTCCAAATTTAAAATAATACTGGTTTGTATCTCTCAGTTTTTATGTTCTTTCGACTGGCGATACTCAATTTTCTGTTGGATTTCGAGTTATGATGCCAAAGTTTTAATACTTATACGGACGTTATATTGGAAAATTATACCATTGTTCATTTGGTTTAAACAGCAATATTGCAAGATTGTAAAAAACTATTAAAGGTAATAATTTCGTTATTAATTTCCTTATTTAGTTCTCAAAATTGTATTAAGTATAGAGTATTTGAATTAATTTTCATATTTTTATACGGACGTCGTCTGATGCAATGGCATTTGAAAATGTACCCTTTTCGGGACTGCCTGTATATTTGAACATATATTTATTGAAATTATCACTTTTTTATTGTTAGTTTTTGAAAGAATGGAGGGGGAGACTCATACGTACTTCAGATTGGGGCCTCGAAAATGATTAATCCCGCCCTGGGTTTAACGACTTCAATTATATTAGTCATTATATCCATAAGCCTCGCACATTCTTCTTTCATAGTATAATCCGTATGTCTTGGACAGTATGTTTTACTGTACGCACTAGATAATTATTGTTTTTCATTGCACCAAAAGTAATAAGTCTGAACTAGAAGATGATCCTTTAAATGCCGGTTGAACATCCATTATTTGACTCACAGGTTTTGTAAGTTTTAAGTCTATATTTAAAGCGGTCGAAAGAATTTTGTAGAAATTTCTCACCGTTTACGTTAGATTTTATAGTTTGTTGAAATGTAAGCTGGCCGAACTACTACAAGTTCTGCATTGTTTCTTTCTTGGTTTGAAGTAATTTTCATGGAAATAGATAGCTCAAAACTTAAAGCACTTTGATAAAAAATAATTAAAATAGCAATATTTTAAGCAACAAGTTTATCAGAAAAATTGTAGTACAAAAATCTTTTGAGGAAATATGTCAGTCGTCCACAGTTTGGGAACCACCTGCAGCCTTGTTGGGGTGAGGACGTAGGGCACACGACACAACATTCAAATGTTATGTTGCAAGTTCCGAAACGGCGGAGACTCACGTACGAATCAAACTAGATCCCGAAGCCGATGCCCAGAGCCCTATGCCCTTCAGGATGTTTTACTGCCAGTCCTGTCGCAGATTCCAGATCGTATTTTCCCTTGTGCCCTTTGCTGTCGCTGTCGCTGCTCTGGTTCGCCAATCGACAATAGCGGGAAATCCCGTCTTTCACTGGACGCTGATACATCATAATTCAGGGCCACGCAATGTTTACAAATTACGTTACGACGTTAGGAAAAAGAAAACTACAACTTTTAAATGGTTTTCCCCGAGGAAACGGAAAGAGTTCGTGCTAGAGAAGAGAACTACTCAGCAGACGGAAGAAAAAAGAGTCAAATGCTCAAAGCTAAAATTGAATTTAATACGCGTATAATATAAACGAATACCTACTTGATATTTTTCTTTATTCAAAATCTCTCAACAGAATTAAATCCCAATAACTGTGCGAGTATAAATACAGTTTTTATGCTTCCTTCCGGTATAAATAGTATTACATAACTACAAATAGTTCAGAAACACTTATTTACATCGTCTAGGCCGACAAAAGGAGTTGGCATTACTATTCTGGTGAAATGCCAATTTAGGACTAGTTTCAACACTAGAAACGTTTACAAATTTTAAGACTAAATCTTTAATTATAACAACTTAAATAACTAAATTGTGTCATATAAATAATAATATGCTGTCATTTCCAACTTTATGACTAGGTTGTTTTATAACTACAAATAACAACTAACTTCATATGAGTTACGCCATTTAAAATATGTGAAAGTATCTAAAATATATACCGGCTGTCTATTTTTTTTATGGACCATAGGAAATACAATGATACATTTTTCATAGGGCTATAAATTCTGTCCTATTTATTTTAGAACTAAAGTGTAAACATAAAAAATGTTCATAATTAAATTCTGCATCAAATGAGCTTGAATTTATTGATATAATAAGTTCTACTCATGAAAAATATTCGTCTTTAATCTTTTTACAGAGTGCCACGCAAAACAAAACATACAATTTAAATAGTCGTATTGTTTGACTTTGACAGATAAAAGTTTAGTAATTGATATTTAATTTTAGATATTGTTCCATTGTGATATTACTGCGAAGGAAAATGTATCCATGTTTACTGATAAATAAATTAATGGATTCAATAATTATTATTAAAACTTTGACACATGTAATCTGCCAAACTCAAACATTACAACTGTTTATAATTTTGTGCTACTGGTCATGGTACTCTGAAAATAGCTATAAATTATTACTTTTATTTTGTCTCTCTTTCGCAAACGAAATGCATGTAAACAATAAATTGGACTTGTTAGATGCAGTTTTTATTCTAAACATCTTTTGTATTTACACTTTTATTCTAAAATTAATAGGGCAGGATTTACAGCAATATGAATATTTTACTATTGTTTTCCCTACTGTCAACAAAAAAGTAGACACGTGGTATAACTAATATTTTGTATGATATATTTTCAATGAATATAAAAGGATTACACATTTTAAGTTCAAATGTAAGTAATTATAATTAAACTTGCAATACAAAACCGACAAAAATATATGTTCATTTTTTTAGGTTTTGTAAAATGAAATACAGTGTAGAGAAGTATACAAAGAATTTATGGAGAAATCACAAAAAATCTTGTGTATTACATATGCAGAAATTGTTTTGCGAGTGCTCGTCAAAATATAATCGCACTCGCGAAACAGCAGTTTCTAGACTAGTAAAACAAATAACTATTAAAATACAAATTTTAATTGATTTAACTTATTGAATATGAGTTAAGGATCTATGAGTTAATTTTGTCTGACCAACTCTTATTATGATGACGGGTTTAATTCTACCTATTGTGTTACCTACCTTATGTATTCGTACGTTAAACGTATGTGCTATATGAGCGCTTGGTTCTGCATGCACTTGATTAGGTTCGAGTGAACAACGGTGCGGCCATTACGGGTGCCGTGTACGCCATAATTGGTTCAGTCATTTCCATCCGGGTTTTTGACGGGCCTCTCTCGCGCCCTCGCGCTCCGCTACACCGAACAGCACTCACGGCACGGCCTCCTACAACTCCTGCTCATACAACCCTCACATATCCTACCAAAACTTCCGATTTCTGCAACTTGGCTTTTCTAGCCCTAAAGAAACAAAATAAAACTCGACTACACTACAACAATCATCACGCCATTATCCCCAAACACGGAACCCTTACCGGGATAAAAACTGCAATAAGGGGCTCACCTATAACACCAGGCAGATAGAAAAAAACTAACAGGGACAGGGCAGGAGAAGTATCAGTGATAATGATACATATGAAAGTCTAAAATGTTCTACCCAGTAATCGGTCTGCTTTGAAATACTCGTGTGTTATTTTAGTAGTTCCTGATGTATGGCTACATAGAGCAAATGAGTTTATGGGACATTTTGAGTAAAGTTTTAAAACATTTCTGGTGTATAAATAAAGTGATTAATTTTGCACTGGCTGGCCGTGTAGCACGCCACGCCACTGTTCGTCACGGCGTCTGAACGAGTCTCGTCGCAGTGATTCGATCTTGTCGGCACAAATTATGCACGTACGGGTAACCGGAAAAGCTTTTCACGTTAGTTATAATATATCCGTGCTGCACTACCACTAAACCATGGTTTATGTCTGTGTCATGTCGCCCGTCCACTCGTCACTCCAAATAATCTCTGCTCTTACTCAATTTACTTCAAATGAAAATATGTTTTTAAAGCCGTACCGTTCGTCCACTAAAATAGAGGCTTCCGGAAATATATTCCGCGAAGGGGTAATCAACTAGCATTTTTATTATTTCTTTTATATTTCCTGAGGTAGCGCGGCTGTGTGCGTGTGCGTTAGCTGATCGGTTGTGATTCGGCGGCTTGGGTTCGATTCCGATCGACGTTAATCTTGAAAATTAAATAGTATAACAATAAAACAATAACCCTTTTGCTTATGTCTTGTTTATTTTATAATTCGAAGAAACCAAAATTGTTGCAAAATCTACACGCCTCAACATCAGGTTAATTAAAGAAGCCGCAGAGATTTTTTAAAACAAGAATAATAATCTCAATGATTGTGACAATATAGATCTTAGTCAAACATGGCTTCCTATATTAAATAATATTATAAAATGTTATATTGGTTACATATGGCTATTGTTTTGTTTTTATTTATAACAAAAATGTTCTTTTATTGTTACATTATGAGTTCTGAAAGATTTTTTAATTATTTAAATAACGTATGTCCTATAAGTTTTGGCACAAATTTCAGCAATTTTTTTTATCTTCGTTATCTTTACGTGAGGAAGGTTGTCTTTAGTCAAAAATTTCGATAGTGAGTTTCTAATGAATAAGCACGTTTTGTGGTCCCTAGAATACGAATTTATTCTTTTTACGATGATGTCTGTATGTGTGTGTATTGTGATGATCATTTCGAATCGCAAAAGTTATATTTTTTTCGTATTTCTCGCGTTTAGATCCATATGCAGACATGATTAGATTTTGGTTATAATTAGTCCATCGGTAGTACCCTCACTTGCAACTTTTAACAGTTTTTCTTGATAAAAGCATTTATGTATCATTTATTGACATTTAGTGTTATTTTATTTTAAAGAATAGGTATGTTATTCACTATACGATGTGGTTGCATTTTATACTTCATATTAAATAGATACAGAGTTAAATAATTATAATGATATTAAATAGCAAGATATGCTAAACATATAAACTGCTAATATATTCAGATAATTCAAATTGACATCTGTCAGTTTCAATGAAAAGAAAATGAATGTGGTAGAGATGAGGATGTTGAGATCGATGTTGGGGAAGACACGGAAAGATAGAGTAAGGATAAAGGACAAGGGAAATGGCTCGCGTGATAGAAGTTACTAGATAGATACAAGAGAGACGATTGCATTGGTTTGAACATGTCATGAGGAGAGATGAAAAATATGTTGGAAGAAGAATAAGTAGCTTATTGGTAAAAGGTAGAAAAAACAGGGAAAGACCAAAGATAAGATGGAAGGACTGTATTGCGGAAGACTTGAGAAAAAAGAAACAAATGAGGACGACACGCAAAACAGAAAAGAGTGGAAAAAGAAAATAAAAAATAGCGATCCCTAAAAAATGGGAAAAGCTAAAGAAAAAGATGTCAGTGTCAAATGCAATTTGCATAGTTTGTTTACGAAATAATTTTACTGGAAATATAGAATCTTTTGCAAGAAAATTTATGTATGGAATTTGTACATAATACACAGGATTGACAGAATGTATTGTGCTGGCCACATCAGATTTTTTGTAATATAAAATGCATTTACTTGTTGTTTTTTAACACTTAATAATTAACTATTTCATAAGCCCAAGGTGTAACTTTCTTAGGACACCTATCATTAGGTTTTGGGAGATATTTATATCGATTTCTCGGACACACACTGAGCAACTTCGAAATTAAGGGAAATAATCGTTTTTATACTAAAAATGTCAGATATAAACAAAAAGCCACATTCGCAGATAAAATGTTGGTATGGTGCATTATTTCCACAAGGAGTGGTATTCAGGCCTTATGTGGGCCGATTGAGGTAAAGCCCTGGATAGTCAAGGTACATCTAACAAAATTGATTAGTTTTATTGAAGAACTCGCTGGGTATGATTTTTATGTTCTAGCCAGACTTTGCTTTCTCTTAATATACAACACTAAATCAAAATTGGCTTACGGGCCAAAACATTCCATGAAACGACAATCCCATAACCTTCCCCAGGCTCATCAAAACCCAATGCTAGGTGTCCTTGTGGAAGAAAACGCCCATCTTTATTTAATTTAGTTCATAATTTTGTTGCTTATGAAACAGTTAATTATTAAGTATTACAAAAGTTTAACTAAATGCATTTTATATTACAAAATAAAAATTGTTCAAATTTGTATCAAAACTTATAGTACATATGTTAATATATTAAAACATATATTACAGAAGGCAAACTATTCTAGCACGAGTTTGACATTGACAATGTACCTATACATATATACCGATTGAATAAATGCCTTATTTTTGAGAAACATATATTTGAGTCCATCAAATTAAAGTTTTTCTAATGTTGCACATGATAGGTAATCCCGAAGTCCGCGACTTGCTTGATAAAAATGACAATATAGGTACGTATGCCAGTTGAGTGTGGGTAGCGCGTCGTTGCGTCGCCCGTCGCACGGTAGAGCGCCCGCAGGTTGCCAGGTAACGCCACCACCCACCCCACAGTCACCATGGCAACCGTTCTGTGTCTGTTTAATATCGCATCGGCCGTAGCCGTAGCGCACCACCATCACCGCTGCCGCCGTCGCCTCTGCCGCTGCCTCTGCCTCTGCCGCCCCGAATCAAATTCAAACCGAATTACGTCGAGTTAGGGCCCAGGTCATCGCGTGATCTGATTTGAATTTCACACCGCGGGGACCCGCGGAGCCAGTGTTTACCAAACGTATCGATCTCCGCGAGCGTGATTCGATCAAACAGCGGTGTCCGGATAAAGCGTCCGTCCAATTATCCCAGCCCGTAACCGCACTTGCTACATGCACGGCCGGAGACAACAGCAGGAGCTGTCTCAGCACTTCTACCCAGACACCCAATAAAGTCATCCCTGTTATGCTACACATGCCGCACAAGCTAGATTCGCCACTGCCCCTCTGCTTACACTGACATTATCAGGAGATAAATCCCCCAAACCAAAACATTCCTAATATTATTGCAATAGGGCTCACCAATACACACGTAAACCATGCGAAAGATAAAAAAGTGACAGCATTAATAAACAGAGAATTCGGCATTTTATTATTCTGTACAATAAGATACTGCCGGGGCAAAAGATCATTAATCGATTTTTTCAAGCATTGCGTTCGTATTAAATTTGGTAACTAAACGTAGAACCATCTCTTTCAACCGTATTTACGCATGTCCATAAACTTTCAAGATAGACATCCTTGTTCTCAGATAAAATTATATACGTTGGGACTCCAAATTTAATCCAAACGCAATAATTCAAAAAATCAACTTAAGTCCATTTGTTCCGGCAGTAGCGAATGTTCAATACAAGTAAGGATTTATATATTATATACTTTTGAAGAAAATGTACTATACAGGATGGAACAAATTCGAGTTTGTTATAGGAAAAACTTTCTACTTGTTGGCTACAGAAAATTGATGTAGGGTCTTTATGGGCCAATTTTTTGTGACAATTTTAACCGGCTAAAACTTGATTTTCGTTTATTTTGAAAATACGTATCTCACTTATTATGAGAGATACTAAAAAAAATATTTAAATAATTATATATGTTTTTTTACGTAGAATATCGTGGTGACATTAGATTTTTACAAACCTTAATAATTCTCGAGATCTAACACAAACATTTTTTTTTAAATGGTAACATATGTTGAAAATAATCTCATCGTTTTCCTTATTTTATATGCTTTTCAACAATGTATAATAAGTCTACATTCTTTTGTTTCAAACAAGAATATAAGATGAACAATGAATTTATTGGGATGAAAATATTATAAACTATTAAGAAACAAATGAAAAAATCAGTCACAGATCATCAGTCGCTTATTTCTAATGTTATTTACTTTATTTAAACTCATTCTCCTACTTTATTTATTTCAGAAAACATATTAAACTACATTTTTTGAATTGCATCAAAGCCCAACTATACACGATAAAAAATAAATTAACTAAGAAGAATAAATAAAAATAATTTTGAAAACTTAATTTATAGACATAGAATCCAAATAATGATCTATAATTGATTTTTCGTTTGTTTAGTAAAAAGTAATTTTTTCATCCAAATAAATTAATAATTCATCTTTTATTCATCTTTAAAACAAAAGAATGTAGACTTGTTACACATCGTTTTAAAGTTTATAAAATAAGTAAAACGATGAGATTATTTTTAGCATCTGTTCTCATTTAAAAAATATTATTTTTGTATTAAACATTTACTCATTATTTTTCATAGAGAAACGAAGTATTTTCAAAAGCGAAAATAAAGTTTTCGCCTGTAGCTCAAAAACTAAAGAAGATCGAAAATTCCTGTGGTACTTTTTAAAATTGTCTCAAAAAGTTGGCCCATAAAGACCTACATCAATTTTCTGTAGCGTGCATAATAAGAAAATTGTTCATATAAGGAACTCGAATTTGTTCCACCGCTGTAACGTAAACTTCAATTTCGTCAGCCCTTAATATTTTGTAGTTCACGAAACTGTACATTATAATTTTGTTACGATTGGAAAACAGCAAAAAAGTAATCGCTCACATTATTGACTGAGTAAAAACATACAAGCATCGGAAAGTTATCAGATTATCCTATAAATCCATAGAGATTGTAAAATCCTTTGGTGGATAGAAAACCTATGTGCATCAAAGTAGAGGATAAGGAAAATTGACTGAACCATGTTGCATTCTTTTTTACGTCTTGGAAAGCAGGGTGGTCAAAGAGACATCAAGAGCGGAAATTTATTTGAAATTTGAAAGAAGTCAGCAAGGAGGAAGTGATTAATCACGCCGGAAAACCAAATCGGTGTTGGGCTGCGGTTACAGCAAATGCGTGTCCTACGAACTTTCAACATGACGAAAACGACAAAAAGTTACCGCAAGCCTGTATTGTATAGTATGTTGTATGAATTTATCATTTATATAAATTCAGCAATTTGAAAAGTGAAGCTAACAATATCAATTAAAAAAAAAAAACTTTCAATCAAAATACCCGAAAAATACAAACTATGTATATGAATTTCTAACGGACCATTAATATTACATTTGCAATATCTGTAAAAAATAGATGAATTATATCAAAAAAATAAAACATTTGATTCACAATATAGTCATGGTAGATCGACGAATCATGCTTCAAGAAATGGCGAAGACTGTGGACATCTCTTATGACAGGCTTCAAAATATTCTTACCAAACGGGTTTATTTCCAAAAATCGTCCGACTTGCTGCTTCTTTAAGAAGCTGATTCTACAAGGCTTGCATGAAATAATTTTTAATTTACCTATTTTTCAATTTTGAGTTAAAGGATCTACTTTCTTTCTAACATGACCAATACAATGTATAATTCATGCAGACATTATTTCCTAGACTTAGTGAATAATGATTAATTTATTGGATAGCTCGATTCAGACGTTGATTTTTCGAAATTATGTCCGAGACCTCACGCTCACATGGGCCCCACACATTCAAATATCTAAGAAAATTTGATAATAATTCTTTTTACAAATGTTTTGTGGCCCTGGTAATAATAAATTTCCGAAGTCCCGCAAAATCGCCAGCCGGTCCCTAAGGTGGACTAAACATCCTTCATCTTATTAAACTATTCTGCCGAGATCGTGCTGATTCTCAGCAGTCAAAAAGATTTTTTTCAAAATTTGTTAGATTATTTCTTATTTTTCATTTCTTTGTACTGCGCCACTGCCGACATCATAGCATTTTTATTAAAAATAATTAATTATCTAATCACACACCAGACGTTGAGTAGGACACAATTAAGAATAATTTATTTCCTATTAAAAAGTCTGCCACGTGGTTAGATGATTCATTGTTTTTAATAAATAATATAATGTAAGCAGTGGCGCACTAAAAAGAGACTAAATGAAAAATAAGAAATAATTTTCCAAGTTTTGGAAAATGTCTTTTTGATTGAGTATCATATCGAAATGTATACACCCTCAATTCTTTTACCTTTTTTAACACCCTGCATAATTGATCAGCTTTCTCCCTCTGTACGTAGTTTTATTTAAAAAAAAATGGTTTAGAGCCCAAAAATCTGATAAAAAGTCCTTGTCATTCTAATATGTTTATAGACATTAGACTTCCAACTATTTCCAAAATTCGAAAACATCTAGAAGAGCAAAGATTTTCGTCCACTGAAGAAATTAAAGCATCCGTAACGGAGTATATTATAGACCAAGACGGAGTATTTTATAAGACCGAGATGACAGAGGAGCATCTATTGACTAAGTCTATAGAATTAAAAGGAAACTTTGTTGAAAAATAAGTATTAATAAATGCTTTCTATGTTAATTCGCGAATTTTTCAATCTATCCTCGTAGTTTTTTTGATATTTATATTCCATAAATGCTACAATAATTGAAGTTTTTCTTGAAATGCACCCAATAATAAAATAAGCTCCCTTATTTTTGCTCAATGACCTTCGATCCAATTTTTTTTAACCGTCGTTATAGACTTATCGGTTATAACAATATGTAAGGTGAATGAGTAAGGACATTAGTTAGCTTTAATCTGCTGTGGATGAGAGAAGATTTTTATTTCGCCATGCGATGTAGGAAATTTAATTTAATTTTTAATTTAAACGTGTTGGTGTACGAAACATGGGAAACAAAGTCCGGGAAGAATGCGAAAGCCAAAGCCTGCGTCATTACATCGCGCTCATCGTATCCGCATCCACCGACCGCGTTTGTTGCTGTTAGTATTAATTTCGCAATGTTTAATCAAGCTTTAATTGCGGCAATTTATTAAAACTCATGCGTGCTCGGTTTCCAATAAGCAGCGGTGGTGCACTGGTGGTGCGTAGCCGTGCACACGTGGGCAGAGGAACTAATCATATCGCACATAAAAGGACGGGCGGTTGGTGGCAATCAATACGCGCGGAGCAGAGCAGCAGCAGGTATCGCAGACAACCGGGATGATGTGGACAATGGGTTATCAAGGGTACATTGTCGCCAGCACTGTCCGCTCGACTGGCCTCCAATGTGAGCTCATCAGCTGACTGTAATTAACTCCACGTCTCATTTTGCTGTAATTAAGTGTCCAACGCTCGTTCATTTGTTTCACCTGCCCTGTTGCCGGGATACCCCCAACACACGCTGTTCTAGATACTTACAACAATAGTCTGCACCATCAATTACGCACTGATAGGCCTCCTTTTCAACATTACAGACATTGGGATCATGGAAAAACTCAGCATAAAAAGTTACAATAAGCAAAGACTAATTCGCAATTTCAATTTTAAATGCCGAGTGTATTTATTTTTAATGGATTATCATTAAAAATAAATGTACTGGACCTGATGCATCGCGCATTAACTAAGACGGCGAGGACACATCTCCAGAAGTGGCCTAGCTAAATTGTGTCTTTCCAGAAAACAGTACAATTTAAAACTTCTTACTTTAGCCAGATCTTCTCTGTTACATTCCTATTCTAAGTTGGCGTCCATGAGCAGGTGCACCATTTTTCTTGATCACAGAGGCATAAAGTGAGCTATACTTGGTACCCAGGGCCGGCGGAAGGGGCAGGCGAACTGGGCGACAGCCCGGAGCCCCAGTGACAATAGGCGCCTCGAGCCGAGACTCACCTTGACAAGGATTTTAATTTTTTTCATATCAGAAAAAATCTGATGTGGCCAGCACAATACCTTCCGTCAATCCTGTATATTATGTATAAATTCCATACATGAATTTTCTTGCAAAAGATTCTAAATTTCCAATAAAATTATTTCATATACAAACTATGCAAATTGTACTTGACACTATCATCATCTTCTTCTTCTTTGTCTTTTGCCATTCGTTAGGGGTTGCTATTTTTTATTTCCTTCTTCCACTCATTTTCGTTTTGCGTGTCGTTCCTATTCAGTTCTTTTTGCCCTCAAGTCTTTCGCAATACAGTTCTTCCATCTTATCTTTGGTCTTCTTCTGCTTTTTCCACCTTCCATTATAATATATTCTTCATCTCTCCTCATGACATGTTCAAACCAATGTAATCATCTCTCTTGTATCTTTCTAGAAACTTGCAACACTAGAATTATTTCCTTACCTATCTTTCCGTGTCTTCCTCAACATCTACTTCAACATCCTCATCTCTGCCACATTCATTTACTTTTCATTGATACTGACATCTGTCAATTTGAATTATTTGAATATGTTAACAGTTTCCATGGTTAGCATAGCTGGCTGATTTATTGAAATTTAATATCTTTATAATTCTTTAACTGTATTGAATATGAAGTATAAAATGCAATAAAATCGTAAAGAGAATAATATATTCTTTAAGTTATAATAACGTTAAATGTCAATAAATCATATTTAACTGTTACAATCTTCAAATTAGGCTACTTCCGATTGACCAATTATAACCGAAATCTAATCACTTGTTCTTCTGGATGTAAACTTGAGGAATACGAAAAAAATATAATTTTTGGAATCGTTGTATTGAAGTTATGTGATCCGAAACTTTCGCCACACACACACACATACACACACACACACACACACACACATACATGTATACATACATACAGGCATCATCGTAAAAATGGTAAAATTGTATTATAGGGACCCTAAAACATGCTTATTCACTAAAAACTCATCATTGAATTTTTTGACCAAAGACAATACCTTCCTTACCTAAAGGTGATGGAAGGTAAAAAGAAATAATCATATACATACTACATTTATTTGCAACATACGGTGCACGACGACTTTTATCAAATTTTACTGAATCCGAACCGAGAGCAACCTACTATACGTCCAACAAGAGTAGGACCATATAAAAAATAGTACCAGAAAAATTGTTGGTTACTCCCCCAAACATTTTTTTTTTCGCCGATTGACATTAAAATATAATTTATTTTATTTACAGGTGCTAGGTTATAAAGTTCCACTTTACTGTCGGTAAAAGTATAATTTTATTGCCTAAGAACTATCTATAAAATCATTCAAATTTGTTTGTACATTTTTCCTGTTTGCGAAATGATGACATAACATTTAAAATTAATATTCTAAATCTAAACAATCGGCGAAAATATGATATGTTCAACATGGCAAAAATGAAAATTCGCAACATAAATTAAAAAACTCGGCTTAGCCTTGTCCATGTAACACCGCCGCGACAGGGAATCTGCTACTATTTTGCTTTGTTCAACAAAGACATATTGTTCATATACTTTAATATTTTTTATGTATTAGGAAAAGTGTCATATTTATTTTTTGAATGTATTTCAATAAAGTAGAAAAACTAATAAAGATGTCTTGGTTTGATATAACCGCATGCAAAAAAAATATGTTGTGGTCAACAAAATACCTCTCGCCATTTTCATTTTATTTTACATAAGTATCATATTTAATAATTTAGCTCACGGATGTATTTTAAAATTACTATCCGGTCTTTGGAGTTATCGAGGTTGCACTGATATAGTATATTAAAGAAAATGCAATATCAGATTCTTCTTAGTTTGTAGTTTAAAAATATTAATGCACAAGGGCGCCAAATGTGCTTTCTTCCCGGTTCAATATTTTGTGTTGCGCCGGCCCTGTGGTACCTCCAGTAGTACATGTTTACTCCACAAGCGGGTGGAAGTTTATCATCAGGTGGATACCCATTGCTCTAGGTGGATACCCATTGCTCTCTCTTCAATATTCGTTATGGTCATTTACATTTTTCATAATTGCAACTATAAGTTTAAACTACAACTACAATTTATTTAATTTCCTAAGTAGCTTTCATGTTGGAAAATGACAAAAAACGAGACTATTGATAATGTAAACTCGGTCATTTATTCTGCAGCCGTATCTCTTAAGCCCTTTCTAAATTCCGGAAAGAGTATTTGGTAGCAAGAAACGTTTCATATCTCAGTGTGCACTACTGAATGCCTCTAATACTCTGAGCTCTTGGACAATTATCTAATAATTTATAAGATCAGTCATTTCCAATTATTATGAAGTGGAACTCCCTTGCGTATAACGTCGTCTGAGTTCTGCAGTCTGCTTAAATAGTTCGGCAAGGATTTCAGAGTGCGGCACATACTTGCAACCCTGCAGAAGTTATTACTATCATAAATAAATTGTCCGTAGTTGAAGCATTTAAATTCAAAGAGATTTAAATCCCAAAAAATATTATAAAAGATTCTTAGATTCTCGAATGAAAACGGAATTGAACAGCTTAAATTAAGCTAAATAACGAGTCTTTAGAAAGAAGTAAATAGAAAAATATAAGAAAATAAAAATAAACACAAATGTAATAATTTATTAAGAAATTAAAAACATATATTTTCACGGCTTACTAAATCAAAGAACAGTAGGAATAGAACATTCTATAAGAACTGGATAAGAATAATTAATACAAATATGATTATAACCTAATTTTTCAAACTAGACGTAATAAAATAATGTCAAGCATAAACGATAGAAACGAATTCTACTTCTGCGGACCAGTAGAATTTGATATCTACTAAAGTTACAAAATCGAAGCTCAGGGCTTACAATCAGTAAGTATATTGTATAAAGTCAATATGTAGCCCCTGTCAAAATTTGCTTGCTTGCTGTTTCCATGTCGCGTGCATGGTATATTTATATCCATGATTTGCCTGTAAATATTTATAACTCTTCTATCTACGGATGTGTCCATTGTGTGATTCAGGCATGAAAAATGAGACGCGGCGCGAATCCAGAGAAATTCGAATCCGATAGGTCGGCGACGGTCGAATGCATGTGTTGAACATTTTAAATCGGCACACGCCTCCCCATCATCTGATTGTCAATGGAGCGATTCGATTTATTACTTACATGTGAATAATATCAGTCACCCGCACGCTTCCTGTTTTTCGCATAGGCTTCGCGCCCCTCTAAACGATGTATTTTTATTAAATTGCTAGGGTTTTTGATAAAACCGAGTTGTGAGTCAAATGCATATTTCAAACAAGAATTTCAACAAGTATGAAAGAACTTTCTGGAAAAACTGGCAAATATTTTGTCTATAAATTATCAATTATTGTAAATACATAATTTAGAAGACAATGATAATTTTGTAGTTTAATGCAAGGACACTCATTGTCAATTTTGGATCTAAATTAAATTTTTATTATATTTATTTATTTTATTTACAGAGAATGGCTACACAACAGGACATTAAACATTACATATTACAAAGTGGAGACCAATATGAGAAATAAACAATTACATAATATAGTTGTATATAACAGTGGTAAGAAAACAAAAATAAATGGAAATCAGTACTAATTAGTGTAAGGATGAAGAAGATAATATTTATCAAATATTTTGAATGCACGTAAACTACAACAAAATAAATCTGGTACATTAGATACAGAAGCTAAATTATTGAAACGATGAACTAATCTAACAAGCGGTGAATTCATGGTAGAGTTTGTTCTACTACGTTTGACAAAGAATAAATCAGAAGTTCGAGTAAAATGACAAGAAATCTGTAGCGAAATTTTATTTATAAGAACAGGACTATCGATACAATTATATAATATTTTAAATAAAAAATCTGATGTAACCAACACAGTACCTCCCGCCATTTACCTATGTATATAATTTTTATATTACTTTATAAATTTATCCATACAATATATAGAAAAAGTATTAAAGCAAACTTGTAGAAAATGGAATAATCTTTAATTTTTATAATAACAAATTGAGAAAAAATTACATTTAAAGGTATTTTTTGAAGGAAAACTATCTTTAGCTTCAGTAAACTGCCATTTCCGGTTATCCGATTGCCACCAAAATCTAATCAGATATTTCCATATTAGAATAAGGTAGAAATACATGGTTTCAAAACTTTCTGAATGATAGTATTTGAGTTAGATCGTAAACAGGATCCACACATACATACATACAGAAATCATCGTGAAAATGTTAAAATTGGATTGTAGGGACCTTAAAACATGGTCATTTACCAAAATCTCGATATGCGATTTTTTTCACGATCCCTATACCTCACTTACCAAGGGTGGCGGGAGGTAAAAAGACAGATCCAAAAGTATTCGCCTTTTTTATAACGAAATTAACAAAATCGAATTACGTGGGTATCGACAGTTCAAAATAGAAATAATTTTTCTTTGGAATACTCAATTCTATACATATACACATATTAGAGCGGTGATCAACAAACAACAAAGAATGCTAATTGAGATCGAACAAGAGAGTAATATAGAAATATAATTATTGAAATTCGCACCAATTTTTTAAATAGAGCCAAGCATTTTTAAAGCTTTTCTAACAATATAATCAACATGTAAGTCAAACAATACCCTACTATCTAAGATGACACCATATGAGAAACACGACTAATGTTGTGACCGTCATTGAAATGTTACGTGAGAGAGTAATACATCAGCATTTGTCAAACTTGAGCGTTAAATCATTCCTTTTGAGTCAAGATCTTTCTGAATGGCAGAACAGTTGGATGTAGTTTTAACAGCACTGTATACTTTAGTCATCAGCATGCACAATAAACTTAGAGTTGGCAAACCAATCCTTAATATCATTAATAAAGATTAGGAAAAGCAGATGCCCTAGATATAATCCCTATGGTATACCAGAAGTTACTGGAAATTACTTCGAGCTATATCCATTCATAGTTACACATTGGCTAAAAAAATGTACAGGCATCTCAAAACGACCACAGTGCTTTTGTAAAATAATTCAGTAAGCCAAACTAAATCAAAAATTAAGCGAGCAAAATTTTCTAGTTTCGTTATCAAGTTATTTAGAAAACTGTAAATAATATTTTTTAACGCATAATCTTAAATCTATACCACGTTCTCCCAGATCACTGGATCTGAATTTGTAGAATATCCGTTACTGAGGCTATTTAAAAGAAATAGTTCACAGCGAAAAAATATCGTAGTTCGTACTTACGCTGCTGTGGCGTTAATAGACAAAAATATGCTATATAGTACAGAATATAGAGTTCATGCTTCCAGATATCGGTAATGTTGACATATTCGTACCGTACAAGCGTTTACCAGGCATTATCTTACTCATTGCTGGCGTGGAGAGTACACCATAAGAGTCACTTTTGTGCCATTCACAATTCGAAATAATGACGTCGGCCGGAATCGAACCCAGGTTTCCAGATTCGCGACCAGATACTCCGGCATACGGCCACAAGATCCCATTTTATAGATGTAATATTGGAAAGTATTTTTTTTTTGGAATTGGCGGATGGGACAGCAATGTCGGAATGCTGGCACTGCACAGCTCGACCAATGACGTTTAATTCAGAATGCGCTGATGTAAGGACAATCGTTGGCAGACGACAGGGTCGTCGTACTTGGCAATGAAGGAGTGAGTGTGGAATACGTCTACAGAGAGATCATAGGCAAGGCAACAGACGGCGTTGTGCGCGGTGCGGTACGTTCTCATTTACTCGTAATGGGTTTGGCAGTGGCAGCACAGGGCACCTATTCTATCTACGGTCCCCATCTAGGACGCTACAATAAACACCGCACTTACGCGCTCCGCCACCTACATTATGATAAAAGTCCCGCCAAATTAGATTTTGAAATCAAACATGGCCGCGTGTATATTGTTGTCGTGCAGCGTTTGTTTCCCAGGAAGGTAAATTAATTGGATTTCAGTGTAGATGTGTTGGCGTCTCTCTCTTGTTGGGTGGACGGGACGGACGCCGTATTGCATAGCGACGCTTGACTCTAGACGTCGGCGACGCCGTCCGTTGGAATGCTACGTATATTGAAGGCTCTTCTAATTCGCCTTGACGATATTGTTCAGTTCTGCTCCTAGATGAGACGGTCTCATTCAGTCGGCAAAACATTTCCAATGAAATTAGTGCTTTATTGTCCGCCTTCAAACAAAACTATCTCATATTTTCTCATTGCCCGCTTCTTCATATCGCCAACACTTTAATTTCATTCCTACGGAAAATATTTATCCACCTTTCAGAGAAAATTCTTTTCAATCATAAAATACTAGGAACTGAGGCGACTCGCTCTATTTAGTCAGTACATTTAATGATACCACATTTAAATTAACTAAAAAACTTTCTGTGCTAAGAAAAAAATGGCTTTTTGCGACCGAAGTTATTAAAACTTAAAAAAAAATCATTGAAAAGTGTTTTTACTCTATTAACGAGTTCTTTAACTATTAAATATTGTTTTATCATATATTTATTTTACAATACTTTTTTATACATACCTGCTTATATGATTTCATATGTGAATATTTTTACCTTCCGTCACCTTTAGAAGGTATTGTCTTTGGTCAAAAAAATTGATTACGATGATGTCTGTATGTATGTGTGTGCGTCTGTGTGTGCGTGTGCGTGTGTGTGTGTGTGAATGTGACGATCGTTTCGGATCGCATAACTCCAATACTACGATTCGAAAAATTATATTTTTTTCGTATTCCTCGAGTTTTAATGCATATGCAGACGTGATTAGATTTTGGTTATAATTCGTCTACTGGAAGTGCCCTTATTTGCAACTTTAACAATTTTTCTTGAAAAAACGCAGTTAAAATCATTTATTGACATAAAATGTTTATAAATTTCAAATTACTATTTACATTATTCTCTGTACGATGTGATTCCATTTTATACTCTTACTTTATACTCAATTGATATAGAGTTAAAGAATTAGAAAGATATTAAATTTCATAAATTAGCCAGCTGTGCTAACCATGGAAACTGCATATATATTTAGATAATTCAAATTATGTCAATATCAATGAAAAGTAAATTAATGTGGCAGGGATGAGGATGTTGAGATAGATGTTCGGGAAGACACTGAAAGATAGGGTATGGATTTAAAGGATAATGAAAATGGTTTGAGTGTTAGAATGTGCTGGCCACATCAGATTTTTTTATTTATATTTTGTATGTGTACCTTTATATGTATTTATTTCTCTTATTCATGAATGAAGCCAATTATATTTCCATGTGAATCTTATGAAAAATAAATATTATAATTTCTGTAAGCCGGTGGTTAATTTTCAGCAAGCTGTTATATCTATTAACATATCTAGGTTTGTTATGAGTATCCATAACTGCTGCAGATGTCGCTCGTAGAGCGAGGATTTTAAAACATCCAAGGCTTTAGATTGTGTCATAACATCCGTGGTTTGTTCAATAATTCCGGCTTCAATAAATGAAGAAATTTATAAATAAAAAGTATTTTTTGAAATTCTCTCATCAATCTTACTTTCACAATGCTATGATAAACAGAACAATTATTTTGACGTATGTATTATGTGCTTTATTCCTCGTTTATTATTTTAGAACAAAGTAAACCGTATTAAAAACGATACACTAGTGTTATTTGTATGTATTAATGAAAAGAATTATAGTTTAATTTTATTTTATTTCATTTTGTAGACTGTTTTTGATATGTATGATAATGATAATAATATTACCACTTAATACTTGATTACCAGCCTACTTTTGTATATGTAAACAAAAGTTTAATATCCTAAAACCGGTAAAAAAAAATTACTAATCAAATATTGAATTTTTTATTATTAAGTCTAATGGCCAGTTGCACAGCTTATAGTTAAATTCTTAACCGTTGGTTAAATTGACAATATCGCATCGAAACGAAATGTCAAATGACTTGTTAAATATTATTGTCAAAATTTCGATGCGCATTTTTTCTGTTAACCCGTAGTTAAGCCATTAACTATATGCTGTGCAACTGGCCATAAATGGATTAAATTTTTAACCAGTTACTAAAAGTTAACCATTTTTATACAGAATAGGCATAAATACCTAATAAATAAATACAGAAATGATATAAAATTAATAGCTGGACTTAGATGTGTAAATAAAGGAAATGATAACAAATACTGGAATAATGAAAAAGACCACAATTGTTAATTCTTTACTTATAATAGCAGAGACCTTCCAAGACAATCCAGTAGTGCAAGAAGAAAGAATATAAATTATAACATGTATCGTTAAAAACGAACTCCGAAAAAACCTCTGTAATATAACAACTGTAGAATGAATTACGAAATGAATGTAAAATAGATGGAGACAATACCGTGGAGATTTGTTTAATGAAATGATCTGGGAACGGACAGCCGTGGCAATATAAACAGAGAAGTACGGTCTGGTCTGGCGATGTCTCTGGTTCTTGTAGAGTATATCAAATAATGAAGTTCTCGACGAGGGATGTGGGCCCGGCGTTATCACCACCGCCGACCCCTTATTGGCTGCCTGTGACATGAATATACGCTTTTATCTTACGCATGTCTCGGCCAGGCTCAGCGGTCGCAGTCGCGTTAAATGCAAGCAGACGATGTCCTTATAATTCTATTACTTTATCTCCCTGTGCTCTGACTTTTTATCTATTAACCCGAGGGCTGACTTTTGTGTGTCTTAATTATATTATCCTCTTTCTTTATCAATGCCGTGCAATAATTCGACTGCGTCGACGTTCAAAGGACACGCGACGAGCGAGGACAACCTTTTGACGTCTTTCTCGACGACGCTGTTGTTGCTGTCGCAGTCACAGACGTCTGTAAAAGGCCGCGTGCTTTGTGAATAAAAGATGGCACTGCGGCCGGTTTCCGAACGGGTATATACTCTCACAGTGGAAATGGAACTGCTGATATCTGATAAGAGTAATAAGCCAGGCTGTTACTTCTCTAAGAACGTACCCGAGGTACATTCTTACGTAACTGATGAAACTTTAACTCCCTAACATACTTCTTTGTTTTCCAATGCCTATTCGTAAATAACTCGCTGAATGTTAGTACTAGTCCAACAGCAGTGGAAGTAATACCCCTAAATCTATTATGAAAGTTTTCTTTAAAATAAGTTTTTCTCAATTCTGTTGTTTATATTACGGATTCTCGTGTTCACTCTATAGTGTATATGTGCGCAACCCGTGGGTCGAGTCGCGACCCCTTTGGGGATCGTAGAATTCCTCATAAATTTATTTGTATTATTAGGCTTGTTTATCAAACTAAGGTTAAATAATTTAACTGGCAGATAACTTTTTAACTGACTGTTAAAACATAGAAAGCGTTTATCAAACAAAAGTTAACGTAAACCGGCAAAAATTTATCCGTCAGTTTAACTGGCAGATAAATATTTTAACTTACAGTTAAATCCTACGAGATATTTTGTATTAATTGCATCCATTATAATAGATTATTTTTTCTAACCTAAATGTGAAAATTGATTTCATTTTTAAATTGATTCTATATCCCTTATCTAAAATACAATATTATTATAGGTATAGACATCACACAAATAGATAGAGAAGAAAAATTTACAGGTTTTCAAATAAGGAAAGCATTGAATTCAAGGAAGAATATTATACTCACCCAATTGGATTTTACTCTTAAATAATGATTAAATGTATTGATAATCGAATAAAGATGTTAATTACAAAAATAAAAATCAATAATGAATAAAATTTATGTGTACAATATGAAAAGAAACCTCAATTGAAAGATATTGAGTACAACAATAATAATATTTATTGGTAACAACAAATCATATAGATAATAAAATGTAATAACCAGTGACAATGATTCCAGTATTGATTCAAAGATATAATAATCTAATATGTTCATTGTGCAAGTACAACACTGAACTATCTTGAATATAACGTATTTATTAGATATTTTTACATCTCGCTAAGAGAGGTATTAGAGTCGTGGTAAAAATCGCATTTCCAGATTTTAGTGAATAAGCACGTTTTAAGGTCCCTAGAGTCCGATAATAACATTTTTACGATGATGTCTGTGTGTGTGTGGATGTGTGTGGGGTTATTGGTATACTAATACTATTTCTCAAATTCTATAAGACTAAAGACCTGTGTAACTACGGATTCCTCAATCTAGCAGTAATGGGAAGAGTTGAATAGGTTCTGGTAACAATTGGATAACCGGAAGTATTAGTATTTTAAACAAAAGTCTTCTAAATATTATTTTTTGAAAATTGATGTTATTGCAATTATTAAAAAACAAAATTCTCTATCCGACACATTTAATTTTTTTATTATATTTTATATAGATTTAAATATATAGAATAATCTATATAATAATATGTTGTTGTAAATCTCACAGCCAGCTCACAGCCCAAACATCTCCATGGTAACTACTTGAGATATTTAAATGTGTGTAATTGATAGATAAATGTCATTAATGTCAGTTTCAAAAATTCAGAGATAGTACTGAAGGCTTTTTCTGGGAACGATATTTAATATTTCTTATTGTATTATTAATTATATATTTAAAATTATAAGTATATTACATGAACCCTTCAGAAATACCGCCAATCCCGTTTTTGAATTAGAAAAACCTCGAACGTTTAGAAGAAATGGAGAAAACTTGCCCATAGAATGAATTTAAAATTATAGAAAATACGTAAATATAAAGATTAGGTGTAATTAGAATTTTTTTGTGTGTACAAGAAATGTTAAACACAATACTTATATACCACAATGGAAATGGCGAGAGGTATTGTGATGGCCACAACAATTTTTTTTACATCAAATGTATATAATATATTGAATGGATAGTGTGGTTCTTAGAATTTATATTGTCATTTTCTCT
Source organism: Harpalus rufipes (assembly GCA_951394225.1). Taxonomy (NCBI): domain Eukaryota; kingdom Metazoa; phylum Arthropoda; class Insecta; order Coleoptera; family Carabidae; genus Harpalus; species Harpalus rufipes. The sequence goes on along the minus strand of OX596284.1, from coordinate 15,234,558 downwards.
AAATAAATACATATAAATATGTTTAATACATTTACTTGCCTTTTAGATAATATAACATTTTTGCAGTTCCCTATTAAATTCGTACAATAATATCCAAAATTTGTCATGGTTGTCAAATAATTAACAATAAAATATATCTTATAATATCTGTGTATGATACCGGCCCATAGTAAAAAATTAGGGGTCGCGTAGAAATTTTGTCTATGAAAAGGGGTCGCGAAAATAAATAGATTGCGCTCCTCTGCTCTAGTGTAAACGTTTTCAACCAAGCCCAATATTTTAGAAATGGTAAATTGTCAAAAAAAATAGACGCGGTTAATATAGAACTAATTTTATGTACAAAGGGTATCATTATTGTTTCGTGCAAAACACTATATTGAATAACTTTAGAATGTAAATATGACACTTATTTTAAATTTAAATATTTCAATTGTTTAATAACTTCCAAATAATCTTCTGTTACGCCCGCATACTTACATTCAATTTTCCAATGTATAGACAATCAAAAAATTAGTTCCAATGCCCTTATCGCTCGTTGAAGTAGTTCCTTAAACAATGAAGTTATCTTCTAGCTAATTTAGAAGGAATTTTCACAGTCTAACGGTCTTTTTAACGACTTTTAGTTTCGATACATTCGTAATCTACATTATTTTGCAAAGTACCAACGATGACGACACAAACGTTGGCGCAGTATATACATAAATGTGAGTTATTACAGCCTGAATTGCCAGTAGCTTGTTTTCCAAATAGATGGTCTTCTAGAGACTTTAACGGGTAATCCAATTAACTATTAATGTCTTAATTACTCAAGATTAAAGCTCTCAATTACCGATAGTTCGAAGCCAGAGTCAAAATTTAATAGCTGTTAAGAGTGAATTGCTGATAATATTTCTAGTTACCATCGCAGACAACATAGAGGAGCCATAGTCATAATTATATAACGAGCATGACAGTCTAAGAAAAACATTATGTTTTAACATCTTCACTGCATTCTGAATTATTGGGTGCGAAAATTTTGTGTCCAAGTAAACTTAATTCAAACGTGTGGTATATATGAATTTACCATGCAATGAAAAAAATAAGTTCATTTACCTCTCTCCAAAGTTTTATTATTACAACCTGTCAATTCAGAGACACTTTGCGGTAATAATCGAGGGTATTTTTGCGAATAAAATGATTTGCTGTCTGTACCACAACCTGTCGAATATCAGCCCTTACAGTTCATCGACCTAACCGTAACCATGAAAATACCAGAGCTTTTTTTCTCAAATTGATATCAAGGGTGCTTAAACGACCCTCATAAAAACAAACTTAAACTATTTTTAATTATGGAAGAATGCTTTGGACCCTCTTAAAGAAAATTATCAAGTACTTTATTAGTATGCCGGCAGGGCGGAAGAGCATTTTTAATCGTCAATGAATATTTAAATTCAACATTGTTTCGGTTATTGTCAGATGATATTCCAAATGACAAACCATTCGTCACTCTTAAATTAACAATTGTACATCCTGAAAAACAAAATCTGATATGGTCCTGCCATTTAATTTTTGTTAACTTAAATACATACCTACATATTTACTAATGCTGGCTACTCGGCTACTGCATTAAGTTTCTTACATAGTATAATAATATAATTATTGTTCCAATTTATTATGTATTATCCGTATTTTGTTCTCCAGAATCTTATCATAACGTTATTTTGTGATAATGACCTTAATTTCTTTTTAATTGCAAACATATGAAAATGAATTTATTAATTAGATATTTTATAAATTCATATTTTAATATTTTCTGTTTAAAATAATTCCATTATCAATTTCAAATGATTAATTTATTGACAGCGACATTTATCTGTCAGTTAAAATAAATTTAACATGTGAAACCAAGGATGTTTATTTTTAAATAATCGGCGGAACCGGGTTCGATCCCGACCGACGCTAAATATTTCGAATTTGAAATGGCACAACATTTACCTCTGTGGTACACTCTCCACGCCAGCAATGATTGCCCGTGCGATGACGCCTAGTAAACGTCCACACGGTACAAATATATCATCATCATTACCGAAATCTGTATATACAAAGTAGATTGGCACATCCATGATGATATATTTATTTTATTTATAGACTCCGAGATTTATAAAATATATTATTTTATAAATTTATTCATAAAATATAAAGAAAAAGTATTAATGCATACCTGCACAATATTTGATAATCTTTAATTTTTATAATATCACAAATCGCGAAAAAATGTAATTTAAATGTATTTTTCGAAGAAAAACTAATTTGAGCTTCAAATAAAGTGCCATTTCCGGTTATCTCACATGCACACACACCCAGAGATATCATCGTGAAAATGTTAAAATCTGATTCTAAGGATTTTAAAATGTGCTCATTTACCAAAGTCTCGATATGCGATTTTAGCACGACGCGTATACCTCCCTTTACCAATGGTAGCGGGAGGTAAAATGGGTCGTTGAACTAAAAAATATCTGGTGGGCTGTGAAGCAATAAATGAAGAGTTGCCAAATGGCAGAACATTGAACAAATAATGATGGCAGCTTTGGCGGATAAGAAGTAGCGTGGTGTCTTTTTCATTTTTGGCATATCTTCCCAGTGGGGCGCCATTGTTGCAGCTTGTCATGAGTTCACTCCGTGTAATACATCGCAATATGTCCGGGAAGAATGTGCGACCTGCGACGCTCAGCATTCTCTTCGACATGTTTACAGGCGGCGATGCATCGCTTTTCCTCTGTTGTCTCTTCTCAATTTGCATTACTTTCACGTCACGGCAATGTATTATGGATATTTAAACTGCCGTTGTCGTTGCCATCTCTCCGTGGACGTCATTTTCTGATCCCGACGCCGACAACTTTTTAACATTTATTCCATGTCAGATTCCATTTCGTTTGATGTGGTTAATGTTCTGCTGCTGCCGAGGTTGTATTTAAATTGTTTTGCTCTCGATCGTTTCATTTGCCGGTCGCAGTTACTTCATTGGTTTTATGTTCCGAGAGATTCGCAGCAAATTTATGATGTTGCCGCGACGGGACGTCTGCAACACTCCAGACCATTCTGGCCATCTTCTTCCGGTCTATCCATTCGACAAATTTATTTAACGAAAATATATACACGCTGCTGCTTTTTAAGGGCCATTATCAGAAAAGATATTACATTATCATACAGGACAAACAAGACAAAATGTAGCAGTGCCCTCCTTACAAATTTCAGATCATTCCAACGTTTGTATCTATTTTTCGAACTCGCGGCCTTTATATCCCAGTACAATTTCTATTTCTAATTATGAATATAAAATTATTTACGGTTGAACATATTTTTATCTTAAAGAAGGAATAACAAATCTAATAAAGTATTAGCATCTCGCAAAGTTAAGCCGATAGTTTTTCTCCAGCTTTGATCTTTCACCCGAAACATTGCTGCTAATAGAAGAATGTAAATTACTTTATTCATCTTATGCTCGAAATACACATATAGTACAGCAGCTCGTGTACTTTCTTTGTCCACTTTGCCCTTCTTCGTAACAAAAACGCTCGAGAATTTTTATTTCCTTTTTTAGAAACTTGTTGTCAGCGACATGAAAGCTAACAGGACGCCATGAATTAAAATTCTACTTTTTATAAGAATTACATTTTGTTATCATTAAGTTTTTATAGAGACACACGCGCCATTACTAAACAGATTACATTTCTGCAAAAACTACAATGGAGACTTGGATGGTTTTTAATCTTTGTTTTCATTAATTTTCTTTCTTTCTTCCGAACTCTAAGAGGCCAATAATTATTATGCTATAAACTATATTACTTCCACTCATAATATTTTAAATTTTCATATTTCATTATAATATTTTCAATAGTTTCTTATTCTGTACAAGATTTCAGAGTGAAATACTAAAGAAATATTCCTGAATTTGATATACATACCTACTCGAAACTGCTTATTATTTCGTTATTTATAACTTAATTACTGGTGCATATTTTAATTTTCTTATGGACTGTAATAGTATTATCAACCCTTTTTTACCTCTCGCTAAGAGAGGTCTGGGACTAAAAATCGCATATCCAGATTTTAATTATTAAGCACGTTTTAAGGTCCCTATACAATCCGAAATTAATATTTTTATGATGATGTCTGTGTGTGTATGTTAATGTATGTGTGTGTATGTGTGTGTGGATGTATCTGTGTGTATATGTGTGTGGGGAGATTGGAAAGACGATTGCTCAAAAACTATAATACTTAATATCTGTTTAACTACATATTTCTCAATCGGACATTACTGGGAAGAGCTGAAAAGGTTTTGATAATAATTGGACAACCAGAAATAGCAGATTCTTAAAAAAAATCTTCTAAATATTATTTTTTGACAGTTTTTGTTGTGAAAATGGCAAAAGTAGGGCGAATTAAGGAGCAGTGGTTACGTAGAGTAATACATGCAAACTTGTAGTTCTGCATATATACTACCCCCATTAGATATTGGTTTTATATCATTTCCGATTAAATCAATTATTTTTCTTACAGTCTCTTTTGAAAATCTGTATATTTTTATATTTCACTCATCTTTACATCTTTTTAAATAATTTTTAATTATCACGATAGTCTTCTGATTGACAGGTAATAAAAATTAAAATTGTCTTTTGTTGCAACTAATTATCACTACTAAATTTCACTTTTATTAGGTACTACTAAGTTATACTTGTACTAATTTTACTTTATGAGAGCAAATTATTTCATAGTGAGTAGTTGCAATCATTAGTAGTGCTACTAATATTTAGTAAAAGGTTATGAGCTTTATTTTATATTTATTTCGAGAAAAAATTGTAGTAGAGTTTTTTCAAGAGCAACATTAAATTGTTCAGAACTATATAGACCTTTCTTTAATTTTAACCTTTACTGTTAGAAAGAATAGATAAGGTTAAAATTCTTATTCTTGCGAAAAGTTTTGAAAAATGTAATTAATATTAAACAGGGAAGCCGGAAATGTGATTTGCATAAATTAAGAAAATTAATCTAAACAATAAAATCTCATTAAGGAAATTTTAATTTAAACCTAAATGCTTAATTTAAAGAAAGCCGGGCATTCTTGTTGAGCCTGAGGGTATCTTGGCGCTCCTTGCCTTGCGCGTATAACCATATAATATTGTCGCCTGCAGACTTTCCTATCGAGTACACTCCAATGATTCCAGATCCCGTTTGCATTCATTAACGAGAACCTTTATTCCATCTCATCCCGCATCTGAGAGATCCTCCTGGCTGTCACCAAACCAGGGAAGGATTAAGGCAGGTTTAAGATAATGTTATGTGCTTACTAACGAACTGTGATTAGCGTTTGAGGTTCCATCTAACATATCACCAATTGAATCGTTTTCTTTTATAGTACTTCTCAAATCGGACACATTCATAAAGATCGATTTAGTAATATAGGGTTGCTTAGATTAACATTAGGTTATGTTTGCTTATATCATTTTTCATTGCCTTATATCTCGGGAACTATTGAAGATCGGACCCACTGTAAGTTTTTTTTACTCATTTTGGTCCGTACTATAAGCCCTTAAAGTTTGTACCGGAAATTGTGAAACACCCTGCATTTAGCTCTTAAATCTCATCATTTTCCCTAAAAAACGGAAGATAGTTGCAAAAATTGACTTTATTTTCAAGAAATATTCGGGAATTTACTATTCAAACTCATTAGAATTTTGGCTCTTAATATAACAATGGACCCTGTTGTATTAATCTGGTTCATGGTTAGTGTAGTTCTTTGATTTGAAAAATAGTACTGCTCTTTACCTCGTTTACAACAAACTGCCACTTATCCGTGACTGGAAATTTATTGACATTGGAAAATCCAGCGTAAAACTAAATGTCGAATCAAATAAAAAATCTTATATCATTTTTATTGAATATTTTATTAGCTAGGGAAGTACTTTTCTAACTGGTTGCTATAAAATTGGTTGTCAAAGTAAATGGATCGTTTTAAATAAATGTCTTCTAATGTAACTTAATGCTCGACGCTTTTTCCTTTTTCTCAATAACTTAATGCAATGTTATCATGAATGGAATTAATCATTAGGTACTGTAGTACATTTATTTATTTCATATCATTTATTTTTTAACAGCCACAAAATAATTATTCCCAATAAATTTATAAATAACGTATGTCCCATAAGTTTTGCAACATATTTCAACAATTTATTTTGTAATAAAAAATGCATGTACGTAAAGTTCTGTAATACTTATTAATTAACATTTTAAAAACAATAAAGTATGAGCTTAAATTAAATAAAGCGGGCCATGGTCTTCCACAAGACGCAACTTTCTGCGAACACCTAGCATTACGTTCTGGATAACCTTTAAATCTATTTCTCGGCCATTCCTGATTCTGCATTGAAGTTCATTTCTATTTTGGGCTTCCCATCCTCCATTGTTAACATTTCGAGATAAAAGAACTCAAAAATATTCTATGGGATGAGCCTGGAAAAGGTTGGGGAAACTGTCATTTCGCAAAACAAATGGTACATAAAATCATCGCCATCTTGTTCTTCTTTAATAAAATTAACTAATTTTGTTAGATGTACCTTTGACTGTCCAGGGCTTTACCTCACTCGACCCACATAAGGCCTGGATACACCCCTTGTGAAAATAGCGCACCATACCTTATATGCAATCTTCTCTCTTCTTCAATCTGTCAATTGGTCTAATCGTGACAAGCGTCTGTGCCGATCTATCTAGCGTTAAATCGATAATGGATAAATACGAAATTCGTGAGGTGATCGTATCAAGATTATTCATATGAAAGTAGAGACGGCAACGGAGATCATAACCAGGTTGGATGATGTATTTCGAAATGTTTCACCTTCCTTTTCCACTGTGAGTTTCTGGGTTTCGGAATTTAAAAGTGGCTGAACACACACCTGTGCCGAACCACGTTCAGGTCGATCAAAATCGCCTACCTCACCGGAAATTGTGTATAAAGTCGACGATATTGTATTGGAAGATCGACAAATAAATTGCGTGTGATTAAGAAAGCCATAGGGATCTCCTATGAAAGTGTAGTTTATATTTTACACAATGAGCTAGGCATGACAAAAATGTTCGCCAGGTTGGTGCCGCGATTGCTCAGTTCGGAGCAACCGAACTTCAACTGAAAATTTGGAGTTGTTTAAGAAAAATTTAGTCAATTTCAAAAGACGTTTCATAATCATGGATGGAACATGGGTACACCATTACCCTCTAGAGACGAAAATTCAGTCGAAAGCGTGGATTGGACATGGTAAGTCGGCCCCGAAGAAAGCGAAGTTAATTCAGTTGGCAGGAAAGGTCTTTTGGGACGTCAAAGGAATTTTGCTAATTGATTATCTTTTTAAAAAAACTGTGACTAAGACAATATTACGCCACACATTTTTGATCAGCTGACAGCAGTAATTCAAGAAAAACGATCGGAATTGTCAATGTAAAAGACCTTATTTCACCACGACAATGCCCAAGCTTATTCAATTCGAATTGCTCAACAAAATTTGAACAAACTGAGGTTTTAAATCGTCCCCTATCCACCGTACTCAACCGATTTGGCTCCGTCCGATTTCCATCTTTTCCTAAAACCCGCAACGTTCAACGCTGGAAGATATTACGATCCAACGAAGAAACCATCGATGCAGTTAAATGCTTATTTTGAGGACCTCAAAGAAATTCATTTTCGGGAGGGCATCGAAAAATTGGAAAACGCTGGACCAAGTTTGTTGACATCAGAGGGGAGTATATAGAAAAATAAAATATAGCCCGTTAATTTTTTTTTTTTCATGTCATTCCGGAAACTTTTTGATCTACCCTCGTATATCTGACAATATTAGGCAGTGGTCACACTGAGTAGAATGCAATCGATCAACCAAGATCGACTGTCACAGATCAATAACGATCGACCAAAATTTTAAGAACTATGTCACACTGCATGAATCGAAGTAAATATTTCCACAAAAATTATGTCAACTTAAATTCAAAGAAAATTATTTTTTTCTTACACTGAAACGCCGCAAATGTATGTTTTTCAGAAATATATTAATAAGTGACAAACTTTATGAGTTTTTGTTTTTAAAATTAGAGAAATTGGCTTCCATAATTTATCCATTGTGATACAATTATTACTATATCCTGATGTGCTTTGATCATATAATTCTACATTATTTCTTACAGTTATTCAACTATGGTCTACTTATCAACTGTTCACACTTCCGTCATGATACTAATAATATCACTGTAACATACTAACATTTTTTTTTAACCTGTACACAAATGTCAAAACAGTTGGTGTTAAAAATATGAGAAAATTGAGCATGCGTAAACACATCAACCGCTGTCGATCGACTAGAAAATCAAACATGTTTGATATATCAAATCTCTCGTCAATGTTCGACATCGTTCGATCATAGTGAATGCATGCAGTGTGACCATTCCCATAAGCTAATGTTAGATTATTTTTTAATGAATCGCAATCAATCGGCGTCAGTTGTTCTCATTTGTTCAGTGTGACCATTGCCTAAGGATATGCAATATTGTCAATATAAAACGATCATTTCCCTTAATTTTGAAATTACTCAGTATGAAGTCGGAAATATTGATGTAAATGTCGCTCAAAACCCAATGCTAGGTGTCTTTAGAAAGTTCATTATTTCATTGATTAATTAATAAATATTACAAAACTTTAAGTAAATGCATTTTTATTACAAAAAAATATTGTTCAAATTTATGCCAAAACTATGTGACATGCGTTAGTAATACAACAAATACAATGGTGTAAAGTCAATTTTTAAGGCCGGAGTCGCTGAAATGTTTCTATGAATTGAGAAATGAGATAAAGTTTTATTTGAACTCAAAAAGAGAACCTGTTCCTAAATATCATTCTCTGTTCGATAATACAAAATCATCAGCAACATTCGTCTTGCATGCTTCTAATACAACTATGTCTGGCAGCTTTTTCTAGTCGTGACCGTGAGCTATTCGCAGAGGGTTTGTTTAAATTGTACAGTTGTCCTCTCCGTTCTCTTCATCCAACGTTCAGCTTTCGAAATTTTAATCCTTCAACAAGCCGCTGTGTTCGCGGTTTGCTTACCGCACGACTAAATATTATTTTAGCCGAGGTATTTTGCCGGTAATCCACCTGGTTGGCTCTGCAGAGAACGGGAAACGAGGAATTGAAGTTGGCGGTGCACCGCCGTCTGTTGCCGTTGCCACTGGAAACTTTGATGATGACGCGATTATTTTGTTTTAGAATGCGTCTTTCAACTCTTCTGGGATTTACCTGCTTATCAAGTGATAATAACTCCCGGTTTTTGTGTTTGCTTTAATTGAAATTTTGCTCAGTTGTTTGATCTTTTCAAATTCTTGGAATACTCCATCTCAGAGGATTCTTACAGAATTTGTGTTTTCAGGATATAAAATTCTATCTTAATCCAACTGAATCTATTGATAAGATAATAAATGGTGCACCTTGCTTGCCTTTAGTCTTTCAAGATATTTCTAGGTAGACTGCCTTTGAGATGGATTATTCACACTCCTTCAGAAAATAAAGTGAAAAATAGAAGTACATTTTTTGGGCAACATAGACTAAACCTTTGATAATAAATAAATATATCATCATTCATCAAGGTTAATTACCCATTTCTAGACGCGACAGTCAACTTTTATAGATTTCAATAATGACAATATTATACATAGGTATACTATACGAGCGCAACTCATAATAATTCAGCCTGTTTATATTTTCAACAAATTATAAAATCTACACAAATGGATAGAAATTTCTATAAAAATCTTTCGGCTACTTTAATAATACGCTTAAAACTTAGAAAAGAACTGTGACCAAATAAATGATTTGTTTAGGATCATCTTCTAGTCCAAATTTATTTTCTTCCAAGACTATTTACTTTTGGCATAATGAAAAGCAACATTGTAAAAATCCAGTGCGTACAGTAATAGTATATTACATCCGAGGTGTAATATGTTTTATTACAGCCGAGGGTTGTAATGAAACTCCAGGTATGTATACTATTTTATTCACAATCATCCTCTTTTTAAATCAATAATTTTCAAAATAAATCTTTGAATTATAAACTTTAATTTGGCTAATATTTTTGACAATGTTGCTAGGCAACCCCTGCAAAAATATATCCAACGCGTGGGGTACAAATGAAATCTGTTATTTTCCATTCAAGAGATTGTTATTGCAGTTACGAATGACGTATTTCCCAACCTCTAAAAGGTTAGTAATCGACATATTTATTACTTTAATGATTGTGAATGAAAGGCTACATACCTTACAAGACATATAGGACAATATTTGAACAGAAATTTGTTCATGGATAGGGATGCAATATGTAATAGAATTATAAAGCTGATATTACTAATAAAGGCGATGTAATTCAATATTAAATGGAGGAATACTTGCATAACTTGTTCAGGTTTTGTAAATTTAAAGTCTGTATTTTAAAATAGTCGAAACAAATTTGCAGAAATTTCTCACCATTTGCGTAGATTTTATAACTTGTTTGTTGAAAATGTGAACTTGCCGAAATATTATGGATTTGGGCTCGTAACTGTATCATAAGAGGGCATTTACCAGAACCTCACCTCAGGGGTAGATATTTGATCCATCGATTAACCGCGATATTTGTCTTGTCCACGATTGTTTTAAATATTTAAAGCAGCGGTTCGCAAAAGTGTTCCGCGAAACCTAAGCGTTCCATGCAAGCCCATACGGATTCCGCGAACAAAGAATAAATTTAGAAATATAAAATTATCAAAAAAACTATATCTCTAGTGCGTGGGAAAAACAGTATAAGTACAAAAACTGTATTTCGCAGGAGACAGGTATGAATGTTTAAAATGTCTTGTAAGATCATTGATAAGACTAAAAATAAAATAATAATTGATTATTGTTTGTAAAACGGCAAAAGAACGAACATACACCATAATTTTGAAAAAAAATACATATTTTTAAAGAAATAAGTGACATACTACTTTGATCTCAGGAACTTACATTTAACAAATGACATATTAAATTACCCAACAAAGTACAACGAAACTGACATATTGGAACGAGAATGTGTAAAAACACGTGAAAACGCTTAAAAACAATATTCACAGACGCCACTTAAAAACTTTTAGATTATGTTGCTACATGTAAAATAGTACAAATGAACCCTTGGAAATTTAATGCAGTGGTTCTAACAGTATAAGCACATATATATACTTTTAGGGACAATTTTTAAAATCTCTGGTAAAAACAGTACAACTCCACTTATACTCTATTGGTCGCTAGTAAATAATACGTTTCAACATAGACTTAAAAGACCACATAACCTGACAGTCAAAACAAGCAAGCTTTACTTATACTGTTATAACCACACTAAAGATACTGAATTATTAAACCTAGTAACACAATTAGCTTGTTTTGACCAAAATTTGACTTATACTCTTTTGCCTACGCACCAGAGATATATTTGTACCGTGCGAACATTTACCAGGCGTCATCTCACGAGCACTCATTGTTGGCATGGGGAGTACAACACAGAGGTCAATTTTGTGTTATTTAAATTCTGCTTTGAATTGTATTATTTTATAATTAAAGTTAGTAATTAAGTGCACGGTATTTAAAATTATTAAATCATAACCAAGTTTCTCTTTGTTTCAGGTATGTGATACTTTCAAAATTCTTCTACATACACGTAAGTTTCAAAATTTATTGTTATATACTTATATGCACAATATTAACTACTGACATTCAGAACAACATTAACACCTTTATAATTTGAATAAATAAATAATGATACATTTTAGGTTTATTTGCCACGTCTCTAACAAAAATCCAAAATTATTTTTGCAAATTTTGATTTATTGTTCCAGCTCATTTTGAAATGAAGTTTAGTGTACCTCAGGTCATTGATAACAGATATCAATATCGATCGATTATTTTATCATTATCATAGATTTACCCGTATATGAATCTAGTAGTGTTTGTGATGCATTTGCGTTACAGTTAACTACTAACTAAATGTTTCTCGTGCAAATATTGTCCGTTGCATTGTTTATAAATCGATCTAATCGCACGTGATTGAGTTAGGCGGAACGTGTGTCGTAGATTATGTACACACGCACTGTTGTTTCGCGCTTCGTCCGTTCGATATATGAAGTGTTTGTTTGAGGACGATGCACAAAATGTTATTTGAATGGTAATTTAGGCAAATTTGATTTCGTTCATTAGCATTGTATTGTTCGCGATTTTCATTAGATTTGCTTATGTTTTCTTTATTACGCACCGCTGACTGTTAAACCATTTCCTGTTGTTATACCAACATACCACATCACACATTTTATTTTCACAAAGCATTATTGTTTGCGTTATTACAAACTGTTTTTACACAATTATTTTTACAACATTCAGATCAGTAACGATTCGAGTATTGTATTGATTGAAAACTAACACTACCGATAGAGACAGCAATATCGCTACTCGAAAGAGTACTATCAGTGTATTGTAATCTGTCAAATGCACAACTAATCCATCTGTTAAAATCGTAGTTTTTTGACGTTGAGTATCTAAAAATAGGTTAATTTCTAGGTTACAATTACGATCACTAGAAAATACCACACTTACCTGGAAAGACAAAATCATCTTTCTTAATATGAGGGATCATATTTTCATGTTATCTATTATTTTTTTCTTACTCCGGAACCCAATAACATATAACGAAGAGCACTATTCCGGATAAGTTCTGATTTTCACCGCTAGTTGTCGTGTTCACGTCGTGTCGAATCTTGTCAGTTCTCATTAGGTACTGAAGAAATTTTTAACGATAAATTAAAAAACTTCTCTGGAACTGGAACCCAGTACCTCTCTATGTCAAGTAGGGCTTTTCCCAACTAAGCTTCAAAGTAAATACTTCACTTGCCTTTTACTATAGTCTTCAACGAGTATTTTTTTTTATTCAACGTATTGAGTACTAAATTTAGTAGATTTCACTGTCGGTTCTCGTTGAAACATTTTAATAAAAATTAAAAATTAAAAAATAAATTAGAATCTAATAGTGAAATTTCGACTGGTTTGACGTATGTAGATCGCTTAGCAATCACTACAACAAATTTTATAAACCCCATTATTTTGAAGAGTATATTTCTTAATTATTTTATTATTTACAAGCACATTTTTAGGAGTATATGGGTTGTAAAAGGATGTTTTAATGTTTTCAGAATGTAATATCTATTGAATTTTATAACTTGTATTGACTACAAATGGCAATCTTTTAGAAACAAATGGATCCACGTCTTTGACGCCTGGTTTCGTAGTTTATTTATAACATTCAGAATCGTGGACGATTCAAGTATTGAACGAAGAAAGTTTTTTTTTGTGAAAATTCATTCATTCGCTCGGACTTGAACCCAAGTAGAATGTTCTCCCAACTAAGATACTGTAACGGTGAAGCGTAAGAATCAGAGAAATATTATCAATTAAAATAAAAGTTTATTAAATGATAAATAATTAAGATAAAGATAAAAATAACTAACACTATGATTAAACAATTAGAAACACTAATTTAAGACTGCTGTTAAATTTGACAGAATGAGCGGATCTTAAATTTTACATAATTCGAAAATAAATTTGATTTGACATTTTTCAAACATTAAACTGTAAGTGTGACAATTATGGAACAGAGCAAGTATCAATCATTTTAGCCATTTTCCTTTAATCGTCTACAAATATATCTCAATCAAATCAAGATGTCTTCCATTTCGACAACCCTTTCGCGTCTCCGTTATATCACCTCCACCATTTGCATGTAATGTATTTTAATTCCTACTTCGAGTGCTTCGCTTGAAGTGTCGACTGATGTGTATTTATTCAGCGTTAGTTAGCGGAGTTTGAGCTCTTCGTTGATTTAATAGGCCTGTTGTTCCTGCCAGTATCTCTACGGTGCGCTGATCACTAGAAGACTCCTGCAACAGAGAAGAACATAACAGACTCTTTTACATTGTACTCCAAAACTCCAGAGACACTTGAAATGTACACCTATCTCGAAAGGGATGAATACTTGGTATACATTAGTGACGTTCAGACACTTTGGACAACTTTGCTAGAATAATTTCGATAAATTTTGAAGGTCTTACTCAAAATTAAGAGAACAACCCTCATATTGTACCATGTAATATTCGTATAATATGAAAATGCCTGCAAAATTACAAAGCGTAAACACTTCAAAGTATCTGCTATAATTTTGTCTTTTTTTCTCATATATTTACGGGAAATTAATTTAAATTATAATGAAAATTCCATCAAACTATCTTTGAGGATAATGCGCTCTGCTTAATACTCGATCTTTGATACCTATAACAGGTATTTCTAAATTAAATAACTTTGTTAGACGGTTTTTATTAATAAACTGAAATACAAGACCGACTACTATTATTGGAAAATGGCTGAGGATGAAACTAAATTGAAAATAAATGAGATTTCGCTAATAGAGGAATGAAATAAGTTTTTATTTCGGATTTATTGCATACCAATGTAATTGAAAGGAAAAGTTGAGATATTAATTTTCTTTTATAGCTGGCGTTAATAGCGGAGAACTATAATTACAATTTGAGTGAGAAAGAGAACTACCTTACGAGCTCAGGCTCAAAATAGTTCGGCCGGTTTACAGTTTTAATAAAAAATTATAAAACACGCAAATGATATTTTTTTTTATAAATTTGTTTAAAATACATAAATATATCGTCACGGCATATTACCTATTATTGGGTGTGCCAATCTGATTTGTACACAGATTTCGGTAACAATGATATGACACATTGGTACCGTGCGGGCGTTAACCAGGCATGACCTCACTGACATTCATTAAACTTATAACTGCCGCGGGTAAGTTGGGACTGACCTTAAATACGCAGAACCTAAAATTCGTACTTGGACAAGTCGAAATGTAATAGTAATTATATTATGAGCCCTAACATTCAGCGCATTTTACAATGACGTTATTGATGAATTTTCGATGTAACCGACGAGGTATGATTAAAAAAACGGTTGTGATGAAAATCTGCTTAATTTATAGATGGAAGTGAGTTATTTAGTATTCCGTAAATTGTTAAATTCTTCAGATTATTCTTCTATTGATGAGGGGAGTTAATATTCAACCAGCTTTGGTATAGAATTATTTGTTTTAATTATTAATTAATATATAACATAAAAATCATACAAATTTAATTTTCTAATTTTCTTAATGAAAATTTATGTATGGAATTTATACATAATACACAGAATTGACATCAGATTTTTAAGTCTGTATTTAGAATATTCGAAAAAAAAAATTATAGATATTTTTCAACATTTGTATAAGTTTTACAATTTGTTGAAAATGTAAATTAATACCCGTGCGGTGCCGCATATTTATAAATTTAATTTAGTCTTTCATCAATACCTATGTGCTTTTGCTTCTTGTTTATTTTACTCCTCTTAAGAAAACATGTTATTTAATAATAAATTCCTGTCATAATATCAACATAGTAGTCTCGCTCATAAAGTGTGTATATTGTTGGTGTATTTTAAAACTTGTAGAACAAAATATGATTGTAAAGTTTGCACAACATGTAAAATAATTCATGCTAGTATTAAAGGAACATAGCCGACAAAGTTTACAAGATGAGGACTGAAAGGTCATGCATGAAAAGGCGTATGCATAACGAAAGATGTCTGAATAAAAATATGTAAGCTTGTTATTTGAAAGAAGACTTTGTACCTCGTTATTTTACGGCAGGATAATACAACGACATGTACATATTTTATTTCTATTCGCCCGGTAGTGAATTGGTGTATGTACGGTCTACAATTTCGTTTGTTGGATGAAGAATTCGGATTTTAATTCCGACTGCTTTTTGGTGGGACAAAAAAAAACACGTTTGAAAAACTCGGATTTTGTGCATTAGGTTAGATTATTGTTGTTATTAACTCTGTATAGCGCTGGGGGTTTGATGAATAAGAATGAAGAACCACCTCCGTCAAAGTCCTGAACACTCTAGACCATTTCCCGCTCTGTACAGTACAGCAGAATGGCTTTACGCAACCCGGGTTCGATCCCGACCACGCCAAAATTATTTCGAATTTTATGACACAATGTTCCCAGTGATGTACTCTCCACGCCAGCAACGAGTTCCCGTTTGGTCATTACCAATAACTGCGTAAGAAGCAGATTGGCTTGCCCAGTAATAGGTAATATGCCGTGATGATATATGTATTTTTAGATTTGGTCGTATGTTGATCACGGCACGCTTTGACGCCTGTAAATAATCTAAATTCAATCTACATGTCTTTCTGAAAAGCTCGTGCTTATTAAACTAGATGTGAGATTATGAGTAACAGCATAATTATATTGTACAAACTTCGCGATATGTTTATCGCCAAACTGTCAACTTCCGATTAAGCGTTTATCTATTTCTGGCCTAGGGGAGTAAATAAATAAATTTCCATAACAAAATCACGTGTCGTCATGGCGTAATTTATTCATCAATCACAAAATCCCCAAATAATATTACACACTCGTGGGGTCTAATTCTCCCATCGTAATCCTGGCATTGTCCTTGTCGATCAGCGTGTTTCATCTTTTACCGATTATAATCAACTGTTTCACGCTAGGATATTATGCGTGGGGCTTCTGAATACCCATAGGAATTGCCAAATCTGCTCGGGGCTCACGTTTGGGAATATGCTTCAATTCATCCAGTAGCAGCTTATTTTTTTCAGACACTGATCTCGGATGATGAAGTCACTTCATCATGTACTAAGATGGTGAATAATTAATGTGTCATTTTTTTCCCTAAATTGGATGTAGGAGATGATCATATAATAGTGTATTTAGATGTCTAGTAGTGATGGATATCTTTTGAACCCGTAAAAAAATTAATGACAAGATGCCGAAGAAAGATTTTTGAGAAAATTTCAAGAACCAACTTCTCTAGAACGAACCCAGGACATTTTTCTTTTCAGGATCTTAAACACACTGACTGGTAGCATTAACAACTGATTAAGAATGATTAATGAATACTTGACTAGCACTGTTTTATCTTTATCATTTGCTTATAAATTATTTTGGAGAAAAAATGTTGTCCATTCTGACCGTTCATGATTAACCAAGCTACGACCACATTGAAATTCAGCTGCACATCTGTTGACATATTGCATTTCAAGTAAAAGAATTTAACTACAGCATGATTTTTTTTCCATTTAAAAAAAAACACTAAATTCGAGTAACACAAATAATTATCAAACAATAAAAGCGTCAAAAATGTCTGAAATTTCACAGGTATATTTCAAAGCATAAAAAATTGTAGAACAATTTTGATGATTAACGACATCTACCTTTGGATGAAAAACATACAATTATTCATTTCGAAGTCTGGAAGCCTAATCTACTAGTCTCGTTGGCAATGCATACATTTCTCCCAGCAGTCCCCCCCCCCATTGTTTGAAATATTTCTGAGAACTTTCTTGTGGAATGGTGTTTAGATGAACTGTCGCCATTTGCATGTCTTCTTTGGCTCAAATCGGGTCCCTTTCAGCAGCATTTTTAACTTCGGGAACAGTCAAAAATGATAAGAAGCCATGTCGGAAGAGTAGGGAGCCTGACGAAAGAGAGAAGTGTTATGTTTAGCCAAGGAATTTTGAATCAAATGCAAAAACGGGCGGATGCATTATCGTGATGGAACTGCCAAGTATTCGCTTGCCACAAATACAGCCGTTTACACCGCACAGCATCACGAAGGCGACGAAGACCCCCAGATAGTATTCCTGCTTGACCAAAATCCGCTTGTTAAGGAGCTACCGGGACATGATTCGCTGTCCACTGACGTGCGGTCATATTTGAAGCGGTTACCATTCTTTTATTCGTGCGATGCTCATGGCATTATCCCCAATGGCATTATCCCCAAAACCCTTTTGTATGGTTTCTGTTTGGGTTTTGCCAAAATTTTGGGAAAATTTTATGCAATATCGCTGGTCTAGCGTTCGTCATTATGCAAAACTTGAAAATCCCACGAGCGCTTACTACACTAATTCATTTTTGACTGATTGCCAGCGACACATGCATTTTCCGACCAGGAAAAAAATCATGCATGCCCATGAATGTCTCTAGACACTACTCTTACTTCATTTGTTTACGCGGAAAATAATAAGGCTCGATAATTTTTGAATATACCTCGAACATAGAATCAATAGCAATAGATTAGATTTTTTATTCCTATTTATTATATTCTAGTATATTCTCTTCCTGATGATAGAACATTCAATTATTCCGAATGCAATGGGCATGTGTATGTGATGAAGAAAGTAAATAACGAATTTTTGCTGCGAGATTCTGAAATGTTGGAGAGTGGAGAGGTCTGGAAATTTCATTAGCGTTATGTTGATGGCTGTAAGTTGGTGAAGTACGCAAACAGCAGGAGACAGAGATCGTATTAGCATAGAGAAGAAGGTGTTACATGTACGAGTAACAGTAGTACCGGGACACATTTGTCACTATTAGCCTCAAAGACGACCTACATTCGTAGAACAAATCCTAACAACCATACAGAATTTTTAATCATATTCGTCAGTGATCTTTCAACAGTGACGGACATAGATAATATGGCACCCGGTGCAAAGCCAAAATTTGGCGCCCTTCCTAAAAAATTCCGTCACCTTTAGGTAAGGAAGGTATTGTCTTTGGTCAAAAAATTCAATGATGACTTTTAGTGAATAAGCATGTTTTAGGGTCCCTATAATACGATTTTACCATTTTTACGATGATGTCTGTATGTATGTATGTGTCTGTCTGTGTGTGTGTCTGTGTGTGTGTGTGTGTGTGTGTGTGTGTGTGTGTGTGTGTGTGTGTGTGTGTGACAAAAGTTCCGGATCCCATAACTTCAATACCACGATTCCAAAAATTATATTTTTTTCGTATTCTTCAAGTTTACATCCAGAAGAACAACTAATTAGATTTTTGGTTATAATTGGTGAACCGGAAGTAGCCTCATTTGAAGATTTAACAGTTAAATTTGATTTAATGACATTTAACGTTATTAAAACTTAAAGAATATATTATTCTCTATACGATTTGTTTACATTTTATATTTCATATTCAATATATACAGAGTCAAAGAATTTTAAAGAGATTAAATTTTATAATTTAGCCAGCTGTGCTAAACATGGAAACTACTAATATATTCATATAATTCAAATTGACAGATGTCAGTATCGATAAAAAGCAAATTAATGTGGCAGAGATGAGGATGTTGAAATAGATTTTGGGGAAGACACGGAAAGATACGGTAAGGAAATTAACTCTAGTGTTACAAGTTTCTAGAAAGATACAAGAAAGACAATTACATTGGTTTCAACATGTCATGAGGAGAAATGAAGAATTATATTTGAACAAGAATGAGTAGTTTAATAATAGGAGGTTGAAGAAACAGAGGAAGACCAAAGATAAGAAAATTCCTTTTTACCTCTCGCTAAGAGAGGTATTGGATTCATGCTAAAACTCACATATCCAGAGTTTAATGATTGAGCACGTTTTAAGGTCCCTATAATCCGATTTTATTGTTTTTACGATGGTGTCTGTGTATATGTGTGCGTGTGTATGTGTGTGTGTGTGGCTGTATGTGTGTGTGTGTGTGTGTGTGTGTGTGTGTGGGGAGGTTGAAAAGACAATTTCTTAAAAACTATAATACTTAATTTCTGTTTAACTACTTATTTCTCAATCGGACAGTACTGGGAAGAGCTGAAAAGGTTTTGTTAATAATTGGACAATCGGAAGTATCAGATTCTTAAAAACAAACTTCTAAATACTAGTTTTTGAAAATTTTTGTTCTTGCTTGTATTAAAGAAGAATAAATTCTCTATCTGATACATACAAATATTTTATGTCTTTTATAGATTTAGAGATAAAGAAATTAAGGTATATAATAATCTGTTGTAATAAATTATGTCATGGAAACCTATTGAAAAATTAAAATGTTTGTAACTGACAGATAAATGTCAGTGTCAAAAATATAAAGACATTACTGAAGAGTTTTTCTGGGAAGTACATACATTATATTATTTCTTATTGTATTAATAGTTAAATATTTAAAATTATAGGTATATTACATAAACCCTTCAAAAATACTGTCAATCCCGACAATGAATTGGAAACATTTCGAAAAATTAAAAGAGGACAAAATTTCTTCATGGAATGAATTTAAAATTACAAAATCTAAATATAAAGAATAGATATAAGTAGAATTTTTGGTGTGTAGGTATACAAGAAATGTTACAATACAACACGGCGCGAGCAATCATGTCACTTTGTTGGCCTTGACAAACAGATATGGGGGCCCGTATCAGAATAATAGCTAGTAATTATGTACATAGATGTCAAATATCATAATTTCTTATTCTAAATTTAGTGATTTTCCAATTCCATGTGATTTATTTTCCTCGACAAGTAAATTCCATACTCCTGGTAACAAATTAACTACGTGAATTTAGAAAATCTTGAAATTTTTAATGAGAAATTCTGACATTTGACATCTATTTCCATAATTACTAATTATCATTCTGACACGGGCCCCCATATCTGCTTGTTAAGGCCAATAATGTCTTATGACTGCTCGCGCTCTATACTTATGTAACCAAAAACGGAAGTGGCGAGAGGTATTGTGCTGGCCACAACAGATTTTTTTTAAAGGCGTTGCCTTGAAAACTCTTTTTTGTTCGTTGTTTAACGCTGGTCGCAATAATGTTACAAAATGTTTTATAGGGTCGTAGTAACAAAAAGATTGAGAAACGCTGGTATAAACAACGCTCCATTCATTATGTATTTATTCATTATTTTAATTCGTACCTTTTTCGTTGAATTTCATGTTTTAATTAAAATTTATTCCTACAAATCATTTACAGCAATATTATTTTTAAAATACATTACATTTTTTTGTTATTTGGCATTATTCATCGTGTGTACCAATATCAATTCCCTCATAAGGCAGGACATGGAGGACCTGGTGGTCCTATAGGACCTGGATTCCTGGTCGACCCTAAAATAAGAAGAATATTTTTTAAAAATCATGGTAATCTATTACAGATAAATTTACTATATTTAATTTATTAGCAATTAGTCAAACAGTACAATAAGCAATCCTCAGCTCATCAGCATAGTGAACTTTAAAACTAGACAAAATTATCGCACTACTTTTAATTTTTCTTTATTTTACAAATTTAGAATAATTTTGGCATGATTTAATGGTTGTTTATTGCAGGATATTAAAAAAATATAGATAATTACGCAACATATATATATATATATATATATATATATATATATATATATATATATACAGGGTGATCACGCGAGAATGAACCAGCAATTATCTCCGTTATTAAGCGAGATAGCGATTATTTTCGAATAAACTATAGACAATATCGGCAATAAGATGTCGTATCAAGAAGCGTTGTGTTACTTCCGGTTCAGGAGTATGTGATACAAACTTTGAAATTTCAAATAGAACATACTATATTTTTATATTTTTGAAAAGTACACGAAATTTGCTTTACAATAATGGTAAATTAGTAGTACATTGTATTATTAAAAAATAAAATGGCAGACGTTTGAAATATGAACATATTGAATGAAAAAAATAATCAAGTGGGGTGAGATTTTATTGTTTTTTGTTCATAGATGATGATTTTTTTGAGATAAATTCATTTATATTACGTAACCTAGGCAACAAATCCAATAAAACAAAATTCCACACTTTTTTGGCTTATTTTGTAAGATATTTCAAACGTCCGCCATTTTAGTTTTTAATAATACAACGTCCTACTTATTTACTATCATTGTAAAGCAAATTTTATATACTTTTCAAAAATATAACAAAATATCGTATTTTCCATTTGAAATTTCAAAGTTGGTATCACATACTCCGGAACCGGAAGTAATAGAACGCTTCTTGATACGACATCTTATTGCCCATATTGTCTATAGTAAATTTGTTTATTTGAAGATAATCACTATCTCGATTAATAACGAAGATAATTGCTGGTTCATTCTCGCGTGATCATCCTGTATATGTGGACTTCAAGGTGACCATTCCATAGAGTTAATTACTACTGTACTCGACTTACGAACCGCTTAACAGACAAACTTTTCGAGTTTTGTCGCTAGACTCAAACTTATTCCCGAAATACGAACCGTGATGCTTTTTT
The DNA here is from genome assembly GCA_951394225.1 of Harpalus rufipes. Classification (NCBI taxonomy): domain Eukaryota; kingdom Metazoa; phylum Arthropoda; class Insecta; order Coleoptera; family Carabidae; genus Harpalus; species Harpalus rufipes. The sequence goes on along the minus strand of OX596284.1, from coordinate 15,212,288 downwards.
TAATGTAGACTACTGTAGCTATACCGTACGAGTATACGTATATACATTCAGCGCTAAACAATCTCAAGTTAATTTGTATCTAGTATGTGACGACAGGACAAACGTATCTCGCATTTTTTGCAATGGAAATGGACACCTAAGCTTCGAGATACAAACTTTTCAAGATACGAACCGTGAACAGGAATGAATTATGTTCGTAAGTCGTATTTAAATATTTATTTACGTCCTGAACCCGGTGAGATTTTGCATTATCACATAAAAATTAAATTATTTCATTATCCTGCCACGAAGTACCAACTCTGTACGTCACTCAAAACAAATACATTATTGAAAGGGGTTTCGAGGAACATTATTGCACTGAGTATATCGCTCTCCATTAGTGACAGCACGCACTTTAGAATTCTATCATAGAAAGCAGGCGAATCTTGGTAGCATGCACTTTAGAATTATATATTTGCTTTTGGGTCGAGAATTTTCGGGTTTTGTACTATTAACAAAGAAAATATTATGACAGTTGTACATAATAAATCTATAAATTATATATAAATTATCTTTGAATTGAATTTGGATGTTAGTTCAATACTTTCGCTTCGATTCTTATGCTTACAGGCGAGTATTTTGAGATACGAACGCTACCAAATTTTCGCTTCGTGGCGAAAAGCGAAAACAAATGCCTCATTTCATAGAATTTTAAAATGCCTCATTTCATAGAATTTTAAAATGCGGTTTTGCTACAGGTCTCCTTAGGTACGATCCATTCCGTCTGGTGATTTTAAACTGACCCATGTTCATCAGAAAACAAAACGAAAATCGCAAAAATAGATGTGGTGCTATAATTTTGTCTAGAATTGTGTATTACGTCAAAAACTATACACATCTAATATAAAGAAATCACGAAATAAGCTACAAAATTATAATACAAAATATTTAATTTTTTTTTATCACGGTCGATTTAGTCAATTACTTTAAACTCTAAGCACTACAGATTGCCTCCTGGTACTGGTACTATGGCATTGTTCAGGAGGCTTCAGGCAAAGGCATGTAGCTGTGCGGTGCCTGCTTAAAATTTAGGTTTCATTTGCACAAAAGCGAAATGTGGTTTATTGTTCATTTACACGTATGACAGAATGAGGCACATTACCTCAGGTCCTGGAGGACCTACAAGGCCTGGACGACCTACAATGCCTGGATTTCCAGGAAGGCCCCGTTCTCCAGGTAAGCCCCGTTCTCCAGGAATGCCCGGAATTCCTGGAAATCCTGCACGACCTTCAATGCCTGGTAATCCAGGAAGGCCCGGTGGTCCGATATTGTTTGTCTTAAAAAAAAAATTCAAAAAATTGTATAAACTTGCACTTAGAACTAAATATTATGACAAGAGACTCCTATATGTTTGAAAGGTTGAAAAATATATGTAATAGCACACTGTTGTTTATAAAGTTTTTTATTTATAAAATCTTTTCAATTATCTTCTCTTAGTTCATTTCCATCTCTTGACTCTTAAGCATGTTCGTATAACATGTTTATAAAACATCTTGAAATTTCAGTAATTTTCCAACTAAATTTAACAATGTTAACTTTATTCTAAAAATTTTCTTGACGCTTTCAATCTGAGGATTGCCATCCATAGCCGAAATCGATAATTGAAAAGATTTTATAAATAAAAAACTTTATAAACAACAGTGTGCTATTACATATATTTTTCAACCTTTCAAACATTTATCATGCACTCTGACCTGGAGCCTTACATCAAAAAGACTCCTATATGTTTTTATTAACAAATTTGTTAAAAAATAGGGGAATTTCACTATGTAATTTGATAATGTGCTCTAATAGTAAATATAAAAGTAAAATTTATGCTATCCTGTAATAAAATCGAAATTAAAAATATGACACGTTGAGAACCGTAGCCATATAAAAATCCGGTTTTGACGTATCCGGTTCTGGTTATTTCTAATAATGGACGCTAGATGGCTTTACTTCACATGTGCCTGTTCAGAATTTAGAACTGAAAATGACAGGTTTACGCACTGGTAAAACAAAAAGGTCAATTTAAAGAATTGTGGAATGCACCTTTAATGATTCATAAAAAAATAAAATGTTGAATAACATACACTGAATGACAAATGACAGATATCAATTTGATATTTAATGTAACTACCTCTGTCTAATCGCTAAAACTGCGTATCTACTTCCTGTAGTCTATTTATTCCATATTTTTTGCTCGTAGTAACTGATGTTTTATAGAGAAAATAAAATATGTATGTATGTATTCATGTAGAATAATACACACACCAGTAAAATTAGTGAAACACAAAGGAATCATAATTTTTGCGTGATTTTTTTATGATTTATTTGACCGAATTTGGTTGTGGCAAATTCATATTACAAATACCATTTAAAAAACTAAATTTTCCATTATTTATAAACTATTAATTATTAATTGTTATTAATTATTACTTCACAATAATTATTTTTCATTTTTTTTACTATAAATACACAAATAAAACGTCAACAAAAACAGAAATGATTGTTAACCCTTGTTCTATAGTGAACACGAATTAAACAACCATATTCATTATGTACATATGTAACAAAAATTGTAAAAAACATTATATAAATAAATGTGTTAGATAGGGCTTATAACTTTAAATAGTTGAAAAAGCCGACAAAATATTATTATTATTATTATTCATTAAAACTGAAGACCGTGCAATATTTAACACCTCGATGAATAATAATCAATCAGTATCAGCTAGGTGTTATATCGTCATTTGTTATTTGTAGTACATGTAGAATTAACAACACAAATATGAAAGACAGAGAGTTTTTTGGTGTTCCCTTACTTTTGCCGGTGTGTGTATATAAAATTTTCAAAAATTGTAAAACTCCCCTATTACAATCGTATCAAACGAGCTTTATAGGCAGTAAAAACGAGTGTACTTACCATTTGTGTTTTCAAAGCCTGAAACTCTTCTTTTAATAATTTTATTTCATTTCTCAGTTCGTCGATTTCTGATTTCTCGCATGTTATTAGAGTAGCAGCAATCTACATTAAAACGCATAATGTTTTTAAATAAATAAAAAAAAATATTAAGTTTTACTTACCAATAACAAAAACAGTTTCGACCACATTTTTCTGGAACTGTAAGCTAAATAAGTTAATCATATTGCTTTATATATATACTTATCGAAAGGTTTTTTTTTCTATTTTGTTTTTTTGTTCTAATATTATGATACACTTATGATCCTACTTTGATATATTTTGTTTAATTAATATTTATATTCTATGAATATCCTTATGTTTTTGTTTTGCAATATTTGTCATTTGATAATGCGGGACAAATTAGGAAAATGAAACAAAATACAATAGATAAAAAAGAAATTGCAGGGTGTAAGATTATTCATGTTGTAAATTCATGTATATACAAATCGAGTCACAAATATATCCGTCTAACAAACTTGATGTTACTTCAACAACAACAGATATACAGGGCTTGAGCAATGTATATTTTAATATATTAGAAAAATTCAAAAAAGCAGAAGCTAATTTTTAGTATAATAAAATTTACTCGTATTATAACTCTAAACATTTTATTTATATTCTAGGCTAATCATTGGTTTATCATCGACTAATAGGTGTCCACCATATCCATGATATCAATGAAGAAACTAGAAATAGAATAATTCTGGTTATTCTCCAATTTATTATGTTGTCAATCTCGGCGCTAAAACAAATATACATGCATGTCAAAAGTCAAAAGTTTATTTGCGTATACAGTAATTTTTATGATGTCCTATCGTCGTGTCGTTTACTTAGTTTTTATGAGATACGCATTCAAAATTCAAAACTGGTAAATTTATTAACAAATGTAAAACCAAATATGTGAAAAATAAGATACTGACACAGAATAAATGCTGTATGAATGAGTTTCGAGTACATTTATTGTTTTTCTACCTTGCGTCACCTTTAGGTAAGGAAGGTATTGTCTTTGGTCAAAAAAAATCGGTGGTGAGTTTTCAATGAATAAACACGTTTTACGGACTCTACAATACGATTTTACTATTTATATGATGATGTCTGTATGTGTATGTGTGTGTGTGTGTGTGTGTGTGTGTGTGTGTGTGGGTGGGTGGGTGTGTGTGTGTATACGTGCGTGTGTATGTGACTATAATTTCGACCGCGATAACTCCAATACTAGAAATATAAAAATTACAATTTCTACGCATTCCTCTTCCTTACATCCATATACAGACTTCATTAGATTTTGGTTATAATTGTTTAACCGGAAGCAACCTCATTTGAATATTTTAATAGTTTTTCTTGAAAAATCGCTGTTAAATATCATTTTTTCACATTTAATGTTATTATAAATTTAAAGAATATTTTATTCTCTATACGAATTGATTACATTTTTCACTTCATGTTCAATGGATATACAGTTAAAAAATTACAAAAGAATTAAATTTCATAAATCAGCCAGCTATGCAATAACCATGGAAACAGCTACTGCATTAAGAAAATTCTAATTGAAAGAGGTCAGTGTCAAGTGCAATTGATATAGTATGTTTGTGTTATAATTTTCCTGGAAATATAGAATATTTTGCTAGAAACTTTTTGTATGAAATTTGTACAAAATACATAGAACTTACGGAAGGTAATGTGCTGGTCACATCAGAATTTTTACCTCCCGCTACGCTTGGTAACGGAGGTATAGGGATCGTGCTAAAAATCATATATCGAGATTTTGGTAAATGATCACGTTTTAAGGTCCTTAGAATCCGAGTTTAACATTTTCACGATGATGTCTGTGGGTGTGTGTGTGTGTGTATGAATGTGTGAGTGTGGATTCTCTGGGCGCTCTAACTCAAATACTATTATTCAGAAAATTTTGTAACCATGTATTTCTACCTCATTCTAATATAGAAAGAAGTCATTAGATTTTGGTTGTAAATCGGATAACCGGAAATGGCATTTTACTTAAAGCTCAAAATAGTTTACCGTGAAAAATACCTTCAAATATTATTTTTTCACAGTTTATGTTATTACAAAAATTAAAGATTATTAAATTATTTACAGGTTTGCATTAATACTTTTTCTATATATTTTATGGACAAATTTATAAAATAATCTATAATTTAAATCCCGGAGTCTATGCTTTAAACTCAACTCCATGGTTACATAGTTCAACGCAAATGTATGTAATTGACAGATAAATGTCTAAAAAAAATAATCATATCAAATTAATAATAGTAAAATTTTAAATTTTAAAAAGAAAATTGTAAATAGAACAATAGTTATATCGATGGTGACGAATGGAAACCTCCTATGTCAAATTTTAACCTTTTTGATGTTTTATGTTAATAAAATCTACAAAATCATTCTACATAAGTCACAGTTACATGCTATATTATTATTGTAGTAATATAAATGTGAGATAAAAACGGAAATAAAATCAATAATTGCTGCAGGATCAAGATGTCTACATTCACTGAAACCCTTACTAAGATCCAAGGAACTGTCAAGGAAAACAAAAACAAAAATAAATAAAACAATAATCAGACCTATTTTAACCTACGGTAATGAAACTTGGACATTTACTAGAACAAACCAGGTGGCTCTAAATTGTTTCGAAAGAAGAGTATTAAGCAAAATATATGGTCCTGTTAAAGAAAACGAAAACCTATGGAGAATACGGTTGAATCTCAAATTAATGGCACTGTATAAAAAACTGGACTTAGTTGCAGTAGCTAAAAAAAAAATAGGTTAAGGTGGCTAGGGCACCTAGAACGTATGAGTGAGGAATAACCGGTAAAGAAAATATATAAAGCAATCCCACATGGAACAAGACCAAGAGGAAGACCGAAGTTAAGATGATTCAATGACATCTTAAGTGACATCAAGAAAATGAAGATAGAAAACTGGAGGAACAAAACGAAGGATCGGAAAGGTCGGAGGACAGCGTTAGAGGCGGCAAGTGCTCTTGAAGGGCCGTAAAGCCAATATGATGATGATGATGATAAAGAGAAAAACATACTTCTTCTATGTCATAGGAAAAAAATGCTACAAATTACTCCGAAGTCATGTAATATACAATATGGGAGTCTATATACTATAAGTGAAGTTAAAATTTATTGTTATATAAATTCATATTATAATTATTAAAACTTTAATGATAGCTATAATTTTATTTGTAAAAGAGTTTGTTTACAAATATGCTTTTTTAATGTCTTGAATAGTAGCGATTTTTGACATAGGAGGTTTCCATTCTATGCTATTGATATGGAAAGAAACTTAATATAGTTTCCAGCATTAATAAATATGTAGGTATGTATTTAAATTAATAAAAATTAAATGGCGAGAGGTATTGTGTTGGCCACATCAGATTTTTTTATCATTATTGTTCTGAACCACTTGAATCAATGAGCGCGTTCGGCACCCCGGCAGCGTTGGCAGCGATGAACACCGCTGAGCGCCGATGTTTTCGAATGGAATTGCTTGACCAATCGCATTCGTCCATTCATTGTGTTCGGCAAACTTCGGTGCTCAGCGATGCCAGCAATAAGTGGTGCTGAACGCGACCAATATTAATATGAAATAATCAATGGCTGTAATTTAAACGAACAGCAAATTATTTTATTTTTTGTGGTCTTTATAATATGGCAGCAAAATAACTGGTTGAGCAGCAATCAGTAAGCAACAAACTAAGTCAAAACCACACCAAATCTTTGCACAGATTGCGCTCTGGGGTTACAGATCGTAATATGCAGAAATGAGGCCTATTCAATGAATCGGTGCTATGTGATTGTGGTCAATTGCAGGCCAGCAAACATCTGATGCTATGTGAACTGTGTCCAAATACCTGCACAATCGAGGATCTTATAAAGGCTATGCCAAAATAGTTTTTACTTTTTGAAGCACTGTCTATGTGAAATGTCCTATGTCCTATGCTCTACATAGGAGTTATGAGAACTAATATATAGATACGTATACTAATGAATAGCGGATAAAACGCGGGATTAGTAAGTCCGAACGCAATCCTTTTGATTGATGAAAACATTCGGCAACTTTGTGTCTCTACAGTGTATAGTTAATGCCTTGCCATTTTCTCGGTTTCTAGTAGAATATCGCGCTTCCCATTCATGTTTTAACTGAATTATGAGAATATTTGGGTTATGAATTTTAAGAGCGGCGTACTCTCTCGTTTACTTTAGCATGCTTAATGGCTGTCAAATATTAGTCGTCGAGAACTCCATGAGCAATCTATTTAATCTCGGAGTTGCAGCGCCTTCAAGATACTAATACACAGAATTTATTTTGCAGTGAATTTAAATTATAAAATAGTCAGACATGAAACTCTAACAAGATTTCTACTACTGGAGCTGGACTCATTCGAGCATAATGCACTGCACTACTTCTAATCTTAACATCAAGAAATTTCAAAATTTAAGTATATATTTATTTATATTAATCTTTTTGAACAACTACTTATTTCAACTTTTATATTTTTAACTAATGCTATCAAATGAGGTAACACTCCGTACTGTAGAGCAATGTTTCTCAACCTGCGACCCTATAAACTTTTCATAACCCTATCGCGACCCAGCGCTGAAAAACTGGGGTTTTCTTTTTAATAAAATTGTGAATTCAGATTTTTGCTCCGCCCATTATGACAAATTCAGTAGTATCGTTTGCTTAGTTTTTATGAGGGTACGTAAGATACTAATGATATTTTATTAGTATAAAAATATATATTACAGTAAAAGCATTCAAAATTGAAAAATAAGTCAACTGGTAAGTTTATAAGCAAATGTAAAACCAAATAGGTTAAAAATAAGACAATGACACAATATCAGTGTCACTGACACTGACAGAAAATAACGTTATTCGTACGGCTATGAATCAAGGTAATATATCTGAATTAATAAATAAACTTACATTACAGCGAAAGTATTATCAACAACGAGCATCGTTTTAAAGTGGAATGTCCTAACTTAGTCGAAACAATATGAATTTTTGAAAGACAAGCGTGTTATATCCATCCTTATCGCACACTCTTATAGACTTTGCAAAAGAAAGAGATAAACGTATACCTATTTGTTAATTTGTTCGTGATAAAGATGACCTTGATCGGACATCTTTCAAAAATTTTACTGTACATCAAATTTAGCTGTAAATATAATATATTCCAATTAAACTAAGATAATGTTTAATTATAAATTATTTTATTAAAAAATTAAAATTGTTGTGACGTTATGTCTTCAATTCCGATAATTTCAGTAGCGTAGCTAGAATGGGCCCGTATGTTAGATATTTTGTACAACTTTTAATAGAACGCAATCTTTTTCATTCCTACGTCTTAAAAAATAATACTTGTATCCTATCAGCCCCCTTGAATCGTGAACCTGAAATTTGTAAGCCAAACTATGTACAGTGTGTTAAAAATCTAACTCGGAGTATGCTATGAACAGAGTCAAATTGTCAAACTTGATGTCGAAATGGAATTTTCCTGAAATTCATTGTAATAGGCAGCAAAAGAATATTGCCATTCATCAAAAGAAAGTTTCCGAGTAGGAAGAGAAGAAGAGCAGGTATGAATGCGATTATGAATGTGGCCGAGGCAAAAGAAGTGTGCTTAAACAGGAATGTGTGGCGAAGGATGTTGAAGAGTTACGAATTTTTGTTGTATGATGTAAGGTTAGTAAGAATTTTGCTAAAAGAGTGAGTGAATCAGTTGAGCTCTTATTATTGTTATTGTTTTCAGGTTTGTGCTAACTCCCATGCGTGATTTTTATGTATGTATGATTCAAGAGAAAAGGTTTGATTTCTTTAGATAATATTTTTGACAATATATCGTGTCAATTTGACATTTAATTACTCATAAATACTTTTAAATTAAGACATACGTTTCTTTGTTCATGGCGATTATTTTGCTTTAAAATAATTTTGAAATATTATTTTAGACTTCTATACACAGTATACATATTTTAAGTTTCTATGGAGTATGATTGTTGAAATAATGAAATTATCTTCTCTAATTGAAGGGAAGGGTGAAATATAAAGGAACAAACAATATGGAATCATATGACAATTGAATTATCCCTGTTTTTACCTAAGTACTATTAGTGAAGTGCAGACCTTTATTGTCTGCTACTAATCTAATGTAAAATGAAGAGTATAAGAAACAGTAGGGGAGCAAAGTGTATGAAACTCCCTGTCTCTGTGTAAAATTTAATTTCGAAATGACCCGGAAACCATAGAGAAACTATGTTTCAGTTTGCTTAGCCGCTTTCCATTTCATCTGTAAGTAAAGTTCCGTTTATTAATTAAACATTACTTAATTATGATAGAACCCGAAATGAAATTACAAATGGTAGGTGGTGTAAATCTCTCTATGAGTCTATGTAATACACCGGCAACTCAAATACGAACTTCCCATTGTATATTTAAAGTTTGCCCCCTGTTTTTGAAAGGGCTCGGCGCCTATGGCATCACCGGAGTCGGGGTAACCTCAAGTTCTTTTGTTGGATGTGACGCAACAAGCCGGGTTGTATGGGGTGCTCCCCAGAGCAGGGGATGCATGTGGACAATGGGGCGAAGCACACGTGGGCCACCGAGCACACTTCCACCGATAGTGGTACCCAAACTTTCGTAAATGTCACAGCCAATAAGAGCACAATAAAATAAATCTATTTTTGAATTCAGTTAATACGAGGATCACGATATAGTTATTGAGAATAAGAAAATCAGAACGACCGTCGAAAACAAATTTTTCGTAATACCATACCGTTATTATGATTTAACAGAATTAAATATGTAAGTGAAAAGGAATCTATAACGGACGCCGGCGAGTTAAGGATTATAACGGACGCACGAACGAAAAACAAGTGTGAAAAGGTGTCTATAGCAACCGACGTCCGTTATTATAACAGCCTCCGGCCGTAAGGTTTATAACAGGCGCTTGTAATTAAGGATAAAGTATTTCTAAAAAAATACAGTATCGTGAAGAGCTATGGTATTACGAAAAATATTGAACGCCACACGGCCGATATGCTAATAAAAGACTCGGCTGTCACCTCTGTTTACAAACTTCAGCCGCGTCCGTTATTTGCTATATCGCCCTAATAACGTTAGTAACTATTGCGTTATCATTTTTATCAATAACTTGATAACAATAGACAATCCCAAATGCACAAGCGCCACTCTTGAGACAGCCTATATTGTTTTTCAAGACGCTAAGACAATCTGCCTGCCATAATGTGTTTAATTTTAAATATATCAAAAATTAATTTCGAGGTTCCCCTCCGCCATCGAAGGAAGATGGATGATCCCAGATTAAAGTTTCTCTTTACTAAAGATAACAATTCCTAATAGGTTTGCCAATTGAAAATTCATCAGAGGGCGCAATTAATTTGAAGCACGTGGCCAGGCCTTTACAACCGACTTAAAGCATACAAACAGAGCAGACTTATATTAAAAGTGACAAGCCGTATCGTTATTAAGGATTCGGGATGATGTCAGACCTTCTGTCATCGACAGAGATCTTTCTTCGCCTCTCGACTACCTACTAGATGCTTGATTAATTTCAATGTATCATTATAAAGCCGGATTTAATCATACGTCGTCAACGAGGGGATCTCAACAGCGGTAGTCAAACTTTCTAAAGAGAATAGATCATAGGATATAAACGGTATTATTAAGAATGTATTCAACCTAATTCTGTAAAAAGTTATAGGGACATTAATATGTTATAACTTTCATTGTAACTCATAGTCAGGTATTTTGATTTTTTCTGTTCTTTATTCCGCACACACCGATAAAATTAGAGGAACACAAAAATGTCATACATTTTTGTAATATTTTTTGATGATTTATTTGATTGAATTTGGTAGCGACATTGCAAAGTTTAATTCAAAAACTAAATTTTCCATGATTTATAAATTACTAATTATTAATTATTATCAAATATTAACAAAAAGTAATAATTATTTATTTTGTTTAAACAACAATTACTTCAAATACTTAGAAATGGAGTAACAACAAAAACAGAAATGAACCTTTGATCTATTTATAGTGAACTCGAATTAAACACCCATATTCAATAAAATCAAATAAAATACCGAACAATATGTAACAACTTGATAAACATGGGCACCGTTAACCCAAAATCGAAGGGGGGCAAACAAGAAATATTAGAAAAAATTTCAATAGAAATACATACTCGTATATTTTTTTAATTAAATTTAATTTTTTTCATGTTTATAACTTCATATCAAGTTGAACTTTTAGAGCATAAGAAAATAAAAATATAAAATTTCTTCGTTTCGTCCCAAAAACCTCTTTTATTAATTGTTCTTTATTTTTATTCACTTTCTTTCTAACCCAAGAGTTCGCTCTCCTTGCTGAGAGTAGAGACAGCTCTATTGAACATGTTGTTCGTGGCAATAAGTCATGTCCAAACCCGAACTGTTTATTTTGTGTATTTTGTATACTAGTAAATATTAAAGCCTTTAATGACACAAAATATAGAAGAAAGTTGAATTTGGAGCTGTTATAGTGTATATCTGAAATTGTTTAAAAAATAATTAGTGGTTGAGCTAAACTTCCAGAGCGGGGCAAGTGATTCCCCTTGTGCCCCTTAAACAGCGCCCAAGTCGATAAATAATCATCAATTTTGATTAGGAGGCTATATTTAGGTATTACATCGTCATTTGTTATTTGTTGTGCGTGTATACATAACACAAATATGAAAGCCTAAGTTAAAACTTCCTTAAATACAGTCTCTCTCAGTCTTGATGAAAGTAAAGCTTAACAAAAACTTAAATCCTTGAAATCTCAAACTTTAAAAATATAGGTTTGGCTTGATTTTAAGCTTGTTTTCAACTAAGCTTCGTGATAGCCGAAGACTTGAATTGGCTTGAAATTTCATGGTTTCTAAACGTCGGGCTTGGTATAATTTTTCAAGGCTACCCCAGCCAAGCGTCCAAGCTTAATTTTGTATCATAAACTATTTTCCTATTGCTGTATTGAAATGAGTTACACATGCGCACTGCAATAATGTACTGAAAACTTGTTCAGAAACTTTGACAATTTGTCATTTATACAATTTATGACGCCTTTTCTTCTGTGATGTTTGTGTGCCGGTGTTTTCCGTCAACGTTAGGGTTTGTTTATCTGCGCCTTGCACGGCAAATAAAGTTTGATGAAATAATAAAAGTGTTGATTTAAAATAGGACTGAAACCCGGCCTGAAGACGTCCCAACCTTCTGTGTACGAGTGTATACAAATGGCTGCAGATATGAAGGTAGTAGACGGTTGATATCAATGCCCTCTAGCACGATATTGGGTAGTAGGGAACCCCTGTACTATGCAATGCAGGCCTAGGTTTTAAAATTGAATTCATGTATATTCCGATTCGGAATTGTCCGCGTTGCTGACGTCACAGGGATATTGTTCCGTGTTGTTGGCGCTGTTATATTATTCCCTCTGAATTGAACACGTCTCTGAATGGGATTCGTGTTGGCTGCCATTGTTTCTTGTTCCACGGCCGACTTGACAAAAGATTGCAAAAAAATAACAGACATGCAACGCTAAAGTGGGTGTAAAAACGCGGCGTGGAAAGCGGTGCCGGAGAATGAATTTTAAACGATGCGATGCCGTGAGCTTGATAAAATGCATTCAGGAACAAATGAATAATTCCGCGATGCGTGTGCGTCAACTGGCGCCGGCAAAAAACAGACTATTATACACCCACCCATCGTCCATTTTAAATTGTTTTTCGAATAATAGATACTTACTGCCATTTCTGATTGAAACAAGGGGAGGAAGGTACCTTTTTCTTAAGAAGCGACTGGAAATTTTTATATTTAGCAATACAAGAATTTATCGAATCTAAAGATTCAATAAAAAAATGCGAATATTCAGGGAGACAAATTTCCAACAAATTATAAAACCTACACAAATGGTAAGATATTTCTACGAAATTCTTGCAACTAATTTAATTTAAATATAGCTAGACTTAAAATTTATAAAAACTGTAGGCCAAATGACGAGTAATAATAGTTTGACCGGAATTTAAAGGGTCATCTTCTAGTCCAAATTTATCTTCTACCAAGATCCTGTACTGTGCTTAGCAAAAATCCAGTGTGTACCTTCAGTAAAACCTACCTTGTAAGACATTTGCAAAATGTGCAGCGTTTTAGCCTAATATTAGGAATACTTGAAAATATTCACTTGTTAAAGTTTAAAATCTATGTTTTAAACTAGTCGAAAGATATTTTAAATAATTTCTCATCTTTTGCGTACACTTTATATTTTGTTTTTCAAAAATTTGGTACACAATTATTTAAAATTAGTCATATTTTGATTATTTAAAAAATATGAAACTTTTTTAGTGCCAGACCCCATTAAAATACAATAGTGTCGCGAGATAGTGAACACACTATATAGTGAACTATCCAATATAATGAACACAAAAATAAATACATTGACTTCATGCTGAACTCTATATAGTGAACAATTAATGTCTGACTATAGTGAACAGAACAACCCTGCGCAGCTCAGCTGATCTGAATACATTCTTTGAGACTTACTGTGTGTACCGTAATAAATATAAAGTTTTGTTGTGTGTTACATAATACAAATTACTGTAATTCATAATTCCATCTCAAAGAAAACATTTGAAATTGAAAGAAAAAGCCGAAATATTGGAAGATATAAAGCAGGTAGAGGCGAGCATCTACATTTTTATTGCAAAAATATGGGGTAGCTAAATCGGCTATAAGTTCAATAAAAAGTAAAAGAACAGAAATTATGAAAAATGTCGATTGCACTTTCACCGGACTTGGAAAAAGGAAAACATTAAAATCGGAAGTATATACCAAAATGGAAAAGGCTCTTTAAAAGTATTTTTTAAAACAAAGACAACAACATACGCCAAATGATGGAGAGATGAATAAAGAATGCTAAGAATTTGCACCAAAAAATTTACTATAAAACTTCATTCCATGCTAACAATAGATGGGTACAGAAATTGATGCAGTGAATGAATAATCGGACATGAATGATGACAAATTAATTTCCTGTACTCGAACATTAATATCTTTGAATATTGTCCTGCAATGAGCTGAAGAAAATGCAGATGAAATAGAGTTTTCTAAAATTATTGATATTGTGACATGGCCCTGCATTAATTAGTTCATTTTATCCAGACTCTACTGTATTGTCAATACAGTAAATAGATCATTTGAGTTTCCCAAAAATTTCTTGAAGCAAAAGAATCGATAATTCAGATTCAAGAGGGAACATAATTTTAACTATAAAAATGGAATAAACATATCCTGCATCTAATAGTAATTTATGGGGATAGTTGGGAGCTTATTTTAATAAGCAGGTTTTAATTAAATATTTTTATCTTGATCTACATGCAATTTAATTCTATAATATATGCTGATTCATGTACTATTATTAAAATAGCTAATCTCCTTTGAAGAATCCTGCGAGTGAGTCCCTGTAAAAAAGCATGACCGTCCGTAATACATCACATATGTAATATCAGCTCGGGGTGTAGTACGAAACACCCCTACGCTCTTAGAATCCGCCGTAGCCAGTTAAACTATTTATGTTCCACATATAACCCCCGCGTTGCCCCTTCCATTCCTGCCCACCCACACCGCCACTGGGGTGTGCGTGACAGCTACGCGAGCTAATTTGTGTCGGGGTGTGATTGCAGCAGGAATTAAAATTAATTGTACTAATTTGTTTAAATGTGCTAGTTCATTTGTGTCAAGAAAAGAGCAGCGCTTTTTAACCGGGTTCCACTATTTAGTGCGCTAGTGCTAGTAGTAAAATAACTAATTGCCTTTTCCCCCCAAATGGGTTTGATAGTGAGTAATGAGCTGGAAGTTTGTTGGTTTTGTTTATATACGGTGTTTTATTCGATCCCAATTAATTACATTGAAATAATTGCCTCCATTCTAGCATCAACAACTGAGGCCCATATTCAAACAACCGACCGCTAGTTTTATCTAACTTTTTCTCTTCATTTATGCTGTGTTCATGTTCAAATAATGGTTCAGTTATTTCAAACAACAAAACAACATTTATTTTACTTTTTAATCATCAATTAACAGTAATATTACTTTCAAAATGTAAATGCGTCACAATATAGTCCAGGCTTGTAATAGTTCGACCGACTTACATTTTCAATAAATTATAAAACCTATAGACAAAAAAATGTATACTACTTAAAACTTACAAAAACTTCGGACTAAATAACGGGTGATAATAATTCGACCGGCTTTTAAAGGGTTATCTTCTAGCGATGGCGGTTCCTCCATTAGGTCATTTGGGCAATGACCTCCCAAATTTATCAAAGCAGAAAAGTAAAAGCGAAGGAATATAAATGATCAAATATTTTCAATTTAATCATTTTTAAAAGTCAGTCTATCGTGTAACTAGCCATGCTTGAACAGGACAACACTGTGTTGAAAGACAAGATATAGCGCGAGTGCGCTCACTACTTGGCTCACAGAATTGTGATCACGTGCTGTTATTATATGCTGCATATTCAAGCTCATGCGTTAGACAAAAACAAGTGTATTGTAACTTTGTTGACGTTAGAGGAAGACAACAACTACCCTATATGCTTACACAAGGTCAATGACTAAGGCATCAGTCCAGTAGCGGCATTGGATACGCTAAGCATAGAAAAGACATGTATTAGAAATATCTCAATGATCTGGTAATAAATAATTTTGCTGAGTCTAAGGAAAGAGAAATAGACAACATTTAAAACTATTTAAATAAATTTTTCATATTAATAAACTTGTATTATTAATTACAAATTGACCCACTAAATCTTCATCCAACGAGCTGCCACTATACTTTCGGAACAATATGAATACTTCTTCATAAAAATGTAGTACGTACAGTAAAACCTACCTTGCAAAACATATGGGACAATATTGTAACCGAATAATGTGCAAGGCGTACGGATACAATGCCTAATAATAATATTACTTATAAAAGCGGTATATCTCAATATTAAATGTTGGAAATGTATTCAGTTTAAAATCCATATGTACGAGTATTTTAAAACAGCCGAAAGAAAATTGTTGAAATATCTCATCATTTGCGTATGTTTTATAATTTGTTTGTTGGTCATGTAAACCGGCCGAAATATTCATATGTACCGTTAAGGGTGCTTAACTAGAGTCACCCTATAGGCTCTCCAAGCTTTGGTGGAGAAAACACCACAGAGATCATTTGTATGCTATTTGAAAATTGGAAATAATTTATACTTATTATATAAGTATGACACCGTTTGAAATCGATAATAAGAATTATTAATACATTTGAATAAAAGAATAGAAAAGAATGAAAATAAAAATCCATCTCGATGGCATAAACCTAAAAGAACAAATGTTATATGTCCATTGTTTGTGAAAAGTGAAGCCGTAAGTATATTGATTTCCAGTAATTTATATTAATATGTTCATATTTATAATGTTTAATGCTAGGTGATTCTCGAGTCGGCTCCAGCTGTCATTTATTAACAGGGAATACCACAACAATTATTACGATTGTGTTTTATGTGTTATTAAAGTGCAAAATGTGACTTTTAAACTAGGGTTAATGTTCAGAAAAACAATTAAATATGTTTATTATAGTATACAAACTAAATTTACTTCAGTGTGGAAGTGATCCTATTATAAGGACTGCTATTGCCAGTATGAACAAAAAGGTAACCAAATATTTTTGCAACGAAAATTTGTTTATAATGATATTGTTCTCTTATTTATTAAGTACTACCGTCCAAAATATAATAATTATTTCTGCTGATTTACAAGGACTAATGTAATTACTCAAATTAGTGAAAGATACAAATCACAAAATTGGACATTTTATTTTATTTTTGCTACTGTTTACTTTTGCTTCCTTTCAATCTTATCTAATTTCATAGGGATGAAATGAATAGACAAGTCATCAAAACCAAATCAATCAATGTTAATGAGCTGTGAAAATATTTACAAAATCTTTGAAAATCATTTTCTTGTAATTTTTTACAAAAAATATTCATAGAGTTTATCAATCCGTTATCGAAGCCAGAAGGGGTTTTCTCTATTAAATATTCATTTCGTATTCATAATTTTTATTTGCTTTTTATTGCTTTTCTTGTAATTTCTGTACTCAATATATTTTGCTTACTTTAGACCTATATATCCAAGTAATATATGGTGCTAAAAAATACTCAATCGGAATAGACATACATAAAAATATTTAAATCACTTGATAATAAATAGAACGAGATATAGAACCTATTGAAGCTCTTGAAAAAATTCCAGCCAAATTTATTATCGAAATTGTTCCTTTTATGTCTCATATTTGCGACAACCATCAGTCTGATAGGTTTTTTCTTCGGCTCATATTAATCATAAACAACTGTTATTTACCTGATCGTTGTTATTTGTCAAAGGTGACAAAAACTTCATAATGAAAAAACCCCCCAGTATAGTAACACCTTCTCAGGCGTAAATTTACTTCACTAGTAATTTTTTCTTCGTCTGTGCTGTGAGCAACTTATCAAAGTAGAAAATAGCAAAATATGCCGTGTCGTATCTCATATTGGATTGCGTCCATAAATTGTAAAGTTGGCGGTGGCGCCCTGGTGGTTGGGTTAGGTTGTTTGCACAAGCTCTAGCTTCTGTTGCAGGCGAGACGCTCACACTTAAACTAATCTACGAATTTTAATTAATTTAAACAATGGCCAGTAGTCATGCAGGTGGGCGATTTGCATCTTTCCCAGGTCGACCCTTAGCGGGTTTGCACTGAATATTACGCAAGCCAGGGCATTTATCACAGAGAATATGAAAACTAAATACATATGAAGTTCTTCTTATTTCCATTCCTGAGATTAATTTGTAATCCATTCCTTCCATTTCTTGCTGTCTTTTTCTATCATTATCTTTTGTTCCAATAGGCTACATGCATGTTTCTGAAAATTTGATTTCTATACAGCAAAAATCACGGGTGATGGCAAGACCCGCGTATACTAGGCCACGCCTTCCTTAGGCACGATTGGTGCGAAATATGTCAGTAGCGTGGTCCATATTTAACAAATAGAGTTTAAACATAAAAATGAATAATGTTGCACTTCAAAATAATAAACAAAATTGAAGTTAATAACAATAATAATAATAAATGATAGATTAAAATAATAATACTAATTTATTAACATAAAAACATGTGCAAGTCTACAAAACAAGAGGTACAGCAAATTAACTAAGAAAACATAATATTTACATACAATGTTGTCTTTTCTTATTATTATCTTTTTGAGTTTCTAAATTTTCCAGTTTAACTTTAATCTTTTTTGTTGCACGTGCAATACGTTCAAGTTACCGTTAAAGTATGCTTCTGTTCTACACAATGAGTGGCAAAACCAATACTAAATTTGTTATTATTTATGGACTTTTGATGTTTTTAAATTCTTTGTTTAAATTACCGGCATGTATCAAATTGAATGTGACCCTTGTAATGGCCAAAGCGGAAAGTAATTCACACAAAGAATTAAAGAACATCAAAAGTCCAAACTCCAATTGTTAAAATATGTCCAACAAGTGCCAACCAGAAATTCAATCAAGTATATGGATATTGAAATACTAATGATATGCCACTGACTCGAAACTAATTTTGTGCTTAGCCATCTGGAGTAGGAGCAAGGTCGCAGTTTGATCTTCTCGCCATCACGTTTGGTGTTTGCTGTATCTAATGTTATGTTGAAAACGTTTGTAAAAATATAAAGGTTATTTTTAAAAAATATATTAGTTTTTTTAGTAAATTAAGAAAGAACATTTTCTGTGATGTCATTATTTTGAAATGGAGAAAGGAAAACATATTTAAGAATGTAATCTGTAGATAGCGGGCGAGTTTAAATTTGAATTTGACATTAGTTCATTTTTCTCTCTGTGTCACTCTTGTTTATTATTTGCAATTTAAGTGGTTTCTGTTAATTATATTATTACGTATTTCGATTAGTTAAGCAGGATTTTGAAAGATTTTAACTTAGCTTATACTCGTACAAGATTAAAAAGACAAACTAAAGTATTAACCTACAATTTATTGTTTAAACGTCAAACAGGCGATCTATCATATTTAAGTTACCCACACATTCCGTTACTATGGGGCTTACCGATGCTATGGCTTTATGACCATTCATTGGTGCGGCGAAATTTTACGTCATACATGGCGGTAATTTATATATTCAAATTTCATTGTTTTTTTTTTAGCCAATTTATAAAAATGTCAAAAGAAAAAAAGTTTCTTGTATTCTCAGTAAAATTATTTCACATAGATATTGTGTAAATTGTACTTAACACAAATACTGACATCTGTCAATTAGCAATATAGAATTATTGAAACCGTTTCCATTGTGACGCAACAAAGATTACAAGATTAATGAAAATTAATTTCTTTATAAGATATATCTCTAAGGGCCGGTATTTCCAACTCCGGACAAATTGTGGAATAGTAAACCATAGAATAAATTTACTCTTAGAATATATATAGGGATAAGTTAAAATGTGTATTTCCAAATGTTTTTATTCCATGGATTGTTATTCCAAAGTTAAAATCTAATAATATAGAATAAAAGAATATACATAATTAATTATTTCTTCACCACTAACGTCCACTGTCGTCAAAATCACTATCGATAATTATATTGTATTATAAACGTCAAATTTAACCACGGAATAAAATTTATTCGCTGTCAGATCGAACGATTAAATTTATTCTCAAAATAGCGTATTTATCCCAGGAATAAACAAAAAACAAGTTTAGAAATACAGAAATTTATATTTAACCCGAGTATAAAATTTATTACAGGAATAAAAATATTTAACTGAACTTGAAAACACCGGCTCTTAATAATGCAATCAAATTGTATAGAGAATAAAATATTCTTTAATATTTATAATAATAACATTAAATAACAAAAAATGACATTTAACTGTTTTTTTAACAATTAAAAGCTTCAAATTGAAGTACTTCTGATTGTTTAATTATAACCAAAATCTATTCTAGTCTTCTTTTAGATGTAGGAGTGAGGAATGGGAAAAACCCTAAATAGCTCAGGAAGCCTTCTTTTAGAATTAGAATGGTCTGTAGCGGGGGATCCTTTCAGTGCTTAATTTCTGAAACGACTACAAGTCGTAATGAACCAGGTCTGAAAAATATAAATGAGCTGGAGCATTGTCATGATGTACTCTATCATCACTGTTTGTTCTTCCGGTACACCGCGAGCGGTTTGTAGTTTCCCAAATCGCTGGTCACTCTCCAACGATGTGTGGCCATTTTTGAATCTGTTGAACCACTCCTTTGTATTCCTCCTATATCATCGTACTAATTGTTTTGCTTTCACCAAACTTGATGCAACATCTTTGCCCAACAAGTTCATTTATTTCGAGAAAATCTGATACGCGGCTAATACTTAGAACAACACTCCACACAGCAGCTACCAAGTAGCGAATGACACACCCGATGGCTATGCAAAAATTCAAGCATGCGCATGAAGATGTTCCCTTCCACTGTGGAAAGTGACGTCGCCCTACCGTCATTATTCTGCGCGGGAAATTAAAGGACGAATTATTTTTAGACAAGCCTCGTATTTTCTTTGCTGTTTGAAATCAGTGAAAAATGTCGAGCGCATTCGAACAGTACGATGATTCTGATTTTTTATAAAGCCTACCCAGTCCTGAGACATTTTCGCAGATGCAGTTTTTCAACATCGTACAAAATTTAATAAAAAGTACATACACAATCAGATTGCTCTCAAATTCGATAGCATTCTTGTAAGCAAAAACGACAACATATTAATATTTCAAAGAAAATAATGATCATAGTGTTCATTAAATACAACGTGTATAAAAATTTATGTACAGAATTTATCCAACCCTTCTTATATTCCTTGACTAATAGTACCGTCACATAAGCCAAGAGGAAAGTGAAAATAAATCTTGCTTCTTTCTAATACTATTTGGCAATTAAAACAGAATGAATGGCTATTCAGGTATTTAAAAAAGCTGAACCGAAAATTATTTCTAGGGAAGTTACCCCTTTTATAAATGGTCGTACTACCGCTGTGAGTATATCAAGCGAGTATTCCAAAGACTGAAGGCTGAGCACTGGCCAGAAGATTAGCAGAGTTCTAATCTAGGCGCGAGCACTATTTTAATGAAAAGATTATACATTTTTATCTGAATTTCAAATGAATGCAAAATGAAGCTGAGAATGGTGCCTGTACACGAGGGCTAATCTCCGAGGTCGTATAAATACTAATTAAAAATGGATAAGAGACATTAATGGTTCTCTGGAAAAAACTGTTTCTAATAATGGGGTCCTTTACCCCACGTGCTTTATATAATTGTTACTTTTTTAAAAGCAGATTATATTCGCGTTCACGAATGTTTTGTTGACTTTAAGAATCATAACAATAACTCAAAGCTCAAAAGGGACTGTTGAAACTCAAATACCTTTCAACTTAAACAAGGAAATATAATTTTACGTGCAATAACCTTTCCCAAACATCGTAAAATAACTCTGATGCTGTTATTTCATACATATATGGAAACATATGACGGTTAATTTATGAAATTTTCTCCATATAACAATAATACCTACTATTTTATAATAAGTTACATTATTTTAAACATTTAGTATGTATATTTTTATATAAACTACTTCTTAATATACAATTCTAATTGGAATTATTCTTAAATGTACAAAAACAGTAATTGATCATGTGACACATATATATCCGTTAAATAATTATGCATAGTTCGTACCAGTATCTTTAATATCTTTCTGTTTATGCGCTCTGAGATCATGCAAAAAATATGTTTTTTTTGTGTTTAAATCGAACAAGCATAGTCTAATTTATCACACTGTATGATTAAATTATTTTTACCTCTCGCTAAGAGAGGTATTGGATTCATGCTAAAAATCGCATATCCAGATTTTATTGAATAAGCACGTTTTAAGGTCCCTACAATCCGATTTTAACATTTTTACGATGATGTCTGTGTGTGTGTGTGTGTGTGTGTGTGTGTGTGTGTGGATGTGTGTGTGTGGGATGTTGGAAGGACGGTTACTCAAAAACTATAAGACTTAAAATTTGTTTAACAACGTATTTCCCAATCGGACATTCTTGGGAAGATCTGAAAAGGTTTTGGTAACAATTGGACAACCGGAAGTAGAAGATTCTTGAAAAAAAATCTTCTAAATATTATTTTTTGAAAATTTTTCTTGATAATATTAAAGAAAAATAAATTCTCTTTCTGATACATTTAAATATTTTTATACATATTTTATAGATTTAGAGATAAAAGGAATATAATATATAAAATAATGTTGTAATTAATTTTACAACCGAAAGGATGCCATGAAAAATAGTTGCAAATTTAAATTATTTGTAACTGACAGATAAATGTCAGTGTCAGAAATAATGAGTAATGAAAGAAAAATGTATTTGGAGAATCCCTTAATTCTTGATCTGTGACTATTATGGAGATGACAAGTCTAGGTTGAAGGACTTAAATTTGTTTCAAACATTATGGGACAATGTACACCAGTACTGTAGACTAGAGTAACTTTGAATTGCGAAAAAGCTATCAAATTCTTCTCAAGTAAGTTGTAAATATTGACAAAATTACACATCGATATAAGAATAATCGGAGTGAAATCTATCCGTCACTTTATTAAAGGGAATTAAGGTTATTTAGATATAACAAGTATGAAAAAATAAAATGTAAAAGAAGATATATAAGAATAGATGCACAATCCAGATATATACATTTTAGACCGCCCAAAATTAATGTTTTTACTAGAAGAATATGAAGAGAAAGTAAGTAAGTTTATACGTCATAGACTTATATGAATATATTATTTGTATTTCTAAAAATATCCTTTGCTTTATGAATAGAGCCAGGTAAAATATACGGCGAGAGGTTATGTGCTGGCCACATCAGATTTTTTTATTTACATTTTTTGTTGTATAAAATTGTTTTAAAGTATATTTTTAAAAAGTTGCAAAATCCAGCCATGCTGTGACGTTGCGGTTCAGAACTGCAAGTTCAGATTCATTTTATAGAGTTATCATTTTAACATAGAATTTCTAAACGAAATAAATATATAGACCATAAATTGAGAATTACATATCTAAATATGCTATAACATATTAATATAACATCATTCTTTTATTTTTATATTTTTATAAATATAATTTTCATTTGGCTGAAGTTATCCACGCGCACATCAGCTGTGCTTCTTTGTAAAGATTTGAGATTAGACGCTAGAAGTTTGTTTAGCTATAGAAACGCACGCGAGACATTGAATTGAATATATTTTTGCTAGTATTTTGGCACGATGGCACAAAACAACGTTTCACCGACATGTTTACTTTCGTACATTTCAGGTTACCCTTGAATGTCATTTTGACGTTTAGAACCTAGTGTGAAAATCAAAATGGCAATTAATATTAAATTTGAACGCCATAGGGCGAGGGGCAAAGCGGGGAAATCACTGCATTTTGAACAATGCCATTTTTAATTGAATTTTTATCATTATTAACGAGATTTGAGAAAAAATAAAAAATACGGGAATATTATTTTTCATTACTCTATCGATTACAGTTAAAAATAAAAAAATCGTGCATGACCTCATTCTTGACTAGTGCCCTGTTATACGCTCTAATTTACAGTGGACAATTTAGATCCACATCTTCATAATAAAGTAGAACAAATACCAGAACAATAGAAAGAGAATTAGAGCAAATGTTAGAGGTCTAATTGCTCTAAAGTCTTAACCTAGAGCCCCTGGTATGCACTTTTATAGTGAAATAATTATATCAAATCTAGGGTTTGTTAACAAAGAGACGTACCGGCATTTTTTTTACAAAAATGAGTTTCTGTTGTACATGCATTTGAATTACTCTTTTTTTTCTTAGAATCCTTTAGATATTTAAATATAATTTGATCCTAGGTGTTCTTTCTTATACACAAGAAAAATAAGGTCAGGTATAATACCTGTTTTTTTGAACCGAATATATTTATGGAAATAGTGACATTTGAAATTCTTCATATGGAAACATATTGGAGTCTCCAGAATTGAAAAAATAATTTGCTCACAGTAGGATTGTAAGAGAAAACGTGTTGTTTGCAAACATATTAAAAAAATAAATTTGATATTCAGGCCGGTAAAACAGATCCATATGCAGAAGCAGAGAAAGTGACTACACGGAAAATGAATTTTCCTTCATGAAAATGGAATAGGCAAATGCATGGAATATTAAAATATTTAGGAAATTTCAGTGGATATCCATCGATGGTGGAATGGAAGGAGAAATAATTCCACGCGGCATTGGAACGGAGAGAAATCTGAGGAAATTATTTTGAAAGCGGTAAGCCTCTTGCCTCTTTAGAAAGCGCGTGGAGCACTCAGCGCAAACGGGAGTGTTTTCTTTATTTCCTCAATCATTCACTATCGATATTGGGCGTGCTGGGCGGCTTCGTCTTCGTCTTCGTCTTCGGAGGAGATGGCGATAGCAGCGGCGATGGCAACACCAACGCCATCCGTGACTGATGGAAACATTAATATTCACTTATGCAGTATTCATCTCGCGATTAATGCACGGGAACTTCTCTCGAGCTTTTCTTTTTCTATGCATTCGGATTTAAATTACCAATTTTTATACAGCGCATGAAGAAAAATAAATAGGAATGCTTAAATGTATTCGCAAGATGGCTAATGAAATATGGATTTTACTTCCATCTATTAAATATATCTTGTACATAAAATTATAATACGATGGACGAGATTTTGTAACAATGGGGTTTTCCACTTTTTTACCTCTCGCTAAGAGAGGTATTGGATTCAAGCTAAAAATCGCATATCCAGATTTTAATGAATAAGCACGTTTTAAGGTCTTTACAATCCGATTTTAACATTTTTACTATGATTTCTGTGTGTGTGTGCGTGTGTGTGTGTGTGTGTGTGTGTGTGTGTGTGTGTGTGTGTGTGGGGATGTATGTGTGTGGTACGTTGGAAGGACGATTACTCAAAAACTATAAGACTTAATATTTGTTTAACTACGTATTTCCCAATCGGAAATTAATGGGCAGAGTTGAAAAGGTTTCGGTAATAATTCGACAAATAAATGCAAAATGTCAGTATCAAAAATCAGATTTTTCTGGGAGGTACGAGTACATTTAATATATATTATTGAATTATTAATTAAATATGAATTTAAATTATAGGTATGTCAATATTACATATATCCTTAAGAAATACCGCTAATACTGTCAATGAATTTGAAGAATTTTGAACATCATAAAACGAAGGAACAAATACAATTTCAATTATTTGTGTGTACAAGAAATGTTAAATTCGTTAATTATAGGGCGCGAGCAGTTATGTGACTTTGTTGGCCTTGGCAAGCAGATGAGGATCCGTGTCAGAATGACTGCTAGTAGTTATAGATGTCACAATTTTCATATGTCATAATTTTTCATTCTGATATTTCTTTGTTTGTATGGAATATACTTGTCGAGGAAAGTAATCCACATGGATTTGAAAATCATAATGTTTTGAATGAAAACCTATGATACTTGACACCTATGTAGATTATTACTAGCTGTCATTTTGATACGGGCCACCAAATCTGTTCGCATCCTATGCAACATAAAATGAAAATGGCGAGAGGTATTGTGCTGGCCACAACAGATTTTTTTTCTATACGCTATTCTATGTATATTATATCTAATATTTTTTTTCTTTGTTATAGGTATGTGATTTAAATTCATACGAGATGACGACACACTACTTTTTTTCTGTAAGTCTTTCTACATTTATACTTACCTACCAGTTAATGATGCCACATGACCCCCCCTCCTTCCAGAAAACGGTAAAAATAACTTCTTATTTGGTATAATAAATTAACAATATAATTTAATCATACAGTAAATCATGAAGCTGTTTCTTTCTAATGCGAATAGTGATGTGCAAATTTCAGAAACTTATTTTTTGAAAATTTCATCGAAAGTTTCATAAAATATTTTACTATAAATTTCACTAAGTTTCTTACAAAAAAATTAAATGAGACTGCATGAAAATTTCATGGAGAAATTCTAATAAATTAACGTTTTTCAGTTAAATTTGAAATACTTGGACGTTTTTATGACAAAATGACACAAATACACTTAAACTGTAATTTTATAAGCAACAAAGTATACATTCAATTATATAGATTTACAGAACATATCTTCCTGTCCAAACGTCAAATTTATGCGACGACAAGTGCATGCATGCATGGTGATCTGCGTAAGCTTGAAACTTTCAATTTTGAAAATTTCAAATTGATACTTTCAAAGTGAAATATTCATCACTAATCGCGAAATGTACTACCGCTTGCCCACTCAGGGTTCTGCGGCCCGCGATGCTATGAGAACGTGACGTATTGTTTGTGTAACTAGCATAGACTAGCCATGTCTAGTATTTAGTAAGCGCTATGTGGCCGGACTTATTTTGCGGCATTGTTCCGCGGTACAACAAATCACAAATAAATTAATATGGCAGTGAATAGTGTTAATGTTTTATTAAAAACGAATTTTAACAGACTTCCTTTGGAAGGAACTTAAAGAGTAGAGTATTGCCTGATTTAAAATTAACACAAATTAGTGACAGAAAACCCAGAACATAATATTTACTCGCCATTTTTCAATTTATATCTGCGAAAGACAGAAGAGCTGAATTACTTTTAAGAAGTGATTTGTGATTAAATTTCTTCATCTACTCGCCCAGTTTAGGTAAAAAAAATACTCTTAATTTTTTGTTACCTACAATAATTATGGTATATAACACAAAAAAAATCAGTATTAAATTTTGATATAAAAATAATAATAATGTAAACAATAATATCTTTCTACATATAAAAATTTTTAGTTATAAAGGGAAACATTTCCTCATCTCTCGGGCTTTTTTATTAGACTAATAAAAGTTTAATTTACTGTTGGGTAAAAATAAACATTACAAAAATGTATTTGATTATTTCCGTGAAAGTTCCAATTAAACAAAATACATACTACAAAACATAAAAGCAAATATTTCTAGGGAAAACATCGTTTGTTACATCAATACAAATATTTTTCATATCCGGGTGTACATTTAATTAAATTTCATATAAAAGCTAGCAGTAAACGAATGGATGATATACATAAGTATACGGAGCTTTCAGACTATTCTATCCTTCTCCAACTATGTCGTTTATAGTTGGAATTTTATGGACGAAGCCATGGAAACGCGTTTATACTCGTGCTTCACTCGAGATGCGAACATTTCAAATATCAGAAAGACAATTTTGCCGATGGTCTCTCCTGACCGTAAAGCAAAGTTTGTCATGATGCAAGTCTCACCTAATACATGCAAGGACGAATTTTTACTTTGTTTGCACGGAGCTTTGCAACAAACATTTTTTTTTGTTTGTACGAGTAGACTGTGCTTTACTTTTGTTGACTTCTATATGTGAAAAGAAATAATGGTCATAAAGGATTGTTACATTGTTAATATAGATCAGGGGTGCCCGACCAGGCGATCGGCATAACGAACGGAGTCGATCATGGGCAATTAACAAAATTTCTAAAGTATTTAATTCAATGAAACCAATCCGATATAGAACTTGAAATAATCAAAATTGAAAATAATGTTAATTTAAAAACAGTTAATCAAGAAGTAGTGTGGAAATACACACATGAGAAATTTCCGATATTAAAAAATATTGTTCAAAAAATCCTGACTTGTTTTGGATCAATATACATCTCAGAATTTTCCCATATGAATAATATAAAAAACAAACTTAAGAAAAAAAATCTGTTGTGGCCAGCACAATACCTCTCGCCACTTCCGTTTTTGGTTACATAAATATAGGGCGCGAGCAGTCATGTGACATTGTTGGCCTTGACAAGCAGATATGGGGGTTCTGTCAAAATGACAATTAGTAATTTTGTACATAAATGTGAAATGTTAGATTTTTTCATCAAAAAATTCAAGATTTTCTAAATACTTGACTTAGACAAGCAGATAAGGACGCCCTTGTCAAAATGACAGAAATTATTTACATAAATGTCAAATGTCGTAATTTTTCACGTGGTTAATTTGTCACCAGGAATATGGAATTTACTTGTCGAGGAAAAAAACCACATGGAATTGAAATTTCATGAAATTTTGGATGGATTATTGACATTTGACATGTATGTACATAATTACCAGCTGTCATTCTAACTCGGGCTCCCATATTTGCTTGTCCAGTCCAACAAAGTCACATGACTGCTCGCGCCCTATAAATTTCTCATGTCTTTTCTTTATGTTTGGTTTTCTCCTATACTTCTAAATGTTCGAATTTCTTCCAATTTCTTGACGGGATTTCAGATGGGTATATGTATATAGCTATAATTTTAAATATTTAATTGTTATTATTGCTATACAACAAGAAATAGTAAACTTACCAATATCTCAGAAAAATTCTTCAATAATGTCAGTTAAACTTCTTCATTTAACGTAAAAGCGTAATTTGACATTTTACTGTTATGTTGCCAAAAAAGAATATATAAGATTTATTTTCAGCTAAAATCTATATAAAACCATATTGGTATTATGGCAAATTCTGAATAGGTTCTTATTCACTGCCATGTGTTTAGTTGAAATAGACAATTTTAGAATTGAGCTGCCAATACCGCCCAAACAGGTTTATGAACTACTGTTGGTTTTTGACAATGACATTTTTCTGTCATTAAACAAACATCTGATGGTTACTATAGTGTTGTTTAGGCTCTGAAATTTATTACAACAGATTATTTTATATTATTATATACCTATATCTCCAAACCTATAGGAGATATAATAAAATTTTAAAATGTATCGAATATAGAATTTTATGTTCTTTAATGCTAATAATAGAAAAATTCAAAAAAATAATATTTAGAATTATTTTTTTAAGATACTACTACTTCCGGTTTTCCAATTGGTACCAAAACCTATTCAACTCTTCCCATTAATGTTAGATTGAAGAATCCGTAGTCAAACAGGTCTTTAGTCTTATAGAATTTGAGAAATCGTGTCTCCAACAACCTCACACACACACACACACACAGACATCATTGTAAAAATGTTAAAATCGGATTCTATAGACCTTAAATCGTGCTTATTCAATAAAATCTGGATATGCGATTTTTAGCATGAATCCAATACCTCTCTTAGCGAGAGGTAAAAATACAAATAATCATTTGGATCAATGCTTGCACTTAGCTATGTCATCATACCAACCTGACTGTGAAACTATTGCTAAGTCAGGGCAATCCCAAATTTCACATTAATTTTCTTCATAATGAATAACAAGTTCTTATTTACATTTATTATATAAATATTGTTGTATTTCGAAAATGATCTATATACACATACATCATTTTCTTCCAATTTATTTGTTTTATTTTTATTACAACCTGTCGATCGCCAAACAACTTGGTATGCAAAACTAGCTCACGTAATACAAAAGATTGAACACCCCTGATATAGATCAAAGGAAATATATCATCGCGGCTTATTACCCATTTCTGAGTGTGGCAATCTGCGATGATTCGATATACTAAATAAAAAAAATGTAGCTAAACTCTGAAGTATTGGTACTGTACTTTATTAAACTATGAATTTCTGCAATTGAAAAGCTTTTTAGCAAAAACAACCTTAGTCCATTTTTTTTTTAATTTCAGATAATCCAAGAATAAACTTACTAAATTACTTTTTAGATTTTTGCAATTTAATTTAACTCGGGATCATATTTAAATAATGCTGGATATTAAAACATAGGAAAATAACCATTGATAAGGAATTACATAAAAATTTGTCATTTTTACCTATCGCTACCCTTGTTAAGGGAAGTATAGGAATCGTGCTAAAAATCGCATACTGTGGATACTCTGGGCGCTCTAATCCAAGTACTATAATTCAGAAAATTTTGAAACCATTTATTTCTACCTTATTCTAATATGGAAAGAAGCCATTAAATTTTGGTATCAATCGGAAACCGGAAATGGCACTTTACTTTTTTATTTACTTGAAGCTCAAAATAGTTTTTCTTCAAAAATTACCTTTAAATAATATTTTTTCGCAATTTTTTATTATAAAAATTTAAGATTATTAAATTTTTACAGGTTTGCATTAATACTTTTTTATATATTTTATGGATAAATTTATAAAAATAATCTATAATTTAAAACCCGGAGTCTATGCTTTAAACACTCCTTAGTTACACATTTCAGCTCATATGTATTTAACTGACAGATAAACGCCACTGTCAAAAAAATAATCACTCCAAATTAATAATAGTAACGTTTTAAAAAGAAAATTGTAAGTAGAACAATAGCTATATGGAAAGGAACTTAATATGCTTTCTAGCATTAGTAAATATGTAGGTATGTATATAAATTAATAAAAATTAAATGGTGGGAGGTATTGTGTTGAAGACATCAGATTTTTATACGACTTTTTGTATAGAAACGCTCAAATTTTAGAGCGTAATAACTTGTGACTAAGATAGTTTTTGCAAGAAACAGTTTTCCCAAACCATTTGGCATTCTTGAAAACATATCGCTGTTTATAACTCATATTTACAATATTTCGATTATGGTTGTTTTTGCCAGGAATTTCTCAAAAACTCCAAGCATTTTCTTGGAATTACTTTTATAAATTATTTGTTTTGCGTTTCTTACATATTCTGTATGTTTCTATTAATGCATTTAAGTTGGTTGACACAAGTAAAGTGGCTTAGAATAAAAAGCTTGACTTAGCTACAAAATTGTAGCTTTTTAAAATTACAAGCCTAAGCAAGCTTGCTTAAAATTTCAAACTTATTAAAATATTAGGCTTGACTTGGAGTTGATGACCCTAAGATTGGCTTTACTTCAAATTTCAAGCTTATTGAAACGTCAGGTACAGCTTGATTTTTCACGGTTTTTCAAAGCAAACAAAGCTAAGTTTTCACGCTTCAAGCAAGCCCGTGAATCTCATGAAACATATCGCATCGAAATATTGACACATGTGTAATTTTTACAACTTTTACTATAGTATGGAGGTGACATTTTTTGTTTTAACTGCCAGTTAACAGACAGTTTAGACAGAACTGAAAATACCGACCCTAAATTTACTATTTATATACTTAAAAGAGTATTTCCTTCCATTCAAAAGTTTTGGTAGAGTGAATCCGCCCTTTGAGATGTATGGTTCTGAGTTTGTGAAGAACTGCATGTATACTAGGTATGTAAAGTACAGCGCGAATTAGAACGAAGAACGAGTTTATGGGCGAATTCCTTCGGGGGGCATAATCCCTTTGTCGTGAACATTCCTGCCGTTTTATTGTGCACAAAACGGGCAAAAAACTTTTTATGCTATATTTTTGGGTGAGGGGTGAATTGATGTGCGACACGGGGCATTGTTACAGCGTACACCTCGCACTGTTGGGAATTCGACGTCGCGACGCCTACGTCGATGACGATTCGATTCCAACATTTCACACGTCGTTTAGTTTTCGTTTGTTTGCTTGGCTAGGCTTGCCTTGTTTGATTTAATGTCATTTCATCTTTCGCAACAAACAAATTCATATTCACAACAAATTTGAATTTTATGCAACTATTTTCTCAAAAATTTAATTTATAGTGTACAAGAAAATAAAATTTGGCAATTTGTGTCAATTTTTGAAGTCCCTCTTAAGATTTAGACCTCATACAGGAACTCTCAAGAGACTTTAAACGTCAATACCAATTTGGAAAAGTCGGACTTTGCCATATCGTGCGAAGATTTTATATTTTTATTTAAAAAATTCGACCGGGCAATTTCGTACACCAGTTGAAAATGAGGAAGTTTTGGCAAAAACGACCCTACGTAGTCCAAATATTGTAAATATGATTTATTCACAATAGGTTAATAATATGTGCGTTCGTAACCTGCCAAACAGTTGGGAAATGACTTATTATTTACTTCACTTCCCAGCGATCTGGAAAACATTTCCAACTAACTAAATGTCAATTTCCAATCGCTAAAACGTCATTGTTATTAGAATGAGTCATTTTGTAATAAGAATATCCATATTAAAAGAAAAGATAACAAATATCAGCACACAATAAATTAGTAATATTATAATAATTGATACAATCGGTGAACTTTCAAAACAGTTTATAGCATATGTTTAAAAATATATTTAATGATACATTAATATTAAGTTTCCCTGAAGTTTTTTCTTTCACATAAAATAAAATTTAAACTATAATATTTATACTCTGAATAAAAAACTATAAAAAATATAACAAATTCTAACAAAAAACTTATTACTAAATTAGACATATTTTTATTTATTCAAACATGTGGTGCAAATATTTCTCATACGATATTTGCATGAATATGTGCCGCATTTCATTCTGTATAGTAAATTTTTTGAAAAAACTCCGTTCAAGGTTATCTGTATCATGAACGAATTAATAAATTGACATACATTTATCTCTCACATTTGCCATGACTAGGAGCGTGTGAGATAAGGATGGATATAACACGCTTGCCTTTAAAAAATTCATTTTGTTTCGACTAAGTTAAGACACTCCATTTTAATACTTTCTCTGTAATGCAAATTATTTATTAATTCAGATATATTACCTTGATTCATAGCCGTACGATTAATAGTAACACTGTGTCAGTATATTGTTTTTCACATATTTGGTTTTACATTTGCTAATAAACTTACCAGTTGATTTAGTTTTGAATTTTGTATGCTTTTATTGTAACATATATTTTCATAATAATAAAATAACAATAGTATCACATGTACCCTCATAAAAACTAAATAGACGACACTATTGAATTTGACAGAATGGGCGGAGTTAAAATATTAATTCATACAATTCGTAGTTGACCTTGATCTTTCAAACATTTTACTGTATATATGTAAATAAAATAATATTTTAATACAGCAAATATAACAACATTTGTTTTATGTGGGGCGTGATGGAGGTAGAAAGAGTACGACCTTTTCAATTCATCAAGCCATGTCATCCGATCATTATTAATCTCGATTCGAAGTTTTTTTTTATGTAAATATGCAGAAACATGTCTACATCTTTAATTATTAATTACTAAACACATAAAGAGTATAAATATTTAATAGTAACAAAAATTAATAATATTGGTACGAATATAAAATATAATAAGGTTAGTCGCGCGGTCTACAATGTTAGACCACTAGTATTTAAATTGCAAAAATTCAAAGTAGTACCCTTATAGTACCGTTATAAAATGTTTAAAGGTGCGTAGTGAACGTATGCAGACCGCGGAACTAACGTAGGGTTAAGATAACTCAACTAGCAGAGTCAATAAATATTTTGTCATGTTACCTAGCAACGTTGTAATAGATCTCTATGTTAAAATAGACTAATGGCCGGTTTCACCAACATCAAATAAATCTCTAAATAGTTTTTTCATCGAATAAGAGAAAAATATCCCATCGAAACCATAACACAAATGACTATTTATTCTAGCTGTCATATTTTGATGCGATATTTTTCATTTATTCGACGAATGAGCTATACGAAAATTTATTTGATGTTGGAAAAAGTATTAATAAAATTAATGTTTGAACTCAATGATTACTAATTGATAGTGAATGAAATAGTAGGTATTCACACTTCGCGGATATGCTAATTCCTGCCTCGTGCTCATAGCTGAAGGTTTCGCTGTAATGGAGCAAATAGTGCAAAGTGTGTTTCTATAGTGACTAAAAAATAAATGTGTATCATAGCTTTATTGATTGTGAGATGAAAAGAAGCTGACCTTTAAATTTTTCAGTGATATTTACACAAATCCATTGTTTTAGAACTATGTAGGTTAATTCTATAATCCATTTGGAACAAAATAAATAAAAACTACAAAATTAAATTATGACATAGGTACTCGTATCACACACGATGAATAATAAATGTTTTATTCAAAAGAGCCGATAAAATAAAATGTGTAGTAAATTAACAAAAAAAAAATAGAAAAATAAATCCATTGTTTAATCAAATCTAGTACCAGGAGATTTATAATTCATAATTACAATTAAAAAATGTTTCACCAAAATCCTCCTAACAATAATTATTAATTAAAAAGAAACTGTAATTTTAACGATTTTCCTTTTTTATTATTTAGTTTTTTTCCGAAAAGAAAAATGAAAGGTTCTCAATTGTCTTTCAATCAATAACAAATTACAACGGGAAAAGTAGTTAGTCGAACCATTTATAAAATATGAAAAGCCATTTCTGTTCCGTGCTACATCTTTTTATTTATTAACCAGCATTTAATTACTTGATTGCTATAAAAATCTGATACCGTATATTAAACTGAAAAGCTATGATATTACGAGACATAGGGTAGTAATTGTTTTTTAATTTTAAATTAATGTATCCTCTAATTACAAGGAAAATTTCACGTGTCACATCATAAAATAATCCCACATTTTCTATAGGCATTTTTAGAGCTATCATTTAAATTTATTATGATTACATGGTACTTAACTATAAATATCTATAGTTATCTAAATTATTATTACCGATATCTGTGTATGAAGCAGATTGGCACACCCAGCAATAGGTAATATGCCATGATGAAATATTTATTTATTTATTTTATTTTTTATAAATTTTGTGATCTGTCGTTCATTAAAAAGGTGCACTACCATTTAGGATTTATCGTACGTGACGAAATGATAAAACGACAACGAATTCATATCAGATTGTGAAACACAAAAGTTCGCGGCGAGATATCAAGTTGTCAGAAGATTTTGACAACTTGTTCGAAGGCTGAAAATGTGAATTCAGCCAATATATCATCATGAACTCGGAAACTGTGAAGGTCAGAACAGACATAAAGGATATAATGTTAGAAATATATCATATAGATAGCCTAGATTTCGGTGTTCTACTTCCTAAATGAAATGGATTCTAAAATGAATTAAATCTTACACTTCTATCAAATTGACTCAACTTTATTCATTTATTTTTAGCCTGATTTAGACGGCACCGCTGTTACGGTTAATTGAAAGCTGCCTTCGAATTGATATGGCATAGTTAGTCAAAGAGAACTACGACTACGACAGTGAATATTTGGCAAATGAAATTTATAATCGCACAACTTTCAAAAGCTACTAATTCCCAGATTTACTTCATTTTAACGTTTTATATGAACTGCTTACTACGTGAATGATTTCAATACTAATATTATGAGTATTACTATTGGTGGACTAATTTTAAAAGATCTTTATCAATGTAAGCATAAGTTCAAAAGGTTCCAAGTTCCAAAAATAAGTTGTATAGATAAACAACTACTGAATTTCGGTATATATTTTTTTAAATAAACTAAGTTAAATTCCAAAAATGTATTACTAGATAAACTAAGTCAAATTCCAAAATTAAATTATTATATGTAAACCAGGCCAAATTCTGGAAATGAATATTTAGATAAACTAATAGTCCACACAATGGAGACCAAAAAATACCTTTACCTTACATAAGGTGGGGTAGAAACGATTTTAAGATAAGTTGCTTAGGTCGGAACGGGGATGACACACTCAAGCTTTCGACATTGGGGAGGTTCGGCGCAAGCCGTCATCTTGGATCAAAAGTGCTAAAATGTTTTTCTTTTGGGTTTTTGGCCATTTTCTCGAAAACAGTAGCCCGTATCAAAATTTTACAAGAATGCAAAATTAAAGATTTTTACATTTTTACCTCTCGCTAAGAGAGGTATTGCATTCATGCTAAAAATCGCATATCCAGATTTTATTGAATAAGCACGTTTTAAGGTCTCTACAATCCGATTTTAACATTTTTACGATGATGTCTGTGTGTGTGTGTGTGTGTGTGTGTGTGTGGATGTGTGTGTGTGTGTGTGTGTATGTGTGTATGTGTGTGGGATGTTGGAAGGACGGTTACTCAAAAACTATAAGACTTAAAATTTGTTTAACAACGTATTTCCCAATCGGACATTCATGGGAAGATCTGAAAAGGTTTTGCTAATAATTGGACAACCGGAAGTAGAAGTTTCTTGAAAAAAAATCTTCTAAATATTATTTTTTGAAAATTTTTCGTGGTAATATTAAAGAAAATTAAATTCTCTATCTGATACATTTAAATATTTTATTATATATTCCATAGATTTAGAGATAAAAGAAGTATAATATATAAAATAATCTGTTGTAATAAATTTGACAGCCGAAAGAATGCCATGAAAAATAGTTGATAATTTAAATTATTTGTAACTGACAGATAAATGTCAGTGTCAGAAATAATGAGTAATGAATTAAAAATGTACTTGGAGAATCCCTTAGTTCTTGATCTGTGACTATTATGGAGATGACAAGTCTAGGTTGAAGGACTTAAATTTGTTTCAAACATTATGGGACAATGTACACCAGTACTGTAGACTAGAGTAACTTTGAATTGCGAAAAAGCTATCAAATTCTTCTCAAGTAAGTTGTAAACAAAATTACACATCGATATAAGAATAATCGGAGTGCAATCTATCCGTCACTTTATTAAAGGGAATTAAGGTTATTTAGATGTAACAAGTATGAAAAAATAAAATGTAAAAGAAGATATATAAGAATAGATGCACAATCCAGATATATACATTTTAGACCGCCCAAAATTAATGTTTTTACTAGAAGAATATGAAGAGAAAGTAAACAAAGTTGTTCGAATTGAAAATTGCTGTTACAGCCTAATATTTATATATGGTAAACTCTACTTTGTAATTTATTGTAACATAATTTATGGTAAAATATCTTCATGTTGAGACATGCTATTATTGAATAATAAAGAAGTTTATACGTCATAGATTTATATGAATATATTATTTGTATTTATAAAAATAATCTTTGCTTTATGCATACAGCCAGGTAAAATATACGGCGAGAGGTTATGTGCTGGCCACATCAGATTTTTTACCTAGGATTAACGCTCAAAGGGTTATGTTAAAAGTAGTTAACCAAAATAGCAATTTATGAAAAAAATTAAATTACTCAAAAAATAAAAAAAATATTAGTATTTAGGCCCGGTTTCATTAAACAATTTAATCTATGATTAAATTTTACTTCCCAGGTAAATTTAAAAATTTGAACAAATGCAATGCGATTTTTTGACAGCAATAAATTTAATGTCATAAGAACGTGGAAACTGATTCGAATTTGTTCATACAATTAAATTTACTTTGTAAGTAAATTTAACTGGACCTTTATGAAACCGGCCCTTAGTCTAATAGGTTTTACTATTTATAACAGTAAATTATCAATGATTTTTAAATAATTTTTGCCAACGCTTTCCTGCAAATTTATCCGCCACTCTGACCCGGTCCATTATATCATGTATTACCCGATTGTTGCCGATGAGCGGTTCGCGAGTTACTAACAACTTAAACTTAGAAGAAATCTCCTTTAAAAATTTTAACATCTACAAATCGGCTGTGTGTGTGTGTGTGTGTGTGTGTGTGTGTGGGGTTGTTGGAGGCACGATTTCTTAAATTCTATAAGACTAAAGATCTATGTAACTACGGATTCCTCAATCTAACAGTAATGGGAAGAGTTGAATAGATTTTGGTAACAATTGGATAACCGGAAGTAGTAGTATTTTAACAAAAATCTGCTAAATATTATTTTTTGAAGATTTATGTTATTACAAATATTAAAAAATAAAATTCTCTATCCAACACATTTAAAAAAATTATTGTACCTTCCATAGATTTAAAGATATAGATAGAAAATAATATTTAATCAAAACTAAATCAAATTTCTGAAATATTTTTTAAATAAACTAAGTCAAATAGGAAAAGTAATTTATAGTTAAATTAAGGCAAATTCTGGGTAAATTTATTTAGATAAACTAAGTCAAATTGCAGAAGTTCGTTTTTAAATCATCTAAATCAAATTCCGAGGCTCCTCTTTAAATAAATTAAATCAAATTAAAAAATCTGTTGTGGCCAGCACAATACCTTCCGTCATTCTCGTGTATAATGTATAAATTCCATAATTTTTCTTACAAAAGATTCTAAATTTCCCGTAAAATTATTTCATAAACAAACTTTTCAAATTGCACTTGACACTGGCATCTTCTTCATCTTTAGCTTTTCCCATTCGTTAGGGGTCGCTATTTTTGCATGTCGTTCTCATTCAGTTCCTTTTCTCTCAAATCTTCCGCAATACAGTCCTTCCATCTTATCTTTGGTCTTCCTCTGTTCCTTTAACGTCCTATTATTAAACTATTCATTCTTGTTCCAATATAATTCTTCCTTTCTCCTCATGACATGTTCAAACCAATGTAATCGTCTTTCTTGTATCTTTCTAAAAACTTGTAATACTAGAGTTATTTTCTTACCATATTTTTCCGTCTATTCCCCAATATCTACTTCAACATCCTCATATCTGCTACATTAATTTACTTTTTATTTATACTGACATCTGTCAATTTGAATTATATGAATTTGATACTAGTTCCCAAGTTTGGCATAGCTGGCTGAATTATAAAATTTAATTTCTTTAAAATTCTTTAACTCTGTATGTATTGAATATGAAGTATAAATTGTAATCAAATCGTATAGAGAATAATATATTCTTTAAGTTATAATAACGTTAAATGTCAATAAATCAAATTTAACTGTTAAATCTTCAAATGAGACTACTTCCGGTTGACCAATTATAACCAAAATCTAATCAGATGTTCTTCTGGATGTAAACTTGAGGAATACGAGAAAATTATAATTTTTGGAATCGTGGTATTGAAGTTATGGAATCCGGAAATTTTGTTACACACACACAGACACACAGACACACATACATACACACATCATCGTAAAAATGGTAAAATCGTATTATATGGACCCTAAAACGTGCTTATTCAGTAAAAACTCATCATTGAATTTTTTGACCAAAGACAATACCTTCCTTACCTAAAGGTGACGGAAGGTAAAAATTGAACTGTTAGATAAACTAAGTTAAATTCTGAAAATGAATTGTTAGATAAACCAAGTCAAATTAGAGAAATAATTTTTTTAATAAACTAAAACAAATTCCGAAAATGTATATTTAGATAAACTTAAAAGTTAAATTTCCTAAGTTCATTGTTTTTAAAACTAAGTTAAATTCTGAGTTTAATTTTTAGGTAAACTAACTCAAATTCCGGATTTTAAAACAAATTAAGACAAATTCTGGAAATGGTTTTTTAGAGTTAAATCTGAAAAGTAATTTATAATTAAACCAAGTCAAAAACATAATCATTTTCCAACTAAACACATAATAGCTGTCACCAAAACAAGTAGTTCCTATTTCTTCCATATATTCTACAAAGGAAATATCGTACCTATCGTATGCAAACTGAACATAATTTCTTATCCGGTTGCCTTAATTATCTTCCGCTAGAGATCTAGGAGAACAAGATGTCAAGCCCCAATACCATCATTGTTCCCATCTTACATTATTAATTGTATTGAAAATTCCATCCACCAACCCGCATCGTGAAATGAGGTAGATAAGAGTGAAGACGTTATCTAATTCAGAAACTGTCCAAACCATACTATTACCGGATATTAATACTGAGAGAAGAGCAGCTTATTTTTCAATTTGGTTCAGTGACGGGTCGTATCTTAATCTTGTATAGGTGGGTGATTAGGTTTTTATGATGTCAAGAAGGAACAGAAAGGGTTGATGTCTTGGGCCATGTGAAGATGCAGTCGGGTGCAGACGCCGACTCCGACGACAAAGAGCCCCGCAAAGGGCGCGATTAGCATGAAGGGCGCTGAGACAAAGCTTCGCTGATAACGCAGCTGGAGCGGACAGGCGCACAATATGCCACGATGCCGCGCGAGGCTTACCGAGGTAGATTTAAACTCTATTCACAACCGCCACCATTACAAGCTTAGTCATTATAATTAACACTTCACGTAAAACATACACCTACACAACCACCACCATTGTTTCTAATACCCACCGCATGTAATTATATGCCACTACCTCGTGACCAGATGCACATACTACCCTCTTCAATCACACCAATTATTATATTACATTTTAATTAAATTCTAATTGTACCAAAATTCTTTATGCGGTCAACAATCCTCAGATTCCAATAACATGTTTTCCTTTATTGAAATCTAAATCTGGCGTAAACCCAGGACGTTGGAATTACTAGTCTAATAATTTACCACTTGATCTAGGGAAGCCTTGAATCTAGGAAGTTAGGCTTACATTGTTAACAAATTATAAAACTTACACAAATGATGAGAATTTTTTACAAAATTCTTTCGACTACTTTAAATACAGACTTAAAACTTTCAAAATCTGTGGGCCAAATGATAATAGTTCAATCTGCATTTAAAGAGTCATCTTCTAGTCCAGCTTTATCGAAACTTTTAACTTTTGACACAATGTGAAATATGTCGTAAAAATCTAGTGAACGTGTACTTGTGGATACTATGTCTAACAGAATTGAAGCTGTTATTACTAACAGCGGCGACGAAATTCACTATTAAATAGCGGATAATTGAAAAACATTCAGATTTTGTAAATTTAAAATCTATATTTTAAGTGTTAACAATTACTCGAAAGCTCAGCCAAATAGCATTTATTCTTACAATACCAACGTTTCGGTGCACCCTTGCACCTTCTTCAAGGTAGTAAGATCTTACAGATTGTTACAATTCATATACACAAAATACATTCATACAAAACATTATTCGGTTTTCGTTTTTAGAGCAAATGGATGTGTATATGCTCTTTGAATTTTTTGTACGATGTTTAATAAATTAACTGAATGTTTTATAAAATGTATTTTGTGCTTTAGATTGGCTTAGAAAAACTTAAAAAAACAAACCTAGTCTGCAATTTTAAAAGCGTTGAATTTTAAGCTAAATGAACTTTTTCAAGATATTTTATAAGAATTGTCCGGTAAAACCATAATTTTATGGAAGCAACGTACTTTCTTAAAAGTTTTTGCGCATTTGTGCAAACTTCAAAAAACTGGGAGATTGAAATAATTACATACCAGTTTACTTGGCTTCAAATATTTGTAAACAGTATAATAATACGGTTTAAAAGCAGAATCTGCCCGCCAGACAGTTGTAAAACACATCCACAGAACATAAATATTTTTTTATATATTATTTAACTAAAAATTAAATTAAAATAACAACTATTATACGCACATGCTTAAATTAGTTCGCACATGGGTATTTACTAAGCTTAAAATGTTTTAAAAGCTTGAAAATATAGTCTAGCTTAAAAATTGAAAAGTTTCAGATCAAGCCCAAGCTAATCTTTGCTTTCATCGTGCCTAAGTTAAGCTAAGATTTTTTATCTCAAACCAACCAACTTGGCTTGATGATTAAGTATTCATTAAACAAAACATCAACACAGCCGCATCGTAGTGCAGCAACTTTAAATCGATCTCCAAGTAATTTTGACCGACCGTGAAGTACTTTTGGTCAATCGTATCTATTCATAATTCCCAAATGTTGACTTTAATTCTAC
Source organism: Harpalus rufipes (assembly GCA_951394225.1). Lineage (NCBI taxonomy): Eukaryota > Metazoa > Arthropoda > Insecta > Coleoptera > Carabidae > Harpalus > Harpalus rufipes. Next base: position 15,170,655 of record OX596284.1, on the reverse strand, counting down.
GACGCCTTTCTGAAATCTCGATACCGCCGTCAATATAAGGTACTCGTACTATGTGCTGTGCTTTACGTAGTCGCCGGTCGCTGTTGCAACTCCCACGATAGTGTAATTATCCACCTCTGTGACCAGATGCAGGATGAATGAATCTTAATCCACTCGCTTCTTCTGTTCTACCCCATGAATAATTCGTTAGATTTTATTTTGATAGGTACCTAACGTCTAGCTACTTTTACTTTTTAGTTTCTTCAAGAGTCATTCATAAAGTTCAGATGCTGCAAACTGAATTATTTACAAAATAAATTATAAAAACCTGGCCTTTGATAATATCACTATATTCAGCTTATTTACATTGGAATAGACAGCAGGGCTTTTCACAAGACTAATGAATCTACAGGCCAACTTACAAATGCAGTTACAATTTCTTCAAAGAAACCTTATTATAATTTTATTCAATAGATGTACTCAGGACTTAGAAATAATATAATTGTTTATAATTCAATGAATGTATCTCTCTGATGCGGCGTATAGATAAGTATTTTTTTATCGCCTTTAACATTCTTATTCCGGTAAATTAAACAATAAAACGTACGTAATCCTGGCACTCAGCGATGAGTGCAGATATAACGCATGCAACAGTCATAAATAGCGAGTCCCCTGCTCGACAAATCAACCATCACATCGACCATCATTGATTTCTAAAGAACGCAATGTCCCAAATAGACTTTCACAGTGGCCGAACAATTCCATTCTCAACTGCAAAGCCGAGGACATCTTACCAGGCTTAGCTGGCCAGCCACTCCAAAAAGAACGACGACTCTCAACAGTTGGCACACCCCTAGCATGATTTTTAATAGTTTTACAGCCTCTGCAAGTGGTATTATATTATAAATATATAAGAAATAGCCTGCTTAAAACAATAAATCAAAATATTTTTAAAAATATGCATAGGTACGTACGAGGGGTACTGAAAAATAACGAGAATTATTTTTGGTGGGTGATAGGGTGCTAGTTCAGACTTCTCCCGCTAGGTATCTTTACCAAACACCTTTTTGGTTCTATTGCCCAAATAATGTGATTATTTTCGTAACCGCTGTTTAACGTGTTCGGAGATTTTGCAACGGCAGACATTAAGTTTTGTTTCTTCTTAGGGAAATCTGCAGCGGAAACTATTGCAATGCTTCAGAGGGCTTACGGGGAGGAATCTTTGAGCTAAACGAAGCTTTTCGAGTAGTTTTTTTTCGTTTTAAAAATGGTCGAATATCAATTAAAAATGGTTCTCGACCGGGACGTCCGTCGACTTCCGAAACGCCTGCACTGAAAAATCAGTGATGCGATCATGCCTGATTGTCGTAGAACAATCGATGAATTGGAGGAACTCAATGAAATATTATTGATTTCATGCCAATGAGTTTTGACTGAACATTTGACAATGAAAGGTGGCGCAGCAAAATTTGTTCCATGTGCGCTTTTGTGATCGAAGCGCCAGCCATTTGAGTGTGTGCTAGGATTTGAAAGAACAGTCAGAAAATGATTAGGATTATTTGTAAGTTCTTCTAAGCATTGTTGCTAATTTCTCTAACAGGAAGCAGAACTTGATATTAACACGTTGCTTTTTAATATCCGCCATTTCAATCGCCACGTGAAACAGCGTTTATGAAAAAAATCACACTGACCGCTTTGATGTTTCCTCAAGGATGCTTGGGCAACAAATCCTAAAGGGTATCTGATAAAGTTATCTAGTGGAAAAAGTAGGAACAAGAGCCCTACATACACTAGAAAATAATTTTCGTTAAATTTGGGTAAGCCCAAAGACGTGGAATTAAAAAACTGCCAAATCATTTCGAGGCAATTGTAAACAATTGAAGATATTATATTCTTGATTAGTTCATATATGTTCTTTATTAAAAAAATAAATAAATTTTGAATTCAATAAACATTCTACGAAATTATATTACATTCTTTGATATTCATATATGTGCTGTTTGGTAGTTAGCGAATTTAAGAAACAAATTAAAGTCAATTGCGATTGAAAGTTGATTTAACTTGTGAAAAATTTTGAGAACGTCTGCCCTGGACGTAGTGGCCGAGGACATAGTCACATACACTGTGTGCATTCGAGTGCGCTGCAGAAAAAATATCCAAGGGGAAGGTAATCCTCCAACAATCGTCTCTCAACTCAACTCTCAACCCGTGTGTTACTTTCGATTTCTTCAATAGCCCGAGTTCGAGTTGGGAAAGCTTTGAGCTCAAGAGGAATTCCCGGAATTTTATTGAATACTTGGAAAAGAATGCATTGTTCTAGCCTTGGTTATTTTCGAAATGAAAATAATGTGGATTCCGAGATATTTCGAATATCAACTCTGAGGATATACTCCACTCCTATAGCGAAGAGAGAAATCCACACTATGAGAACTTTAATACTGTCGATGCAAATATAGTGACGTTTATTGCTTTTACTTTCTGAAAGGATTTCAACTAGGTTCTAAAGAGAATACGAAATTTATACAAAGTCATTGAAGATTTCAAAAATTGCATTTGTCCCATTATTTCGAATTGCGGGGCTCAATGACATGTATATTTTATTTGTTATAAAAATTTAATCAAATTAAATTACTTAAGACCAATTTTACAATCTCCGATAATGATTTTAACTGTCATTTATACAAAATTAAAACGAAATGAATTTTCAAATGACAATTTTATCATTGCTGTCAATAATCCGATATACTATTAAGTACATTCTATCGGTGACAGAAATATTCGTTCTAGAATAAAAATATTCTTAAAGAAACAGAACGCTCAATAGCAAATAACTGTCAAGTAACAAATAAATAGAACATTCGTTATGTATTATTCTGAGTTAATAACTGAAGATAACTTTGTATGTTTATTCTAGATGTTCAAAATGTTATTTTGCAAATAGTAGAGGTGAAGGGGTAGTTGTGGACAGAGGCAGAAGTGGACAGCCCAAATTTCTCTAATATATAAATGTATCAAATTCAAAACCTTCGTAACAGATGTCTTATATGATGCAAAAAGTACATAAAAAAATGTTTTTTTAGACAGTCTACAAGTTTGTATGTCTGTGATTACATGTTTTAGAGTCAAAAGTAAAATATTGTCTCCTTAGTAAAAAATCGTAAAATTTCCATACGACTTTAGTTTCCATATCTGATATTTGCATTGTAACTAATGGTCCTTGATACATAGGTATGTAACTGTTTTGTGTTTACTCCTTACCTAAAAACTTCTAATACTATTATGTTTGTTAAAATTGCTAATGGGTTACTTGTGGACAGTCATGTCGGAGTAGTACATGTCCAAAATTGACACTCCAGAAATGGACCGTATTGCAGATGAGACAAAATAAAAAGAAAGGAAGAAAGCACTAATTTTGGAAAAGCAAAATAAAGAAGAATTAAAGAAAAAGAATGCTGTAAGAAAAATAATTCACGACGAAAATTTGGAAAAAAAATTAATGAATTGGTGTTAGAAACTTCTGACGATTTAGAAGACATTAATGACACTCATGAAGAGTTTCAAGTAGCTGATGATTTAACATTTAAGATAAATGCGCTGCGAGATATTGTTCGCTAATTGCCAAATCCCAACTGTGTTAAAGAAACTACAAGATCCGATCTTTTTTTATATTTGTCAGTAAGTTTTGAAAGTTATAAGTTAATCTTTATATTTTTCATTGTAACAAACGTTCATATTTTTTCTATAGTTATTTTCACTTTAGCTTAATACATTGTTCATTTTAACTGGTGTTCACTCCTGCATCTATAATTGTTAAGTAATGTTCACATGTACCCCGCTTTGGGGCAGATGCGGACATAATAAATTGCTGCACAATAAACATATTTTCTTTTGTTTGTAACAAGTTGTTCTTATTTACTCATTGCATTTTACTGGCGTAGATATGTATAAAAGTTACTGTATACGTAAACTTAAGTTATCACTAACATAAAAAATAAAATGTAATTTTTGTTCACAACTGCCCCTTCTCCCCTACAGAGATTATAATAATCTAAAAATATATTAAATAATAAAATCGTAAAGGAGGTGTTGTGTTGAGCACAGCCTGATCTAAACATCCACAAATGTGACAGAAAGACTCGTGCAACAGCGGCTATATAGTAAAATTTTGAATTTATCTCCACTCTATAGATCTTCCTACCACCGCCTGCAGCTCTGAATATTCGTAGGATTATTCAGATTTTTTTGACGCAGAAAACGATCGTTGAGGTACTAATAGAACAGCGTTTCTTAACCTTATCTAAACCGCGGACCTCTTTGCATTAACATTTAAGATAGCGGACTCCTTAGAAATTAAACCTTTAAAAAAATAGTAGTGTGGAAATAGAACATTTTTTTAACTTTATAGAAGGAGAAATAAAGTGGGCAATTATTAAAAAACGAAAGTTTTGTCTGTAATGTGTTACTTATTAAAACACGAGACTTATTTAACAAAGGCCTACTGTAGCAATAAAATAATTGTGGAATACTAGTAGTTTACAAAAAAATAGTTGGAACCTTGATGATGCATCTCACTACCCAGCTTGTTAATATCAGGTTTAATAGTAGATCGATGTATTCTGAGATTACAATCGACATTTTTCAGTCTATTCCTATGTTTGTTTTTCGTATGAATTAGTGCAGCTGTGTTGCTGCCGTGTATAAAAATTTATTCAATTTTACTCGGGAATTAAATATTTCGCAAGACTTTGTTCCTCGGACATTTATTTTACATCTTCGTCTGTTTATTTATTCGGTGGTATATTATTCCTCGGTGCAGTTTCGGACCCCTTGGGACCGCGGACTACAGGTTAAGAAACGCTGTACTAGAAGAATAAGTAAGATGGTTTCTGACACTGATAGAATGTTCCTATTGTTTATTTGTCTGGAAGTTGTAGTATTTTATATTACAAGCCAGGTAAAATGGTTTTTACTACTGAAAGAAGGAAATGACTGGTGAGCCGAGCAGGCGAGCCTGCCATCTCCTTGAGACAGTTACTTGTAAATCAAATATCAAATTATAATAAAACATGTAAGTTATAGTTGATACTTCTTTTTAATATATTTGCTATTACTTGAGGTTAAATTTAGATCCTGAACTTATTAAACAAAAAATCTGATGTGACCAGCACAATACCTTCCGTCAATCCTGTGTATTATGTACAAATTCCATACATAAATTTTCTTGCGAAAGATTCTAAATTTTTGGTATTATGTGATTCTCTTTCTCGGCAACTGAATTCCATACTCATGATAACAAACAAACCACATGAAATAAGAAAATTATGAAATTTTGAATGAAAAATTATAACACTTGTCAGTTATGGACATAATTAATTGCTGTCATTTTGACACAGGTCCCCATATCTGCTTGCCAAAGTCAGAAAAATCATGTTACTGCACGCGGCCCCATACATAATTTTTCTTGCAATTCCTATATTTCCAGTAAAGTTATTTCATAAACAAACTATGCAAATTGCACTAGACACTGACATCTTCTTCTTTAGTTTTCCCATTCGTTAGGGGGTCGCTATTTTTTATTTTCTTCTTCCACTCATTTTTGTTTTCCGTGTCGTCCTCAATCAGTTCCTTTTCTCTCAAGTCTTCTGCAATACAGTCTTTTCATCTTATATTTGGTCTTCCTATGTTTCTTCCACCTTCTATTAATATATTCATCTCTCCTCATAACATGTTCAAACCAATGTAATCGTCTCTCTTATACCTAGACACTTCTAACACTAGAGTTACTTCCCTTTTTCTTTCATTGATTTACATTTTATTGATACTGACATCTGTCAATTTGAATTACCTGAATATATTAGCAGTTTCCATGGTTAAGTTAGCATAGCTGGCTGAATTATGAAATTTATATCAAATTTATTATCTTTATTCTTCTTTAACTCTATATCTGTTGAATAACAAATATAAAATGCAATCAAATCGTATAGATAATAATATATTCTTTATGTTATAATAACATTTAACTGAGTTTTCCAAGAAAAACTATTAAAATCTTCAAATGAGGGTACTTCCGGTTGACCAATTATAACCAAAATCTAAACAGGTCTGCATATGGTTGTAAGGAAGAGGAATACGCAAGAATTGTAATTTTTGGAATTCTAGTATTGGAGATATCGTGTCCGAAAAGGCGGGGACACACACACATACACACACACATACACACACACACACACACACACACACACACACACACACACACGAACACACACACACACATACAGACATCATCGTAAAAATAGTAAAATCGTATTGTAAAGACCCTAAAACGTGCTTATTCAATGAAAACTAACCACCGAATTTTTTGACCAAAGACAATACCTTCCTTACCTAGAGGTGACGGAAGGTAAAAAGGAAGTATTGGGTCTTAGGAATCGTTAAGTTGATTTTAAGTTAATATTACAATTTATTCGGACGTTTTGGAGATAAAATTTTCTCCGTCATCAGCTACATTTTTTTACATTATTTAGGTTAAATGATAAAATATTATCTATTACATCACTCACCATAACAAAGGTAGATTACAATGTCATTGTTTTTGTAGCTGATGATGGAGAAAATTGTATCTCGGAAACATCCCAATAAATTGTAATATTAACTTAAAATTAACTTAAGGACCCCTAAGGCAACATACTATTTCATTTAATATGTTTGCCGGTAAAAAAAATACAATTTTTAAATGTCAACAACGTTACTAACGTGGTTACTAACTTGTAAAATTTGAACAAATTAGCTGTCAATTTTACAAATTAGTGATTATCCTTGCCGACAAATAAGTATGGACTGGAGATTTCAACAATGTTTTCAATTCTTTTGCAATGTTGAAAATGCTAAGCAATGAGGAAACGGCAACACGGCAGGACAGGGTAGGGAGAATTGAAAAAATTGAGCATCGATCTATATTTATTTGACAGGGACTGTAGTAAAGATTAATTTTTAAAAGTAGTAGGCTGTGTCAATAAATGAAATTTACAAGTGAGTAACAAATTAAAACCATTTCCTTACGTATAATTATTAATAATAATGTAGTTGTTATCTTCAAAACAGAATAAAAATATAATTCGCAGTAATAGTAGGACAAACGTTCAAACTATCCAAAAATTGCAATTTTCTTGCTTCTCTTAGTTTACGCCCTTAATGTTTCCTGCATTATACCTCTATATTTAATATTTTATATTTCATATAAATTTTATTAATCTATTAAAATTTTCATAGTCACTGAACAAGGGGAAATATCCATTGTTCTTAGAGGATTATAATTTTTAATAACAACTGAAATTAACAAATTATTAGAAGTAGGATTTACGAACATGTAAAACAGTAATTTCTACACGTTCCGTAATTGATCATAAAAAATGTTTTGCTGTTTTCCTTGTTTATTAATTGAAACATTTAAATTCAAAGTGACCGAAGTACCTTTTCATTTTCTAAAGTTATTCACTCTTCACTATAAATGTGTTCCGGGCAGGAAGTAAAATCAAAGTTTGTAACCATTAATTTTTGCTTAAAGGCAAATTCACTTTATAGTTCGGTAGTTGCAAGTAGTAAAGCAAATTGTGTAACTAGTTTAAGTACAGGTAATGGCCGCAAAAAGTGCATTTTAGATGTTGCAATAAAGATGCAATTAAAGGTAGAATTGAATTTGACAGTTTAATTATATAGTTGGTAACAATAGAATTTTGTTATAATAGATTTCCCGCGAGAGATAACGTATACACGGTTTTTATACGGTTTGTGTAAACTCGTTCTGTTACCGTTACCATACCACAGTCGCTTGTTTTCCTCCGTAAGTTTGTTCCTGGAAGTTTGTTATTTGTTCCGAAGTACGAGGACATCCAATTATTCTGACGACCCCATACTTTAACTTTATAATGACTCTGACGAATGCAGAACACCTAAATTACTATTTCAATTCTCTCTACTTATTATTTAATACTATATATTCTTCTTCTTTAAAGTATAAACACTTTATACCACATTTTCATCGCAGACAAAGGGGTAGATTATGATAATAATGGAATACAGCTATATCTTTGTTATTATGTTATTAAATAAGTAAACAGTATATAATACAACAATGGAAAGAAATGCATGATTCTTCCATATGTGTAAATTGTAGACAAAAGCCGAAAAATAGCATTTTCCATGACCGAAAGGTGCGAATAACTTTCAATCATACAGCATTTATTTGCAGCATTTAAAATTTGTTTCTTTAAATGCTACAAAGTAGTGGTCCATATATCACAGTTAGAAAAAGGGCGTGCGCGCCCCTGAACTAGTACTCATACAAATTGAAGTTGATATTTGTACAGTTGGAAGCACAGAGAGGATTATTTTGACAATTAGAATTGTTAGATCAGGGGACGGTCGGACGCAAAGCAATATTGTATTTTTAAGGTAGCTGACGGGAACAATAAAACCCACTCGAGCAAACACACAGAACTACCGACCCACCCTGCATGACATATGTCAATCTCCACCACCGAGGGCTTTAGTATTTTTAACCTGATCCAAATCGAAATTTGGTTTTGTCAGCGAAATTACACTCTGCCGAGTGCCGAGAGCCGACCCTAATGCATCACATGCAGAAGGGAATTTATTTGTTCGTCTGTTATACCTATAATAAATGTATGTATCTACTAGTGCATGTATAGGTTATTTGATTTTATTGCTAGTTATATGAATACAATTTAATATATATATATATATATATATATATATATATATATATATATATATATATATATATATATATATATATATATATATATATATATATATATATATATATTATTAGCCATGTTTCTTCGGGTCTGTGATTCGCAATCTATATCATCAAAGTGATCATGTTTAGGAAGAAGTGTATTTTTTCGCTTCCTGTTCGTTATCCCCACTTTCTTATTTTGTGATCACTAGACACCTTCCCCTTTCTATTCTGAATCATCCTTTTTGGGTGATCACACAGATTCATTTCAGATGATACTTAAAAATGGCTCACGACAATAAGTTTTCGAGCTTAGAAATTCATTAATACATACTTTTGAAAACAAAGAAAATATGTTACATAAAAGATTTGTTTTAAGTTTCATATTCTTTTCCAACAACATTTTTTTTTACTTCTATATGATCCATTTTTAATGCTGACTATAACACTTAACAGTAGATTATTTATAAAATAAATAAGTTATATTATTCAAGTTGGTTGCTTAATATAATTTTTAAATCATGATTCAAAAGGATCACTATTAAACTAATCAGGATTCACAAAATCACAATCACAGGCCGAAGGAACACAGCTATTGTTAATTGACACTGACATGGAATATAAATAGGACCTAAGAACAATCAATAATTTATTGGTCATTCATACGGAGCAAAGATGCATGCAAGTTTTGCAAAATATATTTCGAATATACGTAAAATGAGGTAAGGGATGTTACATAAAATTTGAGACTAGTTTTGCATGGCTATAAAAAATAAACACGTAGTTAAATACAAACTATTTTAACTAAATTTTTAAACCTATAGTTGTGGTTCATTATAAGAAATAAACACAATTACTGAATAATTCCAATAAAGTACTTAATGCGATTCTGAAGCTCGGTCCCAATTTTTGCTTGTCAACCTTTTATTAACCATTCTCTGAAGTATTGACCAAAAATTCTCCATTGGGCGCAATTCAATTACACAAGGTGTATTATTGTTGTTCGCAACAAAATTGACGTTTTCAACGACAAATACATTTGCCACAGATTGGGCGTGATGTGTTGAAATTAAATCTGTCCAAATTTAAATAATTGTTGCTAACATATCTTTTAATAAAAGGGATAAGCCTTTGCTTAATGCACACAAAAATGCCTACTGATTGATTTGTAGTACTGACTGACGAAAAATGGTTGGGAGATCAATAAAGGTGAAATTGTCAACCATACGTGAATATCTTTTCGAATTTCTTCTTGGTTTTTGCTTGAACTTCATTAAGAATAGTCTCAATGTAAAACCCTGCCTTTTAATTTTTACAGAGTTCTTAAAAGTAAAATAACTTTCATCATTCAAAATGAAACATTTTCCGGATAATTTTTCCGATAATCACAAACATATTTTTTGCTTTTGACCTCAATTCTCTCGAGGTTGACAATCTTCTTTGTGTATCTAATATTGCATTTATTTCTTATTGTCCTGGGGATATGAGACTCGGTCCAGTTAAATATTTTAGCCAGCATTCTCGTTGAGATTCCAGATTTGTTATTAACTTGCTCAACCATTCGACGGTTGTTGGCTTTCGTCATTTTTGGGGCTTTTCTAACAAACCCTGGCTTGTGTTTTGAAAAAATATTTTTTTCTCAACGTTTAATGTAGCGATATATACTAGCATTTAGTACATTTTCTTTTAAAAAATAATCTGCCATATATTTATTTCATTTTGAAAATGTAATTCACAGAATTCGTACATACGTTCAATTAATAATTCACGATTCATGATAATACAATTCTGATACAAACAACTTCGAAAAATCTAATCATGAATGTTTACAAGTAATTTTACTGTATTTCTAAATGTCAAATAAGAAACCAATGTTGTTAACGTTTAATACGGAATTTTGATCTTGAAAAATGCCTAGTCCCAAATTTTATGCATCACCCCTAATTATATAAATATAAAAAACTGTAGGAATATTGATAAAAACACGATGTTAAAATTCGAATTAGTAAGCGAGATAATTTTTGAACGTCTAAAAATATTTGTGATGCCATAATCCCAAGTTGGTTATACTTCTCAAACAATTAATTCTAGAGGTCTGCATTGCCTGTATTGGGCATATATTTTCATTATTTTTTATTAAATTTTCTTTCCCTTGCCAAATTAATTAGTAATGAATACAGAAATAAAGAAAAAAATGTTAGAAATAAAATATTTAAAATAAATTTATTATATCAACCTATTTCATGAAACATTTTGACAATTGTTAGGATAACTAGTGTTGCTATTGTTCTTAATTTGAATTCAAATAAAAACAACGAATAGTAGGTCTAGTTCGCCCGAATTCATCCGAGATTTTACGATAATAACCGATTAGAAAACTCGAGGCGTCCCCAGGGACAATGACGTCACGTTTATAATAATTAAGCATTTCTATTACAAAGTAATATTTTATCATTTTCTTTGTACTGAAACGTATTCTACCTTACAATTATTGATGTTTACTATTTCTTTGCAATGGTTGAATATCCCATTGTTGATGGTATAAAAATATTGTCGTTTATTGTCGAATAAAATGACAGGTGATAGCATTTAAAGGCAGATAAAAGGCACATTGAAGTTTGTTTTTATTATTCCAATTTACTTAAAACGAATTAAATAGAACAATTCTTTGTGCAAGTAACTTCCATTTTCTAAGTTTTCTAATATCGATAAAAATTGGTCGAAGTATGAATAGAATTGTGCTTTCATTTTCAGTGTATTGTTTAGCCAATGTTTACAATACATTATTTGAGAAAATTGTTTACCCGCTGTCAATGTCCGCAGCGAAGTGTATGCCAGAAACTCGAGCGAACGAAAGAGTTCTTCAAGCGTAGGTCTTGGCGAAATAAGAATAATAAAATTAGCATACATTTCGACATGTAGCTGCTCCTTTTGCCCCGCTTTTGTTCCTTTTGTTTTTCTAGTATAAATTGACCAAACTAGTTGGGAGTTGAACGTGAAGAACGCCTTGGAAGTTCGCCTTCGAACCCAAGGAAAACCTCACTGCGTATTATTAAATAATTTAAGCGCGCCCGGTATTGTATTGTACCCGGCGAAACTCTTGTATTAAATTTTACGTAAGATAAACGCATCATTGAGGCAGACATCAAAAGAGCCATTTTGAAATTTTCAGCATTAATTACAAGCCAACATTATTTGATTTAAAATTCGCAAAGTTTTGCTCAAGTCCACTTTTGAAATTCTCTTTCATGCTAAGTGTTAATGACATATTCACAAAAGTATGGACACGTGGTAATAATTATAACATCACTGACGCTTTCTGAAATTAAATTGATTATTCTAAATTATAGGTAACGCTTTCTGAAATCAATCATACCATATCTGAAATATAATTGATGTGATTCTTGAAAAAACAATCTTAGTCTTTATTTACTTACCGTCACCTTTACGTAAGGAAGGTATTGCCTTTGATTACAACATTCGATGGTGAGTTTTTAATTAATATGCACTTTTTAGAGTCTCTAGAATACGATTTTGATATTTCTACGATGTCAATATGTGTGTGTATGTGTGAATGTGTGTGTGATGAAATTTTCTCCGTCGATAACTCCAACAGTCGCTATTTTTTATTTTCTTCTTCCCCTCATTTCTGTTTTGCGTGTCGTTCTCATTCAGTACCTTTTCTCTCAAGTCTTTCCCAATACAGTCCTTCCATCTTATCTTTGGTTTTCTTCTGTTTCTTCAACTTTCTATTACTAAGCTATTCATTTTTCCTCCAATATATTCTTCATATCTCCTCATGACATGTTCAAACCAATGTAATCGTCTCTCTTGTATCTTTCTAGAAACTTATTACACTAGAGTTATTTCCCTTATTCTTGCATTTCTTACCGTATCTTTCTGTGTCTTCTCCAACATTTATCTCAATATCCTCATCTCTGCAACATTCATTTACTTTTCATTGATATTCACATTTGTCAATTTGATTTATCTGAATATACTAGCAGTTTCCGTGGTTAGCTGGCTGATTTATGATATTTAATATTTTTATAATTCTTTTACTCTATATCTTTTGAATATGAAATATTAAATGCAATCAAATCGTATAGAGAATAATATATTCTTTAAGTTATAATAACGTTAAATGTCAATAAATGATCGGGTAAAATCGTATTATATGGATCCTAAAACGTGCTTATTCACCAAAAACTCAACATTAAATTTTTTGACCAAAGACAATACCTTTCTTTCCTAAAGGTGAAGGAAGGTAAAAAACACTTTATACCTTCCTTGCCGTTAACGATTTTTGTAATTCAATTTAACTCAGATAATGATTAGATACTAGAAAATGGATATTAAGTACCTAACAAAAATAAAACAATGATTAATTACTTATTTGTTAGTGATTTTTATAGATGAGTTGTATTTTGTAACAAACTAATAAGTTGCAACCAGGAAAATCAATTCTTTTATTGTTAAAAACTTCATATAAAATTAGAATACACGTTTCCTTCAAAAACAACTTATGCACCGGTGCTAAGATCATTTGCTGAATCTCTATAGGACTATTGTTATTATTATAGAAACACTGAAACTTTACAATGTAATAACTATTATTATTTTAGAGAAAAACAGTTCTACGTAATTATTAGATATCCTTGAAAGTAGATGTTGTTACAAAATGTGGACTATGGTTGTTTTCTTAGAGGCACCTGAATTGTACAGATACAAATAAATATTATACTACATAAATTACAGTGATTAGTGTCTTTTGATTTTTTTTCTTTCAAAAAATCATGGAGATTTGTTTGAAAGTACTGTACTGTTTAGTCCGCATTGTTGATAATGATGTGATTGAACTTCCCTGGGTTTGTCGCCGGTTTGAGAGCTCTCTAGCTCCACTACAAAGCCGACCGTGCGTTGGGCCTACCTTCAAGTGCCTATAAGCCTGTGCGTATTCACATTTCGGCTATTCTAATGCTCACTATTTGTCCCCTTGGTGTTTACCGTCTGCGTTATCACTGCTGTACCCAGCCGATGATTTTCCGTTCGTTGATGACGCATGAGCAGCAAGGAAACTGCACTTTATCAACCGCTATCGTCTTGACAGGTGCCTGTTTTCTCAACACGTTAGACTACGGTAATGCTCAAGGAAAATTCCATGTTGACGCGATCAATTCGCGGCTTTAATTAATTTTCTTTTTACTTCTCTGGCCTAGTTTAATTCAAGATAATTTTAGAACAAAGACAGATTATTTCAGCAAAGAAATAAGATTACAAGGCTGAATTTAAAATTTTGTAGCCTAACACAAAAAAGGCAATACTAGAAACATAATTCTTTTTTGTGAGCTTATGTGAACACAGTCATTAGTGGCTACGCTAAATTATTTCTTACTGAATTGGAATTTTTTAGTATTAAAATGTTGCCTTTTTTGGAAGCTGGTGAACCTCTATTCTTCGACTGTTCCGACTGTCGCTTTGATTCAGGTAATAAGGATGAACCTATGTCTCGTCGGTAGTAAATTTTGTTATGTCTAACTCTTTGATCAGAATGTTTTAAAACCGATCAAAGGAGATTCCCACAGCTTCTGCCATTTCTCGAACCTTGATTCGTCGATGTGCCAAGACCATATCGTGAATCAAATTTATATTTTCTTAATTGGTAATAATGGGGACTCATGAAATTGGCAACACATGTCCTCCCCACCAATTGCTATCAAATATGACGCATGCAGCTACCCACTAATTCGCTAGATGTTTTATCAAAATATTTCTCGCTAGCTATTTCTTCTACCGCTATATCAGCTAGCGCTAACCTGGCTGAACGCGAGCAATGTATTTTTCTAATCCGATTTTGCATTTGCTCTGTTTTATTTGCAGTAGAGTTTAACGTTTCTATCAGTAATCAATATTATTATTGATGATAAATTTTAAAAAATCTGATGTGGCCAGCACAATACCTTCCGTCAATCCTGTGTATTATGTACAAAATCCATACATAAATTTTCTTACTAAAGATTCTAAATTTTTGGTATTATGTGATTCCCTTTCTCGGCAACTGAATTCCATACTCCTGATAACAAAATAATAATAATAAGAAATTATGATATTTTGAATGAAAAATTATAACACTTGTCAGTTATGGACAAAATTAATTGCTGTCATTTTGACACGGGTCCCATATCTGCTTACCAAAGTCAGCAAAGTGATGTCACTATACGCGCCCTATACATAAATTTTCTTGCAAAAGATCCTATATTCCCAGTAAAGTTATTTTATAAACAAACTATGCAAATTGCACTAGACACTGACATCTTCTTCTTTAGTTTTTCCCATTCGTTAGGGGGTCGCTCTTTTTTATTTTCTTCTTCCACTCATTTTTGTTTTCCGTGTCGTCCTCATTCAGTTCCTTTTCTCTCAAGTTTTCTGCAATACAGTCTTTTCATCTTATATTTGGTCTTCCTATGTTTCTTTCACCTTCTATTAATATATTCATCTCTCCTCATAACATGTTCAAACCAATGTAATCGTCTCTCTTATATCTAGAAACTTCTAACACTAGAGTTACTTCCCTTTTTCTTTCATTGATTTACATTTTATTGATACTGACATCTGTCAATTTGAATTACCTGAATATATTAGCAGTTTCCATGGTTAAGTTAGCATAGCTGGCTGAATAATGAAATTTATATCAAATTTATTATTTTTATTCTTCTTTAACTCATATCTGTTGAATAACAAATATAAAATGCAATCAAATCGTATAGATAATAATATATTCTTTAAGTTATAATAACATTTAACTGAGTTTGCCAAGAAAAACTATTAAAATCTTCAAA
The DNA here is from genome assembly GCA_951394225.1 of Harpalus rufipes. Classification (NCBI taxonomy): domain Eukaryota; kingdom Metazoa; phylum Arthropoda; class Insecta; order Coleoptera; family Carabidae; genus Harpalus; species Harpalus rufipes. The sequence continues at coordinate 15,155,079 of OX596284.1, read as the reverse complement.
TGAGGGTACTTCCGGTTGACCAATTATAACCAAAATCTAAACAGATCTGCATATGGTTGTAAGGAAGAGGAATACGCAAGAATTGTAATTTTTGGAATTCTAGTATTGGAGATATCGTGTCCGAAACGGCGGGGATACACACACACATACACACACATACACACACACACACACACACACACGCGCACACACGAACACACACACACACACATACAGACATCATCGTAAAAATAGTAAAATCGTATTGTAAAGACCCTAAAACGTGCTTATTCAATGAAAACTAACCACCAAATTTTTTGACCAAAGACAATACCTTCCTTACCTAGAGGTGACGGAAGGTAAAAAACTAATAAGCCTCAAAATGAAAACAATTAAGGAGAAGGATTTTTCAAAAAATACGTGAAATAAACTTTGAATCTTGCTAAAGACTCATGGAGCAAGTCAGAACTAATCTTCGTCGTATAGAAGAAAATGGGCTACTATAGTCAGAAAAATTGAATCTGTCAGGTCCAGCAATAAAACTATAATTATCGTAATTATGACAAGCGACATGGCAGATCATTCTGTGGAAAAGAAGACAAGTATTGATGATTCCTTTCTATCTACTGTGTATAGTAAAATAATCTTACTATTCCTTTAACATAAATGCTATTTTTATTTGAAATAATATCTTATGATATGAAAACTGAAATTCCAAACATTGGTATCCAAAGTTGTAAGGCAAACAGTGAGCAATATGCTGTGAATTTATACTATAGCTTTATGTATATTAAATATGAATGTTAAAGCCTAAGGTATATTAATTATTGTAACAATAAGCATCTTCAATATACTTTCCTTAAACCACAGTATCGTCCATTCAATATTTTCCAAAAACTTTTGTGACATATATAGAATAGATATATTATTTGGGCGACCTAATTTTTGTTTCTAAAAAAAACTGCCCTACCCCTAATTTAAAAATTCGTGCGACAACTTTGCGGTCCCACACAAACTTTACAAAAATCTAGAGCTACGTATGTAAACGCAAAGTTTTAAATTGTAGCGGTCGGACATCCCAGTGGAAAAAATCCCGAAGTTATTTTATTTATTTAACCATATTCAGTGCTGTGCGTCCGTGAAGGGGGTGGGATTTCCCCGTCCCCGGAAACTCCGGGAGACGCGTCCGGGGACCGGAGAGCTGGACCGCCCGCCGAGAGCCACTTTGAATAACGCTAATTACAACACCCCCTCCCGCTCACACACCCGGGTCTAGCGTCAACCCTTCCTTCCGATCATAGCCGTACCAGAGGGTTTTATCTATATGGCCCTACAAGTGGACAGTGGTTATGTACGCTACATAAATTTTTGCAACGCAGCAATAAGGATTAATTAAATTGTAAATTGCTTATACTGTCTTGTTATAGTTATATTATACACTACCCTTCAAAGTTACTCTACCTTTATTTTCATATTACATTACTTCCTTAGATTATGTTGCTGGAAGAAACTTTTACTATAGTTTGATGAATTGGAAATTGGAGCACTTGAAAGCTTGAAAATTCAAATAAGCCCAGTATTTCAAAACAAACAAAACATGAGTTTCATATTTCATCAAACTCAGGTCAAGCCAAGACTAACGTTTTTATAAGCTTAATATTTTCAAACCAAGCCAGCGAATATCAAGTAGCTTGGATGAAAACAAGCTTTTTCCAATTTTTTATAATTATTGACGTCCAACAAAGAATAATTTATTTCGCGATCGTGCAGAAAATGAGCTTCTTTAATCACTTTTACTGAGATAACTTGGAAAATTGTCAAGAATGTTTCAATAGCGATCAATTGTTTATTTATTTATTTATTTATTATTTCCTCACAATAAAAAAAATATTTCAGGACAGCGAAAAAAAAATTTTAGGTACCCAACATGACCTGAAAGTGTCTACTAGACGCACAAGCTTCCAAAGCTCGCTTGCGGCTCGCTCACCCAGTAAAGTAGCACTTTCAGGTCATGTCACGTAAATTACTATTATGAAGGTGACGTATTTTTTTAAATGCTTTAGCACTTTTATGCGAACTTTTATGAAACTGAAGTTTGGAAAAGTACCTTACCAGTCTTCATTACCTGCCAGTTTACTTAGCTCCAAAAATTTGTAATTAGAACAGTCTTATAACTTATATTCCCTTCTAATAAGAGAGTAAATGTCAAAATTACCGTCAATGGGATATTCTACCAATTTTTTTTTTCTAATAATGTATAAAAATCTAAGAATATTGAAAAAACACGATATTAAAATTCGAATTAGTAAGTGAGATATGAATTTTTGAATAACTGAAATTATTTTTGATGTCATATTCTCGAGTTGGATAGTCTTATCAAACGGTTATTTCTTGGGATATCTCCATTGTTTGCATTAAACATATATTTTCATTTATTTTTATTAAATCTTCTTTTCCTTGTCAAATTAATTAGTAATGAATACACCAATAAAGAAAATATTTAAAATAAATGAAATATTTAAAATAAATATTATTTTAATCTATTTCATGAATCATTTTGAAATGTCATTAGGATGACAATAGTGGTGCAGTAGTTCTTAATTTGATATTCAAACAAAAACAACGAATAGTAGGTTCAGTTCCTCAGGATTTTATTTTTATTACAACAATGTAATATTTCATCATATTCATTTCACTAAAATTCTTAGTTTAAAGTATGCTATCTTATAATAATGGAAGATAAATATTTCTTTGCAATGGTTGAATATCCCATTTTGTCAATACATTTGTGAAACTTAAACCGAATTGTGGGTAATTTCTCGACTGTGATGTGGATTAGGTGTTAACAATTACTCGAAAGTTCAGTGAAACAATATTTATTCTTTCTATACCAACGTTTTGGTGCACCTTTGCACCTTCTTCAGTGTAGTAAGAATTGTAACAATTTGTAAGATCTTACTACCCTGAAGAAGGTGCAAGGGTGCACCGAAACATTCGTATAGTAAGAATAAATGCTGTTTGACTAAACTTTCGAGTTAACACTTAAACCGAATGTTTTATTTTAATCAGAGTTTAAGAATTAAATTTGGTTTTTCCAACTAATACATAAAATTATTTTCAAGTTTATCTGAGGTTATTGAGTTTTGCGTATGAACATTTACAAAATTTTAAAAACTTGATATGAAAAATGAAGCAAAGAATAAAATTTATAAAGCTTGAGATTTCAAGTTCAAGCCAAACTTTACTTTTATCAAGCCCAAGTAAAACAAGCTTGATATTTTAAAAAGCTTGAATTTTCAAGCCAAACCAAGCTTTTTATAATTGAAGCCAACCTACCAATCAATTATTTTAAATCTTTTCTTTCTATTTAGTTAATTTCTGTCAACAAACTGTAAATCATTACATTTTGTCCGTGTATTATATTGGAGTGTTGGTGAGAGATTTAATGCGATTAGTAGACTGTTGTAATTCTGTTCCTCCTCTAAATATTCATTACGCGTAAATGCGTATATTGGTGTGACCTGGCGTCGGTAGTCAGTACGCCTCTGGCCTGATCTGTTAGTCCAGCGGCTCTGGCTCTCAGTGACACGAACTGCTACGTGCACAAGAATCCACTAGCGTCTCCCGGTCTTTATTTAATGAAAAACTAATTTGTTTTGTGATTGAATATCGATTCCGCGAAGCGAAAACGTTACGTTGTCGACACGGCGACCGTCGCCATCGGACGTCGGCGTGGCTGTCGCTGACGTTGGAGAAAGTTTTTGCAGAGGAGGGAGAGCTTTTTCGGACCTAGCGCTTTTGGATTTCCGTTTTAAATGGGCACCTCTCCCTTCAACTCTCGGCTCATGCGATTTGACTAATACGCTGAGCTATGCGTTTAATACAAGTTTCGATTGCAGTATAAGCCGATAGCAATTAATCTCTGTGCGTATTCTATTAGTGCTGGCCCCCAGAGCCGGATTAAGTTCATTTGATAAACAATGCTTTTTATCATTTTCACTCCAAGCAACCCCAAAATTCCTGCACTTTTCTGTGAAGGCTTTAATTACGTATTTCCTTTCTGACACCCCCTTTAACTACAAGCGATCATGCATTAAATCTTCTAATGTAAAGTGGTGACTGAGTTTTTTATTACCAAAACGATAGTACAGTATAGGAAATACATAAAGGGACAGCATCAATGTGGAGCTTATTTTTTACTTTACACTCTAATGAGTGTTTCAAAAATGACCGTGATTTTGAGATTTGTTTCAGAGGACTAAAACAAATAAATACGAGTACTTAATACTGGATTTTTTTCTGAACAAATAATAATATTTAAACTTTATTAAAAACCAAAAATATAAGAATCCAAGATATTTTCTACATTTGTTGTCACAAAATGTGTTCAAATAGGTTGCCCTCTACTTGAAGGCAAACATTAGCATGATTATCATGGAAGAATTGAAGGCCCTGTGACATATTTTCGCCTATTAACACCACATCTGCGTTAATACAAACATCGCCATAGCCACCACAACTAATTGAACCAACCGTATCAGAAACGAAAGCTTAAATTATATTTTTCTAAATTTCTCGTTTAGACTAAGTTACGGAAAAAATCATACTCGTACTATTCTTCTTTTAGATTTTTTATCAGGCCTCTAGGGAACTAAATATCCAGTTCTCGAAGCATCTGAAGAACTACAATTTTCTTCATTGTTAGTTACATTCCTTTGCAAATAGTTATTTAAGTATTAAGGTCAGTAAGTGTTTTCTACCGATTGAGGGTGATTATGGAAATCGAGACGAAGTCGAGATCTCCAATACATCTGATACCGGTAGAAAAGCACTTACTGACCGCAATGCTTATTACGTTTTTTGTGCGATCGACGAACAAAATTTAAAAAAATAAGATTTGAAAATTATTTTGACATCAAAAATTTTTAGTTGACATTTTTAAAGTAAGTTTTGATCGTTATTTTTTTACTTACCGACTCCGCCTTCTGATCGATAAGCGATCCACATCACTTACCAATCAGTAATTTGTAAATAAAACTTACTGCCTTGGAAACCCTATCGGTAAATATTAAAAAAAACGATCGTGTAAAAATGTTTTTAAAACTTCAATGTTTTTCATTTCGTTCTTTTAAAAATGCACATTTTTGTTTTGTTTTTTGTAAATAATAAAACACTCGGTCACTTGGATAAGTTTCACAAATTTCTTCATACCCTTGACGGCAGTTTCGGCATTTTCGCCATCCAGCAATGAGTACCCGTGAGGTGATGCCTGGTAAACGCTCGCACGGTACGAATATGTAATCATCCTTACCGAAATATGTGTACAAAGCAGACTGGCATACCCGTGAGAATATAATTCCTTAGTCACGTGACATGTTTTCCGCCAATCAACATTCAGAATCTCCCTAGCTACGCGTTTATCACAGCGATGATAAAAAACAAGGAAATTATCACCGTATTTATAGTCGTTACTAAGGTTTTTTTCTTTATTTATGACATTGACAGTTAATTTTGAGTATAAAAATAAATAATAACAATAATTCAAACTCCGAAATATTAAATAAAACTCGTAAGTACCATGTTTTAATACAATATGAATATGTATATCAAAAGTTAGGTTAGGTTAGATTGCAAAAATTCATTATATTCTCTCATTAAATATAAGCTCGTGATATCATTAATAATCGAAGATATTGCTCGTGAAACCGAAGCAGCACATTTCAACTCGTCCTTCGGACTCGTGAAATCTGCAGCTCGGTTTCACTCGAAAATATCATCGATGATAATCATATCACTTGTTATATTACGTATGATGATATACTTGAAAACCTAAATTCATTTGGAAGAAGAATCATCTTCTTGCCAGCTGTATATAAAAAACTATAAATTTATTTGTGCCGAATTTGATCTCTTTTGATTGACAAAAAGCACGATAACTTTTTTTTCAAAAACAGGGCACTTAATTTTGTCAACTAGGGTTGAATTTTCATTAAAATGATCGATCAATTATTGTTGTAAACCAGCGTTGCCCAAACTGTATTCTGCGGAGCACTGGCGTGTTATCAAATTTATTATTTGTAAGTGCATTTATAGACTACTAAGTCAGTAGCCGTTAGTGCAAGTGATTATTGATATTTTTAAAGGTGAATTGGATTAATTCAGAATCAGCGTTCTTCTGTGGATCAACTTATGATTTAGGAATGGTAAATTTGGCCATTAGTGACAATCTCTGATTTAAAACAAAAATATAAGGACGAAACTACTTTCAAAAGTTTTTTAGATAAATATAATAATAGAGTACCACAAAATGTCAAAACGTGCTATTATTAATTTTGCTTCCTTTTACAATGACATATTTATGTTAGACGGGGTTTTCATAACTAAACTGCAACCAAATCATAGCACAGGAACGGGCTCAATGCCTTAATGAGAGTTCCAAAGACTTCAAAGTCAATAAAAACTTTTTTTTACTATTTTTTTCACAAATCAGTGTTAATCATTGTTTTATATTATATATGTACCTGTATCTATTTAACCTACAAAATAAATCGGTGTGTCGTTAAAATTTTGGGTATTGGGAAGTGTTCCGTTGTAAGAAAATTTTGGGAAACCCTGTCGTAAACTATCATAAATTGTATCATATTTCATTTTCATGATACGTCCAAGGTATTGTAGTGATTTACTTTGAATTTCAAAATATGCTTCGTCAATAATCGTCCCACTATTATTTCCCTCATTGTACATGCATATGCCGTCTACATGCCGTCTACATGTTGAGGGTAGCTGATAAAAATAGATTTAAAGCACACATCATCCATCTACTTCAATCGAAATAATGAAACAAAAACAAGTTCTGGAACAATATTTTCGTTAGCACATTTATTACTAGGCGTATTTTAAAACAAACAAAAGAGTAATAGACTATTGTACAAAAAGTATTTTGCATATATGCTTCTCTATTACAATATTAAAATAGTATTTAAATGAGGACCCCTTATGTTGGGGATGGGGTATTCATATTAGGCATGCAGCCACTTCAATATATTATTCTTTCAACACATTTTATTTGGGTTTTCACATTTGGATGTAGACATAATGCGATTTGGTTACAATAAGGTCGGGTAGGGTTTTTTCAAGAACCATTGTTACCTCTCCATTCATTCCATCCCTGGTAGCTTGATCCCTGATGCAAGTCGCGGATGGCTGCGCATCCACCATTTTAAACAATGTGTGACGCAGCACGCAACAATATCACACAGTCATCTATCAAACACTGTTGTCGTGAATCCTGCTATTGCTACTACTGCTCATCTGTTTCAGCGCCTACTTCGGTTTTAATCTTTCGGTTCGACGAAGCTCGAATGGATTTATGAACACCAAAACGTGTAACGTGTTAGAATCCTATCCTCGGATGTGATTTCATACGTTTATTCCCTCTGCGTACGGCTTGATTTAAAATCTTTACCGGGGATTCGTGCTTGAATTTAATGATTTCTGCTGGAACTACAGAAATATTAATCTGGTATGGTCCCAACGAAATATATTTGTAATTGAAACCATCGTCATCATTGGTCGCAAATACTTAAGTGTAAACAATTACTAGAGATCTTAGTAATACAGCATTTATTCTTACAAAATTGATGTTTCAATATACATATAATTATGTATATCTTCAATGGAAAATTCCAATACATTTAAAATAATTGTATTGTATTCTTCAAGTAATAAAAGTGTATGAAATTGAAACAGCAAAATTTTTGATATATGTCCGATCATCAAGGCCATCCACGAATTGTATGAATTAAGATTTTAGCTCCGTCCATTCTGACAAATTTAGTACTGTCGTTTACTTAGTATTTATGAGGGTACATAAGATATTACTGTTATTTTATTATTATAAAAATATATGTTACACTAAAAACATTCAAAATTCAGAAATAAGGCAAATGATAAGTTTATTAACACATGTAAAACCAAATATGTGAAAAATAAGATACTGACACAGTGTCAATGACAGTGAAGGTATTATATCTGAATTAATAAATAAACTTACGTTACAGCGAAAGTATTATCAACAACGAGCATTATTTTAAAATGGAATGTCCTAACCATCGAACCACTGAAATATATTATTGACTGGATGCGCATACCTTCTATGATAAAGGCCTACTGAATGCCAGGTGCTGGAGGAATCGGCAAACAACGTGACAATTCGTGAGGACGAATATTACTTCGTCTAATGCGCTCCATTGAATGGCCATAGCGCATATTTTAAATGTGAGTATTGGGAAGAGTGTATATGATTATTCGGCTAGGTTCAGTTCGACACGAACATGCACGAACAAGGCCAGAAATTGTCTTTCAATGAGGATTCAATTTAGCGTATGTTGATAGGTAGAGTATGCAAGTTCCAGTCATTAATATATTTCAGTGGTCCTAACTTAGTCGAAACAATATGAATTTTTGAAAGACAAGGTTGTTATATACATCCTTATCGCGCACTCTTGTAGTCTTTGCAAATGAAAGGGAGACAAATGTATGCTAATTTGTTAGTTCGTTCATAATACATATGACCTTGATCAGAAAACTAAAAAAAAAATACTTTACTTTCGTTTTTCCATAGAATCTGTTCATAAGACGACGTATGTCGTAACTCTGTTCAGAAAATAATTTAGAATTATCAACATAGTTCGTATACATTGAAGTGTTAACATGTATAAAGCCAAAAAAAAAAGCGATTTGAATATTTCTGAACTACCTATGTACAAAATATTATCGCGCAATGCCATTCTTACATGGAGATTACTGTAGCTTTCATTTAGAAGATTTCAAGATTGTACAAAAAAACAAATTGTAAATTTACAAAGCAGATCTAAGAGGTCAACGAACTACACCCATACGAGATCTGAGCTGGACAAATATTTATAAAATTTGAAAGGGATGTTGAAGGGTAATCAAAAATTGTTTAGTTGCCAATTCATAGATGGCGCGGTTGTTTGGCGCTACAGAAAATAAGTCCTAAATCTTTATAGCCACACTGTAGAGGGGGTTATTTTTTTCTGCTGCGACATAGCGAAATATTAATTACAACCATCCCCTTCTTTTAGTAGAGAACTATCATCTATTGACTGCTTCGTCTTTCATAAATCCTCGTAACAAACCTGTCACTCCGCTTCAATATCGTAACTCATTTGCGCCATCAACTCTAGCTTTGATTTATCCTCTAATAATATCTTTAATTACCTATATAGAACGTCATCGTAGTTAACAGCGATAATATATCATTCCTATAGACAATGTCTCTCCCTGAATTTTTTATATTATCTATACGTAATTATCTACATTGCAGAGATAGTACAGTACATTATGATTCATTACTGTGTATTATTAGGTCATTGCAAAATAGAACCGATTCTAGTTTACATCGATCTCTTTGATATACGAGGGTCGTCCTAAAATTAAAGTTACTAAAAATCGAAATAAGAAACTATGTATTTTCAAAGTCTTACAAGAGGGTGGAGTATACATCTTAACTATTTTCCTCCATAGTCCCCGTTATTTTCATTCCCTGCTGTAGGTGGGGTACGAGATTTTTGATGCTAGTCCCGAACAAGATTGTAGTGATGCACAAAGCAAGATTTCTTGTCTTGCTTAGTCTTGCAAACTTCTTGCAGGCTTAATTCTTGTTTCTTGCAAGTAAGACTCTTGCTTATTGCTTGTTCTTGATAGCGGAGGGTGGAGGGATTAACAAAGCTCTTTAGTAGTGACATCCAATATTTTGAACAAATGTTATTATTTTGCTGAAAAAAGTAACATTGCCTCAAAGCACAAAAGAAAGCACTGCTTTCAACATCTGCAATGAAGACGACTTAAATTTTGGTCAGTTATTTAAGCTAACCAAACACGAAACAATTTCTTGTATATTCGGATGGACGTGCCGATGAAAAAACAAATATTCTTGACTGGAACCATGAGTGTATTTACGCTATGTTATATAAAATGGTTGACATACTCAGTACTACAGCAACTTATGTTCCACCTAAAAGACTGTTTTCGAAAGCATCTCTGAGCGATATAAACAGTCATGCTGATAAATAGATTATTTTTGCTACACTTTTGCCAACTTTTGCATAAATTTGTAGTTTATTTACACAAATAATTAAGTTTTTGTATTTTATCATTTATTACTCATGTTATTCTGTACCGAAAGGTTAAACAAGAAAATAGTGTTTTAATTGTTATTTATTATACAAGACGATAAAGACTCTTTATCGTCGTGTATAATATATTGATTTATTTTGTACCTGATGTTTTGTAAAATGTCAAGCCACAACTTTGTTCCTAAACTAATTTTACGTGGGTGTGTCAAAATTATAATTTACAACTTTTCTTCACATTATGCATCATTATTTTTATTTTTATAAAGTGTAGGTAAAAATTAAAAATGTTAATAAAAAGTCAAAGTGTAGATAAAAAAATAATTTATCTACTGTTGATGTTAAATTGTTACTTTATCAACAAAAAATGAACGCACAAAGCCTACTTTTAACATCAGGTACAAAATAAATTATATACAGGGTGTAAACGGAACTAGGGAACGCGATTTTTCTCGGAAGTTATAAGAGATACAAAAAAATCTTTCAAATAAAATTATTAGTGTTTCTAGTAAGCTACATAAATTAATGTAAATCAGAAAAAAAATATTTTAATTTTCGGAGATATACCTATTTTTGACTTTTTTTTAAATGGTACGTCCTGTATATTTTTATACCATTTAGTAGGAAATAATTTTTGCTTTAAAAAAGTTCCATAAGTTATACCTTTTAAACTTAATAGTATTCGAGATATTGAAGAAAATATTAAAATAATTTTACTGGAAATTAAAGCTGGCTATGGAAACAAACTATTTAAATCAAAAATTTCCAAATGCCAGATTGAAACAAGAGGACCTATAATGTGGCCTGCAAGGTCTCCCGATCTATCGCCCTTAGATTTCTTTCTGCGGGTGCCATCAAAAACAAAGTTTATGTTACGCACGTTACTACACTTGAAGAATAAAAACATAGAATAAGACATAATAATAATAAATAATAAAATTAATAATACTGTAAATCAACATTTGTTAAAAAGGCTCAATTTTGTATACAAGAAAACGGTGAAAATTTTGAACAATTTTTATAGTGTTACCAGTAAGACAATAATTTAATGTACATTTGTAAATTAAAATGTTTCGTAACTCAATAATTTTGTTTTCATAGCCAGCTTTAATTTCGAGTAAAACTATTTTAATATTTTCTTCAATATCTCGAATTCTATTAAGTTTAAAAGGTATAACTTTAAAAGCTTTTTTAAAGCAAAAAATATTTCCTACTAAATAGTATAAAAATATATAGGTGTACCATTTAAAAAAAGTCAAAAATACGTATATCTCCGAAATTTTTTATTTTTTTTTATTTAGATTAATTTAATTAGCTTGCTAGAAACACTAAAAATTTTATTTGAAAGATTTTTTTGTATCTCTAATAACTTCCGAGAAAAATCGCGTTCCCTTGTTCCGTTTACACCCTGTATACTACATTATCATTTTGTTTTCCCAGTTCCAGCAGCCTTAAAATCGGCTTATTATAACATTTGTGTGTCGACATAAAACAAGGAATCTTGCTTCTTGCAAAAATCTTAACAAGAAATCTTGTTCTTTCTCCATGCTAGTCTCTTATCTTGTTTCTTGCAACCAATCTCTTATTCTTGTTCTTGCAGTAAGAAGAAGAAATAGTAAGACAAGAACAAGAATCTCGTGAAACACTACTGCTCCCTTATCCAACATTCCACGTTTTCTTTTACATTATCTGCGTCCTTATTTTTTTTCCTGTCATTCATAAGTAAATGAAGTAATAGATGAAACTCAGATGGTACCAGATCGGGGCTGTGTGGTGGATGGCCCACAATATCCCATCCAAAGTCGCCCAGCAAAACTTTAGGGATTCGCGCTGTTTTAGGCTGTGAGAATATGTGTTATCGTGAAGCAGACACATGCCGCGTGTCAACATTCCCTGCCTTCGGTTTTAAATCGCCCTTCGACGTTTCTTAAGGATTTTACAGTAGACACATACAGAAAACATATGATCGAGCGGATTTCGCATCTGGCGGAAGAGTGAAGGAGATGCTTCATCGTAAACGGATGCTACTATCAAACTATTCAACCTAGAGAGCTGCTGGAGCACTCATTTGAAAGAGGACAGCGGTACCAACTATCCGAAACAAAATTTCCCCAAGCCACTACTGCCTTTGTATTTTTAAAAGGGCCCTCGTATGTAAAATATTGAACTTGGCTCGTAGAATGTTTTGTTCCTTTAAATACAAATTACCAACAGGAAGAACATTTTTAAATGCCTGTAAAGTATGAGTATATTTCGCGGAAATCATAATATATTCTTAATCTTAACGATGTCTCCGTAAATTTTTGGATGTTATCCGTACAAGATGTAGTTGTAATTTCTATAAAATTGAAATTGATGATTTCGGGTTGTGAAGATGTTAATAAGAATGCTTGTTTGATTAATATGTCCATCTTTTCTTGAGCGTGAAAGATTGAAGAGAGTGAGGGTGGGAATTGGTTGCACTGATTAAGGCTTTCTTTATCAAGCCGGTGCCGCTGCAAGCGGTAAGTGTTGCTTGCTGGGACGATGAAACGGTGCTGTAAGTGAGATATATTGTAATGGAAGCTGTCTGTCATTACTCAACTCTCCGCCAGGCCATGATTTATAAATGCGTGGACCTAGCGAGACGAGTACGAGCTCCAGCGACGGTGTTTCTGAATATTGCACGAATCATCCACACCGCTTCTTGCTCGATTCCTATGTCCATTCCATCCTTTCTCTTACTTCTTCCTTGTAAGAGATTCTCACAGGACCGGCATGGGACCTTGTTTCATGATATTTTTTACTGTTTTATTATAATAGCATGATGGTTATTCATCTATATACGGACATAGTTCATGTTTTCAGTTTCATTTGACTCTAAGATCACGTGACAAATATGTGATGAGAAGGACATTCATTTAGCTTCCATTCTCCGCTTCAGACAATTTCCAGTAATGATGAAAAGATAAAATAATAAATACAGTAGCACAGGTTAGATTTCTGTCTTAAGAAACCTACCTGAAACTGAAGCCGCAATGGGGTCCTATACCATTAAAAAAATCTGATGTGGCCAGCACATAACCTCTCGCCGTATATTTTACCTGGCTGTATGCATAAAGCAAAGATTATTTTTATAAATACAAATAATATATTCATATAAATCTATGACGTATAAACTTCTTTATTATTCAATAATAGCATGTCTCAACATGAAGATATTTTACCATAAATTATGTTACAATAAATTACAAAGTAGAGTTTACCATATATAAATATTAGGCTGGTAACAGCAATTTTCAATTCGAACAACTTTGTTTACTTTCTCTTCATATTCTTCTAGTAAAAACATTAATTTTGGGCGGTCTAAAATGTATATATCTGGATTGTGCATCTATTCTTATATATCTTCTTTTACATTTTATTTTTTCATACTTGTTATATCTAAATAACCTTAATTCCCTTTAATAAAGTGACGGATAGATTGCACTCCGATTTTGTCAATATTTACAACTTACTTGAGAAGAATTTGATAGCTTTTTCGCAATTCAAAGTTACTCTAGTCTACAGTACTGGTGTACATTGTCCCATAGTGTTTGAAACAAATTTAAGTCCTTCAACCTAGACTTGTCATCTCCATAATAGTCACAGATCAAGAACTAAGGGATTCTCCAAGTACATTTTTAATTCATTACTCATTATTTCTGACACTGACATTTATCTGTCAGTTACAAATAATTTAAATTATCAACTATTTTTCATGGCATTCTTTCGGCTGTCAAATTTATTACAATAGATTATTTTATATATTATACTTCTTTTATCTCTAAATCTATGGAATATATAATAAAATATTTAAATGTATCAGATAGAGAATTTAATTTTCTTTAATATTACCACGAAAAATTTTCAAAAAATATTATTTAGAAGATTTTTTTTCAAGAATCTTCTACTTCCGGTTGTCCAATTATTACCAAAACCTTTTCAGATCTTCCCATGAATGTCCGATTGGGAAATACGTTGTTAAACAAATTTTAAGTCTTATAGTTTTTGAGTAACCGTCCTTCCAACATCCTACATACATACACACATACATCCACACACACACACACACACACACACAGACATCATCGTAAAAATGTTAAAATCGGATTGTAGGGACCTTAAAACGTGCTTATTCAATAAAATCTGGATATGCGATTTTTAGCATGAATCCAATACCTCTCTTAGCGAGAGGTAAAAATGAAAAGAACTAGATGAACTAAGAATTTTAGAGTAAACGTGATTTAAAATATTAAATTAAAATTATTATTAAAATAAGCGAAATACGAATTTGGTGCGTGACGTGCGGTCTTCCTCTTCTCCTTTTTCTGTTTGTACTTCCTTCTTCTACTACTTTTCATACTAGGCTGTTCTGAACCATTTTCATTTTGTGATCATACCAGCCTAGTTGTTTATTTATTTATTTAGTTAAGGAGAACCAACAACCTAGACCAAACAGGTACCCGTGAATTTACAAAAGTGTATACAATGCATGCAAATGCATAAAAAATAGTTATTTACAGATACATATAATAATGTAATAGAGTTAAACATAGCTGCATGAAGAACAAAGTAGTTATCTCAGATAAGGAAATTTATAACAATATAGTAAAGTTAAACGTGAGATTCAATTATGTAAACATTTAACTTTTTTTTTAAATGTGTGAGGCTAACATTGAATATGTCAATTAATGTACAAAGATTATTGTGTGCAATAGTAATCCGATGTAGTGGCGAGTTTATATAACTATTTGTGGCACAATATTCGATTTGAAACATGAACATGATTTGAGATCTAGTACATCTAGAAGGCACAAATAATGTTATAGATTTGATTAATTCGCTAATAAGAATTTTATTATGTATTATTTTGTACAAAAATATTTGATCATAAAGTTTTCTTCGTTTTTCTAGAGATGTATTTTACAAACTTATAGTCTGCATGTATATGACTCATATGGAATCTGTAGTCTATAATATAATATTCTTGTATTTTTTTTTTGAATTTTTTCTGTTGCATTTATATTGTAATTGTAAAATAGGTTTCATATAATTGAATTATATTCTAAATGTGGCCTAACTAAGATATTGTATAACAAATTGTATGATTTGATATGAGTGAACGACTTTGTTGTTCTTATTATTAATCCCAGCATTTTTGAAGGTTTTTTGATTATAAAGTCAACATGTTCATTGAATAGTAATTTATGATCAAATATTATTCCAAGATCTCTTACAGATGTTTTCGATTCTAATGATTCATTGTTAACAGAGTAATTGAAAATAATTTTACCATGGTTTCTAGTGAAGCTTTCAGAATGACATTTTTGAACATTTGTTCCTGTACATATATCTAGTTCTTGATTTGTTATCCTTATGTTTTTATCTTTATTTCTGTCCCATTTTGGTTTTCCTGCGACCATCCTGGGGTATTTCATGGTTATTGTTTCTTCATGTTTTCATATACCTAGAAAAACTAATTTGAGTTTTGACAAAACTTTGTTGCCCACAATTCAACGCAAATTCAACAGTATACTTTAATAAATAGACTTTTTTAGTTCTTATACAACTTTTCGCAAACTCCTAGAAATCATTCAGTCATTGCCGGTACGAATCTTACATTAATCATTAAAAGAAAAGTTCAGGTTTACATATAGATCTATAATGACTTAATTTGACTTGGAATCAATGATACTATATCTTCAAATACTAGTCTGAAATTGAATCCATATCTATGGGAACATGAAATAGTAATTCTTTCAATAATGCTACCTTGATCGGTAAAATAAAGATAGTTTCAGGTTTCAGGATTCTAAATAAAAGAGCTTCTCAAATATGTAAAACCGTGTCTGTTTCCTGCTTGTCCAGCGCACAAGAGTAGCAGCAGGAGAAGCTACAGTTATCCTTTTATGTTTTATGCAAGGCAAATCACGTTTTTTTCCTGCTAGCCAAACCACGAACCTCCGCTGGACATTATAAATCCATTTTCCGTGTACAGTTTAAGCAATTTAATATTAAAGGATGCGTAAGCCGGAATCTCCGTCTTGAATATTCCATGGCTCATCCGGGGCTACTTTCAAGATGGCCGGATGCGGCTGCCTGCAGCCTGCCCCTTACCACCGACCTAACAATCATTTCATTCGAAATTTATTACGGACTTTTCTAGGACATTCCTCATTTTAAAGCCACTAAAACCTGACGTTTTGTCACAAAATGTTTAAATTTCCAACCGAGCGCACCAGGAAGGATAACAGTTTATGTGCACGAATATAAATAATTCCGCGTACACTGTTATCGAAACAAATACAGCGTGCGACGGAATTCATAAGAGAATTTACATGGTAACTTATTTCCAATTAATATGTTAAACATTTACATACTTAGGCCCAGTATTGTCATCTCTGGTTAAACTCTCTGTTAACTTAACTGTCATTTAAAAAATAGGCTTATCATATAATGATTCTTTGGTAAAAAAAGTCATGCTCTCAGTATCTCTTAAGGTCGGGGGTGTATATCTAGAATGGATGTGACTAAATTATATTTTACCTACAGAGATATTATTGAAGCAAGTTTTTACCTTCAATCATAATTGTGCAACGGACTACAGTCTATATACCTTTGAGTAAATTTAATAAAATATCTGTTTTTGTGAGGTTAAAGTCTGTATTTCAAAGTAGTCAAAATAATTTTGTAGAGATATCTCACTATTTGGGTAAATTTTATAATTTATTTAATGCCTTTACTTGAAAATGTATGCCGGCCGAATTATTATGAGCCTGTAGTCGTATACAGAATTTGTTCTTTTTTAATATTATGGAAAAAAAAATTCAATCGAAGTTTATTTTCTTTTAAAATGATTTAAATATTACATTTTTATTAAATACGGTAGGCTTTGCATTATATTATTTTAACAATACACTTTTCAAATTTACGAAAAAAAAATAATTAAAATATCACCTATTTCAATCCGATATTTCATTATTACAAGTTAATTAATGTCTAGTTCAAAAAAAAATAGTATTGCAAAGATTTCCATATTTAATAAAAATGTAATATTTAAATCATTCGCCATTGTATTTTTTAATAACAATATATGATTGTTTTTATACTACTGGATAGAAAATTTCATGTACTTTTCAAATATGAATAAATATATAGATGTTTCATTTGAAAATTTAAAGTTTCATACCATTGCGTAAAAATGGAACATCCTGTAGAAAAACCTATACTGCAGATTTATAAACATTTTAATATAAAACAAACTTTGAATTTTTTTCTATAATATTTAAAATAATCGAGTTATTAAACCGATAAATTACCCTGTATAGGTTTATTGTCAATGTTTATTCTTCTAAGAATTTATTCAAAAATAAAAAAAATTGAAACTCTCGTAAATATGGTAGTTTAGTGTGATTCGGCAACAACAAATCATAATTTGCACTCCACCCTTCTGGCACCCCTGTGTATTTACAAATTTTATCTTTCATCTTCCCTTCACCAACTCGAAGCGTTCCCCTTTCCGTATTTCGTTACATATTCATTTTTCTATCGTCTTAGACATGATTCTTTCTTTTTTCATTCCCCTTTTTTATCCTATCTGTATCTGTGTTTACTCTAGTTGTTAGCTTGAACTACAAGGCCTCCCCAAATGTTTGCCTTGTATTTTTATAGATTTTTGCTATGAATATAATACGGAATAAATCTTTTATGCTCTTTAAATATATAACAAGCTTAAAACGACAGAAAACAATGACAAAATGCCGAAAGCAGGGATGTGTATGTAGATTATATTTATTTTTAATTTTTTACCTAACAGAGGTCAAAAGTAGTACTATTTGTTGCTTATATGCTTTCGAGTATAATTTAATTTTGTTAAAATTCTTGTTTTCTTTTTTGCGTCCCATTTTTGTTTATTATCAATAAGTCTGACTGTCAAAATAAGTATGAAATTATTTTCATGTCATTTGACATCATTCTTTACATTTTTACCCATTTTTTAGGTATGTTTATCCATTGTTTAGGTATGTAAGTAAACTATCATAGATTACGCGTAGACTAACATTTCTGACCGAAACATACTCGCGCTGTATCTGATACATAAGCCCTCAGCTGTAATAAAACATATCCCACCTCGGATGTAATATTTGATAGTTCATGGCCAATTATTTTCAAAAAAAAAACCGCGAAATGTGTCATTATATGAACAAAAAAAGTTTCATAAAAAGTAACATTAAAAATTGAAATACCCTATTACTGCTAAAACATTTTTGAGAAAGAGGTAAAAATTGTACTCATTTTAGCCTTATGGTGATATTTGAACGGTATCAAAGAAACAGAAAAATTATTCAATATTCGATATTCTTTGTTTTAGTATCCAAAACTTAAATAACAATCTATTTTCTAAAAATCTGTTCTGGCCACCACAATACCTTTCGTCAATCCTTTGTATTAAGTATAAATTCCATACATAAATTTTCTTGCAAAAGATTCTAAATTTCCAGTAAAATTATTTCATAAACAAACTATGCAAATTGCAATAGACACTAACATCTTCTTCTTCTTTAGCTTTCCCCATTCGTTGGGGGTCGCTATTTTTTATTATCTTCTTCTTCATTTCTCCTCATGACATTTTCAAACCAATGTAATCATCCCTTTTGTATCTCTCTAGAAATTTATTACACGAGAGTTATTTCGTTACCTATCTTTCCATGTCTTCTCCAACATCTACTTCAACATCCTCATCTCTGCCACATTAATTTACTTTTTATTGATACTGACATCTGTCAATTTGAATTATATGAATATATTAATAGTTTCCATGTTTAGCATAGCTGGCTGATTTATAAAATTTCTTTAAAATTAAATCTTCGAATGAGGCTACTTTCGGTTCACCAATTATAGGTTCCAAAATCTAATGAGTTGTGCTTCTGGATGTAAACTTGAGGAATACGAAAAAATTATAATTTTTGGAATCGTGGTATTGAAGTTATGCGGTCCTAAACTTTCGTCACACGCGCAGACATACACACATACACACATACACACACATACATACATACAGACATCATTGTAAAAATGGTAAAATCGTATTATAGGGACCCTAAAACATGCTTATTCACTAAAAACTCATCATTGAATTTTTATCCAAAGACAATACCTTCCTTACCTAAAGGCGACGGAAGGTAAAAAACAGAGATTTTTTTTAAATAATAACTTCTCTCATGTAGAAATTGGACGTGTATTTTACTATTAATGCCCAGTGTTGACTTCAGGCAATAAGCTTGAACCTTTAAGACGAAAAACTTTTATTTAATCTCGTTAGATGTACTTCCAAACGCCACAAAAATTCCAACTTTATCGTCAATACATAACGATGTATCTATGCGTTCAGTAAATCTCTATTAGGTATTGCTGGTAATCTTCCACTTGATAGCAGCCTATAAACCTTTGACTACGATCACTTTTGATGAGTTATTTAAAACAAGAATATTTATTCTACTCTAGATAAGAACTGAAATTTTAAAACTCAATTTGTGAGTTGATTAAAATTTACACATTCTACGTAAAAGCTACTGTCAAGTTGGTTCAGATGTTTTAGGATACATTTGGAAGAGAGAAAAGTTTAGAAGAAAAAGGAAAACGTCTCGTTTTTCCCGATGTTTTCTACGGTATCTCCGGAAGAATCGAACGCGGAACTCTAGCGCTTTCAACTGATCAATCTTTCATTGAAATTAAAAATATGACGGGTGGATGCTACAATGTTTCACATGCTAGATACCACACGCCAGATGGGTATTCTCACGGAAAGTGGACAGTTTTGTAGATATCAAGGTTTATTTTTATACATATGGATGGTAAATCGTTGGAAGGAACGATAATATATTCTTTAAACATGAATAAATGTGGAAAAATCTATCGCTTCGTTCTCTTTCATGCATACATAAACGATTAAGCTCATTATACACTTGGTTCGGTATATATGTTAACAGTTATCAGATTTATACAATATGGGAACTATGTAAAAATCAAATAACACATTTGAAAAATTTAAATTCCTTTGAATAAAAAGTTATTTCATTTGTTTCTCATATTATTTCAATTCCGAAGGTATAAAGCAGTATATTTTACAAAAAAAAAAAATCTCGATTACACAACGTGCAAAATAGTATTGTTGTCTAAAATTAGTAGACCACTTTTCGGCAAGGAAATCTGCTTTGTCATGTTAAACATGTGCCTGAGTCTCTGGCCGCAAATCTGGCAACCCGGGTTTGATCCCGACCAACGCCAAAATTATTTCGAATTTTAAATGGCACAAAAGTGTTTCCTTCGGTGCCACTCTACACACCAGCAATGAGTGCCGGTGTGGTAACGTCTAGTACGCCTGTACGGTACAAATATGTCTTCATTACCGATATCTGCGTACAAATCAGATTGGCACACCCAGCAATGGGTAACATTCCGTGATGATATATTTATTTATTTATAAAAAATATAAACCAAATAAGAAGGATATTAATTCATATTTAGACACAATTGTTCAGAATACTTCCATTGACATCTCCTTTAATAACAACATCAAAATCATGTGTTGTGACAGGATAGCTATACCCTAGTATTAATTAATTAAATAATTAACTTTAGAGCAATATTAAATAGTTTCATACAATTTTAGTTGTCCATCAATGAGTTAATAGTAATTCAGTCTTAAAATAAATATTTCTAATTGTGTGATGTCACTACTAAACACTGACAATGAAATACGTTTTCAATTTCGATTCCGGGGGTCCTTAGTAAGTTATAAGATGACGCAGTGTTTTAAGAATGCAGTATAGGCAAATAAAGGCAACGACATTCATCAGCAACAATCTAATAAAGGCTGAACGTAATCGTTGAAGAAGAAAAGCTTTTTATTGTCGTTAACAAAATTCCAATTATAAATTATACGGCGTCAAAGCAAAGTTTGCATCGTCGTGTGTATAGGCGCGTCCCCTGACAGTATATTAGCTAGCGCCCTTAATAAAAGGAACCCTCTTACTTTTCTTGGCTCTTGCACATACTACACGTAGTTTGGAGCGACACACAGAATAGCAGGGAAACGGACAGGCCCGCACTTAGAATATTATAAAACTAATAATGTATACACCCAGTTATTTATAAAAAATATCTATTCCCTACCTAGTGACAAATTACAAATATCGATTTGTTCATTAATATCAAAGGACCCCAGCTTACTGACAAAGTAACTTTCTATGTGCGTATTTTCACAACAATCCTCATTTGTTGGAAAACAAAAAAATATTTCCTTTTCATTGGTGTAAATAACGCCCATTTAAAAATTATTCCTTGAAATCCAAAAGTAAAATTGAGCATCACCATTCTAAAGAGCATAAAAATGTGTCCTAAAGAAGTCCAAATCAAAATACAGTAGAACATACGTATTTAATATTTTTAAGTTATTTGTAAAAATAAAAAATCTGATGTGGCCAGCACAATACCTTCCGTCATTCCTGTGTATTATGTATAAATTTCATACATAAATTTTCTTGCAAAAGATTATAAATTTCCAGTAAAATTATTTCATAAACAAACTATGCAAATTGTATGTGACACTGACACCTTCTTCTTCTTTAGCTTTTTCCATTCGTTAGGGGTAGCTGTTTTTTTATTTTCTTCTTCTACTCATTTCTGTTTTGCCTGTCATTCTCATTCAGTTCCTTTTCTCTCAAGTCTTCCGCAATACAGTTCTTTCATCTTATCTTTGGTCTTCCTATGTTTCTTCAACCTTCTATTAGTAAGCTATTCATTCTTCTTCCAATATATTCTTCATCACTCCTCATGACATGTTCAAACCAATGTAATCGTCTTTCTTGTATCTTACTAGAAACTTCTAACACTAGAGTTATTTCTCTTATTCTTTCATTCCTCACCATATCTTTCCGTGTCTTCCCCAACATCTATCTTAACATCCTCATCTCTGCCACATTCATTTACTTTTCATTGATACTAACATCTGTCAATATGAATTATCTGAATATATTAGCAGTTTCCATGGTTTCTATATTTATTGAATATGAAGTATAAAGTGCAATCAAATCGTATATATAATAATATATTCTTTAAGTTATAATAATGTTAAATGCCAATAAACGACATTTAATTGCGTTTTTTTAAGAAAAACTGTTAAAATCTTCAAATGAGGATATTTCCGGTTGACCAAGTATAACCAAAATCTAATCACCTCTTCATCTGGATGTAAACTTAAAGAATACGAAAAAATTATAATTTTTGGAAACGTGGTATTGAAGTTATGCACAAAAAACACACACACACACACACACACACACACACACACAGTCACACATACATACAGACATCATCGTAAAAATGGTAAAATCGTATTATATGGTCCCTAAAGCGTGCTTAATAATTAAAAATTCATCATTGAATTTTTGACCAAAGACAATACCTTCCTTACCTAAAAGTGACGGAAGGTAAAATCACTATATTTATATTTTCGTTTACATCTAATGCATTTGTTTCTGAATAGACTCCCAATGGAGCAACTTTAGTCTAATTTAAACGACTTCGTATCTCTTATGCCTGGTTGCACCGCCGTCATTAAAATTATAAGTTTAAACAAAAACATGCAAACCGAAATTTTAACAGCAATATTCAATTACTCATTTGACGTTTTGATACGATATTGTCAATTTAAGGAGCACTTAAACTTTAAGCGTAGTACAACTGGGCATTATAGTCCTTGAGATCCCCATATTCGACTCAGATTGACACACCTAGAACTGGGTAAAAAGTCATTGTTATTTATTTTATTAATTCTTTCGACTATTATTTTTCATTACTTATTAAATCGAAAATAACTTAGAATAAAATTTCCTTAACTTTGTAAATCGGTGATTATATCTTATAATGCGGTCCTGGTCGTGGCATAAGGGAGATAGAAGAAGACAGAATGTAGTATGAGTCAATCTGGGATACGCAGTGTGAGCCCGGTTTATACTTGGGCCTATTGCAATTTGCGCAACCCCGGTCTGATCTCATATACGGCACCTAATGGTGTTAGCGTTACGAATTTACCAATTTCAACACCCTATACTGGTAAAAGTGCATCGGCTAATGCACAAAGAATGCCTCGCAATAAAGAAAGCGAACTATAAAGTTAAATTACGTCGGAAATTCGATCTAATTGGAGTGCAATCCGTGGTCCCACCGCGTATTCAGCCAGCCAACGTGCCTCACATATTTCTACCTCTTGCATCGCCATCGCCACTTCCCCAACCCGGCCCGATTCATTTGTTCGCCCTAATTGTTGTTATTTCAATCCAAGACCATCGCTGCATTCAAATACACCATTCCGTTCGCTAATAATACATTCATAACGCATATACACAACCGTAAACAACCTATTCCACACATTGTGCATCGCGCAACTTTACAAATAACAACATACATGTACATACATTGCAGGATTTCCAATATCATACCAGAACAAATGTTTGCAAAATTTATTTGATTAATCCGAATACTTTCACCTATTTTGTACTATAGTCATAGTTCTTATTTGTCATATATATTCATTGTAAACTAACATAACTAATATATTTTTTCTTGTTACAGGTATGTGATTTACTATTATCTACTTCTCTGCATGTCTGTAAGTCACATAATCTCTTCTATTTTTTATTTGATTCCAACCACTATAGAACACGAACGTGTTAAATTATTGAGCTCCGTAATGATTATATTATTTCATTAAATTAATAAATTTGATAGAGTACTGAAAAAAATGCAATAAAGATTAAGATTCTGGCAAATAACATAGGGCAAGATAGGAGTCATGTACAACTGGTAGATTGAAATTGGATAATGAAACACTTTAACTTATGGGGATTGAGATGAAGATGATTGGCATTAAATCAAACTACATAATATAATAAGTAGAGTTCACACAAAATTTAATATTGTATATACCATTTACATTATTACAATATTTAGTTGATATTTAAATTTAGACTTTCAAATATCTCATTATTTTTAGAATTCTATGTTTAGATGAAATAATTATATGCCAATTTATTAATTCGTTCATGATATAGGTGTCCTTAATTGGACATCTTAAAAAAAATGTGTACCATGCTACACTGCATTCTTATACCAGATATAGTATAATATCAGTTTTTGTTTCTTAAATACCTGATCAACTCAACTATTGTTTTAAAACAGGCAATTAGTGAAAACACTCTCAACTACCTTGTTCACTCACCCCTTGAATGTGTGACATTTAGTAAAAATTACAGTGAAAAAAACTGCATTATGCGCATATGCAGGGAACATCTCTTGTAACACCCGCTGTCGTGACCACAACAATGCACTAACACCGGGCGCATTGTTAACAGCAATGATGCCATCACTTTATGTTGTTGGCACCACGCCGGCAAACTATCTACCCCTTCGCGATCATTTTTTGCGTGCAAAACTTTGCAGCGCTACTTTAAAACTCCCAAAAAGTAATGTAATAACATCGATCGCGTTCCTGAAATAAAATACCCCTATTTTGTGTACTGTGGATGCAGTTAGCCAAAGGAATACTCTCCTTCTGAAAGGATGAAGAAGTTGGTTTTATTGAGAGTGGAAGACTGCAAAGATATTGATCGGAAATTGATGTAATTTGAGATACAGTCCCTAGATATTGAGAGACCGAGGGTATCGGTCGGTCGTGAATGTATAGAAATCTGAGATTTCGATATGATCTGAATTTGGGATGCTAAACACATGTGACAGAGCGCAGAGCGTTCGACAAGGGAACCTTCTTGCCCTGGGCGATGTTTCTGCTTCAACCTGGTCGTACACTTGCCTGTTCGCATGTAGCTACCAAGTTAGGTTTCCCGTGATGGGAAAAACGCTCACCTCTGACCAAACGAACACATACATTTGCGGTTTGTCATGTAATGTTTGTTTTAAATAACAATATTTGCTCATTCGTGCGTATTTGGTTTATAATTATTTATAATTCCTGATTGCGGCTTGTTATTTATTGTCAATAGTAATAGCGTTGTGTTAAAAATGTTAATAGATAACAATTTGCGGTTAAATGATTGCGCATTGGATAAATGCGTCATTAGTGAGGAAAATAACACATAAAATAACCCCATGTTTTAAACTCCAATATATGGAACATCATTTTGTAATTTTTAAACATCATAATACTTTTAAACGGAAAGAAGAAAGAGTCAATGAATCTATATTCCAGCTTTGAAGAAAATAACAGCCGAAGCCGAAGGATTTGAAATGCCCGATGACAGAACTTTAGTCATTCAGTTTCCACTATCACGGATATCTGCTATCTCATTTCTAATAAAACTTTATAATTTTAACATCCATTAAAATATTGAACGCTGAAGAAAAATGTCTATGAAAAATTAAACCAGCAAATATGTCGAACTGTCAGATAAGTATTTAGTTCTCTAAATAGGAGAGAGTACTCGTTCAAGACTAACAAAAACCAGGTGAAGAATTCACTGACTTATAAAGGACTTCGTAGCTTAATTGGGAGAGAATCTCTCTAGACATGAAGAGGTCCTGGGTTCAAAACTCAGGAAAGGCCAAGAATTCCTCTTCAATATTCATTAATTTCGTTTACTTTTTACCTCTCGCTAAGAGAGATACAGGATTCATGCTAAAAATCGCATATCCAGATTTTATTGAATAAGCACATTTTAAGGTCTTAGTATCCGATTTTAACATTTTCCGATTGTCTGTATGTCTATGTGTGTGTGTGTATGTATGTGTGTCAAAACTATAAGACTTAATATGTGTTTAAAACTAGATATTTCTCAATCAGGCATTAATAAGAAGAGTTTAAAGGTTTTGGTAACAAATGGTCCACCGGAAGTAGCAGATTCTTAAAAAAATTCTGTTAAATATTATTTTTTTGAAAATTGTTATTTATACAAATTTTAAAGAACATAAAATTCTTTATCTGATATATTCAAATATTTTATTATATCTTCTACAGATTTGGAGATTAAAATATAATACATAAAATAATATTTTGTAATAAATAATAGTGCCATGGAAACCAATTGATAATTTAAATTGTTTGTAATTGACAGAAACGTCAGTGTCGAAAATGTAGAGACATTACTGAAGGCGTTTTCTGGGTAGTATATACAATATTTCTTATTGTGTTAATAGTGAAATATTTGAAATTATAGGTATTATTTCTTATTGTGTTAATAGTGAAATATTTAAAATTATAGGTATAGTACATAATATCCTTCAGAAATACATCAATCCCGACAATCAATCGAAAAAATCTCGAAAAATTAGATGAATAGGACAAAACTTCTTCATAGAATGAATTTAAATTTATAAAAACTTTAAATATAAACAATAGTATACGTAGAATTTTTTGTGTAGAGTGTAGGTGTACAAGACATGTTAAAATACAATACTTATGTAACCTAAAACGGAAGTAGTGAGAGGTATTGTGCTGGCCACAATAAATTTTTAATAAATGCAATGCATATTTTTTCAGAAAAAAAAATTTAAAAAAATAATATTTAGAATTTTTTTTTTTAGAAAATACTACTTGTTAAACTCTTCCCATTACTGTTAGATTGAGAAATCAGTAGTTACACAGGTCTTTAGTCATAGAATTTGAGAAATCGTACCTCCAATGACCTCAAACACACACACACACACACACACATCCACTCATACACACACACACACAGACATTATCGTGAAAATGTTATTATCGGATTCTAAGGACTTTAAAACGTGCTTATTCACTAAAATCTAGGTACAAGATTTTTAGCATGAATCCATCTCTTAGCGAGAGAAAATTTATGGAACATAAGGTACGTTATTGAAATACTCGTATTTAACTATATATTTTTTAGATTGTTCGGCTTTTTGCTCCTAAATCACGATCTTTTATATTTCACGTTATAAAAATCCCGATTTGGTAATATAATAATCTGGCAACACTGTGGCCACAAGACGGGTGATAATAGTTCGACCGGTATTTAAAGTATCAACTTCTAGTCTAGATTTATATTCTACCGAAACCTTTTATTTTTGGTACAATATAAAAAACAACTTCGTAAAAATCCAGTGCGTACAGTAAAACCTACCTTGCAAGACATATGGGACAATCCTCTAACAGAAGATTGTGCTTGTGGATACAATGTACAATGTCTAATAGAAATAAAACTGTTATTGTTTATAATGGCGATGTAACCCAATATTAAATGGCTGATTACTTGAATAAAATATTCAGTTTTTGTAAATATAAAACCTATGGTAGTGATAGTGGGTAGGTTTTATATATTGTTTGTTGAAAATGTAAACTCGTATAATGTCTTAAAGTTTACAAAATCTCAGTCACCTTAGTCGTATTTAAGAACTATCCGCGTGTTTCCTGCTTGCGGTTCACCTTCCGGGCTGCCCGACCACAGTGCATTTGTTTGGAAGCGTGGCATGGTAGGGGAGTGGATGGAACACGCGTGAGCGAAGATGATAATAAAATGGGGGTTAATGCATCGTAAGTGCGAGCAGTGATCCGGGCTGTTACGCGGGCGTAGCGCCATGTCACGCCAAGTCAAGTGCCGCCGGCAGCGTCAGACGAAGGAAAACTCGGCCGCTTCAAGAAAACTGCAACCCTAAGCCAAGCCGGAGACGAACGCCGAACCGAAGCCGTACCGCGTACGTGTATTGACTCCAGACGCTCGACTATACGCCCAAGATGTGTTTTTGAATTTGTTGCCCGGCAACGTATGCTGGGGGGAATGTAATGTTCAATAAATCAAATGTTACATGCTGCAATTGCAAACGTTGGTGGCTAGGAGGCTCTTGCGCCTATCGGCTAGTGTGTCAGTTGGAAACTTGAACTCTGTATCATTATATGCTCGCAAATGTAATTATTTATAATCAATGGTACAATAACCTTTGTAAGGTCAAGAGCTCAAGTACATATTAAAGAAGTCGTTCAGCAATTCTTTCGTCTTGGTGAATTAGACTCAATCTTCGCAACAACATTTGATTACTAACGTAATCACGACAGCAACGGTACTCTGAAAGGTATTGAATATATATACAGTAAAAATGTTCAAAGATATCTGATCAAGGTAATCTAAGAATCGTATGAATTAAGATTTTAGCTCCGCCCATTCTGTCAAACACAGTAGTGTCGTTTATGTAGTTTATATTAGGGTACATAAGATACTACTGTTATTGTATTATTATAAAAATATATGCTACAGTAAAAGCATTCAAAATTCAAAACTAAATCAACTGGTAAGTTTATTAGCAAAAGTAAAACCAAATATGTGAAAAATAAGATACTGACACAGTGTCAGTGTCAGTAACAATGATAGAAAATAACTTTAAATAAACTTACGTTACAGCGAAAGTATTGTCAACAACGAGCTTCGTTCTAAAATGGAATGTCCTAACTTAGTCGAAACAATATACATATTTGAAAGACAAGCGTGTTATATCCATCCTTATTGCACACGCTTGTAGTCTGTGCAAATGAAAGAGATAAATGTATGCCAATTTATTAACTCGTTCATGATACAGATGACCTTGATCGGATATCTTTAAAAATATCTACGGTATTTAGGTTACATGCAGTTTTGAAAATGATTTCAGTTTTCAGTCAAAAATATGTGAAACTGTTTTGGTTTGAAAACTGTTTCGGCACATGCGCATTTGGCGGATGTAAGTGACAGATCCTCTTCACTCTAAATATTTCCTTCTGCCATAATTCCATTTTTTTTTTTTTTCGTATCACTACGTAAAAAACTACACAACTGTCAATTTATTGGTAGGTTATTAATATACAAAAAATATGATGTGACCAGCACATTACCTCCCGTCAATTTTATGTATTTTATACAAATTCCATTCAGATAATTTCTCGCAAAAGATTTTATATTTCCAATAAAAGTATAAAATAAACATACTACCAATTGCACTTGACATCGATATCTGTCAATTTCACTTGATACTGACATCAATCAGAATGTTCTGAATATAGTACTTGGCTATTTCCATGGTTGTAGCATTGCTGGCTGCTTTATGAAATTTAATTTCTTTATAATTTTGTAACTCCGTTGAATATGAAGCATAAAATAAAATGCAATCAAATCGTATAGAGAATAAAATATTCTTTAATGTTCATAATAACATTAAATGTAATAAAACGATATACAAATCTTGAAATGAGGATACTTCCGGTTG
This sequence comes from Harpalus rufipes, assembly GCA_951394225.1. Classification (NCBI taxonomy): domain Eukaryota; kingdom Metazoa; phylum Arthropoda; class Insecta; order Coleoptera; family Carabidae; genus Harpalus; species Harpalus rufipes. The sequence goes on along the minus strand of OX596284.1, from coordinate 15,125,656 downwards.
ACCAATAGTAACCAAAATATAATCACGTCTGCATATGGATGTATGGAAGAGGAATACGAAAAAATTGTAATTTTTTGAATTGTAGTATTGGAGTTATTGGATACAAAATCGTCACACACACACACACACACACACACACACACACACACACACACACACACACACACACACACACACACACACACACACACATACATACATACATACACACACAGACATCATCGTACAAATAATAAAATCGTATTCTAGAGACCCAAAATGTGCTTATACATTAAAAAACCACAAAACGACATAAACGTCATGGTACGTACTATATGTACGCATAGTTATAGAAACAAGTATTACAAAGTCTGCATCCGCAGTGTTAGTGATTGTATAAAGCCACATAGAAGTAATTTCGCGATACATAGAATATGGGAAGCATATGAGGAATAAAAAAACTTGATTCCAGCCCGGCCCAGACAGCAACTTATTTCTGCAATATGTCAAAACCAACAACTTTTCACAAGTTTGAAAGATTAGCAGTACAGCAAAGACGTAGTCTGAGCTCTGGCAAGGCAAGCCAGCTTTGAAAAAAGGTTGAGAACTTCTGACACACGGCGTATAGGTGCGCGTAGAGCAGTCTCTCACGGGACTCAGGAGGGCTTTAACGTCAAAATCTGGCGGCAGCAGCAGCTTACTGTGTTACCTACACGTGGAGAGCATGAAAGAGGAAATTATCATTCTCTTTATCAGGATTCACCCAGCGCGCATTAAACTCGGCATTATTAAAATGAGCTCGTTAAAATTAAGCTCCATTTCGCGTGCCGGGGCGAGCCGTGGCGAAGCCAAAGGTACGAGTACAGCCGGATGATGTCCAGTAGCTATAGGTTATTGATAAACTATTAGCAGAGTTGCGAAGACACTGGGCAGCGTTAGTCAGGGCCGCATTATCCTTAAGGACCCTCAGGCACGTGCCTTTAGAAGTCAATATGATTTATATTGAATATTAAAACTCACATTTTTCGATTAATTATGGAAAGGAATGACATTCAAATGACCCCCACGAGTTTTCATGCTCCTTTTAAAGAATTTGTGCTTCAATTTCATTAACAACACGTTGGTTTTTCGTCTTGAAGTTGGGAATTGTTTACGGGTTGTTGGCATAGACCTTTGATTTCAGCAAATTCCACAAAAAGAAGTCGCATAGAATCAAATCACAAAAATCTTACTCGCCAATTGATGTCTGCGTTTCTGGAGATGATACATTCAGCTGTGGTCTAGTGACTAGTGCATCTGCTTTTACTGGCATTGCATGCGGTCGTGGGTTCGCTTCCCACACAAGTCGAACTGGTAGCGAAAAGACAGCATGAAACTGAGTAATTCGGAGGTCACTATAAGCCGCCGATCCTTTGTAGGCTGTGGGTTGACCACTTACACCACTAAATACTAGTAAAATTTGGTCAACAAGACCGGTGGAATTCCGGTCCCATATTTCATATATGAGTCGACTCATAATCAGGGAATTAATTATTATTCGCAATCATTACAGTAATATTCCAATTCCTAACCTTTCAGAATTTGGGAAATACGTCATTACTAACTACAATGACTATCTCTTGGGTGGGAAATAACAGATTTAACTTACACCCCACGGGTTGGAAATTACGTAGAGGTTGCCTAGCAACATTATCATAGATCCCTATAACAAAGTAGGTCAAACAAATTTTAATAAAACTGTTAAAAAATATTAAAAAATTATATCTGAAAATTATTGATTTAAAAAGAGGATGATTGTGAATAAAATAGTACACATACCTCGGTGAGAGTTTCATTACAGCCTCGCGCTGTATCTCACCTCGAGGTGAAACATATCCCACCCCGGATTTAATATACTATTATTGTCATATTTCTGGAGATGATACGGCTAGAAAACTATTGATGGCAGAACAACCCTATAATCATGTTGCAGTATTTACCGTTACAGCGGTTCTAGATTCATTTTTAAAAAATACACAACAAACAGTGGCAAATCGACAATTTTAAAGTGAAAATGTGCCTCATCGCAAAAGATGATTTTCTAGGCAAAATCTCCAGGGTTGGCTAAAATTCAAAATTGCTTTTCGAAATATCCAATTGTTGGAAACGATGCTGAATCGATGCTTTCACTAACACAGTAATAGCACGAATGTTTTTTTAAGGGCCGGATAGAATGAGCATTCTTAGGGGTTGGCGAATTCATAACAGACCAGATTTCTTTAAATTTCTCAATTAGTTTCCGAACAGTTGACTCGTTTGGTAGATTTTTTATCCAAACATTCCATTCATTTTTTGAACTATTTCCTCAAATCACCAAATTTGTAATACGTTTCCACAATAATAACTTATTGTTCTTTCGGAAATCGTTCCATCTTTACTAACCAAACAATGACAAATATCAAAGTTTCAGAGCCGACGTTCTTATTTGGACACTCTTTACGACTTAAAGACGCTAAAAAACTTTAAAAGAGGACGTAGTAGTGTCAGTTTGTGTTAGGTAATGTCGTGAAGGGAGTATCACAGGGAATTGGAATTTAAATTTCGTTCGATTTGCAATCGGTGACTTAATACACTCAGCCGCGCGAATTTAGGTTGAGGAATAAATAAAATGTGTTATTATTTTAGTTCAGAGCTTTAAGCGCTAACCACTTTTGTCACTGCGACCTGTAAGATCTATTGTATAATGGCCCTATCTTAGTTTTCTGGAAGTATATTCAGAGTTCTTATGAAGCCAATTACTGCTCCAGGAGTCAGTTTCCCGATGGCATTTGCCGCGAAGTAGCTTTTACCTAGATGTTACTAGTAGATCTACTTAGGGCCACAACTGGACATTCACATACAATGTGTTCCGAAGATTTTACGTCCGCTTCACAGAGTCAACAGATATTATTTTCAGCTATACCAATATTACACATATACGAACAGTATTTCAGAGGACAATGATCAGTAAAGATATCAGTCATAGTTCTAAGGTCCTCTTGCTGATAGCTAATAGCTCTTTGGCGTTTGTCGGCAAGGGTGAAATGAATATCTTCAACTGTATAAGGCCCAATAAGAGGCTATAGCTGACTCCTTTATATGTCTTAAGATTTATACTCAAGGCACACGGTACTTATAACGACCATTAACTAAATTCTTAATTGAAGTTAATGCTCATTAGAAAAATACGTAGACATACGGACGTTAGTTGAAATTTCATGTTGTGTGAGAGTCAAAAGTCTCCTTTGTCAAAAGTATTTGCTAGTACAGAAACGTGTCAAAAAATAGATTTAGACAGACTCTGGATTTAGAGAATATTTTAATTGATATTAGGGAGTCAAATATCGAAAATTTAAGGAAACAAAAAAGGAATTCTCATGTATACGCCGAAATGGCTGCACCTTTTAATTATTTTGTCAACGTTGTTGACTAAATAGACAAGACAGAAGTACAGAGAACTCATTTCTAATCAATTCGAATCGATTCCATTTCAATTTTGTAGGTGATGACATCCGAATGCTTCCGATCATACGTTTCAAAACGTCATCGGCACTTTCCACGTAATGAAGTTTGAAATGACCATTACAAAAATGATCACATGACACATGGCAACTAAATTAATTATTAGCTGTTAATGACCATTAATTTTCGCCGCGTATCCCGGTAAAACGGTAATTTGGCTGCCTTTTTGCAAGCTCATCTGCTTTTACATTGTCTAGAACTCCATCATGCCCCGGTACTCACCAAAAAGTGACCTGGTTGTGTTTGACCAGCTGTTGAAGGGTGTTCATGCAATTCCAGAATAGCTTTGACCCACAAGTGAAGGCACCTAGTAATAAAATGTAACAATGAGTTGGAATAGAGAGGAAAAGGGTTGCGGCGCGTGGGCGTCATAACACTTGATGCGGACCTGGATGCAGGTGATTGTGTAGGCGAGTGTACCGGATAGATAGGACGCTGGGCAAGGGCTCGAGGGCCGCACTCACCCCCTGGTAGGGGTTGTGGGGCGCACGCGCCAGTCGACGCGTATCGAGTCGCAGGCTAGTCGGGCTCGCATCGTCCTCCAGTTCCAGTCGTCACATCACACCGTCTCTGGCGCTCGGGGAGGTAGCACGAACAACGACAGCATAGTGTTTAGTGACTCTTATCCGTTGGGATGTGATCAGTGCTTGTGTATAGTGCAAAGTGACGTGACTCTCCCGCAATGGACTCTTACGGAGGAGGCCCTAGGCCGCCGCCACTGCCGCGGAGGGTCCGCAACATTTACGCGGAGCCGTTCGCCCCCGAACAAAGGTACGACACCAACAAACTCAGTGTACCCGACGACCAACAAATGCCGCCACGCTACACGTTAGTATCCAATCCATTCATCAATCACCTATGTACCACTATCATTTGTCCAGCCATTAGCAACAGTTGTCAACGTATCGTTATCGACTTCTTCTCTTCTACACCGGTGTTTTGTTCTTATACACGCTAACTGCTACTGCTGTACAACCGATTATCGCACCGACAAATTGTTACAGGAAAGGATAACAACCAGCCAATTGAAAATTTTATTCAACTAAGACTAATACAATCTTTTCATAAAACATGGCACCAAATATTGGTAAATGGTGCAGATTTAAATTATTATGCCATTCATTTTTAACAGAAAACATAATAATCTGCTTGAGGTTTCTTTCTAACATAAACTGAAATTATAAAATATACTGCAAAAATTGTTTTATCAAAATGAGAAGTATGATTCTTTTGCTCAATGGTGCAAACTAAAATAACTGTATCATAGGTATGTTGGTGATATTAATTTTTACCTCAAAACATGATAATCAACTTGAGGTTTCTTTATAAAATAAATGGTAGATATAAAATACACATGAAAAATTGCTTTGTCAATTATCAAATGTGAGCTACGATGCTTTTGCTCAATGGTGCAGAATAAAATAATTGTACCATGTTATGTATTGTCGATATAAACTTTTACCAGATAATATAATCAACTTGAGAATTATTTCTAAAAATACAAAATATGCACAAAAAAAAATTGTTCTTTGTCCAAATAGGCGGTAGAATTTTTTTGTTGAATGGAGCGCATCAAAATGATTGTACCATAAATAGAAGTGGTTCAAATTTACAAAAGAAAATATCATACTCTTCAAGATATTTATTGTATATTTTATATGTTTAAAAAGATCGAATATTTATAAAATTCTTTCTCATAATATATAAACAAAACTAAATAATCTTTTAGTTTTGCAATTATTTACAAAATTAAGTTTCATTGTTTTAAAAAACCTCTAGAGAATTTTAACTGTAATACTACGAGTATATCATTTTTACCTTTCGTTACTTTCCTAAAGGTAAGAAAGGTATTAGTTTTGATCAAAAAATATGCAGGTTTAGGATCCCCACAATACGATTTAACTAATTTTACAATAATGTATATATGTGTGCATACATTATAAATCATAATTTCAGTACTACAATAATTCCAAAAATTACTACTTCTCGTATTCCATGTTTTTCCATATATGAAGATCTAATTAGATTTTTGTTATAAGTTGTTCACTCAGAAGTACCTCTTCATTTACAGCTCTTAACAGTGTTCTTCAAAAAACGCAGTTAAATATCATTTTGACATTTTGTTATTACTTATTTATGTATTAAGAGCAAAATTAAAAAATTGTAGCACGCGGGAATGTTTAAAGCTCGACGCGTAGCGGAAAGTTTTAATTTTCCCTTGTGCTATTATCTTGATTATGCCCGTAGTACAAGAAACGTTTTATTTTATTTTGGTTCTCGAAATTCAAGAATTCAATAGATATATTTGTATATTGTTGTGCTGGCGTTGTAAATTTTAAGTATGCTGTGGTTTCTACATAATTTGTTATTGTTGCTATATTGTTTGATATAAACATTTTTAATTTAGTGTCAAATGAAAATGACATATTGATTATTCCAAAGAAATATCGAATGAATTTGAGGCTACACTAGGCAAGTTAGTTCTACATAGGTCAAAAGACGTGTAGGAGAAAAAATACAAAGTTTTGCATGTAGCATTGTTCAAAAAATGTGATTTATCGAATTTGTTCTGTTGCCTGACATTTTTCTATAAATTTTGATATGTTTGAATATTTGTTGCCTGGCAACTTTATAGGCCCTCGGGCAATAAAAGCCAAATTGGGCCCGATTTTGAGGGCGAATAAACTAATTTATGATTCCAAAATATAATGAAGAATATTTTATTCTCCATTTGATTGCATTTTTTCTTCGTATTATAAAGAAATTAAGTTTCTCAAATCTTACAATTTATATGCTACACTAAGGAAACAGTTAAAATGTTCAAAAATTACTAATTGACATTATGTCAGTGTCAAGTAAATCCTCAATAATCTAACTGAAAACATATAGACTGGTGAAGTATTTACTCAAAATTTAAGTCACTCTAATTTACTACTTACCATAACTAGGTACCATTTAAAAATGCATTGGTATGATTAAAACACAACTGATTTTATTATATTACTCATAGCTTAATCAACCTTGTTTAAATTACTACCAGTAGTACCAGTTATAATATTTTGCAAGAACCTTTCTGTATGAAATTTAAATAAAATACTACTTTGTTGTGAATATTTCAAGAAACATGACTCTTTTACTTTTCTTGAAAATACGTAGACAATAAGTATGAAGCATTGCAGTCTATAATAACTGTCATCATTTATCCTATTCCATTTTGTATGCAGTTGTACATCTTTCTATTGGAATATCTGATGTTTTCCTTTATGTTTACATGTTTTGCTACGCAACAAACATTGTTTTCTTCATTGTTGTTACTTCTTAACAATAGCAAAAGTATAGAGTTGTCGAAATATGTATTCAGAACAGAATAATGTATGTTAATTTTGTAACAATCGAGAATGGAACTGTCAGTGGGTATATACATACACATTGTGCCGGGTACAATGGCATTATCAAGTGTAATATTGTTGGAGCTCGGAATGAGATGAAATTCTCGTCTCGCTCGCGTCCGTTCATCATGGGAGTTTGCGACGATCACGAGCCTAATGATGGAATGAAAAAAGAGAGGAATAATCTCTCATTATTATACCAACTAGCGATACAATAAGGGCAAAGGGAAATAACACATTTTAAAATGGTTTAGATATATTCGCACAAGAATTGCGGATAGTCAAAAACCGTATCACCTTTCTGGAATAATAGTGACTGAATTTGACTTTTTTACAAAAATATGGTCACTTTATAACTAATATCAATCTTTGACCAACAATTTATTATGGAAGTGGCTAAAAGGCGCTATACTTTTATATACAAGAACAGTCTAACTGTTAAGGAACCCATTGGAATCGACCTAACCGGTATAACAGTATGTAACAAAAGTTTTGTGAAAAAATTACACTCCAAATTTTATATATAATTGTTGTTTTATATATACCATGTTAAAATTGCCAGAAAAAAAATTTAAAAGATTTTATACAAACTTAAAATACGCAAATCTATCTATAGGTTAGTTGAACAGATACCCGAAACGTGAAATTTACTATTTACCGAACTATACGGGATTGTGAAGAATGTGTAGTATGTATTAATTTACCAAAAAGTAGGCGACCCGAAATTTGTTCCCAAATCGAATCAGCAGACTCATTTAAAGTGCTCAAGACAAAGTTAGAACGTCATCGCGCAAAGGAACGCGACAGTTTAGAATTTTAAAAATGATTGTTAGCAAAACTTTAATCAGAAATGGATGATGAAGCTTCTTGACTGGATGGGTATATGGAAATAATGAATTGCAGTTAAAATACTTATTTAAATTTCGGTGTCTACTGGTTTCGGCATCTCCTATGCCTTCTTCATGAGGTCGAAACCGGTAGAGGCCGAAATTTAAATAAATAAATATTTTCACTGCAATCCAGTAATTCATTATTTCCATTTAATCAGAAATATTTAAAATTTCGAAAATAAATAATGCAACCAGATGCTGCAGAGCATTAAAGAGATAACATTTTATAGAAAACAGAGGGAGAGTAAAATTCCCCAAATGTTTCTCAGGTAGGACTGTTTGAAGACTTTTGAGCATTTATTAGCAGTAAAGTATACAATATTGGCTGGTAATACCAAAACGAACAACAGTTACAAACAAGAATAATTTGGCGATCCAGAAAGTAGATTTAATACCGTCCAGAGACAAATATGACTAGATATTAAAAAATTGCGGCGCATTGAAGATACAGCGTTGTAAAATTAGATTTCTTATTTCTTTACTTTATAGAAACAACCCCTTATTTCAACGTTTCATTAAAAAAAGTCTATTTAATGAAGAGGTCTAACTTTTTCTCAAAACTTTTGTTACATATGATGTTGATAATTCGCCAGCATTGGCGAATATGTATTTATTTATATTTGTAGCTTACCATAAGTAAGGAGTATTATTCTGAGATATCTGATGGTGCCTGTAGCTGTCAACTTGCTACTTTAGGTCTTATTTTTTAATAAGAGTTATTTCACGTTCATTTAAATTCTTTGCTGGATAATATCGCCATTTCTATTCATGACACAAAAACACGATATTAGCTGCATTTTAGCACAATACTTCCATTTCCACAACTCAAATGTATCCCACTGCCACTTGGCTGGGCTGGGAAAGTCTTTCCGCGACAAAGAAAAACCTTTCTCCTTTTTATTTCTCGTGCTCCCGCAACTTTCCATCGAATCTATATATTTCAACCGCAACGCTTGTCCGGACACAAAACGATTTTTTTAACGACTTAAACGGGAAATGTTGCGGCAGTGCCACATTTTTCTCCTATCGTCGAAGCCCTTTTACACGTTGTTTATTTTTATTATTCCATTCCGGAAGACAGGCGTTTACAAATTTTGGTGTATCGTTAAACTCAATAACATACCGGAATGATCTTTTCCTCTACTTACAAATCAAAAGAAGACAGCAATACAGAAAACGGAGAAGAATGGGTACAATAATTCTTCTCTAAGACCCGGTATTTTCATCCCTGGTTAAGCTGTTATTTAAAACGAAAAATATAGGATCGGTATTATAGCATGAGTCATACAAATTATTTTTTGTACAATCGGACGCGAACTAAATATTTCGCAGACTCAATACAGGCCGCAAAATTTGATGTAACATACGATCACTTTGACACTTGAGAATTGACATAACGGATAATATAACGTTTCTAAAATATGACAACAATAAGTTTCTTGGTTTGTTTTTTAAAATAAATACAATAAATATTGTAAAATAGTTAATTTAGAAATAACTTTTTCTTTTTTTCAACCATTTTTAAAAACTAATTGTTTTGTTTATCAAATGTCAATCACATCAACGCCGCCTTTGTATTTCAACAAATTTAACTATGTATTTAAATACAATAAATTTTGTACGTACATATTTGTACGGTTGCACAAAAAATAGTGTGTACATCTTGCTCGCGAAATCCTTTAGCGCCCTAGAGGTTGTCTTGCCTCCTGCCTAAAGAGTGATTATGCTGTCTTTTTATACAAACAAATAAAATAAAATGAATATTATATCATTATGGAATATTACCCATTGCTGGGTGTTCCAATCTGCTTTGTACACAGATATCGGTAATGATGAAATATTTGTACCGTGCGGGCACTTACCAGGGGACCCCAAATATATTGTTATACAAATAGGCTACTATTATTAATTAATGGTTATTATACTTTATTTCAAAATGAGCTAGAGTAATAACTCAATTCGTCAAAGATATTCCAGTGGCACGTCAATAATTGTTTGTTAAGGGATAATCGAAAAATCTGAATCGGCCGTTTCAGTTTTCAATTATTTCTTCGAGATCAACTGAAGTCGCCCTACAATGAAATGAATATAAATTTTTATAAAGAACTTTCATTTCTAAATAATATAAATACATAAATAAAACCCTTTATTGCAGAATATTTTGACTAGAGTTGTTAACAACTCAAATCATGAAAGTTTACTTCTTCACACAGAAATCAAACGGCTATCCTGAGGAATGATGCATTCCCACGTATTGATTCGTTTCTTTCAAAATGAAAACACTTTATTCGCGCAAGATCTTAAAAATAATATACAGGGTAAAAATGTAGATACTTTAACTACGAAGGGCAAATTGTCAGCATTTCATAAAAAGATTATTCTTTGGAAAAGGCGAGTAGCAGAAATTAATCTGAAGGTAATGGCTGGTACCACAAGCCTTGTTTTAACTACAACGATGTTTTAAGAAATGTCAAATTTCATTTATTTAATATTAATAATAAATAATATTAAACTCATCAAAATATGATTTTACAGCAGAACATAGTTTATATTCAAACAAATATTTTTAAAAAAAAGTGCTTTTAAACGTAAGGGTGAAATTAAATATTGAAATTTGAATTTGACATTTCTTAAAACAGCGTTTTAGTTAAAATCAGGCTTGTGGTACTAGCCATTATCAATTTACTTTTTCTATTATTTTAATTAATAAGTGTTCTGCCTAAATTTCTTGATCACAAAAGTGTTCCGCGGTATTGAAATCGTTGGGAACCACTGCTCTATAACAAGGTAAAGGTTTATACCGAAAGGTCGGTTTTATAAGAATAAATGCAACATAACTGAGATATTGAGTATTTGTTAACACCTATACACCACAGTCGAGAAATTTACCGCCATTATATTATGTATTTGTAAAAGTTTGTAAACTTAAAAGTAAATTATGAAAAATATTGTTTCAAAGTTATATTACATGAAAAATAAATCAGTCAATGTCATGTTTGATAAAAATAACTTTTGTAAAACAAATTAATAAAAAAGCAATTTATAATTTGCGAAATGCAGCGCACGCGAAATCTCTTAGTTGTCGAGTTAACAAAGATGTCAAGCCAGCTTTCGAATATGCAGACGCAGCTTTGGATTTGGCAACCTCCTCCTCCTCCTCATTGTGCGTGTTCTCGGATCAATCTCACATGACGTGGAAACAATTTATACGACAGTTAAATCATTTCAGTGAAATAATTACCATCATTAGATGATGAAATGCCGACAATGATATAACAAGCTACATCACTCTAAAGTCGCAGGCATCTTGTGAAAATTTCACTATCTGTTATTTTATAGAGCTTTAACTTTTGATATGAAGAACAGTTTGTCAAGCTGACAAGAGTACGCAGTCGAGGAAATGACGTGCAATTTGCAAACATAACAATTGATAGTGGCGAAGCAGTGTGGAGCTGAAGATGGAGAAATCCGATCTGTTTGAGATGGCGAAGTTTCAGTTAATGATGGTTATCATGGAGAGTGCCGTAATTACTTATTCACTAGCGCTTCCTTACGAGCCCGAATGGAACTCTCTACTCCTCCCAAGTGTGGGAATAAAAACCATTCAACATTGAAATCTACCAGAATGGCTCATTAAATAATTTAGTTGTTTCAATTGAGGAGTTCTTGGCAAAAACAACCATAGACTGTTTCAAGTATTTTACTCACAAGTTATTACATTTTAAAGTTTGGGGGTTTCTACAAAAACGCCCTATAAAAAAAACTAATTAATATGTAATTATTGTTCATCAAGGTTTAGTTATTAATTAACATCCAGTAAATTAATTATCTAAAATTTAAACATGATCCTGAGTAACATTAAGTTACAGAAATCCATAAAAGTAAGGAAGCTAGAAAGTTTTTTCTTTGATTATCTAAAATTCAATTCAATTGATTTTACATGAAAAATTTTAAGTAACTTTTAGTAAAACAAAATTGTTTCGCTATAATATGACGTTCGATAGTTTCGTATTTGTCATTTGCTATTTTTGCTAATGGTTTTAATGTTTAGAAAACAAATGTTTTTCAAAAAGAGTTGTAAATTATTACTCTTTAAATGACAATTTAATATGTATTCGTCACTTGTCACTTTTAATGGAAAGGAATCAGAAAAACAACCATATACCGAATAATCATCAAACAGAAAGTTTTTTTTTTATTATTGAAACATTGACATAAGGGATTGTTCCTATAGATTACGGAAATAAATCTAATTTTACAACACTCAAAGACGACCAATATCTTCAATGCGACAGTTTTTTAATACCTTGTCTCATGTTAAATCTACCTCCCGGCTCGTCAGAAATATTCTTGTCTATAACTGTTGGTTGTTTTATTATTGCTAGTCGTTATTGTACATTTTTTTGCTAAAAAATGCCTAAAATTCTTCAGTCGCACTGAAACATTTGGGGAGTATACTTTCTCTGTAGCATCTGAAGATTTGCTTAAGCTGGGCCGCAGTATATTTGGTTCCATTATTTCTTATTCGAAATTTTAAATAATTTCTACAGTCTACTGATTCGATTTGGGAGCAAAAGTTCGGGTCGCCCACTTTTTTGGTAAATTAATACATACTACACCTTCTTCATATTCCCGTATAGTTCAGTAAATAGTCGTCTATCCAATATTTTAATTCCCAAAAATATTAACTATTTTAGTATAGATAGATTTGCGTATTTCAAATTTGTATAACACATCTTTCAAAACTTTTTTCTGACAATTTTAACATGGTATGTTATAAAACAACTATTATGTATTTATTATGTCCAGTGGCAACTAGATTAGACCTTATTTAGTAATAAAATTTGGAGCGTAAATTCTCAAAACTTTTGTTACATACGTTACTGGAATTACATATTTTAAAAAATATCCTAGTTTTTCAAAAACAGATGACTCGAAATATTAGAAATATAGGTGACAACTCTGTGAACAGCAACAATAAACGTGGATAAACTAGCGTATCTAGAAGTTCCTGAAGCCAATCTGATATAATTTACATAAATTGTTGAGACATTACCTACCTATATATAATTAACTTCAAAAAATTAAATTACAAATAAATTTTGTCTCTTTACTTCTAACTATCCGCTATCATGACTTATTTTTATTTATTATTATATGTTATTATACATATAATAAATTCTGTGCAATTTTTGTACAGTATCCTGTTCAAAATATCGCGCTGTGTAAACTGCGCTTTACAAATCAAAAAAAGGATTTGTAAGTTATGATTATTCGACAAACACAACAGAAAATAATTCACAAAATAAATATTATAGCAGCGTCCATATATCTTTTCTGTTTGGCTTATTGATATCGAAAAAATATTATTGTGGAACCAGTGTACATTTGTCAACATTCATTCCTTTTGCTCGAGCAAAATCAATAATTTAATATTGAAATCCTTTATGCTGTAACAGCTTTCTTCAGATGGCTATGAAATGTCAAAAGATATTCATTTGTCATTTCGTCTTCGGCGACGCCGACTTGGATTAGAAAAATGCATTCTGATTTTTTGAAGTCTGTGTAATAAAATATCATTTAATAACGCGGTTTATAGGGGACTCGCTTATATAAGTTGACATTTGTCAAATTTATACATCGTGGCACATATTTACGAATCAAATAATAAAACCATATTCGAAAATATACATAATGTACACAATGTAAGATACAACCACCACTATAGACATATATTTAATGTCACGTGGCAATATAAATATATAAAATAAAAATCTGATGTGACCAACGCAATACCTCCCGCTATTTAATTTTTATTAATTTAAATACATATACCTATGGGGTCTCGGGGCCGCGTGCCTGAATGTCTAGTCGCAAATCTGGGGAAACGGATTCATTCCCTACCAACATCAAATATTTCAAATTTTAAATGGCACAAAATTGACCCCTGTGGTGCACTCTCCACGCCACAAATGAGTACCCGTGAAGCGATTCTTGGTAAACGCCCGGACGATACAAATATATCATTATCATTACCGAAATCTGTGTACAAAGCAGATTAGCACACCCAGCAATGAATAATATGCCATGATGATATATATATTATTATTTTTATATAAATACATACTTGTATATTAACTAACGCTGGAAACTATGTCTATTAAGTCCCTGTCCATATAACAATTTTCTTTTTAAAACGTTACTATTATTAATTTGTAATGATTATTTTTTTGACAGTAACATTTATCTGTCAGTTACATACATTTGAAATATGAACTGTGTAACTAAGAAATTGGGATTTATAAAATTGATTATTTTATTAATTAATCCATAAAATAAATAGAAAAATTATTAATGCATAGTTGTAGAAAATTCAATAATCTTTAATTTTTATAATAACAGAATCGCGAAAAAATATTTAAAGTTATTTTTGGAAAAAAAACTATTTTGAGCTTCTAGTAAAGTGCGATTTCCAGTTATTCGATTTACACCAAAATCTAATGGCTTTTTTCCATATTAGAGTAAGGTCGAAATACAAGGTTTCAAATTTCTGCGATTGACAGTATTTGAGCTAGAGGGCTCAGAAATTCACACTCACACACTTACACACCCACAGACATCATTGTGAACATGTTGAAATCGGATTCTATGGACCTTGAAACGTAGTCATTTATCAAAATCTCGATATACGATTTTTAGCATGATTCCTATATCTCCCTTACCAATGGTAGCGGGAGATAAAAATCCGTTTCAGAATCTCTAATTTCACGCACTTGTTACAAAAATACCTATTACAATTCTGATGGTATATTTCAGGATTGATACTCATAACTGTCAACTTAAGTATCGATTTTAGAGTTTAATGAAATATCATTTTATAGCACAATTTATGTTGGAAATTAGTGATTAAAATCTCGTGAATAGTGTTATTAAAACTAATATATTAAAGAGTACAATACATCATGTAACTATATGTAATTTTTTCATGATATCATTGGCATGAAATCTATAATAACCTACATACACGTTTATTGTAAATCACTATTTTGTTGTTATCGCTTTAAAATCTTGAACAGCAAATATTGTCCGTAATTTTGTGAACAAACAAAATCAATAATTTAAAATGATGCTATTAGGTACATACATGTTTTCCGCATATGCGTATATTTCAAAATGAGGATAAAGGATAGGATAAAGCAATAAGAGCTTTTAGTCGAGAAGTAATAGACGTCTTTATGCCTCTCATAATTGTTATTCTTGTCATTTATAATGTAATTTCGTTTATTTTCTTTGAAAGTGGAACATGGTTTTAAAATGGAAACTTTTAAAACTCATTTTCCATTAAATGAAAATTAGTTTTACTTCTAGTTTATGCTCTAAGAGCCTGTGAGACTTGAGAACATGATTTGTAACTCTTATTATTCATCTTGGTAAGGGTTAAATTTGCTGTTGTATTCATTTCTTGTACATATTTTTCCTATTGTTTATATGAAGAAAGAAAATAAGCATTATAATTTATTTTGTCTAAAAGAAATAACAAAAATTGAGATATCATAGTAGATAAAAAGATATACGTGGTGCTTTCTCCTTGTTAGTTTTAAGAGTCTATGAGGTGACGCCTGGTAAACGCCCTTCACGGTATAGATATGTCGTCATTACTGAAATCAGCAATCGGGAATAAGTTGGTTAATTCAATGGATGAAGCTGTTGGCACTCGATGAAACATTAGAAATTATTAAAATAAAAAATAAATTGAACTTTATTGTAGTATTTCGCCAGTTACGGTATCTTCAGAAGTACTGAGGATGGTTGCGACACGAATCCCCATGGATTCCATTGACCATAATAAAGAATTAAACATTATTATAGACATAGCTCGCTCAAACGGTTACAGTAGTGATATTATCTACAAGTTATATCACCAAAGCGAAAGAAATCATAAAATCATTTTTTGATTACAGTAGACAATAGTGAAAAAACGAAACGGAGTGTTTTATAAATTATTGAATGCTTGGCTTGCCTTGAAAAAGCTTGGAATTTCAAGACAAGCCAAGTTTTAGTTTCGTCAAACCAAGGCTAAGCCAAACATTTTTAAGCTTAAAATTTCAAACTAAGGAGGCCTTTGAAAACAAGGTTTTCTAAACATTTTATAAGAATTGTTGAATATTCCGTAATTTTATGGAGATAACATTTTTTTTCAATTCTTCGGCACGTTTGTGCGAACTGAGATTCAGAAATGTATAGCCTTCATTATATCTGCCAAAAAAGTTGCAAATCGGATTTATTTATTTCGTATCCAAGCCATACGATTACAATATAATAGACATAAAGTACATAAGAGTAATGACAGATACATATATTCAAGGATATTATTACAACATAATCCCTCAGGATGAGGGTACAAAACTGTAGTCAAGAATGTTAATACAGTAAAAACAATTAAAGACATCTGATATATCATGAACAAATTAACAAAGTGGTATACATTTCTTTCCCTCATTTACAATGACTACAAGCGTGTGCGATAAGGATGGATATAACACGCTTGTCTTTCCTAAATTCATATTGTTTCGACTAAGTTAGGACATTCCCTTTTAAAACGATGCTCGTTGTTAACAATACTTTCGCTGTAGCGTAAATTTATTTTATTATTCAGATATATTACCTTGATTCATAGCCGTATGAATAACGTTATTTTCTGAAACTGAATCAGTATCTTATTTTTCACATATTTAGTTTTACATTTATTAATGGCTATTCCCTTATTTTTATTTTATTTATCTATATTTGGCTTATAATTATAAACAAATGTTAGCCAGAATCAAAATTTGTTAACCGTAACAACGATTAAGTTTTGTTTAACCTAGTTTTGTATCCTAGGTTCTATATGAAATACGGCGTACTTTATTCTAATTACAAATTTTGTGTTTATTTTTCATTAACGGGCACTACATTTACTACAGTTAATTAATCTTCCGTCTGGGATATTCTGTTCACAGTAAAGTCTGGGAATTAAAAATATGGATTTGAGCTTTTAATAAAACTGTGGACAAAAAATTATAATTGTCTATTTGTATTATTATTATTAATTAGGTGAGGACTTTGAGCGCTAGTCACGTTTGTCACTGCGGGCTATAAAATCTATTGTAACATAGCTCTATTTTAGTCAGCAGTACCACTGTTCTCATGAAGCCATATACTGCTCCAGGAGTCAGTTTCCCAATCTCATTTGCCGTGAGATATCTTTTACCTATATAGTTTAGTCTATTTATGGTCACGACTGGATATTCACACCCAATGTGTTCTGAAGTTTCTTCGTTCTCTTGGCAGTCGACAGACACTGTTTTCAGCTATACCAGCCTTACATAGATGGTATTACAGAAAACAATGACCATTAAATATGCCTGTCATAATTGTAAGGTCTTTTTGGCTGAGAGGGGGAAATAATTCCTTCAACTGACTAAACCCCGGAATTTCTCTGCAATAAAAGCTATGGCTGATGCCTCCCAATTTTTGTTCTCCTTCTTTATATGAATTTTCAAGAGTCCACAAGAAGATTCAACCCCGTAAAACGGCATTTTGGCTCTCTTTTTAGCGAGCATATATGCTTGCTAATGGCTTAGAACTCTCTCATGCCCCGGTAGTCGCCACAAAATGACGTGAATGTGCAACAGACTAGTTTTGACTCACAAGTGGCGGCACCTACTGCCTTTAGAGCAACCCGACTTAGCTACACAATAAGATATATCTTGAGAATTATTAAGTTTTGAAAAAATCTAATTACACCACGATAATCTACGTAAAAAAACATATAAAAAACATTTAAACATTTTTTCAATACCTCTCATATAAGCGATATACAAGGTATTTTCAAAACAAGCGAAAATCAAGTTTTAGCCTGTAGCTCAAAAATAAGACGATAGAAAATTCCTGTGGTACCTATTAAAAGTGTCTCAAAAAGTTGGTCCATAAAGACCTACATCATTTTTCTGTTGCGTGCATAATAAGAAAGTTTTTCATATAAGTCGAATTTGTTCCATCCCATACATCTTCTTGTTCATGTTATTCAACATGAGTATTTCTCGTTGCTCATGTGTCAGACAGACGCAGATACATTGATCAAAGATGAAATTAATTCCGTTTGATTATGTTAATTGGTGGAACGCAGCAGCCTAGTAGCACCACTGCGATTAATGTTCCGTTTGATTGTTCCTTCGAGTGTAAATTAATACTTGTCAATGTGTTTTGCTCCAATGAGCAAAAGGGGCAGGGAGTTTTATTCCTCCAAGACGGATATTTATAGACAAATTATACAGTTTTCAGAAAATCGTTACACGGGAATGAAATTTCTTAGGGAAATTAGTTTAATTATAACTGGTGGGATGGGCATTAATCCAGATGCGTTTCAGTTTCAAATGAGGTACATCAAAATTTATTTTAATATTTTATTACTAGGGCATGTTAATTAAAAAATATTACTACCGGTCAGGTGTGAGGATGGTTACCAAGTAGCCGAAACCGGTCACCTAATTATGTGATAGAACAGTGTGATCAAAAATTTTATGGTTTTTTGACCCTCCCTCCTAATTTACCCACTAGCTGTTTTGTTAGAAAATATTTTTTATAGCGAGGATGATGAGTTCTAGACACATGAAAACTTATAAGTGATGATAAATTGGAATCCATAATAAATATTATTGAGCAATTTATAAATGGACAAGAAAGATTGCAAGGTGCGTCTGTTCTCTAAAGAGACCATATCTAATTTGGATAAAGTAGAGATCTAATAAAAGTCATCCTAGCTTAAATTTGCCCCAGCAATATCATGTAAATTTACGCTGTATAACTTCAATTGCTCTTATGAAGTTTTGTACAGTGGATTCCAGACTAGAAAGCAATATTCCAATTTAGCTCGAACATAGCAATTAAATAAGGATTGAAAGGTCGAGATGTTTCGAAAATCACGAGAGTTTCTTATAATAAACCCAGGATTTCTATAACTAGATGTAAACAAATTACTAATGTAAGGAGAGAAATCTAACTTTGGATCAAATAAACCCCTAAATCCCTTTTATTGCTGACTCTTGATAAAATGGTATTGTTCATAGTGTAGTTGAATATCATTAAAATTTTGAAATATTGAAAGATAGTTGCGATTCAGATGACCAGGCCAAAATATTATTATCGTCGTGCTGAATTTCGAGGCAATATCTCACGGTATTGACTATTTTATATATTTTCATGTCATCAGCCTAGAGTAGGCATTCAGAAGAACTAATACAGCTAACTATATCTTTTATGAACAGTTTAAATAGCAGACGGCCAAAATTTGAACCTTATAGAATTTAACTTGTATTGTAACTATGTCTTTCATCCATAGTTTCCAAACTATAATTTATTGTTTATTATTGTTCCTTGACGGCGGAACTTAATATTTCACTTAATTTATTTTACATCTCCATAAAAGAAAAACTTCAATAATCGTTATTCATCAAAAGTGGTACACAGCACTAGCGGTGAAATTTAACATTTTTCTTTCATTCTTTCGCGGAGAACTATCCCCTCAAAACAATATAAACAGTTTGTTAAACGGGTAACAGTAGTGAGACATTAAAAATGCATCCTGCCATTTATAAGTCGTGGGACAATATAATTGCTACCTGTTATAATAGTTGCTAAACATGTAAGTGGTCTATAATATTTATTTACATTTTTTCCTTGGCCACGAACTGGCTTGCAAAAAAATCGCGTAAATATTTTTTCCTTCCGTCACCTATAGGTAAGGAAGGTATTGTCTTTGGTTAAAAAATTCGATGGAGAGTTTTTCATGAATAAGCACGTTTTAGAGTCCCTACAATACGAATTTACTGTTTTTACGATGATGTGTGTGTGTGTGACAAAAATTTCTACTTCGATAACTCCAATACTACAATTCCAAAAGTTATAATTTATTCTTTCATATTCCTGTTTCATACGTCCATATGAAAAATTGATTAGATTTTGGTTATGATTAGTTAACCGGAAGTACCCTAATTTGACGATTTTATCGGTATTTCTTGAAAAAAACGCTGTTAAATATCATTTTTTGACCTTTTACGTTATTATAAATAAAAGAATATGTTATTCTCTATTCGATTTAATTATATTTTTTCTTCATATTCAATGAATTTAAAGATATAAAATAATAAAGAAATAACTTGCAACCTAATACTGCTAAAAACTACTAAAATAATTTAAGGTGGCAAAAACAAATCACACAAGGTAATACAACAGATTATAGCCATAAGCCAGTTCAGCAGATTATTATGTTATGTTATAAATTTAATGCTACATATGTTTTTATTTTCTACTTCTTACTTTAAGAAACATACTGTTTTTTTAAGAGTAGTTCAGTTCAGTACGAGGTAAGGTCAGTTCATTTCTCCCCTAAAAATAAAACACCCATAGAATAGTTTTGCAAAAAAATTCTATGTGGAATTTGTACAAAATACGTAGAATTGACGGAAGGTATTGTGCTGGCCACAACAGATTTTTTTACGTGATTTTTAACTTGTCAATGTCACTAGCGTGAATAAAGATGTCAAAATTACAGAAATTCAAAAACATAGGTACTTGGTTATTCTTTCATTTTTCTGGAATATGTAATTTAATCGTAGATAAATCTCGAGTTAAATTAACCAGAATGATAAACTTGGTCCAAAATAGATCAAATAGTGATGACAGTGACAACATTGTCAATTTTTACATTATTTATATAGCTAAAATTTATAAAAATTCGGTTATTTGATTTTTAAGGTGTGCGCGATTTTTTGCAAGCCAGTGATTTCTCGGACAACAATTACAGTAAATTAATAAGTACCTAAATAATAATTAAATTCGATGCAGTAACGCTTGCGGCTTCATCATTATCAATTTTTCTTACCACTATGCCCAAATCAGACACAAAATTAAAGATAAATGTTAGGGAATACCCAAAAAATGATAAATGTCGACATTATTATTTGGTTATACTTTTCCTACTCTGTTTATACTTCTTCAGTAACATAGCAATATAAGTAACGTAAATTGAAAGAAAATAGTAACACCTGAATAATACTTTTGACACATGTCAAATTGACCGTATTTATACATATTTAAGCTTAAATCGTCGGTAGCGCGAAAAATATAATAAGCAACACGGAATGTGCATACATGTTAACATCCTCGATAATTAATACGCCTCGGCTTCAAATGTTAAGACGAAATTACATTCCTTGTAGCTTAAATAACTATTTATCTGTCATTTGAAATTAAGTTGGAACTTATTTAATAAACTTTTTAAAGATTTTTTTCAGTTTTTTGCGAAATAGAACACCCGCCATTCTCACCTGATTTGGCAATGTCCGACTATTGGCTATTATTTGGACTTTATAAAATTTTCGGAGTAGAAGGTTTTCGACTGAAGAAGAGATTGATGCTGCAATTCACGATTATTTTGAAAATATTCCTAGAGAAGATTGGTTCGGAGCTTTTAAGAACTGGAAAGAATGAATGTTGAAGTGTATTATTATTAAAGGCAACTACTATAATAGTACATTAAAACACAAGTATCATAAGGCAATCTGTTAACGTACGAGTCCAAGTTTGGAAAACGAGCCGCTAGGCGAGTTTTACAAAGGACGAGTGCGTCAACAGGCCTTATGATACGTGTTTTTTATACTATTTTTTCTATGGAGGTAATTTTACGATTAAATTTATTTAAATTGCGACGTCAAATTATGACTAGGTATTTTTTGTTAGTTATGTTTATGTTGGTAACGCTTCCCGCTAACAATTGAAATTTCATATTTTGTTCATCTATTGATTAATTAGTGTATTGCAAGGTGTATTGTATTTATGATTCAAGGTCTGATTCTGGTTGTAAAATTAATATTATATTTCTTTCTAGTCCTATCACCTAAAGAAAGTATAAAAATCCATAATTAAAAGTAATATGTTGAAATATTATCAACAATTTACCATTTTGAGGTTACCTGTCATCTGTCAGTTATGAAAGCATAACTACCAACTAGAGAACATAAAAGGCGCCAAAAATAGTACGCTTATAGATCTTCTAAACGTCGTGTTTGCAGTACAAAACAGTGCGTTTATAGAAACATAAGAACACCGAAATAGAAAATAGTACATTAAAACACAAGTATCATAAGGCAATCTGTTAACGTACGAGTCCAAGTTTGGAAAACGAGCCGCTAGGCGAGTTTTACAAAGGACGAGTGCGTCAACAGGCCTTATGATACGTGTTTTTTATACTATTTTTTCTATTGAGGTAATTTTACGATTAAATTTATTTAAATTGCGACGTCAAATTATGACTAGGTATTTTTTTATTAGTTATGTTTATGTTGGTAACGCTTCTCGCTAACAATAGAAATTTCATATTTTGTCAACTATTGATTAATTAGTGTATTGCAAGGTGTATTATATTTATGATTCAAGGTCTGATTCTGGTTGTGAAATTAATATTATATTTCTTTCTAGTCCTATCACCTAAAGAAAGTATAAAAATCCATAATTAAAAGTAATATGTTGAAATATTATCAACAACTTACCATTTTGAGGTTACCTGTCATCTGTCAGTTATGAAAGCATGACTACTAACTCTAGAACATGAAAGGCGCCAAAAATAGTACGCTTATAGATCTTCTAAACGTCGTGTTTTCAGTACAAAACAGTGCGTTTATAGAAACATAAGAACACCGAAATAGAAAAACATATTTAATATATAATTCTAAGAAATATGAACCGTGTGTCTTATTCTCAAAGCGTGACCCCTTATATTAGAAAATTGTCTACTTATTTTTACCATCTTACATCTCTTCTGACTAAAGCAAAATTGAAGATAGAAAATAAACTCCCTTCTTGCGCTATCCTACTATTTATTAGTATAGTTTTTATAGTATACTACCCCTTACCGTTAGTGTAGGTTTTGCACGCTAGATGGCGTTAGTTAACAGCCAGTATCTGGCTACTGACCCCAGTGATGCATGTGCATTGTCATCTGTGGTGCTTTATTACCAAGGGAGAACAGTTGCGAATCGAAACTGCGCTGGGAAATTAATAAACTCGTGTTGAACTTGCTTTCAACTTCAGTTGTAAATGAGGCTGTTCGCTCTCTCTATTACCTTATCTATTTTCTATATACCTGTCCTTCTCTTCGCTCTGTGAGTTCAGACGGATGGGAACTTCATGTTTAATAATATTTGATTAATGTGCAACATTATATGAAGTCTCTACGGAACAATAAAATATACAAGTGATGTTTCAAACGGTACAAAACAAACGACGGAAAATTAAAGCCCCAATTCTTATAATTTCGTTCTTTTTGTTGCTTCTGGGTGTGCCAATCTGCACACATGTCGGTAGTGATAATGACATATACATACCGTGTAGGCGTTTATTCGGAATCACCTCAAGGGCGCTCATTGCGGGCGTGAATAGTGCACCACAGGGATCTCTTTGGTCCCATTTAAAGGTCTAAATAGTTTTAGCGTCAAGTGGGATCGAACCCAGGTATCCAGATTCACTACCGGCCATGGCGACGAAATCCCATGAGTAAATAATTTTTGAATTAACTCTATGCTTGCGAAAAATTACTGCATACGTTTGCCACGGGTTTGTTACATCTTGTAAGGTTTTAGATGAAATAAAAAAATGAAGCAAGACATTTCGTCCTCGCATGTTCTAAATACAAAGCGCGAAGGTTCTTTTGTTCTCTTTACTGTCTTCCTGTAGGCATAGTACAGGGCCATGCGGTAGTATTTTGGCACCTAGAGAACATAATATTTAATTTGAAGAGAAATATTTACAAAACAGTGAATTTTTCATTTATTTAATAAAGAAGATGGATGAACTGGCTCTAGCTGCTTAACTGGTTGATTAGCAGAAGCCTATCAATCATAATATATGTATTTATCATCTCAATATACGGGCCGTCTTAAGATTAAAGATACAGATGCACTGGTGGCCTAGGGAAATTTTGTTTTTGAAAGTTGTTGTCTAGAGGGACTTCTCCTGTTTCAAAAGGATGGTCCAGCAGCTCTCTTCTAGGACGAACAGTTTGGCAATACCAAACCGAAGGCAGGGAATGTTCACTCATGACGTGTGTCTGCTTCAAGATAACACATATGTCCTCACAGCCTCAAACAACGCAAATCATCAAAGCTTAACTGGGCGATTTTGGATGGCATATTGTGGACCGTCCACTACACAGCCCCAATTTGGTACCGTCTGATTATCATCTCTTACTCCATTTACAAAAGAATCTGACTGGAAAAAAATTAAAGACGAAGATAAGGTAAAAGAGGACGTGGAACGTTGGATAAGGGATCAAACGGCAACCTTGTTCGACACTAGCATCAAAATATCGTGCTCCGCTTACAGAAGGTGAATGAAAATAACGGGGACTACGTAGAAAAATAGTTGAGATGTATACACCCTCCTGTCATTTTTGAAAGTATTTGTTTTTTTCGATTTTTGGTTGCCTATGTATCTTTAATTTTAAGACGACCCTCTTATGTATGTATGTATATCAGTGGGCGCCTTTTAACAAAAGGCGCCTGGAGCCGTTGCTCCTTTGTTCCATATCACCGCACGGCCCTGGCAGTGAGACAGGAACCGTTGCCTAATTTCATTTCCGGTTTTGGAAAAGAATAAATCTGATTCAACAGAAGCGTCTATAATATGTTCTTCTACATTTTCTGAGGGCTCAACATCATTATTTTGACATTGGGTCGCGTCCTCCTATTCCACTACTTCTATATCAGTAAATTTCCGTTAGTCAGGTCTCTTTTGGGAAACTTTTTAACGACTGAAGTACTTGTAAAACGTACTATGATATTACAGATAAGAAAGTACCATAGTCACTGAGAAATAACAAACAATGATAACGCGATACTTACATGCAGCTTTCAACTACAGAAAGGGAATATAAAAATAGATATGAGACATGTTTGCACTTGCAAACATACAAAAACAACAATATATGGACCAATGGGCCTCAAAGATCCGTCCGTGGCAAACGCGAGCCTATACTCTATAATACATTCCAACTGGTAATAGTGTGACAATTTTTTTATGTAACGCTATAAGTAATATATTTAAAAGTAGTTAAATTTCACATACACAAAAATTATAATTAACGTTTAAAAGATAAATGAAATTTAAAATTGGGCCTCTCATGCTCAGTCGAAGTTATAAGGTTTAATCATTAGTAATTTTAAGTTTTTCAGAATGCATTTTCTGGGAAATAATGTACTCTTTTACTCTGCAATTAGGCGAAAATATGTCGAATGTCTACCGAAAAATATAAGACCCAAAAGAGAGAAAAAAAAATTAAATACAATAAATAATAAAGATAATAGTTACTTGTATCTATTTTATCACACCCTTTACAAGAAAAATAACAAAATAGGAAAGTTTTGAAGGTAAATAAATAAATGAATTAAATATAAAGTTCCTACTTCCATTTGGAACTCAATCAACACGAAACCAGAATAGAAAAGTGGTATATTTAAGTGCTAGGCTCTCTGCTTTCGCTGTTAGTTGGCCATGAATGCTTTCGGGGCGAATACGAATACTCGAGGAAGGCGAAATCAGCATTGACACAATACAGATAGAGATAAGTCTAAGGGCAGCAGTCACGAACAGGCGTTGGTAAAATCAAACTTTACTCCCGGCCCGCTAAATTAGATTCCAATCCATTAATAGTTTGAGAGGTTCGCATTACAGATGGACGGACACGCGGTGGAAGAAAACTATTAGTAGGCTTTTAGTGTGACGTCATTCCCCCCGTGTTGTGTTTTAAATTAGATTGAAACTTGGCGAAAGTAAGGGCGCTGCGTTTTCAAAAATGCCAACTTGGATTTAATAAAAACAAGTGTAAAAAGCATTCGCAAACTTTCTCCAAACCAAAAAGATTTTCTTGTTGAAGTTTGGCAACCAAGGATTATCGATACATGCAGGAAATACTAAGCGAAGCCTTTCTTCCAAATGTTTGACTCTCAACGTATAAAAGTTAATCTTTCTCGATGGGCTTACCGCATTGCCCAATATTTCCTCACTTTCATAACTCTTCTTATCTCGGCTTTCGCCCGAAATATATAATATCTACCTTCCAACGAACGAAATATTGCCTTTTCGCTTTTACACCACCAACTTTTACCAGCTCTACAAATTTCCTCCTCGCCACTCGGATAAAACAAAGACGCCTTGGAAATTCTTTCATAACAATTTTCTCGTAAAAAAAGTCAATATATTTTACCAACGAGATATAATAAACGAAACACTTTGTTGACAACACATTTTCTTATACCTTCGCACCACAAATAAATAATCTAATATGGTTTATATGTAATAACTTTTAAATTTTATTGAAAAATACAAAAAAGCAGGATTTCCGAGAAAGCTTGCTAGAGTTTAGAATGAGCCCTATTTGTTTTATTATTTATTGTCACTTTCAATTGAACGTCATACTTTGATGATTTTCAATTTTTCCTAAAATAGATCGAAAGTATTGTCTTATGGAGACTTTTGTATCGCAGTATATCGTCGTTGGTTTAATGAAACCTCCTATGTGTTAATTGTTCCAGAAATGAGATACTGGCAAGACACTATTAAATACTTGATGTTGAATATTCTAGTGATTAAACTGTTTTTGTTTATCCAAATCTCCATTATTTTTTCTGAAGCGCTGCCTTTGAAAATTCAATAAATAATTTTACCTAATTATTCAATAAAAAATAATTAGCGGACCCTGCCCTCACCCCCGCGGGATTAACGCTTCGGATATGATGATTCAATAAAAAATAATAACTAGATAAATAGATTACTTCTATGTGTTATCTTTAAGGTAAGAAAACCTATATGCTGGAGTACTTTATGGTAACACATAGGGAGAAGATTAAAATCAACTGAATTATAATATTTAACTTTAAAAAATACTTAAATGATTAATTTCATCATAAAAAGTTGTAACTTATTGTTTTTTGAAATTAGTTGAAAATTACTTTTTCAATAAACAAATGAATTTTTTGTTTTAACGTCCTATAGAACTATGTTTGTACCACATAGTATCTTTCATTAAAACAACAACGATATATTATTTCAAAGCAGATATCATGAAACATCATAGAAAAAAAAATCTTCATGAATATTTCCGAAAATCATCATTCTTTTACAACCCACTCAAAGATATTTCCGAGGTGTAATAAAAACCTTGTCTCTTAGCAACCACCTGCACTATAACGCCACGTTTTTATTTGCAACGTGACGTCACAGCCTTCAGCCATCAACCGTAACTTTTACGCCGGTCGTTCTATTACAAGGAATTACAATATTCATTGAAAACAAACCTCAAGGATCTGTTGGTTTAGACGCCGACTCCGGCCATTCCGAGCCGGGCCGGGTACAGGATTGTACGGAAAGCAGACTGATGCTATCACAATATTGTGCCGCCGCAGGGAGTTCACAAGGACTAAGGTGGGGACCTCGTACAAGGATAGAGCATGTAAACGCGGTCTATATTACGTAAATCGTGAGAAATTTAACATATTAAGAACGAACTAGGTTAATTTGAATCGCACATATTACACCCAGCGTGAACACGAGAAACCGTATTATATGCGTCCAGTTTTTCTCAAATATTATCTGTCTCGTAAAATATCAAATTCTGAATTAATAGTTTTCAGACTTTTTAAATTTACGCGTTTGGTTCCCGAGTTGAAAGATATGGTAAAACAGATTTAATATGTTTTATTTCAAGAAATGAGCGTCAATAAACTGTATAATTACTAGAGCTGTGAGGATCCGACAAAACTTGGATCCGAGAATCCGGATTTTAAAATATCCGGATTCTCGTATATGCGACGTTCGGATATTGAAGCGGATATTCGAAAATTTAATTCGAATTTGGATCCGAATCCTGATTTGAATCCGGATCTGGACTTGAATCCGGATCTGAACTTGCATCCGGATCTGGACTTGGATCAGGATTCGATGTTTTGTATACGGATCCGTATCCAAATTTTTATTCTGGATCCGATTCTTCATTTTAAATGTGAAGGCTAACATCTGGAATTGAATTCAAATTCAAACTTCAAACCGTTAAAGTGGGCCTGTTTATCTAACACTAGTAATCAAACAGTAATACATTTTATAATATTCCTTTAAAATATCCAGGTAGTTTGTGCAAATGTAAAAAAAGGAATTTATACTTCCACAGAATCCTATATAAAGTAACATATTAATATGACATGAATTTCATTAATTTATTATGTGCTTTTCATGAGATCCGATGCTAATATTTGAATGTAAGGTTCTATACTGAGAATATTCAAATCCGCGAACTGATCCAGATATTGAAATTCCATATCTAAAATCCGATACTCATACTCATATTCGAATCTAAGATCCGATAATCAAATCCGTTTCCAAGATTCGATATTCGGTTCCGGATTTAAGATCCGATACTCAGATTCGGATCCAAAATCCAATATTCAGATTCAGATACAAAATCCGATGCTCAGATTCGGATCCAAAATCCAATACTTAGATCCGGATCGAAAATCCGATACTCAGATCCGGATCCAAAATCCGATACTGAGATTTGGATCCGAGATTCGGATAGTTCAACATTTAATTATCCGAATATCGGAGTGTTTTTGGGTCCGAAACCAAAACTATCCGGATCCGGATTTCACTATTAATAATTACTTGATTTGAAAGTTGAAGATTTACCAACTACTAAAAAAGTCATAATTGTTCATATTTTAATTACAATTTTCTACCCTAATTTTCGATTTACGTTAAGAAGAATTGAAGCAGTAAGATGAAAAAGGCAAAGATTCCACATAGTGGGCATTTCAAACTGAGATAGCCATTTTACATTACTTTCAAAGCCGCGTTACATGACTTCCAAAAGTAAAATATTCCTACATGGCAAATGTCTGTAACCAAGCCAACTGAATCCGAGTGAGATGTAAAAGGAAAATATTCCGGCAATATTTTCTTTCTTGCAATCAGTAATACATTAATAGTATATTATTCAATGAGCATATATTGTATGCTATTAGTCATGAGAATGAAGTAAATCATTCGAGTGAGTAATAGCCATTACATGCGAATAGAATACTATACTTTCTCCACAACTGTCAAATAATAACATGCTGTACTATTGTAAAATCAGAAATAACCTAACAAATTTTAGAAAATTATTTGTTTACAAACATAAACCGTTAGCGTTGATTACTAGGTATTTGTTTTAACAAAATTATGAAGTGATTTGACATTTAGCAGAAAATTTTAAACCGACAATTCAGCTACATTTTAAACTTAAGGAGAAAATAAAACTATAAAAAATGAAAAAAACTAGTATAATTTTGGCTTTTTATGTGGAAAATGTTGCTTATTAAAATTAATTTGTTTGTACTTTTTGTAAAGTAAGATATGAATTTGACATAACCATTGAATATGTTTAAGAGTAAGGATTTGTTGTATGATGTTGATGTTGTTCTTATTGTTATCGGGTTTATGCGAACCCACTAAGTGGGACACACGTGATTTTATGTACGTATATATTGAATAATATTATTCCATCGAACTGTCAATATTATTCAATTAGCGAATGTAACGAAGTCATTAAATGATAAAAAAAACGGTTGAATTATGGATATATTATTTGACAGTCGTGGACAAAGTTTTTTTAACATTGACAGTTTAATAACTATGATAATTTTTGACGAAAATGCAAGTATTTAGCATCACTGAAAATTAATTTAAATTATTTCCAGAAAATATAAAAAATATATGTGGATAAATTTCTCGATTTTGGCATAGTTTAGATTAACAAATACTCGAATTTTCAACCATACAATATTATTTATTCAAGAATAAATGCTGTACGACTGAGATATTATGTATATATTAATACCTAATCTAACCCGCATCGAAAAAATTACCTAAATATAAATTTATAGATTGTCCCGCGACTCGATTGTCATAGTTATTAGTTTATTCCTTAGGTATTTTAAGTCGAAAATACCTTATATACTTTTGTCTGAAATTCAAAATTAGATGAGTTTCTGTGCGATATTAAATTGAGGACCTCTTTGCAAAGACAACCTTAGGCCATTTTTTTTTAAACTTGAGATAATCATATAAAAAACTTTCTACCTTCCTTATTGTAGCTTCGAGAAAATAAATGGATTGTTTTTACTATTTTCAGTCATCCTAGTTGAGATGTAAAAGAGAAAGATTCCGCCAACTTTGAGTATAACATACTTACAGTACTTTTAAAATACTACAATGATGTAAGGAAGTGTTTAACTCATTTAATGTTACAAATTGTTATTTGTAAGTTTTCATGTAAAATGCTTATTTTTCTCTTTAATCAGTTTTTATTGATATCTCGGAAACTACCATTAACGGCACCTTTAGATTTTACTTCTCACTGTTTCAATTTGTAGTAATATGCATTTTATACACAAGTAAAACTGGACAACATTCGTTTAGCAAATACATAGTTCCCAATTTAAATCCTGGTGATTAAATTTTTCAGTTACCTGACAAAAGTAAATATCATATTATAATTAAACTACATATTCATATTAAAATTACAGTAATTTGAACTTAAATTTACTTATTTGTTCCAATTTCGTTAAATAAATTCTACATTTCTTAGTTGAAATTCTCGTTCAAATATTTGTGTAAAATTAGCGTAGGTAGAGTGAGCTTAACGTTTATCATAACCTAATCTAGGAGCATGTGCGAAGGGCAAAACGAAAACGAGAAATTAGCATTCGTATGTTATCCTCGGCAATCGCTAATGTAGATGTGACCTATTAAAATAAACATGTGTTTTGTTCCGAGAGAGGCCACGGTATATTTGGATTTGTAAATTTGCTTTTTGTACGAGGAAGATTGATTACATGTGCAAATGTTTCACCCATGTATATTTTCCTGAATTTATTCTCATTTTTAAAACTCTTATTTGCTTTGGTTTAATCTTTCTAGTGGATGATAATTTTTGCTATTATTTTTATTTCATTTTGCAACTTGTAAAGATTAAAACTCAATTTAAGTTTATAATTTGAGGATTAACTTTTAAAATCTTAATCATCTTTGTCTTTAAATATCCTTGACAAACATTAACTTATTTAGTATGAGACAAAATACAAGATGTCTATAAAATATATGGACATAGCTTAACCACAGATTCTTGGGCCTAAAATAAAACGATTTAACTAGTTTTAGCAAATATTCTGCTTTAAATAATAAAATAATAATTTTGCTCATAATACGGTAGCTATAATCAGAAAAATTCACTCTGTGGAGTCCAGCAATAAAATTATAAGTATCGTAATTATGACAAGGTGGCACATATAACTGTCATTGCCGCTCTGTTGAAATGAAGACATACATTGAATGGATTTCCGGCCTACCCTGTATAGTAATAGCTATTAACATACCTAGGATTGTATGAGGATCATAACTGCCGCAGGTGTGGGTTTGAAACCCGAACTCGTAGAACGAGGATTGAATGTTAAAGTATCCGGATATCGGATCCAAATCTCAGTATCGGATTTTAGATCAGGATCTGAGTATCGGATTTTGGATCCGAATTTGAGTATTGGATTTTGGATCCGAATCTGAGTAACGGATCTTGAATCCGGATTCGAATATCGAATCTTGGAAATGGATTTTGGTATCGGATCTTAAATTTGAATATGAGTATGATATTAATATGTTACTTTATATGTGTAATAATACAAATTTGTATTTTTTCATTCATCATTTACTAAATAGAACTCTATGGCAGTATAAATTCTTTTCTTTACATTTACACAAACTACCTGGCTATTTTACAGGGGTTTGCCTTCACATTCAAAATGAAGAATCGGATCCAGAATTAAAATTTAGATCCGGATCCGTAAACAAAACATCAAATCCGGATCAAAGTCCAGATCAGGATCCAAATCCGAATTAAATTTACGGATATGTGCTTTAATATCTGAACATCGGATTTCCGAGAAACCGAATATTTTGAAATCCGGGTACTCGGATCCAAGTTTTGTCGGATCCGCACAGCACTATTTTCTACCTAATTTGTTGGCGCTTGCTATTTTGTTTATTATACACAAACAATTTAGTGTCAAATTAAAATGACAAATATGGATTATTCGAAAGAAATATCGAATGAATTTGAGACTGAACAGGGCGAGTTAGTTCTACATAAGTCAAAAGACGTATACGAGAAAGAATACGAAAGTTTTGCGAATGGCGGTGTACAAAAAAATTGATTTATCGAACTTGTGTTGTTCGACATTTATCCATAAACCACAATTTTGAAATTTGAATAGCTGTTACCTGGCAACTGTATAGGCTATCGGACAATAAAATCCAAATTGCGCCCGCTTTTGAGGGCGAATAAACAAGTTTATAATTCCAAAATAATATTTTGTTTGTAACAATTCATTATGGAATGAAAAGTGCAGTTCAGAAATTTCCCACAATATAATTTATATTGAAATCTGTGTAAAATAAACAACCATGCCCAATATTGGGTGAAGTGGATTAATACTTACTTGTTTCTTTAGTTAAATAAATATTTTGTAATACTAATTCGCAATTAGTACGCCTAGCAATAAATTTCATGAAACGAAGTATCAATTGTGGTTTACACTAGGGGACTGATATTACCGCCTCCGAAGCAATATTACATACTGGAATTTATATACAATCACATACACGCGTAGTATGTTGAATATCTAGTAACAATTTGCTAACAATTTTCATAATTCGTGACAAATTGATACAAAATATCTAACATACCTGACATACATAACTAGGGGTGGAATATATTTATTAAATTCCATTTGAGTGTGAACAAAGATTATCAATTCATATATCTAAGTCTATTCTTTTATAGAAGTGCTCGTACTATTAACATAAACTAGAAAACCACGACACCAGG
Source organism: Harpalus rufipes (assembly GCA_951394225.1). Lineage (NCBI taxonomy): Eukaryota > Metazoa > Arthropoda > Insecta > Coleoptera > Carabidae > Harpalus > Harpalus rufipes. Next base: position 15,092,852 of record OX596284.1, on the reverse strand, counting down.
GCGACTTCAATCTCGAGTTTATAGTGCCGTCAAAATAGATGGCTATCACGCTGAATTACTTTTTGTATTCATGAGAGAGTAAATCAAGATTCGTATCATTTGAATTTACTTTATCCTATATTATAATACTTTTCATTTATCTTTATATAGCAGCGTAGCTTTTATTACTAGAATTATTCATTTCTTTTTGTAAAGTTTATGAAGCATTGTACAAAACTTATTATAAAGCGAACAAGATATTAGATCGTGAATCAAGCAACCCAAGTTCGAATATAGTAATGATATAATTTGTCTGATATAATTTAACTTTAATATATTCCAATTAAGAATGTAGCGCTTCGGGAAGCCGTTAACACTTATAAATTAATTTTATGTTTCCTGCAAGACGTAATTGACAGCTCTAAATAACAAAATTTGATAATTTTTAATGGGGTACTTACTATACCATAATCAAATTTTAACTATCTTAGATAAGAATGTGAAAATATACGTAAATTAATGAGTACTAGTGAAAGAATTTTGTTTAAATGTTAAATATTCTCAAACTACAAGTGCTTGAACTCGATTAATAATTAGGATGGCGTATTAGGTCTTTATAATTTAATTGGTTGCCCGATTTTAAAATCGAGACTCGCGTGCATTTTTCGCCCGCCTACCGTGAAACATCAATGGAAAAAACACTAGCAACATCCGCCGCCATAGTTTATATCACAATATTGTCAGACAATGGTCACATTGTTTCACTGTTCTGTAATTTATTAGGGAAAAATGGATTTGACTTATGTTAGTTATACTTAAAATAATTTCGTCCTGAATATAACGTATTAGTTTATATACCGGGTGAATGCTTAAAATCCAAACATAGCCCGTTACACACTAAAAAATTTTGGAGTGGTAAAATCACCAATACGGGTGGTATTTATGTTTGGTGTTAAATTCCACACTATAATTGGTTAAAAAAGAGTTTTTGTAGAATTTTTCATTTGGTAGAAATTTATACGTGTTAAAAATACCTGCATCACACAAATTTTGGAACAATAACTCCTAATATAGTAAAATTATGGACAAAAGCCAAATATTTTGTATTTGTATTACAACCTTGTGGTATTTAAGCTTTTATATTTGTTATTTTACAAAATATTATGTATTTCTACACGTATCTGTGTTGATATAATTATCTGGTGTATAAGTCTCTACACGTTTAAACTAGTCATTATACTACTATGCAAAACCTAGTGCGAGTCAGTGCGTTGTTCATAACTAATAAAAATTAATAATTAATATTATATCACTGGATAATACAATATTTTTTATTACGAAACCTTGGAGTACAAATTATTTTGATGAAAACTTACAAGCGTACACTATAAGTGAAAATTTTGTTCAAAATAATATAGTGGATTTACAACTGCTGTTTTACAAAGAACCTTTAGAATTGTGTAAAGTTAACAATAAAAATTATATTGTACCAAAAACTGTATATGTAAAAGTAGTTACATAGTTAAATTACGTATTTTTATGTATGATACATGTGTCAGCACAATATTTCTTATATTGGTTACATTGTAACAATAATAAATGAATTTCATAAATTACTATTTATTTTTATTTACACCCAAGTAAACCAATATTGGCAATCAACACATTTTCGTGTATTAATGTTCTAAAAATTTCGTTAAATTCAACACAAAAATTTGTTTTTTGATTATTAAAATACACATAAATGTGAATATAACACTTATGTTAGTGTTGATCATTACACTAAAATGTGAGTTTTATACAAAACATAGTGTTTTATTTCATAAGAATGTGTGTACTTTAACACAGATATTAGTGAAATGTTAACACATATTTCTGTAATATATTACAAAATATTTTAGTGAATTTCTACCAAAAGTAATGAACAATCTTCATTAAACTGAGTAAAAGTAATCAAACTTAAGTGTTAATTTTTTAGCCAGTTTTATTGGTATATTTTTACCAAAAGCTATGTTGGTATTTTTCACACTATTATTTGTGGACCTGTATAGAATATTTTTTGTGTTGAATTTAACACCAAATTTCTTAGTGTGTAACATGGGAAAATCGTTTTTCGCAGACTCGCCGTTTCAACTGACAATAATGTTCGTTAGCTATATTTTTTTAATATTTTGTAACATTAGAAATGGCTTGAAAAATAAATAAATTAATAAAATATTAAATACTAAAAAAAGTTAAAGGTTATAACGAATTCTGACAGATAAAATGTCAAACATTTGTTTGTCATTTTGTTCAAATGCCATCATGGTTACCGATATTAATAAGAAATTGTTTAAATTTAATAATTAATTTAAGGGTCTAAAATATTACAAATTTACATGTATTTGGTGTCATTTGATGCAGAATTTTTTATCTTATTTCTTTCAAAATTCATTTAACGCAAAAAACAACATTTTCATCATTATTGTCAAGTCTTATGTAGAAAGCATGATTATTTATTCCGGGTCACTGTGTAAAAGCCTTCTCTTGTTGTCGAATCTCAAGTTAATTAGTTTAATCAATAATCTAAATTAAATACCAGAAGTTCATCTCGAGTAAATTTACTTTGAAGTAAAAAATGTGAGCCTACATAAAATTAATTGCACGAGATATCGCGTCCATCAGTTCTGCACGCAAAAATTCACCTTAATCACCGAAAATTGTAATTAAGTCTGAATTAATTAAAATCCTCTGCTTTTTGCAGTTTATTCATTAACTATATTATATTGAAATTCTTAATTATGTTTTTATACTCGCTTTGAATATTCATTACTCTAACGCTAACGCAAAATTGGATCACCATGCGTAAAATTATTAACATGTTTTCATTATTACATACGAGGAAAATACACTTCGTTACTTGCTAATCTCTTTTTCCGTCCTCCAATATTTCTACGTTGTGGAGAAATGAGTAATAGAATTTCGTACATTGTTTTAAACCATAATACAATATAATAAAATATAGGAATAAAAATATGTAAAGATAAAAGACAAAAATATATATCCTTAAGCCGGGTTCAATTAAATGTTCAGCAATATTTATTGGTAAGAACGTTAATTAACATATGCTCCGACTACAATAACAAAATACGTTCGCCACAGTTTTAAGAAAAGGAGAAATTTTCGTTTTGTTATATTTGCAAATCGTAGACGGCAATAGTTTTAATGTTCAATATATAACAAATTTAATTGGTTCCAAACTTCCTCGCCAGGACAAAAATTTCCAGAAAAAGTATTTCTGTAATTGTAAACACTTATTTTATGAAAGATAACGATAATCCTAGATTTCAGTCAATTTTATTGTCATACCCAACTAATTTCGATACCACATGTGTCTTCTTCAGGAACTAATTTTACAGAACAAGAAAATTTTGTTTTTTATACAATAAAATACACTTAATCGATTATCAACATGATTTTTCTTAAAAGTTTGTAACTATTGTTGAAAATAGTGAAAATGTTTTTCTTTCCCAACATCTATCTCAACATCCTTATCTCTGCCACATTCATTTACTTTTCATTGATATTGACATCTGTCAATTTGAATTATTTGAATATATTAGCAGTTTCCATGATTAGCATAGCTGACTGATTTATGAAATTTAATATCTTTATAATTCTTTAACTCTATATCTATTGAATATGAAGTATAAAATGCAATCAAATCGTATAGAGAATAATATATTCTTTAAAATTTATAATCAATAAATGTCAATAAATAATATTTATCAGCGTTTTTTCAAGAAAAGTGAAGGTACTTCCGGTGAATCAATTATAACCAAAATGTAATCGCGTCTGCATATGGATCTAAACTCAAGAAATACCTAAAAATTATAATTTTTGGATTCGTGGTATTGGAGATATACTATTCGAAACGATCGTCACACACACACAAACGCACGCACACACACACACAAACACACACACACACACACACATACAGACGCCATCGTAAAAATAGTAAATTCGTATTCTAGGGACCCCAAAACGTGCTTGTTCATTATAAATCCAAAATCGAATTTTTTGACCAAAGACAATACCTTCCTTACCTAAAGGTGACGAAAGGTAAAAATATTAAATTATCTATCGTGTCAACACCCTTAACGACTAGCCATCAGTACAAGTTTGAACCTGTACAGTGAAATATACTAATTTTAAAAAATATTAACTCATTTTCTTTTGTTTTTACCGCCAAATTCTTGAAAAATGCAACGAAAAACCTTTTTATATACATGTTTTTAAATTATCTTTATGTGACTTTGATTTTAGTGGTTATTCTATTTTATGTATTGTATTTTAATATTTTTTTTATTATACAGGTGTCATTTATATTTTTAAATATTGTTATTTTGTTAATATCCATTGTGTCCGTTTATAAATTAATATTTGTTTTGTCATTATTTATATGCAGCATTTCAAGTGTAAGTCTTGTGTGCAAATTACTTTCAGCAACTAATATCTTAAAATTATTTTATAATACAAAATACACATTTTATGTTTACAAGACCTACCTGCAAGTTTAAATATCATAATAACAATTTCTGTTAGTGAACATTGTTAATTGGTACGGACGTACTAACATTCTACATATGCTAACAAATGTTAGCGAACATGTTAGTAAACACTGTTAGCTAACAATGTTCGCTTCAATGTGAACCACACAAGTATATCAACAGAAATCGCCGAAAAGTATCATATATGTTTTTAGCATTTTACACAGATTTATTTTGAAAGAATAGTAACATTTTCTACACTATTTTTTTTTTAATCTTGCACTACATGACACCTAAGAGAGTTGAAGGAGTAAAGGAGAGCACTGTACGTACTGTATTCCACCATCACCAACTTTTACAAGAGAAGTGAGGAACAGTCAGTCAACTGTAGTCTCTAAATGACGTCGCTGTGTAATAGTGTTCATACCACTGGCACTGGCCTATTAGTTAGTCGAGCAGTAAAATACTGATCGACAAAGCGATTCAAGTCATAGTAAAATATTTCTAATCGTAGTGCCACTTTACAGAAATTCTGATAGCATTTACCATTCCTCAGAGCGTTTTTCTTTCGTGTCATGGACTATACAAAAGTATAAACCTCCCCGACAGCAATATTCCTGCAATTAGATCCCAACACATGAAAAACTTCGATGCGCATTGCACCCTCTAACAAAGTTGCCTCGTCGATAAATTGCTTTTATTTTGCGAGCGTTACAGCTTGGCTAGGGGCAGCAAAATACCGGCCTTTTGATTGCATTTGCATAATAATAATAAAAGCACTGCAGCGTTTTATTTCTCCCATTGCCATGGCAATGCGTGGGGTTCGATACAACGTGGTCAAGAAATATTCAATTCAATTTTGTTCAAATTGCGTAGGAGGGAACCATTGTATTAGAGATGAAGATAATAATTAATAATTTCATACTGTATTGAAAGGAATATTGTAGGAATACATTGATTTTTTGTAGTCAAAGAATGTATTGTCACATAGAACAATGAAAAATTGAATAATATTTATTGTTTTTTACCTTCCGTCACCTATAGGTAAGGAAGGTATTGTCTTTGGTCAAAAAAATCGGTAGTGAGTTTCCATTGAATAAGCACGTTTTAGGGTCTTTACAATACGATTTTACTATTTTTACGATGATGTCTGTATGTGTGTGTGTGTGTGTGTATGTGTGTGTGTGTGTATGTGACCGTTTTTTCCTGCACGATATCTCCAATACTAGAATTCCAAAAATTACAATTCTTGCGTATTCCTCTTCCTTACAACCATATGCAGACTTGATTAGATTTTGGTTATAATTGGTCAACCGGAAGTACCCTCATTTGAAGATTTTAACAGTTTTTCTTGAAAAACTCAGTTAAATGTTATTATAACTTAAAGAATATATTATTGTCTATACGATTTGATTGCATTTTATATTTCATATTTAACAGATATAGGATTAAAGAATAATAAAGATAAAAAAATTCATATAAATTTCATAATTCAGCCAGCTATGCTAACTTAACCATGGAAACTGCTAATTCAAATTGACAGATGTCAGTATCAATAAAATGTAAATCAATGACAGAATAAGGGAAGTAACTCTAGTGTTAGAAGTTTCTGGATATAAGAAAGACGATTACATTGGTTTGAACATGTCATGAGAAGCGATGAATATATTAATAGAAGGTGGAAGAAACATAGGAAGACCAAATATAAGATGAAAAGATTGTATTGCAGAAGACTTGAGAGAAAAGGAACTGAATGAGGAAGACACGCAAAACCATAATGAGTGGAAGAAGAAAATAAAAAATAGCGACCCCCTAACGAATGGGAAAAACTAAAGAAGAAGAAGTAGATGTCAGTGTCAAGTGCAATTTGCATAGTTTGTTTATGAAATAACTTTACTGGAAATATAGCATCTTTTGCAAAAAAAATATGTATAGGGCGCGTGCCTTTGGCAAGCAGATATGGGAACCCGTATCAAAATGACAGCAATTAATTATGTCCATAACTGACAAGTGTCATAATTTTTCATTCAAAATTTCATGATTTTCTTATTTCATGTGGTTTGTTTGTTATCAGGAGAATGGAATTCAGTTGCCGAGAAAGGGAATCATAAAATACCAAAAAATTAGAATCTTTTAGAAGAAAATTTATGTATGGAATTTGTACATAATACACAGGATTGACGGAAGGTATTGTGCTGGCCACAACAGATTTTTATTACCTAATAATAAAACCTATTGTGGCAATAAAATATTTAAAACATTTCAAATACCGCGTAAAAACTAGTGCTGTGATTATCCGACAAAACTTGGATCCGAGAACCCGGATTTCAAAATATCCGGATCCTCGGATATCCGACGTTCGGATATTGAAGCGGATATCCGAAAATTTTATTCGGATCCGGATCCTGATATGGATCCGGATCCTGATTTGGATCCGGATCCTGATATGGATTCGGATCCTGATTTGGATCCGGATCCGGATTCGAAATTTTGTTTACGGATCCGGATCCGAATTCGATGTTTTGTTTGCGGATCCGAATTCGATGTTTTGTTTGCGGATCCGGATCCAAATTTTAATTCTGGATCCGTTAAAGTGGGCCTGTTTATCTTTACAGCGGTCTGTAAAAACCAGTACACAAACAGTAATACATTTTATAATATCCCTCTAAAATAACCAGGTAGTATGTACAAATGTAAAGAAAAAAGAAATTTGAGAAACAATGGCCATAGGTTCGTTGCAGGTAACGAAATACCTATCGTGCACGTGTTTCACATAAAAGGGGTTGTTTTTGTTACTTATAGTTATGTGGAATCGAAGAATTTCCTTCTTAGCGGATGCTAAAAGTTGTCCAACAAATATATATATATATATATATATATATATATATATATATATATATATATATATATATATATATCTGCCAACTATTTATTAACTACATCAAACAAAAATGTATTGTGGACTGTCATCAGATTTATTTGGTTTTGATGAGACCCGATGCTAATATTGAAATGTAAGGTTCAATACTGAGAATATTCGAATCCTAGAGCCGATCCGGATACTGGAATTCCATATCTCATACTCATATTCGAATCTAAGATCCGATACTCAAATCCGTTTCCAAAATTCGATATTCGGATCCGGATTCAAGATCTGATATTCAGATTCGGATCCAAACTCCAATACTCAGATTCGGATCCAAAATCCGATACTGAGATCCGGATCCAAAATCCGATACTCAGATCCGGATCCAAAATCCCATACACAGATCCGGATCCAAAATCCGATACTCAGATCCGGATCCAATATCCGATACTCAGATCCGGATCCAAAATCCGATACTAAGATTTGGATCCGAGATCCGGATAGTTCAATATTCAATTATCCGGATATCCGGATAATTTTGGATCCGAAACCGAAACTATCCGGATCCGGATCCCACCACTAGTAAAAACTCACGTAGTACAAGCCCCATCATTCCGACGAATCAGAGCACTTAACAAACTTTCACTTGTTATAAACAAACTTATGCGGTTGCAGCGGTTGCAGCTAATCATTGTTAATGTCATTAAGGTGTCATTATAGAGACTATTTATGCAAATTTAGTGTGTTCATTGAATGATAACAATTGAAAATCATATATAAATAGTTTCAAGAAGTGTTACTTATTATATTGACATAATTTGTAAGTGGATACGAAAAAAAAAAAATTGGAAAGAATTTGTAAGTACTTTTTTATATTTTATGATATAAACATATGAAATAACTCAAAATGAGTAAATATTTTATTCATATATATGCAGGGTGTAGCAGCAAAACGAGCTACCTGAAATAGTTCCTATATTATTAAAGACAGAATCAAATACTATAAGACAATATTATAAAAGACAAAGGGGACATCCAATTTGAGAAGAAAATATTTTTTTAAACCAGTGGTTCTCAACTTACAACACAAAGTTATATTTTTGTAAATGAGATAGTATATATATATATATATATATATATATATATATATATATATATATATATATATATATATATATATATATATATATATATGCCAATTGGAATTATTTAGAATGGAAATCAAATAAACACTATTTATAAAGTTATTAACAAATATTTATGTTCGTTTTAATTTAAGCTCATTTTTTCCATACATAGCCTACTGAAAAAAAGCTATAAAAATCAAATTTATTTAAATTTCAATTGAATTTCTCTCAATATTTTTGTCATGTAAGGATATAAAATAATTATATAGTTGAATTTAGAAAAAAATACTCTATCGAATGGGCCTAAAAATATATAACATCTCATTTAAAAAAATATAACTTTGTGTTCTAAGAACCACTGGTTTAAAAAGATATTTTCTTCCGTAATCGGATGTCCTCCTTTGTCTTCTATAAGATTGTCTAATAGTACTTTATTGTATCTTTATCTACAGCGAAACGAGCTACCTCAAATAATTCCTATATTATTAAAGATACAATAAAATACTATTAGCCAATCTTATAGAAGATATATATGAAACATTTAACAATATTTTATAATGCGTTAATATACAGATAGTCCAAAAATCCACTAAATACGAAATATTAATATTGATATTAGTTTTTCTTACAATCTACAAATATGTATATTATATTGCAATCCTAGTGTTAGGGTATGTTTATGTATGTATTAACAATACCCAATAAAAAGAAAGAAAACTACAGTTCTGTGTAAATTTAAGTGTTATGTTGTGAACTCTTGTATATTTTACATACAATAGACCCTCTCCGAATATATAAAACAATACAGAAGCTCCCACATGGCATGATTCATCTTTAATGAGGCATCACCCAATAGATCTTATCTGTTTCATGTGCTGTAGGCATAGATGTAGTACTTTGATATTTAATAATGATATATCATCACACCTTTCTTCAATACGAGGGGCAGGGGTGAAAAAATTTATGACGTATAATATGTGGTTGTCAGCCAAACGTTGTGCAGCTAGGGGTGAACAAGAGGGTAAGCTCAGGTGAAAGGAAATATTAACGCCATATGTATAGGGCACAACCACCCCTAAACGAATTAAAAACTGCAATACAATTTATCAAAACGACACTCAACGGAAAGTTAAAAGTGAAATACATTGTATATTATAAAAGAAATTTGTGCGAGTAGTTTTTGGAGTAAATTAATATTTGGACAAGAAATACTATTTATAGTTGAGAAGCTGTTAGGGAAAACAACCGTTTATTATTATTTTAAAATTTAAGATAATCAAAGAAACAACTTTGTAGCTTCCTTACTTTCATATATTTCTGTAACTTAATTTAACTTAGGATAGTGTTAAAATATTAGAAAACCATTTACTGGATGTTAAGAAATAGAAAAATAAATATTGATTAGCAATTACATCGGGGCGACGGACAAAGCCGACTGTCAACATAGAGATAAAATAATATATATCACAAAATTGTGCGTTAGGTTATGTTTTGTTAAGATATGTAAGAAAAATCAGAGCGCCACTTTTAATTATAACTGTTATGATGACAAATAGTAACTAGATTTGTAATTTAATTTTAATTTTTTGTCATCATAGTTAGTATAAAAAAAAGATGAATGTAATAATTGAAAAAAATAAAAAAATATTGACAACTCAATTAATTGAATTTTCTTGGTTTTAATTTTCGTCTTTCGAGCCAGGATATATTTAATTAATATAATTTGACATTACAGGTAATAGATTAACAATAACATTAGCCGTGTTCCTTCGGGCTATGATTCACAATCTAAATCATCAAAGTGATCATGATTAAGAAGATGTATGTGTTTTTGTTTCTTATTCGTTATCCCCACTGTCTCATTTTGTGATCACTATACAACCTTCCCCTTTCCCTTCTGAATCATCCTTTTTGAGTGATCACACAGATTCATTTCAGAGCAAATTTAAAAATGGCTAACGACAATATTAAAGGCACAAAATTGACCCCTGTGGTGCACTCTCCACGCCAACATTGAGTGCCCGTGAGGTGACGCCTGGTAAGCGCCCGTACGGTACAAATATTTCATCATTACCGATATCTGTGTACAAAACAGATTGGCACACCAATAAATGGGTAATATGCCGTGATGATATATTTATTTATTTATTTAATGACAATAGGTTTTCGAGTGTAGAAATTTATCAATGTAGGGTTTGTTCTATCAAAGAAAATATGATTTTTCTACAAAAGCATGTAATGACCCATTAACAAAGAAAATATGTTACATAAAAAAATTGTTTTAAGTAAACATACTTCATATGTTACCAAGAACAAGATGATCCATTTTTAATGAGCTGACTATAACACTCGATAGTAGATCATTTATAAAATATAATAAATTTATTTGTATTGGTCTGCATATGATATTTGACGCTAGATGGTGTTTATATTATTCAAGTGGTTTTCTTGATATAACTTTTAAATCATGGTTCAAAAGGATCACGATTAAACTAATCAGGATTCACAAAATCACAATCACAGTTTGAAGAAACACGACTATTGTATCTGTATGGCCAGTTTCACTGCTTATAGTTAAATTGTTAACCATTGGTTAAATTGACAATAGCGTATCGAAACAAAATTGCAAATGAAGTAGTTAAGACATTAACTATAAATTGTGCAACTGGCCATTAATTGTTAATCGTGTAAAAAAAATGTTTCATTAGCCAAATGACTATCACCTACTTCGCTATTTTTTTAAACAGGTATTTAGCAAATATAATTTTTTTTACCAATTTACGATAAACAAAATTTGGTAAAGTACGATAAATTACAGTAATTTATTCGGTAATTTACCCAATAGTTTACGCTTTTAAATCCCTGTTTACAGTCATCAGTACAGGCTTCATAAATAATCTTCTAATTTTTTTATATACTCATTCCTATATACATAAACAATAAAAGTAGTATTTTTTCTGAAAATGTACAAACATTAAAAAACACAACTAAATTAATAAATAACGAATTAAAATTTTCATAACAAATATACAAACTTAGTTTTAAAACTGCTAATTACACAAATAAAGCAATTAGCTTGTTCTACTTTTCTGTTTTTATTCACATTTATATTTTTACATTGTTATTACTTTACGTATTAAAAATTATAGTAGCAAATTTTATACAAACAAGAAAATTCTATAATAGTTGAAAAAATATACTTTTTGCATATAAATTGAATTGTAAATTTTGTTACATAGTTTTGAATACAGTTATAACCCTCGAGTAATAAAAAGACCCCATGAAAAATTATATTTAAAAATGAATAATTTATTTTATATGTAAATAAATAGTTCGAATCTAACGGTCTGTTATTAAATAAACAATAAAATTTCTAATTTCATCAAAGCTTACTGTAGTCTCATTTCATAACTTTTATAAATAAATTCAATAAAATTAAATCGTGCAAATGTGCTTCTCAACAACCAACAATACTAGGGTGTAGCAGACTTGTTCAAACACAATCCTATATTTAGAATATTTTTTGTGGTTTCAAATCGTAATAAATTTGCTTTACTTCTCCTGGCATATATTTTTAAATAATTAATGAACTAGGAAACGAGATTCAACGCGAATTTCAAACAATATTTGGAATTGGATATAAAGTAACTGTAATATGGAAATATTATTCTGAAAATAATCACTAGATGGTATCAGAACATTCGAATTTCTGCAATGTAGAATATAAAATTTAGTTGAATTATTAATAAGATAATAAGGTCATGGAGGCAAATAATGCCCACCTTAATTAAAATTCTAATATTTTGGATAATTAGTAATCTTTATTGAAAAAGCTTTGTATATGTTAACCTTGTTTCATTATAAATATATAAAGTTAAAAAAAACATTTAAAAAAAAAATGGACCTTATCAATCTATGGTAGTAGACCATTGAAGAAAATTAAACATTTTGAGAAAAATCCACATGTAATAACTGAATGCACTGAAATTTTTTAACATTTTACGAAATACATAGGAGTACATAGGAGCTAGATTTAGATAAAGTTTTAGCATTATTTTAGTTTAACTGAACCATCTGGGCATTTTTTTTTGGCAAGCCTCAACTCACTCTTCCTGATGCCATTTGAGCTAGAGCGGACTGGCCATAAGGCTCACCGGACAATTCCCGGTGGGTCGGTGCCTTATGTGGCCGATCGGCCGACAGCCAATGTCTTTATGGAGCCGATTGGCGGAACGATATAGATAATATTGAAATCAATTTTTCAATATTGCGTTTACCGTTTACTTAATGTTTAATTTCTAGAAATAATAAATATTTTTCCTGTTATTATAATATAATTAAAAGTAATTTATATTCAAAAAAAATACAAATTAAATCAAGCAAACCTTACAAAATTAAAAATTTTAAAATAAAATTTACAGTTATGTGTCGGAAGTTTATCCGCAACAACTTCCCAAAATAAACTCAAAGCAACGCCAACAGGGCAGTGCAAACGAAATGACACTTCTGATTTACCTTTATATTACCATTATCTATGAGTGTGTAGAAAACAACACCGGTGCAACTAATATAAATGTGATTTTCTGTACATGGGCCTTATTTGCCTCAGGTGCCTTAATTCTAGTTTGATCCTGGTATATTCTACGTTTCAAATATCACATTTTAAAAAGGTTGCCAACTCTTAATTTATTTAGGGAGTTATGTACCTTCAAAATATATTAATATATCAATTTTGACATAGTGAATGATTAATATTATGAAATCTTTTTCATTAAAAGCAAAAGCTTTTAATTTAATATGTATTTATGATCGTCCATTTTGTCCTCTTTGTGTTGTAAAGGAACGAACGTATGAATATGCATACCCCATTACTTTCTCATACATTTAAACCTCGCCTTAACCATTTGACATGAAATATAAATAAGAATGACTTGCATATTCAGTTGAGAGAATATAACCTCTCTTCCGCGAGTGTGAGTCATTTCAGAGTAGAGCAAATGTGGATAAATGCGGGACATTTTCCTCTTATCTTTGTCCTAATTATGTCATGTTGGATGACATGGGTTAGGCTAGATCCTACTCATTTACTTCTTAAAATTTGTACACACTTTTTTAGGTTAATCTACCCACCGTACTACTCTGAGCTTTGTGTTAACCGCGATTTATGTTTGCGAAGTTGTACATGGAAATTAACACTACTGTATGACATAATAGGGTAAGACCTTTAATCTCTTTCAAATAAAAAGAGTTCTTTACAAAGACATGTAGTCTAGATGTAATAATAAAACATTAATACTTGTTTAAAATTTAAGTGACTCTCTAAGTTCGTATTATTATACAGGACCAAGAGGAAAGTGCCAAACTTCGGAAGTGTATACTATACACAAATACGACTAAAACCCCGTAAAGTTGTAATCCGATTTTATTTGTTTTCGAGTTACAGTATTTTAAATGTTTTTGCATTATCGGGTTTCTACCTCCCGCCAACCTACATACACAGATAAGGGAGGTAATGTTTTCGGTCCAAAAATTCGAAAGTGAGTTTTTAGTGAATAAGCGCGAATTAGGTCCCCACAACACGTTTTTACTATTTTTACAATGATGTTTGTGTGTGTGTGTGTGTGTGTGTGTATGTGTGTGTGTGTGTGTGTATGTGTGTGTGTGTGTGTGTCCGCGATAAAATTTATATTTTCCGTATTTAAGCTGCTTAGATTTTGGGTAAAATTGGACAACTAGAAATGGTACTTGACTGTATTAAAATATAATCCAAAACTTTTCAATTTTAGTATTTACGACTTTTATATCAATAGGAATAACATATTAGACTTTAGCTAAAATTGATGAACCGGAAACCGGAAGTGATACTTTACGTGAAGCACTAAACAGATTTTCGTGAAAAAGTATATTAAAATATGATCCAAAACTTCTATAATTTGGTAATTAAAACTCATATATGATTGAAAACAACATATTAGATTTTGACTATATATGATAAACCGGAAGTCTTACTTTACTTCTCAAATTAGGTATTTAAAACTCGTATATGGTTGGAAACAACGACGAAATATAACTAGACAAAACATTCCCTATCCCTCCTCACTGAATGTTTTGATTTCGGCTGGCCAGAAAGAGACAACTAGAGAAACAGATATATTTAGTTTAGTTCGGGCATTTCTCACTAGATGTCATCCACTGTCAAAGTTATAATTTAAGCGCCAATACGATGCAAAATAGGTTTATAGTTATAAAAATAAAAAAATTCAACGTACAATATTTATTACTTATGTATTATAATTACAAAATAGTTATTTAACTATCAAGTGTGTTAATGAGGGCGATTAATGATCGAGACATTTCGCTACGCTCACGCGTTAATTGTTGAGATCATTTATCGCCAATTAACACACGTGTTAGTTACAATGTTTTTTCGTTGACCGTATCTTACTTAAATGGAAAAACTAATTTTATTCCATGACAATTTTTTTTAGGTTAGTAATGGTTGACCAAACGTCAAATTTTATGTCAGAAAATCAATAAGTTTTGTCATCAATTGTTTTCAGTGGGTGCGTTCAGTTTACTTAATGCTACAGAACGCAAGCGGTTTTTTATGTTATTTGAGGAATTTTATTCTTTCAAATTCATTTTAAAGGTATGCTACGTGAATATACCTAGCTAGTAAGTGTCAAAAGCATGACTTTTAATTCTGTCTACCTTTTTGCTACAACTTAGCGTTAGCAATACATGCTGTGTTCCATGTGGTGAACGCACCCAATAAATCGTTTATTAATAAAAATCATGCATTAATAGGGGTCATTAATGAATGATTTTCTATACATTAAAATAGCCTATTAATAAACGGTCGACGGAAATACAAAATTATTGACTTTACCGAACAATAAATACGCACGAAAACAAACTAACCTCACAACCGACAAATCAGTTATTCTTATAAAGTTACACTAAATTTCTTTTCTTTTTCTTTCACATGGTATTCGAAAACCCTTTTCAGTCCTATTCTTGCAACAAGAAGGCATTTTTAAATGCATTCTGTAAGTGATGAGACCCACTAGCAGTTCGCCATTTTGCTTCAAATATTGAATTTGCTACAAGATATTTTAACACCTTTACAGGATCATATACTTGATTAAGACCCTCTGAACAATCACGGAACACAATTATTAAATTAAATTTTTGATATTTATTTTAAAATTAGAATACACCACGAAGCGAAAGTTATTGTAAACAATGTAACAAGAATAAAAAAAAATTATTCCGGTATCTTATTTACTAAGTTAGATAGGTATTGAATATATGTTAAATTGTAATTCGTTTGTTGGTTTTAATCATAATTTAATAGTTATATTTTTTATTTCCAAAGAATACATTATTAAGAACATTTGCGCCTCTAGTGAGCAATGCTCAAACGAGACTAAACATATCTCTATCTCTAGTTGTCTCTGTCTGGCCAGCCGAAATCAAAACAAACCAAATGAAGTTTTGTCTTTCGTATTACAGACTATTTATTGGAACAACAAATTAGATTTTATTTAAAAATAATACACCGAAGTGATACTTTACTTAAACATGAAATTGGCGGGAGGTTATGGGCTGGCCACATCAGATTTTTTAGATGCTTACCGATAGGGTTTCCAATGCAATAGATTTTATTTACTGATTAAGATGAAGCTGCTTAGATAACTACGGCAGTAATTCGTACAAAAAGTGAATAAATAATTTGTACATCACCTTAGCAACAGTATTAGATTAAATACAAATCATAGATTATGGAGTCTCGTGGCGTTTGCCTGAGGGTCTGGGGGACCGGGTTCGATGCGGACCAACACTAAAATTATTACGAATTTTAAACGGCACGAAAATGATCCCTGTGATAGTACACCACGTTAGCAATGAGTGCCCGTAAAATGGCGCCCACACGATACAAATGTTATCATTACCGATATCTTTGTACAAAGCAGAATGGCACACCCATAAATGGGTAATCTGAACTATAAGTCTAAAATTAATATTATTGTCCCTATGTGTTCAATCATTTGTCTTGTATACATACGTTCTTCCTTATTTCATTTTAAGTATATCGTGTTTGTGAAATATTATTATATTATCTAAAGAGATCTTTCTATGTACATACATAACTGTTATATTACTTACTGCAATATGGGTAGAAAGCATGATAATATATTCATATGCTTATTAATTTGTAGTTATGTCCCATAACTTCCATAAAACTCATAATAAATAGGAATATTTGTTATGTTTATGGCAGAAATACATGACATGAAACTATTAGACATTTTATTTTTCCTTGGAAAATGTCCTATTTATTTTTTACGATATTCAAATACATACGTTCAAATAAATTATCGAGGTTAATATAAAAGCAATTTAAAATAAATTTAATCCAATGACAGTATTTGAAAACAATGTGCCCCAAATCGATTCAGAATAGACTTTACCATCTCATATATGATTATTATAAATATTCTATGAGTTGACATGTCAAACGTGGTAAACGTTCTTAAATTGCTTAGCTGTCTGAGCGATAAGATCAAACTGCACGAGGAAGGAGTTCATAACCGTTTGTTCTCTTCCGGTTTGCCCTGTACGGTCATCATTGACCGATTATCAAAGATTAACAAGAGGAGAATGGACTTTTGATGGAACGATCGGGGTTAAATTACAGGGAAGTAATGTAAGAATTTGAAGAGCAAACGATTGTTGTGGAGTTGATTGTAATGAGCGAAGATGGACCGTTTGGAGGTAATAGCTGCACTGATTTTCTGGAATTATTTATAGAAATCCATGTTTAATGAAAAGGAAAATTGACGGTTTATTTAGTTTTAAAATCAATCTTCATTTGACATAAATAAATATATCACCGCTTAACACTATTTCTCTGTTTTGGAATTAGAATGACATTTACGGGGCGAATACTTTAGTAGGTTTAACAAAATGTGTATTCCCGTTCAAATAATATAAAAATTAATAAATTTCACTAAGGATGTAATTGTTATTTAAAAACCATTCATGAAACTATACCAGTGACGTAATTACCGTCCTCGCAGACCAAGCGTCGCGGGAAGGAGGGGGATGACGCGACCATCCAAAGAGCGCAGCCACAGTATAGGCCATGGAAAATAAGCAATATGACATCTGGTAATATTTTGTGGAACTATAGTTAATGGGATAAGTTATACTCGTGACATTTTCTTGCTTGTATAGACTAGTGCTGTGAAGATCGAAGATCCTACAAAACTTGAATCCGAGAACCCGGATTTCAAAATATCCGGATCCTTGGATATCCAACATTAGGATATTGAAGCGTATATCCGAAAATTTAATTCAAATTTGGATCCGGATCCTGATTTGGATTCGGATCCGGATTTGATGTTTTGTTTACAGATCCGGATCCAAAATAATATGACATGAATTTCATTAATTTATTATGTGCTTTTGATGAGACCCGATACTAATATTTGAATGTAAGGTTCAATACTGAGAATATTCGAATCAGAAAATCTAAATCTAAAATCCGATACTCATATTCAAATCTATGTTCCGATATTCAAATTCGTATCCAAGATTCGATATTCGGATCCGGATTCAAGATCCGATACTCAGATTCGGATCCAAAATCCGATGCTCAGATCCGGAACCAAAATCCTATACTCAGATCCAGATCCAAATTTGGTATTCAGATCCGGATAGTTCCATATTTAACTATCCGGATATTTTTGGATCCGAAACCGAAACTATCCAGATCCGGATCCCACCACTAATATAAACACAAGTGTTATCTATTATGTTTATAATATTTACGTTTACATACGTAATATCTCTTAATATTATACACTTAATGCATAAATACAATTAGTAAATGTCAAATTATCCCGTTAACATTAGTTCCTTTAAAAGCCACTTTGGCGCTACAATCTTATTTCCCATCGCCTATACGTATAATACAGTAACAACAATTTTATGTCAGCGCCTTGCTTGCTTGAAGTGTGTAAAAAAAATTTAGCCGAAGTTCAAGATCATACATATGCACGCTACTTATTCAAGCACTAGTCAATATCGAATGTATGAATATATATTTCTTTAATTATTAAGATATCTACTATCTTCAATATACGGATAACTAAAACAATTCAATTAGATAGTAAAATTGATTTCTTCTCTGCATTAAATAAATTGTGAAACACCTGATCAGACGATCAGAGCAACCATAATCTCTAACATTATCGACATTAATTTACACACAGGCGCACACAAATTTTGTGTAAATTCTGTGTCGTATGAGACTTTATTGTTATGCATGTTATTCTATATAAGTATTTCAGTTTCTAGTTTTGTTTATAAGTAGAATTAAATTAATATACTCAAAACTTAAAATAATGACGGAAAACGTAAACCAAGTAGCAATGAATTTAGAAAACGGAAACTATTACCTAATTTTTATTAGATAAAAAAGGAAAATTACCAAAAATAACTTTTTTTTCGGGAAAAACTGTAAGTAATATTTCTGAGGGCGAAGAAATTGCAAATGTTTATTTTAAATAATTATATGTAGAAAAACCTTGAAAAAATACCAGAAACAACAAATTAAAGAGAAAAAACAACTGATTTCAGTAAAAGAAATATTGAATATAAAAGGATGTTTGCAGAAATAAGTGTTGAGCTTGATGTGGATATTTTAAATCATCCCTTACTCGGACAGGGAACATTATGCCCAAACAATAGAAGATTCATATGTTAAAAAACTATTGTTAAGTATGGATATTGCAGAATAAAAGGAAGTACCCCCCCCAAAACATTATTTAGATTGCAAGATATCTTTTTCGGTACATTATTATTGTTTCAGAAACATATCTGGATTAGAATTGGTCAAAATTTTGTTGTGCTATTCACCAGTTTTAGATTCAAACCATAATTTACAATTCTAGTTTTAGTAATTAATTAATAGGCGTTGCATATTTATTTTTGTCAAAAGTACCTACGTATAATATACATATGATAAGCGCAAATCAAAATCCCCAGGGCGCGCAATTCTACGTAGTTATGCTACTGAACTATACACGATTATTAAAAGATCAACCACATTGCTCCTACTTTAATTTGTAGCAATATTTCGGTTTACAGTCATACCACTCCTAATCTAATATTCTAGTAAGACAGTTTATTTTCATCTGTTCCCCTATAAAGTTAACGTCAATAATGAAACATATTTTTATTAGTCCCTACGGTCCTTCATTGGTAGCAATTTATCCCATTCATTCACATACGCGTATCCCCAAACTGTATTACCATTCATACTATCTCTGTCCAACCGTGAAATTACATTTTCATAAGCAATAAACATATGCACCGCGATGTTCGCTTGTTTTCTCCCCACTACGTAGGTCACTACGTTAATCAAGTGGGCGGTGATGCCACGTCATATTGCTTTGCATCCCTTACAATACTGACTTGTATTGTATTTAAGTGAAGTTGCTAACTTTATTTCTTTTAAGTTGTATGGTTTCGGATAACAAAAGCTAGATTGACGAGGTTTTTTCATTAAATGAGAAGCAATCACTCAAAATTGACAGTACCTGAACTTTAATCGACTAGGGTATTCCCCTACCGAACAGAGAAAAAAGGAACTATCATTAAACAGGGAAAAAAGAGTTAGAAATGAACAACAAACATATACAGGGTGTTAAAAAAAAGTGTTCGTAAATTTTAAGGGTGTATAGTATAGACCAAAATAAGTGAAAAAAATCTAATAAACATGAGCCCGCAAACTAACCGTTTCAAAGATATGAGCTATTATAAAAAACAAGTTACTACATATGCAATCAAGTTTACTGTGATTAACAGTAAAAACAAATACCCATCGCAGGAGACCTGGGAGGCTATGCCACTGTGCCTCCGCGTTCTATCCATTTTATACTGTACCTTTAACTTAAGTGTTCCCTAACCATAACAGAATAATGCGGTGAAGCTCCAACATGTATTAGCCAATAGCCACATATCAAACCTGTCGTTAATGGGCACATTCTCTAACAATCCTGTATTAACCAAGAAGTCGAGATATACTGGCCCTGTTAGTCGATTCGGTAAAAAAAACTGGTCCTATCAGCCAGTCGCGCAGAATGCCCAACCATACATAGTACATTTCTGAAAATAGCTCATATCTTTGATACGGTTAGTTTGCGAACACATATTTATTAGGCTTTTTTCACTTATTTTAGTCTGTACTATACACCCTTAAAATTTCCGAACTTTTTTTTTAACACCCTATAGGCATTATTCCGAGCGCACTTTTATAATAAAAGCGGTTTTATGAAGCGCGCTTTTACATTATTTACTTATGAGGAGTATTCTTCATAAAAGCGCTTTTATTATAAAAATGCCATCAGAATAAGCGCCATAATCTGCAGTAGACACTTACAAAAGTGTAATTTGCACACGTGTCTAGTGGCACTGCTTAGACATAATGGTTGCTATGGTTAGGCCAAAACAAAAAACGAACTGTCATCAGTCATTCACAGATTCACAATACAAATTCAAGGATGTAAACGTCGTAAGTGACATTTGATAATTATAGTGATTAATTATATCAGTTGCTGCAGGCACATCTTCTGATTTTAGACTCATTTTTAAAGCAATAAAATAATTCGGAATAGAAAGATATCTGAATGACGGATGAAAAAGACAACGGGAGAGGATTTGTTTGTATCGAGGTGTTCCATCTCTCTCTTGCGTGTAACGTCATTCTGTCTTCGAAATTTATTATTAAGTTTTAGCAAGAATATTTTTTATGTATTGTTACATTGTATGTAGTTCTTATAGTAAAAATGAAAAAATGGTAATAGGTAAAAAAATAACGATGCAAAACATTGAGACGCCTCTGGTTAAGATACAGGAACAAAAGAAAGTATAAACATGAAGACATTTATTTAAACAAGTGCGAATAGTATCCTAATATCTAGCATCAAAATTTTGGTGCAACTAGTACCAGAGTTTTAATAAAAATGTCTGATAAATATAACTTCAAAGAAGTGCAAAACTGTAATCTTCTTACATCATCGCCAGGATGAAGATTATCAATTTTATGTATTTTATAGGCTTTGTACTTATGCTTCTTCAAGATCTTAAGAACCTTCGTATGTGTGGTATTTAATTCCAATGCAGCTTCTCTAATTGAATTTTTAGGTTAAACATTGAAATATGCCAATACATCAACTTCTAAATTTTCATTTATCTCACGGATATTGTTGTCTGTGTAATTGCAGGACTTGTCTTGAATTATTATTTGATAAATAATAACATTTTATCATATCTAACTTCTCTTTAATTAAATAATCTGCCATTCATTATTGACACAAAGTAATAATGTATGTATGCAACACAATTTTTTTAGTGCAAATACAATACAAAATAACTCAACTATCAACAATTTTTGTTTTCAACGCACACTTTATTTTGAGAAGTAACATTTAAATAGTTTCATTAATATCTCAAAAAGTATCAAGTTTAGAAGGAAAGAACCCTTAAACTTTTTGAAAGCAAAAATTATTTTTTATAAGTATAAATATGGCAATATCTACGAAAATTAAACTTTTTTTTGCCAAATTTATACAGATTTAGTTAGCTTATTAAAAGTACTAAAAACTTTATTTAAATAATTTTTCAGTATCTATAATAACTTCCGAGAAAAAAGGTGTTTCCAATTTCGCATTCCACCCTGTATAGTTTAATTTTAGCTCACCCGTTATGAATCACCCTGTATACTGACAAAAATACTGACCAAATAAATAGAAATGATTAGTAATTCATCATATTATATTATACCAAATTATTTGCTATGACTCGATTCGAAAATGATCAAAATTATGATATAACTTTTGCGATATATAATTCAAATTGATGGGTAATATCGTTGAGCGGTTGAGCACATTGAAATGCAATTGATTTGAACATTATCGTCGTGTCATTAATTTGCGTTGTTGTGAGCAATAGTTTTCATGTAATTTATTACCGAATATAGACCAATGCAATCAATAACACCGAATAAACTAACAATTTACATGATATTATACAAAAACAATATATTTTTGGTTGACATAATAATAGTTACAAATGTTCATGGTATGTTGAAATTCGTGTTCATTATTATTGTCAAGCGGCGAGCGATGTTTCATGACAAATTCATGAGAGATGGACAAGGAGATAAAAAGCATTTGAAAACACAAAAGCCAGAATTAAGGAAACGAGATCATTTGTAATATTTAGTATGCATACCTCGAGGCATACCTAAATGTCGCAGACAAATACTTGTTTATGAACTTGCGTTTTTCATATTTGTGTTGGTAATTCTACATCTATAACAAATGAAGATATAATACCTAAATATAGCCATCTACTAAAGATTGATTGTCATTTATCGAGATGTTAAATATTGCTCCGTTTTTAGTTTTGTTAAATATCGATGTTTAATTTATGTTCACTATGGATCAAGAGTTACCAATCATTTCTGCTTTTGTTGTTTCAATTCTAAGTATTTAGAGAAGAAAAATAATTATTAAGAAAAAAACATTTTTTTTACTTCCTTGTACATAGTAAACGAAGTATTGTAATCGCGAAAAATTTCGATTTTCAGATTTCAACGGAAATATTAATTTATTATTAAATTAGCCTTTTGTATACGAAATTATATACTTTTTAGTTTTTGTTAAGAGATATTTTCGATAACTCAAAACCTGTAAGCCGTAAAAGGTTGAAATTTAGTATTTATGGCTTGTACTCGTATAAAGTCTAGTTGTGCACATCCTTTTATGATCACTACCATATATCCTACCATTTTGAAGTTAAAATTATTATTTTGTAATTTAGTTATCCAAAAAAAATGTATAGTTTAACAGGCGTGTGGGTGTCCACATCAGATTTTTTTAAAATTATTTTTCTACTCTAAATACTTAGATACAATACAAAAACAGAAATGACTGGTACCCTTAATCTATAGTGAACACGAATTAAAAACCCATATTTAATAAAACTAAAGAACGAGCTATATTTAACATGTTGATAAATGACAATAATAGGTGGTTATATTTAAGTGTTATATCGTCATTTGTTATAGATGTAGAATTACCAACACAAATATGAAAAACAGAGGGTTCATACTTTTTTTTAAATATATAGCTTTTTTTCGTGTTCCCTAATTTTGTCGGTGTGTGTATATTTATAATATATATTTTAATTTTATTGCTTGCTTGCAACGTTGTCCTACTCAACCAGCAGGTTATCTATGGCATTTTGAAACAGCCGGCTCAATCTTTCAACCACACGATTTGAGAAGAGGTTGTATCTCGACCCGGTATGAGCTTACTTCATAAAGTGATCTCTAATGCTGTTGCTAAGGTGATGTACAAATTATTTATTCACTTATCTGCCTTTGTTATCTAAGCAATCAAATTTTGATCAGTAAATAAAACCTACTGCTTTGTAAATCCTATCGGTAAACATTTAAAAAAAAAACCGATCGTGCAAAATTATATTCAGAGTAATTTTTTGAAAATATAAAATAATCGGAAAACCGTGAAACCTTATTGAAATGCTTATTGACAAAGAAGAAGGGTAGCATGAAATTTACATAACGCGATAAGTTAAACAAATAGAAAAAAGAAGTATTTGTGTCATCATTCGCGTCCGCGTCAGCCGTAAATACAACAATAAAATAAAACTCTCCGCGACAGAAATATCAGAACGCAATCTCGGTTGCGAACAAACAAACTTTATAAAATGTAAATTTCCGTACCAATCAAATATTCCCCGATATCACGAACGACATTATCGTTTACATTTGACTCGATCGAGCTTTCGAGTAGCAGTAGTACTCGCAGGCGCAATCTGGGTCACGCGCACGCGTATTCTCCAACATCACTGCACTTATCAGATCGAAATTTCGTCTATTCTCCCGAAATGAATAACTGTATTGACAGGGAAGACAGTCTTGGTAAGATTTGCAAAGAAAGAAAAGAATGTTTGCCAGGAAACGGAAAATGTGAACATTAGCGTTACTTCCGCTATGCCCCTCCTTGATTTCCCCCGGCTACGCTTGCGACTCATATTTTTCCAGTGGCGTACGTTGCCAGCCCCATGGGAGCCAAAGAATTTTTTAATTAATAATTCTTAATGAAGAGCCACTGACGTTTCAGCTTAAAAAATCGGGGTGAATATCCCGGAGAGATGCTTCTTGCTTTTAATTCATTAAGACGTCTTGAAAAACTGCCCTGTTGTCTTGAGGAAATAAATATTCACATTAGACAATGCTTGTCATATTCATTCGTATAAAATACTGAAAACTAAACAGATACAAGATCATCGCTAGGGAAGCATGAACAACTTTCAAAATATAAAATATAAACTGACAGTACAATACTTTAATTTTTTTAAATGTTTATGTATTTTAAAATAGCAAAATTCGGATCTGCCTACATTCACAATCAAATTTGACCTCAACACAATAATATCATGCTGGCTTAAAATTGTATGCTAAGTAAAGGCATTCTCATTTACATTTAGAGCCATTTACAACGAAATGTAACAAATAGTCAACGAATATTACTATTGTCTAGCGCCAAATATAACAGATATGATGACGATGATAACTACCGGTTCTGGTGATTAGCGAAGGGAAAGGGGCTTTCCAGAAACACCTCTAGCGTAGCGTGCAGATTGGACCGAAATGGGAGCGGGCAAATAAGAGTAATTTTACTTACTCCGTACTGCTGGGCATAACGACTGGATCTAGGTCTTCACCACTTCACTTCGCCGGGATAATGTTTAATAGTGTACAATGTATTAAAAAAAAAAACCTAATTTGGAGTAGGCTATGAACAGAGAAAGGTATGTTTTAATTTGAAAATATTTAATTAAATATCAATTTGACAAGAGATATTGTCAAAAATGGTGTATAAAGAAATCAAAGCTTTTCTTCTTGTATATTATTTTAGAAATGGGAATAAATTAGAAAACGGCAAATGCCAATATTCTTTTGTTGCCTGTTATAGTTTAGTTCACGAAAGATGACTATTCAAGGTCATTTGTAAACCGCATGATATAATATTGCTTGCAGATAACTTCACTGCATTTTGTACCCACAGGCGAACAACATAAAATATTTACGGATAGATTTTAACTGAAAGTCTGTTACATAAAGCGCTATAATATTCTTTCTTCGAACAAGTGGCCTTGAATAGTCATCTTTCTTGAACCAAACAATACAATGAATTTCAAGAAAATTACATTTCGTGATCAATTTTGACAACTTGATCTTTGAATTAAATAATGATCAGACATACGTTTCTCTGTTCATGGCCTTATTCCGAGTTAGGTTTGTTTTAACACATTGTATATTAAAATAAGCTAGGTTGATTAGGGCCACTTTTACAATCATTAGATAAACCTCGTATAACACTATAGTAGGTATAAAATTGAAAGTTGCATTTTACAAACCTTGGATAAACCTCAGATAGAATAAACTAACGAATAAACACCAGTACTTCTTATCCAATGGAAATCAGTTGTATAAACCTCGGATAACTTTATCCCTGGTTCTTATGGTTACCACGTATACACAAACGATGTATTGTTATTCATATTATGTTCGACAGATGTCAATCAAGTATTTCATCATCACTGTTAGAATCAAAAATATCACTCACATCGTGAAAATGCAAATTAGAAGATAAGTAATAACAATATTGAAGAAAAATAGTGTAACAAAAAAATCATTTTATTGTGTTAATACCAAACTAGAGTGATTTTAATTTAATTCCTGGTATAACTATCTAATAGATAAAAATGAATTGTATAAGACACTCTTGTTTATCGGAGGTATAGTTGCTAGGATAAAGTTATACCTCCGATAGCTATACCATAGTTTATCCATCAATTGTAAAAGTAAGCCCAAATACATTAAAAATAACACTGGAGAAATTCTTAAAACTAAATGCGTGCGAATAAATACTTGAACGCGAGGGCGACTATGACAACAAGTAGCGTGAGTAGTCGAGGAAACAGTCGTCATTTTTAACTATTTTTCCTGTTGCAAAAAAAAATCCACCAAATTGTTTGCCTGCTAAGCGTGCAATATTTTTAAGTTTCTGTCGTCCAGATGACCGTCGCCCACTTAACCATCGCCCACTTGATTATTGCCCCGTTGACCATCATCCAGTGTAACTTGCCCAGTTGTCCGTCGCCTAATAGGCCCGTTTAAGCATCCCGCTTTTAAAAGAAAACATGTTATGTCGTCATTTTAGTCGCAAATAGATTATAATAAAATAGAAAATAACGCATGTATTAATATAGTGATATTACTTATTATGAATTAAAAATTCACTATGTTAAAAACGAGCGCTATTTTTATGGCGTAATCCGTACTGCTGCACATTTGTAATCACTTAGTAGTGAAGAACGTTTGTCCTAATTTCATTCGAAAGGTATTGTAATATAGTATTTCATAAAGATTACCTGCTGTATGTAATACACAGTTAAAAACAAGAAATAACTAAACAAACAAAACGTAAACAAAGAATTAATCTTTTTATTGGTTGTGTTTATATTTGTGTTTAGAAAGAAACGAAATACGTCAGGCATTTTCACTGTTTCACTCATTCCAGGCTTCTCTTTCTAAGCCGTAAGCGTACCGTTAGCAAATATTAGTATTTTTTGTGGGATATTTTTGAATTTTGCGATTTTTTACGGCTATATGGAATATTTTTTAGTGAAATAAAAAAATACGGCATTCATATCTTTTATATAGATTAACATAAAAAATCAGAAAAGCGTGAGCAACCCTATTGTCGCGTACTTATTCACTTCGGATTTAAATTGTACATCGGCTCAAAACTTACAAAATTCAAGCTTTGACTTCGAGTGAGGAGTGAATTCACATGCGCATTGAGATCACCGTATTTTATTTAAAAAAAAAAAACAATTTAGGTATTCGAATATATGTAATTAATATATAAATGTTACTGTAAAAAAAAAAGATTTTAAATTAGTAGCGAAATCGTTTTATTAAGAAGAAAATATTAGAAATAAGATTTTTTTATATTTACATTTGACAAGAAATGAACGTGACTTACTCAAAATCAATTTGAATTAATTTAAACGTAAAAATTTATGGAGTA
Source organism: Harpalus rufipes (assembly GCA_951394225.1). NCBI lineage: Eukaryota > Metazoa > Arthropoda > Insecta > Coleoptera > Carabidae > Harpalus > Harpalus rufipes. The sequence goes on along the minus strand of OX596284.1, from coordinate 15,065,149 downwards.
ATAAACTTAATATATATGGCAAATGTATTAAGTTTGTACGTATTTATATAAATGAATAAAAATTACTTGGGCGGAGATAATGTGCTGGCCACATCAGATATGTTTTTATTCCGCAAACAAACTATCTATTAGTTACCACTATATAACTATTTATTTTATTATACTCGTATTAAATACAATTAGGTGAAGAAAAAAATATAATAATTAATTTTACGAAAAATATACGTCGGGAGTCCGATGTTCATTTGTGTAAATTGGGTTACATTACTATGCATACTGTTGTGAAAATAAATTACAATATAGTTTAGGAACTAAATGAAATTTAATTAACTTAAATGTACTTTTCAAGCTTGAGTTAATAACACAAATGTGGCTAAATTCAGATATATGTAATCTTCTTAGTCCGCTTTCCTTAATTGCTTAAATTTTATTCATTGAATATTTTGTTTTGTTTATGCCGTTGTTATTGGCGCTCTGGAATTAAATATCGACTTTATTTTACATTCGTAAATAATATTTTCCACCACATATTACTTTTTCTCCAAAAACAAATCTGAAAAAAACTAATATCACGTCCTTTGGGAGGCACAAACAATCCTAATATAGAATTCGAAAACTTGGAAAGTTACGCATCACGTCGCGTTCTCTTTCCCTGTTCCTCCACCAAACGTGCCTTCATCAATAAAACAAACGGCGCTCTAAGGCACGGCATGGTTGCCTTTGCAATTCTCCCTTGATCTAAGTTTCGTTACTTAGCAACAACCTTGCAACAGAATGCAAGTAAATAAGACGTTGTGCGCTGTGTAAGTGTAAAAAGACGTAGCACATAGCGAGCATACTTGCTTCATCTTTTTTAGCTCTCGCTAAAAGAGATATTGGATTCATGCTAAAAATCGCATATTCATATGAGATTTATTAAAATAAATTATTATATACCTTATATTTCTTTATCTCTAAACTTCTTTAATACTAGCAAGAATAAAAAAATTCAAATAATAATGTTTAGTTGATTTTTTTTAAGAATCGGTTGTCCAATTATTACCAAAACCTTTTCAGCTCTTCCCAGAAATGTCCGATTGAGAAATACGTATTTAAACAGATATTAAGTATTATAGTTTTTGAGAAATCGTCTTTCCAACGTCCCACACACACAGACATCATCGTAAAAATATTAAAATCGGATTGCAGGGACCTTAAAACGTACTTAATCATTAAAATCTGGATATGCGATTTTTAGCATGAATCCAATACCTCTCTTAGTGAGAGGTAAAAACTGTTTTCCCATGTTAAACGCCTATGCCAACCAAACGCTGAGACACACGGTATAATTCACTATCTATATACCCTACAAATGATATATTTCTATCCTATCAACGGGCGATCCTTACAATGAAAACCGTATGGAAGGATCCGGGGCTTAGAATTGCTTAGTTACTCGACTCTGGCTAATGCCGACATAGATAAAGAGATCATCCTACGCCCAAGCAGTCCAGGCGAACGGAAGCTGACTTTTACGGCAACCCGGGGTGCTTTATAGGCACATTCACGCCTGCCTTACAACCCCGAAGACAGGATACAGGATTAGAAATAATTAGTCAGGGTTCATTTTAATTTTTATATTTTGTTTCATAAGTAATGAACGCGGAAAGGGTCATGTTTTTTATTAGAAAAGCGATGAGGGCGTTTTTAGATATATTAAATTTAAACCTGAAATAATTAAATTTTAAAGGTTTTTTCTGAAACCTTTTTACTTGGTCAAATTATTAACAGGGAAAAATCTTGTTGCTTTATATTTTTCTGTTGCCACATGCTGTCCACATTTCATAAGACTTAAGCCCTTTCTATATTATATCCTTACGGCATATTACCCATTCCTGCGGGTGTCAATTGGCTTATAATTAGTGATGGGATAATTCGAATTAACAATAATCTGTCATGCGATTATTGAAATAACCTTTACAATTCGATTATAAAATTCAATAATTCGAATTTAAAATAATCGGCAATACACTCGAAAAAATAATGATAGGGTATACGAAAAATAAATATATTATTAATACAATTTAAAATAACAAACCTGTATCTTTCAAATTTGTTAAATGTTATTATAATTTGAAAAAAACAGCATTAAAACTTCGGTTACGTCATATGTGCGAAGTAATATAAGGAGCGATAACGAATGAAGAAAGTCTGACCCTTCTCTTTCTTTCTCATTGTGTATTTCCTACTTTTCATAGGTGACGTTAAAATATTTTGATCGTATACCCAATTCTAGAGAAATCGTTGTTTAGATTAGTATCAACTTTTTCGATTCAAAACTCAACAAAAAATATTGTTTTACTGAAATTTCAATGGAACGCTCCTCAGACGAGTGACGACAAAAATATTCGATACGAATAATATTAGCGCGGCTATGTTCGAATCTTTACCCTAGCTACAGCGCAAGTGTAGTCGACAAGATCGAATGAAAAATAACTCAAATTATCATCCGATTATTGAAATAATCTTATCACTACTTATAAACGCAGATTTCAGTTATATCATTACTTGTAGCGTAAAGATTCTAACTGATGATATATTTTTAAAAAACTGATTATATATCATGTATAAGGTCAATGCTATTATCGGATATTTTGTTATATTTTAAAGGCATGTCAGAAAATATTTTCGTATTTGCAATTATTTGTCTACACCAATGTCTTAAACTTATTGGAGTCACCGCCTCCTTTCCGAAAATATATTTTTTCAAAGCCCCCTCAGAAAATTTACTAAAATCTACCTAATATCAAAGGATCGGCACAAAACGATGACTCGCATCTGTTCTATAATAGTACACAGAAATATCTTAGTATGCCTACCTAAAATTGCATAATACCTGTAATACTTTTACAAAATACAAGGTTTGGATATTTTCCCTATGTTTGTGGCACTTAGACAACACCATATACCTATGCCATTTCGTAAATACCTTAAGAATTCAAATTTATAAATTTGTTGGCTTAAGAAAATCAGATCATAATTTTTTTCTGCAAATTTTAGTAGTTAATAAGGGTAAGAAATAATAAATTGATAAATAAAAAAATGGAGATAAATCAATATTGTCTGTTGGATATATTGTTTCCAAAAGAAGTTTTGATTTCATATTCGCTAATAGTCCATTAATATTTCCTGCGATGAAAATCAATTAAAATGTATATTCATAATAAGGCAGTCTAACTGTGTGCAACACTCATGAAATCAAAGACAGTGGTTCTATTTTAAAGTATGGTGGTTATAATTTTGATTCTTTGTATTCGTAAAAGAGGAGAGTTTTATCGAAAAAATAAACCATGCATTATATTTTAATTCCTAAAATCTTGTTTCGAAATAAATCACGTTGGAACTGAAAATTTAAAACTAATACAACGATGCATTGCTGTATATTTGTACATTCAAGAGGAAGGAAAAATATTGAAAAATATTTCACATCGCCCACTTCCCTTTAATTCCCCCCTGTTAACCCTAAAGCCATCGCCCCCTTGGATCTATCCAGCGCCCAATAGGGAGCTATATTGCCCACTTTGACAATCATTGGTCTAAACAACCTTTTGTTCATAAAATTAGTTCCATCTTTGTGGTAGAGTGTTAGCCTCTGAGCGCAGACTGACCTTGATCTGTATCCACTCCCGTTACCTTTCTAAGTAGAGATAGAATTAACCTCTAGCTATCGGGCACCGGCAAAATAAAAATAAAAGTAGTGTGTATTGTCATAAAAAGTCACCCTAAGGACAAAACTCGTTTGAGTACAAATTCAGAAATTACCTACATAAAATTTGGCAACACATTTCTAAAACATTGGGGGGCGGAAAATTTTTATACTTGTATTGTATTTTTTGTTACTAAGATCCCTTTGAATTTCATTGCTTCAATTGTTTATTAAAAAAAAAATGTATCATTATATGAAGAACCTCAAAAAATGAAAACAAAAGCATCTTTGTGCGGCGAGCGCATCTCCGAAAACAAACTCGAATCGATTTAATCCCTCAAACAGGCTGTATTTTTGTGTCGTAGTATGTTTGCGCATGCCCCAATTATTCAGTACAAAAAGAACTAATCTCGTTACCGATTTTCGTTTCGTAGGCGAAATGCGAACACAACACATGTAATTCTACCTGTGCTTAGTGGAACTGAAGCACTGTTTGAATTACCAACATTACTACGTCAAATAATAGCATTTTCAACCTGGAATTTATGCTAATCAATCTAAATATATGCCATTGTTGGGTGCTATTTGTGTAGCTTACTTCAATGAACGCTAATGAATCTATATGCTTTATGCGCGACGACATGTGTATGATTACTTGATTATAATAACTTATTTTATTATTCCATTGAGATATAACAAAATTACTTTTACTGCTTTTATGTTTTATTTGAATATGTGCTATCTATTCTCTTTTTAATATTATGTCATTGGAAACAATCACATTTATGTCTATAATCGATTTGTGACGTACGATATAAAATAACAGCGTATGTACGAGGTCTGTTTATAAAATAACCGAACATTTTGAATTACGCGCCAACGGAGATATTTAGTGATATGCTGTTGGCAGCATTGCGTTACGCATAACCTCCTCGATAACCAAATGTTCTTGGATTGTTGATATCTTGTTTAGTTTTCATGATATTGTTATTTGAGTGCAAATGTTAGTAGCGATTTTTGAAATGTGCAATTTTCTGGAACAACAATGCAACATAAAATTTTGCTTGAAACTGGGGAAAACTTTCATAGAAACGTTTCTACTTTTGAAACAAGCTTACTGAGAAGATGCTCTGGGTCGTACGCAATGTTACGAATGGTTTTCACAATTTAAAAGTGGTCGTCAGTCAATTGAAGATGATTCTCGACCAGGAAGGCCTTTGACTTCAACTGATGACTCCCACGTTCAGAAAATCAACGATCTGGTGCATGCAAACCTCCGATTAACTGTCAGAGAAATTGCCATGAAATTTTGATTTGAAATCGAGTTGCAACAAAATTTGTTCCTCATTTGATGACCGAACAACAGAAAGAAAATCGTTTGTCGACAATTCCTTGAACAAACCAATGACAATGAAACATTTCATGCAAAGGATCATAACGGGAGACCAATTCAAATCAGTGGTGAAAGGACCCCGTTTTCAAACTATTGATGACATCTAAGCAAATTTGTCACAGACCTTAAATGCCATTCCAAATGAAGCTATCCAGGACTGTATCGAGATTCGAGAAATGGAAATTCCGCTGGTAAAGTGTGTGAAAATATATTACAGACCTCGTATGATATACTACTTTAAACTGAACTAAGAATATCAGAATATTAAACAATATAGTCAATAAAATTATAACGAAACTGTATCGTTTATATATTATAAATAAAACTTTGCGTTTCGCATCTGCTAATTGAAATAATTTCCTGAAACGGTCTGCCAGTTTTGTTTTTATAAATTATGTACAACAGATATGAATTTTGATATAAAATTCTAATTTTCATATTTATTAGAGTGCTGTGACAGAAATTATGAAAATATAGCAGAAATGAATTCAATTTACATATTTAATCCCAACCAAAACATTTCATTTGTAAAATATTCCTGTGATTTAAAGAACGATTAAAGGACTTTTTGCCAAATTACACATTACAAATTAATTTCATTAGATGAAATTTCAGCCAATATAATATAATTAATGAGGAATAAATTTGAATATAGCGAGGGATGGAACTATAAATAAAACAAAATAACAGAAATTCTATCCATTATATATTTAATTTAGGTCCATTACATTTAATAAAATATTTTTATTCACAATCATTATAGTAATATGTCGATTCCTAACCTTTTAAAGTTTGGGAGACACATCATTCCCAACTGCAATGACAATCTCTTCGGTGGGAAATAACAGATTTCACTTCCACCTACGGAAATTTTTATGCAGGAGTTGCCTAGCAACATTGTCATAGATCCCTATAATAAAGGAGACTAAACAAATTTTAATAGAGCTGTCAAAAACATTAACAAAATTATAATTCAATGATTTTATCTGGAAATTATTGATTTAAAAATATGATGATTGTGAATAAAATAATATACATACCCCGGCGGGAGTTTCATTACAGCATCGCACTACATCTCACCTCGAGGCTTTGCCTCCCGCTAATATGCATAAACCTTTGGCTGTAATAAAACATATCCCACATCGAATGTAATATACTATTTAGTACTTTTGAAACGAAACCAATTCTACAAAAATATATTGAGTTTCATGTGGCAGCATAAAAATATGTACATGTATGTATGAACTAATTAATCAAAATTTGCAAGAATAGTATTGGTTTTTTTATCAGGGACGCGGTAAAGAAAAATTAGATTAAGCCTTACTAGGGTACTAATACAAAGCCGCAAGTTTTATACCTGGAACACAACTTCTCTTACAATAGGAAGTCCTCAACAAACGTTTCGATAATCCCATTTGAAGAGTTACATAAATAGGCGTAAATAGAAGTTTTCAAAGTGATTTGTTTATGAATTTATATTATCTGGAAATAAAAGTTCTTTGTTAAAATTTATATTTATTTCACTATAAGGTGACTTCAGCTGATCTCGAAAAAATAATTGGGAACTAAAACGGTCGATCTTTTATCGAAATCAATCTTTTTGACTATCCCTTAGCAAACAATTATTGATGCTCCATTATAATATCTTTGACACTTTGACGGACTGAATTATTACTCCATGAAGTACATATACATACGTCGTTAGTAACATAAACAAAATGCAAATACACTTCCAAGTTATGTCTGTGGAAATGAAATTTATACGAATTGTCATATTGTAATAATTACTTTGATGTTGATATACGTTCAATGTGTTGTTAATCGTAATAACAATAATTATTAGAGCGCATTGTGTTAGAATCTACATGATTCTGCAGCAAATGTAACTAATTACATGTGAAAATCGCGGATTATACATCGACATAGCATAGTAGTCATCAAATATCCACATCCGACAAATTGGATCTACAGATCAAATCCGATATGTTCCAAATTAATAAAATAGAAAATGAATTTTGACTCTTCAATAGTGCATTCCAAGAGTTAATTCTTATCGCATGAGCCGTTTGAAAGGTAAATTTCTTCAGCAACCTTCCTGAAAGTGATTCGGCGATTACAAAGCACAGTATCTTCAATTTTTTCACATTTTCATCCAATGGTGTATATTGATACCAATATGAAGCAGGTATGAGGATGAAAAAGGCGCCATATTATATAACATTTAATATATTCAACAAGTTTTTCAGAAATGATAGGTATAATCATATCATCATATACATCATCATATTGGCTTTACGGCCCTTCAAGATCACTTACCGCCTCTAAGGCTGCCCTCCAACTTTCCGATCCTTCGTTTTGTTCCTCCAGTTTTCTATCTTCATTTTCTTGATGTTACTTAAGGTGTCATCGAACCATCTTAACTTCGGTCTTCCTCTTGGTCTTGTTCCATGTGGGATTGCTTTATATATTTTCTTCGCCGGTACTTCCTCACTCATACGTTCTAGATGCCCTAGCCACCTTAACCTTTTTTTTTTAGCTACTCCAACCAAGTGCAGCTCTTTATACAGTTCCTTTAATTCGAATTCATCCTTATTCTCCATAGGTTTTCGTTCTCTTTAACAGGGCCATATATATTCCGTAATACTCTTCTTTCGAAACAATTTAGGTACATATTATAAATTAATATCGCTCTTTTTAAAGTTTTTAAATAAATCAATCACCTCATTTATATTTGTTTTTGGAAAACTCTCCTTCAATATTGAATATTGCCAAATCAGACAGCCTCGTCTGTCATTGTGGACGTTAAATATGACTATATATTTCAGTCGACTAAAGCTTCGTTCAGTAGTTGCGCTTCTTATCGGAAGGATCAAAAATATTTTAAATTAAGTACTCAAATTTGTTAAACTATATGTTATATTATTGACATAAATAAAATTTAGGATATGGTTTGTATTAAACGTTTCTTTTTTGAAGTGAAAATTTCTTTGTACAGTTATCTGATCTACTTGTATTCATCGACAATGCTACTTATTTCGTCTAAATCGTCTTTGTAAGTTAGAGCCAAATCCATAACGCCTTTTATAGTCTCTTCTTTATAAAAATTATCTGGTAGAAGACATGAAAACGTTGAGGATACTTGATGAAAATCGTCAAATCTATCAATAAATTGAGTCTGTAGAAGTAGATGGTCTAATACTACGTAATAAACTTCTATTTTAAAACTCAGTCTTCGATCTTCAATGGGCTCATCTATTGCTCATTCGTCAAAGTGTTCTTTTTTCTAACTCACGATTTTTCATATGCTACTGAAATTTCACATTTTCCTGCTACTAATTTAGTTTTATCTTCAAGAGTACAATAGATGGCACGCGGTAAAAAACATATCCGCGCCGAAGACGTGAGGCTGTGGCACCGGGTTTTGAAACCCATTAAACCCCTTTAATATACGCCACTATTTTCGTCGGTGGTTGATGTTCTGGGACGCCCGACTTTTTTGTCATCCTCCATATCTTTACGACCCTCTTGAAAATATTTGTATCATTCATAAACCTTTAGTTTCAAAATAGCTTCCTCACCAAAAGTCTTCTCCAGCACTTTATACCGTATTTAACATAAAATTTATTGCAGAATCTTTGTTCCCTCATTATTAAATAAATAAAAATCTAAGAAACCAATAACTCCAAAACGTCTACTTTTTAATTGTAGGAGCTTTACTCTTACAGAAGGTTAAGAGAAGGTAATGGCTATGGTAACATACATTGTTTTAAAGATTAAACCCGCTTTGTAGAACATGATGAATATTAATGAAATTAGCATGGCGGTTCAATATGACAACGGCGCACGTCAATAGCCGAGCGGGTTGTTCGCAACTTCCTATCCCTCCTACACAGAGCCAATCAGTGTAATTGTGTTTATATACAATATTCAGGTGGCTAGAATTCCAAATTAATGACAGTGTCCGTTGCGCTCCGCTTCTGTTCTGACAGTTTAGAGACACTTTCCTCCACTAACGAAAGCAATAAATCTCACTGAATGCGTATTTTTAGAAAGACAATAATTCCCTTTGTCTTCCCAGGGTTATCCTGTTCTTTATTTAGAGATACAAGGGTGAAAGTTTTCAGAAAATGAGCCATAAACTAAATTAGACTTTTTGTCTTATCGCAGACAGCTCACGGGGCTATGCTGTAATTCTGAATGGAACTATTCTTGCGTTTTGACAAGTATCCCAATAATTCTTTCGACGAAACTAAATACCCAAGGACTTACAAGGATTTATATTGTCATCTAAATACGAAACATTTTATTTCTATATCAAGGAAATGGTTGCATTTCTGAAATTTCAAATAATTGATAACATTTAATTATTGGGAATGAACATCTGATTAGTTTACAACTGGACAATCGGAGGTAGTAAGTAAAAGAAAAACATCTAAATAATATATCTCACATAAGTTTACGGAAAAAAATTGAATGGACGTTACTGTAGTTTAAGGAAAGTGTATTAAATCTGCTTATTACTACAACATTTAATATAGCTTTAACATTCATGTTTAATATAAAGCTAGTGGTCCATTACCGCACATACAAAGCAGATTTGTACACTCAGCAATGAATAATATGCCGTGATTATATATATATATATATATATATATATATATATATATATATATATATATATATATATATATATATATATCACTAAAATTGCCTGCCTTTACGGATAGCGAATATACAGACATTAAACGCTGCCCAAGCCCATCAAATTTATTTGGAACGTTTTCCGAATCGTCATCTTCCAAATGTTCGTATATTTGTATATGTTGTTCAGCATCTCCGAGATCATGGGTCCTTTAAGCCTGCTGCTCAAAATTGTGGTAGAACACGCCACTAACGTGAATAAACAAAAATTGTAAAGAAACGTGTTCAAACTCATGAACAACCTTTTGCTAATTTTGTTCATGAGTTCGAACACATTTCTTTACAACTTTTTGTTCATTCACGTTAGTGATGTTTTCGACAAATATTGTAGTAGAAAGTTTATGGATTTTATAGATGTTTTATTTTCGAAAATCGATGGGGTGGTTTTCATAATATCTTGTTTTAAAATTTTTGATTGGTCGCCATTTTCTTATTTGATGAAATAGAAAATAATTGTAAATACAAGTGTTTTAGAGAACCGAAAGCAAATGCTGAAAGTTTTTGTATTTTTTAAATATTCCTTAAAATAAGGGAGTTATGACGATTTTTCGAAAAACAATAGAACGCCAATAACTATGAACTGGGGCTCCAAATCAAAAATTTGAGCTATGAAAAGTTGTTTGTTATAATGTGTTCTATCTACCATTTTCGGGTGTAACGACTTAGTTTTAACACCCTGTATATATTCTTCTATATGACGAAGTTTAGTTCTGACTTGCCCCATGAGTTTCTGGCGGGGTTTATAATTTATTTTGCGTACTTTTTGAAAAATCCTACGCCTTAATTGTTTCATTTTGGGGCTTTTACATGATTGTACATCTTTCTTGTAAGTAACTCCAAAAAAATTTTCAATATAAAATTCGAAGGGAAGGCAAAATTTTTAGATAGAATAATGGTGTGTGGTGCAATTTTGAAAGCAGGCGTCTCTAGACTATTCATTTGACATGTTAGAGGTTTATACATAAAATTACCAGTGGAAATTATTTGATTTCATCAATATACATCATGTGAACGAAGAGATTAAGTTTTGGTCTGACCCAGCTTCAAGCCAATATGCCCGAACAAAAACGCAGGGCTGGAGGCCGATAATGTTAAAATAACATTTCATTTATTTTTTATTTTTAATACCGTACAATTTCAAAATAACGTTTTGCTGTAATATATTTCGAGTTGTATAATGAATATATTCCATTAGTGGTCAAATTCAAATGTTAAACACTTTATCTCATTTCTAGAATAAGATAAGTTTGTAAGTTTTTTAATATATTGTTTTTAATTTTAATTCTTAATAAATTTTTATTACAAACTTGGGATAAATACTATTATTGTAACCAGTGGCGGATTCAGAAAATTATGATAGGCGTGGGCAAGAAATTAGGGTTTTTTTTTAATATACAGTGGCTCACGTAAGTATTTGTACACTTTACTTTTATCAGTAAAATGTAAAATAAAAAGTGTTACCAAAATGATATTCATTTAAAAAATTAATCATTATCTTCTTTCGATATTTAAGTATTAAATGATAGTTATCAAATATAAGAAATGTTTAATTTATTTTATGTATTATTGCTAAAAACAAATTATATACAAAAATTGAGACACAAAATTATTCTTACATCCACAGTTATGAAATTATTGAATACATAATACTACATTTTAATATTTAATAGTGTACCTACTTATTGGATTTAATTATAGCTTCCAGTAACCTAGGCATTGAGACGGCGGGATAGCACAGTGGTAGAGTGCTAGCCTCTGGACTCAGAGGTCGTAGGTTTGAATCCGGGCCAGGTCGAATTTTTCTCGACTGATCTTAATCGGTATCTACTCCCGTTACCTTTCCAAGTTGGGATACAATTAACTTGGCAATCACTAAGCTATCTAGCACCGGCTGGTGATTGTAACAAGGGCTTGCTCGGATGGGCAACACACATGACATCTACGTAGGAAACTTCGTGGCAATTGTAAAAATTAAATTAAAATAGATGTTGTGTGTGAGACCATTCTAGGGATATAACCTGTAAGGGTTGAAAATCCCGAAACAATATACTACTACTAATACTACTACTAGGCATTGATGTTATTAAATTAGATTATGTGGAAGGTGGATTTTTTTCCATTCTTCAGTCATATTCGTTCGGAGTTGCAAAACAGTGGAAAATATTTTTTTGCGGGGTAATCTAGTTCCGACCATATATTCTCAATAGGGTAGAAATCAGCAGATTGGGGGTGGTGTTTTAAGTTGTTTGGGTATGTTGTAGAACAACCATTCTTTAACAATAATTGCTGTATGTTGGGGAGCATTATCTTGCTGGAATATAAAATCCCCTCCCAGTCCAAGACAAATATAATAATATTTATTCATAGTTTCATTTATGAAACATAAATTCCCCAACCCATCAGCAGACATACACCCTCAAACAATAACGTTTACAGCATTGGTTTTATCGTGCCACACAAATGATTTGTTACATTAGTACTGTATTTTTTCTTCTTTTTATTTTATTAGTACATATTTTTATTATTTTTATCTATACCTAATGTATATAATACGTGTAAGATGAAAATAATAATAAATTTTTAAAAATGTGAGCGGGGGGCACGTGCCCGTCTACATCCGCCACAGATTGTAACGTTATAATAACGAAACAAAAATAACGTTATTATACCGTTACATAACTTATATTTTGTTTTTTATTAAGTTATTTATAACGTTATGTAACGATTTTTTTTATACGTATAACATAATAATTCGTTAACGTTATCCCATCCCTGTTATATAATAATCCTCCTAACGTACTCAGGCGAGGCCTTTTGAAACTTTTTTGGATATACTTACGAGAAAAATATACAACAATGTGTAGGAGCCCCAAAATGAAAATAATTAAGGCGTAAGATTTTTCAAAAAGTATACTAAATAAATTATATAACCCGTCAAAGACTCAAGGGGTAAGTCAAAACTAAACTTCTTCATATAGAAGAAAATGGACCACTATTCTTTATTATATCTTCTTTAGTATTTGTGGTATTAGATTATAGTCAATTCCGCGAGTAGAGTAGATTACCTTAGCTATGTAAATTTTGGAAGTAGAGCCAAAATTTCAAGTCTGTAAATAAAGCGCCAGAAAGAGATATCTTCTCCCTGTTGTGAGGAAGCACTTTACAACTATTTCAGAGGAAATATCTTCCTCAAAGCGGGTATTAATATTCCACAGAGCATAGCGCAGCCCGTAATAAGGTTGCAAGTTTATTGTGTGTGAAGTTGCAGTTTTCGCACACCCTATATTATTTCGTCGGCCATTTGCACTCTATCTTATTACATATATGTTTTATATCTGGGGCGTGTGAATTTATAGCGCAACAGCATAACGGGATAATGCAGCACAATGCACAGTATCGCACATAGCTCAGTGGTTAGCGGGCTGGCTGCTGGCTGGTCGCTTGATAAAGAGCTCACAGCTCTTTGAAGATTTCAGCCGGGATTTAGTGACTTTGCTTTCGCTGGAGTATTTTCACTGAAATATTAACTTAACCTCTGATTTGCACATTTTGAATATGTGGAGACTTGACAGAAAAGATCTCTTTTAAAGTGGTCTTTGCAGTGGGAAATAACGTTGCAATATACATAGTGTGGCTATAAAGTTTTAGGACTTGACTTATAAATAAGGCAAAAGCCGTTATATCATCAAAATCACAATTTATTTTTAATATACTTTCCTTTTAAATCCACACAGCGTTTAGCGCAGTCCTTCAGTTCATTGACAGCCTTCTAGAAGACTAATGCAAAGTTGCAGAAACGTTCATCAACGCTTTGTTTAATTATCGGACCATCAAAATTAACAAATTCGAATCAGTTTCCTTGTTCTTTATTTTATTTTTAAATATATAATGTTCAACAGTTTGCAAACCCAATTATGAACAAAGAATAATTATAATACATGTTGTAATGTAATAAACAAATAACATGCAAAATATTCAATTTAATATAGCATCAACCAAACTCAATGTAACAAATCATATTTTAACTTAACTTTCCAAATTATCATTAAATAAACATTTAATAATTTGAACAACATTGTTATCAAAACAATTATGTATCGAATTATAAATATTACATATATTATTAATAGGCGACCGTGAAGCGATGTTACTGCGTGGTGTAGGCAAGTACAATGGTGTATGTATAGTAAAAGAATAGGGAATATGGAAATTAAGATAAGAGACAGACAGAGGGTCATCATCATCAATGCGAAAATGAATTAATTTATGCAAATGAGTAAGACAAATTTTTGTTCTACGTTGTAGAGGTGGGTAATAATTCATTATTATTATCCCGACCGACGCCAAAAATTACATCGAATTTTAATGGCACAAAATTGACGCCTGTGGTGCACTCTCCACGCCAGCAATGAGTGCCCGTGAGGTGACGCCTGGTAAGCGCCCGCACGGTACAAATATTCCATCATTACCGATATCTGTGTACAAAGCAGATTGTCACACCCAGCAATGGGTAATATGCCGTGATGAAATATTTATTTATTTAAAAATTTCTTTTGAACTGCTTCAAGAGCAGCAATCTGAACATTATAAATATATCAAATAACCACACAGAATTCCAATTTAGAACGAATCATTGAGAAACACAAAGTGAAAATTGCTTGAATATTGTGAAAATTTCGAGTATTTCTAATAATAAAATCAAGTAACTTATTTACACTGGATTGATTAATTAATTGATTAACAGCGTTGATGAACATATCTGCAACCGGGCAAAAAATTGGGATGCTGTTCCATACCTTCATCTGGATGGTTTAAGTGTTTGTTACATATGCTATGGACAACAAGAGGTAAAAATAATGTACAAAATATTTTTTTGAACTATTTGTGTTTCCTAAAATAGACTGCACACATCAAAATTCAGTACATTGTAACACGTACCTTATAATTGTATATTATATAGATAATAGATACACAAGATTCATACAAATCTCAAGACAAATGTGACATATTGTAAATGAAATGTCACTTTACGAAAGAGAATATAGAAACAAGAAAAAAAATCAAATTCCCCAGATTAATACGAGCAAGTGAAGGTTAGTAAAGTTTTTCTTAAGTGGAACTCGTGCAAAAATACTATTATAAGTGTTACTTATTTTTAAGCGCTACTTGCTTAAGTGTAACTTACAAAGTGCAATGGTGAACTGATTTATCGGATCTGTCAGTTATTTGTTAGGTTAGTTTATTTTTGTATTTATTGTTCGGTAAAGTCAATAATTTTTAATAATTTTATATTTTGTAATTATAATACATAATTAGGTAATAAATATTTTACGTTGAAATTTTTCATTTTTATTAGGATAAACCTACTTTTCATTGTATTGGCGCTCAAAATCTTTATAGCCACTGTTGCGTTTTGCCTAAGATGGGGTTTCGATGTAAAATTCTGAAGAGATTTAGTTTAAATATTTTAGATTTATTTTATAAATAATCAATCTTATTATACATCACAAAAATCAAATCAACTTTTGGAAACTCATATGGCGAGCGCCAGGCATTTGCCAGTAGTATACAATTCCGGTCAATAGATGTCACTAACGTCGCGTCGACGCAACTGTTGGTCCACATGTTTTTCTGAGGTGGAAAATTAAGTATGCATTGGAAACATTTGAATTTGACGTGAATTTGACATTTGAAAATATTTGTGTTTTTGATTCTATTTATTTTGCTTCGATTATTAATTGTACCATCTGTGTTCCTACTGAGCGAGTTTTTAATGTAATATTGTTTAATTTTCTGTGTTCATATAAGATTTCCGTGTTTTATTTTCAACCCAGTTATAATTATTTCAAAGAAATAAGTCGTCGAATGTATTTTGAAATTAAAATTTTATTATGCATATTAAATATAATTTAACAATATATTTGTGCACATACATTTTAATATCAAAATACATTTATATTAACTAACAAAATTAAAATATTTTGAATTTATATAAAAGCGGATTGACTAAATTACATTTTAGTTCTATTCCAATCACCTGGTGTAATTTTCAGTTCAAGTACACATGAGTTTCAGGTCTAAAGAGTTTATTGTCTATGATTCAAATTATATCAATGACAGATGATGTTCTTCTATCTTTCCTTCTTTTTTTTTTCATGGATGTTTTCGATTGGGTTCAAGAACTGATCACAACACCACACTGTGTATTAAAATACCTTACCTACAGTAAAATTTTTGAAAGATGTCCGATCAAGGGCACCTGTATCACGAACGAATTAACAAATAGGCATACATTTATCTCTTTCTTTTGCAAAGGCTGTAAGAGTGTGTGATAAGGATGGATATAACACGCTTGTCTTTCAAAAATTCATATTGTTTCGACTAAGTTAGGACATTCCATTTATAAACGATGCTCGTTGTTGATAATACTTTCGCTGTAACGTAAGTTTATTTATTAATTCAGATACATTACCTGGATTCATAGCCGTACGTATAACGTTATATTCTGTCAAGAGTCACTGACACTGACACTGTGTCAGTATCTTATTTTTAACATATTTGGTTTTACTTTTGCTTATAAACTTACTAGTTGACTTATTTTTGAATTTTGAATGTTTTTCCTGTAATATATATTTTTATAATAATAAAATAACAATAGTATCTTACGTACCCTCATAAAAACTAAGCAAACTACACTACTGAATTTGTCATGATAGGCGGAGCAAAAATCTGAATTTATACAATTCGTAGACAACCTTGATCGGACATCTTTCAAAATTTTTACTGTAGGTAAGTTTTTAAAAAAACTTACCTAGGTTGAGTTGTTATCCTTCATATACCTAAGGTTCTAGGTTCTAATCCCGATGGGGTATGGATGTTTGTGTCTCATATTTATTTACATATCCTGATTGAATATTTTCCTTCCCTGATTGCAAGCAAAGTCTTATATTTTCGATGAGAATATAATGAAACCTGATCCTGTTCTTGAGGAAGTCTGACGTTTAATTATTTTTCACAAGTTGTGCAAATCAAGAGAACGTAGAGCGTACATATATTTTCATTACTTTTGTGATGAAGTTTCGTCTTACGTTACAAAGCTCGTTAACTTTTATGCGGTTTCGAAGTCTTATTAACGCTTCTCGTCGTCTTCAACGAAATCAGATCCTGCAGGAAGAGGGAGCAGGAGGGAGAGATGTTAAGCAGGGCGCAAAAATGAACAATGTCTCGAGGGAGCCACACTGCCGTTGACTTTAGAATTTATATTATTTATTAATTAAATTATGCGTTAATTCTAATTGAACAAGCTCTTATTAAAACTTACAGAATGAAGGATTTAAGCCTTAGCCCAAAGAAACGAAGTAAATTACGAAGTAATTGAAAAATAACAAAAAATATCTTAGTTCGGTCACACATAATCTCAAATAGATAAATTCAAACCGAATTTCTTCAAAATGTACAATATACCAGCGCTTTAACAAGATGAGATGTTTAACTCATGTTTAAATGATTTTATCTTTTTGTTTGGTTAGGAAGTAATAAAAAAGTTTATTTATAGAGCTTAGTAATTCTGTGTAACTTTCTTCAAGTTTACAAGAGTTTTGAAAGCTTGGGCAAATTATTAAGTGTGAAATACATGTTTTCGTACCGTTTCATAAATCAGGATTTATTTTTAAACGCATATTTCAGCTGGTAATTTATGAACGAGATTTTTTGCGGAGCCTTTCCGACTACGCTTTCGTTTTTAACTGTCACATATATGTAAAGCGATATAATTTAATTTTGTAAACAGAATGTTAACTCTTGTAAAATTCTTCTCCAGCATGGTAATAGTATTTCGGTCCGGCGGCGAGTATCCCAAAGTAAAATATCATCCCATAAAAATGTGGGTCAATTTTATTGCGCGATAAATTGTGCGAATGCCACAGGCTACCCCGCAGTTTCCATAATTACGTCAGATTTATCGCCATTAATTTTAAAATACTGCTCTATGTAAGAAGTCAAAAGTTTAAAAATTCTACGTGAATTATTTTTACAAACATTATTATCAAGATTTATCTCTCGTACTTTTCTACTATTCGAACAAAGTTTAACCACACATGAGCGCTGTTTTTCAACATCTACAAATCATAAAAATTGCTCCAATTCCTAAATCACATAACAGATAAGCGGAGGCTTTTCTAATTGCTGAAATAAATTATATCGGTTATTTTATTCTGCCTACAATGTTTTCAACCAAGATATATGATAGTCGAAGGCTTGACTTGGCTTGAATTGTCAAGCTTTTAATAATGTTAGGCTTGGTTTGTCTTGGACCTTGGGTGCAATGAAACTAAAGCCAAGCCCGTGAATCTCTAATACAAATATATTCTTATTACCTGAATCTGCTAATTAAACACATTATCACTGCCACAATAGCAAGTTGACAACATGTGGCAAACACATGGCCAGGGTGGACATTGGAGATCTGTAACAGAGTAGAAACCTACAGTCTGACGCCAATGTGTCAGGTTTGCCTCCCACGCGTTTGCTGTTAAAAGTAACAGACGGCAATTCTGCCGACTAGGACAATGTAGCAAAGGAAGAGTTATAACTCTCTGTCCTGGTTATTAGCGATGTGTAAAAAGGCGTTACACAACCACCTATTACGTTGTGTGTGCCAATAATTATCAACACCGGGTTAATTTTATATTGATACATTAAAATTAACTAGGATGACTATACAAGTGCAAACTGCAAAAAGCAAATTGCGAATTTCTCCGTGAAACGAACAATATAATAAAAATTACAAAGTTACGTCTAGTTTCAATAGAATACAACTTCTGAGTCAGCTTCCATGAAGCCATCGTCAGAAGTCGGCCAGCACAACAAGTAACCACAGACGCGTTTCGCACTTATTGGTGCTCTTCAGTGTGGTGTAACCTGTGGTCTCTGCTCCAGGAGTCCACTCACTGTGGACCCGACGTCATGGCTACGTCACGGATCAGCGGATGCGACAGTAGAGCTCTACCGGTTTTGTTTGGAACTATGATTGTTTGGGTTATCACTTGTCAGTTTGATTTTGACATATTGCTAACTAAAAACATATTTCATACAACTTTTCATATTTATTTTAATAAATGTTTTATTTACATACCTTTACTCTTAACTCTGCTGTCATCTGTCACAATTTTAGGTTAGTTTGTTTACTACAGCAAACGGAAACCACTTGGACCGTAAATGTGTGTGTGTGAGAGGAATGTCTTTGTGTGAGTAACAAACCGTGACGTCACGAATTTTACAGCCGCGAAAGTTTATTAGCAAATTTATGAATGAAAATTCGTATATTTCATGTACTTTTATATTGCTATATTTATTAAATGAGACACATTTCACGATTTTATAAAAAAAAACGATTTATTTTTAATGACCCCATTAGCAAAAATTTAGAGCCTCTTTTCGTTCATTTGGAAAAGCGTAGACGATGCCCTTAAAATAATTAGGGAAGCAGGAAATTACGAAAGTCTGATTTTACATAAAGTCCTATGTTCCGGTGTCGCGGTCAACATCCTGTACAACTTAAACAAAAATAATTGAAAAACAATCCTAATTAATTCATTACATATTTCTAAATTAAACAGAATATTTGTCATGTAGGTATATCAGGGCAGTAGTGATTTCCGGTGTGCAATTTCACATTTGATTCCCATCAAATACCTTTGTTAATATGCACTTTGATACCAATATCGACAGCAGTCCCAAAAATATGGTTATTCAATAATTGATTTATGCAAATACCTCCATATACATGTAAACCACGCGTGGCCTAAATTCCCGTATCACGAGCCACAAAAACACTGAATTTGCTACCTCGGGGTCGCAATCGCAATTGAAACGCGAGGCGAGCATATTATTACAGATCTCAGATAACGGCGCACAAATTCACTGATATAAATCAGAGTTATTAGTTTCGTTACACCCGAAGACACAGCCCAGAGGGGTGACTTGCCTACGGTACGGTCGATACCACAAGCCCCTAGCTCTTATTCAAACTTACCCCAATTTTAAATAAAAGTACTTTGTCATCTGATTTATTAGACCGTATATGAATGTACAAACTAAATATCTATTATTTATTACTGTACATTGAAAAGTGCATTATCGATTTATTTTAAATTAATAATCAAATATGTTGGACAAATAAAAAACACATTAGTCATTGGAAAATAATTTAGTGATTGCTATAAAAATGTAGTTCAATAGTTTTCTTTCATTACATTTATTAGTTTACCAACTTAATTATTATTTGTGTTAAATGTTGTAAAACAGTTGAACAACAATATTAATGTCAATTTCGTAACTATATCATTCGTTAAATTATAAACCAATAAGAATGCGTGATTTCCCTTAGTAACCACGTATTACAGCGCTTAATATTAAATAACCATAACCACGGGAAATGAATATACGAACCTTTGTATATTCGATTATACGAACCCTCATATTATACACTTATAGCGTCTGGTTATTTTGTTCTATGCACTGCCAATGTCATTTTAAATTCTATTTACGAAGCATCTTTTTCCTTCGAACACATAGGTACGAGTATTTCTTTTTCTATACAGTGATATTTAAAAATATAGATTCTGTGGCATATTTCTTTTTACCTCCCGCCAAGCTACATACATGGGTAAGGGAAGTAATGTGTTCTGTCCAAAAATTCGATAGTGAGTTTTCAGTGAATAAGCACGAATTAGGATCCCCACAACACGTTCATAGTATTTTTACAATGATGTCTGTGTGTATGTGTGTGTGACGATTTTTTTTTCCAGGATAACACATATTAAACTTCCAAATATTTCTATTTTCCGTATTTAAACATTCTGCATTAATATAAAAAGTTGTTTAGATTTTAGGTAAAATTGGATTAGCGGAAATAGTATTTTATTTGGAGCCCATAAGTTTTTAATGAAAAACTATATCAAAATATATTAGATTTTGGCTAAAATTGCTAAACCGAAAGTGATACTTTACTTGTAGCGCTCTACAGATTTTCTTGAAAAAATATATTCAAATATGATCCAAAACTTCTGATATTTGGTATTTAAAACTCGTATATTGTTGAAAACAATATATTAGATTTTGACTACATATGATAAACCGGATGTGATACTTAACTTGGAGCTCTTAACAGATTTTCAAGTAAAAGCATTTTAAAATATAAATTTCGTATTACAGACTTTTTATTTAATGAAACAACAAATTAGATTTTGTTTACAAACCATCAACCGAAGTGTTACTTTACTTAAAGTTCATTGCTATGTTAAATAATAATAATAATTATAATTTGTTTGCTAAAAATGTAAACCGGCCGAAATATTATGGATTTGGGCTCGTATGTACCAATACGAATAAAAATAATATTCGTTTTTACCTTTCGTCACCTAAGGAAGGTATTTTCTTTGGTCAAAAAATTCAATGATGAGTTTTTAGTGAATAAGCACATTTTGCGATCCATATAATACGATTTTACCATTTTTACGATGATGTCTGTATGTATGTATGTATGTGTGTGTGTGTGTGTGTGTGTGTGTGTGTGTGTGTGTGTGTGTGTGTGTGTGTGTGACGAAAGTTTCGGATCGCATAACTTCAATACCACGATTCCAAAAATTATATTTTTTTCGGATTCCTCAAGCTTACAACCAGAAGAAGAGGTGATTAGATTTTGGTTATAATTGGTCAACCAGAATTGCCCTCATTTGAAGATTTTAACAGTTAAATATCATTTATTGATATTTAACGTTATTATAACTTAAAGAATATATTATTCTCTATACGATTTGATTGCATTTTACAATCTATATTCAATAGATATAGAGTTAAAGAATTATAAAGATATTAAATTTCATAAATCAGCCAGCTATGGTAACCATGGAAACTGCTAATATATTCAGAATAATTCAAATTGACAGATGTCGGTATCAATGAATAGTAAATGAATGTGGCAGAGATGATGATGTTGAGATAGATGTTAGGGGAAGACACGGAAAGATACGGTAAGGAATAAAAGAATAAGGGAAATAACTCTAGTCTAAGAAGTTTCTAGAAAGATACAAGAGAGACAATTACATTGGTTTGAACATGTCATGAGGAGAAATAAGGAATATATTGGAAGAAGAATGAACAGCTTAGTAATAGAAGGTTGAAGATACAGAGGAAGACCAAAGATAAGATGGAAGGACTGTATTGCGGCAGACTTGAGAGAAAGAAGAAGAAAATAAAAAATAGCGGCTCCTAACGAATGGGAAAAGCTTAAGTTAGTGTCAAGTGCAATTTGGATAGTTAGTTTATGAAATAATTTTACTGGAAATTTGGAATCTTTTGCAAGAAAATTTATGTATGGAATTTATTCATAATACACAGGATTGACGGAATATATTATGTTGACCACATCAGATTTTTTATTTTGCATCCCACAATATTTAAAAGTATTATTAACACCCACATAAGTAACATGAGAGGATTTGTAAAATAAATATGAAAAATGTATACAATATTGATCAAATATTTGAAACGAAATACGGTGGACATTTTTTTTGTTACTGTTTGCCCGTATAAATATCGTATTTATAAAATATCGTATGAAATAGAAGCAAACAAATGATGTTCCTACACCAGTGGTAGTAATATCGAAAAGTGTTTCATTATTGTATGGAATTTATTTGCATATATTTCGCGCGACAACATAGAGAGTTTTTGTGTTTATTTTGTATTTCAACACGTCACTATTGTACTGTGAAATTGTATAAACGGGAGTTTGCAAACAGCTCGACGCGTTTAGTTTTTATCCGCAGTGGAATTAATCATAAAATTCACTAGTTTCGATAATTAAATGAGCCTCGCGTTTTATGTGGGTGCAAATGTTTCTCTGTCCGAGTTGATTTCCACTTTTTATATTTATTTATCGGATCATCGAACGAAATTGGGACAAACAAATAATGTAATCGATGAAACTGTTTCCAGTGCGCGCGTGTTCACCTACATAATCTAGGTTTATCCTCCCCAATGGCTATTTACAAAAATGCAGCGGGATTGCTCTTATATATGTTACTTTCATACCGACATCGACCTACTTATAAAGCGAACAATGGAAAATGCATTTACACTTTTTCCACGAATTATTTATTATAATTACACTTCTTTCTCTGGAATTAATTCACAGCACAACATTTAACACAAGAATTATTCTGACAGATACATACATTTACATTTTTATTAGCTCACCTCTTAAATATTTTTCCTTTTAACTCATCCTCTTAACCTATTTTCTCCTATTGCGTTCATATTGTTACAAAGAGATTTCATTATGTATAGTTCTTAGTAGGCCACTTAGCGAATTTGAAAATATGTCGGACTACTCTGCTCAAATGAGACATGAATAAATGAATATACAATCTTTCAAATTTAATAATAGCTGTATTCTTTTTGGTCAAAATCTCAGTTCGTCTTAGCTCACTTCAGATAAACTCAGTAAATAAAGTATAAGTAAAAAATCTGATGTGGCCAGCACAATACCTTCCGTCAATCCTGTGTATTATGTACAAATTCCATAGATAAATTTTCTTGCGAAAGATTCTAAATTTTTGGTATTATGTGTTTCTCGGCAACTGAATTCCATACTCCTGATAACAAACAAACCACATGAAATAAGAAAATTATGAAATTTTGAATGAAAAATTATAACACTTGTCAGTTATGGATATAATTAATTGCTGTCATTTTGACACAGGTCCCCATATCTGCTTGCCAAAATCAGCAAAATCATGTTACTGCATACTTCATAACAAACTATGCAAATTGCACTAGACACTGACATCTTCTTCTTTAGTTTTTTCCCATTCGTTAGGGGGTCGCTATTTTTTATTTTCTTCTTCCACTCATTTTTGTTTTCCGTGTCGTCCTCATTCAGTTCCTTTTCTCTCAAGTCTTCTGCAATACAATCTTTTCATCTTATATTTGGTCTTCCTATGTTTCTTCCACCTTCTATTAATATATTCATCTCTCCTCATAACATGTTCAAACCAATGTAATCGTCTCTCTTATATCTAGAAACTTCTAACACTAGAGTCACTTCCCTTTTTCTTTCATTGATTTACATTTTATTAATACTGACATCTGTCAATTTGAATTACCTGAATATATTAGCAGTTTCCATGGTTAAGTTAGCATATCTGGCTGAATTATGAAATTTATATCAAATTTATTATCTTTATTCTTCTTTAACTCTATATCTGTTGAATAACAAATATAAAATGCAATCAAATCGTATAGATAATAATATATTCTTTAAGTTATAATAACATTTAACTGAGTTTTCCAAGAAAAACTGTTAAAATCTTCAAATGAGGGTACTTCCGGTTGACCAATTATAACCAAAATCTAATCAAGTCTGCATATGGTTGTAAGGATGAGGAATACGCAAGAATTGTAATTTTTGGAATTCTAGTATTGGAGATATCGTGCACGAAACGGCGGTCACACACACACACACACACACACACACACACACACACACACACATACACACACACACACATACACACACACACGCACACACGAACACACACACACACATACAGACATCATCGTAAAAATAGTAAAATCGTATTGTAAAGACCCTAAAACGTGCTTATTCAATGAAAACTCACCACCGAATTTTTTGACCAAAGACAATACCTTCCTTACCTAGAGGTGACGGAAGGTAAAAATGACTATTGGTGAAAACCTCCTCATAGACCTAAATGTTCTTGAAATATTTGCTATTTCTAAGTTATATTTATAAAAAAATAAATGAATATTATAACACTGTACTACTACATGTGTATTTAAATTATTAAGTTTAATGCAAGACATTTATATTTAAATAATAACTGTCTGAGAATTGCAGACATGGATTAATAGCCAGGCCTCTGCTATTTGAATTTATCTACTTATATTGGTAGTAAGCCCCTAACTCGGTATTCGTTAAATATTTATAAGCGGTCTTCGAGTCGCCAATCAAAATAATATATATGGAATTTATATGAGTGACAAGCTGCTATAACAAAGTATTTCAATTATATCATTTTATTTCATTATTAAAATTAATTATTGAGCATATACTTTCACTATTTGTTACTAATTTCTCTTAATTCTTTATTTTGCCCTAACTGTATTGAGCAGTACTGAGTGTACTCACATTCCCTTTACCAATAATGCTGCATTTACCCGCGAAATAAACTCAAAATGATCTGAGCCATTCAGTTCAATAGAAGGCATAATGTTGGGAGAAGAAATATGAATTTGTAAGTTTATGTAAGTTCAGCATTCGTGATTGAAAACAAAAATGTGAATAACTACGGTTCTTTTAGAGTAAGAATTACTCTTTCTGTGAATTTTTTGTTATTTTCATATACATCTCAGCTCAGTTCATCTCAACTAGCTTATCAACTGAGCTGCGCAAAAATATAGAAAAAGATGTAACACGAGGAGTTCTCTTACTGCTTTTACCGAACGAAGACGATTTTCACTGACTGGTAGTCGACGGTTGGACGCCCACATCTTTATTGAGGAGGACCACACACACTTTCACTTGGATGATAGATGATGAACACATTATTTTTAATCGTAAAAATAGGCCGTAGGGTCGAGGACATATTTAATTAAACGAAGAAAGAATTTATGAAAAATTCATGGACCTCGTAAGGATTTGAATCCTGGCCGTTCTCATATCTAGTGAGACGCTCTAACCAACTGAGCCACAAGATCCTTCCCATTGAACTCAATGAACCTTTCTTTACAAATTTCGTAGGCGAGTACACTTTGTATAAAGATTCATTGACTTCAATGTGGAGGGATCTTGTGGCTCAGTTGGTTAAAGCGTCTCATTAGATATGAAAAGGTCCAGGGTTCAAATCGCTGCGAGGTCCATGAAGTTTTTACATTTTTCTTGACCCTACGGCCTAATTCTATGATTAGCTAAACTAAACATAATTAAACCTAAACTGTTACATTGTTGTAACCCTGCGTACTAGAGTCAATGGCGTCCAGTACGCGTTCAACCTAAAACTCGAGACTACATGTCTTCCACTAATACGAACTGCCTAAACAAAGCGTTATCTTCTTCGTGAGAATATATCTTAGAGGATCCCAGGGTGCAGGGTGTCACATACCATAACCAAATATCAACCCTCCACGTACTTAGGCTTTCAATAACTTCTAGACTTAATTGTCAACAAATTGTAACACGCAGAGAGTAGAGCGGCCGATGCTCTGATGGTGGCGCTTACTTCTTTTATCTCTTTACCAACGATGACAACTTTAACTAACTGGCGGTCGATAACTGAACGACCACCGCTTTGATTAAAAAAGAACGCAGACACTTGCACTTTGATGATTGATGGATGAACACTTATATGGACCCAGACGTTCTTTGGTATTTAAACTAACTTTTATTTACACATATTATTATAATTAATATTTACAATTACACTAAACTTATTATTATTAAATAACTAGACATAACTAAACAAATAACTAAATGTTACATGTTACATTGTAACTCAGCGAGCGGGCGTTCAGCACGTGTCCAAAACTAAAACACCGAGACTAAATGTCTTCCACTTGAGATCCTAATAAAAACTGCTTAAAAACTCAACGTTATCTTCTTCGTGAGAGGATTATCTGAGAGGGTGCAGACTGTAAACTATAAATGTCAAAACCGCTGACATCTAGACTAAACAGGTAGAGGAATGATAATTATTTCTAAACAGAATATTGACTAACAATAGATAACAAAGTTGAAATATTGTTCCTGAAACTATAATTTAGAAAAGTTTATAAAAAGTTATTTATTGGTTATTGCTCTTTCCATCGCCTTATCATACAATAAATGTCTAAAACTCTGACATCTAGGCTAAACAGATACCTAGTTAATAGACGAACAGACGAATGATAATTATTTCTAAACAGAACTTTGACTAACAAAGATGACAAAGCTGAAATATTATTCTTAAAATAATTTAGAAAAGGTTATAAAAAGTTACATATTTGTTATTGTTCTTGTCCACGCCTTGTCACAAAGAACACAGATTACGTTATAAGAAAAATGTAAAAAAATATATATTTTTATGTTACCACAAAAAACTAAATACTTATGTGTAAAGCTGGTTGAATTTTTATGGAATAGAGTCGAAGAAAAAAAATCTGTTGTAGCCAGCACAATACCTTCCGTCAATCCTGTGTATAATGTATAAATTCCATACATAATTTTTCTTGCAAAAGATTCTAAATTTCCAGTAAAATTATTTCATAAAAAAAACTATTCAAATTGCACTTGACACTGACATCTTCTTCTTCTTTAACTTTTCCCATTCGTTAGGGGTCGCTATTTTTGCGTGTCGTTATCATTCAGTTCCTTTTCTCTCAAGTCTTCCGCAATACAGTCCTTTCATCTTATCTTTGGTCTTCCTCTTGTTCTTCAACATCCTATTACTAAACTATTCATTCTTGTTCCAATATAATTCTTCATTTCTCCTCATGACATTTTCAAACCAATGTAATCATATTTCTTGTATCTTTCTAGAAACTTGTAATACTAGAGTTATTTTCTTACCGTATCTTTCCGTGTTTTCCCCAACATCTACTTCAACATCCTCATCTCTGCCACATTAATTTACTTTTTATTCATACTGACATCTGTCAATTTGAATTATATGAATATATTAATAGTTTCCATGTTTAGCATCGCTGGCTGAATTATAAAATTTAATTTCTTTAAAATTCTTTAACTCTGTATCTATTGAATATGAAGTATAAAATGTAATCAAATTGTATAGAGAATAATATATTCTTTAAGTTATAATAACGTTAAATGTCAATAAATCAAATTTAACTGTTAAATCTTCAAATGAGGGTACTTCCGATTCACCAATTATAACCAAAATCTAACCACTTGTTCTTCTGGATGTAAACTTGAGGAATACGAAAAAATTATAATTTTTGGAATCGTGGTATTGAAGTTATGGGATCCGGAACTTTTGTCACACACACAGACACACATACATACAGACATCATCGTAAAAATGGTAAAATCGTATTATAGGGACCCTAAAATATGCTTATACACTAAAAACTCATCATTGAATTTTTTGACCAAAGACAATACTTTCCTTACCTAAAGGTGACGGAAGGTAAAAACAATAATAATTAGTATTATTACGAGATAGGAATTTCATTGACAACATCAACTTATCTTTATTGGTGCTTCTAAAGATTTTATTCCACAAACAGTTTTATTTTTCTATTTTGCTGCGCTGTTGTGTAAAATCCCTCTTGTGTTAGTTCTGACGGAGCAATATTTTGGTTAGCCAGTAATTCAAACATTTTTGAATGGGCAATATCTGTCAAATCCTAATCTGTTTGGCAACGCATAGTGGTTTTAGCATTTAATCGTGTATCTAGTGTCAGCAATTCTATCCCGTTGTACGACATAACTGCCGCTGTAGCTGTAGTGCCCGAACGCCTCAGGGATACGGGATATCGCAATATCGTTTATCATGCAGCATATACTGATTTCGCAGAATTGGCAACTGTGCAAGTTGCAAGCACCTACATACATACAACCTAGGAGCAAGCTACAGCATGCATCCCCTAATCACCGAACCTATCTCCGTTGCATTGCATTATATTAGAAGATGCGATATTCACTATAATACTCGTATTACAGACTGATACAGCATTTCATTATTATAAATTTCCTTTATTATATTATTATGCACAGTAATAAATGGATCAAACTTTAAGAAAAGTCGTTATACAAGTGATCTCAAATAAATAATAAAGAAGCATATAAGTATTGGCGTACAGTCTGTGCAATAAAATAGGTGCAAGAGATTCTTAGCTCATATGCAAAACATAACTTAAACGTATTATGCATATAGAAGTAATATTCTTAATTTTTATATGTTGTTACCATGTTAATAAACTGGACTAGTAAGAACGCACTTTAATACAGCGGAAAAAAATATAATGAAAGTTAACTGAAAAAATTGGAAAATGCGCGGTGCAAAATAATAGATGTGTTTACCGAATACATATTATTTATTCAAATCATAAATTTCAAATAATAAAAATGAATTAGTTAATATATTGTTAATAGCTAGTACTATGTACTATAGTAGTAATTTTGCGTTAAAGTTTCCGTACTACCGAGATAATAATTTTTCAACTTCTGGAATTTTACTGTAGATACTTTTTACCGCTTAACAGCTTAACTAAATTGTTACTTTCAAATGCCTTCTGTTTCTAGTTTTAATATTATTTATAGATTATTTTACACTCCTCAACAGTTTTCCAATGGTGTTAATGCCAGAAAACTGAGCTGGTTATTGAAGAACTGTAATTTTATTTCTCTCGTGTCGTTCATTGAACACTGAAGCGGTAAAATTTCAATCATTTTCTTAATAAAAAAAATAACCCTGTGGTATATTTTCTATATTTAACTGTAGCATATAATATTGCTAAAAATTATAATGTGATGTTCTGCTTTTAATTCAACTGTGATTGAATGGAAGACACCTATTCCTTGTAAACATAAAATCTCTCAAATTAGAAAATTGTTTTCTATGTGTTTCACGGTTTTATTTGTGCATACTGTCGAATATTGTAAATTTTCTGAAGCTTTGCAGACTATTTAGTTTACAATATTCATTAATGTACAAATGAATACCGGGAAATTATAGGAGAGACAACATTCAGATTTAAGAGATATGGATGTGATCTCTGATAAGAATGTACGTGTTTTTTATATTTTTATAGTTTGACGACATCTACAACCTCCTTTTTTATTTTATTTATTATTTATTCTTTTAATTATGTACAGTTTACTACTTTTCAAAAAATCTAAAAACATTTGAAACATATGTGACCATTTTGTTAAAATTTGTAGAATATGATGTTTGTACCTCCGTGATGTTTTCCAGAACCCTGAGGATGGTCTAATTGAGACCGAAACGTCGGTATTGTTTTAAATAATAATAAACCTGTACCCCCGCCAAATTTGTGACGTTCTGATTGCACCACAAAAGCGCGGGAGTCTCTTACTCCACCTTGTTGTTCGGTTGGGAGGCCGCTAGCTTTTAAACAGTCGAGACGGGCGGGGTCGAAAACACAGGAATAGTTATAAAATGGGATAATGGGCGCCACATAACTTTTAACCGGATATTTACGAAATGGACGGCACAAACGAGATATAAACGTGTATATTATATTTGTCAATGTATGTGTATGTATTTGTAATTTCTTAGATAATCTATACCTGGATTTCAATATTTATTGTCCTTTATCCGTACATATATAGTCATTTACTGTATAATACTTTTCTTTTTCTAACTTTGTCTTCTCCTTTGTTGCAGACTGACCCCGCAGCAGCAAACCCAGCTCTCCCAGCCGCCGTCCATGGGCGGCGGTACATTAGGGGTCGGAGTGGGCAACTCCCCCTTGGTGATGCCGGTGTTTCCGCTTCGCGCCGCGCATAATTCGCACACGCCGCACTACTCGCCCTACTCACCGTCCAGGTTCCACATCGACAAGAGATGTCAGCACCGATGCAGTTGGAAGTGTCTCAGCATCGTCTTGATACTGCTCGTCGTTGCCCTAACGGCCATGCTGGCCTACTTTGCTGGTGAGAACATAGACATTTTATTATGATTGAAATTTACCTATATTAGACATTTAAACTGTCTAAATAATGTAAACCGTCTAGGGTCTATTTTTCGTATATTTTCTTCATAAACAGTCTGACCAGCGACTCGTGAGCTGTGGGCTGTAGGGATGAGTAGTGCGCAAAAAAGAACATATTGAGTAGGAAAGAGATAGATAGTTACGCGCGAGAATATACTATAAGACACAAGTTTCCCAACCTAACCTAACCTAACATGGATTTAAACTCCATGCTTCTGCTAGTAAGCGAATGCAACCCCACCACAATTTTAAGGCCAGGCTACTGCTTATCCAAGCTAATCATACGGGAGTCGCTGGTCAGACTGTAGCAATAATAATAATAACAATAATAATAATAAAATAGTTCCACAAGCAATATATATTAAAGAAACTCTCTGCTATAAAAATACGTATAATAAAAACAAAAAACATGTACCTACTCTAATAACATCGAGGTGTGATTTAATAGTCCATATATTAGCATACTTTTACGACTAACACAATGGTTAATAAGATTTGTACCACGAAACTCGGGTTCCATTTCCATATATCATATTATTCAGTATATTGTGATTAAACACGCTCACCTACAACCACCTAAATTTGATATTTATCTAGACTAGAAACTAGAATATAAATACAAAATCTATATTTTATTTAATATGCACATTATCATGATGCGAGTAATTTTAATTTCTATTTACAAAAGAAACCAATTTCTTATGAAAAAATATTTAAATTGAATTTTATTTATTGCGTTTTAAATAACACAGATAAACAACGTAAAACTATTTATAAGTTCTATAAATAAAATAGCTTTCCTACGATTTTTTGTGTTTTCGTATTCCATCTACAAGTTTAATAAAAGTTAGTTGGTGAATGTTATTGAAATGTACAAGTATTGATTGTGTTTTGAACAATTTTAATTCAAAAGAAAATAAATCAAATTTGACAGCGGTATTACAGGGTTGGAAACTTTATAAATTCCCCTCCGTACTTCGACATGAACAGCCCACAACTACTATTATTAGAGGGGCAACTTTACAATACTAAATTTAACCATACTGCAAGTCACTACTGATCCCCTAAATTATATTCTTGCCATAACTTTATTGTCACAAATAATGAAAATCTCATGCACTCGTAAAATTGATTGATGGAATTTTTAAATGCACTTGCTTTGTAATAAAACTTAAGGTACAACATTTTAAAAGAATAACAGTCTAATTGTTAACCTAAATTTAAACTTAGATCGTTCTAAAATATATACCATACCATAAAATGTTATGGTCAATATAGAAAGTATGTATATTTTACGTTTGTAAATTCAACTTTGTTTTTGAATTTTACGAGAAAACTTTGTAATTGCTAATATACAACTGAGTTAAAGTCAAAAGTGATATAACTGCACATTAGCCCAAGATAATATTTCCCTTTAAACCTAGTTTATGTTATAAATGCCGGAATAAAATAATAATAAAGCAGTAAAAGTAAGTTTAACTTAGTAATTTGGCGAAAGTACCCAGGTAGAGATACCAGCTAGATTAAACGATATGACAAACCATGCAAACTTTATTACTTAAGGGACAGCGGCAATAAACACAATTACATTTAATGTAATTTAACAACGCTCTATTAATTCAATTATACATTGCTAAACTCAATACTACGTTTAATATTATTATACTGCCTGGGATACGAGAAATTGGAGTTCTGTATTTGGATATAGTACCTACCTTAAATAACTATTGCATTATAATTAAATTTATTGAATAAAATTATGCCTTGTTAATGTTTAAGAACTTTTTAAGGTATTTTTAAAGCGTACGAAATTCCTTGACTTTGGACTCGCCAGAGCTGTATTTAGGATCTGTAGACCCCTAGGCTGAACTTGTGGTGCGGGCCCTACCGAGGGAATTTTGTAATTTTAAGAAAACATGTTAGACAAATTTAGGATAAAAAAATACTTATATTTAATTCAAATACAGTGCTTAAATAATCAGACTTAAAATTAAAATGTTTTGCCTACACTGCATGTTAATGAAGCTAATTATAATGTATTCATAATTAAATATTAAAACTATTCAAAATTAAAAAAAAAAAAAATTGTTTTATAGTGCGGTCCCATAGACTGCAGCCTAGATAGCCTGCATATAAATACGGCCCTAGGACTCGTTTTAACTGACAGTTTAACCAGAAATGAAAATACCAGGCCGTTTCTATTTTTTATTTGTTATAAATTTATTTAAACTGCTATAGGTACTAGGTACATCCAATAGATTAAATTATGTATTAAACAAGAAGATGAGTAAAAGACAAAATTAAATTTTTATTTTATATATTTATGTTGCTATATGAAACATAATACATGTATGAGGGGATACCCAAAAATAACGAATAATTGTTTCTGGCTGGGGCAGGGCACTAGTTCCGACTTCTTCCGCTAGGTGTATTTACTAGACACCCTTTTGAATGTGTTAGGCAAGCGTCATCCTTGGGGTTTTGTAATGGCGGACTAAAAAGTAACTTATTTAACATCAAGTTCTGTTTCCTGTTAGGAAAATCAGCAGCAATACTTGGGCGAGCTTACAAAAAATCCAAATCGAGTACTGACTTTTCTGTCAAATCCTAGCACACACTCAAATGGCTCCCGGATAAAACAAACGTAGAACGAATTCCGTTGAGACACTTTTTATCGTCACATTTTCAGTCAAATACGTTGATATAAACTTCAAGATATTTAAGTGAACGGTCGATGTTCATCTTTTATTGGCATCCGACCACTTTTAACACGAGAAAACCACTGGTAAACCCTTATTCGGCTCAAAGCTTCCACCCCGTAAGCTCTCCAAAGAATTGCAACAGTTGCTGCTGATTTCCTTAACAGGAAACAAAACTTTAATGTCTACCATTGAAAAATCGCCGAACACGTTAAACCGCGCTTACGAAAAAAATCACACTGACTGCTTAGATGGTTTCCGAAAGATTGACGAAATATGAACTTTATTGTCACTGACCTCGTAGATAAATTGAAAATGTTCTGTACGACGTAGGTGTAAATCAATAGCTGTCCTGTGATTCGTTTATCTAAGTGCATTTATTAAAAAGCTTTCAGGATAATAATGGAAGCAATGTAAATTGTTTGAGGCATTAGATTGGACACGAACGCGCTCAAAAGTGCCATAAAACGCGTCCCTGGCCTGATCTAACGACTAGCACTTCCTAATGACCATGCAGTTGAGAGACCCAATTACATTCAGGGAAATGTATTCCGTGCGTGCGTCCAAACCGTTCACTATAACGACGGCCTTTTTAAAATGATAAATAGAACCGGCAGAGAATACTAAACGTTATTAAATACTTACAAATTGCTCTACGTTTATATTTTCACTGCTACAAAATAATTTATCAGCGAGCTAGTTCAATAACCAATACTCGATGATTAAAAGCGCTCATTTCTCACGTATTATTTCAGCGGCACGTGTTTTTTGTTTCAGCTGTGAGCTCAATGAAACCCAATATTATGGATTCGACAAACTGCATTTTAGTCCAGGATGCTGTTACTCACGATCAAATTACGCAAGACTCGATATCGACGCAATCTCCTACTGAAGGTAAGAAAGAAAGCTCACTCCTTTGCCTTTGAAAAGTCACTTCTTATTGCTGCCTTTGTAACGCTAAAATTAAATTGGATACGGGGGCGGAGACAACACACAACGCGAAAGAGATATTTGAATTTATATTTTACTTTAAGAGTAAGTGAGGTGACGCCAGGTAAGCGCCTTCTCGGTGTAGATATATAGTTGCCTATTTTTCGGATCCCACAATTGGTATCTCATGTGACAATGTTAAAAAAAATTACCACTGTTGGATTTTGAGTTATAAGGCCAAAATTATAATTTTTATACCGGGTGGCGCTTGAAATCCGTTACATAAACATTCAACATGGAAAATTAAAATATTTTAAATATTTGCTGTCCAGTAAAATTGATTTTTATAAAACTTTGTATACATGTTCGTGAGCATCTATTACATCATTTTAATAATAAATTGTTTAAAAATAATAAGGAATAATTAAAAAAATTAAAAGTATCATTGAATTTTTTGACCAAAGACAATACCTTCCTTACCTAAAGGTGACGGAAGGTAAAAATATTTTTAGCTTCTAGCGATGTATAAATTAATAATTGAATTATAAAACCTATGCAATTAGTGAGAAATTTCTACAAATGTGTCTTGCAAGATAGGTTTTACCGTACGCACTAGTTTTTCGAATTTTTTCATATTGCAGCGTGCGTGCTACCGACGCCACTCAGCGAAGCGAATCTGGACCGTTTGACGGCATAATTACCGAACGTGCAGCTGTGTAAACCAACCGCCGAGATAAGTTTAATTACTCGCGCCGCGTAACCTTGTAACCGGATTAGACCTTGTATAAAAAGCGGAGCGACTATGTGAGTCAATCCAGTTAGTGGAGTCAGTTCAGTTCAGTCTGGTCAACAACGAGTCTACACGTCTACACGCAAAGTGAAATAAATAGTTAATGATATAAATAAAGTGAAATAAATATCTTTTATTCACAATCACAGTAATATGTCGATTTCTAACCTTTTAGAGGTTGGGAAATACGTCATTCCTAACTGCAATGACAATTTCTCGGGTGGTAAATAACAGATTTCAATTCCACCCCACGGGTTGAAAATGTTTATGTAGAGGTTGCCTAGCAACATTGTCATAGATCCCTCTAATAAAGTAGGCTAAACAAATTTTAATAGAGCTGTCAAAAATATTGATAAAATTAAATGATTTGTTCTAAAACTTATTTATTTGAATAAAATAGTATACATACCTCGATGGGAGTTTCATTACAGCCTCGCGCTGTATCTCACCTCGAGGCTTCGCCTCTTGATAATATGCATAAGTCCTCGGCTGTAATGAAACATATCCCACCTCGGATGTAATATACTAATGAATAAATAGTGCGTTGTGTTAATTGTTTAAATAAATAATCTTTTGTTTAAGTGTCTTTAATTAGAATTTATATTTGTTTATTCATAGTCTTCGTTATTTTCATTATTTTTTTCTTATTTATTTATCGTTTAATAAACTCTTATTTTAATTAATAATATTTTTATTTTTACACTTCACCTAAATAAACAAACGTTACAATATTGTGCTAAAAGTAAAGGGCCTCGGAAGAAGATAAATCTGATTTAGAAAATGACCCTTTAAATACCGGTCGAAATATTATCACCCGTCATTTGGTTCACAGTTTTTGTAAGTTTGTCTATACATATTCGAAAGAAGTTTGTAAAAATATCTCGGCATTTATATAGGTTTTATAATTTGTAGAAAATATAACGTGGCCGAACTATTATGAACCTGTGCAAGTATTTATTTATTGAATGATAAAACAAAGGCTGCAATTTAACTTATTTTATATTAAATAAAATATCTTCGCCCCCTTGAGTATACATTTCGATGTTTCCCTTTCAGAATCGCCTCCAACAAGTACCGCTGAGCACTCCAGCGTAACAACCCAACACATATCTCAACAACAACCCCAACAACAAAGCCAAAGTCAACAATGGCCTTCTGTTTTGGAGCTCCGCGAACTCAATGTTCTTCACTCAGCTACGATCCCTCCTTATCAATTTTGGAACTCAGAGTTTCGTAACAAACAACCAGCATTCATACGCTTGAACTTTACACTTCCTTGGGGGGCGAATTTCGCTGTTTATGGTCGTCGAAATGTTGCTCCAAGTGTGACACAATATGATTTTGTTGAGTTTGTAAAAGGGGGAAGAGTTGATCATCGTTTACGCAAAAGAGATGTTAATGAAGAACAACAACAAAAGGGAAAAGTGGAATTAACCAAACCTGAATTGAAGTTTATTTATAAAAAGAATGTGCATAGATCTGATGTTTTGGATTCTATATCAAGTTCATATGAAGGTACAAAGAAAATTCTGGCTGATTCCGAACCAAGAGGACCTTTTTACGTTCCTCACAGCATCAAAATAGACCATTTGAGGACAGAGTTTTCTACAGATTTACCGCATCCAACTTTAGATTTGGATATTCCCCTCGATGAACATATCATTTCGAAAAGATCGACCGGTTTGGAACCAATGATGGTGAATGTAAGCCTTCTGCAATATTTGGACACCGGCAGATGGTTCCTGTCTGTTTACAATGACGAGCTACAGCCTCATAACGTTGCCATGGTGATTTCCGAAGCGGAGGGTGTCAGCACTACGTGCCCCAACGACTGTTCAGGGAGAGGATCTTGCTATCTAGGGAAATGTGATTGTATCGATGGGTTCCAGGGAATCGATTGCTCCAAAAGTAAGTCACAATGAATTATTAAATTGTCCTCGTTCTACAACCGGAAATGTAGCTTTTCGCCACTTGATTGACATTGTTTTCGAACACCTGCGCGTTTTGTTTCAATTCCCACTAATTGCTGGAAAATTAACTAAACATTAATTGCTGACTGTTTACATCTTTTGTGGGGAATCTACTTCATCAATTTACAATTCACTGAGCGAATGTTACAAATGTACTGGTATTTATTTATTCAGAACACATTGCACTGTGAAAATCAAAATTACATACAAACTACTACTGTTTAGTTTCGAACACGGACGTCGAATCGTTAATATAAAACCAAAAACGTAGTAACTTTTATTTCCTATCATAAATAAGTTGTCTTTTACCACATTACTAACACAATATTTACGCTATTTTTTATCAAAATTGTGTATTTACAAATTTCACTTATTCTGTAATTTGATTTATCGGTTTCAGGATATACAAAAGTAGGCTTGTGAAGTGTATACAGGTGATACTGAAAAACGGGCCACTCAAAATAACTTTTTTAATTATAATTATTCTTTAATTTTTTTGATATATTTCTAAACTAGGCTTAAAGGCTCACAAATCATGGTATTTGGTATGATGGTAGCGCTTCCGGTTTAACCGAAAGTGACATTAACTTTCATATTTCACATCTGACACCTATATAATTTTATACATTTCAAATCTATATAAAATTATGAATACAACGATATGATTGAAGTGCATTCTTATTGAAGAAATAAATTATAAAAACGCAAGAGAAAAATTAAGAATAATTAACCTGCTAAGCCATGATATGGTAAAAATGATTAGGCAGAAGACGCACGTTATCAATCTGAAAATTAAATATAACTTATTTATTTTAAAAGAAGAAAAAAATACTAGTATTAAGTAACGCATATATTAATGATATTCACAATTATTACTAAGTCAATCGTTCTTCCTTTTAGGGAATATAAAATTAATTGAAATAATTATAATGGATTTTCGTACCATACGTGGGCACTAATGAGAATGACCGTGTTATGTCAAATAATTGTATATTCCGTAAAAGAATGAGGATTGACTTAAAAATAATTGTAAATCATTAATATGTATATACATTTCTTAATACTAGTATTATTTCTTCTTTTTTAAAAAATAAATAACAATAATTCCTACAGCTTATATTCATTTTATAAGGTTTTGTCAGGTTGATGACATGCGTCTTCTGCCTAATCATTTTTACTATATGAGGCTAGCTGTGAAAACAGTTGAGATAATATTGAGTAATATTTAAGTTCAATGTTTATATAGTAAATTATGTTTGTAAGATTCTATATTTTTGACCCCTGTGGTACACTCTCCACGCCAGCAATGAGCGCCCGTGAGCTGACGCCTGGTAAGCGCTCGCACAATACAAATATTTCATCATTACCGTTATCTGTGTATAAAGTAGATTGGCACACCCAGCAATGGGTAATATGCCGTGATGATATATTTATTTATTGTATATTTTGTTACAAAAAGATGATCAACTGTTATTACAGGCTACCTTATTTGGCTTACTAATTTGGGAATTCCATTTAAAGTTAATGTCAATCCGATTAAACCGTCAAATACTAAGTATGATTTGTAAGCCCTTAAGCTTAGTTTACAAATATATCAAGAAAATTAAAAAAATAATTATAAATAAAAAAGTGTTACTTGTATATGTTGGTGAAATTGAGTGTTTTCCGAATGGGAAGAAAAGAAGAGCATTTATGAATGCGATTATGAATGTGACCGAAGCGAAAATGTGTTAAGACAGGAATGTGTGGCGAAGGATGATTGTTTCGTAACTATTATAGTAGTCCAGATGCGGCATATCATTGTAACTGTTGTTAGTTAACTATTTTACAATAAAACGATGTGCATAAATGGAAAATAATGGAACCTAATACCAACAACCGTTACGTCCAGATAAGCGTTCCGTTGACATTTATTTATTTTCTTGTACCGTCTCTATTTTGCGCATATTTCAAACCTATTGTTTATGTTAAGTCGTTATTATCGTTATTGACATAGGTACGTTATTTCTCATACCTACCGTATATGTATTTTATTGAATATATAGCCACTTTGCGATGCTTATTATTGTATTATGTTGCGGATGTTTACAATATTGCTTTGAAGCGCGATTTAACCTAAAACTTTTTCGTGT
The DNA here is from genome assembly GCA_951394225.1 of Harpalus rufipes. Taxonomy (NCBI): domain Eukaryota; kingdom Metazoa; phylum Arthropoda; class Insecta; order Coleoptera; family Carabidae; genus Harpalus; species Harpalus rufipes. The sequence goes on along the minus strand of OX596284.1, from coordinate 15,026,092 downwards.
GCGCACAACGTTGGCCAACGAAAACTTAACCCGAATCAGTCATTTCTATGGTGGAAATGATTAGGCAGAAGACTCACGTCATCAACCTAAAAAAAACCTTATAAAAAGAAATATAACTTGTAGTAATTATTAGTTGACATATAAATATTTTTTTAAAAAAGAAGAAAAAATATACTAGTATTAAAGAAGCGTATATATTAATTAATTTACAATTATTTCTAAGTCAAACCTTATTACTTTTACGGAATATATAATTATTTGACACACCATGACACCCAATAATTTCCACAAATTATATTTCATTCTATAAGGTTGTCCTCTGCTTAATCATTTTCACTATAGTGACACTGATTTGCATAAAAATCGCGTACACCTATTTTTTGCTCTATTGAGTCGGTCTTGATTTTGAACTTGTCAATGAAGATGTCAAACGAGTTTAATTTTTAATTATCATAATCTATTTCAAATACATAGTTGGTTGTTCTTTAATTTTTCTAGGATATATTTGTAATTTAGTAGTAAATTAAACACAATTTGGAACCAGGACATCGAACCCTAACCTGAACCGAACCAAAACCGGAACCAAACCGTATCTTTTGGTGAACCCAAACCTAGAACCGAACCTCAGATATATTTTTCTGTTGAACCCGAGTCGGAACCGAACCGGATATAAAAATTCGGGTTCAGGGTTCAGCTCCGGTTCAGGTTCATTTTCAGTTTAAAACGTAAGCATAATCGTAATACAGCCGATTATCGACGCCTTCGGCATCCACGTTACTGCCTGTGTTGATTGTTCATGAAAAATGTGTTCATGTTCGTATTTTAAATACAGATTTGTTATTCAAATAACATTAATTCAATTTTCATTAGGTTGAACCGAACCTGAACTCAATATCTGAACCCGGAATAAAACCGCAAATTTTATTAATGCTTGAACCAGAACCGCACGCGAACCCAATTTTCAAAAAACAAGTTAAACTGAACCTGAACCGAACCCAATTTTTGGTGCGTTCGATGCCCTGTTTATAACTTCCCCACAATAGATAAAATAGTGGCATTACAGTGACAACTACATTGACAGTTTTTTCGTATTTACATAGCTGAAAAACAGAAAAAAACTATGCTACTCGATTTTTACGGTGTACGCGTTTTTTTTTTGGTTCTAGATATCGCATCGATGATGGTTAATAAGAATGTTTTTGAGAATTGAATGCGTCAGCTAAACTTTTACAAATGAATGCGATGATGAATGTAAACGAGGCGAAAGAAATGTGTTTGGTCGCTACCGAAAATCGGTGACTTTAATATGTTAAGAGTGAGGAATATTTGTTGTATAAAGTGTACTGTACTGTTAGTAAGAATGTTATTTAAAGTAATCCACTAAGTGGAATATGTGTAATTTTTATGTATGTATATTATTTGTAACAAAACCATTATTTTTTTCTTTTTAGGCGTGTGTCCAGTCCTCTGTTCGTCCCACGGCCAATACGGCGGCGGCATGTGCCACTGTGAGGAAGGCTGGAAAGGCCCCGAATGCGACATCCCCGAACATGACTGCCAGGTCCCCGACTGTTCCGGCCGGGGGCAATGCCTCCGTGGTCGCTGCCAATGTCGCCCCGGGTGGAAGGGCGAATCTTGCGAGGAGCAAGACTGCGTGGACCCCACATGCTCGGGACACGGAGCGTGTGTTCTTGGGCGGTGTTACTGCAAGGCTGGATGGCAGGGAGAGAACTGCAGCGTCATCGACGAGCAAGTCCATAGATGTCTGCCAGGGTGTTCGGATCATGGGAGTTATGATCTAGAGGCGGGGCAATGTGTGTGTGATAGGCATTGGACCGGACCAGACTGCTCACAGGGTAAGTAATGATTTTTTTATTTACAAACATCCATTGTACACATAAGGGGTTATTAATTATACCGAGCATCTTAATGACCGGCCACAATTTTACCGCCCACTTATATTAGAGCCACAATATTCAGAATAAGATAGACATTTTTCCAATGTGTAACGTCTTTAATTGGTGCCAGTCAACAGCAAACATATTTAAATATTTAATGTTACAAAAAACTTATGACAATCCATGCACCTCACTGGGATTTGAACCCAGAACCCTACTATAATTTAATATACAATCTGTTTCTATAACATAATTTAAAGAAGATTTTTGATATCAATAAAGAAAATACTTAAAGAAATTTTGATGACAATAATGAAAACGACTAATTACACAAAAATTGTTTATAATATTTTTTGCTGTATCTGTCTGTTGTAAAAATATAAAAGTTATGATATATTTTAATTTGCAATTGTTGCGGCCTTCTAAAATCTAAGGTTTTTTTAGATATTTTGTATGATAATAAATACAACTAATTTGATTATTAATTTTCTTCTAGTTTTAATAATACTTATAGGTACTTAATTATATTATATTTAATAACAAGTAAAGATAATTAATCAAAAACATTGTCTAATTGCATAACTTTTATCAGCAGACATTAGTTTATTATCAGGGAATTTATTATGAACCTCCCACAGTAGGTAGATGTGTTTTACTTGAACTCTGTAGTTGTTGTGCCGTAACATCATTAAATACCAAATAAAAATGGCGACAACGTGGTAGTACAGCGATGTACAATAAAGGAAATAACATGATTTGAAGTGAATAAATATTATAAATTGATTGAAAACTAGTATTTTTCGAATTAGGATTAACAAGATAATTAAATAGAATTCTGAATTTTTGACTTAATCATAACCACCATACTTAATAATCGTTTTTGCTAAGAATGTTTTTCTGTTTCGTAAATGGTTATTAACAGTCGTTTTCGTTTATTATCTCTAAACAAGTAGTCAGATTTGTCTGATGACGTCATCAGATGGTTTAGATTCTTCAGAATATTTGTGTAATATAAGAACGCAGAAGAGCGTTTTATCATGGGAATTTTAGTATTCTAATATTTATTTTACGATTTCATGATTCATATCAACGGGTTAACTATCAAATTGTCATGTCTATTTCAAATAAATATAAGGAAATAGTACCTTTAATTGCAAATAAATTATTTCATGAAGAAGACCTCAATGAGGAAATAGAAGAAACCATTTAGAAAGAAATTAGAGATGAATCTACTAAAAGAAACAGAATGGAACGTAAATACATAATTATATAGAAAAAACTGTTTACGATATAATTACTATTGCAATTATAATATTGCAGATTTTGAATCTCACTTCTGATGCACATGTTACTAAAAATCGCAGCGATTAAAGAAATGCAACATGTTCTATTTTTGAAACGACGCGATTTTCTCAATTTGAAATGACACGAACAAGCATGAAATTAATCGTGCGTACTTGATTCTATCAATCGTAATTCATATGCTGTTGCATAGCTGAGGTGAATTCTCCAACTACAGATTGTCTAATGATAAGGCTAAATTCTAGAATCACCAGAATCAAGAATTTTGCTTTGATGGTTATATAATAGTTGCAAAATCGTTAAAAACACTAAATTCCACAAAAATTATAGCACGTAAAGCTATAATATGGTGATTTGACATTTTTTCTGAAAAAAAGTTAGGTTACATGAAGTACACATATTTCTATATTTAATTAAGTACTTACACTTAAATACGAATAATACTGTTTCATATTATTATAATGTCTATTTGCAAATTTATGTTTTATTTCCTTTATTCTCTTTGTTTTTATAACATTTTTAATTTATAATTTTGCGTTTATGTGTCAAAATATTGTCAATTAACTTAGTGGCACCATAGTGGATATTGAAATTACAGACAGTGGTACGACGTACGAAAACTGTTATTTTTTTCGATTCAAAACCCTGTATTAGCGATATTGTTATTTGCCGTATTATTTGTTGCCAAATTAAGTTATATGCGTTAGGTATGATTATTGTCTATATTTTTTTTATAAAATCACGTAAAAAATTAGTAACACCACTCGACTTTTTCCAAATTGAGTTCTGTGTGTTAGGTATGGTTATTGTCTATATTTTTTATAAAATCACACAAAAAATGAGTAACACAACCATTCGACTTTTGCCAAATTGAGTTCTGTATGTGTTAGATATGGTTATTGTCTATATTTTTTATAAAAATCACACAAAAAATGAGTAACACAACTATTCGACTTTTACCAAATTGAGTTCTGTGCGTTAGGTATGATTATTGCCTATATTTTTTTTTATAAAATTACATAAAAAATGAGTAATGTAACCACTCGGCTTTTGCCAAATTGAGTTCTGTGCGTTAGGTGCAGTGACATTAAAGTATTTTTTTTTTAATTTGCAAGCGATAAAGTTTTTTCAAATAGTTTTCACAAAAACATAATTTTACAAAGAAAATCACTGTTTTAGTAACACTGATGTACTCTATATTACCGACTTTCAATTTGAATTATGTTCGTGTTATTTGGTTTGGTAATCATTTTAGGTTAAGTTTTATTTTAGCGAAAATATATTTAAATAACAACTGTTGTACCCTATATTTACGTTTTAATGTGATATTTTATCGAAAAGTATACTGTCTTAAAAACAAGCATTTCTAATTTTCATTTATTAAAAAAAAAAACTTTACAATAGGTAAAATCTGACTTTTTTTACAAAAAAATATATAAATACCTGCTTCCGTCCTCTAATTTCGTGTTTCCTTGTTATTTTTTAGCTAAAAGAACACATTGCTAAACAAAAATTGCAATTTTAAGAAACACGTCTTTCTAGAATCTAGCCAAGCAAACGGTTCCTATGAAATCCATGTTGGTTCTAATATATTTTTACAATTAAAAAGTCGCAAGTGCGCGACCCATGTAATTTTCTAGCGACTAACGATTTATTTGTCACAACTCAATTTTTTTTTCTAAAATTGTTAAAAACATTGGCGCAATACATTTATTTAACATCTATCTTTGGTCTTACAGAGCATTTAAATTTAAGCCGGAAATATACATTGCATAATTTATAACTTTGAAAATTAAATCCTTTGAGCCTACAAGCAAAATTTACTCACACGCACATATTTCAACATGGAGCTTCCTGATTTACTTCCTGTAATTCTTTTATCCATTTTGTTTTCCAAAATATCCATGCAAAATTAAAAAGTTATTAAAACGAATGTTATTAATCCACTAAAAAATTTACAACTAGCAATTGAAATCTCGGTAAGGGCACTACAATCAACAACTGTAATTCGCAAAAAAAAACATGATTGTTGTTAGTGGAACATACGTATACATCCACTCTACAGCGAGTTATTACACAAACGCGAAAACAGAAACAGCTTTCCAACCGGAACCAATGACTCTGCCTTCAAACAAGCTCGCTCGTAATGAGATTTCCATGCATTTCGTGGTGTCACTCGCTATTGCGAACTACCTTCAACAAACGTAACGTCAATACATGTTGTTTTTACTTGACACTGTGTCCGTGTTCGTGAACGCAAAAACGTCCCCGCTTTGTCTTTCCTACGTTGCTACGTTTAAAGTCATTTTGATGTTTTTTGTTGGCACAGTCCACCAGACCATTTGTTTTCAATAGTTTATAAGATGTATTACTTTTTCAAATGGTTATTGAATTTTTTATTGTTCCGGGGGCGTAAAAACTCGCCATCGAGCGAACTTTTAGTTATTTTATTTATTCGGTCTATTTTTACGATGTTCAAATAAAATTTACTTCTATATAAAATAAATTATAAAGTATTAGAAGTTGACGGCGACCTATAACAGTATACAGGCTGTTAAAGCTAAACGAGCTACCTCAAATAATTTCTATATTATTAAAGATACAATTAAATACTATAAGACAATCTTATAGAAGAGTAAGGGAGACATCCGATCAAAGAAAAAATAGTTTTTTAAACCAGTGATCCCTAGTTATAACACAAAGTTATATATTTTAAATAGGATGATATATATTTTTTACTTGCATTCGATAAAGTATTTTTTTCTGAATTCAACCATGTAATCATTTTATATCTTCACATAACAAAAATATTGAGAAATATACAAATGAAATTTGAATAAATTTGATTTTTATAGTCATTTTTCAGTAGGCTATATATAAGAAACAAAAACTACTATTTCTCAATTAGAATTATTTAGGATAAAATCAAATAGAACACTGTTTATTAACAAATATTTCTGTTATTATAGTTTAAGCTCACTTGTTTTTCATACATAGCTTACTGAAAAACAATTAAATTAAATTTATTTAAATTTCAATCAATTTTTTCTCAATATATTTGTTATGTAAGGATATAAAATGGTTGAATTAAAAAAAATTACTCCATTAAATGGGCCTAAAACATATGTATCATCCCATTTAAAAAAAAAACTATTGTTACTTGAGAACCACTGTTTTAACAAAATAGTTCTTTATAAGACTGTCTTATAGTATTTTATTGTATTTTTAATAATATTGTATCGTTAATTTATTTGGTTGAAGTGTAAAACTCAAAAAAATATTATTAATTAAAATAATACGTTTATTAAACGATAAATAATTAGGAGAAATATTAAAAAGATAATAATAATAACTAACACTATGATTAAACAATTATAAACACTAATTTAAGACTAAGAATATTATTAAATGCTTAAACAATAAAATTATTATTTAAACCACATTTATATCACTATATTTATTTATATAACTACATTTATTAATGTTCACAACTTGTAGACTGTTTATTTATATCACCAACTACATTGCTCTTTGCTTCTATGTATCAGACTGTTATCGCTGAGGCTTTGGCGACGAATTTATATAGCGCGATGTCCTTCTCGAACTTTCCGACGCCACAATGACATTGAATACAAAGGATTCAGACCACCGATATAATTAACACGTCTAGACGTATGGGTTTTTCCGCCGCTGGGGATTACGGCATCGCTCGGGAATATTCTACCAGTGGCGGCGCTCGTATACTCTTAAGTCAGGGGCGCACGTTACAATGTAGAAATAATTTGAGGTAGCCCTTTTCGCTGTTATAATAGAAAAGTGATACAATGGCATCATTTCACATTTTCTGATTTTTTTTTCTTGAAAGAATAGATTAAATTGAATATGTGAGTGTATGTTTTCCACCTTTACAAGTCTTTAGAATTAGAGATATGATTTTCTAATAATTGCCTATTTCAAATATTTCATCATTGACGTCACAGCCTCACGGATAACCACAGTCGAAGTCTACCGGTTAAGTTTGGAACCATAATTGTTTAGTTTGGTATTTATTTAAATAGATATTTTATTTACATACCCTATACTGCGCTAGTACTTTTAAAGAAATACACAATAATAATAATAACAATAATATTCTCTCTGGTATAATCTGCTGTCACCTATCACAATTTTAGGTTAGATTGCTGTTCTGTTTTTACAACGGCTAAAACGAAAATCACGTGAGCATAAATGTGTGTGAGAGAAATGTCTTTGTATAAGTATGAAGCTGTGACGTCACAAATTTAGTCAGTGTTTACAGCCGCGAAAGTTTATTAGCATATTTATTAATGAAAAGTCGTATATTTCAAATTATTTTATATTACTATATTTATTAAGAGATTTATTTCACGATTTTATAAAAAAAAATCAAAAAATAAACAAATTTTCAACCTGAACAAACTAGATTTCCGACCTCACACAAAATTTCTTTAAAGTTAAGATTTCATCTTTCAACTTTAGTTTTCAAGTTAGCTTTTATCGTCATTTCACAATTTTATGCATTGTCTTACAAAGTTTCTTAGTTTCCTGGAAAACATTTTGTAACAATATTAAATTTCAGTACAATATTTTGATTCCGGTAGTAAAAGATAATGCCAATAGTTGTATACTTTCGTAAAGTAATCTCCGTGTACCCTGGTAGTAATCGCCTAACTACGCTAGCTCGGAAGCGTTTTCTACAAGTTTCCGTGAACCAGTTTATCTGAAAATTTATAACTGTATAAACAGTGTGTTTTACTCAGCAAAGAAAGTATAAACAGTTTAGTGGATGGTATGGGTGTGTTGCGCTCTGCAGCGTCCGATAGCCAGATCGTTTTATTACAAACTCGTTTTACGAGAACGCTTGTTTCGAGACTTTGTTTCCTTTTACGAGCAGGAATTATAACTGACGGTGCTTTACAATTCTAGCACGTGATTTGGTTGATTTTGCTGCGTTTGCGATTGTACTTTGTAAGCCTATTTTCCCCTTTTTTATCTTCATCCCTTAAACAAACATCGGGACTGAAGCTATATCAAGAACGTTTGATTTGCTGAAGTATGGACTATTTGCTTTAGCCAATATTTGCGAAATAATTTAGTTTTATTATTATTTTTATTGCAATAGAGGACGGGTTAGTATAGCACTCTTCACATAAGAAATTCTTGATTTCACACTATAATATGCTAGCACGGCTGACACCTAGTAGGAATCTATCTTTTTCTGCACATGCATGGGCGCCGTTAACCCAAAATCCAAGGGAGGGCAAATATGAAATAGAAAAATTTACAAAAGAAATACATACTCGTATTATGTCCAAACCTGAACTGTTTATTTTGTGTACTTGCATTTTGCATGCTATATTCTGTTTTAAATAACGAAAGGATTTTGACAGTTAATTGGGGCGTGATTTAGGAGTCTGTTTAACAGTGGCGGCTTGTCAGGGTAGGCAGGTGAGGCAGTGCCTCACCAGAAAAGAAATAAAGCTGCAAGTAAAGTATTATGTAAATTAAATTTTAACTTATTCCGTTAATGCTTGTCTTTATAAATATCAAAAGAATAATTTACGCCACGACCATAACTAATATGTAATGCAGTTCATCTAATTTACACCATATAAAGTGCTTTTCAAAATGAATAGTATAACTGCCTAATGTTTTATTTTATTTTTATTTTATTTTTTAATTAACAAAAATCCATTTAATCAACTGTCTTATGAAGATAAACTATTTGTCTAAGAATTTCATAAAATATTCTGTGATCTGGCAATTTATTTTGCACATCCCTTAAAAAAATGTAACTTTCAATTATAAGAAATTTTACCTTGAATGAAAAAAAATATTTTGCCTGCGGCGAAATTTTTTTCTGGATACCTTGCCTCACCAAAGTTTAATGCACGAACCGCCACTGCTGTTTAACATCAAAATATTTTCGACGTTTAAAAAAGAAGCGCCAATTACACAAAACCGTAAGAGAATAAATACAGGAAAATAGCCAGGTAAAACTTTATAACGACTATACAACAAATAACACATAATAGCACAAAGAATAAAATCATAAGTTACGTAATACAGTGGAGTCCGGATATAATGAACCCGCTTTTAGTGAACTTCCGGCTAAAGTGAACGCTACTTTAGGTATCCTAATTTTTTCCCATAAGACTAATACAAATTTTATCCGCTTATAATGAACTTCCGGATAAAGTGAACCGAATTTTATTAACTTAAGGTATAAAATTTCCGTTTATAGTAAACTTTTATAATGACAACAAACTCACAACAGATGGAAACACAAGAGATCGAAAGAATCGACGTACGAGAGGTAGTAAAACCAGAACGATAGACTAGAGAGTATGTCGAATCTCATAGGCGTCGCTTGCGCAGTACGCTTTCCCCATAATCACCATGCGTCCATCCCCATAAAATTACCGATACTCACATTTTTTTTACAATCACGCGAAGTTCCAGCTCAAGTTTGGGATGGTTTTGTGCCCTTGAAAACTATATAAATAACATTCGTTTTTCTAGCATTTATGTACAAACTAAAATTTCCGACTATCTTAAGTAGTTTATAATACATATAAATATGTTTTTTTTAATAATTTATAAATACTACATACACATGAAGTAACCGTATAAAATAAATAAATACATACATATGTTAAACGTACAATTAACACGAGAAATTTTATTTTCCTTTTTAGTGAACCTCGGATATAGTGAACCAGTCTTAATGCATTTTCAAGTTCACAATATCCGGACTCCACTGTATTTCAAATGTGTTTGTGTAAAATGCGCTTGACTACAGCGCATAGCTACCAATAGAATCACAAGAATCTATCAAAATTCGTTCGTTATTTCAAACAGAGTATAATAAATATTAAATTAAATATACATATACCCCCTTTAAAAACATGTGCAAAATAAAAAAGAAAGTAGAATTCATATATTGTAAAAGAGTCAACTTTAGGGCTTGTTATAGCGTAAATCTAAAATTATTTAAAAAAAAAAAACAGTGGTTGAACTTAACTTCCAGGAAGGGGCAAATTACCCCCCTTGCCGCCCCTTAAACGGTGTCCTTGTGCACATGCAGACAATACCTTTTCGATGGCAATATTAATAAATCACATAAATCAATATCAGACAAAAATGCTAAATTACACGCCTATGTATACGAACTATGTTGATTGATTCATTCCTGAGCAAAGGTACAAATTCTGTAACCTGTGTTATTTCAATAGTTGCCAGACCTTTACGGTGTTCTTCGACTGATGACTCTGCATTTAGTTACCTCTAAAGTCATCTACCTTATATGAGATAGTATAGTCATTGGAGAGACGACAGTAACACCACACTGATAAGCTTCAATAAGCACTAAACGCGTCTGTGTCTATGGTTACTACCTGGGCTTGACCAGCATCTGAAAAATGACCGAGAGGTTGATTTAGATGCTGAAATATGGCGAGTGTTTTTATAATTACTTTATTTAACATTGTTTCACTGAGAGCGGCGAAAATCAGAACTTCTCGGAAGAGTACTCTTTGTTTGTTTTTACATTGTATCAACATCAAATTTGAATTGAATTTAGATAAATCTTGTAAAAATGCATATAAATCTCTCACAAATTGTTGTGTTTGTGGATGTCACTCAAGGAGGGACAAAGACAAAAGTTATGATTTTATGGTTTCCCGACAAGAAATATTTTTATTGTAATAGCAACAAATCAAGGCGTTAAACAACGAGTGGACAAACGCCAGGCATCGTATATATTATTCGGCGTGAGAAGAAAATAACAGATAATATGAAAATATGTTCCCTTCATTTTACAAAAGATGATTTTGCCTGTTAAAAAAACAAATATATTAATCGTAATTGCAACCTAGTTAACCTACAACGTCTAAAAACTTTTTTAAAAAATGCTGTACCATCATTAAATCTACCAAAGAAAAACTTGGAACTCCAGCTGAAAAAAAACGAGCATAATATCGAGTACTAGTACGGAAATCTGTACAGCAAGAATGTAAAACCTCAATAATGTTTCAGAAGAAAACATTAGAAATGAAGAATATGTACCCGAATTAGTTATTGAAATCATTGGTGAAGACAAAGAAACTGCTGAAATAATACTTTCATTAATTAATTCGGAAGTAATAACAGACAATTTGAACAAAAGTGTACAAATTGGAAATGGTGACCTCTGTGTAATAATAAGTGAAAAAAATCTGATGTGACCAGCACATTACCTTCCGTCTATCCTGTGTATTATGAATAAATTCCACACATAAATTTTCTTACAAAAGATCTTATATTTCCGGTAAACGTCTTCTTCTTCTTTAATTTTTCCCATTCGTTAGAGGCCGCTATTTTTTTATTTTCTTTTTCCACTCATTTCTGTTTTGCGTGACGTCCTCATTTAGTTTCTTTTCGCTCAATTCTTCCGCAATACAGTCCTTCCGTCAAATCTTTGGTCTTCCTGAGTTTCTTTAACCTTCTATTACTAATCTATTCATTCTTTTCTCATGACTTGTTCAAACCAATGTAATCGTCTCGCTTGTATCTTTCTAGAAACTTTATCACTCGAGCCATTTCTCTAACCTTTCATTTCTTACTTTACCTTTCCATGTCTTCCCCAACATCTATCTCAATATACTAGTCTCCCCCACATACATTTTCTTCTCATTGATACTGACATCTGTCAATTTGAATTATCTGAATATATTAGCAGTTTCCATGGTTAGCATAGCTAGCTGATTTATGAACTTTGATATATTTGTAATTCTTTAACTCTATATGAATATGAAGTATAAAATGCAATCAAATCGTATAAAGAATAATATATTCTTTATAATTAAATGCCAATAAATGATATGTAACTGCGTTTTTTCAAGAAAAACTGTTAAATGTTGCAATTAAGGGTACTTTCGGTGGACCAATTATAACCAAAATCTAATCAAGTGTACATATGGATGTAAGGAAGAGGAATACGTAAAATTTGCAATTTTTGAAATTCGTATTGGAGATATCGCGGCCGAAACTATAGTCACACACACACACAGACACATCGTAAAAATAGTAAAATCGTATTGTACAGACCCTAAAACGTGCTTATTCATTGAAAACTCACCACCGACAATACGTTCCTTACCTAGAGGTGACGGAAGGTAAAAACATTTAAACCGTGAAAAATTGGTTTCCATACATTTATTACCTTCAATTATGTATTGAGAGCTTACCATAGCATTTAAAAATCGAAAATATTCTACAACACTTAATTTCATTTCGAGTCCTTGCATGTTTTCTATGGCAAACTATCAAGAGTACTCTTTCGAGATCAGCTGTTGAAGCTTGAAGCAATAGTGCTGCCTCTATCGGTAGTGTCAATTCTCAATACTTTTGTTCATGAGTTTATGTTTATGAAACTATAAGATCCCTACTACAATGAAGGTAGAAGTATACTGAAACGCCGATTTGGAAAAATAATTGCAGTTGCTGTATGACTGAGATTTCGAGTAAATGTTATCCTCAAATAAAAAATTAATCTTGCGACGCATATTTAAGAAACTGTATGCTGACTTTTGCTCGTAATATGTAATCCAATAATAACTTACAAGTAACAAAATTTATGCCCGGAAAATGTCTACCTCATCACCAACATTTTCATGCTTTTGAATATATTAACTCTTACGATTCTCTAATCCGTTTATCCTAATTTATCACATATACATTTATCTTCCCAGATTCTACTCTGTAAATAAGTAAACATTTTCTTCTCTTTACTCTACGCCACTTAACCTACATCTTTGAACTAAGTTGACCCAATTAACAAACTCTGTTTTCGTGTCTTAGCTCTGTGCAGTTTGGATTGCGGTCCCCATGGCAAGTGTGACGCGGGGAGGTGTCGTTGTGACCCCGGATGGACTGGGGCTCATTGTGAGCTCTTGCCATGTGATCCAAGATGCCATGAACATGGACAATGTAAGAATGGGACGTGTGTTTGTTCGCAAGGGTGGAATGGAAGGCATTGTACATTACGTGAGTAAAAGTTTTTATTTTTATTATTATTAAAATTTACTGTATATTATTGTACATAGTTGGGATGAAAATATAATTCGTTTTAACGAAAATGGACTGCAAAATTTTAATTTAGTTATCGGTCGTATAATGCTGTGTCTTTTCTTGATGTACCGTGGTTTAAATTGAGATTAACGTGTGCACAGAAACTATAATTCGTACTTGGACAAGTCGAAATGTAATAGTAATTATAATGTGCTATTGTTATAACGTGGAAAAGACTCCCGTCAACTTATAAGCCAAGCCAAATTATGCGCACGTTTAATCTCAACTTAACGCGCACCAACTATTTGAGGGGTACCCAAAAATATTGATAATAATTTTCTGGCGGCTGGTAGAGCTATAGTTTTGATTTTTTCCGCTAGGTATCTTTACTAGACGCCCTTTTGTATCTTTTACCCAAACGTCATCCTTGGGGAAACCGCTAAGCGATCAGTATGATTTTTTCTTCATAAGCACTGTTTGACGTGGTCGGCGATTTTGATATGGCGGACATTAAAAAGCAACGTGCTAACACCAAGTTCTATTTTATGTTATGGAAATCAACATCAATGCTTGGAAGAACTTCCAAAAAATCCGGATCAATTTCTGACTATTCTTTCAATTTCTAGCACACACTCAAATTGTTGGCTCTCTATAGTCACCGGAAAGCGCACATTAAACGCGCCACGTTACATCTTCAAATTTTTAGTCAAAATTCGTTGGCATAAACTCAAAGATATTTCAATGAATTCCTCCAATTCATTATTGATGATAAGAGATGATCGCAGCACGAATTTTTCAGTGCTTTCAAACGTTCTGGAAGTCGGAGGACGTCCCAGACGAGAGTTATTTTCAATTGATATTTGACCACTTTTAAAATGAAAAAACCATTCGTAAACCCTCGCTTGACCCAAAGCTTCTTCCTCGTAAGCACTTTGAAACAGTGCGACACTTTTCGCTAGTGATTTCCCTAACAAGAAACAAAACTTTAATGTCTGCCATTGCAAAATTGCCGAACACGTCAACAGCGCTTACGGTCACTCAAATTTTTCCCCAAGATCCCATGGATGACTTTTGGGTAAGATATCCAAATTATATTATTACTGTATACTTTTCATCTCGCCTTTGTAATAATAATAATAATAATAATGTTAGCCTTAAATAAATCCGTTTGTTCGTAATAAAATATGATTTGCTTCAATGTTTTCAGCGGGTTGTGAGAATGGTTGTTCCCGCCACGGACAATGTACTCTGGAGGACGGAACATATCGCTGCGTGTGCATTGAAGGTTGGGCGGGCTCTGATTGCAGCATTCCCCTAGAAATGAACTGTCAGGATGATGTTGACAACGATCATGGCAAGTTTTCCCGCCTTTTATAATCTCTCTATCCATTTTATTATACTAACACCATTTTATGTGCGTGTATAGATGGTATGACAGACTGCTCGGACAGCGAATGCTGCTCTCATTCAGCATGTGCCGACCACATCATGTGCCTAGCTAGCAACGACCCTGTTGAAGTCCTGCTGAGGAAACAACCGCCTTCTGTCACCGCTTCTTTCTACCAAAGAGTCAAGTTTCTGATCGAGGAGAATTCTGTGCAGTCGTACGCTCACATGGACGAGTATAGCGAAAGGTAAGTGAGATGGCGTTTTCGTCAACCACTTCGCCCCTTTCGGTACACGTGTAGAGCTTCGCGGAGCCCTCTTGCCACCGGAAGAAACATCACACTGCTTCCGTTGTTTGTAGCGAAGTTAAGAGTTGTTGGAATGTGGGATGATTCTTGCGGGGGTCGGGGGGATGTATTGCGCCGACGATATTTCAGCTGCATCATACATGAACCGACTCACTGGGTAGCAATAAAAATCTTGAATTTGTAAACATTATCTTTCAAATCACTCATTTTAAAAGTATGATTGGAGTTTTAATTTGTTAAAATGGCAAATCAATTGGTTTCACTACTCGCCACCAAATAAAAAAGCTACAATATCTGTAGGATTATGCAACAATCCATTGACTATTTTAGAATTAAAAGTCCAATGAAAGACATGCTTTGGCAAGGAGTGAATTGAAGGATGGTTTTGATAAATTTGAGATTTCTTAAGCTTCCCGAATCACTGTGAATCACCGGTCTATATTGTATAAGTGCTGTGCACGCGAGTATGGCTGGCCCACACTGTCAAATCAAATCGAAAAGCGAAGCTCAGTTTTTAGTTTGGTTTTTGCCATATTATGTTTGGTTTTGTTGTCGAAAGAAATGAGTAAAGTTTACAGCCTGTGCCGTAATGTCCGCCGAATCTCTAGTGCAGCATTGGCGTTCGTTGCGCGAGCTTAGTTCAGGCGGTGAGGCACTTGATGACGCACCCGACAGCCTCTAAGCTGTAACGCACTCCTTGGCCCCTCGAGCCTCGAAAGCGCCGCCCCTTCCCGTCCGTCTGTCCCTCTGGCCGCATCCTGCCCAGGACAAATCGCTCACGAGTCGCCGCTGCTGACACCTACCCGCCAACACACAACGGAACGCATCCAAAATCTCAAATTTATAAACATTTTCTTTTAAATTTTAAATTACCTAAAATAATAGGACTCTACATGAGGAATTAAAAAATGTAAACACAAAAAAGTCATTACCAGATAGCTCAAATATATAATATTCGATCACAAAAAATGGTGCAGTCTTATTACAGTATAATGCTCAAAATACTAGAAATCTACTCGCAATAAATCTCAAATCCAGATAATACTGCAGTCTGTTGATTAGCTACAGATCATGCTCCAGAACTTTTATGTTTTGTAAATATTTATTGTGTAAGATTCTAAAATTGCTTTTTGAAATTAAATATCTATGTTAGAGTTTTGGAATAGAGTACCGTGAAATTATAAAAAAATTATTGGGGTATTGTAATAGATATTTACACATCGAGCTAAGAAAGAGGGTCATTTCATAACGAGTGAATCATGAGCAAACTCACAAGATTTAAATACTTCTTTTTAACAAATGTTGTACATTATTTTTCTCATGACCACAAAAAATGGCACAATTTAATAAATTTTTAACCTCAAATTTGTTGTCACCTACATGACACCCGGTGGTGTACATTTCATACTAATGTGTTAACCCGAGCATCGAACCCGTACATGAACCGAACCAAAATTGGAACCAAACGGTAACATTTTTTCAAACCCAGAACCGAACCTCAAATATTGGAAATGAATTTCGGGTTCATGGTTCAGCTTCATTTTCAGTTCGAAACGTAACCGTAACACAGTCGATCATCTACGCCTTCTAAGTTTGCGTTGCTGCCTTTGTTCACTGTTCGTGAAAATTGTATTCGTGTTCTTGTCTTGCATTACATTATAAATTCCGGCTCGCATTTTAAATTGTTTATATATAAAGATTGTTATTCAAAAACACTAATTTATTTTTTATTAGGTCGAATCGAACCTGAACCCAGAACAAAACCGCAAATTTTATTAACGCTTAAACCAGAACCGCAAACGAACCCATTTTTCAAAAAACAAACTAACCTGAACCAAACCCAGTTTTTGGCGAGCTCGATATCCTGGTGTTAACATTAGTGTGTTATGATTTTTCTGATATATGAACGATATTGTCAATTTTCGCACCTAGCTAATCATGTAGAAAAAATATGTTTCTGATGTGGTCGTGAGAAAAAGTGCTTTCAAAAGTATAGTATTGCATAGAAAAGACCCAGAAAAGGCGGATGTTGCATTGCAGGAAAAGCAATTTCAGAAATTGCCAAAACTTGGGATTCCGTTAGAAACACAGTTCTTCCCCCACACCTCCGAAGTGGTCTAATTTTACTTGACCAATTATACTTTGTTAATTTTTAAGTTAGCCAATAAAGGTGTGAAGGTTGGGATTTCTTTATTAAAAAATGGGGTTGAAATCAAGTGAAGATATGTTTCATATAATCCAAATTGCAAGTCTGAAAAGAGCTAGTTTCAACCTTTATTGCTTCCTACTGGTTGAAGATGATTTTAGAGATCGAGACGAAGTCAATATCTACAATACATCCGATACCGGTAGAAGAGCACTTACTGACCACAATGCTTATTACGTTTTTTGCACAATCGACGCACAAAATTAAAAAAAAAAAATATTTTAAAATTATTTTGACATTAAAAAAAATTGGTTGTCATTTTTAAAGTAAGCTTTGATCGTTATTTTGTTACTTACTGCCTACGTCTTCTAATCAGTAATTTGTAAACAAAAACCTACTGCCTTGGAAACTCTTTAGGTAAACATTTAAAAAACCCGATCGTGCAAAAATAACTATTTCATCAAACTACTGTAACACAAGGAGGGTTAAAGAACGGATGATGCTCTAAGGGACATTACTTTACCAACGAGGACACAACTGATGGCGACCTCTTCTTTATTGAGGAGGAACATACACTTATACTTTAATGATAGATGAACACTTATATGAACATTGACATTCTTGAGATTTAATACTATTTTATTTACAATAATATTTACATTTAATTAACTTATTAACTATTAAACTAGAAATAATCATAAAAACTAAACCGTTATATTGTAACTCAACGGATTGGCGTTTGGCATACACCCAAATGTAAAACTCAGACTACATGTCTTGTTGACACGAGTATCTGATACCAACGACTCAAAAACTAATACCGTTATCATCTTCGTGAGAGGATATCTGAGAGGATGCAGGGTATCATATGACAACCATATCCATAACAAAATATCAACCCCGCACGTAGGCTTGCAATAACTTCGAGGCTTGTCAAGAAATAAATGTCAAGACCGCTACCATCTAGACATTCTAAACAGAATTTTGACGAACATAGATAACAGAGTTGAAATATTGTTCCTCAAACTATGATTTAGAAAAGTTTATAAAAAGGTTATTTATTTATTATTGTTGTTATACTACTTTACTTCGAAATTACGTCATTGTTGGGATTTGAGCTTTTTAACAAATTGGGATTGAATATTCTGTGTTTCCGTTTTCTGGTGATGTTTGCTGTCCCTACTACTCGTCACCAAATATGTCTAATAATGGTGTGATTTAAAAGTCAGTGTTGCTAAATGAGAGATTTTGAGCTCTGCCTACAAATCTACACTATCCTAAACAACTCCTGTTTGTTTTCATTTACTGATTGATAACAAAGATTCCGCCTCCCTGTTTTGTTGTGTCTAAAAGAGGAAGATCCTCCCTGGCAGTGCAGCGTCCGTGGCGGATTGTTGGGCGTGGGTGCGTGCGGGAGATCATTGTGTCTCGTCTAGTGTACCTTTGTGTGCGTCTAACCCGTCTGTCACCTCATCCCTTCGGTGCATCGCCGTCGAATATCGATGTGCGATGCACCGCTAAACAACGAAACATTTCTAGTCAGTCAGTACTTTACGATTGTAAGTGTACATCGCCGAGACTCTCATTCAAATCAGTACCATATTCAAAAAGTAACGTGATAGTATTATTTTTATGATCGGCTAGGTACGTATCTATACTATGGTGGACACAAGTTGAGCGTCGAAAGGAATTGTTTTGTTGGTATTCTCTCATTTTATTATATATTAATCATTATGCGCTCCACATTTGATTATTGTACTTTCTGTATGTTTGTTGCTAGTAGACCTGCTAACTTGTGTCTGTCATTGTGTCTGTAGCTAACAGTACAATGTTTGTTATTGTGTTCCGTTCGTTTTACGTTATTTTTTTAATTATGAGTGTATGTGGTGTGTGTCTGCGGTGGAGCGTGTGAGTCCCGCGAGCCCTTCCGCTGCTGCAATCTGCAAGATGGCGCCTAGGGCTCCGGGAGCACGATTGGCAGAACGCCTGAATTGTTTGTCTAAAACTGGAATATGCTACACGCAAACATACGCGTGCTATGGCGATGCCAATGGTGCTTGTGCACATACACACGTACGTATGTTTGATATGTGGCATATCTGCTTATCGTAGTACCTACATGCGGCCACATACATATACTCAACTCACCGACGGCAACCGAACCGATCGATGTTATCGTTCGTTTTCAATTCCGCTTCAAAGTGCACTGTTGTTTCAAATGTTCACTGCACCGGGGAAAAAAACTTGTAATTTATTGATGTATCTGTGCTATGCAGTCTCGTCTCGGTTTCGCGTTCGCGTTGCTATAAATATAACGAAAAGAAGCGATACCGTTTTGATAATAAAAATGTATGTGGTGTGTAGTGTATTATCGTGGTTAGTAATTTGTCCTGTCTTCTCTGTGTCCCCTATGTCCGCTGCTGCGTTTACCCACACTTTGTAGCGAGTTCTGGAATTCCTTTACACCGCGGTAAGTGGCAGCATCCTCCTAATGTAACTACTGTACTGTCTGTACTCGTGTCTCTCTCTATACGTTATGTGTATACAGTACGTTCATTGTTATCGCTGCCTAGTGTGTGCCGCCCGCTATCCGCTGTATAGCCTGTTGCTGCTGGATCCCGCCCCCTGTATTGTGTTGTGTACTCGTCACTGTCTGTGTTTTGTACTTGTGTATGTCGCATCTACTACTACTTACAAACCCGCTGCTCCTTACTTTACTTATTCCGTTGTCGAAATCCCAGCACCAACCAACATTTGTATCGAAGCTTGTTGCTCACGGGTTAAACACGCTGCGCTGGAAAAAAAAATTGCCTATCAAGCATTATAATCCTGTAGACTGGTATGTTACTCATCCAGCTAAGACCCTGTATTTTCATCACTGATTAAACTGTCTGTTAACTTCACTGTCATTTATAAGAAAAAATTAAAAATACCTAAGCTACTAGTCGCTACTAGTTACTCACCTAAGTATCAAAATGTGTCAAGAATACGTCATAATAACTACTACGGCACACAAATTTCATACTTTCCTAGTGGCATAAGTGCTAAAATAATCTCCACTTTCAGCGACATAGTATTCAGGTTGCCTAATCCTACAAGTATATCACCTATTCAACTATAGATGGCTGTACTATTAATTCATAAATCAGATGTTTAATATTAGGACGTTACTGGAGTCCTCAACGCAGAATCGTTTAAAATATCCCGATAAGGCGTAGTTTAATACCTAGTAAAAAGTGCAAAATAATAGAAAATCCAATCGCGAGACCGTTGTTGAACAGTTTACAGGGGCGTAGCAACCGCTATATCTGCGGGATCAATGATACTGGGCCCACCAGTTAGAAGGGTCCAGCAGCCTCAACGACCTTACAAGAAATCTTTTTTTTTATTGAGAATTTGGGAGAGAGGCCTAATCGTTGAGACAGGGCCCATCGACACCGAGTTCTAGCTACGCCACTGACAGTTTCTAAAGCTGGATTCACATGTACCGTTTTCACCGTTCTCGACGAACGATCTCGACGCTACAAACATCTACAGCGGCTATTAAAATATTTCTATTTTTGACGGAGTTGACGGGCTGTTACCGTTACCACCGTAAATTTTCACTGCGCATGATCATATCACATCTCAATAATACCAATTCAAACAAGTACAAGACATAAAAGCTATTATATTTTATTTCTTTGTGCTTTTTTTTTGGGTGGATTAATATAGACAGGGGTATTTTATTATTTCGCCAATTAAGAGTTCCAAAAAGTTATCCATTGCGAAATCGGCAAAACAAAACTTATTATGAGTTGTCAACCGGCAATGTTACTAAGGTCAAAACATATGTTTTGGTAATATTTCGTTTTTCAAGTTTGGAACTGTGCGCATTGATATTTATGACGGAGCATGTGAACAGAGTAGTTATGACGGCCGCTACAATCGCAAAATTAACGGTTGTAACGATCCGTGTGAATCCAGCTTTAGCCTTTAAATTTCTCTAAATATAACAACAATAATCTAACGCACAAAACGGCTTGAATTTTTCGAGCGTGAGTTTTGTGCGTTAAAAAAGACAATGTTGAGATGTATTTTTTTTAAACAACTCCACGTTCGAAATTGTATTCACGATCTTATTTTAAATCTTTTTCAACATAAATATTTATGTCATAGGCAGATTGTAATATTCGTTTTTTTATAAAACTCCTAATCATTTTCAAAATAACTACACGAATTATAAAATCAATATTTGGACATTTTTGCTTGTAATTTTTCTAAACAGACATTACCGTTAATAATAAATATACAATAAACTACATTAATACGATACGTGGTGAAACTGTTCTAATATAATATTTAAAAAAAGAGGTGAGCCGTCGCGGGACGCCGGGCAGATGTGAAACATCGAAATTTATTTTTATTGAAGTATTTATTGCTCGAAACGACACTCAGCTTTTGCAAATTCGCTCCTATACACCGATATACACAGAAGTAAAGCGATGAGCCTGTAATATAGAGGAAACAATCCAATATACCGATACACACAAGTAAAGTGGCGAGCATGGAGCGCCGAGTTGAGACGGCGAGAGCAGTCGAGTCACGAGGCTGATCGAATGGCACGACCGTCGTGTCTTATGAGTC
Organism: Harpalus rufipes; assembly: GCA_951394225.1. Classification (NCBI taxonomy): domain Eukaryota; kingdom Metazoa; phylum Arthropoda; class Insecta; order Coleoptera; family Carabidae; genus Harpalus; species Harpalus rufipes. The sequence goes on along the minus strand of OX596284.1, from coordinate 15,004,358 downwards.
GTTCTTACCTCCATAAAGGCGCGCCATTGGCTGTTTCACATAAAAAATCATACTTGATACGTTTCACAAGATTCCTAGAATCTATAGGCTTCGGTGCACCACACTGATGAGCGAAACGCGTCTGTAGTTCTAGCCAGTCTTTAATAACTGACCGAATTTGATTCAGATCTGAAATCTTGTGAAACGTGTCAAGTGCGTTAGGTTATGTTAAGGTATATTTAGAGAAATATTTAAAATAATAAACATCAAATTTTAGAATTAATTGTACAGCAATCTTTAGTTTAATGGACGATATACAAGTACTTGTGGTTAGCGTTTTATAAATCTCAGTTTAGCATTTGTAGGATTAGGCTTTCTGAACTCTACGACGTGGAGATAACTTTTTGCACTTGTAACACTAGGGATCGAGGCGTGACATTTATAAAAACTGCAGGACTATAACGCATGCTTCGGGACAATTATGCAGAGCAGCGTGTTTAATATGTGTGTGTTTGTAACCACTGCTAAATACCTACCGAGATCCGACAATCCCGCTGCAAAAGTGATCGTGCATAAAACCCGCTATACAATGTTTGTGTCATGTTGCCATGTTGTTTGTGTACGTCATGTATGTTTATCTCATCACCTTCATCAACATCATTCTGTTCTGTATCAGTTCTGTCCATCACTACTTCATATACCTGCACAAAACGTGTATCACAAACTGTAGCCAACAACCAGCAGGGAGTTCATTTACCGTATCGCGTAACAATATTCAAATAAATGATCGATAGCGCAATTGCAGTTCCTGAAACACGTTTCCGTTGCAGTCCTTTTCTTTTAGTTTACAAAACAAATAGAAAAAATACAAATACAATAAAAACAAAGAAAAGGCGAAGAAAATATGGATAATATAGCAGTTAAAGAAGGAAGAAACAACAGAGAACACATATGTTTGAATGAAAATGTTTGATTATGATCGTTTAGCTGACCGCTCGGCCGATGTGTATCTCCCCTTCCTCTGTCTGCGTCTCATTGTTGACTTACCCGTCCGACACACCTACACCTCTGTGTTATCCTGTCCCGGACAGCCCTTCGCCCATCGCCCACAGCCCAACGACATCAGATTATCAGAAACGCCTCTCTCGAGTTCTTATTTTTTACTATATTTGCATCGTTGCATTTTGACTCTACCACTACACTACCCAAGCCCGACCCATACTTCAGCAAGTGCCATGGCATTGAATTATTGTCGCTCACGGCTCATTCGCCTAATGGCAACGGGGTCAAGATTCAAAGCCAAGACAACTAATTCACACTAAACAACGCAATCTGTTTCTCTCCACTTTTGTTAGATGAATCAAAAGTTCGAGAACTTTTGATATATATTCTGTGTTTTAGGTTGATAAATGCACAATTTGGTCCTATTTCATAGGGACTCTTTGGCTTCCAAAAAAGAAGCTATGCTGCATTCACATTAGGAATATAATCGGTTTTTTTTAAGCTGTTAGATATATTTATTATACCTATCTAAAAACGGCCGGAGTATTACTAACTTCATACGTTAGCGTTAGATTAAGGTGTATTTATTTTAAAAAGTTTCAAGCGAAAAATGTAGAAAGAAGTAATAATCTTCTTAATATTATTGTCAAAATGTTTTCAGTTTTACTTATATGTATTATAATCATAGAGTACGTTTACAGCGCGCGTACTCAACATTTAGTCTTTGCATACCAAGTGACGTAACAAGATGGCGACGTATGGTGTTAACACTCTGTACCAAACGTTTGGTACGTAATTGGTACATATCTTTGGTACGCTCAAAGGGGGATTTTACTGTCATCCATGACTACGTTTAATTCATTTAAAATTATGTACGTACTAATATTTAAGGAAATAATGCAACGATCATTAAATATTATGAAATTTATTAACAAATGTGCTAATACATTTATTTGGTAACAAATTGCTTTAATTAAAGACGAATGTTTGACAAATATTCCATCACAAATTTCATTACAAATCTGTCTGACTCGATCATAGAATTTTGTTAACAAAATAATTATGAACGTATCAAACGAACTTCAGGCGCAATTGTTAAAAATCATGCAGCAAATACAACACATATGTATGTAGTATAATTGAAGAGTTTTTACCAAAAAACAACCTTAGTCCATTTTTTGGAATTTCAGATAATCAATGAATAAACTTTCTAGCTTCCTTACTTTAAATATTAGAAAAAAAAATTCTGGATGTTAAGAAATAGATAAATTAACATTGATGATCAATTATATAATAATTAGACATTTTTATAGGACGTTTATAAACACTCAAACTTTGAAATATAATAACTTATAACTAAAATACTTTTTTTACCAAACTGTTTGACATCTTTGATAGTACATATCGCTTTAGCTCTAACAGGCTACTTACGTGTCATTTATTATTTAATATTTTTGAAGAGAAGATGTAAACTTGCGACCCATATTTTTTTCTTTTCGCAATCTTTTTATTGATTGGCCACAAAAAAAATTAATGAAATTTGAATATTTAAATTACCGCCATGTATGACGTAGAATTACGCCGAACCAATGAATGGCCGTAAAGTCATAGCATCGATACACCCAATAGCAACGGTATGTACGGGTAAGTTAAACATGACATCACATGTTTGAGTTTTAAGCAATTGTTTAGAGGTTAATATTTTAGTTTCCCTTTTTAATCTTGTACGTACTAAGTTAAAATCCTTCAGAATCATGCTTAACAAATCTAAATACGGTATAAAAGTAACAGAAACCAGGAAAATTACAAATAATAAACAAGAAAGACAGAAAGAGAGAAAAATAAACTAATTTCAAATTCAAACTAAAACTTCCTTGCAAATGGCGTGCAAGGAATTTTTAACTTAACCTAACCTGTAGATGGCCTACAGGTTACATTTTTAAACGTGTTTCCTTTTCTCCAGTCCAAAATAATGACATTACAGAAAATGTTCTTTCTTAATTTACTAAAAAACATTTTTTTTTAAATAAAATTTATATTTTTACATACGTTCATACGTAATATAACAAGTGATATGATTATTATCGATGATATTATCGAGTGAAACCGAGCTTCGGTTTCACGAGCAATATCTTCGATTATTAATCATATCATGAACTTATATTTAATAAGAGAATATAATGAATTTTTGTAACACATTTTGTGTGTTGCTATCCTAACTTTTAATATGCATATTCATATTATATTAAAACATGGTACTTACGAGTTTTATTTAATATATTATATAGTTTGAGTTATTGTTATTATTCAAAATTAACTGCTTTAACTGTCAATGTTGTAAATAAAAAAAAATAAATCCCTTAGTAACCATTATAAATAAAGTGATAATTTCTTTGTTTTTTTATCATCGCTGTGATAGACATGTAACTAGGGAAATTCTGAATGTTGATTGACAGAAAACATATCACGTGACTAATGAATTATATTCTCAACATAACATTGGGTATATTGTGATATAAATAGGATATCAGTATTCCGCAAGTAGTCCATTACAATATTTGGACTATGGTTGTTTTTGCCAGGGCTCCTCAATTGTATTACTGAGATGGTGGTATCTTCTGCGGAATAAAACTGTGCCACGCAAATTACCAATCTTCCAACATACGAGCTCAGATTCATAATAATTTCACCGGGTTATATTTTCAACAAATTATAAAATTTACACAAATAGCGAGAAATTTCTACAAATTTCTTTCGACTACTGTAAATATAGATTTAAAACTAAAAAAAAACTGTGGACCAAATGACGGGTGATAATAGTTCGATTGGCATTTAAAGAATTATCTTCTAGTCCAGATTTATCTTATACCGAGACCTTTTACTTTTAGCACAATGAAAAACAACTTCGTAAAAATCCGTCGCGTACAGTACGTAACGTATAAGGTATAAATCTATATTTTAAACTGCTCGAAAGAAATTTCCCACCAATTGCATTGGTTTCATAATTTGTTTGTTGAAAATGTAAACCGGCCGAACTATTATGAGCCGTATATTATTATTTAATCAATGGTCATACTTTTTGGATGCCAAAGAGTCAGGTAGATGTGGATCAAATAAGGCAATTTTATATCATTAGTTTGTTAATTTCCCTTAGTCATCAAATGATTTAGCAAATTGAAATACGTGACAAAAATATGAAAGGTAGCTCTATAAGATGGAAAATTGCAAGTGGACAGAAATAAATTGTGTGAAATATTCCATGTCCATGGAATGATTTCCGGTCGCGCGTTCCGTTTCGTTCGCGCTAAAATCGGGTGCCCTTTGTACACAAGCCCTTCGAACCGCCGCACGTTCTCAAGGTCGCAGGACTTGGGCGTCCTAGCAGTAATTCAATGTTGTGCGCACCAGTCGTAATTTTATATTATATTATTCACTTCACTCGAAACTTTGGTGTCTGTTTATGAAATCTGGGTGTTGAACTTATTTATATTATACAGAGTTATTTTCTTATGGTTATATCTGTAGTGGTGATCTTTCGATACAGTGCCTGCCCATTGTACATTATTGCTGTGCTATATACTGTACGATGATTTATCATTTTTTCATTGAAGTTTGCTAGGATTTTTCCAAGCAGTATATACATGCGATGGCTTCATTGAAATTGTGATAACCCATGAACATGATAGACAAATAATTCATTCTTTAAAACCATTACAGTTTGCGTGTTTTCAGTCTTTTATGTATATACAGGGCCAGAAAGTTATCTTTTATTGTTTTAATATGTTTCTTATGGCGTTTTCCATTTATATATTTAGTTTTGTACTTAGTGCAGAGTGCAGCTAATGAAGTCATGCTCGGCACTAGATGTTACAACTAGTTCGTTTTAAATGAAACATGTAACAAAAGTCCAGTGAAAGTTTGTTAGCTGTCACTGTCAAAGAGAAAGGTTATGTTCCACCGCAACTGTTTATTTAAATATAACAAAAGTACGTTTCCAATAATTCTATTATTAACAAACTTAATTTTTTACATCCATTGTACACAGAGGCACCGAGAGGCAGACCAGAGCCCAGGCATAACATTTTTTGGCGCCCCTTATATATTTTAGATGTGAAATGAAAAAAAAATTTTTTTGCTAGTCATATATAATACAAAGCAACAAATGGTTCGAAGAATAAAAATAAACATAAAATGTGTACATATAGTGAAAATGATTAGGTAGAAGACTCACGTCATCAACCTGAAAAAAACCTTATAAAATGAAATATAACTTGTAGAAATTATTGGATGTTATTTATATTTAAAAGAAGAAAAAAGTACTAGTATTAAGTAATGTATATGTTAATGATATTTACAATTATTTCTAAGTCAATCGTTATTCCTTTTAAGAATATAAAATTATTTGAAATAATTGTAGTTTATTTTCGTAACCATACTTTGGCACTACTGAGAATGACCTTGTTATGTCAAATAATTTTATATTTCGTGAAAGTAATAAGGATTGACTTAGAAATAATTGTAAATTAATTATTGTATACGTTTCTTTAATACTAGTATTTATTTTCTTCTTTTTTAAAAAATAAATAACAACTAATAATTACTACAAGTTATATTTCTTTTTATAAGGTTTTTTCAGGTTGATGACGTGAGTCCTCTGCCTATTCATTTTCACCATATCAATAGACCAGTGTGTCCCAAACTGTGGTCCGCGGATCCTCAGGGGTCCGCAGTCTATAGGGCGCGAGCAGACACGTCACTCGAGCGACCTTGAGGGGATTGGAATCAGCTTATTTATGTGCCCGTGTCACTGTGACAACAGCAATGTCACTTTGACAAGAATAATATTTTGACTTATTTTCATTTTGAACGACTAAATTTTTTTTTACAATTTTCAAGCAGTAAAATACATAAAATTAAAAATAATAACTTTTAACATTCTTCTTCTCAAAGTGACATTTTTTTGTCAAAGTGACTAGCGCACATAAATCAGCTAATTCCAAGCACTTCAAGGTCGCTCGTGTCACGAGTCTGCTCGCGCGATTTTGCTTGGGGGTCTACAGGCTTTATAGGAAAAGCGCCATATTGGCTATTAAAAAATATATTCAACTATTTTTACTTAAAAAACAATAGAACTTTTTTAAAAATTACATATATTTTTTTGCTTTTAGTGTAATTTAAAATAAAATTCGATAGTCACGATCGTTACTCTGTATGCTTGTATCTAAGAAGGGTCCGCGGACCAACAAAGTTTAGCAAACACTGCATTAGACCAGTTGAGTTAAAATACCTTGATATTACGGGGCTTGGGGATTTTGACCCCCACCCCTCCCCTCTTTTCATCGGGCCTGCTTATACAGACACTTTTTACAACTCAAAGTATATAAATTTGGTAGATTGCTCCGGCAAGAACTGACGATCGTGGAAGAAAGTGCACACTCAGTAAGATTTAGTTCACTCGAAAAGTAAATGAAACATATAAAAGTCAGATAGTACGCACTGATTACACAAATGGAAAACGAGTTACGGACTCGGTGCAAAAAAGTTCGCACTAAATATATAAATGGAAAACGCTGTAAGTTTCACCCAAAACACAAAAATAAATAATTATTATTAAAAAATAAAAAAATTAAATTTTGTGGTGTCCCCCAAGGATTGTGCCTGGGGCATACGAAAAATATAACCGGCCTTGTCTACTAATAAAACATATTTTCATTTAGCGAAATTGTTCTGGTTTTAGAAAATGAATCCCATCTTGAAGAATCCTTTAGGGAATTTAATATTTAAGAACATTTGATTGGCACCGTACTGCAGCACTTGAGGATAATATGCTTTGAATACGGCTTATGATCATTGCAACAATACAATGCATGAAATATTTGTATTGTCTAATTGATATTAACTACAAAACATAATTTACAAATGGTTAATATAGATTAGATAAATTACTTAAGGTATAATAAAACATAAAACAAATCCGAAGATCATAGTTGGGAAATGTATTTAATAGAAATATTTATTCCAAAAATCAATTAGAAATATGAAATTTTTACAGTTTTATTATTAGATTTATAATCACTTCCTCCAGCATTTCAATTTAATAAACGAGATATTTTTAGTACGAAGTATATAATAATTAAAATAAATTGGCATCGCTGGATAATTTTACAGAAATTAGTGATCATTATAATTTTCCCCAAGTGGTTCTAGTTACCCTAATTAAATTACTTTGTCATAGTATACCAGGGAAATATAAATCGCATTCCCAGTTAATTTTTATCGCTTCTACCACATAAAGAATGTTGTTAAGTTGCAGCAATATTTCTTACAGGAATATTTCAAAATTTAATCATATTCTGAATGTCGATAACGCTAAATTCCAAAGCCGTGCACGTACATACACACATTTTTTCATTCGACAAATGAAAATGGCATACACGCGAATGCAATATATCAAATGTACACCTGCATATTTGCACACAAACTTATATCGCGTTTTGCGAAGCGAGTGTTCGCTGCTCGCAATTTTCTGTGACATTTCACATGCCACGAGAATATTGCGTCGTCCCTGTCATGATTCATAACAATTATTTGCCTGTTTGGGGCCGAGATATATTTTTCTTCTTTAGCCAGAATTTTAACAGCGTTCACAGATTGAAATTTGAAAAAGGGGCCCTCCACTATTTATTATTTAAATATTTTATGCAACTTTATCAAAATAGAAAGCTATATATAGATCTAAAAAATATAAATTCCATAAATACTCGATTATAAATATATCATCACGACGTATTACCCATTTCTGGGTGTGCCAATGCTCATCTGTTTTTATTCACAGATTTCGGTAATGACGACATATTTAATTTAATTTTGTTTTCAAACAGTGAAAGTTCGCTAAATAATGGTAGTTACATAAATTGATCTGTTTCAATACTTAAAAAATATATTAATATATGGAAAATAACTTTCATATAGTGAAAATGATTAGACAGAAGACTCACGTCATCAACCTGAAAAAAAAATCCTTATAAAAAGAAATATAACTTGTAGTAATTATTAGTTATTATTTATTTTTAAAAAAGAAGAAAAAATATGCTAGTATTAAAGAAACGTATATATTAATTAATTTACAATTATTATAAGTCAATCCTTATTCCTTTTATGGAATATAAAATTATTTGACACAACATGATCATTCTCAGTAGTGCCAACGTATGGTACGAAAATAAACTGCAATTATTTCAAATAATTTTATATTCCATAAAAGGAATAACGATTGACATTAATATATACATTACTTAATACTAGTACTTTTTTCTTCTTCTTTTAAAAACAAATACCACCCAATAATTTCTACAAGTTATATTTCATTTTATAAGGTTTTTTTCAGGTTGATAACGTGAGTCTTCTACGTAATCATTTTCACTATAGTCAATAATGAGTTCCGGTACTCTGGTCCAATGAGAGGGGGGACAAATGCCCCAACCAGACGTATTTCGAATCATTTGTTAGGTACCTTGTATTTATATCGTATGACTACAAAAATGGTTGTTTTTTTTTTCATTTTACATCTATAAATAGAAGATGTCCCCTAAAATATTCCCCGGTCTCCTTCTCGGTGCCCCTACCGGTACTAAAAAAAGTTCCATATTATCAAAATATAAAACTTTTCATTCATAATTTTACCTATACTCTGTTTTATTTAAGCATTGACTTAAGAGTAAAATAGGGCTTACAATTCCAAACTTTTGATTGGTCTAAATGTGAACCAAATTCACAATAGTATAAAAATTGGAACAAAACGTCTCAGTCATAGCTGTTGCCGCGTCCCCTTTTTCTTCAAAAACTAACTTGGACCCCTGGCAATTTTTTTATCAACATTTGTTATGGGGTTAATTTTTGTCGATGATAATTTTTAAAAAAAATCCTTGATTTCATATAAATAAATAAATAAATATAAATTAAAATTATTTTTAAAAAATTAATGTGATTTGTGCGTTTATCTCTTACTAGCAGTATCTTCCAGTCTTGGTTTAATTGTTGATACCGCCTCAGATTCATCATCATATAATCACGAACGTGATTTTGTCTTAATACTTGTTAATTTTGAGAATGTAAACGGGATTCCAAACCAGCAAGCGTGTAAATACAAAACATTACAGAAACAATATAGCAAACCAAAAAAAAAAAAAAATTGAAAGTAAAATTCTAAAAAAAATCATAATAAAATTTTGGCTGTAGTCGCGCCCTCACATCATTTTTTGCGCCCCCAAATTTGCGCATCTCTCGTCTAAGCTATGATTCTATATATACTACATATTTTATACTGTTTATTTACTAAAAAATTAAAACTTATCAAATTTTGACGTTTCGAACTGTCATGTATTTATTGTACGAAACATAAAACTAATTCATAATTATAATATATAAATAAAATATATAATTCATAAGGTGTTATCAATTACTCGTAATCTCAGTCAAACAGAATTTAGTCTTACAGCACCGACGTTTCGGTGCACACTTGCACTTCAGGGTTGTAGGTTCTTACCCTGAATGCCTGAAGATGGTGCAATGGTGCAAATGTCCATCGATCGAAACGTCAGTGTTGTAAGAATAAATGCTCTTTGACTGAGATTTCGAATAATTGTTAACACTTTATCCACATCACAGTCGAGAAATTTCCCATATCTAATTCATATGTTTTATGTGTAAAACGGCCTGAATCCGAAGCGCCTCCAAATCCATTCCTAAATGGAATAGAGTATAAGTGTGCATTTTGACCAATCGAGGGGCAGAATTTATTTCCCTGTATAAACCAACGCCATTTTCATACGTGAAATGAATTATACATATTAGTATAGCCATTAAAATTTGGATCATAATGTATACATTGATTTTGTAAACAACAAAACAATTTTATTCGTTTAAAAAAAGGAACTGGCACTATACATTTTATTTGTTGAAATCTATTAATATTCTCGTATTTGGTAAAGTTAAATTAGGCATTAAACTATCCGCTATTGCACCAGTAACTAATTTGGGATTTAATAACTAGGTTAGTTAAATATCACGTATGAACATAGATCCACTGTGTCTCCACCTAATAATTAATTGCTCAGTATAATTACAAATCCCGTGATTACTACAATTAACTCATTACTTGCTGAACTAGATGTATAATATTGCTCAATTTTCCTCATATGCTTATGCCATATACATTTGATATTGTTAATTATAATTATTCATTATTCAACTACACTTCATTAACAAATATTTTGTACATATTTATTCAGTGAGACATCTAATTTTAATATCGGTGTCCTACTTTATGATGATTTCATTTATTCATGGTGCAATATTCGTATTGATTCCTGCAGTTCGGCTGCCATTATTTTTGCATTGTGTGTGGAAACTTTTTGAATAGTTAATTAAAAATTAACATTGTTCAAAATTCCATTTGACGTTGAAATTGTTATTTCTCTCAAATCAAAATAAACGATTCACAAAAAAAAGTTATTGTACAGTTCTATCAGAAAAATACATTTAAATTTAACAATAATTGTAGTATTTATTCAGAGGGATCTAACTGCCATTTTTATGTTTTCAAATTAATCAACAAAAACAAAATGTGTGCTGCACGATGCACGGGGTCACTATGAGCCGCCAGTCCCTTGTAGGATGTAAAATAATAAAATATATAACATCCGTATTTTCACGTGTACTGTACATTGTTGTTAATAACCCTACTATGATCTTCGGAGTATGCGACGCTGTCCATGTGCGAGCGTGAGTGCGAGACACGAATGCGAGTGTGTGTAGGGTTGTATGCGCCCTGCAAACGAATCGGGATGACGTGTGTATGTTGACAGCCGTGTAGCCGTGATGCGGGGCCAGGTTGTGACGCCCCAAGGGCTCGGCATCGTGGGCATCCGAGTCTCCGTCGACAAGGACTCCAGGTTCGGGTTCACTCTTACAAGACAGGGAGGATGGTAAGTCTACACACACTGATAAATGGTTAGGGATACCCTATATTCCCCCTGATTACAGCAGAGGATGATATTTACGAAAACTAATCGGATACATTATTTGAATATTAAAGAGTATTCCATACTTCACATGCCGCAGTTTAGACGCTGCTAGAATACAGTCTATTGCGAAAGGTCATCTGTAAAAATTAGTCTCTAAAAAAATTTTAAAAATGTTCATTTCGTAGTTTCGGCAGTAAGTACTTGACTGCCCCGCAGTGAAAGAGAAACGACCACACATACAGGGTGGTGACCGACACAGCCGAACATAGGAATTCAACATGTAAAATCAGACTTTTGTAATTTCCTGCTTCCCTAATTATTTTACGTAAAAAAGCCTCAAATAAAAGTTTTGTCGTGATTTTCAACATTTTCAAACCTAATTTCCGTCGTTACAAGACATACAATGAATTAATTTTATTTATTGATTCAAATGCAGAATATTATGCCCTACAACTTTTATTTGAAGTTTTTTTCTAAAATAATTAGGGAAGCAGGAAATTAAGAAAGTCTGATTTCACATGTTAAACTCCTATGTTCGGCTGGGTCACCATCCTATATGTATTGAAGTGACTTTTCAACAACATATTTTATTAATATTGTTTAAATATGATCAAAATATTTTAGTATTTGTAATAGTACGTGTTTATCTCTACAATCCTTCATAAAACTCGTTTTATTTTTTTATTTTACATTTCAATCACATTTGGAACTCTTGTACCATTTTTAAAAAATTGAGTTTGGCTCTTAGAACGTTTGTGTTTTCACGGTAAAATTTTACATCATGGTTTCTGACACTTTCTAGGAGAAAAACCCGGACTTTTAAATCGGGTTTAAAGCACTGGTTAACTGGCATTTTTAGTCCAAACACGTGATTTTTATCTGAAATAAATTAAACTGGTTTTTAACCGATTCTCAAAGAATGATAAAGTGCACTTTTACAATAGTTTTCACTTTTTTCAATGAGATGGTACAAGATTTTTTTATTTGCTTTAATGGAAAGAATAAGACAAAATATTTACCCGTATTTTTTATTTTCTTTCATATTACTCTCTATGAGAAAATTGTTTCTGAAAATACAATATTTAAATTGCCGCCTTTTCTGTCACCTGATGACGTCAGAAAACTACTCACCAATGAGGGAGTGCCTTACATTTGTCGCCAACAGCGATGACAGCTGTCAATTATATACTATCTACTAATTCTATCCATATTACTGATTTTTATATTTCGTAAAGACTCAAACATGTTTATAGAAAAAAATTATGTGCTAGTGTAGCCAAATATATATAATAATAATAAAAAAATAGTAGTAGTGCCCCAAAACGAAGAAAGATGAATGAAATGATTATCTCAAGTAAACATAAAACCATTTGCAAAATCAAAGTTTCATTCTGTGAAGATCATTTTGTTGGCAGTATAAATATTTTTATTATTAAATAAGAAATATTAAATATTTTTTAATTTGCATTTTTCCAGTTCTGTCATTGGGTAGTATTTCCTCAACGTCTCAAACAATGTAATTTGGCGCCAATTCAAATGTATACTTTTAAATTGCTACAATGTTTAATATACAGGATTACACTGAAAAACGGGCCACTCAAAATAACTTTTTTATTTATAATTATATTTTAATTTTCTCTCCATGTTTGTAAACTAGGCTTATGGGCTCACAAATCATTCCGGTTTAACCGGAAATGACATTAACTTTTATATTTCAAATGGGATTCCTATATATTTTTATATATTTGGAATCTACGTAAAATTACGAATTCAACGATTTAGTTGAAGTTCATTTTTATTAAAGAAATAAATTACAAAAATGTAAGAGAAAATTATGAATAATGGTAAGCCAGGTGATAACAAGTTGATATTTTTTTTGTAAATAATATGAAATTTTACTAAAATAACTTACTATTTAAACAATTAACTTAAATATTACTTAATATTATCTCATTTTTTTCACATCTTGCCTGATACCATTAATGGCTTGCACTGTCTGAGGCGGGTGACGTGTGAACACGTCAAGCTTTTAGGAGAATTCAAAACAGTTGTGATACTTCAGCCCGGGAATGAATTTCTACAAATTAACATTCGCAGTGAACGTGTTAATTATGCAAAATTGACTCTTGCGTTTTTGTAATTTATTTCTTCAATAAAAATGCACTTCAAACATATCGTTGAATTTGTAATTTTACGTAGATTTCAAATGTATAACAATATATACGTGTCCCATTTGGAATATGAAAGTTAATGTGACTTCCGGCCAAACCTGAAGCGCTACACCATCATGCCACATACCATGATTTGTGAGCCCCTAAGCCTAGTTTAATTAAAGAGAGTTAAAAAAATTATTATAAAAAAAAGTTATTTTGAGTGGCCCGTTTTTTAGTATCACCCTGTATACAGAAATTTGAACAGAAAATCATGTTTATAATACTATAGAAGGTACTTATTCGAATTACAGAATAAAAAAGATATGTTAATTTTTTTGCAACACATTGTGCAAAATGTAATTGCTTTTTACAATAAAGTAAATAAAAAACTGTTTTTTATGGACGTAGAAAACAATAATTGATATAAATAAAAGTTCTTTCTTGAATGATTTTATAATATTTAATTATAATAAAAATAAAAAATATTTTATCCAATTAATCTGTTTTAAAAATTACGTTCTCAGTTACGGTTAACTATTATTAACCGTTATTTTTTGTCCTGCCTCGATGACCTATAATTTAATTATTCAAATTGTTAAAAAAATAGTAATTTTGTGTAGGTATATATTTTCCCAAAAAATACGTTTTTGTGAATACAAAAAACAAACGTTTATTAATGCGTTAATATTTTGCGTGCTATAAGAGAAATTAACTAGAATTGTTATGAATATTTAAAATATTCTTTGTTTAAATATGTATTCGATTAATAACGTTCAGCAATAAGTTTTAACTCTCTGTAATCAGGGCAATCACAAACTTTATATTTTATTCACGTTATTTTATAAATTATATTACGCTAAACTTTTTACTACATATACTCGTATAATACTATAATATTTTTGTATGAAATAAATGTTTTGAGTAGATTGCTCCATTTTGATATATTACATTTTTGATGTATCGTAGGATATGCGTCGTAATAAATGAATAATATTCGTTATTTTAATATAAAACTGCGTTTATAGGTTTGATGTGTTAGTAAACGGGGGCGGAGCCGTAACCCTTCAATTCCAGCGATCGCCCTTCCGCCCCTTAACTCGCACAGTTTTTGTCCCCTGGAATCAAATTGTAGTGTTACCTCCCGTGCACATGGAGCTCGTTGAAGACGAGAACAACAATCGATTCCACTCAAGGTTTGTCCGAATCCGAAACACCCTCAAATTCTCAAACAGAACTAGTTTAGAACTCTATTTTGTAAATTTCAGTACGAGTCAACTGAGTCGCAATCCTGCCATTAATTTCCCTGGTGTATCTCGCTCTTTGTTTGGCCCTAACGGAGAGCTGACTCCGGTTTGTCTGGAACACAATCCCAAAGTTTTATCTCCGGTCATAACGGGGACTTGGATGCCGGAGAGCGTTGGTGGCTTGCCCGGGAGGAGTCTCATTTTTGCCGAAACACAAGTAGGATCTCTTTGAATTACTTTACCCTCTATAGCTCAAATTGAATATATTAGAAATTAAAATTCTGCTATAGCAAATAATACAAGAGTAAAACGAGAACACGCAGACATAAAAGGTTTAAGATTTTATAAAATCGTATTCCCTCATAATGACGATGTTACTGTTTTGTGACATCTATCATCTATACCGGATGTCTACTTGAATGTTACTATTACATATTACAACAATGTTATTATTTCATTTTGCTGTAGTCTGCAGTTACTTCCCTATTAATTTTAGTGGAAAATTGTAAATACAAAACTTGATCAGAATTAAAAACTACATAATATTATGAAACAAAAACCGGTAACAAATATTTATTATTTTACAAAAACACGCAAAATAATTCTCAATTTACAGTATAATTTCAGAGTGCCGTGGAATTATACTTTATTTGTTTGACAGAACTAATAACAAACAAAACATCAATACTTCCTTGACATTGTAAAATACGCT
Source organism: Harpalus rufipes (assembly GCA_951394225.1). Lineage (NCBI taxonomy): Eukaryota > Metazoa > Arthropoda > Insecta > Coleoptera > Carabidae > Harpalus > Harpalus rufipes. The sequence continues at coordinate 14,989,243 of OX596284.1, read as the reverse complement.
GTAAATTGTGTATTTTACTTTTTCAAAATTCAAAGATTCAGTAGATACCTATATGTATAAAATCGTATGTATATTATTGTATGAAAACAAAAGGTTTATCAAGCGTCACCTCATAGGCACTCACAGCTATAGTGAAGAAAACACCACAAGTAATATTTTAATAACATATATGTATAACACGATTTGTATGTTACATTATTATATTTAAACGTTCAATGTCCTAGTAGTATAAATTTTTGTTACTCGGTGACAGCACCAACGTATTTAATTCAGAATTTTTTATAAATAAATTAATAAAATATAATACTAATAAAATCGTGAATTTATGCTTCTCAGCGCGCACTAACGTTAGGGTATAGCAGACTTATACAAACCGGAGTTCTATATTTAGATTGTTGCTTGTTAACTTATTGTTTGAAATTGAAATATATAGTACTACTTGTTTTAGCTTCGAAAATATATTTAATGAATATGTACAAAAATTACTACACGAAGCAGTAAGATTTTGCACTATTATCTGACAATTTTTACGTATGAAATAAATATAAATTAATTCAGAAATAAACACAAGATGGTATTAAGTTTCAATTTTATTTTACATAGAAATTAATGCAATTATTAATTTAAAAAGTACGAAATGGGACATTCGTTGTTTTTACATGTATTTTTAAATTATTAACTTTGTTAATTAGTCGTGGCCGTGTGCCTGAGTGTCTGGTCGTGAATCTGGGGACCCGGGTTCGATCCCGACCGACGCCAAAAAATTACATCGCATTTTAATGGCACAAAATTGACCCCTGTGGCGCACTCTCCACGCCAGCAATGAGTGCCCGTGAGGTGACGCCTGGTAAGCGCCCATACGGTACAAATATTCCATCATTACCGATATCTGTGTACGAAGCAGATTGGCACACCCAGCAATGGGTAATATGCCGTGATGAAATATTTATTTATTTTTTATTTTTTATTTGTTAATTAGTAATCGCGTCTTTTTTCCTATTAATACTAATAATAATAATAGATAATATGGAGGAATTCAGGTGTGTCTATCTGTTGTTTATTAAATTGAATTTAAAAACTCTCCGCTACGTAGTCTCGCGTGCAATAATTTTGATTTTACCCACCCGTGGTACATTATTTTATTTTAGTTCTCAAAATTCAAAGCTTCAGTAGGTACGTATACATCAGGGTGTTAAAAAAAGGGCAATATAGTACTGACCAAAATGAGTAAAAAAGACTTAATTAATATGATTCTCAACTGTTTCCGAGAAAAACGAAAAATCGAAGGAAAAGGTAGTGATTGAACAAAATTTTGTCTATGTCAGTAAATGACTATAAAAAAACAATAAAATTTTATATGAAACATTTTTCTCAATTTCTAATAGTTTTATTTGAAAATTAAATATTGGCCAAGGTCGCCACAACATTGAACTTAATACAAATACTTGATTTTTAAAAAAAACACATCTAAGATGATCTCTGAAAGGTAAACAGAAAGTTTCATTTAATCGAAGTCGTAACTCATAGTTTTCGAGATAGCAGAGGTAAACCCCGCAATAACTCATTTTTCACTGTCATATCTCTGAAACTATTGAAAATCGGATCCATGTCGATTAAGCTTTTATACTCATTTTGCTCAGTACTACGAGCCCAACCCTAAATGTATTCGTACCCTCTGAAATAAATATATTAACAGCAATAAAAAATATTTTTTTAGGTTACAATAGTTAAGACTATATTTGGGCATTTGTTATTTTATGTATTAATAAAGTGTACTGGATTTAAATACAATGTTATTAACAAAATATCAGATTCAAACAATAATCTGCGGGTAAATATATAACAAAAGACAAGTCCCAAAAAATTTCGGTCCAACAGTAAATAATATAATATTTATGTTAGTGTTATCTATAAAACTGGGGGTAAAGGTAACTGACAATATACTCAATTAATTGCCATTTTAAATTTTATTACTTTAATAAAAATTATTTGCGAATTATTAAAGACGAAAATATTTGTCACATGCAGACAATGGTTAATTTGCAAATAAATTATTATTAAACCTAAGAAATTTTATTATAAGGAATTATTCAAATTCTGTACACTCTATTAAAAATTGTTGAATTGGAGTAATAATCATAGCATCCAGAAGTTTATTAATTCGTGTTTCTAATATAATTTTATGTGGTACTTTAATAAATAAATAATTTTACTAAAAAAATAAAATTTAATATAGTAATTAATTGAATATATTGTCAGTTTCCTTCACCTTCAGTTTTATAAATAATACTAACATAAATATTGTATTATTTATTTTCGGAACTAAAAAAAAATAGCACGTGTCTGTTGTCATATATTTGCCCGTAGATTATTTTAAAATGATAAATTTAGGTAATAGCATTATATTTAAATCCAGTACACTTTATTAACACATAAAATAAAAACATGCCTAAATATAGTCTTAACTATTGTAATCTAAAAATTTATTTCTTCTTGCTGTTAATATATTTATTTCACAGGGTACGAATATATTTACTGTTGGGCTCGTATATGCCTTTAAAAAAATTGCCGTTTTTTAACACTCTGTATATTTATTATCGTTGTGCTGGCGTTAATTTTAAGTTTACTGCGGTTTCTATGTAAATTATTGGTGTTGTTATATTCGTTTATTCAAAAGAAATATCTAATGAATTTTACGCTACACGGGGCACGATAGTTCCACAGAACTCAAAAGACATATACGAGAAAGAATACAAAAAGTTTTTCAAGTGGGTGTTCAAAAAATTAATTTATTATGTTGTCCAACATTTATCTATAAACCACAATTTTGATTTGTTTGTATATATGTATGTTGTTTACAAGCCCTCGGGCAATAAAAACAAAATTTGAAGGCAAATAAACAAGTTTATGATTCAAAATAAAAGAAACATAATAAGAAATGCTTAAACAATTATATATTCCACTTTTAATTCTGAACAACTTTGCACTGTACAGTTTTTGCCGTAAAATGATCAGGAGAGCAGAAATCAACTATGTATATTATCACGGCTTGTTAATTACCTATTTCTGGGTAATATATAATGGTCCGTACTACGAGCACACTTTTATGTAGCATTATATTCTTATGAGAAGTGTGTTCCATAAAATCGATTTTATTATAAAAGTGAGCGTATTATGATTTACGAATAAAAGCAGATTGGCACACCCAGAAATGGATAATACGCCATGATGATATTTTTATGTTACCAACGACGACGGTCTTTATGTGCTCACAATATTTAATTCTCATATTGGGCTGTAGAGGGCCGTCTTTCAAGATTTTAACAATCCCTTTCCTTAGATTGTGCAAGAATCCATTTCAATTCCCGGCTCAGATTTACATCTTATGTACCAAAGTTCTCAAGCTGCAGGATATCTTAGCTCCATTCACATGAAATTAACGGGCAAAACAGTTCCTCGATCACTAACTCATGTCCATGTACGCGTCGAAGTCGAAGGATCATTACATGTACGAACCTATGAAGCTGATCCGAATCTAACTCACATATTTGCTTGGAACAAACGAAATGTCTACAAGCAGAAAGTAATTATTAAGTTGTTAATTATTTACTGTATGTACAAAGTAAATATTTATAGGTTTACGGAATAGCTCAGGCCAAAGTTTCGATTGGCTATCAACATTCTAGCTGTCCTGAACCGATTTGGGAAACTCAAACTGCAACTCTTCAAGGTTTTGATGTTGATATTTCAGATATTGGAGGATGGGGGTTAGATATTCACCACCATTATAATTTCCATGAAGGAATTTTGCAAAAAGGAGATGGTACAACACTTCATTTAAAACAATATCCACGTACTGTGAAAGTTGTAATGGGGACAGGTCTGCAAAGACCTTTAGTATGTCCGAGTAATTGCGAAGGGCCTGCCAAAGATGCCAGGCTTCTTACACCTGGGGCTTTGGCCAGCGGCCCCGACGGCAGTTTGTACGTTGGAGATTTTAATTTAGTTCGTAGAATAACTCCAGATGGAAAAGTTTATACTGTTTTACAACTCAGCACTACGCAAGTAGCATATCAGTATTATTTAACAGTTTCACCTGCAGATGGACGTTTGTATGTATCAGACCCAGAAAAGCATCAAATTTTACGAGTATTGACTTTAGAACCGGTGCAAGATACCACAATTAATAGCGAACCTGTAAGTTTGTATTTATATTGCGCGTAACGATAATTCGTTTGGCTTTTAGACCATATTTACAAATGTCATTAGTATGGACCTTTTACATTTTTATTGCACCGTGACGTCATTTTTCAGTTGCGCTGAACTAGAAATGGGTGCTACCATTTTGTCAAGTAAAATGATTAGAAGGACAAGCATTTATTTTCGATTATTATTTTAACAACACAAAAACTTAAATTATTTTATCTTTGATTATTAAATAAATTATTAATACACTTTTCATCCCCAATTCATCTTCTTCTTGTTATATATATATCACAAACGCTTTGTGTGAATTTATTTAATATAGTTAAGTTTTTATTTTCCGCTATTTCATATTTTATTTGAAATTTATCTAGCGTCCCCAATGCGCAAACAACCTACTGCGCACTACATATACAGTGCGTTAACTCGGAGTAGGCTATGAACAGAGAAACGTATATCTGATCATTATCAAATTCTAAAGTCAAGTTGTCAAAATTGATCTTGAAATGTAATTTTAAGGAAACAAGATGATAAAGAAGGATAGAGTATATTGCCATTCGCCTTTTTCTAATTTGCTTCCATTTCTAAAATAAGTATCAAGAAGAAACGATCTGATTTCTTTAGATAACATTTTTGACAATATCTCATGTCAAATTGACATTTTTTTTTGTATATCATTTTCCTCTAGCTCTCTCGTTTGATGTAAAAGGTCCATTGGCAACGAAAATGACCGATGGTGGCAGCACTAAATTTACAAAATGGCCAGCATAAGTCACAGAACTTGTAGTGTGAGACAGGGAAATAAATAAATAAAGTTCATATATTTTTAAATGTAAACTGATTTGAATTGCAGTATTGTTTAATGGGAAGTATTACAACAATAAACACAACAGTTTGATTACATCTTAGAAAAGATCATGATTTTGCCACCAGACGGCTATGTGTTCATTTTCTTCGCCAATAGGATTATACCAGAATTTGTACGTAGAAAAGAGAAAAACAGCAGAACCGTATATTTGTTTTGCACGATCAAGTTTTTTTAAAACTTTACCGATAGGGTTTCCAAGGCAGTAAGTTTTGTTTACAATTTACTGCTCAGTAAGTGATGTGGTACTGATCAGTAAGTATTGTGACTGACCGGTACAATTTTTAAAGCTTTAACGATAACAAAACAACGATCATAGCTTACTTAAAAATGACAACTATTTTTTTTAAATGTCAAAATATTTTTTAAATAATTCTAAACTTTAATTTGTTATTATTGGGACGATCGTGCACATAATATAATAAGCATTGCGGGCATTAAGTGCTTCTTACCGGTATCAGATGTATTGGAGATCGAGACGAAGTCGAGATCTCCAAACTAATCCTCAACCGGTAAGGTGCACTTACTGCACTTAATACTTAAATAACTATTATGTTTACCTACGTGGCAGTTACAGTTTTTTTTATAGCTCAAACGGTTAGAGCGTTACTCCGGCAAAGTATAAGTCCGGGTTCAAATCCCAGTGGCTGACATGATCTTTTCACAATTTATTTCGATTATATTTTATACTTGTGAAGAAGCGACAACGCAGGGCAAGGGACTTGGTGCGGAGAAGGGAAAAAATGAGCATCAGTCCATACTTATTTAACGACAACTATAACCCATTGGCCATTGACACTTATCAAAAATACAAAGGGTACTGGAAAAAAATCTGCAATCTAATAGTTCTAGTAGTGACAGCGATTTTATACCGTCATATTCATAAAATGACATTTTTTACTTACGATTCAGTTATCAATTCGTTTATTTCGTTTTATTTAAACGGCATTTTAAAAAAAGTCATTTTGCGAAAATGAAATTTCGCGTGAAAATGATCGTACCATGATTTTTGTATGATTTCAAATGTAATATGGCGCCGAGACAGTGCATTTGTCGACTTCATTTGGCTTGGGGATGATCCATTAGGACAGTTTATATTTGTTTTGCTGAATTCCAGATTCCAGCGTGGATGGACCATTTTCAGTGACGAGTTTCGTGAAGGTCGTCCATCCACTTTTGTAGTTTCCACTAAAGTTGATGTGCGCGAAATGGTTGAGCGAGATCGACATGTGAGATACCGTGAAATTCAGACATCCTTGAGTATTGACAAGAAAGCTATACACACTATTTTGCATAATCATCTGAACGTACTGAAATTCTGCAATCGTTGGATATAGTTTTGTTCACGAAAAATGACTGTTCAAGGTCATTTATAAGCTGTCTTGTATAATATTACTTGCTGATAACTTCACTGCATTTCGTATGCGTAGGCGTGCAACATGAAATATTTATAAATACATTTTAACTAAAAAAAAAAATAATGTAATTTATTTGAAAATTATGTTTCTTTTTAAATAATGCTTATCTCAAAGATTTATGTTCTTCATCTATGTTTTTGAAAAACACAAATAAACCATGGAATAATAATTTGATTTAAATATCAACGTCACTGGGTAAACATTAGCACAGAGGGCAGGGTAGTAGATAATTAAATATCTGTAACTCTACGACATACGTCATTATTATTTTTAGTGTGTTAGAAAGTAATGTCACCATTTTCGTATATGTGTCACACAACATAAATTACATAGACATACGCCAAATAATCTTTCTCTTTCTAACATGAAATGTTGCCAAGCTACTGCTGCATATAGTGCAGTGTTTCTTTCTTCGAACAAGTGAACTTGAATAGTCATCTTTAGTGAATTCAACTATACCACACAACTTAACTGAAATTCAGGTACCAGATCTAGAGCGGATTTAAAAGTGTATAAATGGTAAAGGAGAATATTTTGAAAAACAAAGCCATTTATAAAATTCTTTAGGTCTTCTTTTACATCGTTTGCAGAAATTTTTCCAGCAGCCCTGACGTATTTATAAGATGTTTAAATGAAGTGGTGAAGGTCCGGGTTCAAATTCCGTTAGATGACATGATCTTTTCACAATATATTTCATTATAAATTTGAGGTGCCCCCTTTGCTAAAAGTAGCAGAACAGTTTAGAAAGTAAGATTCAGCCCCCAAATTAGGAAAAGTCAAAACGAATTATCATTGCGCGCATTATACCATATTTGAAAATGTTTTCATTTTGTTGACGCAAATAATGTCGAAGGTTGTGGGAAGTGGTGAACGTTGCATACCGGGAGATGAAAGTTTGTGCGGAGATGAAGGTTCAGCTATTCAAGCCAGATTAGCACATCCAAAAGGCTTAGCCATTGCGGCTGATAAGACAATGTACATTGCGGATGGAACCAACATACGTGCGGTTGATCCTAAAGGTATTATCCACACTTTGGTTGGGCATCACGGACATCATAATCACTGGGCTCCTACTCCTTGTCGAGGAGCAATTCCTGCGAGCCAAGTAATTAATAATTTTAATTGTTGTAGAACAAATGTAATTTGTACAATGTTTGTAGGCACAATTACAGTGGCCAACTGGTTTATCTTTAAGTCCTTTGGACGGATCGCTTCATTTTATTGATGATAGATTAATTTTGAAACTCACTGCCGATATGAAAGTTAAAGTCGTTGCGGGAACACCTTTACACTGCCATTCTAGTAGATCCCACGATATTACAAACGTCACTATTGAACTAGAAGACTCAGCCATTAAAGTAAGTTTTAAAACCGAGTGTTTGTAAACACAAATTTCAAATATTTTTTTGTAGATTGACGAAGTGTTAGGTACGGTCCTTGCTTTGGCATTTTCTCCTAACGGAGATTTATACATCGCTGAAAGTGATTCGCGCAGAGTTAATTTCGTTAGAGTTATCGATTCTGCCGGAAGAATGTCCCATTTCGCTGGAAAACAACAAGACAAGACCAAACAGATAAACTGTGATTGTAATTCAACTATGACAACTGTAAATCCTAGAAGTGTTCAAGAGACGCCATCAACTTGTGTCTGCGGAAATAGTGAAGAAACAACCAGTAATGCTGAAACACTTCTATCTTCTAATGCGAAATTTCAGGCGATTTCTGCTTTAACAGTTTCTCCCGATGGCGTTTTGCACATTGCAGATCAAGGTGAGAAATAATTACTAATAAACTTATAATCATTTTTAATAATGCATAATTTTTTAGGCTCTTTACACATATTAGCTTTGGAACATTATCTCCCTAGCCATGACGAAAGCGGAGAATTCCATATTCCCTACCCCCCAGCGGGAGAAGTTTACGTTTTCAACAGATACGGTCAACATGTTGCCACTAAAGATTTAGCGTCAGCAAAAACCAGATATTCATTCTTATACTCCAAGAATACTAGTTTTGGAAAGTTATCGACAGTGACAGATAGTTCAGGAAATAAAATACAATTCCTCAGAGATTACAGCAACGCAGTAAGTTCTATAGAAAACACTCAAGACCACAAATCAGAGTTGAAGATATCGGGAGTTGGATATCTGGTTAAGTTAACAGAAAAGGGAAAATCTGAAATTGAACTGGATTATGATACGAATACGGGGCTACTTACTAGCAGAGCTGGGGTAAGTTTTTTCAAATTAACCCTAAATCTCAGTTATAAATTTCTGCCGAATTTATTTTGACGATTTTTAAATGTCAATATAGTAATGTAAAAGGCGCTATTTTTCTTTCTCTTTTAAAAGTTATTAAACTTTAAAATATTTGGACTTTCGGAAACCTTAATCTAACTTTGAAATGTGCCTTCCGTACTCACCAGCTTCCCTCTTTATTAAACTTTCCCGCTAATTAGAACGAGACATGAGCACGAATCACTCAGATTCAAAAAGAGTTTCAAATTTGAACTGAGTTTTGAATCTTATTCAAGTTGCGTACATTCACAATCACTTTAGACTCTGTTTAATTTTCACTTGAATTGTTTTCTGGCGGGTGGTTGGGTACTAGTTCCGACTTTTTCCGCTAGGTGTCTTTGCTATACTCTGATGGAATGAGCATAAACTTGAACTAGTGGCAAGGGGAATGTAACCCTGTGGGGACGGACGCAGATACTATAGTAGTACACATTGTAGTGGGGATTCGCAAAACCTCTAAAGAAAATCCAATATAAAACACGAAATATATAAAAAAAATAGTAAACGACAACAACTTCGCCAACACACATACAAAAACATATAATGCACAATTAACAGCAATAACCTTGTAATTTCAAAATGACATTGGACTCATCTTAGAGGGGGTAGTAAACATCGAAAATTCTTTGGTGTAAAACAGACTCCAAAACAAAGTATAGACCCTTTTAGATCTATTGCCCAAACGTCATCATTGGGGAAACATCTGAGCCGTCAGTTTGATTTCTTCGTAAGCACTGTATGACGTGGTGGGCGATTTTGTAACAGCGACATTAAACAGTAACTTGTTAACATCAAGTACTGTTTCCTGTTAAGAAAATCAGCAGCAATGCTTGGGAGAGCTTACAAAAAATCCAGATCGGTTTCTGACTATTCTTTCAAATCCTGGCACACACTAAAATGGTTAGCTCTCTGGTCGTTGGAAAGTAAACGTCGAACTAATTCCGTTTTCATTTTCAAATTTTCAGTAAAGATTCGTTGACATAATTATTAGAATCCGCACACTTTTAACACAAGAAAACCACTCGTAAACTCTTGCTTGGCACAAAACTTCCTCCCCGTAAGTCCTTCGAAGCATTGCAACAGTTTACGCTGCTGATTTCCCTTACAAGAAACAAAACGTTATTGTTTTCCATTTAAAAATCGCCAAACACGTCATATCAAAAAAATCACACTCACCGCGCTCAGATGTTTCCTAAAGAATGATTTGGGCAACCGATCCAAAAGAGTGTCTACTAAAGACACCTAACGGGAGAAGTAAATACTAGCGCCCTTCCACCCGCCAGAATACAATTCTCGTTATTTTTGGGCACCCCCTCGTATAATCCCAAAATCAGACTGACTACTGACTTCTATTCGAAAAAATCTAGAAACCACCATATTTCCACCTCATGCCCCACTCTTACTTGAGCATCTATAGGTCTACCATCTCGAATTGGCTAGCCAAAATGAAAAAACGCCGCCAATTCTCGAAATGAAAGTTGATTCCATTAAGGAAACATTTAGCCACTAACGCAATCTGCAAGCTTCTTACGCCCTGTCACACACTCAAACTGTCAATCTGGACCCATAATTTCCCTAAGATCACTAACAGATCTCCATTATCCACTATCCACTCTGGCCTTGTGTTTCCCACATGTTGTCAACCTGCTCTTATTACAATATAATACTTTTGACGGTACGAAATTATTTATTTCGTCCAATATTTTTTTATCTTACGAATCCGCGAAAAATTCATCAAATCCATTTGCAAGTTGTTAACAAATGAATTAAAATTGTTTATAGGGTGGCGAAACATACATTTATCAATATGATTGGCTGGGAAGAGCAACAGGAGTTATTCTTCCAAGTGGAGAAACTTTAAAATTAAGCAGCATTTTAACAGATACTGAAGGTTTACAAGTTCAAGTTGCCAAACCACCTGCTAGTTTAAGCATACTTGGACAAACAGATAAACAGCTAATGCTTACCGACGGTAATTAACAAAGATTCATAATTTTATAATTGTACTAACTTAAAAAATTTCTAGAATCTAAAATAACGGAAGCCATTTGCTTCACAAACTCCAGCATCTATGTCAATTCCGCTTGGGGAGGACAACTAGAAGCCGCCGCAGTCGCTCGCCACCCTCTTCTGGAAGCTGCCCTTCCAGTTGAAGCAGAAATGTTACCAGTATGGTCCCAACAAAGCACTAATTTCGGCGAAGGTCTCATGAATCACATGTACACCACATTTAGTCTAGTTGGAGACGTTAAAAACCCTCAACAAACTCTTAACAGAGAAATATTTGTCAATGATTCGCGAATACTTGGCATAGAATATGACCAATTTACAAGCAAAGAAACGTTTTATGATCACGACAGACAACCATTATTAACTGTTACTTTTGATCCTGCAGGGTTGCCGAAATCGTTCATCCCTGCAAATGATGCAGAACCATTAAATATTTCGTATGATCGGTTTAACAGAATGGATGGTTGGAAATGGGGTACCGCTGAATTAAAATACAGCTATGATCGACATGGTTTATTGTCTGAAATTACAAGTGCTCAAGATGGTTCAACCATTTTTACTTATAATGAGCTCAACATGGTTTCTAAGATATCTTTGGCGAGTCAAAGAAATTTTTTGTTGAATTACGATGAAGATGGCGGACTTCGACACGTAACTTTACCAAGTGGGACGAAACATTCGTTTAGTTTACAACCTTCAATAGGATTTTTGAGGGCTACATATACTCCACCTGGAAGTACAAGAGCATATCTGCAACATTTTTCTCATAATGGAGCTCTTCTGCAAACAGTTTTCCCTGGAGATGGTGCGAGAGTAGTCTACAGATATCTTTCCGCGGGACAATTAAGCGAATTGCTTCATGGTGACGGAAAATCTCAATTTATTTATACTCAAAATTCTGGATTGCCTAGTCAAGTACTCCACACAGAAAGAGAACTAGAATATAGATGGGACTACCAATATTCTGGGGGTTTGTTATTCGAAGAACGGCTGGACTTCGGTGCCAAAACTGGACTAAGCAACGCCAAATTTACATATGATTACGACAATAATTATAGATTAACTTCTGTTCAAGGACGAATCGGTGGACAAAATTTACCTCAACATAATTTAGCTTATGATTCGAAAAGTGGAGCCCTGGAACAAATTGGTCCTTTCAAAGTTTCCAAATCTAAGATGAATGAAACTATGGTTTTTGATGGAACAGCAATATTTTCGCGGACAACTGATGGAAGATTTTTGGAAACTCAAATAGCTGTAACTATCCACCGAATGGAAGTTTTCAGAATGGAATTTAGCCATGATTCCCATGGAAGAATATCTCAAACCAGAACTTATACGAAAAATGTTGGTGTAAATACTTATACAAACATCAAAAACTATACTTGGGATTGTGATGGACAACTATCGGGTGTTGAAGCTCAAGAACCATGGGGATTTAGATACGACGACAACGGAAATATGTTATCCCTTACTTACAGAGGAAACACAATTCCTATGGAGTACAACCCCATGGATAGAATTGTCAAATTTGGGGAAGGATTGTACAAATATGATAGTAGAGGACTAGTCGTGCAAAATGCCAGAGAAGAAAGATTTCATTATAATGCCAAAGGATTATTAGTTAGAGCAACTAAACGTGGACGGTTTGATGTCCGATATTATTATGATCACATAGATAGACTTACAACAAGAAAAGATAATTATGGAAATGTTACACAGTTTTTCTACACTAATCAAGAGAGGCCGAGAGAAGTCAGCCAAATTTATTCGCCAAGAGATGGAAAACTTATGACACTTATTTACGACGACAGAGGGCACTTAATATTTGCGCAGGTAAGTTTTCAAATTATGATAAACATACATAATTCAAACATCAAATCAAATATTATAATATACACTGATCGGCACAAAAACGAACATTATTTTTAATATTGTTATCTCCGTAATTTTGTATAACTATGCTTTATTTTTAATCAGGGTATACAAAAGATTAATTCGCAGTACTTCGTTATATAGCTGGCGTGCGTTAGATTGAGACTGACCTTGAATGCGTAGAATCTAAATTTGTACTTGGACAAGTCGATATATAATAATAATTATAATATGCTATTGTTATAACGAGGAAAAGACCACATTGAGCACCACTTGTTTGATAAAACGTACGTTAAGTGGGGCTCCACGTTGGGCGCCACTTATAACGCACGGTTAAGATTTAGGGTTCGAAAAGTAGTCATGAGGTACTGGAATAAATAAAACGTGGTTTTAATCTATAATGTGAAAACATAAACGGATAAAACAAACACTCAAAATTACGAGTGTACGTATGAAACACAACACAATTAAACAAATCTAAGATAACAGTCAAATATAAAAGAAAGAAAACTAACATCTGCTTAGGCAGGAGAATTAGAACTAGAGTGCCAGGCGGTCGTCTGGTTTCACCCCTGATCTGTAAATTCCCACATCCTCCCACAATGGTAAAATTTGGGGAGACCTAGGGAAATACCGTGTGCTATACAGCACCATTTCTCAACCGCCAGTGCGTGAAAAAATTTCACCGGTCCGCAGAAGAATATATGACGTACTGACTTTAATTACCCCTAACAGTTAAATAGTAATCTGTATGTACTGGATAAAAGTAGGCAAATTTAAAATTAAAGATAAATAAAATACATTACTTATAAAATAAACATTTGCAATGAAGAGGATATTTAAACAGTATTTCGGCAATATCGATCATAAAAAGAAACAAATTAAGGAACCGCCTGTCCGTAGATTCATCTGTTCTTCTAGCTTGACGAATTTGGAACCTACTATTGATTTGAATCATTTATTGAACTTGAATATTAATCTCATTAAATTATAAATAATTTATCTCTTGACAAATTGTAATTTTGTGATTTTCTTGTTCTTTTTGGAATTAAGATTGTGTTTGTAAATAGGTATACCTACTGACATTTAGTAAAATGTAGTAAAATGTTCCTATTAGAAAATAGATAAAAATAATTTTAGTATAATGACCGGTCCATGTAAAATTATCCGAAATTTAATCGGTGCGCGATGAGGAAAAGATTGAGAAACACTACTACAAAGTATCTTATTAAATTTTAGAAATATATATAAATTTGAATATGGATAACAAGTTCTACAAAAATAAAATGTTTTTTTTTTATGAAACAAACTTAAATTACACAAAAAATAAACAATTATATTTCATATTTTGTCCCATAGCTTTCATTATTTATAACAGCATTCGTCGTGGCGTCAAATTAAGAAAATTATCGATGATTTTGTGGTCTGTATTTCCCAGCATCCATTATATTTTTAATAAATAATTGCTCGGAATCATTATTAGTGCTTAATAACCGATCATTAAAAATAATTGTAATGATATTAAAAAGGATTTCATGCTGAATACAAATTTTCAATCCTCATTATCGTACCCTTGTCATAATAGTTAATGAAAAAATGAGAAATGAGACGATTTTAAGTTGTTCAAAATATAAAATAAAGTTCAAAAGTGTCTTTAACTCATCGGAAACAATCGTGCGATACATAATATGAAAGAAAACCGATGCGGTAAAAAATAGTACCAAACGGACTGTGTTCCATCAATCACCAACGTTCACAATTGAAGTGGGGAACAGTCGGTCAAGAAGAACTCAAACCTAATTTCTGTTAGGTTGTTACGTAGTACCTACATTTCTAGACATTTGTCATTTGAAAGTAAATATTATTTAAATTGTAAACAATAACAATGAAACGTCATAGTTACGAATATCAATCACTGTTACTGTTACCAACAATCAAATAAAAATTAAAATATTCCTAAAAATGAAATCACGTATATTTGTAAATATTTTTTTGACAAAAGGACCAAAATAGAAAAAATAGTATAAAATACACGTTTCATAAGACATTTCAGCGCACTTGTCCCGTTAGAAAACTCGCGGCAAGCCGCTCGTTTCTAACAAAGACGCGTGCGCTAAGATCATGTCTTATGAAACTTGTATCTTAAATGTACTATTATGCCTGTAGTCTATTGTAGTTAATACTGATCAATAAAACGGTTCATAACAAGTCATAGTAAAATATTTCTAATCGTAATGCCGCTTTACAGAAATTCTGATATCATTCAACATTCCTTAGACCGATTTTCTTTCGTGTCACGGGCTATACACTGAACCGAGTGTTTTTTTAGGTCGTATGTGTTTATATAAAATTAATAATTGTTGCAGGTATACAGGCATAAATATTATGTGGCTACTGACCAATGTGGCACTCCAATAATGGTATTCAATCAGTATGGAGAAGGCATCAGAGAAATAATGCGGTCGCCTTATGGTCACATAGTTTACGATTCGAACCCCTACTTATATTTACCGGTCGATTTTTGTGGCGGATTGCTAGATCAAGTATGTCTATTTATCTGTAAAACTAATACCAATATTTATATTTATTTGTGTTTTAAAAGGTAACATCATTAGTCCACATGTCGAACGGCAAAGTCTACGACCCCTTGATAGGCCAATGGATGTCTCCCTTATGGGAAAACGTCCTTGAACGAGTTGCAACTCCTACTCATCTGCATCTTTACCGGTTTAACGGCAACGATCCAATCAACGTGCGCCATACGAAAGACCGACCATACGACCATCTGGGTTGGTTGTCTCGCATGGGGTACAACTTGAAGAGCCTTGCTCCTCAACTCTATCCAGATGAACTTCCAGGAGGAGCGATGCCGCCTTCTCTCAGCCATCCGTCCACATTCTGGAAGCCTTCGGGAGAAACCCTCAGCAGCCAACTCACAATGCAGATGCCAGCGATGAGCATACAGTCTGGTTTCTTAGCTCACTTAAATTCCAGAAGAATGGCGGATGCTAGTAGCTTGTCAGCTCCTCCCAGATCAGCTTTAAAAACAAATGTCATGGATTTAGTGCCCAAGAAGATTGGTGCTGCATCTGATCCACCATTTGGGAAAGGAATATTGGTTTCAAGGACACCTGAAGGACAAGCTATTGTGTCGAGTGTTCCAGCAGCTAATGCCATTTATAGGGATGTGTATACATCTGTTTTTAATCGGTCATATTTATTGCCGTTTACTTTTGTGGTACACAGTGCCCAACAAGATGCGTTTTACTTTATAAAGGAAGAAACATGGAGAGCTGCTGAAGATAAAGCGCAACTCAAAAGACTTCAAGGTCAAGTCAATACAACTTTCCATGAAATTGCCAAAGAAAATGGAAGCGGGAACAATTATTTCGATGTGAAAATCCACGGAATGAGTGCCATAGTTAATTTGAGATATGGAACAACAGCTGAAAAAGAAAAACAACGCTTGTTACACCACGCAAAATTATCCGCTGTTCGTAAAGCGTGGCACAGAGAAAAAGAAGCATTACGCAATGGATTCTCCGGCGCAATAGAATGGTCAACCGTAGAAATAGACGAAATATTAAAAGTCGGTTACGCTAGTAACTATGACGGTGATTATGTCCATAATGTGCAACAATATCCAGAGTTGGCTGAAGATCCGTTCAACGTTCGGTTCGTGAAGAAGCAAGCAGAGCCTTCGAAAAAACGAAGAAAGAAACGCGAAGCAGATAAACCCGCCTGCACTTCTTGGTGGTTTCAATGGCATGACGCCGATTGCTAGTGACTAAAAACCTAAATTGATTACGAACATTTTCTCAAAATGAACAATTGAAAGATCAGTTTAGGGTAACAGAAAAAAACTATTTTCAATTAAATACATGTGATGTACCAAAAAGCTTTTATGATGATATTAATTTTGAAATATGAAAGACATTTTATACCAATTACCAAAGTCTATTTGTGTATGTATTTCAAAGATGCCAAAAATGTATAATATTATTTATGAATTATCTATAAGACGTACATATATTACATAAATGTGATTTGTTACTGTACAGTATGAATCCTTATTCTATGTGCTGTAATGAGTGTAATGTACTGTAACTGAGACTGTCGACAGTACACGAGATGTTGTGCAGCGTTAGGACAACGATATTATTTTCATAGAGCTTGAGAACAATGCACAATTCATCAAGTTATCAGTGAATTCTATTTTGTATCGTTTGCATTTCACATTCTTCACGATGATTTCCTCATGGTAAATAATATAATCAGGGTGTTTGTAATGGTACATCTATACAGTCCAAAGATGTGCTTTTTGTTCCGTTTGGTACTCAAAAGACAGTGTGTGAATTCTAGTGTGGGAATATGTGCTCAAGTACATTGTTTAGATTTACGTTATTCTGATTGAGATTTTAGAGCGATTACTTACGCCTTGATTGTTATACATTCAAATTTATTTTTAAAGAATGTTACTACTGATTTATAGCGTTTTCCATTTATATATTTAGTTTTGCATTCGATGGCGAGACTTCGAGAGAGATAAAAAGAGATAGGCTCAAAGGCGAGACTTGGTTCGAGGCACATCTCTGTTAGATTTTCCAAATTTTTATAGTCCATAGGAAAATATTGATGGATTGATTTAATGCTTCGATGCGTTTCGCACCGGTCAAGTGTGCGACGGTCTTAAATTTCACTCATCTGTATCTTCAGGTGTATCCCAAGGATCGCATCTGGGCCCTTTATTATATAACTTATTTATAAATGATATTTGGCAATATTTTGATCATTCACAATTTTTATTATGTGCGAATGATTTGTAAAAATTTAAAGCTATTACAAACAAATGACTATTTCCAAACTGATCTAATTAAATTATATAATTATTTTCTTTAACTAAAAATCACAATTCAATTAGCTTTAATTATAATATTAACAATGTTTCTCTGGAAGTAAAAACCATAATACGAGATTTAGGTGTACTGCATAACCTTAAATTTTTGATGACATCTCATATTGACGCCATCAGAAAAAAATCATACCGTACTTTGAGCTTGATATTTCGACACTAAAGTGTTTAAAATCCAAACACTATTATTTGTATATATAGTGTACCCAATTAATCTGTTCTCGCCTGAAAGTTTAAGAATAGGCAACACGTAAAACTCAGCTAGTGCGCACTGATTATATAAATGGGAAACGAGTTACGCACTGAGTGCAAAAAAGTTCACTAAATATGTAAATGGAAAACGCTATTACATTGCTATAAATAGTGTACTTGAATATTTAGTAAATATCTTTGAATGAAAAATATTGTAAATAATCCAGTTCGTAAGATTTTTAATAAATTTAATTAACCAAACGAATTTATAATAGATAGGTACTGATAATAACGATTAATGTATAATTGTGTTGCTTATCAATTATTGATGGTATGTTCATGTCAACTGGATATTTTCGTAGACAAAACTGTATCTGATGTACTCCTTGCGACACGACATAAATGGGTACTTTATTTTATCGGTGTAACTAGAAAACAAATATTTTCGTATTACCCCATGCTTACTCTTTAACCAAAGCTTTTTCATGTACCTACCTATCAATGTTTGGGATATTTTTCCGTACGCAGAACTAATTGTTTCATGTCAAAAATTGTATTCATCATGGATTCCAGCATTTATATACCATAATATCATAAATGTAACTTTATGTTTACGAGTACTTTTCCGACAAAATTGTATTAGTTGTTATTACATTTATTTGTGTAAAATAGTAATTTATACATTTCAATACTTATACATGTTTTCAATACAATCGAAAATAAATTTGTTTTAATGTATAAAATATGTATATAGTATCATAACATCACATATTATATATTTTCTGTCTTGATTTTCAAATCAAAAAGTTATATAACATTTATTATTTCAAATTTTAATTTGTTTCTCGTTTTTAATGACTAATTATTACCTAATTCCTAACTGTTAATCATTTCATTAATTAATTTCGTCAGCTGGTTCATCCTTCATTACTTTTGTTAGTTTTATAAAAGGGGCTCTCGTGTCTTGTCCTTTCCAAGATCTTGGAGAGTAGATTTGGACCAGCGAAGGATCTAAATTCGACATTAAATTAATGCTTTTTTGATAGTAAGTTCAATTTTGCATTACTTGATATACACATCATTATAAATCATTATCTTTGGTGGGCCTTAGACAAAATTAACGTTTGAGCCACATTTATAAAATATGTTAGCGAATTGGGTCCTCCTGAATTTCAGCTCAAAACATTTGTCTTTTTTACCTCCCGCTACCCTTGGTAAGGGAGGTATAGGGATTGTGCTGAAAATCGCATATCGAGATTTTGGTAAATGACCACGTTTTAAGGTCCCTAGAATCCAATATTAACATTTTCACGATGATGTCTGTGTGTGTGGATCCTCTTTACGCAGTAACTCAAATATTATCGTTCAGAAAATTTTGAAACCTTGTATTTTCTACCTTACTCTTATATGGAAAGATGCCATTAGATTTTGGTGTAAATCAGATAACCGAAAATGGCACTTTAATGGAAGTTCAAAATAGTATTTCTTTTTTCGAGATTTGTTATTATAAAAATCTGATGTTGCCAACACATTACCTCCCGTTTAATTTAATTTTTATTCATGTAACTACTTAAAATTAAATTTAAATACCGGGTTCGATCCCGACCGACACCAAATATTTCGAATTTTAAATGGCACAAAAATGAGCCCTGTGGTGCACTCTCCACGCCAGCAATAAGTGCTCGTGAGGCGACACCTTGTAAACTCCCGCATACAAATATGTCATCATCTTTACCGAAGAAATCTGTGTACAAAGCAGATTGGCAGACCCAGCGTATTATGCCGTGATGATAAATTTATTTTATTTATTTATGTACTTACCTGTATTCATTACTGGCGTGGAGAGTGCTCCACAGGGATCAATTTTGTGTCATTTCAAATTCTAAAATATTTGACGTCGGTCGGAACCGAACCCGCTCCCAAATATGTCATCATTATTACCGACATCTGCGTACAAAGCAGATTGACTCACCCATCAATGGGTAATATGCCGTGATGATACATGTTTTTATTACCTTACCTATATTTTTACATATTTACTTATGCTGGAAACTGTATTAAGTTCCTTTCCATATAATTATTGTTCCATTTAGTCGCCGCAAAATGGTGGTTTTTCTATAACCGTGTTGTATCATTAAAGACGACTTTTGTAATGTATGTTTCAAAATATTTATTTCACAATGTAATTTTTTTACGAATTTGTATTTTCTGATGATGGGTGGGTTTTACACCGGAAACGTCCAAGGGGGTCATTTCACATTTTCTAATTTATTTTTTTCTTAAAAGAATAGATCAAATGAAATAT
The DNA here is from genome assembly GCA_951394225.1 of Harpalus rufipes. Taxonomy (NCBI): domain Eukaryota; kingdom Metazoa; phylum Arthropoda; class Insecta; order Coleoptera; family Carabidae; genus Harpalus; species Harpalus rufipes. Next base: position 14,969,166 of record OX596284.1, on the reverse strand, counting down.
GTAGGTGTATGTTTTACACCTTACAAGTCTTTACAATCAGAGATATGATTTTTTAAAAGTTGTCTTAAATATCAAATATTTGGACGCTGACGTCACGGCTTGTCGGATGCGGCAGCAGCCTTCTACCGGTTGTGTTCGGAACTATGATTGTTTGGGATATCAATTCTCAGTTTGATTTTGTGACAGCAACATATTGTTAACGAAAAACATATTTCACACAACTTTTGGTATTTATTTTAATAAATGTTCTATTTATATACCTTTATTCTTAAGTCTGCTGTCATCTGTCACAATTTTAGATTAGCTTGCAAACGGATACCACGTTGACCGTTGTATGTGTGTGAGAGGAATGTCTTTGTGTGAATAACAAGCCGTGACGTCACGAATTTTACAACCGCGAAAGTTTATTAGCAAATTTATAAATGAAAAGTCGCATATTTCATGTTATTTTATATTATTATATTTATTAAATGAAACGGATTTCATGATTTTATAAAAAAAATAACGATTTTTTTTTTTTAATGACCCCATTATACCCTAATAAATAACATTTTTATTTGAAATGATTAGTTCGTTGACAGTGACATATATCTGTCAGTTACAAACATTTGAGATCTGAATTGTGTAGCCATGTGAATGATTTTCTCTATTTATTACAATGTTATTATTATTTCTAAATGATTGTAATATGAAATAGAAAATACATTTTTAATAGTTCAACATTTTTTGTGTATAAAAAATAATGTATAATTTGCAAGTTATAAGAATCATTTTTATTTAGTAGATACGTAGGTATATAAGGTATAAATATTTAACAAAATATACTTTTTACAATAATAGTTATTGATAATATGTGTTAAAAGTGATATTTTATTATGTGAGAAGGAACTTTCGAACTTTTAACATGAATATCATATAATATTTTTTCATTTAAATTTGTATTTTTAATAATTTCTTGGCATATGCCAAAAATATTAATTTGTTGTTCCATTCGTCATTACCAAGATAACTTATTTGTTTTTAACACTACTGTTAAAATGATATTTTTAACCCTAAGAACAAACATTAAAAAGCCTACTTTTCATAGATTTGTAGAAAACATACTTTTTAAATATATCTAAAAATAACAAAACATTAAACAAATAACATTTTTCTCTTAAGTACGTATAAGATATTAGACAACACTTATTTTAGAGTTTTCAATTTTAAGGTGCAACTTTAATGTTTGCAATTTTTTGTTTTCAATTTGCTACAAAGAAATAGATAATGAATGAAAACTAGAATAGACATTTACAAATAGATTATGTATTTCGTCTAACAATTACTGAAAAAGCACATTGTCATTGCATATTAAATACATTAAAATTTTAAATTGTATTATTTTGTAAATTCATGCATTTTGCTAGCACTTTCTTCTTTATATTTGTCCTCGTTTTTTAAATAAATGATGGTTGGGTAACCTAATTAGAGTGATGTGTCAAATTTAAATTCCAAGTATTTTCATGTTTATTTTTAATTTATGTAATGTAGTGTTAATCATGGTATGTAAATATCTATTTATTACTTACCAAGTATTTCACTTGTAGTATATAGCAAATTTAAACTTAATAAACTTGTTAAATTTCTTATTATTTTATTACAATGTACATTATGTTTGTTGGTTATGTATTACCGACTTCTCGACTACTCTGTCTTCCCGACCTCTGCCGAGCAAAAATTGTTGCCAACATTGTGAACCAAATGCACTAAATTCATTATTTTGAAATTAAATTTCATTCTATATTCCTTCATTTTCTCTTATTATTGTGACGTGTGCCCCCGGGAGAAGAGTATACAACGCCGCCACTGACAGAACGTTCCAGAGCGATGACGCAATCCCTGGCGCCGCAGCGACCAGAGGCACATTACGTCGTGACCTCATTCCTTTTTATACAGGTCATTGTCGCGTCCGAGGCTTCTAGAACGATATAGTTCTTTAAGAAATGCTTTAGAAATAGGAGAGTGTTTTTGCTAAAAATTTCGGGTCATTTATCTGGGGAGACTTGGGAAATTAATGTTTCGGACGTCGCTTAGGCAACGCGAAACAACGCATATGGATGAGTACCTACAAAAAACTAATTTTGACGCCACCTTTGGTAAATGTACTTGCGCTGTAGTGTAGTTATTCACATGTTTTTGTAGAGTGCATAAAATGGAGAATTTATTATTTATTGTGGAAATTATAAAATTTTGTGTTTGTATAATACATATATAAATATGAGAATGTAAATTGAGGTATGTAACAAATGATATGTAAATAATTAGTGCATTGTTTACAATATTTCTTATTGTTTATTGATCTATAATCCAGTAACAATACTGTTAGAGAAAAGCACACGTTTATTATGCAATAAATTTATTGAAAACTATAATAAAGCAAAGATACATTTATGTAGTAAAATAAGTACACATTTAACACCCAAAAACTGAGTGATATACTTAAAAATTGCACACATATTAATAAAACACAATTTACAATTATTTGACGATAACAAATATTACATTTTAAAGCTCTTAATAGTTTTTAAAATTTATTTCAACAATATTTTTTATCGCGTAGTAAAATGGTATGCGCAATATACTTGTGCGCAGGCCACGCCACCTTCTATTTGCCATAACAACATGTGCTCGTGTTTTTGGTGTGAAAAATATATATATTTTGTCGGAAAAACTGCAGACACGCAGGAAAAACAATGTAGAAAAGTGAGACAAAGTGTTGTTCAACTTTTGAAATACTAATTGTTACGGTGATCGACCTATTTATACAAAAAATTAGGCTGAACTGATGAACATTTTATTATTAACTTGTCCGAGCATAATGGCGAAATGTCGTGTAACTTGGTGTGAAATAATGTTCACCTTCTGTGAAGAATATATCGAAACCTGGGAAGTATCATAAAGAAAAATTACATAAAATGTTAATACGTTTTGAGACAATAATTGTTACGAAAATAAATTCTTCTGCCTTTACCGCCGAACTAATTATCTATGCTGAAATGTAAGTAAAATTGTATTTATTTCTCAATCAAAATCTCCTTCAAAATGTTATTTTTGATTGCATTTTCCATGATTTTATGTATTTCCAAGTGTCCATATTATATGTTATGTAATTGTGGATTTATTCACAAAATGTTAAATATTGTGAATACAAATATTTACTTGATTAGAATAAAAATATTTGCTGTTTAATATTGTTACAAATTAATAATCATAAGTTTAAAAAATATTTCAATTATATGAATAGTTCTTTGAATTGATTGTGTTTTTTCTTATTAAAATCACACCCTAAATATTTCGTAAGGTTTAAACGCAGTTTTATGAATTATTTTTATTTCTCGCTACCCTTGGTAAGGGAGGTATAGGGATCGTGCTAAAAATCTCATATAGAGATTTTTATAACTATGTCCTAATGATTAAGATATCCAAAAATCAAAAATACCCGACCTTTTCCAGGGTAAATCTACCCCAGTACTGAACTATAAACAAATATAATAACAATCGCAAGTTTAAACAATGTTCCAAATATATTAATAATTTTTTGAGTTCATGATGTGTTTTTTCTCATTAAAATAACACGGTAAAATATTTCATGTATGAATACAATTTTAAGACATGTTTGTAATGATTTTGTTTTGTATTACAATTAGTTATTTTATTTCCAGAATTAAAATAATGATACTGCGCGTAAATAAATGAAATGGTTATCCAGAATGGAACTACAAGACCTAAAACAGCAGAGAACAGAATTATTGCGGTCCAGAGAACTACATCATCAATGGTGAGTACTTGTATTGAATATCTTTTCTCTCGCCTATTTTTTTTTCTTCAAAACTAAGATTTTCGAATATAATAACGTTCTTTTCTAAAAGTGAAATCATTTGATCGCTAAAATTATCTAAATTGATAACTTAGTCATTTTTTTTAATTTGAGATAATCAAAGAAACAACTTTCTAGCTTAATTACTTTTATAGATGTTTGTAACTTAATTTACCTCAAGATCATGTATCAATATTCGAAAATAATTTACAAGATGTTAACCCCACTCAAAATAACTATTTATTTATAATTATTTTTTAATTTTCTTGATTTATTTTAAACTGGGTTTAGGGGCTCACAAATCATGGTATTTAGCATGATGCTAGCACTTCCGGTTTAACCGGAAGTGCCATTAACTTTCATGTTTTAAATGGGACATCATATAATTTTATATATTTTTATATATAAAATTTCGTGAAACAACATTTTGCACCATTATTGTGCATTACAAACATACTAATTTTGTAATTTAAACTGTCTATAAGCGTGATGGGGTCATTTACCATATTTTTTTTTCTGAAAGTTCAACTTCATATATAGTATTTGGTCTTTGTCCGATTTAAAAATTATTTGTAATAACACCCCTGGACGCTTTCTATGGTGTGGCCCATTATAAGTTTCAGCTCATTAAAAGTTCTCGCCTAGAAGTCCTCCTAACGTGAGGCAAACTTAAAGCCCTCCTAATGTGAGGCAACCTAAAGCCCTCCTAACGTGAGGCAACTTAAAGCCCTCCTGAGGTAATTTTTAAACTTTCAGACTGTGAAAATTGTGCCATTATACTGCAAAACGATTAAATAAATATTTGATAGAGAGAAATAAATAAACACACACACTCATATACACAACATTTATTTATAGTTAGAAAATAGAAGAACCACTCGGACACTGAAAATAATATAATAATAATAATAATAATAATAATAATAATAAAGATTTATTTGACTGTTAAAGTACAAAGTACAAAGACATAGTCACAAAAAAGGAAAAAACCATAAAAATATACATTTCACATAGATACAAACTCTTCAATTTTGTAGAAACATTTACATAAAAGAAAATTTTTCAATTTCATTTTGAAAGCTTTCAAATCAGACATAATTTTAATGTCATAAGGTAGAGCGTTATAGAACTGAATAGCTTTGTAATAGGCAGTATTAGCAAAGAAAGCAGTTTTATGGAGTGGAATACTTAAATCAAAATTATGTCTGGTTTTCATATTGGAGAACACATCTTTGTTAAAAGTGAACAATGACAGGTTATTTTTGACAAAAATAATGACTTCATAAATATAAAGACTTACTACGGTCATTATTCCTAGTTCAACAAATAGGTGTCTACAATGGGCTTTTGACGAGACACCAGCTAAACATCTTATTATTCGTTTTTGGAGTACAAAAATTTTAAGTGCATGTGGACTATTACCCCAAAAAATTATACCATACTTAATTCTACTTTGAACATGTGCAAAGTAATAAATTTTAAGAGTGTTTGTATTGGTAATGTTTCTAATTTTATAAATTGTATAGAAAGCAATAGACAAGTTCTTGTGTAAATCATCAATATGATTTACCCATTTTAGATTTGAAGCTAAGGTTAGACCTAGAAATTTATTACTTGGAGCAGTTTGTAGAGATTTGTTGTTTACTCGTACAAGTGGACTGAAATTTATATTACGTATGCTAAAGATCATGAGACATGTTTTATTGCAATTTAATACTAAATTGTTACGAGTACACCAATCTGACATATCATTAACAGTGCTTGAGGCCAAAAAGTTTAATTCTTGCACAGAATCCGCACTAATAATACATGATGTGTCATCTGCAAATTGACATAATTTGTTACAATTTATATAATTTTGCAGATCATTGACATACAAAATAAATAAAATTGGGCCAAGAATTGATCCCTGAGGAACACCGCGTGTTATAAATGACTTAGCAGAATTTATTCTTTCAGTGCAACCATCTACATCGCTATGGAGTGATACATATTGTTCTCTGTTATTTAAATAGGAGCGAATCCAATCACATGCATTTCCTCTTACTCCGAAATTAAACAATTTCGTAAGTAGTAAATTATGGTCTATAGTATCAAAAGCTTTACTTAGGTCAAAGTAAATAGCACCCACATTTTTTTTGTTATCTAAACAGTGTGATACAAAATTTAAACAATCAAAAATTGCATCAGTAGTATTCTTGTTTGGAATGAAGCCATATTGGTTCCGTGATAAAATATTATGCTTGGTAAGGAAGGACATTAAACGTGAATGATAAATTATTTCAAATATTTTGCTGAATGCGGATAGAACTGATATTGGGCGATAATTATCGATATTATCTTTCTCTCCCTTTTTTTTATAAATAGGAACTATCTTTGCAATTTTGAGTTTATCTGGGAACACACCAGTTTCAAATGATACATTTATGATGCCACATAATGGTTGTACTATTAAAGGTCTAGCAATTTTCAATAATGAACAGGGTATCTCATCATAGCCAGCAGATGGTTTATTACTTACACGCAAAATTGCAGATGACACTTCATGCACATCAGTAGGCATTAAATACATTGTATGAGGTTGGTAATCAATGGGCTGGATATTAGATTTTGTATTATTACCACTTGTTACATTGGTAACATTTTTAAAGTGATTTAAAAGTAATTCTGCCATTTCCTTGCAATTATTGGTTGCATTACCTGAAGGGTCTTTTAATTTATTAATAAAAGAGTTATTATTACCACCGGACTCACTCTTAATGATATTCCAGACTGCCCTAGATTTATTTGTAGAATTTAGTATGATATTATCATTGAAGTCTTTCTGGGCCTTCTCTAAGGCATTGTGATATTGCTTTCTTTTTATGTTGTACAGCCGAGAGAGATCTTCAGAATTATTAGTACTAGATAGCATACATAAGTCATACAGTTTTCTGGATTCTTCTTTAATGTTTTCAGTGACCCAAGATCTTTTATTATTATTAGATATTTCAAGTTTCAAAAGTGGAAAGGCTATATTGAAGTAATGTAAAAAGTAGTCATGGAAAACATTAAATTTAGAGTTAGCACTGATCTCATTATCGACATCTAGCCATGATTCAGTACTAAGTAAATACAAGAAATAGTTATTGTTTGTTTTGCTAAACATTCTTTTAAACATAAATCTTTTAGGCTCAGAAACGGCAATAGATACATTTAAAAGCTGGCTTAAATGATCAGAGAGAGATGAATATATAATCTCTCCTACAAGTAGATTGAATATGAAGTAAATATATCTACCTCCAAAAAACAAATGTATAAAATAACAGGTTTCTCCCCACAAATAATTTAATACAGGAAGAAATACTCCAAACCCTCTACTCTGAAGAAATGAGTCTACCATTTATCCTTGTTATAATTATGTATGTATTGCCATATCTCGATGTAACGGCACCTCACATAAATAAAAATACACAACACAATCACAAAATAATAGTAAATTAAAATAATGGCATTATTTTCAAAGTCTACGCCCAAAATCGGTTCGCGATTACGTAATAAATAATATTGGGTAGTTAACAATTAATTAATTAGAATATTTATTTTTCATTCTATTAGTTTTTCGTTTCAATTAATAACAGTAAAAATATTAAATAATAAATGGGGTCCTACATTATAGTAACAAATAATTTGTATTAAAAATAGACCTTATGTACGTTATGATAGTACATAGGGACTATCAAACTGTAAACAAAAAGTAAACTGAATTATACTTCTTTGTATTTATGAAGCTACGCCAAAAAAACCACGTGCGTTTGTATGAAATGTTGAATGACATAAGGTACCATTGGCAATCAAACGAATAACAATTAGGACTTTATAGCCGCCCTGAGGTTGTGGGTTCGATTCCCACCAGGGGCTTGGATGTTTGTGTGTGTTTTTCCATCATCTCATTTCCATCAACGCAAAGTATACAGATATATATATATATATATATATATATATATATATATATATATATATATATATATATACGAAAAATTAACTCACCTCCATTAACATCGATTGTAATAAAAAATGTAAAACTTTAAATACAATAAAGGATTATTATTATTATTAATTAAGACTTTATAGAGCTATAGATCGCTTTCAAATTAATGGAGGACCTTTTAAAAATATAGATATCTTTAGAGGATTTCAGGTATTGTATATTTTTATATGTTGGCCTCCTATGATTAGAAATTGTAGATAATAGATTACGTTTAGAGGATTTCAGGTGTTACTGTTTTATTTATATGTTGGCCTCTTAAGATAGATTTATAAGAAATTATATATAATCTTTTGAGAATTTTAGGTGTTACTGTTTAATTATTTATATGTATGTGTCGGCCTCTATAAGATATCGATAGTTAACTACACAATATTACGGTAAAAATGCGGATTGTGGTGCAACTATGCACAGTCAAATAAAACTGCGGTACAAAATATATAATTTTAATATTGCGCCTATAAATAAGTACATAGATATTTCCAAAAATAAAAAAATCTGATGTGGCCAGCGCAATAACTTCTGTCAATTCTGTTTATTATGTACTATGTATAAATTCCATACATAAATTTTCTTGCAAAAGAATCTAAATTTCCAGTAAAATTTCATAAACAAACTATGCAAATTGCACTTGACACTGACATCTTCTTCTTTAGCTTTTCCCATTCGTTAGGGGTCGCTATTTTTCATTTTATTCCACTCATTTCTGTTTTGTGCTGGCCACATCAGATTTTTTTTTTATTGTGTTAATACAGTAAAATGATACTGTGTAATGCCCTCGAGATCTTCTTGAAATCAACTATTATAACAAACTTTGAGACTGTGCTTCAGAGGACATAATCGACGACAATATTTTTTTTCTGTTCATTACAATACTTAGTAAAATATATATAGTGTTTCCATTTAACGTAATTTGTAGTTCTTATAGTCCTCGTGATAACAATGGTGGCCCATTTAAAATGAACAACTTGTGGTACAGCCCCCTTTAATATAATTTTAACTCAATGTAAGAAAATAGTCTAGTTATGGTCCTCGAAAAATGCTCTAATAATACGCACTGATTTTTATTTGTTAGCATAATCGAGAGAGGTGGCCTAAAGTCGACTATATTTGCCTCCCCTAATTAAGGGGAAGGGATGTATCGAAAAATGGGAAAATATATTTGCAAAATAAATATAATAATAATAATAAAAAACTGTTATAGGCTTCAAGTAAAGTATCACTTCCGGTTTATCAAGTTTAGTCAAAATTTAATATGTTGTGCCCCTTGATATAAAAGTTTTAAATACTAAAATTGAAAAGTTTTGGATTGTATTTAAATATAGTTGCTCATAAAAACTGTTATAGGCTTTAAGTAAAGTATCACTTTCGGTTTATCAAGTTTAGTCAAAATTAAATATGTTGTGCCCTTTGATATAAAAGTCTTAAATACTAAAATTGAAAAGTTTTGGATTATATTTAAATATAGTTGTTCATAAAAACTGTTATAGGCTTCAAGTAAAGTATCACTTCCGGTTTATCAAGTTTAGTCAAAATTTAATATGTTGTGCCCTTTGATATAAGTCTTAAATACTAAAATTGAAAAGTTTTGGATTATATTTAAATATAGTTGTTCATAAAAAACTGTTATAGGCTTCAAGTAAAGTATCACTTTTGGTTTATCAAGTTTAGTCAAAATTTAATATGTAGTGCCCTTTGATATAAAAGTCTTAAATACTAAAATTGAAAAGTTTTGGATTATATTTAAATATAGTTGTTCATAAAAACTGTTATAGGCTTCAAGTAAAGTATCACTTCCGGTTTATCAAGTTTAGTCAAAATTTAATATGTTGTGCCCTTTGATATAAGTCTTAAATACTAAAATTGAAAAGTTTTGGATTATATTTAAATATAGTTGTTCATAAAAAACTGTTATAGGCTTCAAGTAAAGTATCACTTTTGGTTTATCAAGTTTAGTCAAAATTTAATATGTTGTGCCCTTTGATATAAAAGTCTTAAATACTAAAATTGAAAAGTTTTGGATTATATTTAAATATAGTTGTTCATAAAAACTGTTATAGGCTTCAAGTAAAGTATCACTTCCGGTTTATCAAGTTTAGTCAAAATTTAATATGTTGTGCCCTTTGATATAAGTCTTAAATACTAAAATTGAAAAGTTTTGGATTATATTTAAATATAGTTGTTCATAAAAAACTGTTATAGGCTTCAAGTAAAGTATCACTTTTGGTTTATCAAGTTTAGTCAAAATTTAATATGTTGTGCCCTTTGATATAAAAGTCTTAAATACTAAAATTGAAAAGTTTTGGATTATATTTAAATATAGTTGTTCATAAAAACTGTTATAGGCTTCAAGTAAAGTATCACTTCCGGTTTATCAAGTTTAGTCAAAATTTAATATGTTGTGCCCTTTGATATAAGTCTTAAATACTAAAATTGAAAAGTTTTGGATTATATTTAAATATAGTTGTTCATAAAAAACTGTTATAGGCTTCAAGTAAAGTATCACTTTTGGTTTATCAAGTTTAGTCAAAATTTAATATGTAGTGCCCTTTGATATAAAAGTCTTAAATACTAAAATTGAAAAGTTTTGGATTATATTTAAATATAGTTGTTCATAAAAACTGTTATAGGCTTCAAGTAAAGTATCACTTTTGGTTTATCAAGTTTAGTCAAAATTTAATATGTTGTGCCCTTTGATATAAAAGTCTTAAATACTAAAATTGAAAAGTTTTGGATTATATTTAAATATAGTTGTTCATAAAAACTGTTATAGGCTTCAAGTAAAGTATCACTTCCGGTTTATCAAGTTTAGTCAAAATTTAATATGTTGTGCCCTTTGACATAAGTCTTAAATACTAAAATTGAAAAGTTTTGGATTATATTTAAATATAGTTGTTCATAAAAAACTGTTATAGGCTTCAAGTAAAGTATCACTTTTGGTTTATCAAGTTTAGTCAAAATTTAATATGTTGTGCCCTTTGATATAAGTCTTAAATACTAAAATTGAAAAGTTTTGGATTATATTTAAATATAGTTGTTCATAAAAAACTGTTATAGGCTTCAAGTAAAGTATCACTTCCGGTTTATCAAGTTTAGTCAAAATTTAATATGTTGTGCCCTTTGATATAAGTCTTAAATACTAAAATTGAAAAGTTTTGGATTGTATTTAAATATAGTTGCTCATAAAAACTGTTATAGGCTTTAAGTAAAGTATCACTTTCGGTTTATCAAGTTTAGTCAAAATTAAATATGTTGTGCCCTTTGATATAAAAGTCTTAAATACTAAAATTGAAAAGTTTTGGATTATATTTAAATATAGTTGTTCATAAAAACTGTTATAGGCTTCAAGTAAAGTATCACTTCCGGTTTATCAAGTTTAGTCAAAATTTAATATGTTGTGCCCTTTGATATAAGTCTTAAATACTAAAATTGAAAAGTTTTGGATTATATTTAAATATAGTTGTTCATAAAAAACTGTTATAGGCTTCAAGTAAAGTATCACTTCCGGTTTATCAAGTTTAGTCAAAATTTAATATGTTGTGCCCTTTGATATAAGTCTTAAATACTAAAATTGAAAAGTTTTGGATTGTATTTAAATATAGTTGCTCATAAAAACTGTTATAGGCTTTAAGTAAAGTATCACTTTCGGTTTATCAAGTTTAGTCAAAATTAAATATGTTGTGCCCTTTGATATAAAAGTCTTAAATACTAAAATTGAAAAGTTTTGGATTATATTTAAATATAGTTGTTCATAAAAACTGTTATAGGCTTCAAGTAAAGTATCACTTCCGGTTTATCAAGTTTAGTCAAAATTTAATATGTTGTGCCCTTTGATATAAGTCTTAAATACTAAAATTGAAAAGTTTTGGATTATATTTAAATATAGTTGTTCATAAAAACTGTTATAGGCTTCAAGTAAAGTATCACTTTTGGTTTATCAAGTTTAGTCAAAATTTAATATGTTGTGCCCTTTGATATAAGTCTTAAATACTAAAATTGAAAAGTTTTGGATTATATTTACATATAGTTGTTCATAAAAAACTGTTATAGGCTTCAAGTAAAGTATCACTTTTGGTTTATCAAGTTTAGTCAAAATTTAATATGTTGTGCCCTTTGATATAAAAGTCTTAAATACTAAAATTGAAAAGTTTTGGATTATATTTAAATATAGTTGTTCATAAAAACTGTTATAGGCTTCAAGTAAAGTATCACTTCCGGTTTATCAAGTTTAGTCAAAATTTAATATGTTGTGCCCTTTGATATAAGTCTTAAATACTAAAATTGAAAAGTTTTGGATTATATTTAAATATAGTTGTTCATAAAAAACTGTTATAGGCTTCAAGTAAAGTATCACTTTTGGTTTATCAAGTTTAGTCAAAATTTAATATGTTGTGCCCTTTGATATAAGTCTTAAATACTAAAATTGAAAAGTTTTGGATTATATTTAAATATAGTTGTTCATAAAAAACTGTTATAGGCTTCAAGTAAAGTATCACTTTTGGTTTATCAAGTATAGTCAAAATTTAATATGTTGTGCCCTTTGATATAAAAGTCTTAAATACTAAAATTGAAAAGTTTTGGATTATATTTAAATATAGTTGTTCATAAAAACTGTTATAGGCTTCAAGTAAAGTATCACTTCCGGTTTATCAAGTTTAGTCAAAATTTAATATGTTGTGCCCTTTGATATAAGTCTTAAATACTAAAATTGAAAAGTTTTGGATTATATTTAAATATAGTTGTTCATAAAAAACTGTTATAGGCTTCAAGTAAAGTATCACTTTTGGTTTATCAAGTTTAGTCAAAATTTAATATGTTGTGCCCTTTGATATAAGTCTTAAATACTAAAATTGAAAAGTTTTGGATTATATTTAAATATAGTTGTTCATAAAAAACTGTTATAGGCTTCAAGTAAAGTATCACTTCCGGTTTATCAAGTTTAGTCAAAATTTAATATGTTGTGCCCTTTGATATAAGTCTTAAATACTAAAATTGAAAAGTTTTGGATTGTATTTAAATATAGTTGCCCATAAAAACTGTTATAGGCTTTAAGTAAAGTATCACTTTCGGTTTATCAAGTTTAGTCAAAATTAAATATGTTGTGCCCTTTGATATAAAAGTCTTAAATACTAAAATTGAAAAGTTTTGGATTATATTTAAATATAGTTGTTCATAAAAACTGTTATAGGCTTCAAGTAAAGTATCACTTCCGGTTTATCAAGTTTAGTCAAAATTTAATATGTTGTGCCCTTTGATATAAGTCTTAAATACTAAAATTGAAAAGTTTTGGATTATATTTAAATATAGTTGTTCATAAAAAACTGTTATAGGCTTCAAGTAAAGTATCACTTTTGGTTTATCAAGTTTAGTCAAAATTTAATATGTTGTGCCCTTTGATATAAAAGTCTTAAATACTAAAATTGAAAAGTTTTGGATTATATTTAAATATAGTTGTTCATAAAAAACTGTTATAGGCTTCAAGTAAAGTATCACTTTTGGTTTATCAAGTTTAGTCAAAATTTAATATGTTGTGCCCTTTGATATAAAAGTCTTAAATACTAAAATTGAAAAGTTTTGGATTATATTTAAATATAGTTGTTCATAAAAACTGTTATAGGCTTCAAGTAAAGTATCACTTCCGGTTTATCAAGTTTAGTCAAAATTTAATATGTTGTGCCCTTTGATATAAGTCTTAAATACTAAAATTGAAAAGTTTTGGATTATATTTAAATATAGTTGTTCATAAAAACTGTTATAGGCTTCAAGTAAAGTATCACTTTTGGTTTATCAAGTTTAGTCAAAATTTAATATGTTGTGCCCTTTGATATAAAAGTCTTAAATACTAAAATTGAAAAGTTTTGGATTATATTTAAATATAGTTGTTCATAAAAAACTGTTCTAGGCTTCAAGTAAAGTATCACTTTTGGTTTATCAAGTTTAGTCAAAATTTAATATGTTGTGCCCTTTGATATAAAAGTCTTAAATACTAAAATTGAAAAGTTTTGGATTATATTTAAATATAGTTGTTCATAAAAAACTGTTATAGGCTTCAAGTAAAGTATCACTTCCGGTTTATCAAGTTTAGTCAAAATTTAATATGTTGTGCCCTTTGATATAAGTCTTAAATACTAAAATTGAAAAGTTTTGGATTATATTTAAATATAGTTGTTCATAAAAAACTGTTATAGGCTTCAAGTAAAGTATCACTTTTGGTTTATCAAGTTTAGTCAAAATTTAATATGTAGTGCCCTTTGATATAAAAGTCTTAAATACTAAAATTGAAAAGTTTTGGATTATATTTAAATATAGTTGTTCATAAAAACTGTTATAGGCTTCAAGTAAAGTATCACTTCCGGTTTATCAAGTTTAGTCAAAATTTAATATGTTGTGCCCTTTGATATAAGTCTTAAATACTAAAATTGAAAAGTTTTGGATTATATTTAAATATAGTTGTTCATAAAAAACTGTTATAGGCTTCAAGTAAAGTATCACTTTTGGTTTATCAAGTTTAGTCAAAATTTAATATGTTGTGCCCTTTGATATAAAAGTCTTAAATACTAAAATTGAAAAGTTTTGGATTATATTTAAATATAGTTGTTCATAAAAAACTGTTATAGGCTTCAAGTAAAGTATCACTTCCGGTTTATCAAGTTTAGTCAAAATTTAATATGTTGTGCCCTTTGATATAAGTCTTAAATACTAAAATTGAAAAGTTTTGGATTATATTTAAATATAGTTGTTCATAAAAAACTGTTATAGGCTTCAAGTAAAGTATCACTTCCGGTTTATCAAGTTTAGTCAAAATTTAATATGTTGTGCCCTTTGATATAAAAGTCTTAAATACTAAAATTGAAAAGTTTTGGATTATATTTAAATATAGTTGTTCATAAAAAACTGTTATAGGCTTCAAGTAAAGTATCACTTCCGGTTTATCAAGTTTAGTCAAAATTTAATATGTTGTGCCCTTTGATATAAGTCTTAAATACTAAAATTGAAAAGTTTTGGATTGTATTTAAATATAGTTGCTCATAAAAACTGTTATAGGCTTTAAGTAAAGTATCACTTTCGGTTTATCAAGTTTAGTCAAAATTAAATATGTTGTGCCCTTTGATATAAAAGTCTTAAATACTAAAATTGAAAAGTTTTGGATTATATTTAAATATAGTTGTTCATAAAAACTGTTATAGGCTTCAAGTAAAGTATCACTTCCGATTTATCAAGTTTAGTCAAAATTTAATATGTTGTTCCCTTTGATATAAGTCTTAAATACTAAAATTGAAAAGTTTTGGATTATATTTAAATACAGGGTGTCCCTTAACTTGGTGCACAAACTTTAAGGGCATATAATACTGATCAAAATGAGTAAAAAAAGCTCAGTCAAAATGTGTCCGATCTTTAATAGTTTCCCAGATATAACGCAGTGAAAAATGAGTTTTTACGAGATTTACCTTTGCTATCTCAAAAACTATAAGAATTACGATTTTGATTAATTGAGACTTTTTGTTTACCTTTGAGAGGTAATCTTAGATGGCCTTTTGTTATTTTATAAAAATCAAAAGTGAAATTTTGTGGCGACCTTGGTCAATATTTAATTTTCATATAACTACGTAACTATAAGAAATTGAGAAAAATGTTTCATATAAAATTTTATTGTTTTTTATAGTCTTTTTACTGACATAGACAAAAAAAAAATTCGATCGTTATCTTTGTCAGTTTTTCTTAGATTTTTCACTTTTCTCGGAAACAGTTGAAGATCATTCCTATGTTGATGAAGCTTTTTTATTCATTTTGGTCAGTACTATATGCCCTTAAAGTTTTTGCTCGAAGTTAAGGGACACCCTGTATAGTTGTTCATAAAAAACTGTTATAGGCTTCAAGTAAAGTATCACTTTTGGTTTATCAAGTTTAGTCAAAATTTAATATGTTGTGCCCTTTGATATAAAAGTCTTAAATACTAAAATTAAAAAGTTTTGGATTATATTTAAATATAGTTGTTCATAAAAAACTGTTATAGGCTTCAAGTAAAGTATCACTTCCGGTGTATCAAGTTTAGTCAAAATTTAATATGTTGTGCCATTTGATATATGTCTTAAATACTAAAATTGAAAAATTTTGGATTATATTTTAATATAGTTCTTCATTAAAAACTGTTATGGGCTTCAAGTAAAGTATCACTTCCGGTTTATCATTTCTAGTTAAAATCTAATATGTTGTTTCCCTTGAAATAAAAGTCTTAAATACTAAAATTGAATACTTTTGGATTATATTTTAATATAGTTCTTTATTAAAAACTGTTATGGGCTTCAAGTAAAGTATCACTTCCGGTTTATCATTTCTAGTCAAACTCTAATATGTTGTGCCCTTTGATATAAGTCTTAAATACTAAAATTGAAAAGTTTTGGATTATATTTAAATATAGTTGTTCATAAAAAACTGTTATAGGCTTCAAGTAAAGTATCACTTTTGGTTTATCAAGTTTAGTCAAAATTTAATATGTTGTGCCCTTTGATATAAAAGTCTTAAATACTAAAATTGAAAAGTTTTGGATTATATTTAAATATAGTTGTTCATAAAAACTGTTATAGGCTTCAAGTAAAGTATCACTTCCGGTTTATCAAGTTTAGTCAAAATTTAATATGTTGTGCCCTTTGATATAAGTCTTAAATACTAAAATTGAAAAGTTTTGGATTATATTTAAATATAGTTGTTCATAAAAAACTGTTATAGGCTTCAAGTAAAGTATCACTTTTGGTTTATCAAGTTTAGTCAAAATTTAATATGTTGTGCCCTTTGATATAAAAGTCTTAAATACTAAAATTGAAAAGTTTTGGATTATATTTAAATATAGTTGTTCATAAAAACTGTTATAGGCTTCAAGTAAAGTATCACTTCCGGTTTATCAAGTTTAGTCAAAATTTAATATGTTGTGCCCTTTGATATAAGTCTTAAATACTAAAATTGAAAAGTTTTGGATTATATTTAAATATAGTTGTTCATAAAAAACTGTTATAGGCTTCAAGTAAAGTATCACTTTTGGTTTATCAAGTTTAGTCAAAATTTAATATGTTGTGCCCTTTGATATAAAAGTCTTAAATACTAAAATTGAAAAGTTTTGGATTATATTTAAATATAGTTGTTCATAAAAAACTGTTATAGGCTTCAAGTAAAGTATCACTTCCGGTTTATCAAGTTTAGTCAAAATTTAATATGTTGTGCCCTTTGATATAAGTCTTAAATACTAAAATTGAAAAGTTTTGGATTGTATTTAAATATAGTTGCTCATAAAAACTGTTATAGGCTTTAAGTAAAGTATCACTTTCGGTTTATCAAGTTTAGTCAAAATTAAATATGTTGTGCCCTTTGATATAAAAGTCTTAAATACTAAAATTGAAAAGTTTTGGATTATATTTAAATATAGTTGTTCATAAAAACTGTTATAGGCTTCAAGTAAAGTATCACTTCCGATTTATCAAGTTTAGTCAAAATTTAATATGTTGTTCCCTTTGATATAAGTCTTAAATACTAAAATTGAAAAGTTTTGGATTATATTTAAATACAGGGTGTCCCTTAACTTGGTGCACAAACTTTAAGGGCATATAATACTGATCAAAATGAGTAAAAAAAGCTCAGTCAAAATGTGTCCGATCTTTAATAGTTTCCCAGATATAACGCAGTGAAAAATGAGTTTTTACGAGATTTACCTTTGCTATCTCAAAAACTATAAGAATTACGATTTTGATTAATTGAGACTTTTTGTTTACCTTTGAGAGGTAATCTTAGATGGCCTTTTGTTATTTTATAAAAATCAAAAGTGAAATTTTGTGGCGACCTTGGTCAATATTTAATTTTCATATAACTACGTAACTATAAGAAATTGAGAAAAATGTTTCATATAAAATTTTATTGTTTTTTATAGTCTTTTTACTGACATAGACAAAAAAAAAATTCGATCGTTATCTTTGTCAGTTTTTCTTAGATTTTTCACTTTTCTCGGAAACAGTTGAAGATCATTCCTATGTTGATGAAGCTTTTTTATTCATTTTGGTCAGTACTATATGCCCTTAAAGTTTTTGCTCGAAGTTAAGGGACACCCTGTATAGTTGTTCATAAAAAACTGTTATAGGCTTCAAGTAAAGTATCACTTTTGGTTTATCAAGTTTAGTCAAAATTTAATATGTTGTGCCCTTTGATATAAAAGTCTTAAATACTAAAATTGAAAAGTTTTGGATTATATTTAAATATAGTTGTTCATAAAAAACTGTTATAGGCTTCAAGTAAAGTATCACTTCCGGTGTATCAAGTTTAGTCAAAATTTAATATGTTGTGCCATTTGATATATGTCTTAAATACTAAAATTGAAAAATTTTGGATTATATTTTAATATAGTTCTTCATTAAAAACTGTTATGGGCTTCAAGTAAAGTATCACTTCCGGTTTATCATTTCTAGTTAAAATCTAATATGTTGTTTCCCTTGAAATAAAAGTCTTAAATACTAAAATTGAATACTTTTGGATTATATTTTAATATAGTTCTTTATTAAAAACTGTTATGGGCTTCAAGTAAAGTATCACTTCCGGTTTATCATTTCTAGTCAAACTCTAATATGTTGTGCCCTTTGATATAAGTCTTAAATACTAAAATTGAAAAGTTTTGGATTATATTTAAATATAGTTGTTCATAAAAAACTGTTATAGGCTTCAAGTAAAGTATCACTTTTGGTTTATCAAGTTTAGTCAAAATTTAATATGTTGTGCCCTTTGATATAAAAGTCTTAAATACTAAAATTGAAAAGTTTTGGATTATATTTAAATATAGTTGTTCATAAAAACTGTTATAGGCTTCAAGTAAAGTATCACTTCCGGTTTATCAAGTTTAGTCAAAATTTAATATGTTGTGCCCTTTGATATAAGTCTTAAATACTAAAATTGAAAAGTTTTGGATTATATTTAAATATAGTTGTTCATAAAAAACTGTTATAGGCTTCAAGTAAAGTATCACTTTTGGTTTATCAAGTTTAGTCAAAATTTAATATGTTGTGCCCTTTGATATAAAAGTCTTAAATACTAAAATTGAAAAGTTTTGGATTATATTTAAATATAGTTGTTCATAAAAAACTGTTATAGGCTTCAAGTAAAGTATCACTTCCGGTTTATCAAGTTTAGTCAAAATTTAATATGTTGTGCCCTTTGATATAAATCTTAAATACTAAAAATGAAAAGTTTTGGATTATATTTAAATATAGTTGTTCATAAAAAACTGTTATAGGCTTCAAGTAAAGTATCACTTTTGGTTTATCAAGTTTAGTCAAAATTTAATATGTTGTGCCCTTTGATATAAAAGTCTTAAATACTAAAATTGAAAAGTTTTGGATTATATTTAAATATAGTTGTTCATAAAAAACTGTTCTAGGCTTCAAGTAAAGTATCACTTTTGGTTTATCAAGTTTAGTCAAAATTTAATATGTTGTGCCCTTTGATATAAGTCTTAAATACTAAAATTGAAAAGTTTTGGATTGTATTTAAATATAGTTGCTCATAAAAACTGTTATAGGCTTTAAGTAAAGTATCACTTTCGGTTTATCAAGTTTAGTCAAAATTAAATATGTTGTGCCCTTTGATATAAAAGTTTTAAATACTAAAATTGAAAAGTTTTGGATTATATTTAAATATAGTTGTTCATAAAAACTGTTATAGGCTTCAAGTAAAGTATCACTTCCGATTTATCAAGTTTAGTCAAAATTTAATATGTTGTTCCCTTTGATATAAGTCTTAAATACTAAAATTGAAAAGTTTTGGATTATATTTAAATACAGGGTGTCCCTTAACTTGGTGCACAAACTTTAAGGGCATATAATACTGATCAAAATGAGTAAAAAAAGCTCAGTCAAAATGTGTCCGATCTTTAATAGTTTCCCAGATATAACGCAGTGAAAAATGAGTTTTTACGAGATTTACCTTTGCTATCTCAAAAACTATAAGAATTACGATTTTGATTAATTGAGACTTTTTGTTTACCTTTGAGAGGTAATCTTAGATGGCCTTTTGTTATTTTATAAAAATCAAAAGTGAAATTTTGTGGCGACCTTGGTCAATATTTAATTTTCATATAACTACGTAACTATAAGAAATTGAGAAAAATGTTTCATATAAAATTTTATTGTTTTTTATAGTCTTTTTACTGACATAGACAAAAAAAAAATTCGATCGTTATCTTTGTCAGTTTTTCTTAGATTTTTCACTTTTCTCGGAAACAGTTGAAGATCATTCCTATGTTGATGAAGCTTTTTTATTCATTTTGGTCAGTACTATATGCCCTTAAAGTTTTTGCTCGAAGTTAAGGGACACCCTGTATAGTTGTTCATAAAAAACTGTTATAGGCTTCAAGTAAAGTATCACTTTTGGTTTATCAAGTTTAGTCAAAATTTAATATGTTGTGCCCTTTGATATAAAAGTCTTAAATACTAAAATTGAAAAGTTTTGGATTATATTTAAATATAGTTGTTCATAAAAAACTGTTATAGGCTTCAAGTAAAGTATCACTTCCGGTGTATCAAGTTTAGTCAAAATTTAATAAGTTGTGCCATTTGATATATGTCTTAAATACTAAAATTGAAAAATTTTGGATTATATTTTAATATAGTTCTTCATTAAAAACTGTTATGGGCTTCAAGTAAAGTATCACTTCCGGTTTATCATTTCTAGTTAAAATCTAATATGTTGTTTCCCTTGAAATAAAAGTCTTAAATACTAAAATTGAATACTTTTGGATTATATTTTAATATAGTTCTTTATTAAAAACTGTTATGGGCTTCAAGTAAAGTATCACTTCCGGTTTATCATTTCTAGTCAAACTCTAATATGTTGTTTCCCTTGGTATAAAAGTCTTCAATACCAAAATTGAAAAGTTTTGGATTATATTTTAATATAGTTCTTCATTAAAAACTGTTATGGGCTTCAAGTAAAGTATCACTTCCGGTTTATCATTTCTAGTCAAAATCTAATATGTTGTTTCCCTTGAAATAAGAGTCTTAAATACTAAAATTGAATACTTTTGGATTATATTTTAATATAGTTCTTCATTAAAAACTGTTATGGGTTTCAAGTAAAGTATCACTTCCGGTTTATCATTTCTAGTCAAAATCGAATATGTTGTTTCCCTTGGTATAAAAGTCTTCAATACCAAAATTGAAAAGTTTTGGATTATATTTTAATATAGTTCTTATTAAAAACTGTTATGGGCTTCAAGTAAAGTATCACTTCCGGTTGTATAATATTACCCAAAATCTAATCAACTCTTTATATGAATTCAGAAAGCTTAAATACGAAAAATATATTTTTTTGGAAGTTCGATATAAGAATAATCGTGGAAATAAATCGTCACACAAACACACAGACAATTTTAAAAACGTGTTATGGGGACCCTAATTCGTGTTTATTCACTGAAAACTCACTATTGAATTTTTGGACCGAAAACATGATTTGAACCCAAGTTTGTTTATTTTTTGAACAACTATTTAACCACTTTTCCCTTTTCCGTATATACAAATACGGTAACTATTACTGTATTCATATTTAAAATAAAATATTTTTGTTAACCTCCTCCCGAGATATTATATAGTTTTTTTAGATTTGAACCCAAGTTTGTATACTTTTTGAACAACTATTTAACCACTTGTCCATATATACAAATACGGTCAACATTACTGTATTCATATTTCTTTTTTCTGTCTTAGAAAAAACAATATTTGCGAGATAGTGTACATTCCTGTATTGTATTACTCTATGGTTCCATAGATATGTAGGTAGCCATGAATTATGCCAAAAAATTAACAATTGCGTTGTTTCTGATTTCAGTTAATACAGTTTATTCATTGTGTTTTTTGATTTTACTACTAGAATCTAAATTTATTTCTAACTGAAAACTGAACAACGCAATATTCTAACTAATGCTAGGGTATGATTATTGCACGAAACATGTCTTTTATCATCTCAAACCTTATTTTGAATAAGTATTTTTATATACATGTAAATAAAACTATATATATGACAATTTAACAGTATTATACATTATTTAGCTATTAAATTATTAAAATTTATATATTCTTGAAGGTATAAATTTGAAATGAGTACTTTGACCTCCTGACCAGTGGCGTGACATCAACACCTGTTGAACCCGCTTTGCGGATGTGTAGAGGTGAACCTAAAATAGTTAAAAACATAAAATAGTAATATAATAATAGGTAAGAGTATACACTACTTAAAATAAATAAGTAGGAAGATATCCGACTCAAAAATATTGCCTGTGGGTGTCTAAAATGAAATTGTTACGCCACTGGTAATAGAAACAGACGACCAACGCGCAGCGGCCATGATGGTTTCATTAGGCATTTAGAAGCGTGGAATTCACGTCGCTCCGTCGTAAAAAATCATAATCTGCTTTCATTTTAAATACTATAAAGCCGTAATAGTTATATTACAATAATAAACTAGTTAATAAAGCCTTTTGTGTAAAAAATATGGTCATTAAGTACTTTGTACGACCAATATCGTTTATTGAACTTATAAAAATTTTGCTCGGCCATTTTACGTAATCGTGCTGGCGTTGTTACAAGTTCTCTTGTCATCAAAGCCGAATGAAAGGTAAAATGAAAATGGATAAATTATGTCTAGTTTCTTGTAAAATCATAGCTTTCAATAACTTATTTGATATTTTACTGTAATTTTATGATGAAATCTAGGTTTTTATATATTTATTTCTCTTTGCAGGGACATCGAAATTGCCGGTTCTTCATTTCCTGATTTGCTGAGAAAGAAAGGCTGCCGACTACGGACATTATATCGAGATTTCCGGCAAATGTAAGTAATTAAAAAATATATATTATGTATTATATAAGCAAAGAATAGGATATTATTATTTTTTTATTTATAAATTTAAATTTCTAATTGTTTAGCACAATAATTTAATTGTTCATAGTAAATAAATATTCTTTTGTTATTTAATAATTTGATTGAAACATAACTTTCCTATTCATATTATTTTAAAACGATGCTTCTTGTTGACAATACTTTCGCTGTAACGTAAGTTTATTTATTAATTTAGATCTATTACCTTGCTTTATAGCCGTACGAATAACGTTAATTTTTATTTTTCAAATATTTGGTTTTACATTTGCTAATAAACATAATATAGTTGACTTATTTTTTAATTTTGAATGATTTTACTGTAACATACATATATTTATAATCTTAAACAATTCGTAGCAGATCTTGATGGGACATCTTTAAAAGAAATTGTGTATCTGTTTCTATAAACATTAAAATTGTTTTTAACCAAGGAAATATTAAATTTTGATTGTATATTTGTTAGCACTTTGACATTTCATATTGTTGTACTGCACACACAAATACATATATACATTCTGCTACTAGTACGTGATTAACATTTAACACAATGAATAATTTAATAGTTTATATTATTTTATCAATATTTTCAATTGTAAAGTTAATCAATTTGGCAAATTAACGGCTCAAAAACCAGATGCGCCCTTAAAATTATCCAAAATAAACAAGGGGCATCCTTTTTTTTATATTGTTGTCTTTGAAGTGCACTCGTACCCGTATCTTAGAATAAGAGAGTGTTAGGGACAAAGCCCTGCAAATTAGTTGCGCCTCAGTTTTAAGTTAGATTTTCGACTCGTTTTATGTTCAGTCGTCGGCAGGCATTAAGGTTCCGCGTGGCCTGGCGGTCTCTTCTATTGCCGCCCTAGAGCCAAACTATTAATTTGTTCTGGCACTGGGGTACGTCGGTGGTAATATCGAATGATACAGAATTTTGTTTTTTGTTCTCGCGATTTTTACGAAATCAGGAATGCATTTACTTCAATTCCCGAAGAGGTAAATATAATAATAATATAAATATTAGGTAGTTATAAATGCATAATTTCAGGAATAAAATAAATTTATTATGTTCAATTTCGAAACAGATAAATTATAAGTTAAATGTCCAAATATTCAATTTACAATTCGCCTAGTCCTTATGAGAAAACGTGGGCTTTATAAAGTCCACTAGATTTAAATGTAAAGTTATTACCTAAATTTATCATTTTAACAATAATCTACGGGCAAATATATGACAACAGACACGTGTTAATTTTTTAGTTCCAACAATAAATAATACAATATTTATGTTAGTATTATTTATAACTGAAGGTATAGGAAAACTGACAATATATTCAAGTAATTACTATATTAAATTTTATTTTTTTAGTAAAATTATTTGCAAAGTGATTATTTATTTATTAAAGTACCACCAACAATTTTTTATATGGTGTTTTAATAGAGTGTATAGAAGTTGAATACATTGCTTACAATAAAATTTCTTAGATTTAATAATTATTTTATTTGTAAATAAACCATTGTCTGCATGTGAGAAATGTTTTCGTCTTTAATAATTCGCAAATAATTTTTATTAAAGTAATAAAATTTAAGATGGCAATTAATTGAGTATATTGTCAGTTACCTTTACCCTCAGTTTTATAGATAATATAACATAAATATTGTATTATTTATTGGTGGAACAAAAAAATTTGGCGCTTATCTTTTGTCATATATTTACCCGTAGATTATTGTTAATAACATTGTATTTAAATCCAGTACACTTTATTAATAAATAAAATAAAATGCCGAAATATAGTCTTAACTATTGTAACCTAAAAAATTATTTTTTATTGCTGTTAATATATTTATTTCAGAGGGTACGAATACATTTGGGGTTGGGCTCGTATACAGGCTGTTCATGATAATTTGTAGCAGACGTTTAACACGGGATAAGTATTTTCCCATGTTTAACGCCTATGTGGCGGTTTCTCGTGTTCACTCTGTATGGTAGGGGCATAAGTGCAAAATAAGGAGACAAGACAGCTGCGCCTGACAATTTACTGTTGGGCCCTTTCTTTAGTTTTAAATTGCGCCTTTACGGGTACGGGCGGAGCACTATATTTACATTTATGTGTGAGCCTTGCCACCCCTGGACGCTAGTTTCTATGGGATGGTCCATTATAAGTTTCAGCTCATTAAAAGTTCTCGCCTAGAAGTCCTCCTAACGTGAGGCAAACTTAAAGCCCTCCTAATGTGAGGCAACCTAAAGCCCTCCTAACGTGAGGCAACTTCAAGCCCTCCTGAGGTAATTTTTAAACTTTCAGACTTTGAAAATTGTGCCATTATATTGCAATACGATTAAATAAATAAATATTTGATAGAGAGAAATAAATAAACACACACACTCACATACACAACATTTATTTATAGTTAGAAAATAGAAGAACCACTCGGACACTGAAAATATGAAGTAAATATATCTACCTCCAAAAAACAAATGTATAAAATAACAGGTTTTTCCCCACAAATAATTTAATACAGGAAGAAATACTCCAAACCCTCTACTGTGAAGAAATGAGTCTACCATTTATCCTTGTTATAATTATGTAATTATATACACAATCACAAAATAATAGTAAATTAAAATAATGGCATTATTTTCAAAGTCTACGCCCAAATTCGGTTCGCGATTACGTAATAAATAATATTGGGTAGTTAACAATTAATTAATTAAAATATTTATTTTTCATTCTATTAGTTTTTCGTTTCAATTAATAACAGTAAAAATATTAAATAATAAATGGGGTCCTACATTATAGTAACAAATAATTTGTATTAAAAATAGACCTTATGTACGTTATGATAGTACATAGGGACTATCAAACTGTAAATAAAAAGTAAACTGAATTATACTTCTTTGTATTTATGAAGCTACACCAAAAAAACCACTTGCGTTTGTATGAAAGTGAAAGAAATGTTGAATGACATAAGGTACCATTGGCAATCAAACTTAGACAAAATGAGATTAACATTACGTCATAACGAATAACAATTAGGACTTTATAGCCGCCCTGAGGTTGTGGGTTCAATTCCCACCAGGGGCTTGGATGTTTGTGTGTGTTTTTCCATCATCTCATTTCCATCAACGCAAAGTTTACAGATATAAATATATATATATACGAAAAATTAACTCACCTCCATTAACATCGATTGTAATAAAAAATGTAAAACTTTAAATACAATAAAGGATTATTATTATTAATTAATTAAGACTTTATAGAGCTATAGATCGCTTTCAAATTAATGGAGGACCTTTTAAAAATATAGATATCTTTAGAGGATTTCAGGTATTGTATATTTTTATATGATGGCCTCCTATGATTAGAAATTGTAGATAATAGATTACGTTTAGAAGATTTCAGGTGTTACTGTTTTATTTATATGTTGGCCTCTTAAGATAGATGTCTATAATTTATAAGAAATTATAGATAATCTTTTGAGGATTTTAGGTGTTACTGTTTTATTTATTTGTATGTATGTATGTGTCGGCCTCTATAAGATATCGATAGTTAACTACCCAATATTACGGTAAAAATGCGGATGGCGGTGCAACTATGCACAGTCAAATAAAACTGCGGTACAAAATATATAATTTTAATATTGCGCCTATAAATAAGTACATAGATATTTCCAAAAATAAAAAAATCTGATGTGGACACCACACGACTTCCTTGTACGATTATTAAACTACATATTTTTTTAATAAATAAATTACAAAATATTAATTTTAACTTCAAAACAGTAAGATATATAGCGACCATAAAGGTAGTTTTTAAAGAGAGTTTTGATTACAACAAAGAAATATTTGATTATAACAATGAATATGACTAATTTCACAATAAAAATATAATATTTGTTATTGTACGAATCATAAAATTGCACGTATTTAACGTAATTTGACATGAACATTTTATTTTTTTGTCCTAATCCATAGCAAGCTTTATTACAAAAATTAATTTTTAAATTTACATATCTCGCTTATACAAAGGGCTAATTTAATAATACTTAATGTGCTAGACGCAGAAATTAATTCTCTAAAACTTTTATTTGAAGCATTTATTTCTAAAATCAAAATAAAATCATTTTATTCAAGAAAAACTGTTAACAACTTCAAGTAATGTACCACTTCCGGTTAGCCTATTTGAACCAAAATCTATTATGTTATTTCGATTGACATAAAAGTCTCTTATACCAAATTTGAAAAGTTTTGGATTATATTTTAAAACAGTTTTTCATTAAAATCTATTATAGGCTTCAAGTAAAGTGCCACTTCTGGAAATTGTGTAATAACCAGAAAGGGAGGTGCACAACTAGATGTTATAGGAGTCCTAAATACAAAATTTCAACTTTCTACGGCTTACCGTTTTTGAGTTATGCGAGATACGTACGT
The DNA here is from genome assembly GCA_951394225.1 of Harpalus rufipes. Taxonomy (NCBI): domain Eukaryota; kingdom Metazoa; phylum Arthropoda; class Insecta; order Coleoptera; family Carabidae; genus Harpalus; species Harpalus rufipes. The sequence goes on along the minus strand of OX596284.1, from coordinate 14,941,956 downwards.
ACGGACGTACGTACGTACTGACGTCACGACGAAAGTAGTCAAAATGGATTCAGGGATCATCAAAATGGATATTTCCGCTGAAATCTGAAAACCGAAATTTTTCGCGATTACAATACTTCCTTTACTTACGTACAAGGAAGTAAAAATCTGATGTGGCCAGCACAATAACTTCTGTCAATTCTCTGTATTATGTACTATGTATAAATTCCATACATAAATTTTCTTGCAAAAGAATCTAAATTTCCAGTAAAAATTCATAAACAAACTATGCAAATTGCACTTGACACTGACATCTTCTTCTTTAGCTTTTCCCATTCGTTAGGGATCGCTATTTTTCATTTTATTCCACTCATTTCTGTTTTGTGCTGGCCACATCAGATTTTTTTTTTATTGTGTTAATACAGTAAAATGATACTGTGTAATGCCCTCGAGATGTTCTTGAAATCAACTATTATAACAAACTTTGAGACTGTGCTTCAGAGGACATAATCGTGTCACATGTCAGTTTAAATTATTTTTCAATTTTTTTAGGTACAGAAACAATCCTTAAAGTAGCTTTAATCACTTTCAAAATATGAATAATGCATGGCCGCCTGGGAGTTTTATTAATATAAAACTTTATATATTTATCAAAAAAATCGTTATGAGGATACGAAAATATATCATTGATTCATTGACAATGGTGGCCCATTTAAAATGAACAACTTGTGGTACAGCCCCCTTTAATATAATTTTAACTCAATGTAAGAAAATAGTCTAGTTATGGTCCTCGAAAAATGCTCTAATAATACGCACTGATTTTTATTTGTTAGCATAATCGAAAGAGATGGCCTAAAGTCGACTATATTTGCTTCCCCTAATTAAGGGGAAGGGATGTATTGGAAAATGGGAAAATATATTTGCAAAATAAATATAATAATAATAAACTGTTATAGGCTTCAAGTAAAGAGTCACTTCCGGTTTATCAAGTTTAGTCAAAATTTAATATATTGTGCCCTTTGATATAAAAGTCTTAAATACTAAAATTGAAAAGTTTTGGATTATATTTAAATATAGTTGCTCATAAAAACTGTTATAGGCTTTAAGTAAAGTATCACTTTCGGTTTATCAAGTTTAGTCAAAATTTAATATATTGTGCCCTTTGATATAAAAGTCTTAAATACTAAAACTGAAAAGTTTTGGATTATATTTAAATATAGTTGTTCATAAAAAACTGTTACAGGTTTCAAGTAAAGTATCACTTCCGGTTGTATAATATTACCCAAAATCTAATCAACTCTTTATATGAATTCAGAAAGCTTAAATACGAAAAATATATTTTTTTGGAAGTTCGATATAAGAATAATCGTGGAAATAAATCGTCACACAAACACACAGACATAATGGTAAAAACGTGTTATGGGGACCCTAATTCGTGTTTATTCACTGAAAACTCACTATTGAATTTTTGGACCGAAAACATGATTTGAACCCAAGTTTGTTTATTTTTTGAACAACTATTTAACCACTTTTCCCTTTTCCGTATATACAAATACGGTAACTATTACTGTATTCATATTTAAAATAAAAATTTTTTTTTAACCCCCTCCCGAGATATATAGTTTTTTTAGATTTGAACCCAAGTTTGTATACTTTTTGAACAACTATTTAACCACTTGTCCATATATACAAATATGGTCAACATTACTGTATTCATATTTCTTTTTTCTGTCTTAGAAAAATAGTATATTGTGTTATTAGGAGTAAAAGTGAGATTTTGTGTGACGAGCGTGGCAGTTTAAACGACGAGCGAAGCGAGTCGGATAAATGCACGCGAGGCACACAAAGACACTTTTACTCCGAATGACACATTATATTTTTTCTTCAAACGTAGATATTTAAAGAAAAATATCTACTACTGATGTTACATTTTACGTAAATTACGTTTGCGACACATTTGCGATTTCAGTTGCTCTGTAGCTATGGATACTTATTTGTTCCCTTTTGGTTATAAACATTGAAATGAATTTTTTCACGTTTTGACGTTTAAATAAAAACTGTGCAATTTTATATCCTCCTTGTGTGTATGTCGGAATTTGAAGGATTATAATGTAATGTAAGTCGCCTGAAGTTCAATAATTGGATGGAAATCTAATAGTGTGGCTGAAAGATATGTCCACGAATCACTGCAAATCAATATAATCTTTTCTTATCATTTTAATTCTAAGTATTCTTATGCTCATTACCGTCCCTGTAATTGTAATCTGTAAGTCTGCTATTCTTTAATAATGTTATTTCTTCAAAAGGAAACTCTGTTTATATTTCAATTCACAGGTTATATATTTAAATTTGACAGCTATGAATCGTATTTAGTAACTTTATTCTTAGGTTACTTAGCGTGTTATAGTGACATTTAGGGCGATATTCCAGGTTTCTTTTATTGAGACTACTTCTTATTCGTTGATTCTGTATAGTTTCTATGGATATTTATTTTATTTCTACGCCGGCGGCGTAGAAATTAGCTACTTCTACTCCGGCGGCGTAGAAATTAAACTTCTACCGTGTGAATCAAGTCGCAAAAGATGCTGCTTTTATGACGTTTGAAGAAAAACAATATTTGCGAGATAGTGTACATTCCTGTATTGTATTACTCTATGGTTCCATAGATATGTAGGTAGCCATGAATTATGCCAAAAAATTAACAATTGCGTTGTTTCTGATTTCAGTTAATACAGTTTATTCATTGTGTTTTTTGATTTTACTACTAGAATCTAAATTTATTTCTAACTGAAAACTGAACAACGCAATATTCTAACTAATATTAGGCTATGATTATTGCACGAAACATGTCTTTTATCATCTCAAACCTTATTTTGGATAAGTATTTTTATATACATGTAAATAAAACTATATATATGACAATTTAACAGTATTATACAATATTTAGCTATTAAATTATTAAAATTTATATATTTTTGAAGGTATAAATTTGAAATGAGTACTTTGACCTCCTGACCAGTGGCGTGACATCAACACCTGTTGAACCTGCTTTGCGGATGTGTAGAGGTGAACCTAAAATAGTTAAAAACATAAAATAGTAATATAATAATAGGTAAGAGTATACACTACTTAAAATAAATAAGTAGGAAGATATCCGGCTCAAAAATCTGAAAAATATTGCCTGTGGGTGTCTAAAATGAAATTGTTACGCCACTGGTAATAGAAACAGGCGACCAACGCGCAGCGGCCATGATGGTTTCATTAGGCATTTAGAAGCGTGGAATTCACGTCGCTCCGTCGTAAAAAATCATAATCTGCTTTCATTTTAAATACTATAAAGCCGTAATAGTTATATTACAATAATAAACTAGTTAATAAAGCCTTTTGTGTAAAAAATATGGCCATTAAGTACTTGTACGACCAATATCGTTTATTGAACTTATAAAACTTTTGCTCGGCCATTTTACGTACTCGTGCTGGCGTTGTTACAAGTTCTCTTGTCATCAAAGCCGATTGAAAGGTAAAATGGATAAATTATGTCTAGTTTCTTGTAAAATCATAGCTTTCAATAACTTATTTGATATTTTACTGTAATTTTATGATGAAATCTAGGTTTTTATATATTTATTTCTCTTTGCAGGGACATCGAAATTGCCGGTTCTTTATTTCCTGATTTGCTGTTTGCTGAGAAGGAAAGGCTGCCGACTACGGACATTATATCGAGATTTCCGGCAAATGTAAGTAATTAAAAATATATATATATTATGTATTATATAAGCAAAGAATAGGATATTATTATTTTTTTATTTATAAATATAAAATTTAAATTTCTAATTGTTTAGCACAATAATTTAATTGCTCATAGTAAATAAATATTCTTTTGTTATTTAATAATTTGATTGAAACATAACTTTCCTATTCATATTATTTTAAAACGATGCTTCTTGTTGACAATACTTTCGCTGTAACGTAAGTTTATTTATTAATTTAGATCTATTACCTTGCTTTATAGCCGTACGAATAACGTTAATTTTTATTTTTTAAATATTTGGTTTTACATTTGCTAATAAACATGATATAGTTGACTTATTTTTTAATTTTGAGTGATTTTACTGTAACATACATATATTTATAATCTTAAACAATTCGTAGCAGATCTTGATGGGACATCTTAAAAAGAAATTGTTAACTGTTTCTATAAACATTAAAATTGTTTTTAACCAAGGAAATATTAAATTTTGATTGTATATTTGTTAGCACTTTGACATTTCATATTGCTGTACTGTACACACAAATACATATATACATTCTGCTATTAGTACGTGATTAACATTTAACACACAATGAATAATTTAATAGTTTATATTATTTTATCAATATTTTCAATTGTAAAGTTAATCAATTTGGCAAATTAATGGCTCAAAAACCAGATGCGCCCTTAAAATTATCCAAAATAAACAAGGGGCATCCTTTTTTTATATTGTTGTCCTTGAAGTGCACTCGTACCCGTATCTTAGAATAAGAGAGTGTTATAACCTAGTGCACACAGAGAAACTTTTAGTAAAGTTTCCTGAAATTTGTTTCCCGAAGAAGAAGAAGTTTTGGAGAAACTTTTGTATCTACGTACCGTGTGCACGAGAAAAATAAAAGTTTCCTCAAAATTGGTAATTTTTCTCTAAATGTATAGGCTCTTGGTGAATTATTTTTTCGAAAGAGAACATGAAGTACACAAAATTACATATAGGAATTAAATTTAACTAAAAGTAAATGGAGAAATAAATTAAACTATATGTGCTTATAACTAAGAATTCTAACAAAACTAAATTTATGAAGTAAACTAAACTATATAAGATTTCTGAATAAACTACACTGAAATAAACCAATTTTTACAAACAAGAATTATAGTAATCGACGCCAAAAATCAAAGTTTTCGTGATCCTAACCTCTTTTTCTTTACAAGTGTCATAATAGATGAGAAATTAGGTGCACGTCAAAAAGTTTCCACAAAACCTCTCAAGTTTTAACGGCGCCGTTAACTTTCGGGCAACTTTTCATACTTCTTCTTCTTAGGAAACAAATTTTCGCAAACTTAGATAAAAGTTTCTCCGTGTGCACTAGGCATTAGGGACAAAGCCCTGCAAATTAGTTGCGCCTTAGTTTTAAGTTAGATTTTCGACTCGTTTTATGTTCGATTTTCGACTCGTTTTATGTTCGGTCGTCGGCAGGCATTATGGTTCCGCGTGGCCTGGCGGTCTCTTCTATTGCCGCCCTAGAGCCAAACTATTAATTTTTTCTGGCACTGGGGTCGGTGGTAATATCGAATGATACGGAATTTTGTTTTTTTTTCTCGCGATTTTTACGAAATCAGGAATGCATTTACTTCAATTCCCGAAGAGGTAAATATAATAATAATATAAATATTAGGTAGTTATAAATGCATAATTTCAGGAATAAAATAAATTTATTATGTTCAATTTCGAAACAGATAAATTATAAGTTAAATGTCCAAATATTCAATTTACAATTCGCCTAGTCCTTATGAGAAAACGTGGGCTTTATAAAGTCCACTAGATTTAAATGTAATGTTATTACCTAAATTTATCATTTTAAAAATAATCTACGGGCAAATATATGACAACAGACACGTGTTAATTTTTTAGTTCCAACAACAAATAATACAATATTTATGTTAGTATTATTTATAACTGAAGGTATAGGAAAACTGACAATATATTCAAGTAATTACTATATTAAATTTATTTTTTTAGTAAAATTATTTGCAAAGTGATTATTTATTTATTAAAGTACCACCAACAATTTTTTATATGGTGTTTTAATAGAGTGTATAGAAGTTGAATACATTGCTTACAATAAAATTTCTTAGATTTAATAATTATTTCATTTGTAAATAAACCATTGTTTGCATGTGAGAAATGTTTTCGTCTTTAATAATTCGCAAATAATTTTTATTAAAGTAATAAAATTTAAGATGGCAATTAATTGAGTATATTGTCAGTTACCTTTACCCTCAGTTTTATAGATAATATAACATAAATATTGTATTATTTATTGGTGGAACAAAAAATTTTGGGGCTTATCTTTTGTCATATATTTACTCGTAGATTATTGTTAATAACATTGGCCGTTAGTATGAACAAGTGATTAAGGGTGATTAGCGAGCATTTGACTAGCATTGTTTTATCCCTGTCAATCGTTTATTTATTATTTTAGAGAAAAATACTTCAAATAAAAGATGTAGAAAAATTAATTACACACATCTTTTATTTGAAGTATTTTTCTCTAAAATAATAAATAAACGATTGACAGGGATAAAACAATGCTAGTCAAATGCTCGCTAATCACCCTTAATCACTTGTTCATACTAACGGTCATTGTATTTAAATCCAGTACATTTTATTAATAAATAAAATAAAATGCCGAAATATAGTCTTAACTATTGTAACCTAAAAATTTATTTTTTATTGCTGTTAATATATTTATTTCAGAGGGTACGAATACATTTGGGGTTGGGCTCGTATACAGCTGTTCATGATAATTTGTAGCAGACGTTTAACACGGGATAAGTATTTTCCCATGTTTAACGCCTATGTGGCGGTTTCTCGTGTTCACTCTGTATGGTAGGGGCATAAGTGCAAAATAAGGAGACAAGACAGCTGCGCCTGACAATTTACTGTTGGGCCCTTTCTTTAGTTTTAAATTGCGCCTTTACGGGTACGGGCGGAGCACTATATTTACATTTATGTGTGCGCCTTGCCACCCCTGGACGCTAGTTTCTATGGGATGGCCCATTATAAGTTTCAGCTCATTAAAAGTTCTCGCCTAGAAGTCCTCCTAACGGGAGGCAAATTTAAAGCCCTCCTAATGTGAGGCAACCTAAAGCCCTCCTAACGTGAGGCAACTTCAAGCCCTCCTGAGGTAATTTTTAAACTTTCAGACTTTGAAAATTGTGCCATTATATTGCAATACGATTAAATAAATAAATATTTGATAGAGAGAAATAAATAAACACACACACTCACATACACAACATTTATTTATAGTTAGAAAATAGAAGAACCACTCGGACACTGAAAATATGAAGTAAATATATCTACCTCCAAAAAACAAATGTATAAAATAACAGGTTTCTCCCCACAAATAATTTAATACAGGAAGAAATACTCCAAACTCTCTACTGTGAAGAAATGTGTCTACCATTTATCCTTGTTATAATTATGTAATTATATACACAATCACAAAATTATAGTAAATTAAAATAATGGCATGGTTTTCAGTCTACGCCCAAAATCGGTTCGCGATTACGTAATAAATAATATTGGGTAGTTAACAATTAATTAAATAGAATATTTATTTTTCATTCTATTAGTTTTTCGTTTCAATTAATAACAGTAAAAGTATTAAATAATAAATGGGGTCCTACATTATAGTAACAAATAATTTGTATTAAAAATAGACCTTATGTACGTTATGATAGTACATAGGGACTATCAAACTGTAAATAAAAAGTAAACTAAATTATACTTCTTTGTATTTATGAAGCTACTCCAAAAAAACCACGTGCGTTTGTATGAAAGTGAAAGAAATGTTGAATGACACAAGGTACCATTGGCAATCAAACTTAGACAAAATGAGATTAACATCTACGTCATAACGAATACGAATAACAATTAGGACTTTATAGCCGTCCTGAGGTTTGGGTTCGATTCCCACCAGGGGCTTGGATGTTTGTGTGTGTTCTTCCATCATCTCATTTCCATCAACGCAAAGTTTACAGATATAAATATATATATACGAAAAATTAACTCACCTCCATTAACATCGATTGTAATAAAAAAATGCAAACCTTTAAATACAATAAAGAATTATTATTATTATTAATTAATTAAGACTTTAGAGCTATAGATCGCTTTCAAATTAATGGAGGACCTATTAAAAATATAGATATCTTTAGAGGATTTCAGGTATTGTATATTTTTATATGTTGGCCTCCTATGATTAGAAATTGTAGATAATAGATTACGTTTAGAGGATTTCAGGTGTTACTGTTTTATTTATTTATATGTATGTGTCGGCCTCTATAAGATATCTATAGTTAACTACCCAATATTACGGTAAAAATGCGGATTGCGGTGCAACTATGCACAGTCAAATAAAACTGCGGTACAAAATATATAATTTTAATATTGCGCCTATAAATAAGTACATAGATATTTCCAAAAATAAAAAAATCTGATGTGGCCAGCACAATAACTCCTGTCAATTCTGTGTATTATGTACTATGTATAAATTCCATACATAAATTTTCTTGCAAAAGAATCTAAATTTCCAGTAAAATTTCATAAACAAACTATGCAAATTGCACTTGACACTGACATCTTCTTCTTTAGCTTTTCCCATTCGTTAGGGGTCGCTATTTTTCATTTTATTCCACTCATTTCTGTTTTGTGCTGGCCACATCAGATTTTTTTTTTAATGTGTTAATACAGTAAAATGATATTGTGTAATGCCCTCGAGATCTTCTTGAAATCAAACTTTGAGACTGTGCTTCAGAGGACATAATCGTGTCACATGTCAGTTTAAATTATTTTTCAATTTTTTAAATGTAGGTACAGAAACAATCCTTAAAGTAGCTTTAATCACTTTCAAAATATGAATAATGCATGGCCGCCTGGGAGTCTTATTAATATAAAACTTTATATATTTATCAAAAAAATCGTTATGAGGATACGAAAATATATCATTGATTCAGAATTTAAAAAATCGACAATATTTTTTTTCTGTTCATTACAATACTTAGTAAAATATATATAGTTTTTCCATTTAACGTAATTTGTAGTTCTTATAGTCCTCGTGATAACAATGGTCGCCCATTTAAAATGAACAACTTGTGGTACAGCCCCCTTTAATATAATTTTAACTCTATATAAGAAAATAAGTCTAGTTATGGTCCTCGAAAAATGCTCTAATAATACGCACTGATTTTTATTTGTTAGCATAATCGAAAGAGATGGCCTAAAGTCGACTATATTTGCCTCCCCTAATTAAGGGGAAGGGATGTATCGGAAATTGGGAAAATATATTTGCAAAAAAATATAATAATAAAAAAACTGTTATAGGCTTCAAGTAAAGTATCACTTCCGGTTTATCAAGTTTAGTCAAAATTTAATATGTTGTGTCTTTTGATATAAAAGTCTTAAATACTAAAATTGAAAAGTTTTGGATTATATTTAAATATAGTTGTTCATAAAAAACTGTTATAGACTTCAAGTAAAGCATCACTTCCGGTTTATCAAGTTTAGTCAAAATTTAATATGTTGTGCCCTTTGATATAAAAGTCTTAAATACTAAAATTGAAAAGTTTTGGATTATATTTAAATATAGTTGTTCATAAAAACTGTTATAGGCTTCAAGTAAAGCATCACTTCCGGTTTATCAAGTTTAGTCAAAATTTAATATGTTGTGTCCTTTGATATAAAAGTCTTAAATACTAAAATTGAAAAGTTTTGGATTATATTTAAATATAGTTATTCATTTAAAACTGTTCTGGGCTTCAAGTAAAGTATCACTTCCGATTTATCAATTTTAGTCAAAACCCCCTCCCGAGATATTAAATAGTTTTTTCAGATTTGAATCCAAGTGTGTTTACTTTTTGAACAACTATTTAACCACTTTTCCGAATATACATATACGGTTACTATTACTGTATTCATATTTAAAATAAAAATTATAGTATATTGTGTTATTAGGAGTAAAAGTGAGAGTTTGTGTGACGAGCGTGGAAGTTTAAACGACGAGCGAAGCGAGTCGGATAAATCCACGCGAGGCACACAAAGACACTTTTACTCCGAATGACACATTATATTTTTTCTTCAAACGTAGATATTTAAAGAAAAATATCTACTACTGACGTTACATTTTACGTAAATTACGTTTGCGATTTCAATTGCTCTGTAGCTATGGATACTTATTTGTTCCCTTTTGGTTATAAACATTGAAATGAAAATTTTCACGTTTTGACGTTTAAATAAAAACTGTGCAATTTTATATCCTCCTTGTGTGCAATTATGTCGGAATTTGAAGGATTATAACGTACGCCCCCTGAAGTTGTTCGATTGGATGGAAATCTAACAGTGTGGCTGAAAAATATGTCCAGAAATCTCTGCAAAACAATATATTCTTTTCTTATCACTTTAATTCTAAGGATACTTATGCTCATTACCGTCCCTGTAATTGTAATCTGTAAGTCTGCTTTTCTTTAATAATGTTATTTCCTCAAAAGTAAACTCTGTTTATATTTCAATTCACAGGTTATATATTTAAATTTGACAGCTATGGATCGTATTTAGTAACTTTTTTCTTAGGTTACCTAGCGTGTTATAGTGACATTTAGGGCGATATTACAGGTTTCTTTTATTAGGGCTATTTCTTATTCGTTGATTTTGTATAGTTCCTACGGATATTTATTTATTTTATTTCTACGCCGGCGGCGTAGAAATTAGCTATTTCTACTCCGGCGGCGTAGAAATTAAACTTCTACCTTGTGAATCAAGTCACAAAAGATGCTACTTTTATGACGTTTGAAGAAAAAAATATTTTTAACCCCCTCCCGAGATATTAAATAGTTTTTATATTTATGTTTTCCTAAAAAAATACCCTATATCCTAACTAGATGTGTTGTCACCGAGATATGCTACGGACTTTACACCATATTTTCCAAAAAAAATTACAGTAAAAAGAAGAATTCAATAGAATGAAATAGTTATATATTCCCCTGTCTGTGTTGCAAAAATCAATATTTGTTGAATGAGTGTCCAATCCTGTATTGTATTACTCTATGGTTCCATAGATATGTACACGTACGGACTTAACACCTTTGTTTCCAATAAAAACTACAGTAAAAAGAAGAATTAGTTAAAAAGAAATAGTTGTATATTCCCTTCTCTGTCTTACAAAAAACAAAATTTGCGAGTGAGTGTACGTTCCTGTTTTTGTTATTCTATGTCGTGTTTGGCCTGTATTACAATATATATAGTGTAAAGGGACAGTAGATTTTTATTTAAGGGTGCGTTTCAATTGAATATTTAAATTTTAGTCATTTAAAGTCTGTTGAAAGATCAAAGGATATTGTATTATACATCAAAATTTATGATTTTTTAAGGACTATTATTTAAAACTATTTTAAATAAATTTAAAAAAAGATTACAAAATATAAAAATCTGTTGTGGCCAGCACAATACCTCTCGCCACTTCCGTTTTTGGTTACATAAGTATAGGGCGTGAGCATTCATGTGACATTGTTGGCCTTGACAAGCAGATATGGGGGTTCTGTCAAAATGACAATTAGTAATTTTGTATATAGATGTCAAATGTCAGAATTTTTCATGAAAAATTCCAAGATTTTCTAAATTCACGTAGTTAGTTTGTCATACTTGACCTACACAAGCAGATATGGAGGCCCTTGTCAAAATGACAGTTAGTAATTATTTACATAAATGACAAATGTCGTAATTTTTCACGTGGTTAATTTGTCACCAGAAATGTGGAATTTACTTGTCGAGGCAAATAAACCACATGGAATTGGAATATCACGAAATTTTGGATGGAAAATTGACATGTGACGTATATGTACATAATTACCAGCTGTCATTCTAACTCGGGCCCGCATATTTGCTTGTCAAGTCCAACAAAGTCACATGACTGCTCGCGCCCTATAAATTTCTCATGTCTTTCCTTTATGTTTAGATTATTTTTATAATTTTAAATTTATTTTTTGAGGAAGTTTTCTCCTATACTTCTAAATGTTCGAATTTCTTCCAATTTCTTGACTGGATTTCAGATGGGTATATGTATATAGCTATAATTTTAAATATTTAATTGTTATTATTGTTATACAACAAGAAATAGTAAACTTACCAATATCTCTGAAAAATTCTTCAATAATGTCAGTTAAACTTCTTCATTTGACGTAAAAGAGTATTTTGACGTTTTACTACTATGTTGCCAAAAAAGAATATCTAAGATTTATTTTCAGCTAAAATCTATATAAAACCATATTCGTGCTATGGCAAGTTCTGAATCGGTTCTTATCCACTGTCATGTGTTTAGTTAAAATAGACTTAAGGTCAAATTTTAGAATTGAACTGCCAATATCGCCCAAACAGGTTTATGAACTACTGTTGATTTTTGGCAATGACATTTTCCTGTCATTTACAAACATCTGATGGTTACTATAGACTTGTTTAGGCTCTGAAATTTATTACAAATTATTTTATATTATTATATACTATATCTCCAAACCTATAGGAGATATAATAAAATTTTAAAATGTATCGAATAGAGAATTTTATGTTCTTTAATGCTAATAATAAAAAAATTCAAAAAAATAATATTTAGAATTTTTTTTTAAGATACTACTACTTCCGGTTTTCCAATTAGTACCAAAACCTATTCAACTCTTCCCATTAATGTTAGATTGAGGAATCCGTAGTCAAAAAGGTCTTTAGTATTATAGAATTTGAGAAATCGTGTCTCCAACAACCTCACACACAGACATCATTGTAAAAATGATAAAATCGGATTGTATGGACCTTAAATCGTGCTTATTCAGTAAAATCTGGATATGCGATTTTTAGCATGAATCCAATACCTCTCTTAGCGAGAGGTAAAAAAAATATTTCTTTAATTTGCCTTCTCTTTATAACAAAAACTACTTACAGTGATAACTAGTATTATTAACTAACTAAATAAATTATTTTTTCTGCAAGTATTGCTCTAAATTTTTCTAAAATGACGCAAATAAATCAAAGTGTAAAGATGCATTAGATTTTTTTAACAATATCTCTCGCTAATTACAAATAGAAATAGAGCAGTAGTATCTCCCGCCAATTGAACCTCCCGTGTGCTATGACCTGTATAGTTAATACATTTTATCGATTGGAGAGATACTTTTAAGTAAAAAAATCTGATGTGGCCAGCACAATACCTTCCGTCTATCCTGTGTATTATGTATAAATACAATACATAAATTTTCGTGCAAAAGTGTATTTATATAAATTAATTGAGAAAAACATTACTTTCCTCAAGTATCTTGTGTAATGAAGACACGTTTGTCATACGAATTTTCCTATAGTTTTTAAAGTAGTTCAAAGATCACAAACTAATAATTATTATTTAATAGGCGGACCTTTCGTTGGTCTGAGACATCAAGAAACTTGGAGAATTTGGATGCAGATTTCGAGCTTGGATTTCAACACTGCAGATCTTCTGCTGCTTTAGTTTGCAAGTTCAAGGATCTTGGAAGGGATAGCTGAGCACCAGACAAATCTACGACGTAGCCGGACCATCGGTGGATGAACTGGTAAGAAACTTTATTTTTTTATAAAATATTTTATTCTCATACTCAACCATGAGAATTTAATAGTCAAAGGATTATGACTGTATGCGTAATTATTAACTTGATCTCATATTAAACCATGGGAACTTATAGTGAAAGAATTATGACTATATGCCTAATTATTAACTTGTTTTCATATTCAACCATGAGACTATTATAAATGTCCAAATATCTTGTACTCAAATTCGATTTTGAGTAATATAACTGTCATGAATGTCTATACCTATAATATTCAAACAATTTAAAATTGAAATGTCGACTGTTTATCAATAAAATCAATATCTGGAAACATTTGATTAGCATATATCTTTCAGGAATCGGACATCAAGAAGACTAAAATAATATTAGATTATAAATTGTTCTACTCAAAAGTGAATAGGGATTTAAAATTATTTTTTCGTTTTAAATATTGATACAAATAACCATAAGTAATAGTTTGCTATCATAAATAAAACTTTTTTGTGATATACCTATTCACTTTTGAGTAGTTTAGTTTTAAGTTTTTTTAAATGTATTTTCAGATCTTAATTAAACTTTGGCTCATCGCGCCGTTGAGCAAACACGCGTTTTCTTTTAAATATTAAAAATAAATTGATATAGTTGAAGTGCATTCCCTACCGATAATTCATCATAAAATCGTGCGTTTTGATTGCCCAGACGGCATCTAGGGAGAGTGAATGTGAAAAAAAAAATTGTATGTATTGGTGTATCGGGGCATGCTTGCTGTCAAATGGTGAGAGAATCAGGAAGTAGGGGGTGTGAGATTCGAAACTTGTTTGTGGGTTCGGGTTTCCTTATTTTTTTTATTATTAATATCACGGTTAATGGAATGGTTAGGCAGGATTCGTGCGCGATTTCCATAATTGAGTGGATTCATATGTATAGCATTCACAACATCATGTGAAACCAGTTGTTCATTCTGGTGGATCGCTTCACACTTGTGAATGTTTCTAGGGACAGTTTAATGCTTTTGTACCAGTGCTGATCGTCGTTCGGTACGCTGCTCTAGATTGGACGCTATAACCGCTAGACTCAAATGAGAAAAGTTTTAAACAAACCTGAATGCTTACACAGGAAGCTTTCTTATGGCGTTATGTGCTCTCCTCATCCGGAGGCAACGTAATCATCGTTTAATTTTAATGGCAACGAATAATTAAAGACAAAATAAAGTTTTTCTTTTGATTTAATTTTGTTTGAGCACACGGGTTGACCGCGTTCGGTGTTGTCGGGAATGGCCGGGCGATGCCATCGGGAGTAGCTCTTTATTGCATCCAAGCCGAGGAATATCACATAATTGCTTCCCTTGTCCTTAATTAGCTCGCGTTGTAGGCCGTAAACCCTAGGGGTCGCGACTGGGGTCGGCTAAATCCCCACGTAAACCACGTGAAAACTACCCCCGATGTTTTCACTTTTTGTCTTAGTTCGTATATCTCTCTCTCACCATCTTAGCTTAGCATAGTCTAAATATAAGATAGCTTGCGTAGACATAAGATAGCTTAGATATAAGATAGGCAAGGGTTGTTTTTGCTTTTTGAGAGAGAGAAAATTAACGTAACTTACCATTTTTAGATTTGCTTTTGTTTAAAAGAGATATTAACGTAAGATAGGATTTTTTGCGCACTTCATAAACTTAATTTGGGGGAACTACAATAGTTTAAGTTAGATTATAAGGTATTATTGTATACGGAATTGTATTTATTTAATAAATGGTATATATAGGGAGCGTGGGTGGCATTGAGGGTGGTGTCTCCCTCTATATACCATTTATTAAATAAAGCGTTTCATTTATAGTTTTAAGACAGTTATAAATTAAAAGAATTCCCCACCGCCGCTGTTGCCGAAATTGCAGTGCCGATTGCAATGCGTCTCCATGGCTTCCTCTGCATAAAGACTTCTTTAAAATGTTTGTACAATAAAACAATCTTTTAATTCTGTTTATTTAAACCCATCACATTAGTTTTAAAGTTAGGTAGTTTTAGTAAAATTTGTAATTATTATTAAGTATTTTGACGCGATCAGGGCAAAGTTAGATTTTAAGTGTTTATTGTATACGAAGCTTTATATTAATAACATATATTTTGGTGAGTGGAAGGTTGAGGCGGTAACATCAAAAAATATATAATATAATTAATATAAAGGTTCGCAAACGGTCTTAAACCGAATAAGAAATCTTGTACCTTTAAAAATGGGAACAAGGAATCTTATTTGGGGATGCCAAGTCTTAGTATGTTAAATTAGTCCATAAGTATTGTAAACGGAACTCTAATATTTTATATATTTGGGCGGTTTTAGTCTAAAAATATATAATATTAACTTAGAGTTTTGTATCAGTTATAAAACTAAAATGTATGTTACCAAATAAAATTATTATGATTATTTTATTTGTTAGTTATTTTTCATCTTTATTCTGTAAATAAAAGTTAAATCTCCAGATAAACTTTTATTTGCAGAATAAAGATGCAAAATAATTAACAACAAATAAAATAACCATAATAATGACAATTGTAACAAATGTTTTAGTTTTATAACTAAACCCTGTGTGACACTTTTATAAATTTTTAATAAATTTGTTAACAAATTTAGTTGGAAATGATTATGAACAGAATTTTGAAACTCCAAATCTTGTACGATTCATTTGTTATATTTCTGTTCTAATTCTTACTAAATTTGTTAACAAATCTGTTAACTATTTATGATTGTCAAACAGTCCTTTGTATTAATAAAGCCAATAAACTTTACTTTTTATAAGATATAAAGTCTTGTAATTTCTTACAATGCAATATATTTTTATATTAAAAAAATGTAATTTCTTATAATACAAATATATTTTTATATTAAAAATTGAATTTTTTTCTAAGTCCATACCCTACACGTATGTAGTTTTTAAAAGGGCCACCAGTTGGCAGCACCTGTCGATAAACATTGAGTAAACCAAAAATTTTGTGTGCATAACGACGTACATACGTAAATTTCAGTAGCCTTTAGAGTTTAGACTAATTAAAAATGGGATGTTATATCCATTTTGAATTTGGGCTTACAGGTGGAATCCATGTATCTGCTTCAGTTACCTGCAAAATGATTTTTTCCTGTACGTATGGCGTTTTTAAAACGGCCACATTAAAATTGTTCATACATCAAAATAACTGAAAATTGCCAAAATATAAAAAAAATCATAAGATTTTTGTAATTGTTTTTATTCGTTATCATTTATGTGGTGAAAGCACCCATGTATCCGCGTCCCATTTTCAGACAAAATTCATCCCCTAAGTAGAAGGAATAAAAAAAATAGACAAATTATATTTTAATTTATATTTTATTGTATAAAATATTGTACATTAAGATAGTTTACATGAAATACAACAATGTAAGATACAAATAAACAATAAATACAAGTAAAATTTATACAAACTATTATTTAAATATCCCTATTTCTAATTTTTCAGCACAAGGGTATGTATATTTATACATAAAATACGAAGAATAAGAATAAAAAATACAATTTAATCTATGAACATAATAAAGACAACAATGTATTAATAATAAAAATTACTTTAACTAATACAATTTTTTTATTTAACAACCCCTTATTTATTCCAGAGGAAAATACCACAACAAAGAGACAGGGATATATGTACAGTTGATTCCGCTTAAATGGGACAACAGGGAAGTATGAAAACTCTATTATGCATATTAATAAATGTAAAGTTTGTTCAACTTTTTCAAAGAAACAAGCTGTCAAATTTTAATTAGTGAATTTTAAATCCTTGGCCCTTCGCCCTTGAAAATTAAATATGTTATTCTACGACCCCGACATTTCAAGGGATGTTAAGGGAACACGAAATTTCAAGGAAATCGTTGAAAACCCAGCCGTTTCCGAGATACGATTCCTTAAAGTTTTCCAAAGGGTTATAGCTATAATTTGTCTATTTGAAGGGCTAATGGGGTGAAAAATAGCGTATCTGGGGTATTTGAACACGCCATTTCGATTGGCTTGCTCAGAATTATTGAAAACCCTTCAGTTTACAACATTCTTAGCCCTAAAGTTTATGGCGAAGGGCATGCGCTAACTACAAGAGCGGGACAAATTTTATTAGGCTAATTTCGACCCGTAGAACACGATTCCAAGGTTAGTTTTTTTCCTAAGGGCCGTTTTAAACCCTTCGCCCTTTAAATAAGCCCTTAGGTAAAACCTGACTTCAGATTCGTAATCTACGGGTCGAAATTAGTATAATAGAATTTGTTTCATCCTTCTAACCGTAATAGTTTCGAAGTTAGTCAATTTTTCTTATTTATAGGTGAATCGAAATGTTTAATTTTTTGTAAAAAACGAAGCTGTCAAATTTTAATTAAGCGATTTTTAAACCCTTGGCCCTACGCTTAAATATGTTATTCTACGACCCCGACATTTCAAGGGTGCTAAGGGAACACGAAATTCCAAGGAAATTCGTTAATAAAAAGGGCTAACGGGCTGGAAAATAGCGTATCAGGAGGATTTGAACCCGCGCTTTCCATTGGCTTGCATAGAATTGATGAAAACCCTCTGGTTTTCAATATATTTGCCCTTCAAGTTTGTGGTGAAGGGCCTACGCTAATTCCTGAACTAAAAGGGCTAGCAAAACCGGACAAGTGTTGTTGAACTTACTTGGATCTGTAAAATTGAAATCCGTGGTCGGATTTTTCCTAAGGGCTGAAATTAGCCCTTTATAAAAGAGCGGACTCCTATCGGATGTTTATTTTCGTACCTAGAGAACTTAATACTAAAGGATAGAATAGGAAAATTCGGAAAAATCCTTAATATTAGGATATTTCCCTGTCTCTTTTGTTATTACAGAGAAAAGGTAAAGAAAAAGCTCTTTTATTTATTTATTCGTATAAAAAAAAATCTATTATCTTCGTCCAGTGTTGTAGTTACCGTATCCTATTGCTGAATGCAGTACCTACGACCCTTAGTGGAACCTGAAAACAAACATAAACATTGTTTATTTTAGCGCCAAAGTATAAAAGATGTAATCAATAATACTTAATTAGCTGTTGTTACGTGATAATATTAATATGTTTTTATAATGAAGACTTCAGTTGCTTTCAGACTTTGGTGAAGTGAACATAGGAATCATGATCGAGTTTTTAGTGGCCTCCTGAGTATTTAAAGGTACCACATTTTTTATTTTTTACTTGGTGTTAGAAAAGTCCATAGAATTAAATGCCGTAACACCCGTACCTCTAGCAGTTATCTTTCATTAGCTATAGTCTGTCAAAGTCAATAAATCTTGTGAATTTCAGTTAAAAATAAAAATATCTATTTTGGAAACTAAGGCCCAAGGATTTTTTTATTATTTTTCCCGTAATCTGCGGGTCCGAATTAGAGGTGGAATCCATGTATCATCAAATACAGGATTTAAATGAAAATATTTTTAGAGGGCTAGTAAACATTTTAAAGTACCATTTTTTGTTTTTACCTCCCGCTACCCTTGGTAATATCGAGATTTTGGTAAATGACCACGTTTTAAGGTCCTTAGAATCCATTTTTAAAATTTTCACGATGATGTCTGTGTATGTGTGTGTGTGTGTGGATCCTCTTTACGCTCTAACTCAAATACTATCATTCAGGAAGTTTTGAAACCATGTATTTCTACCTTATTCTAATATGAAAAGAACTGATTAGATTTTGGTGGTAATTGGATAACCGGAAATGGCAGTTTACTTGAAGCTCAAGATAGTTTTTCTTCAAAAAATACCTTTAAATGTAATTTTTTCTCAATTTGTTATTATAAAACTTAAAGATTATTCCATTTTCTACAAGTTTGCTTTAATACTTTATCTTTATATTATATGGATAAATTTATAAATATAAAAATTATATACATAGGTAAATGGTGGGAGGTAATGTGTTGGTCACATCAGATTTTTTATTTGGTATTGCTGTATCAGGTAGATATGAAACTGAAAATTATTATACATACTTAGAAAAGTCCATAGAATTGAATGGCGACACTCCTGTGTCGCTATCGTTTACGGTTTTTTGCTATAGTCCGCCAAAGTCAAAAAATCTTGTGAGTTTATCAATATTTTTTTTAAATTTTAAATTAGAGGAATATAATACTTTTCATTTATATACAGGTGGTCGGATTTTTAGTGGGCTACCAAGTATTTGAAGGTACAATTTTTATAATAAAATACATCTATATTTATCATTCTGTAACTCCTAAACCACTCGACGAAAAAAAAAAATAGTTTATGCCGTACCCGATACAGAATTTTACATTGTTTCCAAATTTTTATAGTACGAACAACTATTTTTAACCATGTAGAAATGATAATTATAAATTTAAGACAAGAGCGCATGACAAAATTCGGTGATTACAATAAATATCTATTAAGAAGTAACTAACCATGGTAGGGTCCTTCAGGTTACAATGTCGTCTAGGTCACCGCTTGAA
Source organism: Harpalus rufipes (assembly GCA_951394225.1). Taxonomy (NCBI): domain Eukaryota; kingdom Metazoa; phylum Arthropoda; class Insecta; order Coleoptera; family Carabidae; genus Harpalus; species Harpalus rufipes. Next base: position 14,922,126 of record OX596284.1, on the reverse strand, counting down.
AACCGTTGCCCATTGCCTATGAACATCTGAACAACGGCCCCATTCGCCTGCACGGCGCAGCAGAACTCCAAGTTGCGATGTCTGCGTCTGCCAACATCAGCATGTTGGCTTCTCACGGCTGTATCTGAAGAAAACAAACACATTGTTAATAAAATATTAATAAAAAATCAATGTATGTAGTATAGTTGTAAATATAGATATCATCAGTCAATTTAATTGAAATGTATCTTTATTATTTTTACAACCCTTAGAACGTTTTCACACGGCGCTATATATGGCCAACGATAAATGGTAAATATATTTTCACACAGAACTATAATTTTATACCATAAAATTCTGGGAATAAAATGAAAATACGCTGTGTTGCCATACTATGTTGTGAACAAGAAAGGAAAATTCCTAGAAAAAATCTGTTGTAGCCAGCACAATATCTCTCGCTACATCATTTTTTCGGTTACATAAGTATAGGGCGCGAACAGTCATGTTACATTGTTGGCGTTGATAAGCAGATGCGGGGGACTATTTCAGAATGATAATTAGTAATGTACATAGATGTCAATTGTCAGAATTGTTCATTAAAAATTTCAAGATTTTCTAAATTCACGTACCTAGTTAATTTGTCACGAGGAATGTGGAATTTACTTGTCGAGGAAAATAAACCACATGGAATTGGAAAATCACTAAATTTAGAATGAGAAATTATTATATTTGACATCTATATACATAATTACTATCATTCTGACAAGGGCCCCCATATCAAGGCCAAAAAAGTCACATGACTGCTTAACATTTCTTGTATACCTACACTCTACACCAAAAATTCTACTTATATCTATTTCATATATTTAGATTTTTTAAATTTAAATTCATTTTATGAAGAAATTTTGTCCTACTCTTCTAATTTTTCGAGATGTTTTCAATTCATTGTCAGGAGTAACAGTATTTCTATTAAATATTTAACTATTAATACATTAAGAAATAATATAATGTATATACTTCCCAGAAAAAGTTTTCAGTAATGTCTCCGGATTTCTGACACTGACATTTATCTGTCAGTTACGAACAATTTAAATTTTCAACTATTTTCCATGGCAATCTTTCGGCTGTAAAATTTATTACAACAGATTATTTTATATATTATATTTCTTTTATCTCTAAATCTATAGAATATATAATAAAATATGTATTTAAATGTATCAAATAAAGAATTTAATTTTCTTTAATATTACCAAGAAAAAATTTCAAAAAATAATAATTAGAAGATTTTTTTTCATGAATACTCTACTTCCGGTTGTCCAATTATTACCAAAACCTTTTCAGATCTTCCCATGAATGTCCGATTGGGTAATACGTAGTTAAACAAATATAAAATCATATAGTTTTTGAGTAATCGTCCTTCCAACATCCCACATACACACACACACATCCACACATCCAGACACACACACCTCCACACACACACACTCACACAAACACACACAGACATCATGGTAAAAATATAGGGACTTTAAAACGTGCTCATTCAATAAAAACTGGATATGCGATTTTTAGCATGAATCCAATACCTCTCTTAGCGAGAGGTAAAAATTAACGTTTATGAGTCCAACCCCTGTTACGCGCAAGATATAATTGTAATGGTGCTTCCTTATTACCTCTCGTTAAAAATCGCATATCCTGATATTAATGATTAAGCACGGTTTAAGGTCCCTACAATCCGATCTTAATATTTTTACGATGATGTCTGTGTGTGTGAATGTGTATGGGGAGGTTGAAAGGACGATTTCTCAAAAATTATATTTAACTTATTATCTGTTTAGCTACGTATTTCTGAATCGTACATTACTGGGAACAGCTGAAAAGGTTTTGGTAATAATTGGACAATCGGAAGTAGCAGATTCTTAAAAAAAAATCTTCTATTATTTTTTGAAAATTTTTGTTCTTGCTTGTACTAAAGGAGTATATTCTCAATCTAATACATATAAATATTTTATTATATCTTTTATAGATTTAGAAATAAAGAAATATAAGGTACATAATAATCTGATGTAATAAATCACACAGCCCATAATGTCATGGAAACACGATGGAAACCAATTGAAAAATAAAAAATGTTTGTAACTGACAGAGACATTACTGAAGATTTTTTTCTGGGAAGTACATACATTATATTATTACTTATTTTATTTTAAAGTTTTGGCCACTCAACAGGATAAATCCCAATAATAGAGTGGCACTTACAAGAAAATATAAAAAAAATCACAAAAGCATAGGCAGTAATAATCTGGTAAAAAGGTTAATTTAAACACATTTACAGATTAAGTGCTAAGAAATAATTAGCAGATTTTATAAATTCCATAAATAAACGGTTATTTTTTTTTTTAAATTAAGGTTACTGAGAAAATATCTGGTAAGGAACTATCCATCATGGTTTTATTGAATAAAGAGGAAATTCTGTTAATCGTCAATTATCAGCAGAATTGGTACTAATATTTGGAACAATAAACATATTATTAGATCTTATAGAATGAGTAGGTACACGGAAAGAGAACTAGCTGAGGACGGATTGAGTATCGATAGTTATTTATTAACTTATAAAGAAACATAAAATCTGCCAATACTCTCCATTTTTCTATAGATAATAAATTTACAGAATGATTGGTAAATTTCCCAGCAAAATATTTTAAAAACTTATCTTGATTTTTATAATTCTGTTAATATAAATAGGTACTATATGTCGGAGACCAGGGCACAGATGAATTAATAGTTAAATATTTAAAATTATAGGTATAGGTATATTACACATACCCTTCAAAAATACTGTCAATCCCTACAATGAATTGGAAACGTTTCGAAAAATTAGAAGAGAACAAAATTTCTTCATAGAATGAATTTAAAATTAAAAATCTAAATATAAAAAATAGATGTAAATAGATTTTTTGGTGTAGACTGTAGGTATACAAGAAATGTTAAACACAATAGGGCGCGAGCAGTCATGTGACTTTGTTAGCCTTGACAACCAGATATGGTGACCCATGTCAGAATGATAGCTAGTAATTATGTACATAGATGTCAAATTTCATAGTTTCTCATTCTAAATTTAGTGTTTTCCAATTCCATGTGGTTTATTCTCCTCAACAAGTAAATTCCACACTACTGGTGACAAATTAAATAGGTGAATTTAGAAAATCTTGAAATTTTTAATGAAAAATTCTGACATTTGACATCTATGTACATAGTTACTAATTGTCATTCTGACACGGGTTCCCATATCTGTTTATCAAAGCCAACAATATCACATAACTGATCTCGCCATATACTTATGTAACCAAAAACGGAACTGGCGAGAGGTATTGTGCTGGCCACAACAGATTTTTTGATTCAATCTTTATAATATTCTAGACTAGATTTATCTCAGATGCAAGGACTTTATTCTAGTAATTTAAATAGATCAATGGGATCATATGTGTAGATAGGTGGTACTTCATCTTCTTGGTCATCTTTCACAACTAACCAATTGCAAAACTGCGTAAATTGAAATGAACAATTAATTTTAAGTCGTGTGAAAACATTCATAAACTTGTATTGGTCTCTAGAATCGCGGCAATAGAATATGGTGCGATATCCTTAGAACATACTCTTTAATTGTATCGTGGAGTATGAAAACTGCTGATTTAAAAACACGTATTTTTTATGTACAGCGATATCGCAACTGATTATCGCCCGCGATATATAGCGCCGTGTGAAAACGCCCTTCTCGCTAAAAAATCCACAAAACCAGGATTCATGAAGTTGCTGCTAAAAATTAGTAAATAGTTTTTCTGCGATTCTGAATATTTTATTAAAGTGGATTTAAAGTTGAATTGAAAGTTCATGAATTATAAATGTTTAAAACAAATATATAACTTTCAAAAATGTTAAAGTATTTTCTTTATTGGATTCGTATTTAATGTGTTGCAGGAAATTCGGTTTTCTAGAAACTTTGATATTAACTTCGTTTCTTGGAGTCAATATTTTAAGATATACATTTAAATTATATAGTATTGCAGTTCATTATATTTATTAATTTATAAATATTTTTGTATAAGTTAATATGCTGTTATTGTTACTTATTACATCTTTATAATTTGATATACGAGGCCTGTCTAGAAAGTATCTGACCTTCAATTTTCCCGCGCAAAATAATGAGGTTAAGGCGGTGCTACTTGCCACAGTGGAGGGAGATACCTAACTGCGCATGTCTGAATTTTCGCCTCGCCATCGGGTTCGTCATTCACTGCTTGGTAACTGTTGTGTGAGGTGATCTAAGTATTCGTCGGATTTCCGATTCGCTTGAAATGACAACCTGTTGAGCAAAGATGCTGCATCAAGTTTTGTCAAAAGCGAGGTGACACTCAAAGCAAAACAATTCGTAATACCCGGAAATAAAAGAACAGTTATCGCAATGGAATTATGCATCACGAATACGCACCGGAACGACAAACAGTAATGATGGAGTACTATCAAAAAGTTCTCCACCGTCTCCGTGATGCAGTTCGACGCAAAAGACCAGTCCTCTGGACAGCGAAAAATTGCTCATTCATCGCACCTGATCCAGACTTTCTTACCGAAAAACAGAATTCTTGTCCTTCGCTAAGCTCCCTACCCTCCAGAGATGGCTTCTGGTTGTTTCTGAAATTAAAGAGACCACTGAAAGGATACAGTTTTGAGAGTAGAGGAGATAATGCGGAACGCGACGCAGAGCTGCAAACCATTCCAAAAGAAGGCTTCCAAAGGCGTTTCCAGCATTAGAAGGAGCGATTGACTAAATGTGTGAAAGGGTCCCAACACCGTCCAGCTACGCAATATTTTTTTTCCGAGCCGAAGATCAGATTCATTTTAGACAGGCCTCGTATTATAGCATACATGTTCATGTTTTACTTACTAAGAACTAAATATAAATTGTACCTGTTTTACTTAGTCCTCAGTCCAGAAATTTCTACATCCAAACAACTCCAACAATGTATTTAGAACTCAATAGTAAATAAGTTGTAGATCACAAAACATTCGTACACAAATTTACTGCCGCTACATCTTCTCAGTCTTGATTTCTTCAAGAATATATAACTCAGTCTCTTATATGAATTATTTTGTATTTCAATCTATTTATCCCAAATCTGTTCATTTATTAATTATGTTTGTAAAATTCCCATCTGTGTTTAAAATACTGTATTTGAAGTATAATACAAATAGAAATCAGTTTAGTCATTGTAGTGCAACTAATAAAAGTTCTTAATAAAATAATGCAATAATTACATAGATATACAAGTCTTAATGCGGAACAAAAATATATTTATTTATATATATATCCATATATGTACTTTGTTACAAGTTATAAGCAATGACATTTATTATGCGGAAGTGAACAAGTAATAAAAATAATTCTGTAAGTGTATCAAAAAGTATAGGTAACTTTCTGATCTAAATACTGCTAACAATAATATACTGTTCTCTTGCGATTAATACAAAATTATTATGTCGATGCTAAACAATGAAGAATTATAACATGAATTATATGAAGTCATTATATAAATAAACGAAAATACTTCAAGTACGTCGAAAACACAGTTTCAATCCTTCGTTCACAACACAATGCGATAAAACGAGCAAGAATGACGAAAACACAAAATGAAAATGAGAAGAGATTGTGAACATTAAAATTACTTGTCATATGATAACATATTCAATTAAGTTATTAATAAATTATTAATCTATATTAGGCTTCGTACCTATTCAAAATACATTTACTCGGATGAGTATACAAAGATAAGATTTAAAATGCTAATATCAAGGAACAAAGATAAAAATTAAATAACAATTTCAACTTAAATTAAAGTGGACTCAGTACTTTTGATCGTATTGCACACGTGATGAGCTACAACGGCTACGCACTTTGCAAATGCGTAGGTACGTTTGACGTGAAATCAGCTTTGCAATATCAATATACATTTCTCTGCCATATATTTCAATTCAATAATTCCAAAGAAATACGTTAAACGCTATGAATCCACATAGTTAAAATGCACAAACTTAAACATGTGTGAAAATCAAAGTACGACAGCGCTCATTTCATCACACAAGTTATTTTTTCTTGGTGGGGTTGCGTTGCGGCGTAGACGGACGGCCCGAATTCATGCCCGGGTACTGGTACTTGGCTTTCTTCTCTGATGGTTTTAATATCTGCCAACACCAAACATCATTTCCTTAATCAACTATTCATGTACTTCAATTACAAGCAGCTGGTTTTACTATCTGCCAACACCAAATATCACAAAGCTTATCAGTTTATCTGTATCTACGATATTTTCAAATACGTATCAGTTGGTGCTGATTAATGAAAAATGCTTTAAAAATGAGTGAGAAAAGTGTATTATGTAAAGTGCTTGTTAGTACCTTTTCTATAAATATATATGTATACGCTCTTTTTATTCCGTTGTTTAATTTTTCAGGGGAGCTGCATTTTGTGGTTCGCACGACCCGTGTTGAAACTTGAAAATTATTTCCTATTTGTCTCGCCTGATAAACTGCAAATAGGAGCAGATTGGCAAACCCAGAAATGGGTAATAAGCCGTGATGATATTTTCTTTATTTCATTTATCTTAAAATCCTCGATTTTTTTTCACTCTGTTCTTTGAATTTTTCATTAAAATGCTACGCGTTCTAATAGAAAACTGAAGTACCCCTGTTCGAATCTACCGGCCGGCCAAATGTACATTTACATAGACGTTTTCGTTTATTGTCTCCGGGAAATCTGAAGTATCGTAAACGTTTGTTTATTTCAAAGCGTACCTATTTGCGTTCGTTTTTTACCTCGTACCTCTCGAAGAGCAATGCTCCAAGAACCTTCAAACGCTCTGACAAATCTGTAGGGTTAGTGCACGAAATGCGCGATCATCTGAGATATCCGAAACGCGATTTAAAATCTGCAATATTATAATTGCAACACTAATTAAATCGTAAACAAAAATTTAATGAATATATAATTATGTATTTTAATACGTTTCACTCTATTTCTGTTAATAGATTCATCTATTTATAATTTCTTTCAAAATGATTTTTTTCTATTTACTCATTAAATCTTCTACACAAAAATTTGCAATTAAAGGTAGTATCTCCTTACATTTATTTTGTCCGTTCTTATATTACAAAATTACTCTGAACAATCAACCCCATCTGATGATGTCATCAGATAAATCTAACTACTCTTTCAGAGATAATAAACGAAAACGCGTATAATCAGATATTTTTCACACTTCGACACGACGATTTAACACTACATCTTCAATAAATGTGATGCTAGTTGTACATAAATATTCCTTTGGTAACACGGATTAACGAATTTTTAACTGTTATGAATCGAAATAATTTTTGCTCCATACTGATGAATGATGTTAATCTTCTTCAAATAAAATATTAAAAAAAAAAAAAACAGTAGGGCGCGAGTTGTCATGTGACTTTGTTCGCCTTGACAAGCAGATATGGGAGCCCGTGTCAGAATAGCAGCTAGTAATTGTGACATAGATGTTAAATGTAATAATTTTTCATTCCAAATTATAAGTCCACCGGACTTATTTTCCTCGACAAGTAAATTCCAAATTCCTGGTGACAAAGTAACTACAATAACTTAAAAAATATTGAAATTTGGTAAGAAAAATTATGACATTTGACATCTATGTACATAATTATTAGCTGTCCTTCGGACACGGGCCCCCATATCTGATTGTCAAGGCCAACAAAGTCACATGATAGCTCGCCCCCTATGCCCCAAAACATTTAAATAGACTTGCCAAATTAAGCAAAGATTCATTTATCAAGAAGGTGTAACATCGAGTACTATTCCGACGATATAAAATTTTGTGAAATACGAAGTAATTTTTTTGTGAAACACAGCTGTCGTCACTGAACGAAACAAACGTTTTACGAAATACGGCAGTCGTCAAAAAACAACGAAACGAAAATTTGGTGAAACACGGCATTCGTTAATAGACGAAACAAACGTTTTGTGAAACACGGCAGTCATTGATAAACAACGAAGCGAAAATTTTGTAAAACACAACTATCGTCAAAAGACGATTAAACGAAAGAAAAGTTTTGATTAAATAATCTTTATACGAAAATTTTGTGACACACGGCAGTCGTCAATAGACGAAACAAACGTTTTATGAAACACAGCAATCATTAATAAGCAACGAAGCGAAAATTTTGTAAAACATAATTATCGACAAAATACGAAACAACAGTTTTGTGAAACTCATCTATTAACACAAGTATATTGTTTTTAAGTTTGGACGGCCAATTTTACAAATATACATTCGTATTTAAGTTCTACAATATTTTTAAATCGAAATTTAACGTATGCTGTATTCAACAAATGACGAGAAATAGAATAAACGATACACAATTAGTAAATTTGAATCGATGCAGTGCAGTAATTTTCAAATAAAAGAAATAACAAAAATCTTGTTTGAATGTAGACGAAAATGGGAGATGTATGTTTGTATTTATAAGTGTTTTGTGTTGAATATTTGTTGCGTGAACATATTAAGCACATGCTTTCAGAACCAAGCTAAATATACTAACAAACTCATGTCAAATAATTTTAAGAAATGACCACATACCTGGAACGAGCACATGAGTGTCTCATCCACAGACATCATGCCTCCCGCGTTGTCGAATTCACCGCAGTAGTTTGGAGCAGAGAACAAAGTGACCAGTTGTCGTTTGGCGAAAAACTCGTAGCCGTCTTCTACCACTTGATGGGCCCGACAAATTAAATCAAGATCGTGCCGATTCAAAAACTTGCTCACGACATCTGCGCCAAACGTAAATGATACGCCTCGATCGTTTTCGCCCCAACCTTGGACGTCTTTGTCAGGGTCGGACCACAATAAATCACACAGCAGACCTGAAAAGCACCAATAATTATATTTAGGAAGAGAGTTTGATAAATTTTTAACAAAACTGATTTTATGACCATTTGAAACAAGCTTTATAACCAGCAATATGATGTTCCATTCCAACACAAATTTCATTATTTATTAAATTTATCAAATTATGATACACTACCGGGCGTTGAAAATGGAACACCAAAAAATATTAGGAATAAATGAATGAGATGCTTATTATTAGTAATGTAAACGATTGAAATTTGGAATCGCAATTTAATCTTTAAAGAAATATACATGTTCAAACATAATGAAGTCATGCACAATTTTTCATTTTTTCCTTTAATCGATAGAGTAATGAAAAGTAATAGACGCGTATTTTTTATTTTTCTTCAAATCGATCTTTAATAATGAGAAGATTACAATTAAAAATAACGTTCAATAAGCGGATGATTTTGCCCGCTTCGTCCCTCGCCGAGTGACGTCACATTTCAATATCAACGGCCATTTTGATTATCACACTAGGTTGTAAACGTCAAAGTGACATTTAAAGATAACCTGAAATTTACTAAAGTAAACATGTTGGTGAAACGTTGTTTTGTACCATCGTGCCAAAATACTAGCGAAAATATATTCAATTCAATGCCTTGCGTACTTTTCTATAGCTAAACAAACTTTTAGGCTGGTACCACAAGCCTTGTTTTAACTAAAACGATGTTTTAAGAAATGTCAAATTTCATTATTTAATATTAATAATAGTATTAAATTCATCAAAATATGATTTTAAAGCAGAACATAGTTCATAATCAAACAAATATTTTTAAAAAAATCGTTCTTCAAACGTAAGGGTGAAATTAAATATTGAAATTTGAATTTGACATTTCTTAAAACATCGTTTTAGTTAAAACCAGGCTTGTGGTACCAGCCTTAGCGTCTAATCTCAAAACTTTACAAAGAAACATAGCTGATATGACGCGTGGATAACTTCAGGTCAAATGAAAATTATATTTATAAAAATCAAAAGAATGTTGTTATATTAATATATTATAACATATTTAGACATGTAATTTTCAATTTATAGTCTGTATATATTTTTTTCTTTTAGAATTTCTGTGTTCATATGACAAATCTATATAAAATGAGTCTGAGCCTGCAGTTCTGAAACGTGACGTCACAACATGGCTGTTTTTTGCAACTTTTTAAAAATATCATACTTTAAAACAATATTACATAACAAAAATGTAAAAAAATAATTTTATGATACAGTACGCTAAATTAGATTATGCTTGTTCGATATAAACAAAAAAATGCACATTTTTTTTTCATGATCTCATTATCACACAAACTTGTTTATTATTATTTTTTTACAAAATGATTCGAATTCAGTTCGAATTTGAAAGTATTCAAATAAATGTGCCTGTGGAAGACAACGACGTGCATTTGGTCAAATATATGATTTTGAAAGATGCCATATTGTGGGTATGCGTGAGAGTGGTTTATCACTGTGTGATATAGTCTAGCGGCTCGTGTAAATTGTAACGTTAGTACAATTTGACGCATTTAGAGAGTGGGTAGAGATAGGTGTAGAGAAACGGCAGACAGGATCTGGGGTCATACGAGGATATCAGAGGAAGGACAGTCATCTTATTCGTCTGGCTTTACAAGACCGCACTCAAAGTGCTCCGGTTTTAACACAGCAGTGGTGGAGGGTAACAAGATACGCGACGTATTCATCACCGTTTGGAGGATTTTGGGCTGTACGCACGCTGAGGACTATTAAGACTTCCTTTGACCGCGCGTCATAGATCTTTGCGAATGGACTGGTGCAGAGAAAGACGACTATGGAATCATGAATGACATAACATCTTTTCTAACGAATCGCAATTTTATTTATACCAAAATGATTCTTAGATACTCGTTAGAGAACATCGGGGTGAAAGAGGGAATGTGGCTTGCATTCATGTACGTCATACGGCACATACATAAGGCATTATGGTCTGGGGTACAATATCTTATAACTGGAAATCTCGCTTAATACGCATTCCCGGTACTATAGATCGTCAGCGGTACATTAGTGACAACCCAAGATAAGTTGCAAGAAGAGTACTGACATTCTTTAATCACACAAAATATAAGTGCTTCCATGGTTTGCTCATTCTCCAAATTTGTCACCAATTGAAAACCTGTAGGGTATTTTAGGAAGAGCAGAGAGGCGTTCTAAAAGGCGGTGGAAACGCTTGAAGAAATGTCGACTGGAGGATGAAATGAAATACCACAAAATGTTATTTGCCAATTTATTGAGTACATGCCTTGGCGCATAGTAACGGTAATCAATGCGCGCGGAGGACATAGTTCGTATTAATTTTTTCTTATTCTTTATTGTTTTAGACTTGTGAAATTTTAATCGTTTACACTACCAATAATAAGAAACTTTTACGCTGAATCTCAATTATTTACTGCTAATATTTTTTGTTGTTTGATATGATAAAATTTTATTAACAAAGTTCTGACCGTATCAAACGGGCTTAACATTCGATTCTAATGAAACAATTTGTTATCTAATTTGTTAATATATTTGATAACAATACTTTGTGGAAGAAATAATATGTTGTTTCTGAGTGCAATTTCGTAGAATTGATAACAGAAATTTTATTCAGAAAAAAAAACTTGAAAATAAAGTCGGTTAAGACGAATTAAGAGAGTATTTTCTGTATTGTCATTGTTAATATCAAAAATTGCGAATAAAAACAGGTTAGCACATCCAAAAATGGGTACATTATAAACCATGATGATATACATATTTACTACTAGTTCAAAGTTTAACTATAATAATTATTATTAAGTTCTAATCAAGTATAAATAGTTGCATTTTTTGTAATTTTTGAAATTCTGAAGTACACATTTAAGTTTGTAATTGAGTTATTTGATTCGTAACAAATTGTTTTTAAATTCTTACCAGTATCGGGAACATCTGTTGGTCGCATTATGCGTCTTATTTGTTCCATTCCTTGTAAATCAGGACTTAAACCACCATGACAACAAAATATCTTTTCGTCAATAATAGCTGCAATAGGTAAACAGTTGAAACAGTCTGTGAAAGTCTTCCATAATTTAATATTGAATCGTCTTTTGCCTGAAACATACAATAAACATCAGAACTAGAAACAAATTATTAAAATAAACTTACATTCATCATAGAATCCATATATCCTATTGATGGACGCGCATTCATGGTTCCCACGCAGTAGGAAGAAATTTTCAGGGTATTTAATTTTGTAAGCCAGAAGCAAGCAGATGGTTTCGAGTGATTGTTTGCCGCGATCAACGTAATCTCCTAAGAAAAGGTAGTTTGCTTCTGGAGGGAAGCCCCCATATTCGAAGAGCCTCAGGAGATCAGTGTACTGTCCGTGGATGTCGCCGCATATTTTCAACGGGGCCTCTAGCTCCAACAAGATAGGCTGCTGCAAGAAGATTTCACGGGACTTCAGGCACAAGCCACGAACTTCTGCCTCTGTCATTTGAACGGATTTTCCAGGACGACATCCTCGAACTAAAAGAGATTGCAGATGTAGTTTGCTATCATAAAAACAATCATACAACAACGCAAAAGCATTACCTAAGATATAACATCAGAGGTCAATATGAAGCATCAAATGACTAATACAAACAGCCTCTTTAATTCAATGTATATATAGATGCATTACTTACTCGAAGCAAAGCAGCAACATTATTGCGGCATAATTTTATACCTAATTTTAGAATATTCATTTTGGTAACTTCAGCTTAATTATAGCGCGAAGAAAATGGCAAATCAAGTTTAAAATATCTGCATAAGCAAGTGTATATTCAGTGCTTTATGTAAATTTATGGTTTAGTTCACGCCGATAATAATTTATGGAATTTCCAAGATATATTTGAAAACAGTATATACGATGAAATAAATATAGTCAGAAAAATTGATTGTCAGGTCCAGTAATAAAACTACATATAATTATCGTAATTATGACAAAGCGAGACACCACTGATTTTGTTTTATAATATTGGATGCCAACGAGTCATTATTTGCGCCGCTCTGTTCATGCATTAATTTCTTATGTGAATAAAATCTGCAGTTCCAAAATTTATTTCGAAGAAAAATAGCATTTATGTTAAAGAAAAAGGAAGATTATTTTACTATACGTAGTTGTACCATAAATACTGTCCCTATTACAGGAGAGGCTTATTCTACAAAAACAAAAGAAATCTGACAAAAAAGAGAATGTTATTTAATTATTACATACTAGTAATCTTAAAAAATATTCGAAATGACCGCCTTCTTCTATCATACATTTCTGCAAACGTTCCGACTACTAATGAAGCGCGCACCACTTCCAGAGGTGTGGAAGCCGCCGTCTTCACCAATGTAGAAGAAAAATTTAACTGCGAAAATGATGAGTTTATGCTCACAGCTCTCAGAAAGCTGCAGAGAAAACCCCGAAGGTAGATGGGGGCTATCACCCAGCGTCAGTGATGATTTGGTGAAGGGTGTCGTTGCAACGCTCACATCAATCCTTTTGACTACCGCTTATAGAATGTGTTAGAGGAGAAGGCATCGTAATATTGAGGTATTAAAGGCTGATTCGGTGAAGCTAGCAGTTTCCATACCTCTGGAAGTGGTGCATGTTACCGGAACGTTTGCAGAAGTGTGTGAAAGAAAGAAGTCATTTTGATTCATTTTATCAGATTTCTTTTATTTAGAATAAGCCTCCCTTGTATTAGGGGCAGTATTTATGGCACGAGCAGGTAGAGGAATAATTCAATCCATGAACAGAGCGGCGCAAATAATGGCCCGTTAACATTATAAAACAAACAGTAAGCGATATGCCGGTTTGTCAAATTACGATATTTTGCTGGACCCCACAGAGTCAATTTTTCTGACTATATGTAATCTACATGGAATAAAGGATGAAACAATAATAAATCACGGTGTAAACTAAACCTATAATATCTACTACCAAAATAAAATCTAACGCTATTTGAAACAAAAATTGAATTAAAAAATTGACTGTTTATGTTCTATACCCATATAATCTTTAAGTTTGGCCTTCTTCTTGACTTGTTCACGTTGATTTTTGTATACTTTACCCAATTGTTTGTTACATCACACGAAAAGCAGCACAAAGAACAAAACTTATAAAATAATTGCAATGCGAACACGAAAAATGTCTAGTTACATACAATTTAAAAAATAACACGTTCTCTACTTAAATGTATTGACATCATAGTGCAAGAATATTACCTTTTAATAGTCTTAATGCATATTATTTAACTTGCATGAAAGATAATCTACAACTGTTGATATAACAACAATTCATTTGCCTAATGTCAGTAGGTCCCTTTATAAGGTACACACTGCAATGTTACTGTATACATAAAGAGATGAAATGCAATATTTCGTCATAATTAATCTCACACCTACGCTAGTTATCTAATAGTAACAATAAAGATTATCTAAGTCATACGACAATGAATATTAAAGTATTTCCATGGTGTTGTGCTCGCGTTGAAGTTATATGTAGCATATAAAATAATAAAATACATGCAAAAGAGGCATTCATATAATAGTATATACTTAATTATACAAAATAAAGTGCTTTATATGAAATATACTAATTCTTTTTACCTTCTAACAGCCTTTGAATAAGATTGTCGACGTTTAACTCTGAATCAGCAGCCATTTTTAACAATCACTAAATATGGAAATGTTTTTACATTGCACTATGGGTACGGCTCAATATGGCGTCTTAAATATGTTTCTGCGTCGTTCTCTTCTGTCACAACTGCATATATTTATCTCTCTCTCTTCAGTGCGGACCACCAATTACTACCAATGTTGAAATATCAATTTTGAAGTATCCCTAAATCATTTGACGTACCGCTGTTTTTGAAAATGATACTGAAATTTATATTTTCACTTACATTCTTCAAGATTGCGTTTACTTCTTTCAATTTTATGTTAGTCCATGCTTTTAGAACTGTAGTATCTGATACCAACTTATTTCTGTTTATATTTTAAATGAAATCCAGCAAATTTTCAATTTCTACGATAATTTTAGCACTCAATTCATTCGCTTACAAACAACTGATAACAGTTGGTAATTATCAGAAACTGACAGATTAATTTAAGGTTATTTTTTTAAAAAATTAAATACTAGAAGATACTGGTCAATATATTTCTTGGAATAATATCAAAACAAAATATGATTTGTTTAGTTTATAGTTATCATAAGTTGTTATATCAATAAGGATTACATTGCAGAAATATAAATTAATATGCAAATCTTTAGTTTTCTTATGAAATATTTCTTATCTTTCTTGGCATGTGATGCGAGAGTGTCTTTGCGCATATGTGTATTAATTAAAGAAAAAGTGGTATCTAGACGTGATAAGAATTGACCATTTAATAGCCAAGAAATTTTTACTAGATAGTCTTTAAGTGCAGTGCGTTGTGAACTGAAGATGTGATTTTGTGACAACGAAAGTGCAAAATAGAATATTATTGTTCAAGGATGGAGAGTTATACTTCTGATAGCAGTGACTGTGATAACAACACGAAAGTGCTTGATTTTGCATATTTGATGTTGGATACACCTACTTTAGACCATAATTTGGATGTGTTCGTGAATACAGAGAAAAAACCAGCAGATGATATAGAAAGCATAATTTTAAACCATAATCAGCTCAATTCTGTGCCTTTTAATTTAAGTAAATTCACAAATTTGAAGATTTTGGATTTGAGTTCCAATGGACTTACTATTTTACCTGATGTATTATTGCATTGCCCTTTAACAACTTTAATTGCGAAAAACAATGCACTTACTAATGAATCCTTACCGAAGTCATTTACGATCACTTCTACTCTGCGAGAACTCAATTTAAGTGGCAATAATCTAACTGCAGTTCCTGTACAAATTTTCGATTTTTCTAATTTACGATATTTATACTTAAGTGGGAACAACATTAACTCCATTTCTAAAGATATAAAAAGACTAAAAAGTTTGCAAATTTTATCAATGGGAGGAAATCAACTGAGTGAAGTACCTACTGCAGTTGGAGATTTGAAGATGTTACACGCCTTAGTTTTATGTGATAATTATTTAGAATCTTTACCAGCAAACATTGCCAATTTGCATCACTTAAAATCTTTGTTGCTGCATAAAAATAGACTTCGCACTCTTCCTCCAGAAATTATTGCCTTGAAGAATTTAACAGAGGTATATACTTAAAAAATACTCAAATTTAAACAGGAATTTTGTTCTCACATCATTTGTTTTTCCAACAAATGACGAACGAAATGAAGTTGATTCGAATTTCTTTTGTTTACAATGGGCCCATAAACTTACCTGACATGAAAATTTCTTATATTAAACAAGATATGTTTTTTTTATAGTTTTGCGATGAGTTTATAACGTCACCTGTGACAGACCAGTGGCATTGTAACAATATTTTTTCATAAGAGTTCCACCATCTTTTTACCAATGGGAATGAAAAATGGATAGTCTGTGGGTGGGGTGCTGTAGAATTATAGGCGGGATTCTCAAGGAAAAAAATCAAATCCACACCCGCCATGGCATAAAATGTTTAATAAGGTTTTCCAATGGAACGGCTTTTGAAGAAATAAATATTCCATATTAATTTTAGTATGAAATACAAATACTGATAAATTATAAATTTTGAAATTAAAAAATACATGTTTAAAACGGTCGCCAAGTGACGTCACTACCCTAGCGAGGTCACACAACGAAGATGGTTTATTTCATGGTGTTTGTACAAATGCCTGGCTTTTTCGCAAATTATTTTGTTGACGTTAGGATGTTGTTAAAACACGTGCATAACAAGAAAACTGTCGTAGTTTATCAATTATTTAAAAAGATCACACAGTAATAAATTGGATATACTTTAAAAAAATATTTTATTATATTGAATTTATCTTTGTAGCTAAATTCAGTTGATACAACTGTTTCTATTTCATGGTCATCAAGCTTTCTCTTTCGCTGCGACTAGCCAAGGTCTAGCTGAGCCAATAGATATTAAATAAATCACAGCTGACTCGTCCGCCATTTTATATAAATATAACAAATATGGAAGTTATATTTAATTATGAAAAATAGTTACTACATAAACTTATTAAAAAATCTATTTTTATTTCATAATTTACAGCGTTAATTTTGGCTCCAATATGGCGGAGGAGTCAACTAGGTATTATATAGAGCTGTAGCTGGATCCCACATTGCAAATTCTTTTCCATTTTACTCCCATTCTATTAATTTTTATGCTAAATTAAAAAAATATGGGTTTAATATTTTCAAACCATGTTTAACATATAAAAATAAGCAAAAAATCGTGGAAAACTCTATTCGAAAATTATAAATAATGAAGAATGTATTTTAAAATTATTTAACTTACCTACTTAGAAGTTAGTAAGTATTTTACGATTTTTATATAAATTTGTTACATTTCGATCACGGTTTATGGGCCTAGTTAGTTCCGCATTCAACAAATTCCTGGTTAAATTTAAACGTTTCTAGTATTGGTGAAAAATTCTCTAGTTACTCTATTTCAGCTGAGCCTAAGAGATAACCCGTTAGTAGTTCAATTCGTTAGTGATATGACGCACAACCCTGGAAGCTTACTAGAATTAGCTGCCCGAGCGATTAAAGTTTACGATATTCAAGTTAAAGACGGCGACATTCCTGCTAATTTAATTTCATATCTGGAAAGTGGACATCGTTGCGTTAATCCTAAGTGCAAAGGTAATTAAAATTTATCATTGGCCTCAATACTGCTGTTGCTTAGCACGATTAAACTTAAATTCATAATATTTTTATTTATTTTAAAAGATAAAATACTTACCTTGTCTGGACTAAACCGGAAAAAAATATTATTTCAGGTGTATATTTCGATAACAGAGTGGAACACATAAAGTTTGTCGACTTTTGCGGCAAGTACAAAATTCCGCTACTTCAGTACCTTTGTTCGTCCAAGTGCATCAGTCCTAAGGCGGACCGCTGCACAGAAGCTGGAGCCAGTAGATATATGATGAGGAAGGTCCTTCTTGGATAGCATGAAACTGATTGTTAATTAGTCACATGAATTCTCTGTAAAACAAATTTCATTTATACTCAATAATGTACATATTCAATGCAAATAAATTTATAGTTACTATTAATAACTAGTTTATCTCTACATTACAGTTGCTAAATATAAAACTTGTGTTAATATTAGGGCAAGAAACCGATAAAATAGCGGTTTTTGGTTAACCAAAATCTAGAATATAATTTTAAAGCGATATTTGTATAAAACCAGATTTACTCGGCATGAAATCAGTTAATAAAAGCAAACAGAAAAAACTATTATATAAATTGTTTTTTACGCCTGTCAAAAAAGTTTAAATAGTAATTTTTCATAGAACAGATTTAAAAAATATATGAATATTCAATTATAAATTAAATTATTGAAGCACAATTTTAAAATTTAATGTAAGTTGTGGTTCTAGATATTAATTACACAATTGAAATTGTTATTAGCAAAGACCATCAAAGTTCTCTCTATTTAGATACAGCTGTCGCCGTTTACCCTCCAACCGGACTCACCGAACCGCAGTGTTTTATCACTGCCGTACTGCCGGATGGATTTCAGCCATTGCTACATTTATTTAAGATGTGTGAGTGGCCAGCCTATAGCACACGAGTGTGATAAATGCAAGTAACTGTATTTAGTTTTTACGACATATCACACATTGTAAAGTTTATAATGTATTTAATTTAATAAAAATTAAAGTAGTTCATCTACCCTTGCTGTTAAAGTATTACTTTATCCTTGCGGTTAAAATGGTACTTAATTCACTGTTTTGCGTACATAAAAGCACACTTTAAAATCCGCGGGTGACAGGCGAATCGAGCGAGCTTGAAGTGCTTGATATCGCTAATTTGTGTGCGTTAGTCACTGTCACTGACAAGAACAATGCCATTTTGAGAAGAATAATGTTTGGACTTATTTTAAATTTGGACTGTTAAAAAGATAATACTTTTAATTTTGTGTTTTACTGTCTGAAAATTGTAAATTATTTTTTGAAGGCAACTGTTACATAAATAGTTGTTTTACGTATTCTTTGGCAACCATAAAATATCACATCCGTTAGACTACTTTACGGCCGCATTTACTGTACAAACTGAAGTGTCAAGCGTTTGTTAAAATAGCAAATGAATTTAGTGTTGCGGCTTCATAAATTTTAAGTAGGAGTATTGGAAAAATCATTGTCACTGTCGCTATCGCTCATTTACTTCTTAAACAACAAATTAATTACTGTAGTTCTTTTATTTCCATTTTTACGTTGTAATATATTTTTACAGTAAGCAAATTGTTTAGTGAGTTGATAACACGGCACTCAACCTACAAGTGACATGAATCAATCAGATATAAAATATATGTTATAGTCATTTTAAATAAAACTTTATAACTTTGTAATAATCGCCTAAAAATGTTGTGTGCACTTCGACTTCAAAGTTATTTTTTGGTCAAATCTGAAGCTTGCAGCTGAATCCAGCATATCACTTTTACAACCTTGATACATAAATAACTATTTTTACCGATTAACATTATGCGATTTCTTGATAGCTAATAGTCTATAAAAAAATGTCACTTTTACTGCCAAGACAATAAAAATATTTTTACTGCCTATTGTTGCTATGGTTACAGCGACTGCTCAACACGCTGATAGCAACCGTTCAACAAACGCATGTAACATAATTTGATGGTGATAGACATTAAATATTATCACTAAATTAATATTAACTTGAAAATAGGCAAAAAAATGTATTCAACACGGCATCAAACACAGATTTACAGCTTCGATAGCATTCATTGCCTCTGCAATGAAACGACAGCTTCTGCGGTAAATCTGGAATTTTTGTGCCTACTTAAACAAATAACTATTTTGCAATTCAAAATAAATCAATATTGTTCTTGACAAAGTAACAAGCGCTTAAAATGAGCTCATTTCAAGCATTTCATGGTCGCTCGAGAAATGCTCGCGTACTCATTCCGCTGTGCAGTATAGAACGGATCAAACTACTGCGCAATACAAAGTACACACTGACGCACTCGCACCGGCATTTATCTGAGTTTGTATATTTCTCTAAAAATTACATTAACCTAACATTTGAAAAACTCAGGCCAAGTTTTGTGCGTTAGTTTATTTTTAGATAAATATACAAGTTCTCACGTTCTCAGATAAATGTCGGTGTGTCTCAGAGTTACCACAATAACAGTGGACTCTGTATTGCGCTGAAGTTTGTATAATGAGTAAAGCCATTAGCCGATGTCACATTATCATTCATATGAATGATGGCGAATAAGAAGTGATGCGTAAAAGATGAAATTTTGACCGAATATATAAAATAATGTGGTTGTTTATAGTGCTCTCACGAATGAAATTAGCAGTGACTGGTTGTGAATAACGAGAAAATAGAGGCCCGCAAAATTTCATTATTCACGATCACTTATTCTTTTTTCTGATTTATATGAATGATAGTGTGACATCCATCGGCTTAAGGAATCACCTTCGTCAAAGTCCTGAGCGCTTCAGAACATTGCCCGTTCTGTGCTGTACAGCGGAATGGCTTTACGCGTCATGGTCTGCTCGTGGCCTATAGCAAAAATGCAATTTCCTATTATTTTTGAGACGGCTTAGATAACCCATTTTAATTTGTTTCCGCTTTTAATAAATAAAACTATCGGTTTCGGATAAAAATAATGTATTTCTACTTAAAATATTGGTTAACCGATTTTTAAACTGGTTTCTTGCCCTGGTTGAAATCAGGGAAAGTCTAGTATGAAGCTTAGGTTCAGGAGGGAATTTTCATCACTTGAAGCTTGTAACAATGTATGGTTTAATAATTACCACTAACTGAAAATTAGCTCAGTGGACATTTGATCTCTTTCAAATCATTGCGACATTAACATATTACTATAAATTCACAAGCAAATATTTATTTACATCATTTAGCTAAGGAAGACTAAAAGTATACATAATAAAACTGATTGTTTGCTTGTTATAATCTAATTTTAATGTTGCTTGAAAATAATAAAACTCTGTATTCTTTAAATTAAATTATCGACACTGTATGTACATGTGCAACACAATTTTATTTACAGTTAATAATTCTGAGAACCTATTACTACACACAAAATGTGGTCTATAAAAATAGCCCAGCATTCAGTAATTCTACGCACCTGAATTATTTCGTAGTGTTACTGAATACTGACAGTAAACAACATTATTAGGTCTTACACATAAATACGCGTTTCATTTTTATCTATTTCAGTACGTTCGGCTAAATACGATTTATGTCCTTTACATGTTTGTAAGGATTTCATAGTTATATAACACATTTATTCAAACAAAAGATTTTAGAAGAAAATACATTTTGATATGTTATTATAGGAAAGAAATAATGAAAAGCAATTTTGTATATTACTATTATGTACCAGATATAAGACTGTCCACTTCCAAAGAGCCAGCAACAAAGAAGAAAAGAGATGAAACGGAAAGAGAAAATGGAAAGACTCAACCAAAATGAAACACATAAGTTTTAATACAATACGTCCACACGATGTGCATACGCTTTATTCATACAATATATTCAATAGCGTAAAAATACCTTTTAAACAATAATAGTATATTCAACAGCCATAACAAAATAAAAAAGAAGGCTCGTCTCGACCTAGTTGAGGTACCTATGTATATTAAAATTTACTCTATACTACAAAAGTGTGACACATTTCATGAGTAATAATTGGGTATAGGTAAGTGGTATAGAGTAATCGTATGCATTGCACTTTACAAAGCAGCAAATTCTGAACAAGTTTAGCAGCGGCTCTAATATCTTCGTCAATTATCTATTACATATTATACTGTTACGATTATCAGTGACTGCCTTGAATGGAAAACGTTAGTTTAGTTGTGGATTTGTAAGCATAAAGCTACAAATAATTATATTTTACTGCATTGTGTTCTAAAACGTTATAATATATAAATAGTATGTGCCCGTTTTGAACATTGAGACCACAATATTTTAGATTTTAGTTGATTTGTAATTTAATCCCAACGAATGAAAATAAAGTATACATTAGGTGACTCATAGTGTACCTCTTCGAAAGTTACCTCAATGTAAATCATAATGATTAAAACAACGTTGTCAGAATATGGGAATTATTTTATTATTAGTGCTAACATCATTCTAGCCTCACCAAGTGCTGCTTAATAGACCTACTTTAATCTTTCTACTAAATAAATAGTTGTTTATTTATATATTTTTGTTTTCATGTTTAATTCGATTTTCATGAATGGCTTAAATTGTACAATAATTATGTACATTTTTGCTATCACACATTATATGTGTTTAAATGATAAGCTACGTCAGTCTACATAGACCAACTCTACATCTCTAATAGTGTGAAAATACAATGATTTACAAATGTAGAAAGCAATGCTATCCTCTGAATGGAATCGAAACAGAAAGAAATGTGCATGTGTTACAGTCATTGGGATTAGGGAGAGAGTTTTTACATAACGTCTAAATAAATAACGGGAACGTTAAAGCTCATTTTGGCTTCAATGCGCTCGCGTATGTAAATTTTTCAACCGTATGAATATAACGGTTAACCTTATTTATACAGAAACAGCGTCCGTCGAAAAGTATGTACTTTATATTTGACCCTTAAAACAGACATGGCTTATCATTTAGAGAGAGATAGGTACAAGGTTTTAATAACACCCCCCCAATTTTATAAAGGGCAGAATATATTTACTTCCATAGTAAATTCAAATTAACAAATTCGAATTTATTTTATGGAATTCATAACATTACTGTAAAAAGTTCGACTGCCATTTGAAGGAATAAATTTTATTTACTTTGGAAAATATTTATATCCTTTATAAAACCGGCCATTAAACAAATAAAATAACGTGTATAGCATGTGGAAACTAAACATATTTTGTTGTTCAGAATAACGTTCATGTTATCTGGAATTTTAACGTTTACGCTATATATTTAGGCATTATGTGAAAACTTTGCAGCTTCAACGCAAAAATAACATGCAAGTTAGTCACGTGACAGCCAAATGCGCATGCCTAATGAGGTACACGTTAAATGAATGTCACACATAACCTAGACATACAGAGCGTATGTGTTTAGGCTATGTTCGGTGAAAAGAACGGCTGTAACTTCGTTTGCGTGACTTTTAGCGTTAACGTACTAATTAGTTTTTTTCATAACGTAAAAGTAGATAGCGTGAACTTTAATATTCCAAATATAGTGAACTTTATTCTATACATCAAAATATATTTCTAGATCATACCGTCGCGCAAAATACAATGTAACTAAAACGTTACAGCTATCTTTCTCTAAAAAAAGGTTATGTCTACCTTAACATCAAATATAAAGTAGTTTTCGACTGACGCTATTTCTCATAAGATAAGATAAACGCTATTTCCATACCGTGAAAAATTTACGTAAGCAGGCGCATATAAGCTGCAATAACTCTCTATTCAGTACATCAAAATTATGTTTTCACATACTGTTCACGTTATTTTATCATACAGTTGCGCAAAATAAATTGTAAGTAAAACGGTTTAGTCAGGTTGTCTGTTTTAAAGTCAAATATAAAGTAGATTTCGGCGGACGCTATTTCTGAACAAATAAGGTTAAACGCTATACCGTAAAAAAAATCGTACTCATGCGCATTGAAGCTAAAATGAGCTTTTAACGTTCACGCTATTTATTTTGATGTTTTGTGTAAACTTTCATATATCGTTCACCATAACTGTAACACGAGCTGCGTTAAGTTTCGATTCCGGTATACCGCTGACATTACGCTCGCAGCAACACACAGTGACTGACTGCAAAGTTACAATGCAACGAGCGTTCGTATGTCGTTTTCGTAAGACTGAGTTGGCGTTCTGGTTACATGGGACATCATCGTAGCATACACAACTTGCACTCTACAGCACACACACAACAATCGCGACTAATAAGAACACAACGTCGACGGGACCAAGTAATATCAACATCTCCATTGTTTCAACAAATAAAAAAAAATACAAATTCGTTTACAATTTATTTATATTTGCTAATAATTAAAATTTCTCATATGCATTTTTTTCACACATATATGTACAAAATTGATATTGTATTCAAGTGAGAAGAATATCTCTTGTTATATATTTATATATTCTCTACCCAAACTTACTAATGGTGAGTTTGAATTTGAAATAGAATTTTGTTAGTTCGTGCTACAACAATGCGTAATTATTCAACGTTCGAATGCCTTGCAGTCATCACTGATTGATTTTATTATAACGTATACAAAAACAAACAATATATTTGTTTAAAATATAAAACATGAACTTTATCACGATAATAAAAGGATAAATGTAATCAACAGACTGACTGAGACAAAATGAAAAATTGTACAAATCACCTACGTCATACTGGAATTATACGTTACGCATGTGTACTTGTACTCGTGTGTCTATTATGTTTGTGTTCTCATCTCGTACAACAATAATATTGCAAATGAAAACGTCGTTTCGCCATTCCTTTTAGTTAAAATATAATATAAAGAAGCTCATAAAATTCCAAACGTGATTACAACAATCACCGAGGATAAAGTTTTCAATCATTTAAAACACAACTGTCAATTAATTATATATATATAATATGTATATAAATACACTAACAACGCAACACTGATTTGTTTTTTGCTTGATGAACATCCCCGAGACAAACAGAACCGATTCGACCATCTACGGACGTTCACATAGGCTATACGAGATTCACTAAATGGGACACAGAGGCAGTGGCGGCTCGTGGGTTGAAGATTTGGTGGGTCAAATTTGGTAAATATTTGCACTTCCCTAGGTCCATCGTTCGTAGTTTCTTTTTAATATCAAAGCTGGCTTCGGACGACTTTTGTTTTTATTTCCAAACGTTGCCATGATAAAATACACAACCGAACGTACGCTGTCACTATTCGCCACTAGACTGGATGCCTTGGTCATTGACCGTGTGTAAGCGAATAAAGTGGTGATTGTCTTTGTCTAACGCAAGCAAAATTACAAATCGTTTGTCTTTGTCTGACGCATAGGCTTGTATATGCAGCATATAACACAACGCGGTAACAACTTTGATGTGACCCATTGTATTGCTTTCAGGGCCTCGAACCGGAACTGAATCGAAAACCGGAGCTAAACCAAAGAAAAATATCGGTTTATTTCGGTTCGGAATTGTGGTCAAACACGCGCGTTAACACACATATTCTCCACTTTAGTTGTCGGTGTTTTTTTTATTTGTGGGGTCTCGTAGTGTAGTCGTAACTCGTCTTACGCGAAAGAGAATTTGTTTTGATTTTAATAATCACTCGGAACTGAACCTAAACCGAAAAAAACACAGTGGTATCGTGCAATGCTAACAACATGATGGACTGAATTGATAAATTTGGGAAGTCATTGACCAAATGACATAATGGAGGAACCGCCACTGCACAGAGGTTCAGGAGAGAGGTGAGGTGACCAGCTACAATTGCAGTGCAGAAAAAGACAAATAACATGCATCCTAATCTGCTGCATATCGACATTCATACCCAGAAGATCGAATGGGTTCATGTTTGTGTTCAATTCAATCCATACAACTTCCTCCAGTCTCCGTGGTATGTTCATACAAACAAATTCTTGATTACTCACATACATTATCTCCCACAATTAAAAACAGATTTTAAAACAATACGGCTTTTACTACAAACGTCTTACCGTTACAAACAGACAATTATGAAGATAAAGAAAAATTCTGTACAATATAATAATATTATTATATGTTAATTAAAACTACAGCACGGCTGTCCCATAAGTGTGTACCGTGTACCCATTCCATAAGTCTAACTAGCATGGCGAGGCGCAATACCGGCAGCAGTCAGACCCTCTGCGCTAGCATTGCACGCGGCATAGAGATAGAATACATCATGCTCTGATAACTAACAGACCGGAGCTGGTGGATGTTGGTTGGATGTGGTGGTTTGGCTGTGGAGGTTGCGGGCGCAGGGCGGCAGAGGGCCTAAGCCATGCCGGAGGCAGCGGTGGCCTGCGCTGCCGGAGCGGCTGGCGTGTCTGCCCCCGGTTCCGACGACGTGCTGGCCGCCCCCGAGCTCGCGGCCGGCTCGCTAGGGCTCGCGTTCGTCTCTTGAGCTCCGCGCGGAAGCAGCACAGAATTCAGTTGCGGCTGGATTGTCAACTCTACATCCCAACAAACACAATTAACTTCACAACTACAGACATACGGTACATTTACAACCAAACGAGGTGATAAAGGTGATAACAAACACAAACTGAAAATTGGGTTGGATTCAAATTTTAAATTTAAGAATATTTATTCTATTTTCATCAATTGAAGCATTTTAATTTCAAGGTAATTAAATGACATTTTTATGTTTTAAAGTGTTTCACATCTACACCTTTCGACATACAGAATATCTCAAAAGTGACGCCCGTGGCTTTGAGGTTTGATTTATCGAAAATTAGGAGTGGAATTTTTTTTATTTCTCTTCGTTATCAAATAGTTGATTATAAAAAACATTAAAATTTAAACTTTATAAAAACAAATATTAGAAAACAAAATATTTTCTACAATATGTTGTCATAAACTGTGTTCAAATAGGTTTCTTCTTACTTGAAGCCAAACATTGTTACGATTTGTCATAGTAGTATGATGAAAATTAACCCACAATAGCTCAAACTAATTAATATGATTATGACGATGTTCGTATTCACATTGCTACGGCGTTAATAAACGAAAATATACTACAATATCTTTTCAACGTGTATATAAATTGATGAAGGAAGCATTGGAAGGTACAGGTGGGATAATTGTGAGAAGTGAGAGAATTAAATGATGCATTTAATTCTCTCTCTTCTATTTGATGCAAATATGCTGATGATCAGGCAGTTATTGCAGAAAATGAAAAAGTATTTTAAAAAATCAAAAGGAATGAAGATAGCGAAAAATAGGGGCCCGTATAAATATATGGGAGAGAGAATAGTGCAAGTAAGTTTTTCAAATACTTGAAAAGTTTAATAAATTGGAATGAAAACTGCAAGGAAGAAATGAGACGTAAAATTGCACAGGGAAAGACGGCATACAGTAAAATACAAGATTTATTAACAATTGACGCATTAATATTTGCAAAATGTCTTGAATATTATACTGAACGCCTGCGAACCGCGAACCTTGTGGAAGGAGCAGAAAAAGTACTTAAAAAGGTTGAGATATGGTTGTGGCGACGGTTGGTGAAGATTGGGTGGAAGGAGAGTCAGGAACAAGTTGTTGAGAAAAATAGAAGAATTTTGAAAGAAATAAGAAAGAGGAAAGCTAACTGGATTGGACATATTTCAAGGAGGGATAAGTTACAGAAAATTATAATTGAAGGGAAAATAAATGGCGGAAGAGGAAGAAGACGAAGAAAATTTGGAATGTTAACTGAAATTAAGGACGGACAGACTGAAGATGAAAGTGCAAGACAGCTTAGTTTGAAGACATTTCCGTTGAGACTTGTTAAAGAACAGAATTTACTAAATGATAATGATGTTTATGTTTCCAAGATAAATCGTGCGAATGTTTGCTATTTGTGATAACAGATGAGGAAATTATCTTGTTTTCTAATATTAATTGTTTTAAATGAAGTTTATGTTAATATTTGTTTTTTATCAGTAACTTGATAACGAAGAAAAACAGAAAAATGTTCCCTATTAATTTTCAATTTGTTTTAGCTCCCGGAATCAAATCCCAAAAGCGTGGACCTCACTTTTTAGACATCCCGTTAAATTGAAATGTTTCAATTATAATTTAATAGGGAAAGTAAATTTCGTAAACAATAAACAAACAAGTATTTTATAAATGATAAAATTTGGTTATAAGTGCATTTTAACACTTACAATATCAACATGCACAACCCCATCAAACTGCAGAAAGTTTCATCCTTTTGAAATTTTTACATATCTCATCAAACTTTTTTCAGAAATTTCTGCAGAATTTAAACACAAAACACAATAACTTCTTCAACTTTGAGAGAAATATTTTTCTGGGGTTTACCTTACCTTGTTCTGTGAAGTTGAAAAGTGGCGGTAGATCACGACCATTGGGCAAGCGAGTGTTGACTTCACGGAGTTCGTTGAAGAAGGCATGCGCGCATGCTTGTAGCGGATTGATACGGGACGATGGTGTGTACTCTAGAAGGCGGGACACCAGCTCGATTGCTTCTGGTGGCGTGCGTGCCCGGAATACCTGTGACACATTACACTTAATTCCTGTAAGTGTATTCTTATTGCATCTCGCTTCATTTCACCGCATAGTCAGAGTTGAAGAGCAATTATTATTATTATTATTACAAGAGCATTTATTAACTTTTACACGAATGTCAAAATTAGAGCTGTACAACACTAAACTTAAAATATGTACTGGAATGCATCATGATATCCACATTACAGTTTGAGTAATAAATTTATTCCCAAAGACAAATAAACAAACGTCAAATATTTATCGGAAAGCGCTCGAAACCCGTTACATAGGCATTTAACATGGGAAATTATAAGGTTTCAAATATTTGCTCCCTATTAAAATTGAATAATACTTGTGGCAAGGCGTGAATCAAAGGACGCAAGGGGCTAATTTCTTTAAGTCAGCAAAATTGCGGAGCTAAAATTACCTTGAAGATCGCAGAGAAGAACAGTGAGTTGAAAGACGTCACCAAGCCAACCTTCACTATTCGCCCTGTGTATAATAGTTATGTATTTATGTATCAAGGTACTGAAGTTCTACTTTTTATCACGAATATTGAATCTAGTTGCCGAGGCCGCAACGCCGAGGAAAATAAATCATATGAGTGATAAAAAGGAACTTCAGTGCAGAGGTGTATATTAAATTCTATTTGAAATCGAAAAATTGTGAGAATGACAGAAATTTTTATTTACATAACTACCAGTCTGACATTCAATGTTGTCAATCTTGAACATTAAAGTTGTTGTGGAGAACATTCAAAATTGTTGTATCTCAATCTCAAACTTGTCCATCAGAATTATTTTGTTCATTCTTCTTGCACATATTTTTGTCATTTTACGTACAAATTTACTAAAATATATATCGTACACTTGCCTAAATTATCTTACACGTCCTATAATTATCATAAGGTTGGCAACACTACATTTATATGAAAACGTCCTATAATGGATTAATTTAGTGCCGATTTATGAACTTCTAAAGACGGTTTTTGTGCACTTTAATGACGATTTCAAATAAAGAATTTTATCTGATTATATTAAATAAATAATTAAAAAATAAAGAAGTTCGATAGATTCAAAACCCACTGCCCTTCACATAAAGAGCAAAAGCATTACCATTATGCTACGAGTACGAGCGCTCCATTGTTAAACTTTCTTTTTTTTTAAGATGTCTCGAGTAATATTAAAGATAGAGCAAAATCTATAGGCGATTTCGAGCGACATACCCGTTCACTTGTTAGGATTAGTTACGGTATGATGTGGTGTCGCTAAAGATTATCTGGTTCACTTGTTGGTTATGACAGATTTTGCGTAATTTAAAACTGTCACAAACAGTCTCTTTGACAGTTAAAATGCACGTAAATAAGAAAATCAAATTGGCTGGTACCACAAGCCTCGTTTTAACTAAAACGATGTTTTAAGAAATGTCAAATTTCATTATTTAATATTAATAATAAATAACATTAAATTCATCAAAATATGATTTTAAAGCAGAACATAGTTCATAATCAAACAAATATTTTTAAAAAAATCGCTCTTCAAACGTAAGAGTGAAATTAAATATTGAAATTTGAATTTGACATTTCTTAAAACATCGTTTTAGTTAAAACCAGGCTTGTGATACCAGCCAATGTGTTTATATTTTTAGAACTGGAGGAAGAATTAAATATTTCAGTGTTACATTTTATAAAAAAAAAATATTCTAACTTTGACATTTCAAAAGCAAAAGACATAATAAAAAGTGATAGAAATAGTGAACAGAGCTGATCCGCCTAAAAACCCGTTCAGCTGTGAACCTGATCCAAGCATACCGGGTAAGCTGTTACTAGCGCCCGAATATGTGAACGCACCTGAACGCAACATACCGCAAATCTGGCAACCCTTGACCGCCAGTGAACGATTGTCGCCCGAAATCGCCTTGTTGCACATTGCAGGGTTAACTTTTCTAGAAAATTTTAATAGTCGCCACAGGAATTTCCGATCTTTTTTGTTTCTGAGCTACAGACAAAAACTCGTTTTTCGTTCATTTCGAAAATATTTCATATCTTGTTTATTATGATAGAGAAAAATTGTTTTAACAAATTTTGAACTGTTTTCCATGTAGAATAAAATGGCGTCATTAGATTCTTTGAAAATTTAATAATTCTGAAGATATAACACAAACTTATGGTAGTTTAAATGGAAACCAATATATAGTTTAATATTTTTGCTTATTTTATAAGGTTTTTAATGATATATAACAAGTCTACATTCTTTTCTTACAAACATAAATAAAAAATATATGAAAGATCATCATTCAGTTTTAATGGGAAGCAAATATTCAATATATTCTAATTTCCCATATTAAATCCCAATGTAATGGATTTCGAAACAAAATTCAATATGTATAATTTTATATTAACAAGAATTGATAGATTTACAAAATTAACCCATAAGTGCACTTTCAGGGGAAGATCTGCGTAAAGTAGTAGCTTCACACATTGATCGCACAGGACGTACATTTTGACTTTATTTTAAAGATTTGATTATTGTTCATTAGTACAATTAGAAAACAATTTTTATATATGGACAATTTATTTCTTATTAGAGCTGATGCATGATTGCATAAAAGACAAAACTACCTCTTAAGAATTGTCTCTCTCGTTACTATAAGAATGTAGTTTCATAATGCATTGCAATATAAATATTGAGTTCACTGCTGTCCAAAAATTCATGAATTGAAATCATTTTAGAATCAGCTAGCATGAATCAGATTTATTCTGCTTATAAAAAATGTTGTCATTTTTTTTTTTTAAATGAGTATATGTATTTTGTCTTTGTCATAGTAAAACGTTAAAATTATATACATATTATTAATAAAGTAAAAATATCCATGCAGAATTACAAAAAAATCCTCACACACAATATTATTTGAATTGGGGTGATATAGTTAAGGATGAATGATGCATGATCTAGCAGCAGTCAGCACAACGCCACCTACTTACTCTAATTTTTTGGTGTTCGGTAGTACATTTTGGTAGGGACATTCGCTGCAGCAGTAACTGCAAACAGACGCCCAAGTCTAAGCACATATCTGCATGTTGTCAATAATTTTGAACATAGACAAAAAGTGCGATACACACACTGACACTGTCTGACGAGACAACGCTAACGTTCATGAATTTCTGAACCTGATTAAAAGACTTGGGTCGTCAAGCTTAGACGATGTACCACCCTTTAAAATGTACACTGTACAGACAGCTACAGTACCAATAAAAGCACATTCTCATTCAAACAATAATAACTACTCTTCACTCTTCAAAACCACAATAGGGGTTTTCAAGTCTACGGCTTTAATAAAATACTTATTAGATATCAAAGTTCATCGTGTTTAAGTAATATTAAGGTGAATATAATCATTAATTTTCTGATATTTATTATTCTAATATCAAAATAAAACTTTAATGCATTTTAATTCTACGCATAAAAATTTCAGCATCAGCTCTGTGCCGTGCTGAACACTGGCAAATGTATCGCGTCTGCCATGTACGCACTGGTTTTAACGTGACACGAAACGACGTACCCAGCGTGTTTATCATATGTCTCACTCAGCTTTACAAATGTATGTTTTCGGTGTAGATGCCGTTACACACGCTGTCAATTTTTCTTGAGCCTAATTTATTATCACTTTATTCATTTTTTTCTGGCGTATTAGAAATTTCTCGGCGAAAATACAATTTTTTTATGTACAGATTAACATTAAAAAAATAAATAAACTTGGAAACCCATATTCGTTATTTTTAAGGGTACTAGATATATCGCTACTTCTGTGCCAAAAGCAGATGTCAAAACCTTGTTAAATATTAAAACTCAATTATTTAATTAATAAAAGTAGTTACAAAAAATTTAAAATATGGAAAATGGGATGAAGAGATTTAAGTATGCTATGATATATTTGAAAAGTGTCATCTGCTTTGGCCACAGAACAAAATAATATATACACACGGTTTCTGCTCTCATAACCACAAATTTTATTATTAGTAACACGAAAAGCCTAACGCAAAATAACATGCACTGGAAACACACATCATACACGACACGAAATCCGATCCTTACTTCCAGTATTGCTGTGAGAATGTGAAACATAATCAGGTCTTACCTTTTGCCAAGGATGTGATTTAATTTGTGGAAACTTGAACTCGGTGTAATTTGGATTCATCTCTCTAATTTGCTCTCTGGTCGGTGTGCCCAAAACTTTGATTATTTCAACCAACTGGTCGACACCAGAGTCGCCGGGGAAAATCGGCTGGCCCAAGAGGAGTTCTGCCAAAACGCAGCCGGCGCTCCACACATCTACAAAATAAAATTTCATTTAAATACATGTAAAATGATGAGAAGCGATTTTACAACAAGAGAATCCGTGATACGAGGAAATGCTCAAAAATAACGAGAATTGTTTTTTGGCAGGTGGTAGGGCGCTAGTTCCGACTTCTCCCATTAGGTATCTTAACTAGACAACCATTTGAATCTGTTGCCCAAGCGTTATTCTTGGGGAAACATCTCACCAGTCAGTGTGATTTTTTTCGTAAGCGCTGTTTGACGTGTTTGGCAATTTTTCAATGGGAGACATTAAAGTTTTGTTTTTTGTAGGAAAATCAGTAGCGGAAACTATCGCAATGCTTCGGAGGACTTACGGAGAGGAAGTTTTGAGCCAAGCAAGGGTTTACGAATGATTTTCTCGTGTTAAAAATGGTCAGATGTCAATAGAAGATGAACCTCGACCGTCTTAATTGAAATTCATCTTCAATTGCTTCCAGAACGGTCGAAAGCATTGCAAAATCCGTGATGCGATCATGTCTGATCATCGGAGAACAATTGATAAATTGAAAGAACCATTGAAATATCTTGAAGTTTATGCTAACGAATTTTGACTGAAAATTTGAAGAAGGAAAAGTGTTGCAACGGAATTCGTTCCATGTCTGCTTTTCAACTACCAGAGGGCCTACTAGTTATCAGTGCTAGGATTTGAAAGAAGTCCGAAATCGATCCTTATTTTTTATAAGCTCTCACAAGCATTGCTGCTGATTTCCCTACCAGGAAATCACACTGACGGAAAAGATGTTTCCCCATGACACTTAGGTAACAGATCTAAAAGGACATGGCCAACTTGAGTGAATTGCGCTACGTTTATTATGGCCGTCTAAAATGTCACTCAAATTACACAAACGAAATTTACATAGTACGTCGAGTGGTGCTACGCATGACGGAACACCATCCTTCTAATTGAAATAAAAATTACTAGATTACTACTATCCGTACCAAATCTGTAAAAAACTCACAAATTTTTATATGGGGAAACGACGATTTGAAACGGCCACAATAAGCGTAGCGCAATTCAATAAAGCTGGCCATGAAAAAGGTGTCTAGTTTATTTATCGTATGATAGTAAGTATACATCTTAACAAAGGATATAATAAAATTGAATGTATATAGAAATAAGAAACAAACAAAAGTCACAAACATATCTAAATTATGTGTTCCCGGCGTAGGCCGTAAGTCTTACATTCCCTAATATGATGTACAGGGATGTCTAGTAAAGACACTAGCGCCTTATCACCCGCTAGAAAACAATGGGCCATCCACCATAATCAAATTATAATAAATTTGTGTCAGAAATAGAATTTATATGCTCTATAGCTATGATTAGTAACAAAAGAAGTTTTAAAAGTTTATTTAACTCCGAGATCTAAAGGTTTATAACATTTATGTCGTCATTAAGAGTAGTATTGAAATGAAGCTTTGAACATTGGCTAAACATGAAAGCCCGCTCTCGACAATTCAGAAAAACAACATAATGGATACATATTTAATTTAGGCCCGGTTTTTTCACCTCCGGCTAAAGTGTCAGTTAACTTAACTGCCAGATAAAATAAAAATTACGCATCGATATTACAGTGTAAATTGAGAAAATTATACACATATCAATTATTTGATGCGATATTTTTCTTTTATCTGGCAGATAAGTTAACTGGCACTTTATCAGGAGGTGAAAAAACCGGGCCTTAATAAAATCTAGAACCATTTTATACATGCAGTTTACGAAATAAAGAATTATAATTCTTGAAGTATTTATAACAAAATTTGAAACTAAATTATTTTTGTTCAAAAATACATGGCAAGCCCACTAGCGCCACGGAAACGTCAAAAACAAGATTTTCTTTAACAATACCGAAGAAAATTATTAAACAACCATCAGATTTAATTAGTATTTAAATTTTTAAAAAATATTAATAAAAAGTAAATGCAAATCACATGAAAATCAACTGGATAGTGCTGAGGCCGTCACAAACCAATTTTGATCTTTAACAAATTATATCTCCCTTAATACTAAGAATTTTCAAACCGGATTTCATTGACCGATATATTTTGTTTTCATATTTTTAAAAAAAAATGGTAGATGGGTCCAGATTCATTATTTTTGGGTACCCCCTCGTATTAGTGTTAAACATGGGAAAATACTTCTTTTTTTTCAAAAGATTATTTGTCACGTAAAACTGTATGAGGTGATTATGGTACTCAAAAATTCAGAATTTTATGCATAAAGTTTTATAGAACAGATGTATAGTATTAAATTTATTTTTTCATCATAGTAAAATTAAATTTTGAGACACTTTAATTTAGAAGTTTTTTTTTTTCTACTACCGACTTTATAAGTGAATTTTATTGCCCATAGCAATATTTAAATTATGCTTAAGTAAAATCTTTGTTGTTAAGCGCAGTAAATAATAGACAATTTAATTCTCAAGAAAATAGATTTAGAAAATATTTATACATTAATATTTAATATTTCCATGCTCCCCAAATAACCTTTCCCATTCATTCAG
This sequence comes from Harpalus rufipes, assembly GCA_951394225.1. Classification (NCBI taxonomy): domain Eukaryota; kingdom Metazoa; phylum Arthropoda; class Insecta; order Coleoptera; family Carabidae; genus Harpalus; species Harpalus rufipes. The sequence continues at coordinate 14,886,976 of OX596284.1, read as the reverse complement.
TCAAAATTCTTAATAATCACACAACTAACCTTTTTCGAAAGTGTAGAAAAACTTGTCAAAATTAACAGAAAATTCAAACAATCATGTTGTGTTTATTTTGTTATTATTATTTAGCACGAACACTATCAGATTTATTATCAAAAATTATAATCCAAATTTTTATTAAATTTTAGTCGGCAGTAGAAAAAAAAATTTAATACATTACTTGCCGCGTAAGTTTTACATTAACTACCTTCTCAACCAAAAAAAATATTTACGCAACTTGTAATGTAAATAACTATTTCAGTCTAATTTTGAAATTCTTCTATTATGTTGTAAACGTAGCTCTCAAAGAATGGACTGCTAGAAAAAACTGACAAATTATCCTTTATTGATCAATTTTTAAGATTGATTCTTTACTTTCAGATAGAATAGAGTGAACCAATTGAAAAATTGCTCTTACCTATTTTAGTGGTGTAATCAATAGCCCCAAAGATGAGCTCAGGGGCTCTGTAATAGCGACTACAAATGTAGGAAACATTGGGTTCGCCCTTGACCAAATGCTTGGCGCTTCCAAAGTCACACAGCTTCAACACACCCGTTTCTGGGTCAAGTAAGAGGTTCTGTGGCTTTATATCTCGGTGGCATATTCCTAGTGAATGTATGTAAGCGAGACTTCTAAATAATTGATACATATATAACTGAAACAAGAAAATTGTTAGTTCGAAATATTTATACAAGAAGGTGACTGAAACTTCCAAACATTGGACTTTACCATGTAAAATCGTAACTTTCTGCTTCCCTAATGGTTTTATGTGAAAAAGCTTCAAATAACAGTTGTACGAATCAATAAGCTAAATTAATTTTCCATGTTTTAAAACGACAAAAAAGTGGCGATTTAAATTAACTTTTCCCGCCGTTTGGAACTTGTGTTAAAGTATATTTTAATTTATTTAAATGGCCTGTAAACCCCAGAAAAATTATATGAAAGGAAGGAATTGTGGGTATATTTTTAGTTCAAAATTTCGCCACCAGATAGAGTTTGCTTAACTTGAATCGCGAATAGGTATGAAAATGTTGACAATCACATCAAAAATAGCGATAGCCATGGAATTGAAACAAATGTTTAACGGTTTATATGTCAACTTAGGATAATTTATTTTTATTAGGTATTATTTGTAATTTCTATTCAAACGAACAATTATATTACTTTAAATAGACAATAATTGTTCACTACAAATGAAATTAGAAATAATACTAACAATAAGCTTGACAGATAAATCGTTATTTTTTGTTTCAAATCCATGGCTATCGCTATTTGAAGGTGATTTTCGATATTTTCAACTTTAGTCGCCGACAAAATAAGTATGGATTGAATGAATTGGCAACAGTGTAGATATCTCCAATCTATGCTTATTTGACGACAACTATTCGCAAAGTTAGTTAACGAAACGCCGCCAATGTGGAACTAAAATTTCCTTCTTCTGCAGCCATTTTGAATATTGAATGCTTATTATTGACATTTGTTGAGTGTTACGTTTGAAGGTTATACATTTTTTTAAGATGAAACTTTTATTGTTATAAACATTGTTAGCTACAGTTAATACGTTTATACATAATTTGTGCTAAGTATTTGCAAAATGTTGTGTAATCGAGCAACCATTAATAATTAAAAACCAAATATATTTGAGTAACAATGTTGCCGGTTGGTGTACATAGTTGTCATACTGCAGAAAACGGAACTATTGCAGCGCCATTTGACCTTCGGTGTTAAAACATTTTGCCAATTATTTCTGCAATTATAAAGTATGCAATAGTTATTTTTCCGCGATAGTCCAGCAAATGAGTTATTTCTGATCACTTATTAGTCCGGAAATTTCCTCTTTACTGAACTAGTTCGGAAAATTGTCTAAAGGATCGAAAAGTTACTTTCCGATCACTACATGAAGTTGTTTATTTACTTCTTCGCAATAAAAAATAAAATACCGCATATCTATAGATTTTTATTTATTCTTTTTTCAGGACCGCGAAATAATTTTTGTGCCCAACTTCTAACAAGACCCGAAAATGTCTTTACTTCACAATAATAATAATTTTCCGATCACTACATGAAGTTGTTTATTTACTTCCTCGCAATAAAAAATAAAATACCGCATATCTATAGATTTTTATTTATTCTTTTTTCAGGACCGCGAAAAAAATTTTGTACCCAACTTCTAACAAGACCCGAAAATATCTTTTTCTACTACCACTACTGTAAGAGGGTCATTACTGAACAGACTACTAACAATGTAAGTTCGTGCTTATGAATAGTGTTACGTAATGAAATTTCATTACGTAACACTGTTACGTAATGAACAGCAAATTTAAGTTGGCAGGACTGATTGTCAAACTGTAAGAAATGATTAAAATTAGATAAATAAAATTTAAGATTTAAATATAATAGAATGAAATTTATCTGACATATACATATAAATACATATTTTGTTGGGTTATTATATTAATATATTATGTCAACAATACATATTTCATTTCAATCAAATTTGCAGTAGGGAACTATTTTTCATCGTATATCCCTACGCTTAGCAGTAACCATGGTAACATCGTTGCGCAGTTTTATTTTTATAAATAAAACCCACCAAACTTTTTGACGTTTCGAACTGATGTTTTTTTTGTGTGATTACAAATACATATACTGAGGTAATAATTATTATTATAAACAAAATTAGTTGATAATATTATTTGTAATTTGTAAGTAATGCAATAAAAAATAATTAATTTATAACTATGTATCTGAATTTTGCTTCAATCTAGAAATATTAATGAGTGGTCGTAGAAAAAGTATAGTACATAATTCGAGATGTAAAGCAATTACTCACTCGTAAAATTACAAACTCGACGCTACGCGTCTCGTGTGTCAATCATTTTACTCGTACGTAATCTGCTTCTTACATCTCTCATTACGTAATATAATATTACTTCACAAGCTTGCTCATCTAGTAAAGTATCGGGTTTTGTTATGTAAATTATTGTCTCTGGTATAGAAAATGCACAGCAACAAAAAATATTGTGCCGACTTCTCCCTAAATTTATTAAATGAATTTGATTTATTGTCCAAATATGAAATAGTAGGAAGTTTTCATGTTGGTAACATCAGATTTGAATAATTTTAAATGACATGGATTTACAACCATAACCTGGTAAATCAGCAAACATTTTTTTTTAGTTTTGCATTGTAAAGTCAAATACATATAGCTTAAAATGTGTTCATTTAAGTTATAATTATCAATATAGTATTAAAAGTTGTAAAAAAATTGCTAATTCTTGTGTTGAAAGTATTAATAAGTAGACATTTCTCCAGAATAAATACCAACTTATAACCATAAAATTCCCCATCTTTTTGTAAGAAATACCTATATGTAAAACAAGTTATACCGGACGGAAGCACAAAAAATAATTTTGATTGATTCAGATGCAGAATTTTATGCTCTACAACTTTTTTTGAAGCTTTATGTTTAAAATAATTAGGAAAGTAGGAAATTACGATTTTACATGTTAAAGTCCTATGTTCGGCTGTGCTGGTCACCACCCTGTATAAATGTATGTTGTGTTTTACCTTTATAAAGCTGATGGGTATAGTTTGTTTGGACTTACTGTAGTGGCGGGCAACTTTGTATACCGTTTCCGGGATGTATTCCAAAACCAAATTCAGGTACACTTCATCTTTCTGTTAACAAACGACCAATAAAGTCAATACTAAATTATTTGCAACACACCACTCCAAAGTGGTATTGCGGTACGAAAACAAAGTTTAAAATATTAGTAATCTAAAAAATAATTAAATGAAAAGGCAAAGGCAAAATGTAGCTTAATAATTCTAATATGTAAAAGTTTTGTCCTGATAAGTTCACTCCCAAAAATACTGGTGTAGCAAAATGAGATGAACGAAGTCCAGTTTTGATGGACAAGTGAGTAAGATGAGAACTAGATGGTTTTGTTACAGTTAAAGGTCGGTTGATTTAGCAAAGTGTTGTGTGTTTAATGACAAGTCAAAAGCACACGGCGGCACTACATTCTGAGGGCGGGGCAGGGCCAAGGGCCAGGATACGTACAGAACGGGGACCGAAGGTATACCTGAGAGTTCGTGCCCATGAATATGCTCATGTCACAAGGCACCTCTGCCCGCTAAACAACACACAAATCATTCACAGATGTTTTACCCATTCTGCAACTGCATTCTCACGCCACAGACACACGTTTTTTGTATTTTATTGTTTTGCCTTTTAATATTTACCAATTAGTTATAAAATAATAAAAAAATACTTATTTGGTGTTTCAAAAGTTATAAAAATCTGATTAAGAACATTTATTCACACACACAACACAATACTAAATATTTTATAATAAATATATTAAAGATTAAATAAATTGTACAAACCTTGTCACCGCTGGAGTAAAAGAAGTATTTAAGTTTAACTATGTTACAGTGTTCAAGCCGTCGCATAATTTGTAATTCTCGATTCTGCAACAAGTAAAAACTATTAGTAATTCTAATTAAAATATCATATTACTTGCAAGTAACATTTACATTATTTTAAATTATATATAGTACTCTTCACACTGGATAAGTATTCGATATAATTTGCATTTAACGATGTAACAATCTCTACTGAAATATAATGTAAATGTATAAAATACAGGGTGGTATGTAAGTAATGTGCCATAGTTAATGGTGTGATAAACAGAAATAACAGAGTTTATAATCTGAAATATATTCTACACCATGGATCTGTCATGTTGTAAAAGTTATGGGACTGTAAAGTCGACCAATTACGAACCAACTTCTTAATCTAAATCTAAAAATCTAGTTGTTCCAAAATACAATATAGGGTGCCCTTTTTATCTGTCCCCACCTGAAATTTTAAGAATAGGCTTGGTAAATATTAGTACTTTAAATCGTATAATCACAGTAGGTATTAAAGAAAAAAAATTAAAAACCAAGTCACTTATGAAATGTAACATGGAATGCCTGTTCATGAATTTTCAGGTGGGACCACAATAAAATGGGCGCCTGTATTTGTTGGTTGTCATAAATGACGTTGAATTTGCAATAAGTGGCGTTATACTTAGATATTTAGAAGTACTTTATAATTGCAACAAGTAAATTAGAAAAGAAATTATTGCAATCTTGTTTATTAAGTGGTAACGCGTTACTTATTTAACACCCTGTATAAATAAATTGCATCTCTTTTTAAATAAATACATCATTACCGCTTATCACCAAATGCTGGTTTGCCAATCTGCTTTTTTACCAGATTTTGGCAATAACATGTGTGTACTGTTGAGAGCGCTTTCTAGGCGTTACCTCACGAGCTCCCAAAGCTGCTGTGGAGAAAGCACCACAAAGATTTTTTTAAAAACCCGGCCCAATGGGTTTTATAGGTTTTTATTGAGCTTTATTGGGTAATATATATTTTTTTAATTTTACTGATTTTAATATTTTTTTTTTAAATATAAAACTTTTCATTCATAATTTTAATAAAAACTAAGGATGCTATAACGATATGACGTCACAACTTCCGTGTAATTATGGCACTACTAAGCGAAATTATAATTTTTTCTATTTCGGTGTTCTTATGTTTCTATAAACGCACTGTTTTGTACTACAAACACGACGTTTAGAAGATCTATAAGCGTACTATTTTTGGCGCCTTTCATGTTCTACAGTTGGTAGTCATGCTTTCATAACTCACAGATGACAGGTAACCTCAAAATGGTAAGTTTTTGATAATATTTCAACATATTACTTTTAATTATGGATTTTTATACTTTCTTTATGTGATAGGACTAGAAAGAAATATAATATTAATTTCACAACCAGAATCAGACCTTGAATCATAAATACAATACACCTTGCAATACACTAATTAATCAATAGTTGACAAAATATGAAATTTCAAATGTTAGCGAGAAGCGTTACCAACATAAACATAACTAACAAAAAAATACCTAGTCATAATTTGACGTCGCAATTTAAATAAATTTAATCGTAAAATTACCTCAATAGAAAAAATAGTATAAAAAACACGTATCATAAGGCCTGTTGACGCACTCGTCCTTTGTAAAACTCGCCTACCGGCTCGTTTTCCAAACTTGGACTCGTACGTTAACAGATTGCCTTATGATACTTGTGTTTTAATGTACTATTATATTATTCAAAATTGTGAAAATAAAATCCATACGTATAATTCTACCATTACATGGAAATGTATGAAATACTTATAATTTTTATTAAAATAAAACATTTATTACAAATCTTTATAACAGATTTTGTCTTTGACAAGGTACAACTATAATTTTCTGAAAGTGACAGCTGTCACTAGTTAACCACCTTGACATTAATTTTTGGCAGATTATTTTAATCTGTGCGTTCAATAGCATCTTCCATGTTTTATAAATTATAAAATTATTTAAAAAAGACACCTGTAAACATAATCTCTCCTACGATGACAACTCACAATGCTGACACATGAATGGAAGGCAGTCGACAGATGTAATTGAAGACCTAACGTCACAAATTTGTTTTTTTAAATTATATTTCAAAAGCCATACATATTTGGAAAGTGTAACAAACGCAAATATTTATAGTTTTATTCAAACTTTTAGAAAAAAAAAATGAAAAATGAGTACCGGATCCCATTAAACTAGCTCTAGGTAGTATATTTACTACTCAGACATTGTTGGATTTTTTCTTATTTGTTGATGGGTGTGCCATTTTATTTTAAGGCCTGGTAGCGTAAAACCACTATACAGTACAGAGTAGGCGATATTCGGAAGCGTTCCAGGACTTTAACCGAGATGTCACTCTCAGCACAATACAGAATCCACTGTAATTGTGGTAGCTCTGAAACACACTGGAATTTATGTGAAAGCTTTTATATTTCTCTAAAAAGAACAACAATAACCTAACCTAACGCACGAGTTTTCTAACCGTGACTTTTGTGCGTTACGTTAGGTTATTGTTGTTACTTTTACTGAAATATACAAGCTCTCAGATAAATGCCAGTGGGTCTCGGAGATATCACAATTACAGTGGATTCTGTATTACTGTATTAGGCTGCAGATTGTCTAATGAGAGTAAGAAATCACCCCCGTCAAAGTCCTGAGCGCTTCAAAACATCCCCCGCTCTGTAATATACAGCGGAATGGCTTTACGGGGTCCGGTATTTTCATCTCTGGTTAAAATGTCTGTTAATTGTAATTTTACAACTTATGCTCTATTTTTCGTTTTGACTGATAGTTAACAGATATACTAATGGTCGTATTTTGTACGAAACTGTAATTTTTACACATCTATAAATCTGTAAATAATGAATAAAATTACAACGAAAACTGCAATTCCCATGTATAATGTTATATAGAACGTGGGCAGTCATGTGACTTGCTTAACCTTGACAAACAGATAGGGGGGCCCGTGTCAAAATGATCATTAGCATAAGTATAATATTTACGATTTTATGTGGTTTATTTGACAATTCGATTGTGAAATTCAGTTGCCTAAGCAAATAAAATAGGTTGTATACATATTCACTAGCTGTCATCCTGACACGGGCCCTCAATCTGGTTCCCAAGGTCAACAAAGTCACATCGCGTACTATTAATCAACAAAAATGGATGTATTTTTGTCAGTTTTACACATCTGTAAAACTTAAGCTGCATCCCCACTGCATCGGTTCGGCGATGTCGCATTTCCATTTTATCTTTAAATTCACCAACCTTATGCCTATCGTATCATTTTTATTACTAAAGTCCCAAAGAACGATACATTTGTACCTTTATAGTTTTGTACAAGATACGGCCATAAGCTTTTGATCACAAGTAGGTTTACTTACTTTGAATCGCTTGTCCTGCAGCACCTTCTTGATGGCGACCATTTCGCCCGAGTCACACAACTTCGCCTGGTACACCACGCCGAAGCTGCCATTGCCTATCACTTTCGTATCCGTGTACGAAACTTCCTGAGGTCTGTCGGGCCCTTGTCCCGGGGTCGCCACTACTGTGGTCACCTTGCCTCCATCTTTGCCTGAATATGGACCAACAAAAGAAACCATAAATAAATATCACTCTATACAAAACAACAACTAGAAATCACAAATTTAAAATAGTTACACTCAAGATAATTATCGATGTTGGAATACGATATTTATTCGTAAACTTCCCAGAATTCGGTGCTTAAATTAGTAACTTTTAATAATTTGGTACTGAACTTACGCATGCAAATAACAATTAGGTTAGATCACATTATCAGCTGATGATGATAACCCGTTTATGGTATGAAAAAATAATAATACGTACAGTGTATTGTATGTCTAAAAATAAACGGCATGGTTTTACTCATGGTCCAAAATTAAAAACGAATACAACGATGAGACATTAATAAAACGTTGACGAAACGAAGAGAATAAAAAGTAAAATGATTCGTATTAGCGGGTAGTGTTCGGACGGGACATGCTAGACCGTAGCGAGTTTGTGCTTCGGTCGTGACGCGGCGAGCGGAAGAAGGAAATCGATTTCAGTTTGTCTCTCCTCACGGGTACGGGTTCCCAGTTCCAGCTAACCTAGTTCTAACGAAAAACTCGTGAGTGGTGGGCGGTGCCACATTGGCTATAGCGAAACCGCATGTACACGTAGCGTATTTCACCAAATGGAAGTCTACCATCCGATCATTTATTTAACATTCCTCTTACACTAGCTCGAACCAGTAGCAATATACCACCCTACTTTACCCTAAATCTTTTTTTTTATATGTTTCCCAACAGAATTTTATATTCCAATAAATATTTTTTATGTCTTCATGCACTTACGGTGCAGTACAAATAAAATGTAAGTCCGTAATAATATTGCGAAAGAGTGACCTAGGAGCCTAGGACCGATTTCGCATTTTGGCATTTATTATCCAGAGCTGGATTTATAGTAGTGGAGACCCCGTCCATAAAATAAGTTGCTGATACCCACAATTCTGTACCTTCATCTATTTTTGACCCACCTTTGGGTAAAATGTTCAAAATTTTCTAAAATCTACTTTTTGTACTTTTAGATACATTTCATCTCGTTGACTCTAAATTATATCTTTTATAGTTCCTTACATATGAGTTCAAACTGAATAACAAAAAATTTTTTTTGGGCAATAACCCAAAAATGGGTATATGTACCAAAACCGCCAGGGAGTCAATTTTTTTTTCGTAAAAAGGGGCGCGAATTTTATTAGCACAAATACTAAAAATATGAATACTTCGATAGTTGCAGTAACAAACCAAATCTACGAAGAAAAATATATATATATTAATGATTAATTAAACAAAATACAAGAATCATATTTTCATTAAATATGTATATCATTAATACCAAAAAAAATTCTCTGATCCTCTAATTTGTTTTGTCATACTGGTTTCTAAAGCAACGTTTTTGAACGATTTATAAAACAAAAAGTGAAACATTAAACACTTAAAATATCATTTTAAAGTTCGAGGTTCTAGCTCGAGTAAGCCCTTGACATATACTATTTTGTTTTTAAACAACAAATATTTTTTAAATTAATAAATAAATATATCATCACGGCATATTTCCCATAGGTGGGTATGCCAATCTGCTTTGTACACATATTTCGGTAATTATGATGACATATTTGAACCGTACGGGCGTTTACCAGGCGTCACCTCACGAGCGCTCATTGCTGGCGTGGAGAGTGTACCACATAGGTCAATTTTGTGCCATTTTTAAAATTCGAAATATTTGGCGTCGATTGGGATCGATCCCGGTTCCCCAGATTCTCGACCAAACACCCAGGTTACGAGACCCCATAAATGTTCTTTATGAACATTACAATACAATGAATCTTTAAACATGATAGTACGATAGTCTTTCGGACGTTGTAAGGTGCGCTGCTGATCTATTGACCCAATAACAAACTCTTCTGCTGGTATTGAACAGTTAGACGTCACTTTAACAAGACAACAGGAAGTTTAGATACTTCAACGTAGTTATTGAGGTTTTCGACAAATTAGCTGCCATACAACACGAGTAAACGGTAACATTATTTTAAAACTTTAGTTTGTAAAATGCTTTATATGTTGAAAATTTTTGCGGGACTGTTCCCTGTTTTTATGCTAGGAAGAATAAATTTAAAAGTTAGATTTGAAGAAATCAAGAAAAATATTTACAGCAAATTTAAATTATTGAACCTTCTGTCCCAATAATATGTCAAAAATTAAGTTTTACAAAAACAGTAGGCATGAAATAATTTGTCAAAGTAAATTACGTTAAAACGACCAAACTTAAAAATAGTGACATTTTTCAAATGTTAACAATTATAATGACAAATTCTGTTGTCGATTTGAGATCGAACAGATGTGTATATGTTATTACGAATTTTTGTATGCTGCTTGTAAAATAATGTTTAAACGAATGTTTTTATGTGCACATGAATTTATGTTTAATAATCTGCAAGACCTTACCCTGAAGTATAAGTGTACACTGAAATGTCGGTTTTTTAAGAATAAATGTTGTATCACTGAGATATCGAGTAATTGTTAATACCTAATAACCACAAACACTATTTACTGTCAACACTAATTCGAAATCTAAAAATTTAAAAAAATTGCGGATTTAAAACGATAACCCTGTTTTCATAACAATGAAATTGAGTAAGCAAACATAAAAGGAAAAAGAATTTATACCTGTGGAGATTCTACTTTCGATCAGGACAATGTTTGATATATCATCTTCTTGAGATTTTTTATCTGATTTTTTACTTGTACTAGCAGTAGCCATATTATTATCTGCGAGTATTTGCGTTACAAAATTTTTAGATATAATCCAACAAAATAATTTGAAAATGAAAAATACGAAATGATAAAAAATTAAAAATATATATATCGTATAATGAAGTTTTTTTTGACAACTTGTCAAAAATAAAATGAACAATAGAAGAAATGTTAGAAGAATCGAGTTAGCCAATTTCTCAAATGTTGAAGAAAGTTTAAGGATTAGAAATCTACTGTTACTATGAACAGTGTATATTATTTTTGAACTTGACCTCCTAATCAAACTTGTATTTTTCTATTCATTCTTTTGATAAACTATTTTTCCTAACCTAAACCTCGAAAACTATACAATCGTATTTATAATACGAGTCCACTCATATTAGTTCCGCCGGTTTACATTTTCAATAAATTATAGAACCTACACAAATGTTATTTCTACAAATTTCTTTCGACTACTTTAAATATAGACTTAAAATTTACTAAAACTGTGGACCAAATGATGTATAATAGTTCGACCAGCATTTATAGGGTCATCTTTTAGTCTAGATTTATCTTTTACCGAAACCCTCTTTACTTTTGGCATAATATGAAAAACTTTATAAATCTAGTCTGTAAAGTAAAACTTGAATTCCATATACATATATATTATTTTGATTGGCTACTCAAAGATCGCCTATAAATATATAACAAATACCGAGTTAGGGGAAGGAGCCTACTACCAATGGAAATAGAGAAATTCAAATTACAGAGGCGTGGCTATTAATCCAGTATTGCAATTCTCAAACAGTTTTTATTTGAATATAAATGTCGCATTAAACAAAATTAATAATTTAAATATTCTTGTAATTATAAAGCATATAGACTTGCAGAGTGTTATAATATTTATTTTTTATAAATATTATTTAGAAATAGCATATATATCAAGAACATTTAGGTCCACGAAGAAAACAGTTTGTTATAAAAACTTAAACGGTACAAATATGTCATCATCATTACCGAAATCTGTGTACAAAGCAGATTGACACACCCAGCAATGGGTAATATGCCGTGATAATATTTTATTATTATATTCGTGACGTCACTTCTATATTTTCAAATTTCGTGGGACCATAACTCGCTTATTAATAGGATTTTTTTACCGGAATTTCAACAATAGTCTTAGTTTTACTTATATTTTCAGATAAAATTATAAAAAAAATGGTGGAGTCCCCCATTTGTTTGTTGAAAATTTAGACCGGTCGAACTATTATGAACCCGGGCTGGTAGATAAATAAAAAGTATCGGTATTACATGGGATGTATTATATTTGAGAATTGTAATGCATACAATTTTTGAGCACAGTAACCCCTGTGGAAAAAGTAATAATTAATTTTTATAATCCTCTTCCGTGTAACAAAATTTAAGTTCCACATTTCTGCTTATTAATACAAAAGATAAAAATCTATACATGGTTTAAAAATGTTATATTTGTTGGTATTTCACACATAAAAATATAAAACTAAAGAATAGAATAGCAAAACGCACGAAATATAAATTGTAACAAACAGTACGGTTTAGGTGAATATTTTCCACGTGTGGTCAGGGTCGATGACCCGAACGTACAAACAGCAAACAGCTGTGATAAACTCGCTTAGTCCTCACAGATAAACCTCAAATGAAAATAAAACCGAAATCGAGAACAGAATTTCACTACGAAAACAAATATTTTACCCCAATTTAGAAGAGATACCAATGGAATGTTTACATGATACAAAATTTATGAAGACATTTATTTACACGAATATATAAACAACTTTTTTTATTTTCAAGAAAGAGATATGTAAATAAATATGACACCGTGGTTAGAAATTAAAAATAATTTATGTTATAATGGAATACACATTTGTATTTTATATTAAATTTTGTAAAAATAGTATTTGTTAGACGCAATAAACTAATCATTAAAATTTATTGTTCAGTCAGTATATTTTAATTCCAGGCAAAATAAAAAGTTCAATTTTGTCTATTTAAGATTGTTTAAAACGTTCGCAAACTTTTGCCATTTAAAAGTCCTTTACCTTTAGCACTAAAATGTTCCTGTAATCTTATTTCTCCCATAATTCACCTCCTGAAGTATTTCCCTACATTCGTGCTCGAAAGCACTTACCAAAAAGAAGAAAAATCACCCCTACTTCCTAATTTAATCCCCTAGCACCCCAGTCAATTTTCCGACCGATTTCTAGCGTATTTTAGCTCCTCCTTGGAGCAATAACACAATAATCACTCTGTTCTTTTCCAATAAGAAGTCGATTGGTTCTAGTTTTAGAAGCAGTGTATATCACGAGAATGGGTTCGTTGCTTTAAATCGTGGTTTGTACATAAGAAGAACAAAAGTTAAATGCAAACGTAGTTATCGTAAGAAATATCTACATTCTACATAGTCGTGACATAAATACTATTCCTTTAATACAAGAGAGGTTTATTCTGCATAAACAAAAGAAATGTGATAAAAAACCGAGTGCTTGGCTTTGGAAGAAGGTAGAAGGGGGCCATCACCCAGCGTCAGTCATGATTTGAGGGGGGGTGTTATCGTCACAACGCTGATTAGAGCTGAATTTACCGGAATTTATTACCGCTCAAGATTGGCCCTCTGGAAGTCCGGACCTGAATTATTTGGACTACCGCTTGTTGACTATATTAGAGGAGAAGGCCTCCCCCAAACCTCATTGCAATATTGAGGCATTAAAGGCTGATTTGACGAAGACGGTAACTTCCTTACCCCTGGAAGTGGTGCGTGCTGAAGTGTGTGAAAGAAGTAAGCGGTCATTTTGAATAATTTTATTCCTCTAAGATTAATAGCACGTAATAATGAAATAGCATTCGCTTTTTATCAGATTTCTTCTATTTATGTATACATATAATAAGCCTCCCTTGTATTAAGGACAGTATTTATGGCACCACTACGTATCCTTGTGTTCAAGAACAAATAAGTGTATCTCCATTTTCATGTGAGTATTACGACTAGTACAAGTTTACAGTTTTCGTAACAAAATGACCACAATCACAAGAACATAAAAATAAATTTTAATTGAATGTTACAAACAATCAATACAAATAGTGTAACAATATATTCGTATAGTGTTAAAAATTAAGTGAATATTTCTTATTACTTATCGATCATCGTTGATTAAATTTAATTTCTTTTAAATTGCTATAATACGAACTACCAAAACAATATGGAACTATTCTCAATATAACCATTCCAATTATTGCTAGAGCAAATTTGAATATTTGGAAGTTTAAATATTATCATTTTGGAAAAAAAGGATTTTTTTCTGCAGTAGAAATTGATGCAACAGATAAATAAATATGGAATAAGTAAAAATCAAGAAGACTGCGAAAGAAATTTTGACTTTTGTGATTCACCAAAAATTGTTCTGCGATCAATAATTTTGCTTTTTACCTCTCGCTAAGAGAGGTATTGCATTCATGCTAAAAATCGCATATCCAGATTTTATTGAATAAGCACGTTTTAAGGTCTCTACAATCCGATTTTAACATTTTTACGATGATGTCTGTGTGTGTGTGTGTGTGGATGTGTGTGTGTGTGTGTGTGTGTGTGGGATGTTGGAAGGACGGTTACTCAAAAACTATAAGACTTAAAATTGGTTTAACAACGTATTTCCCAATCGGACATTCATGGGAAGATCTGAAAAGGTTTTGGTAACAATTGGACAACCGGAAGTAGAAGATTCTTGAAAAAAAATCTTCTAAATATTATTTTTTGAAAATTTTTCGTGGTAATATTAAAGAAAATTAAATTCTCTATCTGATACATTTAAATATTTTATTATATATTCCATAGATTTAGAGATAAAAGAAGTATAATATATAAAATAATCTGTTGTAATAAATTTGACAGCCGAAAGAATGCCATGAAAAATAGTTGATAATTTAAATTATTTGTAACTGACAGATAAATGTCAGTGTCAGAAATAATGAGTAATGAAGGAAAAATGTATTTGGAGAATCCCTTAGTTCTTGATCTGTGACTATTATGGAGATGACAAGTCTAGGTTGAAGGACTTAAATTTGTTTCAAACATTATGGGACAATGTACACCAGTACTATAGACTAGAGTAACTTTGAATTGCGAAAAAGCTATCAAATTCTTCTCAAGTAAGTTGTAAATATTGACAAAATTACACATCGATATAAGAATAATCGGAGTGCAATCTATCCGTCACTTTATTAAAGGGAATTAGTGTTATTTAGATATAACATGTATGAAAAAATAAAATGTAAAAGAAGATATGTAAGAATAGATGCACAATCCATATATACATTTTAGACCGCCCAAAATTAATGTTTTTACTAGAAGAATATGAAGAGAAAGTAAACAACGTTGTTCGAATTGAAAATTGCAGTTACCAGCCTAATATTTATATATGGTAAACTCTACTTTGTAATTTATTGTAACATAATTTATGGTAAAATATCTTCATGTTGAGACATGCTATTATTGAATAATAAAGAAGTTTATACGTCATAGATTTATATGAATATATTATTTGTATTTATAAAAATATTCTTTGCTTTATGCATACAGCCAGGTAAAATATACGGCGAGAGGTTATGTGCTGGCCACATCAGATTTTTTGAATAAGATTTATTATTAATATTTTATGATGATATTTTTTAGTAATTAAATCATTCATTTCATTAATTCATGATTTAATTGAACCATTATATTATTTATCAACAATACAGGACTCCTTAATTGTATGATAAAGTGATTATTTGGTTCATTAATTTTTATTAATCGATTACTTGATCATTCGTTTATGTAATTAACTAGTATTTAATTATGTTTCATCGAACAATTAAAATAATCGAATATCTATAATAAATAATTATTTAATACTATTCGAACTGCTGAAAGGTATATTACACATACTCGATAAATTAGGGGAAAATTGATAAGGTATCATTTATCAAGGTGTTAAATATTGCTCGTTTTTTTTTTTTAGTTTTATTAATAAATATGGGTGTTTAATATGTGTTATATAAAAAAAATACTTTAAATACATAAAATTGAAACGACAAAAGCATAAATGATTGTTATCCATTGATCTATAGTTAATTCTCTGAATTCAGTGATATATTTTTAAACCCTTACATAATGAGTTATTTTGAGAAAAATGCATGTAAAGTTTTATATTAATTTGATTAATATATGCCTATAACAAGAGTGTTATGAATGGATAAAATGAATACGTGTTAATTTTTTTTTTACATAGAATTAGTATTCCGTGAAAGAAATAGGTGAATATTTTGTTTGCGTTGCCATTTATGATCAATTACAACAAAATATTCAGTTCTTTTTGTCAGGTCACTCTAATTCTATGTAAAAAAAATAAGATATATTCATTTTTCCATTCATGACATTTATTATAACCATATTTTAATCAAATTAATATAAAACTTTACATGTATTTTTCTCAAAAAAATCATCATGAAGGGTATAAAAATATATATGTTCTCATTTAAAATAAATAAGTTTGGTTCCGTATTTTGAGAACCACTGGTCGCAAAAAGTAAATTTTCTTTTCATTAAAGTTGTCTTGTAAAATAGAAATTGTTTATTCATTTAACCGTCCTTGTAGCTCTTATAGTTCTCGAGATAGCAATGGTGGCCCATATTGTGTAAAATATAATTATATGTATTATTAAGTTTTTTATTTATGTCTTTAATTCTTAAGGTATGTATAATCAACCTATGGAGTCTTGTTGGTCAGATTATTAATAAATAAATAAATAAATGATCCTGAATTAACAAAAATCTTTAACAGTAAGGAAGCTATAAAGTTTATGTACTGTTGTTTTAGTTATAAAGCTTCTCAATTATTATCAGAACAGTACTATACGTATAAACAATAGTACACCCAAAATTTGTAAGACAAGGAAACAGTATGGGACAATTTAATTCATCATCATCATCGGTCATTCTTAAACATCAACACTTACTCGTACCACTGAGTGCACACTTGAACTTCCTGCAAAAGTGCAAGAACCTCGCGTAGGTAGACGTCTTCCTTGTCCTAGGCTCTTTCTTCGATGCTTCCAGAACCGTTTCAGACCCCAACGATCTCCGATTAATATCATATCCATCCGCCAGTGAACAAGATCTAGGTTTGGAGCGCTTTTCCAGTTCTCCAACGGACATAGATCGTTTTGATTTCCTTTGAAACTCCTTATGTTTTTCATATTTTTTATGCACAGGTTCTGAAGGTATTTCTACAGCGTCGGAATTCTTTCCTCCCATTTTTGGAGCCATTGATTAGGTTATGTTATGTGGCACTGCCTACGTAGATATTGTTTTTCACTTTTTCTCATAGTAATGTGGCCGCCTAGTGAAAAAGTTTGTTAGTAATGTGAAATTTGTTGGATGCACTTTTGTTTTCAGTATTAAATTGTGTATTTGCAAATTATTTATGCGATGTATTATTAACATATAATAGTAAGGTGTATGAATGTTTCGTTCTATGGACGAACTTTCTAACTACTACTTTGATTTTAAATAACATGGACAGTTGAGTAAATATAGAAAAAAACTAATTGGCTAAAGATGTTATTAACTTAAATATGCCGTTTCTATTACTGTTTTCTATGAATAGATAATGCATGCTACTATTGTCTAGTTAAGTTGTAAGGAAAATGTATATAAAATATTGTATATTATTTTAAAAAAACCTTTTTTAGAAAGCAATTACATAAATAATGGTTTTACGTATCCTTTGACCACCGTGAAGTATTACTTTAATTTTTGAGATCTGTTAGGACTATTTTATGGCCGGAATTACCTCACGGTCGCTTTTATATTACGGCCGCATTTACTTTACGAACGCAATTGTCAAATTGTTTGTTTAAATAGCAAATAAATTTAGTGTTGTATTACATGCAGCTTCATAAATTTTATGCAAAGTATTGGAAAAATCGTTGTTGATATCGCAAATTTCTTTATTAGTGACATGAATCAATCAGATACAAAATATATTTTTAATAAAAATTTATAACTTTTTGATAGTCGACTAAAAACTGTTGTGTACACGTCAGGTTAAAAGATCTTTTTTAATCTCATTTGATTTGTTAGCCTCGGCTGCAAACTTTATATTCGGTAAAAAAATATCACTTTTATAATCTTGATACATAATAACTATTTTCTATGACTGCTATGAAAAATAGACATTTATGCTCTCATTTGTCATTGTGAAATTGATGTTTTTCGCTCGCTCGCAGAATAAAAGTTTATTTTTATTTAATTATTTACAGTACTAAAATAGATTGCACACTTTGTCAATTTTTAATATTAATTCCTAAGCTCAAAATTAGATATATTTTTCGAACGTAGAAAAAATGTGTTAGAGCGTTAAGTATCATTGTCGCTTTCGAAATATTGTCGCTCTTCTCTCTCTATTTATATGCACATACTTATTTAATTTCGTTGTTATTAACGCAAATTGTCACTCTAAAAGTAGGCATTGGAAAAAAATAATTATATACATGATTTATCCTTATATGTTCAAGGGTATAATGACAACTTCGCTAAATTACAAACGATGTTTTGAAAGAGAATTTGTTCACCAATATACATGATGTATAGTCAAAGTAACGTTTAATATAATATTATGTTCTGATGGTGGGTATATAGAATGCCAGTAAACATTTATTGTACAAGTAGTAATAACTGAAAAGAGAAAACATAAAATATAATTTGTACAACAAATGCATTTAGAAAAGTACTTTCTCGTGTAAAAATGAAAATATATATCCCCAGTATTATTTTCTATTCAAGGCTATATAAAGATAAATAAGTTTTAAAAATAACTCTTAATGGTTAAGAATGATTCTTAAGTAAAACAAAATCCAAAAGAACAAAGTTTAAATCGTTGCACAAACAATTCATTAAAAAATCAATAGCAAGAAGGCATTGCATTGCTAGGCAGAAATTCGTCTTTGGTGACTGTTTCTGGACGTGTGTCTTAGACTATTGCAAATCGATAGCAAGGTCAGTTGAGTGAGTATAATTCACGTTGCTTACGTCAGTCAGAAAGACTCAAGTTTAATGCCTTGTGCAAACCGACGAAGGAGACACACTCCTACCAACATTAGGAAGTTATTTGCACACTTATTACACGCACGCAGACAGGGAAATTATCAGTGGGAAGATTTTTATAGGGTTCTCAATTTGTAAGTGTGCACTGCATCTTAAAATAAAGCAGTAATCTTCCATATATTTAATGTTTTAATTATGTAAAATATAGATTCAACTACATAAACTGAAGCATATTTTAGAAATGGTACAAGATCATAAAATTGAAGATGGTGTTAAAATAAAAAGTCGAATGGGGTACTATACCATATTTTGTCTGGAAGAACAGAATGAATTAAGAATTTTAGTGGAAACGTGACTTAAAAATTTTACTTGATAAGCGAAATTTGAATTTTTAAAGTTCAGAATTTGGCGAGTTACGTAGTATGTCGACAAATTGTTCTAGACGGTTACAAAATTTTCATGTTCGCATAGCTGAAATATTTTTATATATAAACTTATACGTTATATTCATGAAGAAATTATTATTAAGCATAAATAACATGAAATGAAATGTATTTTTTAATAATAAATTATAGAACATTGAAACAAACTATGGAAGCGGGTGGCGCTAGTGTTTGGCGCGCGCACAAGACGCGCGAATCTCGCTTTTAAAATCAGACAACCAATCAAATTGCTTAGTACATGCTATAGTCATCCTAATTATTAATCCACTTCAATCATTTGTAATTTACGAACTAATTAAAATTTAAACAAAATTCGTTCACTAATACTCATTAATTTACGTATGTATATTTTCGCATTCTTATCTAAGAGAGTTAAAATTTGACTGTGATATACTAGTAGTTATTCAAAAATAAAAACTAATTTTATGAATAAAGAATGGGGTCCTCCACGTAACAAAGTAGAACATACGTCATTTATATTAAAATTAGATCTTAAAGCTGTGTTAGGGACTATCGAAGATAAAAAAAAATTGTTGATGAAATCCTCCAATTCAGAATGCATGGTTGAATAAAAAGGTAAGAAAAATACAAACAATCTGGAATTTTTATATTTATTTTAAAAAATCCTTACAGGCTATCGATTTCGGCTTTTTTTCAAATTGCCATCATCATGTCCAGTGTCGGGTGGTTATATTGAAGAAATATACGTTGGAAAATAAAGCGAAATAAATTTATTTGAAATTAATGTTTTTTAAGAAAACTTTTCTAGTTCACGTGCATTAATTTCAAATAGATTTATTTCGCCTTATGATGGCAATTTGAAAAAAGCTGAAATTGATAGCCACTAAGGATTTTTAAATAAATATAAAAAATACCAGATTGCTTGTATTTTACTTACCTTTTTATAAAAAATTATTGATTTCTAATATATTCAAGTTTTTATTCCCTGAACATCTATTCCAAATTCTTACTACTATCATGCCTTCTACTATCGCTTTTTTTAAAATTCGAAATCCATTTTCAAGTAAATGAATACAGAAAATAACAAAGCTAAACAAATAATAATTGTTTGAATTTCCACGCAAAATATAAAACAATTGAGTTTGTATGAATGTATGAAAGTAAAAGAATTATTGAATGATATAAGCTGCCAGTGGCAATAAAAACTTGGACTATAAAATACGTAGTTTTTTATTGAATTGATTGTCATCCACGCTTATTTTCAAATATTGATTACGAAAATTATTTTAAACATACTTACATATTAAGTGTTAAGAAACATAAATTTATGTGATTCCAATTAATAGTAGCAGACTCTATTAAGAAGTCAAATAAGAGTGTGTACAGTTGCCAGACGTCCCGAGTTTTGTGGGACGCCCGCTTTTTAAAATAAAATAATTTTTTTCGTGCAGGACATACATTAAGGAGCATAAAAAATAGGCGATTGTTTAGTATATTTTGATAGCTAAATCGTTTTTAGTTTGTGTTTTAATGAAGAACACGCTGGGGACGATTTATGTTCTAACCAGACTTTGCATCCTGTTACTATGCAAAACAAACTTAAGATTAGCGAACAGACCAAACGTACCATTTGTTCCGCGAAACCTTCCCCAGGCTCGTCCCATAGAAGATTTTTGGGCTCTTTCATCTCGATAAATTTACGATGGACGATGGGAAACCCAAAATGAGAAGAAACTTCGACGCAGAATATACAGGATAGTCCGAGAAATGGATGTAAATGTCGTCAAAAACCTAATGCTAGGTATCCGCAGAAAGTTGCGCCTTGTGGAATAAAACGGCCCTCTTTATTTAAATTAAGTTCATAATTTTATTGCTTATGAAACAGTTATTTATTAATTATTATAAAACTTTAAGTAAATGCATTTTTTTACAAAAATAAAATTTTGAAATTTGTAACAAAATTTATGGGCCATAAGATACGTTATTGAAATACTCGTAAACTATACATTTTTTATATTGTAAAATAAATAATCTGGCAACGCTGATGCAGTTACTACCTGGATGGGTTACCGCGTGGGAACATGGTGCGCGATTAGTCAGTTTCATACTCGTATGACCATGGAAGATATGTAGTCATAATATTCCAGTGTTCAAAATATTTTCTGGGAATAAAATGTTAGATAAGCAGTATTGTTGTATATATTTTGATTTGACTGAGATTAAATTCAACAACTACGCATATTGTTACAAATTCTCTATTTGATACCAAGGTATTTACATTTTGATAAGACATGCATGTGCATAACAATAATAATAATATTAAATATGTTTTCTACGAATAAATCTCTATTTACCTAATTATTAAATTACATAATTCAATTAATTTAAGTTCTAGGACTTGTGACCAGTTGTGTAGCTTATAGTTAATTTCTTAACTACAGGTTAACAAAAAAAATGCGTATCTAAATTTTGACAGTAATATTTAATAACTCAATTGACATTTTGTTTCGAAACAATATTGTCAATTTAACCAACGGTTAACAATTTAACTATAAGCTATGCAACTGGCCATTAAAGTTTTACTTTTTGTTTTTTAAATCGTACAAAAAAACGCTGCTTTAGAAATCAGTATGAATTTGACAAATTATAATTTTTATCAGTAATTTAAGGAAATTTTAATAGAACAAAATATACACAATAGAAGATTAATTATTTATAGGAAAATTCCTCAAGATACAAAAAATGTTCATAGTTCAACTCAACAAAAGAAAATTTCACTATTATCTCAAAATTTTGATGAAAACAAGTGAAACGTTTTAGATACAATGTTTTGCATATCACACAAAGTAAATAAGTACCTACTCGTATGAGTACAAAATATTATGACGTTCATGTTGTACGATAATCATATGAGCAAATATTTAACCTATCAATTATTTGCTGTTCTGTTTAGCCGTCACATGATAACGATACAAAACCATGTGCGATTATTATAATGGTCTAATCATAGCTATCTATAATAAGAAGGCCAAACTGACACTTTGTCATTGAGATGAGATTTCAACTTAGTACGAATAATTTAAGATAATACTGATACTTATTGCTTTGATTTAGTAATGGGTTATTTGGAAAGCCATTAATACTTATGAAAATAATTTAAAAAATTACATTTACAAATAACTTTTCAAAAGAAAGTGAGTCATGTAAATACAATGTCATCTTTGTTTATAATCTTTTAACATACGATGGAATCCGTGATACATTAACCTGAACGAAATATTCATTACAATGCCAAAACAAAGTCAATCCTCTTTATTTTTCCGTTTTGTTTTCAAATCTTGAACAACAAATAACATCTTATCCATTTCCTAGAAATTTCCATTTTTAATTGCTGGGAGTCTTGAACTGGTGAAAAATCTGGCGAATTTCCAACTCATTAAGAGAGAAAAAGGAAATGAAGTTGATGATTAAACATCTTGAGATGGTGCAGCACCTGCGCACGCGCATTGCGTTGACCCCGCGACAGAAATAACCCCAGGAAAGCATGTGCTCTCTAGACACAATAAAACACAAGTTTTTGAATTTGTAGGAGCAGAGGCAGAGAAGCTTTTAGAACATATAAAAGACGCTGAGTGATATGCCTTATTTCATTTTCAATTTTATATGGTTTAGAACAAAGTACAGATAAAAGCAAATATTTCTTCAGGATATATTTTTAAAATATAGCGAATTGAAGAATGTAAACAAAGTGGTTCAAACACTACATAGAGAGATATATAGGGTGTTTCAAAGAAAATATAAAAAAAATTAACGTCATATAGTACTAACAAAAAACCAAAAATTAAAAAAAAACTGACAAAGATAGTGATTGAACAAAATTTTATCTATGTCAGCAAATAGACTATAACAGAAAACAATTAAATTTTATATGAAACATTTTTCTCAATTTCTGATAATTACGAAGTTATTTGAAAATTAAATATTGGCCAAGGTCGCCAGAGCATTTAATTTAGTGCATTTTTTTGATTTAAAAATAAATAAATAAAAGCATATCTAAGATGACCTATGAAAGGTAAACAAAAAGACTTATTTAATTTTTCACTGCCTTCTATCTCAGAAACTATTGATGATTGGAGTTATATGTTGATTAATATTTTTTTGTTCAGTACTTATATTTACCAAAATAGCTTACTATTTAAATAATTAGGGGGCACATAGGTACCTGCACTGCATGATTTTATATTGAATGCTAATGTACCATTATTTGTGCCTCTCTGTTTAAATAAAGACATGCATTAGATGAATTTCCTGCCTACTCTGTATAGTAAAATAATCTTACTTTTCCTTTAACATAAATGCTATTTTTTTTGTTTGAAATAATTTCTTATGGGAATGAAAACTGCAGTTCCAAAAATTATTTCAAACAAAAACAGCATTTATGTTAAATGGACAGGAAGATTATTTTACTATAAAAAGTAGGAAAATCCATTTAATGCATGTCTTCATTTCAATAGAGCGGCGCCCTTTTATATATGTTAGTTTTGATCATGCCAGTATCTCTATGCAAAAGGACAAAAATTAGATATAAACAAAAACAAGTTGAAAAATAATAAAGAGAATTAATTGTCACGATTAATTTATTAATCCCATCTGTTTTTACAAATTGTACTGGCAAACACCACTATATATATAGTCCGGTTAGAGGTATAGTGCACTAACTTTTAGGTTAAAATGTAACTTAACGTAATGATTTTTAACGTTTTGGGCACGGTGTGAAGTTAGTAACCATTAACAACTGGTTTATTAAGGGGATCGCCTACGCTTTTCCAAATGATCTAATAGAGATTCTAATTTTTGCTAATTATACGAAATCTGTTACGAATTTGTAACTTATTCATATTTATTTAAAAAACTTGTTATGTCTATAACTTTTTATTTATACTGTAGCGCTGAAAATACATAAAACACGTCATAGTGTTTTTTTTTTACTAATTATGGATTATGGCTGTATATTTGTATTCATTTGTAATAAAATTTAAATCCTCGCTCTTAGAAAACATAAAATTAGGTATGTTGCATTTTAATAGTATATTATGTGGCAAGTGTGTGAAGCTGAAATTTTTATATGAGGGTGGAAATTGCGACACGAGCCGAAGGCGAGTGTTACAAACCACCCGAATGTAAAATAGGCTTCACACACGTGTTACATACTATACTTTTTCTACGACCTTGCAATAAAATATATTTTTTATAAACTAATAAACACATTTCTCATGAAGTTGTTATTTCTACGGACCATTTATCAACACATGATTTACGTGTACATAAAGATATTCATTGTATGTGTTAAAACTGAACTATTTACTTAACGCACAGTGTATATTTACTTCACGCACAGTGTAAAAAAAATCAAGCTTCACACATAAAAATTGATACGTGAAGTAGGTACTCACTTCACGCATGGGAGTAGAAAAAATATTTTATTGTTTATTCGATAAATCAACTTGAAAATTAATCAAAAATAAACAATTTTAGAGCTTTGCCACAGATATGAGAACAATACTATTGAAAAAATAAAAAGTTACAGACATAATATCAAGTTTTCTTAATAAATATGTTAAAAATAAGTTACAACTTCGTAACAGATTCTGCGTAATTAGTAAAAATGTAGAGCTTCTTTTCGTTCTTTTGGAAGAGCGTAGACGATCCCCTTAAGCACGGGCTAAAGTTAGCTTCCTGTAGTTTTCGTTTCATCAGTCATTGGTATTAACACGGAAAGAAGTTATCATTGTGTTCCTGTATTTCTACCGTCTTAACTGGCAGTCGTAGAAAAAGTATGTGATTCGTTTTTTACACACTCACTAGTCTCGTGTCAAAAAATCCTTGTGACTAAAACAACGTTTTCCGATTATTATTTTCCAAATTTTAAAATATAATTTACCTGTTACGCATATTAGACAACTATTTTTGGACTTATCTAATATATATATTGTCAAAATGTCCATGAAATGTCAATTATAAATCTATTATATCAAGATGGAAATTTGGTGATGTAATAAACATGTACATAATAGGTATATATTCGTGAAAAATTCTAGTCATTTCGTTTATAATTAAAAATTAATTGATAAGTATTAGGCTAATTTATTTTTCATTAATTTAGAATTTTAGAAAAACGATAACGATTTTGTTTTTATGTATTTTTGTATATGCGCTACGCAAAATAATCTAATTCTAATTTGCTATTCAAGTAATGATCTTATCATGTATCTACGTCTCCTACTACTTATATTAATATAAACAAAAAAAATTGCGAAAAATTTACATTTTACTGAGTACCTGCGTCATGTAACTAAAAATAGTTACGAGATAAAAGAACTTCAATACAAAATTAGTTGCTAAAATTATCAAAGGATTTTAAAATATCTTCACGTACGGCATAGCATCTCAACCTATCAACGCGTTTTTACACTTTTCACTTTCTAAACATCAACCAAGTGATCTGAATTAGAATATGTAAGTCAGAAAGCAACAGTTTGGATAGAATGTGACTATGCGAAATTTCGCAGATCGTTAGCTTGGTTAGTTGCTATATACTTACTAGGGCATCAAAAATATTTTAATAAGTTGCTAATAAACATGTAACACTTTTTTGAAGTGATTATCCGTATAGTGTTATACAGTAAATAATAGCAAATACCATCATTTTCGTGTGTAATATGTAAAATAATTATTACCCATTTTACAGTGTGCCACCTCACGGGTTTTTAAAAAGCAGCGAAATAACAAATTAAAAATGATTAATGTTATTATGAACTAATTAAAAATGCTATATATCATGTGTTCTACAAACATAACGGTTTTGCAATAAAATATGTTTTCCTATTTTTATTTTTTTTGGGGATTTTTTAAATTGTGAAGTTGATAACTTAGTCTAAGTGTGTATCTTTCATTTTAGTTGTCATTACCGGTCATTACTCATGGAAACTGCAATTAGATTTTTTATAGTAAAATATTTACATCAAACAGTAAAGCACTTTTTGTAAATTTAAATTCAAAGTATTTATTTGTAAATACATAACATAATAAATATAAATTTTAAATGTGTATTAAAACTGCCAGTGTTACCAACTTTTATATTTTAATATTTCTAATAATTTTGAAGTAAAAGTAAATTAATGCAAAATAGGAAAAATAGTATGAAAAATACGTATTGCAATGTCCATTTGTAATACTCGTATTTTGCATAACTCGTCTATACGGCTCGATTACGCAAACTGTACTCATATTACATTAAGGATTATTGTAATACTTGTCTTTCAATATACTATTAAATTACTATTTATTTTCCCCCCATAAAAATATGACTTTTTGTTAGTTTTTTAAAAGAATATGGGCCCGTATTACGAGTGCACTTTTATAATAAAAGCGTTTTTACGGAGCACATTCTTCATAACAATATAATGTAAAAACGCCTCATAGAAACAGTTTTATTATAAAAGGGTGCTCGTAATACGGTCCAATGATTTTTTGCTACACAGATTTTGACTTTGCTATACAATATAAAAAGACAAATGTTAAAGATTATTAATTTTCATTGGCTGTTTTCATCAGTAAGTGGACATTTTCCAGTAGCACCTTTTTTAAACAGTGTAACCAACCGAACACAAAATTCGTCCGCAAAACTTATTAAAATAAGTTTTTTGAGTTTTCAAAATATACCCTAACTCGCGACAGTCTGTATAGCGTTTATATTTCTATTTTTAATATAGCATTAATTTATTTTCTTCATAGTATGTATACAGGCTGATCATTAAAAAGGGGACCAGAGGCGCTTAATATGGGAAATCAGTTTTTCCTTGCGCAAAACTTCCCAATAATTTCAGAGAAAAATGTTGCAAATAAAAGTTGTAGATACACCTAAATATCTAATCAAAATATATTTTGTAACTTGGAAAACAAAAATTGAAGTTTTATAAATATTGTTCATTGTTTATTATTTGCATATTGATAACCACGGAATGGAACAATATTACAAACAAATGCGTAACTTGATGTAAACAAGTCTATCATGAATAAATTTATTTTTATTACCTGTGAATAATCCTCATTCATATATAAGCCGCATTTTAAATATTATCCTTATATAGATATATATTTTAAATATGAAAAATATTTTGTCGATTTTTTAAATATAAATACACAATATATTGGCGTGGTAATGCTGCTTAAAATTTTGTAAAATTGAACTATGAATCAAAGAATTGGAATTCTTTTCAATAGGTCAATTTTATTGGTTCATTTTGCACGTTTATGAGTTTCAAAAATAGGCGTACCGTAATTTTCCTACCCATATTTTATACGTACAATATAATAAATAGTTTTTTATTTCTTCATAATAAATCATGTATACCTAGTAAGTTTTTTGCAGAAAATGTGACACTGTTTTCTAAGCATAATAAATTAATATAAATAGTACAAAGAATTATATTGTTCTTTTAATACGCATTAAAATGAGTCATGTTATTAAATAGTTTATATCTAAAATTTTGAGATTAAACAAGACAAATAATAGTCCCTATAATTGTTTTGATATTATCTAAAATAAATATTTTTTAAAACCATTCTTAGATATGAACGACGAAGCGTTAGACCTTGTAATTATGAAATTAAATATTGTATGTATCTGAAAAGTTTATTTTTAAAATATTTAATAATGTAACTGTCCGTAAGTAGAACAAACGTCATTTCAATCAATAGCTTAAATTTTTAATTACTTTTTTGTACATAAAACTAATTATAATTTTTATACTTAAGGTTACAGCCTTCCCAAAATAAATTCATGTCGCAAAACATCCACAAAAAGAAATATATTTTTTTTAACAAAAGTGCATCCTTAACTCTCGTTTCTCACACGTGGTCTTTAAGATTCACTTACGTTGCAACCACTTTTTATCACTAAATCACAAACGGGCACTTTTCTAACCTTACTAACAACTGGCAAACTAAAAACAAATGAAAGTAGAAACAACTGCGCGACCGAGTTCCCTCGTGGTCCACTACGCACTAACTCTCCTCAAGGCATACTCTGATCAACATTCGCTGGAGAAGTGACGTTAGCCTAGTGATGTGATACCTGCGATAGGCAGCTTTTACTATCTTAGTAGGCGATGACAAACTAAACAGATGACATTTGCAATAAACATGAAGATCGATTGTCACGAGTGACAATAATTGTTAAGTGATAAATGAAGGGTGATTATTTCTGGAAGGGTAATTTGAAATGAATTAATAAAAGAATGGTTGAAATAATGAATTAATCACCTTATACGATACGAATAAGACAGGATGTCGATACTATAAATATAAAATAATTTTTAATAATTGTATCTAAATTGATAGTAATATGAAAATATTATCTATAGTCAAATTACAGATTTTATCTTTATTAATAACATAAATATTTATCAGTAGGGGAAGATTATGCAATACAATCATTATAGATAATTTAATATATAACTGTGGCA
Organism: Harpalus rufipes; assembly: GCA_951394225.1. Lineage (NCBI taxonomy): Eukaryota > Metazoa > Arthropoda > Insecta > Coleoptera > Carabidae > Harpalus > Harpalus rufipes. The sequence continues at coordinate 14,858,148 of OX596284.1, read as the reverse complement.
TCAAAGTAATATTTTAATCTTAAGATGATGCCTAGTAAAGGTCCCTCTACATCTAGAATATAGAAATACTGACAATACTAAATCATCATTGAATAAAGCTTATGAATTTCCGATATTTGTGAAAAACAAAATGTTGCACTTGATAATGAAACACAAATGTATTATTTTACGGAAATTTTTCTAATAAAATATTAATGTTTAAAATTATTGATCATTAAATGTTTTCTTATTTTTCCATTCTTTTTTCAACATAAGAAACGGAAAATCTAATCAAGGTCATAATAAATTAATGCAAAGATGTGATATTAACATTCTTTTCTGCTTAGACAACTTATTTTTATGTACAACTAAATACGTTGTATTTAATCTTATATTACACTAAAACATGGTAAGTTGAAATAGCACAAAGCGTAGGTGATATCTGTGGTACTTTCTCTACGACAGCTTTGAGAGCCCATGAGGTGACGACGTATGCTAAACGTTCTCAACGGAGGTTGACCTCGATTCCAGAACATAGGACTTTAACAATGTAAAATAATATTTTTGGAATTACCTGCTTTCCTAATTATTTTAGGTAAAAATGCTTCAAATAAAAGTTGTAGAGCTTAAAATTCTATATCTTTTACCTGTCAAGTTAATACATTTTTATTTCGTATTATTTGTAATACTTGTTCAAGTGAACAATTATCTATTAATTTAAATAATGGTATATTAAAAGACAAGTATTACAATGATCCTTATTGTAAAACGAGTATAGTTTGCGTAATCGAGCCGTAGGCGAGTTACGCAAAGTACGAGTATTGCAAATGGACATTGTAATACGTGGTTTTCATACTATTTTTCCTACTTTGCATTAATTTATCCTCTGCTCCATTTAAAGCATTCAGCAGATGGCGTTCGCATCAGCGCGAGTTTTAAGTAGCCGAAATTACATTGGGTAAACTTGTATCTTGGCTCAAATTTCAACCAATCAGAGAAGTCAAAACTATGCTCTATTCTGAATACTGAATGCGTAAGGTGGAACAAGTTATAATTTTATTTTAAAATTATTGCTGAAAGCAATATTAAAATATTAAGGATGGTAACACTGACAGTTTCAATAAACATTTGAAATTTATTTTGATTTTGACAATTACTTACAAGTTAGGTTAGATTTAAAATTTATATTTATTTTATTTTATTGTAGGTTCTACAAATAAATACGTTCAATTTTAATTTCAAAGAATACTTTACTGTTTGATGTAAATATTTTACTATAAAAAACTTAATTTCAGTAATTTTCTATGAGTAATGACGGGTAATGACAACTAAAATGAAAGATATTTATTTGACACTTAGGCTACCAACTTAATAATTTAAAAAATCCCAAAAATATTTGTACAAAATTTTTCATTGTATTACTGTTTTTGACAAAAACAGTTGTACAAAATCCACTTTGTAAACGCGAAATAGGAAAATAATTTTCCACTATAACAGAAATTATAAACAATAATAAAAACACAAGGCTATCGCTATTTTTTGGGGTGATTTTCGATATTTTCACACCTAATATCTGCCGTTATAGAACATGCAAAATTAATTTTGTTTATTGATTCTAATTTGATGCGCTACAACGTTTATTTGAAGCTTTTTTACTTAAAATAATTAGGGAACCAGGAAATTACGAAAGTATAATTTTACATGTTAAAGTCCTAAGTTCTGGTATCGCGGTTAACACCTGTAGATATATAATTATTACTGAAACTGCTAATAGGAGCAAATTGCTTCATTCAGAAATTGGTAATAAGTCGTGATAATATATTTATTTATGTATATTAACATACTGTAACGTGCGCCCCTGACTTAAGAGTATACAAGCGCCGCTACTGGTAGAATATTCCCGAGCGATGGGTTACCAAACCAATATCATACCAAAAGAAAACCAGTTATTTTTATCGTTATTTGTCTAAAGGACCAAGATAAGCTAATGAACGATTTCAATACAATTTTTATCTAAAAATATTCAAAATGTTTTTTTTCAATTTTAACAAGAAAAACTACTTCTGAATTATTTTATCCTACGGGTAATAATTTATTTAATGATATTCTGTATACATATGTATACAGTTATGTAATAAATAAATGTGTCATGAAGAAAAATGTAAAACACTCTAGTTTTTGTAATATAAATATGTGTGGTATGGGTATAATGGTATGTTTCATACATGATTACATTATTTGAATACAATGCAATCATAGTGTTATCTATAGTAAATATTTTTAATGAATACAATCATTTGTTATTTTTTGTTTATCTAAATATTCATAATGTTTTTAAAATATGGAATGAAGTTAGTTCTACAATTTATTTGAAAAACGGCGAAACGCCTCTCATTTACTTTTACACAGAAACCCAAAATATTATTCGCAATAAATAATTATGTAAACACTGGTTTCACAAGGTTCGCACAGGGTTGTACGATCCTATTCGCCATTAAACAGCAAATGGTAATGATAGTATTAAATAAATACCACTCACAAATACTACATAACATAATATTTGCATATAAATAATAAGTAGGCATAATGCTCGTCACGAGGAAGATATGCGCAGAAGAACAAATTGTGTCCTTACCCCTACTCCAAATGGCTATGCACATAATTAGTTTCGAGTAATCATATTTATGTTTACACTCTTCTTAAATTTAATATATTGCACGCTATTGAAACGAAGTTTAATCATTTTACGCCGATCCGTCGAATTATAAGAATTTTACGACGGGGCGACGCGTCGGTATAAGTATTTTATTCACAATAATTATAGAAATATGTCGATTCCTAACCTTTTATAAGTTGGGAAATCTGTCATAACTGTAATAACAATCTCTTGGGTGGGAAATAACAGATTTCACTTCCACGGCTAGAAATGTTTCTGTAGGGTTTGCTTAGCAACAATGAGCTAGTTTACACCCATAGTTTAGGCCGCGTCCTATACCCTATATTCGACGTATACCTTATAGGACGTCATGCTGTAAACACTTAGTAGTCGACCTGACCTAGCTTAGGTCAGGTCTCTTTTTCATGTGACCTGACCCAGTTTAGGCCACGTTTTAAACTGCGTGTAAACGCCTTAGTGACCTAAAGTGTTTGATAAAAACTCTGTAGGTGGCGGTTGATCCGTATTGTGATTTTGTTGACATCATATTTTGTAGGTTGTGTAAGTTAAATTAATTGAATTATTACGGAAAAAACTCATGTTCCGAAGCTGAATCTCCTGATCCTTGTGAAGTTCACAATGATGCAAACGAAAAAAGTCAATAAGAGCACGTATTTCACTAGTGACAGCGTAAACATACCAATAAAAAGAAATTAAAGATTGAATGATATTTGGTGATGCTGACATAACCTAAAATACTTTTATCAATCTGGGATATGAAACTGCAGTTTAAAAAAATTAAGTGCGATTGTATTTCAACAGATGGCATTGACTCGAGGACTATATTACACCTATATTAGACCTAAACTTATCATTAGTCCCCATGGTGTAAACGATTTGTAGAAGACCTATTATAGGACAAGGTATAAGCCAGGTCGCATGAATAGGATTGGGTGTAAACTAGCTCATTGTCATAGATCCCTATAATAAAGTAGGCTAAACAAATGTTAATAGAATTGTAACAAATATTAATAAAATTAAAGGTTATCTCATTGATTTATTTTGAAAATTATTGATATAAAAAGAGAATGATTAGTATATCTTGTATAGTATATCTATCTCGGTGGAGTTCCATCACAGCTGCGCTGTATCTCACCTCATATGGAATATACTGTTCCATATGCCCTTCGCAATATGCTTATTGTTGTTTGCAGTAAAAAAATTCTAATACACCCCTCAAGTATATTGGCTCGTATATTAGACGTTTGATTTCATTCTAGCAAATATTGAAACACCCGCATTTGTTTACTTTTAGTCTCCTTGTGATTCAGAACGCGATTTGAATTAGAATGTAATTATACACTTCCGTGTTGTTGTCTTTGATGTGTGTGTGGTATGGTAGCTTTATAACTTCTCTTGTTTCTGTCAATGTCTTTGTCATTCTTGTGACTTGTGTAATCTACAGGAGATATCCTCGTTTTACGTGCGCTGTATGATGTATGCTTTATTAACTAGAAAATGGACGCAGAATGTCTTACTCATCGTTACGTACATCATAAATGTCTTCGTGGGAGACATTAGACATTTTTCTAAGACATTTATGCAAATGAATTATTTATAATGTTTAATAATCAATAACAATGGTATTATCAATTTGAAATAACTTAGTTAATTAATTTTTCGCGTCGTGTTCCAAACTTCCTTCTCACAAAATTTTTCTACAAATATTTTGCCGATTGACATTAAAAGTGGGATTTTCTTGATGACTTGATGTCAATAACTGCCAAAATAGGTATTAAAATAATTTGTGAATTTATATTAATAGAGTAGTTGCAGGATTTTCGTTTTTATAAAATAGCATTATATTCTCGTATTTTTTGCTTATTTAAACATTATTTATTGGAAAAAAAATATAATAATTCCTATAAAAAATGAATTAGTAATTGTTATAAAACGTGCATATATATCATGTGATTAAAAACAGAGTGTGACGTCAAAAGGCACTCGCGGCAGCGCATCCAATGTGAAACACAAAAACACATTACAAGTTATGTTTACGAACGACGGAGATAGAGACACGCGATTGCACGCGATGAACAAGAAAGATTACTTGTGTTCAGGTTTTTCTATAACTGTTATTTGAAGTATTTTTCTCTAAAATAACCCATAAACGATTGACAGAGTTAAAACACTGTTAGTCATCTCTTAATCACTATTCATACTACAACACAATGTGTTCAACAAGGCACTAAACACAGATTTACAGCTTCGGCAGCATTCATTGCCTCGGCAGCCTTTGCTGCAAATCTGGGTGTCTATTTAAACAAATAACTATTTTTCATTTAAATTTGTATTTATAATAATTTTCTAACATATATCACAAATGTCGATTTGTTGTTTCATTAGTCATTACAAAGGTAACTAATTCACTTTTAACACTAGTGTTAAAAGTAACAATGATCCGTCACTTTTTAACACTGGTGTCATAAAATGATACTTTTTAACCATAAAAACAAATATTAACTTGTAATTGATTTGTAAAAAAAATAAGTTTGACTATTTTTAAGTCCCCCAGTAATTAGTTTGATAGCTTTGATAGTTTTGAAGTCACCGGAAATTAATTTGACAGCTTAGACAGTATTTCAAAAGGAGATTTGAACAACTTTGAAAATAAATTTTTGATTTACATACGGATATCTATCTAAACAGACTTTATATTGTAAATGTGGGTAGAAATTGTCCACACTAACATTTATCTGTTTGTCGTGAAAATCACCACACCTAAATTAAGCCAATATTCCTCTTGCAAAATCAAGATTTATTATCTGAACTGATTATCATGAGATATAAGCATTCTTGTGTTTAAAAATAGCTCCATTACTGGGCGATTCAAGTAGAATTATGCTAATCGTGCGCAAGACACTAGATTGGAAACTGGAGCTGAAAAACACTCCACTCGTCCATTCATAACGTAGCGATGTAGCGAATCTCAAGGCCTTCGGGATCTATAAGAGGAAGGAAGAAGTAGTTGGAAGTGGAAGAAATGTTGATGGCCTTCTCACAGGTTTTTGAGACATTTCAAGAAAAAAATTCCGCGAAAAATATATTTTTAAGACCTAATAATGTTTCCAGTAAATATATTTAGAAAATAAATAATATTTACCGGTTTCAAGATATTAAGCCTTTGTTCACATATACAAAAGTAGGCTGGTAACTAAGTAATAAATGTATCTGTATGGTAATATTATTTATTAACAATCATTATAGTAATATGTCGATAAATATACTATAATGAATACGTGACTTTTTGAGCGCTCAAAACGCCGATTTGATGAGTTATCCGCCCTATATTGTCCTGATTTGACACCCAATGACTTCTTTTTATTCCCGAACATCAAAAACAAATTTTGAAGTCAAGGTTTTTCGACATTTGAAGAAGCGGTGCGTTCAAAATGCATGTTTTGGAGATACCTCCATCGAATTGGAAAAAAAGGTTCGAAAATAGGTTTACACGTATACAAAAGTGTATTGATCTTCATGGAGAATATTTTGAAAAACAATAAATCCATTTTCGATGATAAATATTTGTTTTTGTTCTCTAATCCTGAAATATAAAAGGCAATTCTCGTATCGTTCTTAACACGGTTTACTTTATTTTAAAATAATAAATATGAGGAATAAAGCACGTCATTTGAATAACTGTTCCGTTTATGAAACATAACAAGCCTTAGATGTCTTAAAATCCTCACTCTACGAGCTCGAATTTCAAAACGACATCTGCGGCAGTTATGATACTCATAATAATCTTAGGTATTTTAATAGCTATTGCATACCTCTAAATTGTTATTAGATAGCTTACAAATACATTTATTTGATTTGTAAACTGCTATATTTCGTTTCAAAATAAGTAGGAGTAATAAATCAAAATTTCCAAGAAACATATTGGATTTTTATCAAGGATCCGGACAACAAATCCATCAAAAAATTAAATATAACTAAACAATATAAAGACCTCATTAAACGATAATTCCTTTCGAAGAGTTACATAAGCGTACATAGTAGTCTTCAGAGGGATATGTTTATGTACTCGTACGAGGGCCGTCCTAAAATTAAATATACAAAGGAACTGGTGGCCTGGGGAAATTTTGTTTAGGAAAGTTGGCACCACTGTCGTGTAGAGGGACCCTTCTCTTTCAAACGAGAGTGTTTCAGCAGCTCTCTAGGGCGAATAGTTTGGCAATAGCATCATCCATTTGCGATGAAATTTCTTCTTCATTTTTCCGCCAAATGCGAAATTCGCTATATCATACGTTTTCTGCATGGGTCTACGTCGCAGAGCGATTCAAAACCGAATGCAGGGAACGATAACAGATGTCCTCACAGCCTCAAACAACGCGAATCACTAAAGATTTTGGATGGAATAGTGAACCATCAACTCACACAACCCTGATACGGTACCATCTGATTTTCATCTCTTACTTCATTTTCATAAGAATCTGATAGGAAAAAAAATAAAAGATGAAGATAAAGTAAAAGAGGACGTGGAACGTTGAATAAGAGAGCAGGTGGTAACCTTGTTCGACACTATCATCAAAAATCTCGTGCCCCGCCTAAGGAAGGTGAATGAAAATAACGGGGACTATGTAGAAAAATAGTTCAGCTGTATTGTACCCTCATTTTTGAATTTTTTTTTTAAATATTTGATAGCCTATATATATAGGTGTAATCCAACCTGTGCAACAAAATTTAAGGGTGTATAGTATTGGACGCACTGATCATGAATCAAAAAGAATTTTGTTGAAATTCGCAAATTAAAAAATGGGTCCAAGCAAATGAACAGTTCTGGGCCACTGGGTTGATAGCAATTTTTAATATTACAATATTTGCTAGAAACATTAGATAATTAATAAGTACCTAATAGAAGACTGAATAGGTATTGTGTAATACACAAATTAATGAAATATTTTTTCTATCAATAAGTTATTGGCCGTGCTGCATTGTGTATTGCTGTGAATGGTGACAACTTTGAACAATTTTTAAGTTAAAAATTTCGCATTTTTTTCCTGTTTTTCTAAATTATGTGACATTCTGTAAGTACCTACAAATATCATTTTTTCCTGTTTGTAAAATTATTATTACATTAATGTAATTATGATTAATTACGCTAATAAATACTGCATAACTGGTTTTTAACTTTTTTTGTATTTAAATGTGACAAGCAGTGGTACCCAAAATGATATTGTTTTGCAAACTACTGTTTTTTACGAATTTCGACAAAATTCGTTTTGATTCATGATCAGTGCGTCCAATACTATATACATCCTTAATTTTTGTTACACAGGTTGGATATATCTCTAATTTTAGGACGACTCTCGTATTTATATTATCCCCAAATAAAAGATCTTTACAAAAATTTGTATTCATTTCAATGTAAGGTGACTTCAGCTGATCTCGAAAAATAATCGAAAACTGAAACGGTCGATCTCTGTCGCTTTAGTAAACAATTTTTGACGCCCACTGGAATATCTTTGACGGACTGATATATTACTTCCGCTTATTTTGAAACAAGTATAAATAATTCCTTCAACAATAATACACTTCACCATTCTTTCCGTCTACTTCTAAAAAGCGCACAAGCTGAATGCTTTCAAAATAATTATGAATTGCAGCATCAATCTCTTCTCCAGACGAAGTGTTCCAGTTATTATTATTTTAGTATAAAAAATAGTCAAAAGTCACGTATTGCTAAATGCTAAACCAGGTGAGCATAGCATATTATGTTCTGTTACTTTTTTCGTCAAAACGGAAAAAAATGTTCTTTGGTTGATTTCACATATTTTCACACACAATTAAGTTCTAATTAATTTAAATATCGTTTTAATTAAAATGTATCAGTAACAAAATCACCATAAACGTCCCAGTATCAGCTACTTGGATCACGATTTTACGCTAGTCCCCGATACTTCGCGAAACGAAAGTAAATGACCCCGACCCATGACCTGAACCCAGCCAGTTGACCTGATATGCAAACACGTGGAATATCGCATAAAGTTTCGATGTCGCTCATTCCTTGTGGATGGTTAGTTTGTATAGGTGATTTGTTCATAACGAAACAAGGGCAATGTCAAACCAAACATGCGAGAATGTTATTAACGACGTTGGGGTGGAGTTTTTGTAGAATAGGAAAAAGTTCGCAATGTTAATGTTGAGGAATGAAAACGGACTGAAAAATATGATGTTTGGTGTACAATAATAATTTGTGTGTGCTATATTAACATGATTCATGGCCGTGCGTATAGCGTTATTTTCTGAGTGTCAGTAACTTATTTGTCACATGTTTGGTTAACATTTGTTAACATTTTTGAATTTTGAATGCTTTAGACCGTTTTCACACAACCGACAAACCCGAAGCCGGTATCGGTGCCGTTCCGAATGGCGTTTTTAACACACACCGGCATTTACGGTACAGTTACTTTTTCAACTAGCATGTTTTTGGTCCTGGTGGAAGATATAGGAGTCCCGTTCTCAACAGTCATTCGGGCCTATTCTATAATTCAGTGGTTAATTTTTAACAACTGGTTAAATTTTTTAACCAATCGACTACGTTGATATACTCGTACAGAAAAAAAATGGATTTTTAGTTGTCAAATCAATAGCTATTGGATATTTTTTTAACTAGTTGTTAATAATTAACCACTGAGTTAAATAATAGAACTGATTGTCTCCTTGTGCTATTGTATCTTAGAAAAAAATACTTTTTACGAGTTCAATTAAAGTAACATTAATTAACGTCATCCGATTTCTCGAGTTCAATACCGACAGAATATCCCGAGCCCGTCTGCCGTACCAGCAACTTGGCCGGATCGGGCAATGTGTGAAAATGCTTATTCGCCAGCACCGGCATCGGTTTTCCCGGTGTATGTGAGAACGGCCTTACATACTACATAATATTTTTTACTTGAAATCGTTGTACGTAAATTGATTAAAAATATGTGCAAGAAGTAAGAATCAATGAAGAAGTTTGATAAAAAAACACAATTTTGAGTGTTTTTTACAATAACTTCAATGTCCGGGATTGGCAATAGCAATATTGGGTATCTGACTGACATGTAAGCATAACCTAAAAAAATAAATATTCCTTTAATTTTCACAATTTTTCAATTTCAAATAAAATTATGTACCTCGGCACTGAAATCCCCTTAAGTCAGTGAATTTTCCACATGACTTTAATACCAGTCTTAGATGAGTATACCCTACTATTTAAAGCATTGAATGCTCGTTTGACAACATGATACTTCTTGGTTATATTGAAATTCAAATCTATGTCGTATTTTTGACAAGTTAATTTACTAAATAACAATAGCAATAAAATTTGAACATTTTAGAATGTAACATAACATCCTAGCACGGATTACGCAAAGATGTTATTGTCAAACATTGTACAATACAATCATTAACAATAAAGTTAAGAAACGGAAATTGTTCTCATTTTATTTCTCTTGTACTTGAATTTATAAAGAAGATAATAATATCGTTTGTGCAACGAATTAAACTTTAATCTATAATAAAATAAATGTGTAAAAATTGGAAATAATGGTTGATAAGTATTCTCGAGATAAAAATGTCTAAGTGACTAATATAATATGATAACACTATAATCGAGCATAGATGTTATCAACATACTGTTTATGTTATCACATAAATTCTCCATTTACTTTTCTATGATTATATTTGATATAATAGACTCTTGATAATAACTACAATTGTGTATTGTTCATAAAAAGTTATAGACAAGAAAATTGTCTTGGTTTAATATTATAATTTACTGGAAAAATAATAATTAAACCATACTCAGCAATAAGCTGAATGAGGACAATGACTAGTTTAATTTCTTTTTATAATTATATAATCGTTTTCCATTAATTCATATTCATAATTATGAAAATATGATAATAAATTATCAGCATATGTCTGAGAATTATTATTATACATTTATAGTTTAAGGTCGTAAATTTTGTGTTCCTATTCGTATGCATGCATAGTACAATAATAGTAGGTGTCTACTGTTAGAAGTCCAAGAAGCCAAATCTAGAGAATAAGCAAGATGGGAAAGCAATTAGGTCTTCACAGTTTTGCCATAAACACAGAATATGTATGCAGGCGTACAAAAAGATGATCAAAATTAAAAAGTTAATCTAATAAAGCTAAAATTTCCTACATAAGAAAAAAATAAGTCATATGCCATTGCAGTAAACTTATTTTTATAAATGTATTTAGATCATAAAAGTAAATGTTGAATTATGTAATAATTTTATAATTATAAAATAAATAAAGTATGACATTTAAGTTGTAAACATTGAATTAATTCTCTAATTAAGTATAATTAAACATACAATTAAACTTGAGTTATATAATGAAAATATGTGTTATTCAATTAATTACTCGATAAAGGTACAATAATTAATTTAATATTTCCCAACATCCCACGATTTTTTATATAAAATCTTTTTTCTTGAAACGTCATCCAAGTGGCGAAGTGGCGCATCTTTTGTGACTTGATTCGCAAGGTTGAAGTCTTATGTCTACGCCACCGTAGTAGAAGTAGCTAATTTTTACGCCGCCTGCATAGAAATAAAATAAATAAATATCCATAGAAAACTATATAGAATCATTGAATAAGAAGTAACTTACACAATAGAAACCTGTAATATCCCCCTAAGTTGTACTATACACTAGATAACCTAAGAATAAAGTTACTAAAATCCATCAACAGCGGTCAAATTTAAATTGATAACATATCAATTGAAATATAAACATAATTTACTTTTAACAAAATAACATTAAACAATAGCAGACACAAATTACAATTACAAAGACGGTAATGAATATAAGACTATTTAGAATTAAAGTAATAAGAAAAGTTTATATTGTTTTGTAGTGATTCCTCGGCATATCCTTCAGTCACACTGTTGGATTTCCATCCGATTGAATAACTTCAGGGGGTGTACATTATAAAACTTCAAATTCAAGGAGGATATAAAATTACACAATTTTTATTTAAACGTCAAAACGTGAAAATTTTCACTTCAATGTTTATAACAAAAAGTATTCGTAGAAATAGCGCAATTAAAATCCGCAAATGTACTTTACGTAAAATGTTTTTAATTATTGTAACGTCAAGTAATAAATACAGGGTGTTATGACGCGGGTCATAGTACTTTAATGTGTATAATCATACTTTCGTAATTTCCTGTTTTCTAATTAGTTTAGGTAAAAAAAAATCTGAATCAATAAGCACAATTTATTTTGAATTCTTTTTAAATTAAGTATGACAATGTCGTAAATTACCTCAAAAATAGCGATAGTCATCAATTGAAACTAAAAATTAACAAATGTTAGCGATTTATCTCTCAAGTTAGGTTAATTTATTTTTATTATTATTTGTAATTTCTGTTAAAATAAAAAATATTTATACCTCTTACAAAAAATACCTAATAAAAATATATTAACCTAACTTGACAAGTAAAACGTCAAGCATTTGTTAATTGTTAATTTCAATTCCATGTCTATCGGTATTTGACATTTTCATACCTAATTTCTGCCGTTACAAAGCATGTAAAATTAATTTTGGTAATTGATTCAGATGTAGAATTTTAAGCTGTAACTTTTATTAAGCATTTTGCCAAAAATAATTACGCAAGCAGGAATTTACGAAAATATGATTTTACATGTTAAAGTCTTATGTCGTGGTCAACTTCCTGTATATTATTATTATAAACCTTTATTCCCATTCACATGTACAGTAGATAATATAGTATTTTGAGAACATAACATGCATATATAATGTGTAAATAATAGTAAATTAAATTATAAATAAAAAAAATCATTTGGAACGGTTGCCCAACTGGACGAAGGTCTCCCCAAGTAGTTTCCACTCTTCTCTGTTTCTAACTTTTGTGGGCCAATTTATCCCTGATATCTCCTTGAAATCTTCGTTCCGTCTCTTTCTTGGTCTTCCTCTATCTCTCTACTGGTCTAATGGTATCCAGTCTGTAATTTCCCTGGTCCAACCAATGTTTTTCCTCATTATATGCCCGGCCCAGTTCCACTTGAGGCATTTGATTGTTGTGGAAATATCAGCTATTTTCGTTTTTGCTTTCATTTCTTGTAAAGAAACTTTATCTCTCTATGTTATTCCTAGTATGATTCTCTCCATTTTATTTTGCTAAATTCTAATTTTTCTTAAATAAAAATCAGTTATGGCCCAAATTTGTGACTCATAAGTTATAACTGGGCTAATAATATACAAGTCAATAATTCTTCTTTTAGATACTAGTTTTTTGTTCGTAAATATATTTTTGAGTGTCCAGAATATTATCCAGGCGAGAATTGTTCTTCTTGTTATTTCTTTTTGTAGTCCGTATATATATTTTTTAAATATCTACGTTTGAAGAAAAAATATAATGTGTTATTCGGAGTAAAAGTATCTTGTGTGCCTCGCATACAACTTCCACGCTCGCCACCTAAAGTATTACTTTTATTACCAATAATACAATATACTATATTACTCATAAAAGAAATATTAATTAATTTTTATCTTATAAAGTTTTTAAATAAATAAATATATCAACACGACTTATTACCCATTTCTGGATGTGTCAATCTGCTTTTATGTATTTGTAAATTTTGGTGATAACATATCTGCACCATTTAGGCTCTTTTACCAGGTGTCACCTCACAAGTAATCTAAACTGTTGAGAGAACATCAACCAAAATTTAAAGGCATATAAAAGGAAAAATCCTATCCTAGTAGTTCTTGTAAGTACATATATTAAAAAAATATGTGTATTGTTTTTTTTTTCTTGGCCCTTGAATGACTAGAAATAAGCCGCCCACTCGTTTTGGACGGCGTCCACAGTTTTCGATTCCAAGAAGGCGGCGACCGTCCAGTGTCGTCAATTGTTTTATTTTTAATGTAATCGTCAGTCATGACCTGGGTCGCTCATTGAGTGGTTCATTGTACAGGTTTGCGGTCCCCTTCAATGGAATTAATTACGCAGAGGAGGCTTCGAAAAATTTCAACATTAAGTTCGCAAGTTTTACTGATAGGTATTTTTATATTTTTTTAGAAAAACAAAGACGTGTTTTTAATTTAGAAATAACAGAAAAATAATATTCTTTGTCAAGTCAAAGTCAGTAATACAAAACATTGATTTATGATTAATAAAATATGAATATACGGCGGCTTCTTTCCTCGTTAAGATAAAGTACATTGTTGCAAAATTATACACACATTATTGAATTTATTGTGCAGTTTTAAAGATTGTAAATCAATATTCATTCATGGTATTCAATATCTAATGAACAGGTTTCTAATATCAACAAAATTGTAATTAAGTAGATAATAGATAATTTGTATTTAAGAGTACAATATGACCTACACAAATACGACAGTTATGTGAATTTATCAATTATGTTTGTAATTGCAGTTGAATAATTAATAGTAATATATTCTATATGAAGCAAGGGAGAGAAAATGCATCTATTTTTGGCAAACATTATTTGAATTTGTATTTGTTACTTGTCGCACATTAAATCTTTTTTTAAATATTGGAGACGGTTTCCTGTCAAAGAGCTATGTTGAAACCAATGATTTGTTACAAGAGTATCGTGAAGATGTGGAAGCCATTCCGCTATACAATGCAGAGCAGGCAATGTTCTACACGGCTCTATATATCGCTGGCGATAAACAGTCGCGATATCGCTTTACATAAAAAAAGTGTTTTTAAATCAGCCGTTTTTACACGTCCGCGATACAATACACAGTAACACCGACGCTATATCGCGTGTGCACGTAATATGTTCTATGGATATCGCACCATATTCTATTGGCGCGATTCTAGAGACCAATACAAGTTTATGAATGTTTTCACACGACATTAGTTGTTCAATTAAACAAAGCACCTACACATATGAACCCATTGATCTAATTGAATTAATAGAACAAAGACCTTGCATCTGAGATAAATCTAGTCTAGAAGATTATAAGAGTCAAAAAAGGAAGTACAATATACATAACTACATATCTTGCGCGTAACAGTGGATGGATCCAAAAGCGTCAATTTTTTTCTAGGATTTTTCCTTTCTTTAATTTTTCTTCTATTTAAAATTGTTCTCGTGTCTTCTTTCCATGTTTGTTCACAACATAGTGAAGCACAGCAGCGTATTTTCACTTAATTCGCAGAATTTTATGGTAGATAATTATCGTTGTGTCAAAATATATTTACCATTTATCGTTGGCTATATATGGTATCAATATAGCGCCGTATGAAAACGTCCCAGTCCCCAGCGCAATGCAGAGTCTACTATTATTGTGGTAGCTCTGAGACACTCTTGTCATTTATCTTAGAGCTTGTATATTTCTCTAAATATAACAACAATAACCTAACTTAACGCAAAAAAGTCACGTTGGAAAACTCGAGCGGAGGTTGGTGAGGAAGTTGATATGGCAGATGAGAAGAAAACGAAAAGAATTAGTTATTTGTTGATATTGCAGTAACTTTCTGAAACAAAATTCAAAATGGTGTTCCAGTTTAAAAATAAAATATATGTATCTAAATTTTTTTTAAATCGATTCACTTTCTCCGATAACTGTGTAGGTACGTTAATGTTTCTTATTCTTAAAATCCGTCTAAATACCCCCCTGCATCATTTATTAGCCATGAACCCACACAAATGAATAGCAATAGCGTGAGACATATCATCATCACCATATCACGTTCGAATTTAGCATATTAGATAAAAGTTGAACTCTTAGGTGTCATAAAGCAAGAAAATCGCCTGCCGTAAGTACGACGCTTAGAAACCTTACAACGCAGGGCAGGGACGAATATAAGTTTTTATTCGAGGAGCCAGTGTAATGATAATGAAATGTTCATTACGAGTTCGGTTTGGCAACGCTGCAATACTCTGACGTGAGTAACGCGTTGGCGATGGTGTCGTAGATGAGGACGTCGTTTCCTAGCCAGTAGACCCCAACAAGTTGGACCTCGAGTTGGACAGACGATGATATTTTTGATACCGTTGTTTTTCTCAAGCTTTACAGGATATGCAAGCCCAAAATAGTTCGGCTGGTTTACATTTTCAACAAATAAATTATAAAACATAACAAAATGGTGAGATTTGTTTACAAATTTCTTTCAACTCCTTTAAAATATACATTTTAAACTTAAAGGATTCAAGTATTCTCTCGTGCATATTCTTCTGTTACAGTATTGTCTCATGTGTCTTTTAAAGTAGGTTTTACTTTACGTCATAGAGGTAGGAATAATATTGAGGGAGTATTTGCATTCCAGTGATGCCGCTTCCCCCTCTATAATGTGTCCCATGTCAGATTGAAATTACGAGGTTATTGCTATCAATTGTGCATTGCATGTTTTTGAATGTGTAGGTACTTGCGTTGGAGAAATGTTTACCGTTTGCGACTTTTTAATATATATCGCGTGTTTTTTATTAGTTTTTCTTTAGATGTTTCGCGAATCCCCACTACAATGTGTACTACCACAGTACCTGCGTCCGTCCCCACCGGGTTACATCCCCCTTGCCAACAGTTGAAGTTTATGCTCTCTCCATATTATTCCTACCTCCATGCTTTACACACTGAATTTTTGCAAAAAAAAAATATATTATGTCAGAAGTAAAGGGTCCCAGTAGCAGATAAAAGATACTAGAAGAGACCCCTTTAAATGCCGGTCGAACCATTATCAGCTGTCATTTGGCCCACAGTTTTTTTTAAGTGTTAAGTCCATATTTAAAGTAGTCGAAATTGTTTTCAGAAATTTCTTACCATTTGTATAGATTTTATAATTTGTTAAAAATGTAAAAAATGATTATTATTAAGTATAATCATCCCCAACGGTGTCACCCAACTTAAAACCGATTGAGCAAGTGAGGGATATTATTGAAAGAAAGAAGAAAATGTACCATTAAAATAAAAATAAAATATAGGTATTATAAGAATTGCAGGATATAGCGCTATCGGTGATAGTTGTAAACAATTTAGTTCTTACTTTAATCTCTAAGAAGCGCATAAAGGTCCAACATCATTTGAATTACAACGAAATTAAAAAAAAAAATTAGTAACCACACACATTTGGAAAACAAGAGCAAAAATACATAATTTTATTCAATCTATAAAAAAAAACTTGTCCATGATTAAAAGACCATTGTCAATATTATTTTGGTAAGGAAATGGGCTACTTGCGGGGTATTGAAAATCCGATTTCTATCACTATATTCCTAATGTTATGTTGAAAACGTACATAAAAATATAAATCTTATTTTTATTTTTTGTTTTTAATTGTTTGTAAATTAAAGAATATTTTTTGTGACGTCATTATTTTGAACTGGAGAAAGGGGGGCATATTTAAGAATGCAACCTGTAGGTAGCGTGCGAGGAAGCTTTAATTTGAATTTGATTAGTTCATTTATCTCTTTTTCTGTCTCTTGTTTAGTTTATCGTTTACAATTTACGTATAATACATTAACTATTTTAGGAATAAACAGTGGTAGTTATTTGTAATTTAAAATATCGATACCGAAAAGACAAAGTATTAAGCTCGAAACTATTGTCCAAACGTCAAACAGGTGATCTGTCATGTTTAAATTACCCGCACATGCCGTTGCTAAAGAGCCGAAAAGGTTCTATGACTTTACGGCCATTCATTGGTGCGGCGTAATTCTACGTCATACATGGCGGGAATTTAAATTTTCAGATTTCTTTAATTTTTTTCTGGCCAAATAATATAAATTTTGCAAAAAGAAAAATATGGGTAGCAAGTTTTTATCTTCTCTTCAAAAAATATTAAATAAGAAAATGGCACGCAAGTAACCTATTATTATAAGTATATAATTGATAATATTTTCTGATTCACTGATTGTGTTATGATACAAATAAATTAGTTGTCAATGTTAAAATACAATATATTCTCTTTCTACACTTTTAAATATGAACCTTATTATTTCCTGTATTTTTTTCTATTATCTACATTCCACACTTATCTAACATGCAATTTTTCTGTGCAATAAGATATGTAAGAACTGCAATTCAAAGTTCTGTTTAACGACCAAAACCTTTTGGAAACCCATGTAGTAAACGACTTTAAAATAAAGAGATTATAGTTCTTATTTATACCATTTAACGACTTTCAGATTGTATTTTGGTCTAATTCTGTAAACATTTTTACCGTCACTGTCCAAATGGACGCCTGCCAAAAAGTGATGACGTCATTATGTACTATAGCTGCGGCGAATAAATTCTGATTTATTTTCTGATGATAGCAGAAAATAATCGCGTGTCATGGGGAATTACGTTTAGTTTATTTTAAATCAGATTGAGTAGAGAATTAATTTTATTTATACAACAATTTTATCCATTCAGTGGACGTGATTTCGTTAATTATTGTACCTACTTATTTTGCCAGATAAATACATATAGTTTCATTTTAATAAAACTCTCAGTAATTTTGGACAATATATTTATGTAAATGTTTAACCAAAATGGGATTGATTGTGTACTACTATAGGATAAAAAAATTTAAGTCTGTTTCCACAAGAAGATACACACGTCATCAATCATAAGTACAGCAAACGCCAAATGTGATGGCGAGAAGAAGATATGCGCAGAAGATCAAACTGCCACCTTACCCCAACTTCAGATGGCTAAGCACAAATTTTTTTTCGAGTCAGTGGCGTAGGATTGTTAAGTAGTATTTCAATATCCATATACTGGATTGAATTTCTGGTTGGCACTTGGTGAACATATTTTAACAATTGGAATATGGACTTTTGATGTTCTTTAATTCTTTGGGTGAATTACTTTCCGCCTTGGCCATTACATCAATTTAATACACGCCGGTAATTTAAACAAAGAATTAAAGAACATCAAAAGTCCATAAATAATAACAAATTTAATATTGGTTTTGCCGCACATTGTGTAGAACAGACACATACTTTAACGTTCAACGGTAACTTGAAAGTATTGCACGTGCAACAAAGTTTAAAGTTAAACTGGAAAATTTAGAAACTCAAAAAGATAATAATAAGAAAAGACAACATAGTATGTACATATTAAGTTTTCTTTTTTATTGAGTTAATTTATTGTACCTCTTATTTTGTAGAATTCCACTCGTTTCTATGTTAATAAATTAATATTATTATTGTAATTACCATTTATTACGTGTCCATGTTTTATTTTTATTGTTATTAACTTCAATTTTGTTTATTATTTTGAAGTGCAACATTATTCATTTTTATGTTTAAACTCTATTTAAGTTAAATATGGAGCATGCTACTGACATTTTTCGCACCAATCGTGCCTAAGGAAGGCGTGGCCCAGTATGCGCGGGTCTATGCTATCACCCGTGAATTTTGCTGTATATATGGCTCAAATCTCCAGGGGTGGGGGGGATTGTTGATGTAATGTCAAAACTGATAGTATTATAATACAACCTATTTTTGTGTGAATTTTATTATTCATCAAAATTTGAAGTATACATAGTTATTTAGCAATTTTTATTGTCTAAAATGGCCGTTAGTATGAACAAGTGATTAACAGTGATTTGAGAGCATTTGACTAGCATTGTTTTATCTGTCAATCGTGCATGTATTAGTTTAGAGAAAAATACTTCAAGTAATAGTAATAGAAAAAATATTGCACATATCTTTTATTTGAAGTATTTTTCTCTAAAATTGACAGAGATAAAACAATGCTGGTCAAATGCACGTTAATCACTCTTATCCACTTGTTCATACTATCGGCCACTATGTTGCAATAATTGTTGACAATTTTAGAAACACCGTCTTTGCAATAGCATAATGTACAATATAATACCAATAAGTAACGAATCTTCCCACACACAATGAAACACAAATTATCAAAAATGACAAAATGGAAGAAATATTTAAATCATTAAAATATTTGAAAATGACATTCGTTACTGCGATTACACTACCGTTACTATTTCACTTTTCGCTGTTGGTTGGATGTAAATAGCGTATACCCGTATCTAACACGTACGATAATGCGAGAGCGATTAAATGTCTCATAATGCCATATGTGTAAGATAAAGATGCTAGATAAAAGTTTAGTAATTCTTGCAGCTGAAATTGGTGACGTATAAGTTTACATAAATGTTATTATTATAACAATTTCTAACTAAATACATTTAATATTGAATTTAATGTGTCTTATTTATTAATATGGAAAATTGTATGTACTTAAAAGTGTTAATGTACTTTATAATGAAATGAGTAGTATATTTCGATATTCAAGCATTATAGTCTATTTATATCAAAATATCTAATTAATATGGGAACCTACGGTAAAGGTAAATGGAACACAAGTATGTTAAATGGACATATAACGAAGTTATTCCCTTCAATGTTGAGAGCAAAATTGAATTGTTCGAACTATGTGAAAATAACATTATTATAACATCACGACCTAATGCGATTTTAATTTCTTCATTAGGTTATTTATTATTGACTCAATATAGAACATATTTTCAAAGCAGTTTTCTGAACTTTAATAACATTATTGTTCTACTTCAACATTTTAAAGCTCTTGATTCGACTCTAGTTTGTTCACAATCAATAGAAAGTAAATGACCTGAAATATCTTCCTTATCATCCTATCAACACAGTCACTTTTCAAAAATCTGTTTTCATACACAATTTCTGTTCACTGTTATTTATTCTACTATTAAATTACAGTAGCAAATCAAACTATTTTCTCTTACTTTCTCATTTATTATACTGTAAATTCATCGCGAAAGTTGATTCATTCTACAATCTTTATTATCTTCATCTACGTGGATGTTTAAAATCGCCAAGATTTCAGTGTATATCTTTGACCCCGCGAAATTGATTGAATAAATTGACAGACGTTCGTTTGCGTCATTTATGTGAATGTGGGTAGTATCGTGACAGATACACTGTTAGTTCTACAACGTAGAAAATGTAGTTAAATAAATGTATTACTTATTTACCATTTTATAAATCGACTATTTATAATTTATTGATTGCCAAGGCTGAGATTAGTATTTGTTAGTAATTAAAGTTTATACAAGGCCGTTCAAAAATATGGGAAAACCTGATAATTATGGGAAAAGCAATAAAAAAACAACCAAAAAGTTTACAAATATTTAACAAAAATTATGAATCAATAGAAATAATATACAATACCTATCAATAAATTTGTTATAGTCATACTCATATTTATCTCATATCTCGACCCTTAAAAAAACCCCATCTATGAATAATTATTTGTATTTCCTCAAAGTTAAAGGTGCACAGGTATAATTGGGTCAGTTGAGACTAAAATTGGTTGTAATAAGTAATATAGTAATTTAGGCAACTAGACCTGAAAGTGATATTTTACTGGGTAAGCAAGCTTATTCTAAGCCGTAGGCGAGCTTTAGAAGCCTGTGAGCCCAGTGAACGCACTTACAGGTCATATTGGGTAAAACAGTAATTTACGTAACAAGACTTGAAAATGATACTTTACTGGGTGAGCAAGCATATTCCAGAGCGAGCCGTAGGTGAGCTTTGGAAGAAATAAGAAATAAATAAATTACTGATTGTCTTGGAAACTTCATGTTCCCTTATAGAGAATTTTCCGAGTTTGTTCAGTTAAGAAGGATTTTCCGGTTTAAAATGTAATCAGAAACACCCCATTTTCTGGACAAGCACAAAAAAAATTTAACCACTATCGGTTTTTTTTAATGTTTCTCCAAGGCATTAGGTTTTATTTACAAATTACTGATCGGTAAATGTTGTGATTACTTGCCGATCAGGAGGTGAGGCAGTAAGTAAATAAAAACAATGATCACAAGCTTACTTTAAAAATGACAACTAAATATGTTTAATATGTCAAAATAATATTCAAATCATAAACTTCGACAATTCCGGTGTCCTTGATTTTTAAAGTAGTATGTTTTTGGCCCTGATGAAAGAAATATGAGTACTGCTCTCAATAGTCATTGTCTCCTTGTGCTATTGTATCTTAGAAGGAATTACTAGTTTCCTTTCTACGAGATCAATTAAAATAACAACATTAATTGAAACTATACTCATTTTCGATAAATAAATAGTAATAAAACAATAGTAAAATAAAATAGAAAACATTGTGATCCCTATGAGAACAACGACAATACTGAAGTAAAATTAATGTCTCTGGCATCCGATTTGTCGAGTTCAATATCGGCAACATTTCGCAGACGCAGACCCCTCTGCCCGACCGGGCTGTGTGAAAATGCTCATTTGAATACATTGCATCCGGTGCCGGCTCCGGTTATGTATGTGTGAAAACGGCCTTAGCCCTTAATACTTAAATAATTATTTTGCATGATTGTTTTTTAAAAATGTTTACCGATAGGGTTTCCAAGGTAGTAGGTTTTATTTATTGATCAAGGTTTGGTTGCTAAAGATAACAAAGGCAGTAAATTGAACATACAGCCCACGGACGGGAAGTGTATAAATAATTTGTTCATTACCTTAGCAATATCGCTACAATAAATATAAATTATAGTTGTCTTTAATAAAACTTCTCGCACAGTGAAAATGATTAGGCAGAAGACGCACGTCAGCAACCTGAAAAAAAATCTTATAAAATTATTAGTAATTATTGGGTGTTATTTAATTTTAAAAGAAGAAGAAAAAAGTACTAGTATTAAGTAATGTATATATTAATGATATTTACAATTATTTCTAAGTCAATCGTTATTCCTTTAACGAAATATAAAATTATTTGAAATAATTGTAGTTTATTTTCGTACCATACGTTGGCACTACTGAGAATGACCATGTTGTGTCAAATAATTTTATATTCCGTAAAAGGAATAAGGACTGACTTAGAAATAATTGTAAATTAATTAAAATATACGAGGGCAGTTCAATAAGTAATGCAACACATTTTTTTTCAGCCAATTTTGGTTGAAAAAACCGGACATTTCTTGTGGAACATTTTCAAACATTCCCGCTTCGTCTCGTAGTTTCATTGACTTCCGACAGGTGACAGCGCTGTACGGAGCTATTAAAATGGCGTCTGTAACGGATGTGCGTTCCAAACAACGGGCAGTGATTGAGTTTCTTTTGGCGGAAAACCAGGGCATCTCAGATATTCATAGTGCTTGCAGAATGTCTACGGTGATCTGGCAGTGGACAAAAGCACGGTGAGTCGTTGGGCAAAGCATGTCATCATCGACGCAAGGTCAAGCAATACTGTCTGATCTCCCGCGTGCTGGCCGGCCGAGAGGAGCTCACAAAACTTCACTGGACTGTTCTTCTTCATCCACCCTACAGCCCCGATCTCGCACCGTCGGATTTCCATATGTTTGGCCCAATGAAGGACGGAATCCGTGGGACGCACTACGCGGATGAAGAAGTTATTGCAGTACGACGTTGGCTTCGACATCAACCAGTGGAATGGTACCGTGCAGGCATACAGGCCCTTATTTCAAGGTGCCGTAAAGCCGTAGCATTGAATAGAGATTACGTTGAAAAATAGTGTTGTGTAGTTAAAAGATTGGGGAATAACATGGTGTATTTGAATGCTAAATAAAACAACCCCTGTTTTAGAAAAAAAATGTGTTGCATTACTTACTGAACTGCCCTCGTACGTTTCTTTAACACTAGTATATTTTTTCTTCTTTTTTAAAAAATAAATAACTAAGTAATAATTACTACAAGTTATATTTCTTTTTATATGGTTTTTTCAGGTTGATGCCTAATCATTTTCACCATAGTGTCAATTTTGACAATATTTTTTAATTTTATTCGATAAAAATGCTACAAAAGCTGTGTTCCTTCGGGCTTTGATTCACAATCTAAATCATCAAAGTGATCATGATTAAGAAGAAGTATGTTTTTTCGGTTCTTCTTTGTTATCATACTGACTCATTTCAGATTAAATTTAAAAATGGCTAACGACAATAGGTTTTCGAGCGTAAAAATTTATCAATGTGGGATTTGTTGCATCAAAGGAAACATGATTTTCCTACAAAAGCATGTAATGACCCACTATACTTTTGAAAACAAAGAAAATATGTTACATAAAAGATTTATTTTAAGTAAACATACTTCATATATTACCAAGAACATTTTTTTACTTCTATATGATATATTTTAATGTGCTGACTATAGCACTTGACAACAGATATATAAAATAAAATAAATTAGTTTACATTGGTCTGAATATGATATTTGACACTAGATGGTATTTATATTATTCAAGTTATTTTCTTGATATAATTTTTAAATCATGATTCAAAAAGATCACGATTAAACTAATCAGGATTAACAAAATCACAATCACATTCCGAAGGAACACGGCTAGTGTCCGATCGTGCAAAAAATATAGTAAGCATCACAATAACAAGAGATTCGTATGTAAAAATTATTCATTAAGATACCTACGTAATTTTAAAACTTTAATAAAAATTGCGTTTACTTTTATTTGTAAAGCATTTGATTGGAAAATTTAAACAACTGCCTGTAAACACCATTCCAAGTTTCAAATAATTTAAAAACAATCACTAAACTGTTTATCGCGATTCTCTATTGTCTGAAAACAAAGACAGTACACGTTCCATAAGTCACGTACAGCTTAGCATTCAAATGCAACGGTACAAATTTCAGGATTTGAGGGAATTTGTGTGCGCAGTGCGTCAGCCAAGCCTATATGAAATGAAGTTTCTGCTTCAGTAAGCATATCAGGAATTAGGTTAGTGTTCTAATTGGCCAAATACGTTGAAATGTTTTGTTTTTGTGAATATGAATTTGATTGAGGCGTAGGAAATGGAATTGCGAATGCATCAACAAGGCAATTGTGGTGCAAATAGCTGTGAAAATGAATTGATAAAAGTTTTCACAACTGACTAGGCTTGGGGAAATTGGAATATCGTAACGTTTTCAAATATTTTCCAGCACTTTTTCTACCAAATATAATAATTTAATCAAAGTCGAACTGTAAGGAAACATATAGGGATTGGTAAACAAAACATACTTTCAAGATTGGAATAAAAAAGAATGCTGCATCTAAACGTGAAAAGGATTTCAATTATTGAGAGAAATTTACTATACAAGAACTTAAATATTTATAAAAATATGCAATTACATATTTAAACTGAAATGATTCTATTGCGTAAATGTAACGACTTCCCAAGATAACCCATTAGATTGGCAATATCATAACTCACTTTTAAATGGCAAGAATATCATGTATAAAATTCAGAATAAATGAGAGACAAAATTAAGTTGGACTCGTGCCGAAGATTGCAAAGAGCAGAAAAAGATATTTGACATTCGCCCTAGTTTTATTTTTTATGGTATCGTATTAAAATTTGTAAAAGAATTCATGGCAAATATTTGGGTCAGCCGAGTAAATATTAACAGTTTATATGCACGAACATTTGATTAATTTATAAGTCTCACTCAAATAAACAAGGTTAGGGTGTGAGCCGAAAAACGCAGGTTCAAAATTGGCCCGATAAATTAAAGTTAATAAGTATTCTTTCAAATTTAATTATAAAGTCCAAAAATTTGGATAAAACTGATAATTCAATAAAAAACCTACTTTTCTTTTTATTGTCTTCTTCTTTCAAAACATTAATTAGAAGAAAATAATATTTTAGAATTAACTCTTCATCTGTGGTGCTTTTCAATCAATATATGTAAATCAAATTTTTACTAACATAAATGTGTTGCCTTACTCATATTATTTATCTATTGGGTCTCGTGGCTGTGTGCCTGAGTGTCTCGTTGAAAATCTGGTTATCCAAAGATTCGATCCCGTCCTATGCTAAAATTATTTCAAATTTTAAATGGTGCAAAATTACCCCTGTGGTGCACTCTCTACGTCAGCAATGAGTACCCGTGAGGTGACGCCTGGTAAACTTCCGCACCGATCTGTATACAAAGCAAATTGGCATATCTAGCAATAGGTAACGAATTAATTTAAGTACGATCTATATAAGACCAGTGCTATTGTTTTCGTTTATAAAGAACCATTTAACAATCAAACTTTTACATCAAAAGAGAGAGATACGGAAAAATGGCATATATGTAGTGCGCAGTAGTTTGTTTGCGCATTGAAGAGGCCAGATATATTTCAAACAAAATTTGAAAAGGAGGAATTAAGAAATTAAATAAATTCACACAAAGAGTTTGTGATGATGAATATTTCAAGACAAGAGGACGGGTAGATGGGAATCAGAAACGCGGTTATATGTTCTAAAGACGCGAAATAAACACCGCATAAAGTGACAGATAATTGCGTAGTTACCAGTTTGTTATTAAGAATATTACAAACAAGAATAAAACTATTGTTTTTATTTTTAAATAAATTGTTTTGTCTTTATTAATAATTTCTTTAAAATCAAAGTTAAAATAATTTAAATTTCTGTGTTGTTTAAATATTTTTTTTATCGAAAATAATTGCTTGTCCTTTTAATTATTTTACTTGAGAACATGGTACCCTACCCATCTCTAGTTCATAAAAATTTCACTACGTGGCGCATTGAAAAATGACGTCACGATGCAATAAAAATGTAAAAGGTCCATTGAAAATTGGTGTACGTTTAGTTTATTATTACTAATATCGATTTTTATATTAACCGTATGTATTTGATTGAGGACTGAATATGGATTTTCGTGTTCTTACAATTGTGGTAATGGTAGTGCGAGAAATGCATAATCTACATAGCACAGTATTTACCCAACGCGTTCTGTGCGACTAAGGGTGCACAGAACTGAAACTGAATAACCCCCTAAAATTAAATATAAAATAGATATTTCACTTCTATGATTCCCGCTGTCAATAAAGCATACATGTTTCTTGTGAGTCAAAGTCTCAGGTATAAGTTGGATCACTTGCAACTAAAATCGTCCGTCGAATCAATTGATACACTTGGGACGACAACATAAATTGAATCAAACTATATGAAGTTCTCAGGTATAGTCAATTTTTTTGACTCTGTCGGGTACAGTAATAAAACTATAAATGAACTTATAAGTATTGCAATTATGATAAAGCGGCATATCCTTTACTTTCTGTAGTATAATACTGTTTGGCATCGGCCCATATTTTTGAGCCGCTCTATTCATGCATTGAATCAAACGTTTAAAAGGTATTATAGGAAAATAGCCTTAGACGTTTGATTCAATGCATGAATAGAGCGGCTCAAAAATATGGGCCGATGCCAAACAGTATTATACTACAGAAAGTAAAGGATATGCCGCTTTATCGTAATTGCGATATTTATAGTTCATTTATAGTTTTATTACTGTACCCGACAGAGTCAAAAAAATTGACTATACTCAAACGTCTGAGTCATAAAAATATGACTTCACACTTCAGTAAAATTTTCTTAAACGTTATTACATTATTATTGCAAGCAGGGGAATTCCTGTTTGCAAGAAAATTATACATTCAGCAATGTTCAAAGATGTCTCATACAAAGGTCTAAATAAGTACATCGCGTGATACGATAATTAAAGTATACCTATAATGTTAAACGTTGATTTTTAATTGGACAATGCCAGTACAATAAATGGATATATACATTTAGCAGTAAATATGATAATAATTGAATTACTATTTTGGCAGTCTAAGCATAAATTAAACAGATTATCAAAATAATATTATGTAATAAATTTTCATAATTTGATTTATTAAAGCACCCGTTTTCTGATGGTTTTCAACTTTTAACATAGCGTTTAACGAAGTATAAATAAAACGATGATGTATATTTTAGTTTTATTTGCCAACAACTACAATTAAACCGAAGTTAAAGTCAGTTAAATCATCATGCATTAGTCATACTGAATTTGAACACCTGCAGAAGATGAGGAAATGAATTAGATTTAATTCTAAGAACATATATTTGTAAACCATAATGTTAACTATGATCATACCTTTTCTTAAGATACAGAGACATGTACTTCATAGAAACTGATATGGGAATATTCCCAGTATCTACAATCGAATAATCCATTGTCAGTAGTCAGTAGACTATTTCAGATAAAAAAAATGATAATAAATATTATCTCAAACAATTGAAGAGCTAGAGGGAAAAAAGGATGAATGCTCATTTTCTAGCAAAATGAGATAATTGGTCCTGCTAATAGATTTAAGGTGGGGCTTTCAAATAGTAAATTTAAAGGAGGCGTAAACGGTAACAGTTCTAAGATACAGGCCTTTAAAAATCCCAATGCAAGGGCTAAAAAGGATGAGGGTCCAAGCGTCATGGTATAAAATGATGAATGCCCATTCGTACATATATGCGCAAGCAAAAGCATAGTCAGCTGACTTCTGTTTAGTATGAGATTTGTAAAAAGCGGTATCTATAGCTATCTTATGACAATATCTACTTATTAGATAAGGGCTCGGATAAGGGTAGCTTTTTAAAAACACCAAACGACGCAAAAAGTTTAGACTACAACGCCATGGAACTATAGTCAAATTTTTTGATTCTGTCGGGTACAGTAATAAAACTATAAGTGAACTATAAATATCGCAATTATGATAAGGCGGCATATCCTTTACTTTCTGCAGTGTAATACTGTTTGGCATCGGCCCATATTTTTGAGCCGCTCTATTCATACATTGAATCAAACTTCTACCAAGTATGTATAGGAAAATAGCCTTACAGTCCTTTAACATAAATGAATAGAGCGGCTCAAAAATATGGGCCGATGCCAAACAGTATTGTACTACAGAAAGTGAAGGATATGCCGCTTTATCATAATTGCGATATTTATAGTCCACTTATAGTTTTATTACTGTACCCGACAGAGTAAAAAAATTTGACTATAGTTAAAATTGTTCCTGTAAACATTTGAAATGTTCTATCAACGTTTTATAACCAATTCGAAAACAACTTATACGCGAATTCAGAAACTTTCGAAATTCTGCGATGAAGAAGCTGAAGCTCACCTTGTATCATTACACCATGTCTAATTATTTCTTTTAATGATCACTTCTTAAATTTGAATAAGAAATTAGGTTTTTGTAGCTGTTTTTTTCTTACAAAAACTAGTATAATGTTGAATTTCAAAAATATGTGAATTCATGGACCCTCATTATTTTTGCCTAGTAGATTCGGTAAGTCAGACTATTAGGTTCGACCTGAGTAGAAGCTTGAACCAATCTGAGTTTTGGACTAAGAATACACTATGTCATTTCAAAAACATTCTATTCAAATTTTAAAACTCGCATAATGGAAAAAAAAGTGCATTGAAAGACAAGTATTACAATTAGCCATATGGTAATACGAGTATAGTTTGCATAATCGAGGCGCAGGCGATTTACGCAAAGTAGGAGTATTACAAATGGATATTGTGCTTTTCATACTATTTTTCCTATTTCGCATTAATTCACATTTATTACAAAATTATTACTAAAAGAAATATTAAAATATCAAGGTTGGTAACATTGACAGTTATTTAGAACTTAGGTTAGAGTTAAAATTTATATTTATTGTCATGAAAATACAAATAAATACTTTATACTTTTATTGAAAAGAGTGTTTTACTGTTTGATATAAATAATTTAATATAAAAAATATAATTGTAGTAATTATACATGAGTAATGGCAGGCTTCGACAATTAAAACGAAAGATATTTATTTATGTTGCTATTATGTATCTCCTCCCTGTAACGCTATAACTCTATAAGCTCTGTAAGCTACAGAGCTCTGTAACTGCTTACATTACAGTAATCTATTTATTGCTATTATGTATTGCACTCTGTAACTTAACCAGTTACAGTGAGTATGTTACAGTGTAACTAACTTCAAACGTATTGTGACAGCTGGATATAAATTTATCATGAGTTCTGAAAAATTGGGCGAAGCGTAAGTATTTTAATATTTTATTGAACGAATATTATGTTTCAGCTTACATAATAAATTGCATACTTTTGTACATAATTATCTTTACTTTGAACGATAATAAACTTATTTTGTTGTACATGTAACCTTAATATATTCTACTCTTTTCAACATGATTTTTAAAAAATCTCACCGATTAAAAAAATGCGGTTCAAATTGCCATTTTCATATTCATTTCTAAGATATGCTCGTATATTAGACATTTGCCATATTGCACTATCGTGCACTGAGCCAGGAAAACGTGCATTTATTCCTGTTATGATGTCTGAATCGCATATCTGAATATAATTTTTTTTTTTATAATTTCACTATTAGGTTTATAAAAGAGCACTTACAAGCATTACATTAATTAATTGAATGAACTCCTTTTCTATTCATATATACGAATGGCGGATGGTTATCGTCAGAAACAGGCGGAGCTATAATTTGAACATGTGTTCCGTCAATAGCTCCAATAATTCCTCTCATGTGCCATTTATTGTAAAATCTGCATGCATTTTAAAAATAGTGATAGTAATCTTTCGGATTCCTAGGAAATTTTATCCAGGTAGGCATCAAATGTATTGCAATTAATCTACAAACTTCTCCAATAGAAATACTTAAATTGAATCCTCCAATGGCAATTTGATATGACACGATTCCCAAAAAATATAATGTTGATAGTACCTAGATAAAATTATAAAATAATAAGTAGGAATAGACGACAAAATTAAAGTACTTACTTTCAAATAAAAGGGTATTTTAGTTCTTCTTCAACCCAAATTAACGTGAATTACTAAATTTTCTATTATAGAAACAACTAAAGGCTTTGTTAATCAAAAATACCTAACAAACATTTCATTTGCTAGCTCGAATGGATTTTGTTCATCTCGCAAATTTCTTTGAATAATACGCGTATGATTTCTACAAAAATAAGCAAGAACACATTTATTTGTATATATATATATGTGTGTGTGTGTGTAAATAACACTTACCTTCGGTAAAGTTGATCGTATAATAAATAAATTACAAAAGGTAAAGCCATTTCAACCAAAATATAAAATTTTGGTTAAAATGAACTTTCCATTTTTTCACACTGTAAAAGCTACGGCGAAAATTTTCTCGCCTTAAATATGAATGTTCTTACATACAGAAATGCAGCGCTGTAGAAGTTACAGTACAATACATAATCGTAATTTAGATACAGTCTGTAAGTTTACATGGTTACAGAGCTTACATTGCTTACAGAAGTATACATAATAGCACCGTTAATGACATTTAAAATGTTACCAACTTCGCAATTTAAAAAATTCCCAAAAACATTTGTATAAAATTGTTTTTGACAAAAACAGTGTCAGAAAATTTACTTTCTAAACACGAAACAGAAAAACACATTTTGTGTTCAATTATTATACAGGCAACCTATGTTACATACATGTATTGTATTTTGCAATGTTAACATATTTAACAAGCAAGTTAAACAAATTATTACCGATATAACCTTAAAACTGGTAATCATATCAGCTATAAATCTATAATTCGTTATGATATTATGGGGTCTCGTGGCCGTGTGCCTGAGTGTCTGGTCGCGAATCTAGTGGCCCAGGTTCGATCCCGACCGACGCCAAAAAGTACTTCGAATTTTAATGGCACAAAATTGACATCTGTGGTGCACTCTCCACGCAAGCATTAAGTGCCCGCGAGGTGACGCCTGGTAAGTGCCCGCACGGTACATATATTTTATCATTACCGATATCTGTGTATAAAGCAGATTGGCACACCCAGCAATGTACTCATATGCTGTGATTGATATATTTATTTTATATTAAAAGGATGGGTGACTACAATAAATTTTATAAAAACTATATACCATAATTTATGTATTGAATAAATATTTTTATTTAATTTATTATTATTTAAATAATAGTTCAATGAAAATTGACGTCAGAAACGTATATTTGAGTGCATTTTATCAAATAACCTATTTGGAAGCACAAAAATCGTCATTAAAAGTTCAGAAATCGGCACTAAAGTAATCCAAACTAAATAATTCCGATGAAGAAATTTGAGATAAAACATAATTTTGAGTGTTCTTTATGATAACCTCAATGTCCGGAGGTTAGCAACATTGACTGTCAAACTGACAGATATAATGTAACCATAACCTATAAATATTCCTTTCATTTTCATTTATCAATTTCAAATAAAATTTAATATGCACCTCGGCACCGAAGTTCGTTTTTACACTAATATGGTTTATTTTCCTCGGCCATACGGCCTCAGCAAATAAATTCTAAATTCGTGATAAAAAATACAACTTCAGACTTCAGTGCCTTGATACATAAATAAATAATTACTTACTTAGTCATACTAATAAGAGTATATTACACGGAAATAAATTCTGCTCTCTGATTGTTCAGAATGCACGCACCTAGTTCAGTCAGGTGTCGAATAAAATCGACAGAATTAAGTGATATTTAACTATGTTTTTGATTTTTCATATTCAAGTATTGTGCATTTCTACGGATAAAAATATTTAATACCTTAGTAATAGACCAAATTTGGTATTACCAATTTAATTTTTTTATGTAAAAACGGAGGTAAAAACGGTCCGCTCTCAAGTGCCATTTGTTATTTTCTTACGTAAAATGCAATATTGTACTTGTTTTAGTTTTTGTCATGTGTCGCAACAATTAGAAAAATATTTTTCGAGTCACCCCTGGAAATATTGACCTAGATTTATCGTTAAACAACACAATTTGAATATAATTAAAATTGTACTCTGGAATTACAGTTCATTTATATTTAAATTAATAAATGCTTCACTGCTACGTTGCTCTAGTTTCTAAACAGCTGAATAATTTTAAATAAGAATGAAGACACCGTTTTCCAAAACAAATAAGTATTTCACTTCATTTTATTTCAAACTACGCATTAATTAGAGGAAAATTAATGGCAAGAATTTTTATAAATGTTTTATTCCATAACTCATTTTAAATACAGGCTGTAACAGATAAACGAGCTACCGCAAATAATTTCTATATTATTAAAGACAATATAAAATACTATAAGATAATCTGATAGAAGACCAAGGAGGACAGCCGGTTAGAGAAGAAATAGTTATTTGTTTAACTATAGGTACGAAAATACCAGATTTACAGTAAGAGGCTGCCAAATGCTGCCAAAGCTGTAAACCTGTGTTTAGTGCCGTGTGAACACATTTTTTGCCGATTTTAGAATAATATTAATTTAGTGATTATTTTTTATACATATTTTGAAAGTTATCGCCATCAAATGATGCTATACGTTTATAGAACGGTTGTTTTGCGTTTGTTGAGCGATTGCTATGTAAATAGCAATAGGGAGTCAAAATATATTTACAACATGGGCAATAAAAGAAACATTTTACAGACTGTTTGTTGTCAAAAAAATTCGCACTTTTACTGTCAATTAAAGCTAGTAGTTCTCAACTTATATCACAACGTTATATTTTTTAAAATGGAATGGTACATATTTTTTGTCTCATTAGATACAGTATTTTTTAAATTCAATAACAAATAATATTGACAAAAAATCAAGTGAAAATAAACTAAATTTGATTTTTACAATAGGCTATGTATGAAAAACAATTGAGATAAGATTAATATGAAACATAAATATTTATTAAGATAACTTATAGTGTTTTATTTGATTTCCATCCTAAATAATTTATACTGACAAATAGCAGTTTTGTTTTTCATACTTACGACTAAAATGTAACAATAAAAATTAAATTTATTTAAATTTCAATTGAATATTTCTCAAATTTGTGTTATGTAAAGGTATATAATAATTAGATGGTTGAATTCAGAAAAAAATACTCTATCGAATGGACCTAAAAAATATACGTATACCATGCCATTTACAAAAATATAACTTTGCGTATAACTTGACAACCACTGGTTTAAAAAAATATTTTCTTCTTCATTCGGATGTCCCCCTTGGTCTTCTATAAGACTGTCTTATAGTATTTTATTGTATCTTTAATGATATAGAAATTATTTAAGGTAGCTTGTTTAGCTGTTACAACATATAATACAGGTGTCTCCTTTAAAACAACCTGCGCTTTTTTGGGTAAACGACTTCAGAGAAAAATGTTATATACAAAAAATGATCAAGAATAAGGAGCTAATTTATCAGTAATAATTTACCGAAAATTCAACCAGTGATTCTCAAACGGTAAAACAAAATTTTATTATTTTAAATGGTACCCTACATAATTTATTAACTCATTAGATATAAGGATTTTTTTTTTATTATTTCAACAGTATAAATTCTGTACTGGGTATTGATACGTTTGTTACCTAGAGGTTACACTAGTAGTAATAGTTATTTATGTATCAAAGTACTGAAGTTCTACTTTTTATCACGAATGTGGAATTTAGTTGCGGTGGCCGTAGGGTCGAGGAAAATAAACCATATGGGCGATAAAAAGGAACTTCAGTGCCGAGGTGCATATCAAATTTTATTTAAAATCGACATTTTATGAAAATGAAAGAAATATTTATTTTTATAGGTTATATTGACAAATCTGTCAGTTGCTATCAGTCAAACAAACGAACTTATATTCAGTGTTGCTAACCCCCGGTGTGAAGTTCTTCATCGAAATTATTTAATTCGTTCTTCTTGTACATATTTACTTTTGTACATCGTACACCTACCCAAATTATCTTATATGTACGGCAACACTGCATGTGAATGATATCATCATATAATGGATTACTTTAGTGCCGATTTCTGAACTTTTAATGACGATTTTTGTGCACTTTGGTGACGATTTCAAATAAAGCCATTTTTTAATTACATTATTATTATTATATTATTATCTAATGGACTAAAAAATTATATAGGGTGCTAATTAAAAAATAATAATTTTGTTCTACCATTTGAGAATCACTGCTTGAATTTTCGGTTTTTTATTACTGATAAATTAGCCTCTTATTCTTGATAATTCATTTATACAACATTTTTCTCTAGTCATTAGTTCGCCTAAAAAGGGCTCGTTGCTTTAAATGAAACACCCTGTATTCTTTTTATTTTATAGAAATGCTATTTCTTAGTGAATCTTAACCCATATGCGAGTTTTTATTCCAAAAAGTAACACAAAAAGTTTAGAATTTTCAAAAATTCAATTTTTATTTATAAATCGTAGGTCGATATCTTTTTTAGTTCCCGAGATATTTGTGTTCAAGGTTGTAACCCAAAAACACATATTTTTGGGTAATACCCTAAAATGGGTGGAGATACAACCTTGACGATATCATCATTCGATTCTACGGACAAAATTACATATGTATGTCAAATTTCATCATTTTTCAATAACTGCTTCAATAGATTTTGGCATTTTTTAGGAATTTTCAGTTTTATTTATACAAATTTAACCAATTCTGCAAAAAATATGAAAATTGGTATACTTACGTAATTTTACCGTAGAAACCAATGGTGATATCGCCAGTCAAAATCTCGATTCTTTTCGGGTAGGGGTTCAACTTTAAAAGCAAGTATGTTGGGAACGAAAAAATATATCGACTAGCGGTTTCAAAATTTGAAATCAACATATTGAATAGTATTTAGAAATACAAAAATTGGATTTTTGAATATTTTGAAGATTTTAGCCAAAATTGGATTTGATTTCTTGGGACTATTACCTAAAAATGAATAAATATACCAATTTGGAGTAGTCATTATATGATTCTACAAATATAATCATACAAGTGTTTACAAATATTTAGATTTTCTAAGTCGAATACTTGCAGATTTTTTTTAAAAACAATATTCAAAATATTTGTTAAAAAAATGGGCTCAACGTTCTTCAATGAAAATATAAAGGACATCATAAATAAATCATATTAAAATTTAAAATAAATGTACTCTCTCTCTAGGACATAATACAGTTTTTTAAAATTCGTATTATTTGCCAGTCACTCTTCGGCCCGGTTGATAAATGTGTAATTTTTACAACTTGTGCTATATTTTTCTTTTAACTGAGAGTTAAATTAACAGACAGCGTAACCAGAGATGAAAATACAGAGCCTGATTGTCAGTAAATATATTTATTAATACATATTTTGTTAAAAATAACATCAAAATGATGACAGGTACTTTTTATCTGATTGACAGAAATAGAACGACGATTAAATATTCTTTTATAGTAATATGACTGACAATGAAACGAAGAATTTATACAGAAAGAGAGAGTGTTCTCTTCACATGAATTCAGTCGGCCGTGCTTTAAAATGTTTCGAGTTAAACGAGCCAAAAATAGTTGTGTCGTCAGATTATGACATGTAAGCGCTCATGGATCAAAGAAAAGTTTTCTTTGTACTTTTCCTAATGTCTTTAACTTTCTCTTCATTCGTTAATATACGACTAACGTATATGACGAAAAGAATAATACACATTTTTGAAGGAATACTTATAGTTAATATAAAAATTAAAACAATAAACAGGTTATTGTTAAATTTAAAGCTAATTGTTTTAAGGTTATTGAAAAATTGACATATGAATCATCTGAAATTTGTTAAACGTGTTATGTAAGTGAATTGTTCATATCGTGATTGAATAATTATTGGATGATGATTCACACATCCCATACAATATCAGGCGACTGTTGGAATTTATTATCCTGTTATATTAAAGAATAAGGATGTATAGTATTTTACATTACAAGCCAGGTAAAATGGTTTTTACTGGTGTGTATTGTATAATATTTTTTTTGTTACTCAGTCGTAAATCAAATTTATTTTTACTCACTTGTAAACTTCATTTTTTGATAACGCGTACTACTTTTGAAAAATCTTTACTATGGTCGCCGTTAAATAGGTATGGACTGTGATGCTCAACTTTTTGCTTTATCCGCACCGTCCCTTGCCCTGCGACGTTGCCGTTTCGTCATAACTAAGCATTTTTAACCGAGCCAATGAATTGGCAACAGTTTAGAAATCTCCAATCCATACTTATTTGACGGTATAGTTACTAAAATGTAAAATTGACACCTAACTTGTTAAAATTTACAAGTTAGTTACCACCTTAGTAACGTTGTTGACATGAGAAAATTGTGTTTTGTTACTGTTATGTATATATACTGTAGAGACCCTTTAATCGGAAATGTTAAATGAAAGGGGGCATTCTAACTAACAATTTGTTCAGATTACTGACGGATAAGTGTAAATAACGTCAATTTAGAAAGTTTTTAAATATTTATTACTGTACTTCAGAGAACAAAAAACGCTGAAATTACGAAACAGGAACAAAAAACAATTATTATATTATCTTTTAAGTTTTAATTTTTTTCTTATAAACGTATTTCCATAATCACACGCTTAATTAAAAATAATAAATAAATATTCATTCCGAAAAAAAATATTTTTTTTTGTTCGGTTTTGGGCGTTTATGCCGGCATTGATTGCCAGTCGTCAAAGTAGGTATTATGAGGTATTATTATTAATTAAACGATGTATGCACATACATCCACTATTTCTCTCTGACTAAAATAGTTATCACTTCAGGAGTGGAAACTAAAGCAAAATTTGATAGATTTTTCCAAGAATCACACGTGTTAATTATTGCGTTCGGAGAAATTTTATTCCATATTTCAGATTAAAGGGTCCTTGTTCGGATTAGGTACCTTATTTCTACCCTATGTTCGGATTAACGTGATACGGATAAAAGGGTCTCTTTTAGTTATAATTTTATATTTGATTTACGAGTAATAAATAAAATATTGTACAATACACGCCATGTAACTGTTTATTACCGTAAGGAGGTGACAGGCTCGCCCAGTCGGTTTGTCCGTCATTTCTTCCTTTCAACAGTAAAAACCATTTTACCCACCTTGTAATGCAAAATACTATTAAACAGTAGCAATAGACAATTTTCACATGTAGTTAGTAACTAGTAAAGATGAATTTTCAAAAGTAGTATGCAGTATCAATGAATGAAGTTTACAAGTAACAAATAAAACAAAAGGAATACTGTTCTGTTTACTATAAAAACACTCGCACGTTCTACAAACAATTTTTTATTATTTTATTCGTTCAACTTTAAATAAATAAAAATAATAATAAATTACAAATCAGGAGTTCCCCACAAGAATCGAGAAAATTCATTAATTTATTGAAGTTTCCGGGTTATGATGAGGTCATGTTTTTAAAAAAGAGTTTGTATTATTTTTTAAGAAAATATTAAATTACTATCACTAAATTTATATATATATATATATATATATATATATATATATATATATATATATATCCACCCACATTAAATAAAATAAACGTTACAATATGTTGATATATAAATAAACATAGAACATAGCATGTAAAACATATTAATAAATTTAAAAGGAAACGAACGAAAATTACTATTGTGGTGTATCTTTTATATATTTCTATTTTCACAGTTCACAGTCTTGAAAGTTTGTGTTTATGACCAATGTAAATTCAAAAATAAATCCATTACACTATGAATTGTCACATTCAAGAAGATTGCAATGAACACTCATAATCTATAAATAAAATGTTTCAATCACCATCTCCAATCATCTATCTCTATCTACTTTCATTCACAATTTCCTTCTCTTGCATCAATTGCAAGTGCAACTGCTGCAAGTAATTACCGCGCGAACTTGAGAGGCCCGGAGTCGATCTCCGGCTGACGTAGCCAGTTCCGGAGGCGCGAACACGGAGGCCACCTTGCCACAGAACCTGTTTTTAAGGACACAACACACAGCTGCTCTGGCGCTCTGAACACGGTCAACATAACTGGAAAGGTGGCGCCAGTTGAAAAAGACACTGCCTGAAGATACATTTGTCTCAGTACTAATAAGAATTTTAAAACCAATTTTGAGTTTATGCAATTTTAACTGTAATTTGTCATACAAAATAGAATATATACTCTGTTACCATTGATAATAAAGTTAAACATCATTCCTAACATCGGAAAGTGTTGAGTTCAGAACGCAGGTCCCAAATCCTACGGCACATAATTCCCGTTAGACACAAAACGAAGACAACCGAACAACGCGTCGCCTTGTATCAGCGCCACAAATGAAGTCCAGATTACTCAACTAAAATTTATAGACAAATGACAATTGTTGAAATTTATAAGAAAAAACCTAACTCGGAATAGGCTATGAACAGAGAAACGAAAGTAAAGTTATCAAAATTGATCATGAAATGTTATATTCAGGAAATTTTTTGTAACAATAATATTGCCATTCATCGTTTTCTAATTTATTCCATTTCTAAAATAAGATTCAAGAAGAAAAGTTTTGATTTCTTTAGATAACATTTTTGACAATATCTCGTGTCAAATTGACATTTAATTAAATACTTTCAAATTAAGAACATACCTTTCTCTGAACATAGCCTACTCCGAGTTAGGTTTTTTTTAACACACTGTACTTCTATTTTATCCCAAAAAATCTAGCAAATCTATAAGTAAAGTTTCACGTCGAATATACACTTTTTTTTGTAAATAAAATCTCTGTTTTGAAACAACCATCATTACCTTTGTGGAATGTGTCGGCAATTTATTTTTCTGCGAAAATATACCAAGCATAATCTATTTTTATATCTACAAATTTAGCTTGCTTTTTTATTTCGGTATAAATTCTGACATTGACAAAAAACAGACACTGTTGTTCCACCGAGTACTTTAAAATTACATTCCAAAACGGATTTTTATTCAATAGCAATACGTCATCATTTCCAAGGGCAAGATTTGAATACAAACAATGTAATACTGTTGAATAATAGGTTAGATGAAGAAGTTGAACTTTATGAAATGTTAATAATCTCAGTCATTTAATTTTTTTCGAATAAGGACCATGGTCAAAATTTAATTATTTTAGTGAAAATATAAACAGGCTGTGTAACGAAACGCCGAACAGGCGTTTAACATATGATTTTAAAAATGTGCAGAAATTGGCTCTCCTGTACATTACATAGCAAAAGTACAACAGTAAAAAGTTGTTTACAATTAAATTTTACTTTTAAAAAAGTCTTTATTTAATGCAACAAATATATGTAGCACTAGATACGACTAGATATTTAGAAAATAAAATGACATTTTAGTCAAAACTCAGATAGCCATGGAAATAAAAGACAAATAAATAAATATATAAATACAAAATACAGAGATTGTTGATTTTTAATTAAACCACACATATTTACTATCTTATTATCTAACTTTCATCCACCATATGCGATTGCAATTAAACGAAAAGTAAAATGCAAAAGCGTCAGCAAAACAGAAAATAGAAACCAACCTATCCTCCTATAGCGCCATATCACTAGTTGACACATTTACCGATTGT
The DNA here is from genome assembly GCA_951394225.1 of Harpalus rufipes. Lineage (NCBI taxonomy): Eukaryota > Metazoa > Arthropoda > Insecta > Coleoptera > Carabidae > Harpalus > Harpalus rufipes. Next base: position 14,818,229 of record OX596284.1, on the reverse strand, counting down.
TATTGATAAAAGTGCTAGCGCAATGTCAACTTTCGTAACCTACAAAACTTGACATATGCTTGATGGCTTTATAAGTTTCACTACTTGTGAAGAATTCAAATCCTAATAAACGCCAAGTAATGATGTACATCGTAGATGTAATTTATGTTCCATGAACAATTAATTTCTGAATCTTATTGAAATAATTTGTGTTCAGGAACATTTACTTGAGAAATAACCTGATGTACTGATAGCAATTGTTGTGAGCTATTTATTATGTAATACACAATACAGTAGCTATAAAATAAATACATAATTAGTTGTATATAATTATTATCATATTTAATAATATTCATCTGGAATACCTATGTCAACACAGTAATGTAAATATGGATATAAATCTAATTATTTTATCGCTACGGATAGCTACTTAATTATGGTGTGTATTGCATGAATATTATTAATAGTTTTATTTTATATTGGTTCTCAAAATTCAAAGATTCAATAGGTATAAAATTGTAAGTTATATTTAAAAATTCTACGAGTTACTTGCATTTATACATAGTTAAATATAAATAAGAGTATATTATGTATAATTATTATATGAGAAGGTTTATCACAAGAATTATTTTAAAAAGATTTATAAAAAACACCATTTGTATGTTATACATATTACATATTATATTTAAACATTCTTCTTCTTCTTCACAGATCCTTAATACCCTTTCATTGGGTGTCGGATATGGTTTGCTACTTCTCGTTCTTGACCCAATGTTCCATTTCCTCCATGTTTTTCCCTCTCCTTTTGCCTATCTCTTCTATTCGTCCCTCCCATGTTTTTCTTGGTCTTCCCCGTATCCTTTTCCCTATCTTTTTTGATTCTATTACTTTTTTAACTAGATTATCTTTCTTCATTCTTCTAATATGCCCAAACCAGTTCAGTTGTTTATTTTCTATTTTTAACAGTATTTGATCTTGATCTGCTTGTTGCCTGATGCTTTCATTGGTTTCTCTGTTCCATTTTGTTTTCCCCATTATTTTCCTCAAGTACTTCATTTCTATTGCTGTTAGTTTTGATTCGTGTTTTTTCTGTATTGTCCAGGACTCACTTCCGTAAGTAATTATTGGGATTACTACAGCGTTATATATCTTTAGTTTGTTTATTAATTGCGTAGTACACATTATTGCCTTCTTTATTCTGCTTGCTATATCTGTATCTATATTTCCATCGTGTGTTATACATCCTAGATATTCATAAGTTGATACTCTTTCCATTGTTTGTCCATTTATTTCCACAATTCTTGTATTATCGTTCTGGGATTTGTCATTTATTATCATAGTTTTACTTTTTCCTATGTTGATTTCCATTCCCATCTTCTTTATTTCTTCTGTCCATTATTGTACTAGTGCGATCATTTTTGTGTGTGTATCTGTAATTAATATTATGTCATCTGCGTACAATAAGTTATCTATCTTCACGGGCATCATTCTATTATAACCTACTATTGTCTGTATTTGACTTGTCTTTTCTCTGCTGTTTTTCATTATTCTGTCCATTAGGATTATGTTTGATGGCAGCACAGTGTTCAAATTTATAATTTTTAGAAATAAATTCAATAAAATAAAATAATACAATCGTGAATTTATGTTTCTCAGCGCGTGTTAATATTAGGGTGTAGCAGACTTGTACAAACCAAAGTTTTATATTTAGATTGTAGAAAATATATGTAATTAAGAGTATTTTGTACAGCTGTACTAAAATATGAAACGAAAATTCAATTAATTTGTTCCTGTACTAGAACTATTAACATATTTCTGGTATGAACCTGCATTCAGAAATTAACACAAGATGGTATTAGAAGTTTCGTTTTTATTTTACATGGAAATTAATCCAATAATTATTAATGCAAAAATTACTAAATGGGAACATTGGTTGTTTTTATATTAATCTACTTTAATTTAAAATTATTTTGTGACAATAATATTAATTTCTTTACATTTTTAACACATATTAAAATTGCAAGACTCTTGGATTTTACTGAAGATAACATCGAAAAACTTACATCATTTTTCTATTGTAATAATAATAATAATAATAATAATAATAATACTCACAGCAATATAAAGGCAGAGTACACAATAACATCTTTGTTTAAAACAATACATTATACTACTTTATTTTTCTTGTGTCACATGAAATATATTAAGTAGTTTACGCTATTCAATATCAGCGACGAAAGAATTTATTCTGTCCACTCACATTACATAATTTCTTTATGGTATGCTGACAATGAGCATCTTCAATGTCCATGAAACATAACCTGATAATTGTTTTACGACTAAACAGTTTATCAATATCTCTATTGTATAGATACATTCTGCAGTTTTTCTATTTCCATAATAAATTAAACAAACTTGAAATAAAGACCTTAAAAAATATCGCGAAAACACAATACAATCTTCGCCTTAAATATTGTTTATTAACTAAATTCATTTGTCCTTCACGCATTTGATAAAAAAAAGCATATCAAATGTACAAACGGTTTTTAAGATATTTTTTCCTTAATTTTAACGATTTTGTTAATTTAGATATAAAATTTAATTAAACATATTTTATAAAGATTGCTTAAAAAGAAAACGAATTAAGCAAATGTTTTATTACACAAGTGTACTTTGAAAACGTTGTAATATGTTACACAATTACAGCAATAACACATTTAATTTTTATGATTTTATACAATTGAATAGCCTCTGGCAAAAACTATAGTACAAATTTATTTAAGTTATATACGACATCTACTTTCAAGGATGCCTAAAAGTTTCGTAAAATTGTTTCTTTTAAAAAGTATCTTAGTCACAAGTTATTACATTGTAAAGTTTTAGTGTTTCTATAAAAACAACCACAGTCATATTCAGGAAAAACAACCTTTGTCTCGGTGCATTGGTCGTTTTTAAAGAAAACGTGTAGGATATTTTTTATAATAAATGTATTTTACTTTCAAAAAAAGGAAATATTCATTGATTTTCCTGTTTGCAAATTATCAGTTTCTTACAAAAACAACCATTGTCCTATAAAAATCACTAATAAATTAAGGGTCTGAATTTTTGCCTGTCAGCCTTTTATCATACTTTTAAGTACTGGTCAAAAATTTCCAATTTCGGGCACACAAGATGGATTATTGTTGTTCACAATAAACGTTTTCAACGACAACTGCACTTGCCACAGATTTGGCTAAATGTGATGAATTTAACTCCGTCCAAATTTAATTAATTGTTGCTAACATGATATCTTTTAACAAAAGGGATAACCCTTGGCTTAATGCACTTATTTAAAAACGCATACTGGTTGATTTTCATTACTGGACAAAAAATGATTGGGAGATTCCTAAAGGTGAAATTGCCAACCAGACGAGAATATCTTTTTGAATTTCTTCTTGATTTTTGCTTAAATTTCATCAGGAATAGTCTCAATATAAAACCCTGCATTTGCATTTTTATCAGAGTTCTTAAAAGTAAAATAACTTTCATCATTCAAAATGAAACATTTTCCGGAAAAAAATCCGTCAATCTCCAACATCTTGAACATATTTTTGCTTTTGATCCTCAATTCTCTCAAGAATGGAAATCTTCTTTGTGTATCTAATGTTGCATTTATTTCTTAGTGCCCTGGCAATATGAGACTCGGTACAGTTAAATCTTTTAGCCAGTAATCTCGATGAGATTCCAGATTTGTTGTGAACTTGCTCATCAATTCGATGTTGCAAAAATACTTGATTCTCAACGTTTAATGTAGATATATATAATAGCTTTGGGTACATATTCTTTTAAAAAAATTATCTACCATAAATTTATTTCCTTTTGAAAAATGTAATTCACAGAACTCGTACATACCAGAGCCGAACCTGAACCGAACCAAAACCGGAACCAAACCGTCACATTTTAGCGAACCTAAATCCAGAACCGAAGCTCAAATATATTTTTCAATTGAACCCGAGTCGGAACCGAACCGGGCATTAAAATTCGGATTCAGGGTTCAGCTCCGGTTCAGGTTACAGGTTCATTTTTAGTTCAAAACGAAGGCGTAATCGCGAAGATAATCGACGCCTGTGTTGTCTGTTTGTGAAAATTGTGTTCGTGTTCTTGTCTTGCGCAAATTCCAGCTCGGATTTTAAATTATATTCTTATTCAAAAAACATTCATTTAATTTTCATTAGGTCGAACCGAACCTGAACCCGGAACAAAACCGCAAATTTTATTAATGTTTGAACTAGAACCGCACTCGAACCCATATAAATCATGAATGATGACAAGTAACATTACTGTATTTCAAAATGTCAAATAAAAACCAATATATGTTTCTAACATTTAATAGATTTGGTCTTGAAAAATGCCTATAGTCTTAAATTTTAGGCATCACCCATCACTCATCATTGTTGAATTTTTGTTACTTAACATCCATTTTCTAATATTTAATCATGAACTTGAGTTAAATTGAATTACAAAAACCTTTAACAATAAGGAAGCAAGGTTTTTTTTTATTTCAAATTCAAAATAATGGACAAAGGCAAGGACTAAGAGGATATTTTTGCCAGAAGCTCCTCAATTTAATACAAATGATTTGTATGAACATTTATGTTATTTTTCATCCAAAGTCGGATAATTCGAAAAATTGTGAACATATCGGCCAAAAATATGGCCTGAATATTGGAGAATAATATTGACTGTCTAGGGACCGGTTAAAAAAGCTCCAAACTTAAAACTTATGCTATCGTTTAAAATTGAATTTGTAGAATATGTAGGAAAATTCTTGTGCTAGTCAAAGGTTGCGGTTTAAATAATAACAGGCCACAAATAGATGATAGGCTGTAAAGAGAAACACGCGTTTGACAAAGTGCTCTTAATTGAACTTGTAATACCAATTAGCGTTCATTAATTAGAGGTATTACTACCGAACGTAGCTTACGTTGATTACATGCGAGCTTCATCCTCGATCGACTCTTTCATTGAATTACCCTAATTTCAAGGTACGAGATTGTGATTTCCTACTCAAAGACCTAAATTTTGGTCACACTGACCCAATTTCGCAAATCGTAAACAAACAGGACTCAACCTGCTAGAACAAGTGAGGGATAAACTGGTAAATGGTTAACCTTGAAAACTAGAAATTCAAACTAGGTCGAATTTCAACTGGGTTGATACTAACGGTAAACTTAGTATAGTTTGGTTCATGAAAGATGATTATTCAAGGTCATTCATGAGCCGTCTGGTATATTACTTACAGATAACTTTACTGAATTTCGTATGCATAGGATACATTTTAACTTAAAAAGAAAAAAAAATAAGTAATTTATTTGAAAATTCTGATTTTCTACATATAAGTTGCCGCAATGTGATTTGAGACTAGTGTCCGTGTACATGACATGTGACATCTCGTGTCATTTTTATGGGCAATGTCAAGTTTCATCTTTATCCGATTTGAAAAACAGATAGATAATACTTTATATTTCATACTTAGACTAAAATATACAATGTTTTAATGGCATTATGTTACCTTTTTAATATTTAAATAAAATGTCATACGACAGCAGTTAAATACAGCCATTTTTTAATTTCATCGGTTTAAAACTGACACCGATGTGAGCGCCGTCTACTGAATTGGTTAAGTGGAACAGAGTATAAACGACGACGTTACTGGGTAACAAGGAGGTAGGAATAATATTGAGGGAGTATTTGCAATCACTAGTGAAGTCGCTTCCCCCTCTACAATGTGCCCCATATCATTTTGAAATTACAAGGTTATTGATGTCAATTGTGAATTGTAATGTTTTTGTACGTCGACGTTTGTTGGAGAAGCGTTTGCCGTTTGCCACTTTTTGATATATTTCGTGTTTTATATTAGTTTTTCTTTAGATGTTTCGCAAATCCCCACTACAGTGTGCCCTAATACCGTACCTGCGTCCGTCCCCACCGGGTTGCATTGCACTTGCCCCTAGTTCAAGTTTACGCTCTCTCCATATTATTCCTACCACCATGCTGGGTAAACATTAGCGCAGAGGGCAGTGTAGTAGATAATTAGATATCTGTAACCCCTACGACATACGTCATTATTATTTGTAGTGTGTTAGAAAGTAATGTCATGATTTACGTATATTTGTCACATAATATAAATTACATAGACATACGTCAAATATTTTTTCTCTTTCAAACATGAAATGTTACCAAGTTATTTTGTGTTCGTTCTTGGAACGAGTGACCTTGAATAGTCATTTTTCGTTCGTATATATGATAGAACACTAAAATAAAATATATATTTGACACTTGGATCGTTACCAGCTTCATAATTAAAAAATCCTCAAAAACAGTTGAACTTTGTAAACGCAAAATAGGAAAAAGTAATTAATACTCCGTATTAATTGTAGAAATTAACAACAATATTATATTTATTAATTTTATAGCGTAGAAATGGAAATCATAAAATAAATCAAATACAAAAGCAATTATTTTGTTAGAAATGTAGGTTTTCAGGGTGATAAATTTCATGGAAAATTTTAATGCTCCCGTTTGTTCGATTCTAATTTTACACCGCGAAATCAATCTCCATAAATCAATGAAATTTCTATTTCACCTGACTCTATTTTAGAACACATACAAATCTCCCTCTCAAGTGTCATTATACGCAGATTTTTTCGACTTTCAAATAAATTACACAATACTAAATGAATGCTCCGTAAATCCTCTTATTGTATACGTGTGGAGATGGCTGGGAAGAAGACAAATGAATTAAGGTCAAAGCTGCCTGAGGTTACAGTTGGCACGAGATTCAACGTTTTTACTACAATGTTGGAGAAGACATTTTTCTTTAGAACGTTTCTTTGAATATGCCGAGCAGAAATATTAGCTGAGATACTGATGTTTTGTTATGTAATTTTTATAAAAATAATTATTAGTTCAATGTTAAACTCACAAAAGTTTATTTTTGTTTCGAACATACATAATGTAAAAAAAATCTTGCAAACTTCATTGGCATAATAATCGTTATATTACTGGGTACAATTTCCGCAAACCACAAGTTCAATAGCATAAAAACAAGGTACATACTCAATTTGAATTTTTTTTTTTCTATTTACATTTCGAAAAGTACTTTGTTTCAATATTCATATAAGTTGGAGAAGGATATTTTTCTCTCAGAAAAATTGTTATTTTTTTGCCTTCAGTACCCATTTTATTTCTTGTAAATATTAACAGTAACATATTTACACTTATTACTCACGGAAGTAAATTTTTTTTAGTGTGCAACACGTAGGAAAATTTTACTGCCACTGTTTTTATTAATATTAATTCTAAATAATCGGCGAAAAATTATATGCTGAAAACAGAAAAAAAATGCAGATTTATTGGCTGTCTATACTAACTTCAAAAAGTCTGTTTCGCGTCGTCCGTGAAACGCTTCAGTGGCAGTGAATATTTTTTTATTGTCGCCGGCAGAGAAAGTAACACGTTGCTGTAATGGGGTAGTTTCGCCTTTTTTGATTTTTTTTTATTATAAGCAAGTATTTTTAAATTTAAATTTTCCATATTTTTTTTATTTTGTACAATTTTTGTTTTTAAATGATAAAAAAAAATACTGAAAATACCGGACAATATCTATTTCCGCCACTGTGACGTTACTCTTGTCGCTTCCGTTGCAACTTAGTTCCGACGTGCTGCTCGAAGTATGACAAAGATATTTTGCGAGGTATGTTTTGCGGGGTAAGGGGAACTTGTTTGTTAGATTAGATTCCTGTCAAGTTAGCACGTATTTTTACTTATTTATTTTATTTTAAAGATAATTCATAATCATGTATATTTTTTTACTTACGGGAAAGATAGAATAAATGCTTAAGAAACAAAAAGAAACAAGGTTATGTCCACGGCGTCAGTATCACCATCAACTGTCACTCTGACATGTCATATCCCATCGCTGAAAAACAACGACACTAGCGACATTTGCGGCTTTAAGTATGTAAGGCTTGATGTCACAGAGAAGAGGTCGATTGTATGTAATAATGTAATATTTTAAATATTTTTTTTGAAATATTTATATAATTAATGGCGAATTTTATTACAGTATATATCTTATTATGAATCATATAATTGTAAACAAATAAGAATTTCATTAAATTTTAACATATGGCAACTACCCCATCATACATTTATTGCCAATCGGCCAAAAAATCTCAAAACACCATTGTATTTAGAACTAACACTAACACTCTTACTTTTGTGCTTTACTTGGTTTTGGATAAAACCTTGTTGCTCATCTAATGCCGCGACCGGATTCTAACGATTTGTATCATAAATCGGAAATTTTAATAAATGAACTTGTTCGACTCCTCAAATACTTTAACTGCTTGATAAAATGTTTCTAACTGAACAAGCAAAAAAATAAATAATTGTTATTATATTCTTAACTGAATATTATATAATTTTAAACAATTATTCATATGAATTATATTTACACTTCTACATTGTGGATTTCTAGAAAATGTATTGTCACAAAATTAGCAATAATTGGAGGCCGATTTTTCAATAAATATTTGACTGCAATCTAGGACTTTTATTATCCCAACTTCCATCCAGTCAAAAAGGTCACTGATTCACCAAAAATTGCTTTATTTATTATTCAAGAATGCGAGAAAAACTAATTCTCTTTCCTTGGATAAATTCCTATATGTGTGGTATTTAAAAAGATTAATTTTTGTTGTCATGGACATTTAAAGCTGAAACTAGAAACGTATAGTATGTGTGCGCATTTATTGATTTGTCTTCAAAACGTGCACATTTATTATTTAATCTCATTTTCACAGAAATAAAGGGCTCTGTACTCGGGTCTGTATTACGCACGACTAATAACTATTGCAAGCTTCATATGAGTCAAAACTGTTAAATCAACAATTTATAATTAATGTAATAATTTCCAGCGCAAATATTAGCTACATATATATTAGTAATAATCTCTAATTGATTAATTACTTATCAATAATAAAGTTAATTGTCAAAGGAAATTATTTATGTACCCATCAACAAATTATAAATCGTATGATTATATACTTATATACTGTACTTTTATAGTTTAATTGTGTAATAAATAAACAACATTTCCTCTATCCAATTTTAACACCACGCATAGCAATTTCAATGATAATTTTGAAATATTCAAATATTGTCTGCCCTAATTATTTTTTCAGAAAAACAATTAAACAGTATTTTGTATAGCAAAAAATTCTGCAACTAATGTTATCCTAATTAATATTTTTTTATTATCCGAAATAAGAAAAAATTGAAGAAATTTAATTTTTAATATTAATCAAAATTAAAATTTTGGGTTTGACGTTAGTAATTATTATTAAAATTTGTTTTAATACTATTATTTACTTTTAATTGCAGATTTCTCTTTATATAGGATATACAAAATAGTTAATACAATAAAAAGTTTCGTTGATTATTTTTATTTTGAAGTTTTACCGTTTAAAGACTTTCCAAATTAAAATTGAGCAGTTAAATTATTATTTTAACTTTATACTGAAAAAAATCTACATTTTGTTTAATATTTTAAACATAAATTTAATTTTCATAAATTTTAATAATACAATTATACTCGCGTATTACGACCTCGATTACAACGAGTTAACGTGTATAACAAGTAAACATGAAACAAATTTAAAACTCTAGATATTTCTGAAGCTCTATTTTTTTAAAACAATAATTTTCATAAACATAGCAAAGAAAATTTTATCAAAACAGCAACGTTTAACTTTTAGGTATTCCCCAGATAATAAAAAAGTCTTATCGTCGATTACAATAATTTATTACAAATGTGTTTTCTGACAGTTTCTGATATTTATTTTGTAAGGCTTGTTGTCCTGCTACATAAATCTGTTTTTGCCAACATTTGCAGGATTTTCACGTTTTGGTTTATAGTTCGACGCATTTTAAAACAATAAAATTTATTTCTCCAATGGTAAACATGTTTGTTAGGGAAAAAAATAAATGTTTAAAATTTTTCTATAAAGGACTAGAAGTAGAATTCTGATAAATAATGAATACCAATAAAATATAATTTAATATTTCCATCTTTTGTTTTAAGATGTTTGTTCATTATTTTTGTTTTAATAAATGAACATATACGTTAGTTCTTTTTTTTTCTTCACAAATGACAACTAATCGTGCTTATAACAAGTATATGACTGGTGACCGACACAGCACAGCCGAACATAGGACTTTAACATGTAATTTTCTGCTTCCCTAATTATTTTAGGTAAAAAAGCTTCAAATAAAAGTTGCAGGGCATAAATTTATGCATCTGAATCAATAAACAAAATTAATTTTATGTGCATTGTAACGGCAGAAATGTCGAAAATAACTCCAAAAATAGCCATAGCCATGGAATTGAAATAAAAAAAAACAAATGTTAACGATTTGTCTGTCAAGCTGAGTTAATTTATTATTATTGTTACTATTATTATTTGTAATTTCTGTTCAAGTGAATAAATATCAATTTAAATTAACAGATAATTGTTAACTAGAAATAATACCTAATAAACATAAATTACCCTAATATGACAAGTAACCCTCGGATAAACCGTTAAGACATTTATTATTTATTTTCTCAATTCCATGGCTATTGCTATTTTTGAGGTAATTTTCGACATTTTCATACTTAATTTCTGCCGTTACAAGGCATACAAAATTAATTTTGCTTCTTGATTCAGATGCAGAATTTTATGTTCTACAACTTTTATTTGAAGCTTTTTACCTAAAATAATTAGGGAAGGATTAAATTAGGAGTCTGATTTTACATGTTAAAGTCCTATGTTCAGCCGTGGCTCTATATAAACAGTCTGTATACTCGTTATTAACAAATTGAAATTTAAACGAATTAGACCCCTTTTTTTCTGCTATTCGAGGGCTGTTCAAGAAATTTGTGTTCTTGTACTAGATACAAAGTGCATAGGTATAAAAGTCCTTTGTATAAGTACTGCACCTATTTAAACTTAATAGGATGAGGTAAGGGTTAGAAATAATAAGGGGTGTAAAATAAATGGCTACAAAGAATGAAATTTGAATATGTATAAGGTATTTAAAGTGTCCCCTTTCCTATAAAAAATTGTATAAATATAATAGTAGGGTAAGGGTCAAAACATATTTACAAGATTAAATATTACAAAAGAAAAATTCCTTAAATGTACAAAAAATCTCAATTATTAACAGCTGAAACTTTTAAGTTTTGGAAATTTGCCAGAAATTAATTTTGCAAGTGCAAAATCTTTTCTATTTTTGTCCTTTTTAAACAGGCAAGGCCATTTATAAGAAAACGAAAAAGATCAGCTGTGCACCATTTTTCCATTTGGGTCACCCCGAACAAAAATCTTCAGGTACACATTCTAAATATCTACACGGTTGTGAATAGAAACAAAAGGAGAGCATTAAAACAGAAACAGGTACGCATTTGACACTTTTCATGTTCATACTTCATACACGAAACATTGACGTCATACGACAGCTGGATAACAGGAGAACTGTCACAATGGAAAACAAAAGATATATGATACGTGTATTTGTTCCAATATTTCACTGTCAAATATTAACAAATGACAAGAAAAACTGAACTCTGTAATTAGTTGTTACCATGGGAATTAAATGATAGTATATGTCAATAATTTGTTACTATATAAACCCGGAAAAGTGTACTGCTGACTTCCATTATTTTTTTAATCGATGTACTCTCGTTCGTACACAATAAAGTTGTTATAAATTCATGGCGTACGCGACACATTTCTGTGTAAGGACTATGAAACACTATATTTAGAAGTGAGAAGCATTCTTTTGTTGAGACGGAAGCAAACACCATAAAGCAAGATAAATAGGTCGAGCAGATATCAATATCTATATTGAGTGTATGAACGCTAGCGCAAATTGATCTTGTGGTGTTAGATACAACTTCTTCAACTTGTTCCCATAACGGGGTAATTAAGAAACCGGTTCAGCAATAGAGCCAGAGATGAGTAGTTATCGGAACAAGAAGGGTAATAATGCATGGAATCGCGAAATCGCACCGGATACAAAGGAGTTGTTGGCAAGCGTTTTCGCAATAGAAAAAGGAAACGCGGTTTCGTCAGGCACTGCAATGCACGAGACTCGAGACTCGTCGACGTCTGACCGCAAGGGCGAGGCTGCGGCGCGGGCAGAGGAATGCACCAGTGCCTGGCCGTTTGACAGCCGTGCACCTGCATAAGCAGTGCAGAGTGCACAAAATAAAACCTAACGGGATGCATACGTGTATGGTTTCTACTAGATGAGAAATATAGGGATATAGTTTTTACGCACGAGTCGATCTGGTGCACTCGAACGCACGATCGATGGTCGAAAGGCGGCAGGCAGTCATAGCTTGACGAATTTGACGTGCTTGAGGCGACGAACACGATGGGCTGGTGAAGTGGGCGGCTGTAATGACAGTTCGATATCCGCCACCAACAAGGAGCTAGCTGACCAACTGACTGGCTGATAACGTAGTGCTCTCGCGAACGCGACACTCAGCGAGCAGCCATGTTGGCTGACCGAATGCTGGGAAGCTACGAGTGCGCTAATGCTGTACGTCCAACGACGAGCACGATTGCTCAGGGCTTTTACGTCAGCCAGCACTAGCACCGTCTGTCGTACCAAGTAGCGAACAATAGAGGTTTGGAGTTAAAACTAAACTACGACACTTACTGCTAATTTTCATGCCCCCCAGTGGTGGATTCAGTGGCTGCTTGTTGCCCTCGGCGAAGGACGTAGTTCTGGGACGCCCGCTCATTTCTCTATCGTCGCGTTATAATCTTCCGATCGTTCGTGAACTTCATAGATTTATCACATTTCTCGCTAACACCCTAGCACACACGAATCTGTCGACCGATGGTTCGGTTGCCCGTCCTTTTCGTGATATTTCACACTTTAAATGGTCACCCAGGCCACACAAAAGCTTAGTAGAACACGCACACAACACATTTACACACAATTTAAGTATCTATATGTCATTTTATGTGACAAAAACGTCCATTTTAATATGCGACGGATATCACTTCACTATTAATTCAGATGCTACAGGCCCTTTACAGACATTGACCCATTCGGTAACGTTCGTGTCCAACTACATTCGCTTGGCAGCACCGACAGCGCACGATCTTGCACTGAACAGCCAATGCGATCGTTGCTGGCGGTGTGCCAGCGCCATCAAGCGGCCATCCTAGCAAAAAAGGTGTTGCCATATCATCGCATGACGGCGCTGAATGCCAGCGCATTTCCGATTACCCTCAAAGCGGGAATTTCAGATCGACTAAAACACTTTGTTAAACGTAATAATCGTCTATATTCATCACACACATATTTGATTTTACATTATTATATCGTACATGGGATATAAAAAACACCGTTCGTCATAATATGTCACACATTTATTCAAAGTAAAGAATGAACATAAGAACCATACGAGCACACAGACGACAAGATGGGTCAAGCAGTCACAAGTAGCACAACAAGGCACCTAAAAAGGCATAGGTAGAAACCCAAATGCTACAAGACGTGGAACTATATCTACATAATGCAAGGGCATGGATCAACGTTCATATCGCATTCAAATCACAATATAATATACACTATAAACAAATGTAGAAAAAAAGCGTTTTACAAAGATCCTGCATTCTGTTTAACAGCAAAAGAAACTACAGATCAGATACTTCTTGTTCACTACAGGCAAATAAAAAGTAGTGCGATCATTGAATGGGATATGCATATACAGTGTGTAGTAAGATACTAAACCATAAACACTTGTTTTGTTTTACATGTACACAAAATACAACAATAACTTATAAATAAATACAAACTATAATAATAGGTAATAATTATATTATTGATAATAATAAAAGTTCTTTAATATAAATAAATAATGAAAAATGGAATAACTTTAACTTTGGTTACAAAGGGATATAATTTTGTGGCAAAATGCCGATAACAAAATAAATTACCTTAATGTAGGTAAATTGTATGAATAAAATTTGATCTTCATACTAATTACCAATGTTTTTATGCTTAAAAATAAGTATGTTTTGTAATACCCAGTGGCAGCTCGTGAATTGAAGATTTTATGGGTCACATTGGAATTTGTAATATAAGTTTATTAATATGAAAAATTTATTTAAATAGTTTTAAATGTCTATTTTCAAAATGATTTTCACCAGATCATTGAAATTTGAGATATTTTTAATAAATGTCTTTCTATGTTTCGCGTAACCAACGCCGCTACTAGACTGATGCCTTGGTTATTGACCGTGTGTAAGCGAATAGGGTGGTGGTTGTCTTCGTCTAACGCAAGTAAAGTTACAATTCGTCTGTCTCTGTCTGACGCAAGTGTTTATATATGCATGATATAACACAACGTGGTTACAAATTTGATGTGACCCAAGCAACGCGAACGACACAACGGATTCTTTATTAAATATTATTAAATTTAAAATATTTTGTTTTGTCTTTTCTGATATATTTGGAAGGTCATTGATTAAATGACCTAATGGAGGAACCACCACTGGAATATTTATCATAAAATAAAATAGTTCATTAAAATTCAATTTTATGCATCAGTAATTAATACGTTATCCTAATAAAATGCTTTATTGGTAAAATTTATCGTCAAATCAAGAGACTTATAAAGTGGAATAAGGGTGTCTCTACTTGATAACTTAAAAATAATTAATACGTTATTAGAATTACAAACTATAAGTAACAATAAAATAAACGTAAGCAATTAAGTCAATAAAAAACCATATTTATTTTTAGTGTGTGCGATACTTGAGTACCTATTTGGTAATTAAAAACTTGCAACTAAAATATAAATGCACATCAAATTAAAATGAAACTGCGCGTTCAGACATTCACGAATTATCCAGGAAAATGGATGTAAAAATACAAGACACACGACTGTCTAAGGTAGCTATAAAAGCACACAAAACCATTTACACTTACAACGTTCTAACTAAAATCTATTCATAAATATGGTTTCATTTTTAATTTCAAATATATCATTCAGTATATATAATATGTATATAATGTATAATAATAATTAATATATCTCTATTTCTATACAGTATTATTAATTATTTATGATACAAATGATCCCGTGTATGAATTCTGCAACAATTATAAGTATACGTATATTATAATTTAGTAATTGTTTGTATGAAAGACTTGTGATACTTTAACGAGATCGACTCATTTCCTACCAATCTTTAATTCTTTGTTCGAATTAACTATTCTCATGATTCGCTAACTGAATAAAAACAACGAATAGTAAAAATGTTATGATCTTCGCACGATGATTCCTTAATATACAATGATGATCCATTATCAAAATAATTTATTATCGTGATCCTTAATATTTAATACAAGTTGTGGTCTCACCCGTTCTTTAAAAAAAGAACATTTATTTTAAATAAGTACCTGTTTATTCTTGGACCTTTACATACTATTGCGATAGATATGCATTATATTTATATCCAACAGATAAAAAAGATCATGAATATGTTCATCAAAATATATTTTGTCCCTACATTACAGGTTTTCTAAATCATAATAATTTCACGTTATGTTCAAATCATCAAATGATAATACTTAATCTTTTTTAAATAAATTAACAGTATAAATATTTAAAAAGCCATTGCAAGGATCACAAACTGACTTCAACATTTAAGGTTATGTGTTGGTTGATAAAAACAATTAACTCGGATTCTTGACTATTCTTTTTTGTCTGAAGTCGTAGACTTGTCGGCAGAAGAACACCAGGTCTGGTGACGTGTGCTGGTGTGCTGGAGGCTGTCTGTGGTCTCGGTAGTAGACTCCGCCATCGGGAAGGGGCACCACGGCGTCTGCCTTCATCGTTCCCTCCTCGAGGCTTCGCACAGTCTTGCGATATCTGAGATGAAACCATCATTCCATTTTGTTTCTTTAATATTCAAGCTTCTACTTTTATTTTCACTCAAGCATGGTGCAAGTTAAATTAACATGCCAAACTAAAAGCTTCATTAAAAGCGTAAACTATTTTGTTAATGTATGCCTGATCACCAACTGAAATTATGACGTGCATGGTAAATATTTCTACAAATAATAGCGTTGTAACCAAATAATAAGCAGTAAAACTTCTGAGAAATAATTTTAGCACAAGTAATAAACAATAAAGCATAGTGTCATAAAGCTGGTTAATTATTGTTCCTTGTTTAAGCACAATTTATTTGCTGAACAGAAATATGCTTTTTCAAACAACGATTCTTTACTTCAAAAAGCTAACAACTTCAAATAAACATATGTCTTATGAAGTACTGTAGAATAGAGTTTTAATATATTTTCAATAGTCAAAGTAGCTATTTACTGACTTTCTATATATAATAAGTTTTCTCACAATTTATTTTCTTTGAAATACGTATTTTGTGTTTTTTGGAGGAAAAATATGAAATTCAGTAATTTTTATGCCGTAATATTTAAATTTCGCAATATAGAGGTCTCATTTTTGATGTTTTTTGAGGTATCTTTATCTGGGGTTATATTAACGATAGAGCAAAATTGTTTGTACAGTACTGAGTCAACTTTTCGAGAAAGTTAGTCCATCTTCATTTGTTTTTAAGCTTCAAGGCAAAAACTTGTTTCTCTAATTTCGAAAATATTTTATTAATTATGATAGAGAAAAATTGTTTAGACAAACTTTGTACCGATTTTTGCGTAAAATAAAAGTGCGTAATTAGATTTTTTGAAAACTTAATAATTTTGAAGATATAACAAAAAAAAGTATGATGTTTGCCTCCCGCTATAGGTAAGGGAGATAATATTTTCGGTCCAAAAATTCGATAGTGAGTTTTCAGTGAATAAGCATCTTTCACGATATTTCCAAAAAATTATATTTTCCGTATTTAAGCTTTCTGCATTAAAATAAAGAGTTGATTAGATTTTGGGTAAAATTGGGCAACTTGAAGCCCGTAACAGCTTTTATTGAAAAACTATATTAAAATATAATCAAAAACTTTTCACTTTTATATCAATGTGTTGTGTAGTAGTGATCCAACAAAGATTCGTAAGTATAGGTGTGCGGCAAATAGGATCAGTAGTTAATAATTTTTTTCAGTAATATTTGAAAAAAAAAATATTAGGACATTACGATGCTAGTCCAGCATCATCTTCAGCTTCCTATAATATAACTATAAATTTAAAAACGTTGAAAAACAATAATTATATTATAGGAAGCTGAAGATGATGCTGGACCAGCATCGAAACGTGCTATTTTTTTAAAAATATTAATAAAAAAAATTATTAACTACTGATTCTATACTTACGAATTTTATATGAATGGGAACAATATATTGGCTGGTACCACAAGCCTTGTTTTAACTAAAACGATGTTTCAAGAAATGTCAAATTTCATTATTTAATATTAATAATAAATGATATTAAATTTATCAAAATAGGATTTTAAAGCAGAACATAGTTTATATTCAAACAAATATTTTTTAAAAAATCGCTCTTTAAACGTAAGGGTGACATTAAATATTGAAATTTGAATTTGATATTTCTTAAAACAGTTTTAGTGAAAACCAGGCTTGTGGTACCAGCCATTAGGTTTTGGCTAAAATTGAAAACCGGAAGTGATATTTTACTTGAAGCTACAGATTTTCGTGAAAAAATATATTATCGTATAATCAAAAACTTCTCAGATTTGATATTTAAAATTCGTATATGATTAAGAAAAACATATTACATTTTGACAATATATGGTAAACCGGACGTGGTACTTTACTTGAAGCTCTGAACAAATTTTCTTGAAAAAATAAAATATGATCCAAAACTTCTCAAATTTGTTATTTAAAACTCGTGTACGTAACTTAGAGCTTTTAATAGATTTTCCAGGAAGAACACAATAAAATATAATCCAAAATTTTGTATTAGACTTTTCTGTTTATTGGAACAACAAATTAGATTTTGTTTACAAACGATTAACCGTAAGTAATACTGTACTTAGTTCATTGCTATTTTAAACATGGAATTGGCGGGAGGTCATGTGCTGGCCACATCAGATTTTTAAAAATGGGAACCCTTGTTAAAAATATCTATTGTTTTAAACAAGACAAAACGTGAATTATTAATTTTTTGGAGTGAAAAAATTGAGTTATTAAGAAACAAATAAGAAAAAATCTGTTACAGATGCGTTTGTCTTCAAGTAGGAGACAACCTATTTTAATAAATTTAGTGACAACAGATGTGAAAAATATCTTTTTATAACATTATTAGTCTTTAATAAAGTTTAAATATTAATATTTGATTTTCTATGAATAACTTGACAACGAAAGAAAAAAAAATATATCCACTCGCTTAGATTTGTATTAACTCCCTGAATAAAATCTCAAAAACATGGGCATTACTTTGTACTTGTATTATTTTACTGTTTTCTTAGAACAGCAAATTTAAAGTTAATTTTATATTTGTAGCCTAATATTTTTGCTCCAGATTGATTATATTTATGTTAATATTTTTACTTATTTAGATGTTATTAAAGTAATGTAAAAAAAAACTATTTTAAGCAAAAGTATTGTCCATATTGTAAAATAAATTGTTACAAAAATGTCTGTTATTTCTTTATAGTTTAATAATGAATAATTTTGATTTAAATCGTAGGTATAAACCGCAATTTTTTTTTTGATTATATGTTATTAACTTGTACAAATGAAAATTTCTACACAAAGCAAAAGTGTACAGCAAACAAATAATAGAATTTAAAAAAATATATGTCCTACCTGCAGTACTCGTTGAACGTGAGAACATAACATTTATCTTCTATACAGGCAACACTGTTCGTATCCTTATGTCTGGAAGCAAATACTTCGTCTGGTTGGTCCACCGGTCTTCTACCCTGTTCCGTGTGTTCCGGTCTGTAGTACCATAATAGCGAGATCATCATTTCTCCTACAAGAAATACCAAATTAAATATACTTTCTTACATTAAAATAAATTCATAATATACCTTCTTCATCTTCCCATAAGGCAGCGACTTTCGCTACAAAAGGAAGATCAATTTTGCGAGGACCAGCCTTCAATAAAACACAATCTCGAGGAGAAATGATGTCACCTTCCGCATGTCGCATACATGGGTAGCATTTGCGGGTTACTAATGCTTCGTCACTCTGAAACAAGTAGAGTTATATTAATTATGTACAAAAATAAATGAATGGTCCCGATAGAAAACCATGGATGTTAAAAAAAAATATCGAAATTTAGATATTTAGCCATGCTAACCCCAATAGGTGTTTCAAAGTCTACGGTTTTTAAAAAAAATCTAATTGGATATCAATGTTCATTATGTATAAGTCATATTAAGGTGAATAAAATCGTTAATTTTCTGATTTTTATTACCCTATATCAAAATGAAACAGTAACAGGACGTGTATCGCCTCCGACATGTTCGCGACGAAACGACGTACCCAACGCATTTGTCATATATCCGTTTCACTCAGTTCTAGAAACGTGTTCTTGGTGTAAATGCCATCACACACGCAGTCGATTTATCGGGCTTCATTTTTTGAAACTTTAATATATTTTTTTTCTGGCGTATTAGAAACTTTTCGGCGAAAATACATAATAGGGATCTAATATTCTTATATATACATTTTAACTGGGCCATCATTGCTATCTCAAGAACTATAAAAGCTATAAAGACGTTTAAATGGGCAAACAATTTCTATTTCACAACACAACATTAAAGAAAGTATATTCTTCGACCAGTGGTCGTTTTAAATGAGAACACAATGCTTTTTATTTGCTCATTCGTTAGAGAATGTGATTCTGAATTCAGTGATATAACATTTGTATACCCTTACGATTTTTTTTTGAGAAAAATGGATATAAAGATTATATTAATTTGATAAAATATGGCTATAATAAGAGTGCCCTGACAAAGAAGTGAATATTTTGTTCTTGTAATTGATTATAAATGTCAACGCAAACAAAATATTCACGTATTTCTTTCATGGCATTCTAATGCTATATAAAACAAAAATGAACACGTATTCAATTTTCCATTCATGACACTCTTATTATAGTCATATTTTAATCAAAAGAATATAATATTTTACATGCATTTAAAAAATATATATATGCTCTCACTTTGAGAACCACTAGTCACAAAAATAATTTTTCTTTTCTTTAAATTTGTCTTCTGAAATAGAAATTGTTTGCCAATTTAACCGTCTTTCTAGCTCTTATAGTCCTCGAAATAGCAATGGTTGCCCATTTAAAATGAACACCCTGTAGATTCACATATAAAGAAATAAAAAAAAACTTGGAAACACCTATTTAGTAAAAAGTATTATTGCTCATGGACGGTGTGTTTAATGAACACAGCCTAAAAATACTGTTTATAAGTTAAAAATACGTTTTTTTTTTCAAAATTAGACCCGCGTCACAATTACTATTTTCTCCCGAGACCGTTTAGATATTGTGCCCGTTGTTGAACATTTCTCGGAAGGGTGGTCAGCAGAAACGGATTGTTCTTAACGTGTACAACTCAGCTCAGTTACAACAAAAAGAACAAAAATTTAGTGAATTTATCTGAAGTGAGCTGAGACGAACCAAAACAATACATCTTATGTGTGAAGCTACTAACTTCCCGCAACTGAGTAGAAAAGTTTTTTGCACGAAACAACGATAGATCTAATTTTTTTGCGAATCATACTTACATTTAGGAATACTTTTCCCTCGTAGGGCTCGCCCTCCCACGACCAGCCGTTGGACCATCTAGGAAGCTGTAAAGATTTCCTAGGTATCCTCGGCACAGGCAAAGGTAGTTGGCAGGTGATTATTTTATTTTTCCTCTTACTGGTCCCAGATCTCCCGGAACCTATTTTAGTAACTTTGTTATTAACTTTATTTTGTTTTATACAGTCTGTTTTAACGTCTGTATTTTGTTTGTCCGTCACTTGTTTTAAAACACTGTCTTTAGCACTTGTCCTTGATTCTTCAACGTATGCACTATTTAAAATAACACTTTCTATTGTCCGGTCCACATTGTTTAAAGTTAAACTAGATTTAGAATTGACTGGTTTCTTTTGAACTGACTTTTTGGCGGGTTCTTTATTTTCTGTTAAATCGGAGTTTATTTGATGTTTATCTTTGTGTTTTACGTTTTGTTTTAAATTGTGCAAGTTGCTCGCAACCAAAGGTTTTGATGTTTTCACTCGTTTTGAAGGTGGCTCCTCTTTGGTTGAAAGTTGTTTTCTTTTGCTGGTTTTCTTTTTACCCAGCATAATTTTTGGTGTTTTATATACCAGGTATTTAGGTTCAGCAGGTTTGACTTCGTCTGTTGTTAATTTTCTTTTACCGTTGTTTATTTTTACACATTTGTTAGGTTTCTTTATTAAATCTTTGTAGCTACCGTTTGCAACTTTAGGTTTAGTATTTGTAATTTTTTGTTTCTTTTCTTGTACATCATAACCATTTTCTGTTTTTTCCTCCACAGAAAGTTTTCTTTTTGTACATATCCTTTCGACATGATTTATTTGTTTTGTTTCAATGTCCTTAGGCTCTGTTTTATGAACTTGAGATTTATCTTCTTCTACGGTAGATTTTCTCCTAACAGGTATATTTTGAACAACAGGTACGGTCTGTTCTTTACAGTCTTCATTTTTAAATTTTTGATTAATTTCATCGAGACTTAATCGTTTACTACATTCTTCTGGGATTGTTTGTACTTCTGTTTCAACGATTTGATTGGCGGGTTCTTCGCAAGATGTTTTGTCGATGTCGGGTAGTCGGTCGTGTTTTTGGGCAGGAACAGGCGACATGGCTTCGAGGGGTGGGTTGGGAATTTGTACTTCCTCTGGGCTTTCGACTTCCCGTTTAACGTTGCTAACGTCAGTGGTGGTTTGTTCTGGTTGTGCAGGAGGTTGATTCCTACACATCAGCAACATTCCTTGTGGGTGTGTAACGCTCATACTATTGGTGTAACTGTTCCGAACATTATTCTTGCCTACCCTCGCCTTGGTACGTTTTTCAGTGGTCTTGCACTCGATGACCGTTTCGGTCTCTTGTTTGGCGTCCCACTTTGGGGCCGGGGTGGGCTGGTAGGTTGCCCCGGCAGGTGAGGGAGGAGGCGGCATGCCAGCGGAGCCCCTTGCTGGACTAGGGGGCCCTGCTACGCTTGCCGGCTCCAAAGGCAGAGCCAGAGCTACTGGTGGAAGTGGCATTGACTCTTTGGCGATTGCAGTCACGTTCGACCTCTTACCATCACCAGTAAGAGGTCCAGTATGGACGTTTTTTGGACACGATTGCATAGGACACGGACAGCTTTGGTATGCATCTGCAAGAGAAAAATATTTGCCCAATAAGGTGATTCCAAATTAAATACACTGCTCGCCATAAAAATGCAACACCTTGAAGGAATTGAGATACGCAATTCTCCTTATAGTTACGTATAGGAACTACTATTGCCTTTAAATTATTAGATTCTCAAGCAAATCTAATGTCGCATTTTCGCGTGTTTAATTGGTAAACCGCTAAGACAGGTACATGTTTAAATTGATTATATTAGCTTATGTATGAATTAAATTTTGTTAGTTTTTAAAAAAACGTTTGCACTATATTATAAAGATGCCACAAATTTTGAACAATAAGCTACTTGCGAGCTTTGTTATATAATATTTTTGAAAAGAAGATAAAAATTTGCGACCCATATTTTTTCTTTTGATAAGATTTTTATTAATTGGCCAGAAAAAAATTAATGCAATTTAAATATTTAAATTACCGCTATTATGACGTATATTGCGCCGCACCAATGAATGGCAGTAAAGCTATAGCATCGGTACGCTTCATGCGACGGCATATGCGGGTAATTCAAACATGTCAAACACCTGTTTGACGTTTGAACAATAGTTAGGAGGTTAATATTTTAGTTTGTCTTTTTTAATCTTATACGGGTATAAGTTAAAATCCTTCAAAATCCTGCTTAACAAATCGAAATAACTCAAATTGCAAATAATAAACGAGACACACAGAGAGAAAAATGAACCAATGTAAAATTCAAATTAAAACTTCCTCGCACGCCATCTATAAGTTATATTCTTAAATATGTTTTCCTTTCTCCATTTCCAAATAATGACGTCACAGAAAATGTTCTTTTTTAATTTACTAAGAAACATATTTTTTTAAAATATTTTTTTTATTTTTACATACATTTTCAACGTAACATTTAGTATATACTGACAGAAATAGGATTTTTAGTACTCCGCAATTAGCCCACTGTCTGAGTTTGAGCGCGGGAGAATTGTAGGGTTGCGCGAGGCCAATATCAGCTTCCGTCAAATTGGCCGTGGTTTAAATTGAAACCCAAGAGTATGGAGGCAATGGCAAAGACAACATCAAACTGCAAGAAGAGGATCGGGATTGTTACAGAGTACTTCAGGGCGCGGAAATCATTTATTACGCATGGCTTTTCAGAGTGCCCAAGCAACATCAAGCGGTCTAATTTGCAATGGAGACAGGTAACATGAGTTGCAATATCAGCCTGTATTGTTTCGCACCGATTAGTTAATTTTGGACTACAGGCACGCCGTCCACTTTTACACCTGCCGCTGACTCCAAGGCACCGTCGAATCGACTAGAGTGGTTAGTGGTATGGCATTCAATTATAGTTTGTGACCAGAATTAATTTATTTCACCACGATGACCGTATTTTTATTAGACGGCGTCCTAACGAAAGTTATAAGGAGCACAATATTTGTATTTGCCATACCGCCTCTACTAGAGAGATAATGGTTTGGGGTGATTAAATGCTATAAGTTACAATAGTAGGTCTCGTCTATTTCGTATTCGTGGGACTATGAATCGACTTCGATACATCAATGAAGTGGTAGATGCAGAAGTGCGCCGGTTTTAAATCGTTTACCTAGGGCCGTATTTCAACAAAGATAACGCTCGCTTTCACATTTCTGGTGAAATACAGGCTTATTTGAATTACCACAATATTGCTTTATTTCCACGGCCGGCACGTTACCAAGATTTGTCGCGTATTGAACATATATGGGATAGATAGGTGCAACGAAAGCCCCAAAATATTGTGATTGAAGATGAAATGTGGAATGCTGTAGAAATGAAATGGATGAATGTACCACAACATGTGTTCCCAACATTATTTGAATCGATGCGCCGTAGAATACCGGCTGTTATAAATGTGGGCGGTGGTCACTCTCGAATTAAAAAAAAGTATTATTGTTCGATAAAAATGTATAAAATATTACATTTAAATTTTGCTTAATTATGGATGTTGCATTTTTTATGCCAAACAGTGTATTTTTTAAGTATTTAGGGCAGTAAGTACCTCCTACTGGTTGAGCATGATCTCTAATACACCCGATACCAGTAGAAAAGCACTTATTGATCGCAATGCGTATTACTTTTTTGTACGACCGCTAAAAAAATAATCTTCTCTCCCTACCTATAAATGCGAGGTTTCTCGTAGGTGGAGAATGCGAGTAGCACGCAGGTGGTGCGGGTCCACTCCCGTAGCCATAGTAATGCGGTGGCGGGTAGGGCTCCACGATGGTAGGGGGCACTGGAGGTGGCGGGGCGTAACTGTCCACTAACGTCGGAGGCGGAGGCCCCGTCGGAGGTGGTTGGTAGCTGGAACCACTTGCACCACTCGACGCAGTTACCACCTGGGAACTTTGTCCACTGGCGGCCGGTGAGGGGTAAATCTCCGGGTTTGGTGGGTAATA
Organism: Harpalus rufipes; assembly: GCA_951394225.1. NCBI lineage: Eukaryota > Metazoa > Arthropoda > Insecta > Coleoptera > Carabidae > Harpalus > Harpalus rufipes. Next base: position 14,793,435 of record OX596284.1, on the reverse strand, counting down.
TTGACCCGCTGGAGGTGGGGGAGGCAAGTACCTATGGAGAAGGTGGCCATTAGGAAAAAAATAAAATCGTACACTGGCACATTTTGCGAAAGATTCTTAAATTACAGAAACGTTCTAAGGTGTAATAGGGATCCGCATAAATTTATTTTAACTTGTATATTACAAAAAATATTTGTGTTTCATTTCAACTCGTTTCTGTTTTGAAAACCATTTGACAGCACTTAATTCGTCTTCATTAAGTGATTAAAATATTTGCATGTGTTTAAGAGTTATTTGTCTGACCTGTCATGTTCAACAATTTTGTTGCCGTTTTATTGTTCTTTCAAAATTTATGTTCTGTTGTAACACGATGTTTCTAGATCATGTAAAGTTATTTATAAAATGCATGTACAATGCGTTCATACATCATGTTTAATATGTTTCAAATAACTACGAGTAATAATAATTCGTTCTGTTTACGTACTGACTATATGATTTTTGAAATTTCTACTTTATTCTTTGCTGTTGTTTACATACATAGTTAAACTACTACAATCACCGACGAATGAATGTATCTACGACTTTTGAAAAGTTTATTATGTTAATATTGACAAAAAATAATTAGTCATATATTTTGTTGAAAATTACTGCGCGAACACTCAAACAATTAAACCCAACAATACTGCATGCGCACAGCTCCATGAATATGAAGTAAGCAAAATGAGGTGTTGCACGATTTTTTTCTTTGCTTTAATCGAAAGAATAAGAAAAAAATATTTTACCAGTATTTTTTATTTTCTTTCATATTACTCTTTATTCATGAGAAAATTGTCTCTGAAAACACAATATTTAAATTGCCGCTTTTTCTGTCGCCTGATGTTTAAAATTATTCACCAATGAGGGAGTAGCTTGCATTTGCCGCCGCCTGAATTTAAATGAATAACAGCCGTGACAGCTGTCAATTATATACTAGCTACTAGTTCAATCCATATTACTGATTTTTATATTTTGATAACTCAAACATGGTTGTAAAAGAGTTTTGTGTTGGTGTACCCAAATAGAAGTAATAATATTAAAAAAAAAAAAATAGTTTTAGTAGTTCCTCAAAATGAAGAAACAAGAATGAAATGGTTATCTCAAGTAAACATAATACCATTTACAAAATCAAAGTTTCATTCTGTGCATTTTACTGCGATCATAAATATTTTTATAATAAAATAAGATTTTTTAAAAAAAAATTCCAGTTCTGTTATTGGCTAGTATTTCTTGGACGTGACAGCCAGTGTAATTTGGCGCCAATTCAAACATAGTATACTTTTAAATTGCTACATTGTTTAATATATACAGATACTTGAACAGAAAATCATATTTACTAATACTATAGAAGGTATTCGAATTTAGGAATAAAAAAAATGTTTAATTTTTTTGCAACACCTCATTGGGGCCGTGACGTCAAAACATTAAATAGTTTGTAATTTCACTTTTTAATAAAATATTTTTTAATAAAACATTCGCTTAGTTAATTACATTTTTAAAGCTGAAATTGATATACAATACACATTTTTAAAGAAAATATTAATGTAAAAATTCCTTACCTTCTGAAGGTGGTAGTGTAAGCCTTCGGATGTAGATACCCCGCTGGGTAGCCTGACCCAGGGTAACAGAGATCGTGGTGGAAATGCTGTTGTTGACTATAGGTCCCAGGTGCACTATAATAGTGTTGTTGAGGGTAGTAGGAGTAACCTGGGGGCGCGTGGGTGGCGGTGCCAGCGGGTGGGTACTGCTGCGATGTTGTATAGCGGAACGTTTGCGCTGGTGGGGGTAGAACAGGTTCGCTGACAGTGGCAGAAGTTATTATCACCTGAAAAGAAGAAATTGTCAGAAATGAAAAGAAAGATAATATGTTTCAAGATATAGTGGTGACTTTACTAATGATGTAGTAAAGTCCACACACGTTAAGATCAAGGCGGATATGTCATGGCTGGGATTTGCAGACCACGCCTCTAACGAATGGCTCAGTGGCGAGCACAATATTTTATTTTAGTTTAGAGTCCACACACGTTTAGATCAAGCCGGATATGTCAAGGCTGGGATCTGCAGACCACGCTTCTAATGAATTGCTCAGTGGCGAGCACAATATTTTATTTTAGTTCTAGCGCTTTTTGTAAAAAAAAATCAGACCAGGAAAGTCAAAAGACTCTTTTGAAAAATATCTCATACGATTGAGAATCAGTCGCCAGACGCATTATTCTAGGCACTACACATAAACTATTGCATTTTATAATGTTAACTATTTAATTTTGGAGATTGAAGTTAACCTTAGAACTACAACATAGCGTAGCTCGCGACCAGAGAAAATTTAAATTCCTGTTTTACTTACGCTAATTTATGCCAAGGTCACAGTTTCTCAGTACCTTCTGAACTGATCAGAGTTTAGATGAGTTCAGATCGCTGCGCAATTATTCTACCCTAAAAATATTAGACTAACGAACAATGCAAGAAACATGTGTGTGCTGAACATCGCCTCAGCATTTGCATAAAGTGTAAATAAAGAACTCTTTTCTATAATAAATATAATTTAATGTTATCATTGCTAACAAAATGTTATGAAATATTATTATTTATGTGATTAATTTTCGAAATAACTATTGTTATTTTCGATGATAAAAGTGAAGTTGTTTCAATTTTTTTACGAGTTAATTGATGTTAATATTTAGTTTTTATTTCCAGCTACCCTTGGTAAGGGAGGCATAGGGATCATGCTAAAAATCGCATATCGAGATTTTGGTAAATAACCACGTTTTAAGGTCCCTATAATCCAATTTTAACATTTTCATGATGATGTCTGTGTGTATGTGTGTTCATGTGGATCCTCTTTACGCTCTAAATCAAATACTATCGTTCATAAAATTATGAAACCTCGTATTTCTACCTTATTATAATATGGAAAGAAGCCATTAGATTTTGGTATAGATCAGATAACCGTAAATGGTACTTCACTTGAAGCTCAAAATAGTTTTTTTTCGAAAAATACATTTAAATGTTTTTTTCGAGATTTATGTTATTATAAAAATTAAAGATTTTTAAATTTTCCACAGGTTTGCATTAATACTTTTTCTATATATTTAATGGATCAATTTATAAAACTATATATAATTTTAATCCTGGAGCCTACGCTTTAACCGCAACTCTATGGTTATATATTTTAGATCTCAAATGCATATAACTGACAGATATATGTCACTATCAACAAATTAAGCATTTCAAATTAATAATAGTAATGTTTCAAAAAGAAATTATCTATAATTTAAATCCCGGAGCTTTAAACACAACTCCATGGTTACACAATTCAGATCTCAAATGTATGTAAATGACAGATAAATGTCACTGTCAAAAAACTAATCCTTTCAAATTAATACTAGTAATGTTAAAAAGAAAATAGTTAGTAGAACAATAATTATATGGAAATTTAATACAGTTTCCAGCATAAGTAAATATGTAGGAATGTAGGTGTATTTAATAAATAAAAGAAATATATCATCACGGCATATTAGCCTTTGCTGGGTGTGCCAATCTGCTTTGTACATAGATTTCGGTAATGATGAAATATTTGTAGAGTGCGGGTAGGCCTCACCTCACGTGCACTCATTGGCATTGCTGGCGTGAAGAATGCACCATAGGGGTAAATTTTGTACCATTAAAATTCGACATAATTCGATGTATTTATTTGAATAAAAATAAAACGGCGGGAGGTATTGTGTTGGTCACATCTGATTTTTATTTATAATAATTACTTATAAATAGTTAAAACTATCATAAATGAAAAACAAAGTTTTAATTTCCTAGAAACGAGCTATGAAGTGGTGTTGCGTACGACGCCACGTTGTGGTTATTGTAACATAAATTTCACGTTGTGTTTTTAGGGTTAAAAGTACAAATTGTGCAACTTTGATAATAGTTAAATAATAATCTGCCGTCGCTATTCACATTCTTGACAACGCTTCGCCTCACAAATGTAAAATTTATTCATCAAAAAAATGACATGTTTAAACCTAATAAAACAATGTACTATTTTATATGTTTTTCTTCATTAATATTTTTTTTTGCTCATATAAATCATATAAATTGAATCACTATTACATTGAAAAATTTCTATAATATTTTTAAATTTACGACCAAAAATAAACGCTTTATTACGGAATGTAATTAGCCCCCAGTTTTAAACAAATCTGACGAGCCTATGGATTCGGACTACAGCCAATCAAAAATCGCAACGTCATTCTCTTTCCCCTTGCCGCGTACCGAATTATAATGACGTAGCTTGCTTGAGCTTAAAGTGTACGCACTCTAGTTATACCCTCTTAAACAGGAGGACTTAAAATGAGCCGGTTTCACATTTTTTAAAAGTATTTTAAATGAAAGTTTATGCAATATTTTTCATAGTATTCATAAATAATTAAATAAAAAGATTGACACACGAAATAGTAACCCCCCACCCCTGTGACATCAAATTACATACGGCATGTTTGCCACGCCACATGTTAAGATGTATGAACTTTGACATCCCATTCTGTTTCAGAACATGTTAGTGAAAAACAGTGCTAAACTAAACAGTTTATCATTTTTATAGAAACATAAAATTAAAATTTATAATAGTTCATAATATGTACCTATACTTTTATCCTTCATAAATGTTAGACATATTTCAACTACTGACAACTACCTATGTAAACATGTAGTACAATATATCAGAACTATATTGTACCATAAATAATATTTAAATTATATTGTTTATTTATAGTTTTGAAATTACCTGAATATTACTGTAGAAAACACGTGCACTTAGAAAATTTATCGGTTTGTTACACTATAATATAAAATAAAATGTATTTTTGTTTACTGGATAAATACAGCTTTCTGTACAATCTGAAATAACTCACTGACTAAATATAAACGACTACACATTTTATATTAATTTATGAGTAACTTACTACACGTATTATCTCAAATTGTTTCTTGTTACTGATTTACGTAAAATATTCTCTAACGACATACGTGTTTTAATACGTAATTGTTTCACGTCATAAACAACACTTTAGATTTAATAAGTCTCTTTGAGCACAGTTAGATTTTAGAGTAGGATGACCGTTAAGATAGAGTGTGATTATTTCCGACAGCAACTGACAACTAACTACCTGGATTGTAAACTGGATCACCTCACGACTCACGATGATTCGCAACGGTTACCTGAGGGAATCTACCCCTCCGGAATACAGCCCCAAATCACGACGTATAGAGAGACAAGAGACAAGTCTTTACATATTTGCCAACGCGGAAATGAAGAAGAGGAGCCATTTTTTTTGTAGAACATGTAAAACATGATAAAAATATTTCAATATATAAATATATTATTTAACTTTTTCTTTTCTTCCAATAGCGAAAAATGTATAATAAAACGTAAAACGTTTCAGTCTCAGTCAGCTGTTGGATGTCGTAAGAGCTAGATAAAATGATTAACAGCGGTAATAATAAATAATTTCCTATTTCCAGATTAGGTATTCTTAACCCTGTATTAAAATGACGTTCATGAAGAGTTTATTCTAGAGTTAAATCTTATTCCATGTTTATTATTATACATTTGTGGGTTAAGCTCGTAAAAAACTATATCTATGTTAAAAGGAGGCTATTCCGAATTTAACCCGTATTTATTATTATCGATATAAGGCTCTTCCAAAACTAACGCGAAATATTCGCAGCGGTGGTGACGACGACACTTTCGCGTTCATTGTGGCAACGAAATCGCGTGTGTTTCTAAATCTAAGCATCAGTTTTGAGTTAGTATTTGCGATAATGAGTTCCACGCATTAGACGATGAAGAGGCACTTTTATTGCTAGACTTAACAAAATACCAGGTTTCCATTTGTATACCGCTTTCAATCTAATTGATTAATTTATCAGGAGATATAAAAGATTGTGGATTCATTCATAAGATCAAAGAATAAGAATTTCGGAGAATTTCATGCACTAATACCACAATATCGACAAGATAAATCACCGGTTTTATATTTATATTACAAAAATGGACACAAATTGAGTATTATATTACCATTTCTATTTATTTTTCTGTAAATATAATAATGTTATTAGGGAGTAACCAGCGATGGCAGGGCCGAATTAAAGTACTTTCAGGACCTGAGGCGTTAACAATTTTTGGGCCCCTACAACAAATTCGGTTAAATGAGACCACTAGTGTGCCTGGAGGAAGGGATGTAGAATGTGTTCATATAACTCTTCACATTTCGTAATCTTGAAGTGCTTTAAATATAAAAATCTGTTGTGGCCAGCACAATACCTCTCGTCATTTTCATTTTTTGTTGCATATATAGGCAGCGAGCAGTCATGTGACTTTGTTGGCCTTGGCAAGCAGATATGGGGGCCCGTGCGGAATGATAGCTAGGTGTCAAGTAGCATAATAAATCCATGTGGATTATTTTCCTCGACAAATATATTCCATAAACATCAGAATATTTTGAAATTTTTAATGAAAAATTATGACGTATGACAATTGTGACATCTATAAGTACCGAATTTAACATTTCTTGTACACACAAATAATTGAAATTGTATCTCTTCTTTCGTTCTATGAGGAATTTTGTCCTACGCATCGCATCACGCTTCTAATATTTTTAAAATTCTTCAAATTCATTGACGGTATTAGCGGTATTTCTTAAGGATATGTAATATTAACATATCTATAATTTTAAATACATATTTAATTAATAATATAATAAGATATATTAAATGTACTCGTACCACCCAGAAAAATCTTCCAGTAATCTTAGTAAAACTGCAAATTTTTGACACTGACATTTTGCATTTGTCTCTCAATTACAAACATTAAAATATCTCATCTGGTTTCTATGGAGTTTTTTGGGCAACGAGATTTATCACAGCAGATTATTCTATATTATTATATGCTATCTCCAAACCTATAGGAGATATAATAATAAAATTAAATGTGTCAGATTGAGAATTGAATTATCTTTATTCTTTGTAGTAACAAATTTTCCAAAAATAACATTTAGAATATTTTTTTTTAAACTACCACTTCCGGTTATCCAATTTTTACCAGAACCTATTCAACTCTTCTCATTATACTATTAGATTGAAGAATCCGTAGTTAGCAAATCTCAAGAATACACGATTTCGTAATCAAATTATTTTCTATAAAATACACTCAGTCGATTCATAAATTTCTATTCAAGACATACGTGTATAAATTAAAAATCGTAAACAAAATGGTGCCGTGGCCGGGCTCCTGGCAGGCCCGGGCCCTGAGGCGCGCGCCTCTTTGTTAATTTGGCATTAAGCGACGACGACAACAACCGTGCATGCAGCAAAAGCAAATAAGTCGCTGCTGTTTCGCGGACATTTTCGCGATTACTTCGCGCCATTGTGGAAATTGTGACTCGTCACTGGGTACTTTCCGTCGACGACAATTTGGAAAAGCCTTAGAAACAATGTATTAATAATTTATAAAAACTCAACATAATTTACAGTTAATTAATCCTTTAACAATTACTAGGGCTTATTTTGTCGGTTGTGTCTCAAAATTTAGTGCGTGTTTTAGAGGTTTAAGAGTACATATTAAAAGAAACTATATTTTGCCATATTTCATGAGTTTCATTTAATTAGCTGGGTGCTAGACTATCGCACCAGACGATTTAAGAAGTAATACAAATGATTTGTTTCTTTGTTTCCTACCTCATTGTCGGAAGACTCCGCTGTGCCGGTGGAAGAGGGCGGCGGCTGGTGGGTGGTGGGAGGCGGCGTTGGAGAGGGCGATGCCTCGAGGGTGGGCAGCGGGGCGCTCTTCCCCGCGGCGGGCGGCGCCGGAGGACCGTGCGAATGCCCGTGGTGTGCAGTTATTAGCGGACCTGCTGGCTGGTAGTACCCTAAAAAAGAAAAGAAATTCATCATTAATGTGGTAAATTTTTCGACTGTGTAGCTATTAACAATCTTTCGAAATTTCAGTCAAACAGCTTTATTCTCTTACAACATTGACATTTCAAGTGTGTACCGAATTCGCGGTGTTGTAAGAGAATAAATGCTGTTTGACTAAGATTTCGAGTAAGTTTTAACACTCATTTATCATTAAATATTTGGATGAGTGTGAACTATTCTATTATTAAATTATTAAATGCGTCTTAATTTCGTTTAGCAAGATTTGCAAAGTTTTCACAATATTGTACGTTTCCATTCGCCGTTAGATAATGATAAATGATTATTTAGGTATTATTAATTTTTAAGAGAATAAAAATGTTTCGTTTTGCATAAAACGCATTCTAGGGACCTTAAAACGTGGTCATTTACCAAAATCTCGATATGCGATTTTTAGCACGATCCCTATACCTCCCTTACCAAGGGTAGCGGTAGGTAAAAATTGAAAATTATTTGACATGATTTTATTTAATTTGTAAATAAAACCTACTGTCTTAGAAACCCTATCGGAAAACATTAAAAAAAATATGTTGTGGCCAGCACAATACCTTCCGTCATTTCTATGTATTTTATATAAATTCCACACAAAGTTTCATATATTTTCAGTAAAATTATTTCACAGACATAATATGTAAATTGTGACACTGACATCTTTCAAGTAGTAATATTGAATTATTGAAATTGTTTCCATGGCCACGCAGCAAAGATTCCAAAATTTATGAAAATAATGCAATCAATTAGTATAGAGAATAAAATAGGCATTAATATTTATAACATACAAAGTAAAAAAAGATTTTTAACAGTGATTTAAAAGAAAATAGTTGAGCTTCAAATTAAGGTACTTCCGATTCATCAACTGTGCGCACGCGCACACACACTGGCACACGCACGTACGCACGCACACCCACTCACACATACAGACATCGTAAAAATAGTAAATTCGTATTCTAGGAACCCAAAACATGTTTATTCATTAAAAACTTATTACCGATTTTTTTGGCAGAAGGTAAAAACCCGACCGTACAAAAATGTCGATTACGTAAGTTTAAAGAAATAAACTATACATGAAGCACTTTATTTGTAGGTTATTTAAATGTATTCACCAACAATATTAAAACAGCATTTTCTGCATTATCTACTGTTTCATTAAAATACACATGAATTCCGCTTTATAAATTTGCAGTAAAACCTTCCTCTATTATATAATATTTTCCTGTCATTCTGCAATAATTAAATACTCATATTCACATTAAACATTTTGTTTAAAATATTACAACTTCAGCCGTACTTCATAATGCACATTATTTTTTATAATTAATGCGCGCATTTGTAATGAACAACAAATGAAAAATACATAGAGATACAGATTTATGAATGCGTTGTGTTTGTGAAACAATTTCACAGTTTTAATGATGCATACAGGATAACAAATTGTAACACACTGGGAGTGAATGAAATTTATTACTCCTACGTATATGAATAATGCAACAGGTGGTCAATATTATAACATATTAAACGTTATTATATTTAGTTCAACATTTCCTTTATTATCACAAATGATATAAACTACATCAAAATTAGTCAGAGGGCATGGTGAAATTATGGTATAAACAATATTGATCTGGGAATGATCTTTATTCTAATAAAAAAATATTGTTTTTATCAACTTTTCTGTGTTATCAAGAAATCTTTGTTGTAATTTGGAATTAATGCAAATTATAAAAAGGTGTAAATGATTTTCTTTTTTGTAATCATATAAACTGTTGTAATGAAATTTTCTTTGTTATAATAAGAACTAGTAAGTAAAGAAGTGATACATATATTAAAATGGCTTTATTAAGGTAGTTATATCGTGAAATCATTTTCAACATAATTAATTGAAATTTTAAGTACATCTCAACTGAAGTATAATGTACCTGCTCTACAAGTTTTAAAACAATTGACCGAGCGGTACCTGAGATATTTGCAATTAAATTTGACCTTTTTAACACGTGAAGAATAGGAAATGGCAAAATAAACACAACATTTTAAATTATAACTTTTATATCCACTATGACATTTAATCGAAAAACTAGTATGTTATAGTAAACTAATTAACGGATTTTATGTAAAAATTAGAAAATTATTTACCACCCAGATTTAATTTTATTGTCTCTAGAAAATTTTAATCTGAAGATATGATAAATAGGTAGAATTATACTTGACAACCATGTACAAACGTTTCAGATGAAGTATCAGTTAAGTTAACACCCGCTTGGTATTAGCGAATAAGAGGTGATCTTAGGCTAAAGGAATTTCAGACGTACATTCGAAAGAAATATTTTTGAAATTGGTATTTTACGTGAAAAGCATGAAAACTTTAAACAGTATAATACTACTTTTGTAATTTTAAGAAAGAAATATATTAATTTGTTTTGCAGTTTCCATTTGTAGTTTAGAATTAGTATTATATCTTAAAATATCTTATTACTTTTATACCCGAATGTACCAATAAATGTCTAGATACGACGATGCCACAGTTATTCTTCAACATTGAAATACGACACTTGTGTATGTGTTAGTGCGAGTGGTACAGTTCAAAAAAAAACTTTTCTACGGAAAAATAAAGAAAATTCATATGTTACAGTCGTTGATATTAGTTTTTAACTATTTTGATGCAATCTGTTTATATAATATAATGTTAAAAAATATAAGTTATTGCAAATATAAACTGCATTAACTTAATTTTTATTTTGAACATAGAACAAGTTTTTGAATAGGTACACTCGAGTGACAACTACCTTAAGAGTGGCTTTCAATAGTAATGAAACATTTCCATTATTTCCGATTCTGATAGCTGAGTCGTGAAGAATGCAAATTAGTGGAAATATTAGCGTCATTTCCGGTCTGAAAGCCATCAAGTTTCAATAAAGTTGGGAAGTTTTGAGCTGTTTGTTACTGATGTAAGCGTTTAGTTAAGTCTACAAACTTCAGCGCCAAATTCAGTTAGTTGGCTGCTTTTAAAAGCAATCAATTGCTATCTCAACTTTTCCTTAATTATTTCACGATGAGCAAGCATCCTTTAATGTTCCATCAATGCCCTATTATCTCCCGGTAAAATATAATAAGCTCCGTTCTATGATTTCTTATAAGACCCACGATTTCACGATTATTTTTAATCTTATAAATCTAATTTTAGAAGAAGTTTTCAATACAACATTCGATTAACATATCAGCAATGAATTTAATTCTATTTATTATATCTGTGGTTATGTTCAAAAGTTTATTTAATAAATACATCAGGGAAAACCAAAAAATAATTATTTTTACACAGATATTGCTTAATTCACCCATTTTCCAAGCTTACCAAAAGTTTATTTTAACTGTTATATATATATATATATATATATATATATATATATATATATATATATATATATATATATATAATAAAATATTATATATTTTCGTTAATATCAAAATATTTATAATGATGTTTGTAGATCAAACAAAAAATGTCAATCCTATTTATAAATTTAATTTTATATTTACGAGTACAATAAATTATTAGCAAAGCTGCATGATTTTTAATTCCAATAAACGTTTTCTCAAGCGTTTGTATTTTGTATGACAAAAAAGCATAAAATACTCATGTACAAAACAAAAACGAGCATCAATTTTATCAACCAGTTTATTTAAAAAAAAGAAAACTGATTTAAATTGGTTTTAAACTATTTCAGTTAGAGGATATATTAATGTAAATAAAAAAAGTGGATAGGTACTTAAATTAGTAATGTTATTTTGTTTTTACAGTAGTTAGTAGTTATTTAGTAGTTTACATTAGACATTTTCAGGGAATTATTTTTTAGTAATAAATAACAAACAGTCAAGTAAAATGACGATAATGTATGTTCTTTGTTTTTATTAGAAACATTTACTATAATTGCATCATTAAAAACTTCAATTGTAATTAACCTAAACATGATTAAACTTTGTATTTTTATAATATTAAATAAATATATCGTCACAGTTTATTACCCATTACTGAGTGTGCCAATCTGTTTCTGCAGATTTCAGTAATGACGATATATCAGTACCGTAGAGGGTGTTTACCAGGCGTCACCTCACGGGCTCTCAAACCTGTCGGAGTGAGAGCACCATAGAAGTCACTTTTGTGATATTTAAAATAGAAAATAGCTTTTTAATTTTCAATAAGTCGTCGGTCGGAATCGAACCTTGGTCGTCCAAATTACAACTGGTCACTCAAAAATTAGATAATTATAAAAAACGTACATAAAGTTCGTATTTATTTAGAGAAAAAAAATAGAAGTAGGCCCGTTCGGTCGGCTTACATTTTCAACAAACTATAAAACCTAAATGGTGAAAATTTTATACAAAATTCATTAGACTACTTGAAATATAGACTTAAAACTATGAGTCACATGACGGGTGATAATAGTTTGACAGGTATTTAAACGGTCATCTTCTAGTTCAGAACTATCTTATACCGAGACCCTTTACTTTTGTACAATATGAAAACAAATTCGTAAAAATCCAGTGCGTACAGTACCAGTATCTTGCAAGACATATAGGACAATATCCCATATTAAATGGCGGAATACTTGAATAACATATTCAGTTTTTGTAAGTGTAAAATCTAAACTATAGTCGAAAGAAATTTATAGATATTTCTCACCATTTGCGTAGGTTTAACAAATTGTTTCTTGAAAATGTAAACAGGCCGAAATATTATGAGACTGGGGTCGTATAAATATTTAGAGAAAAAATGTACAATATTCCATTGAGTACTTCAATAATATTTTAATGTTTGAACTTAAACAATGAATAATATTAATAAAAACCAATACAAACTATTTCTTTATAAAAATATTTTAATTGTTGTACTATATACTAACCTTTGTCAATAATAAGTACGATAACCACACAACAATCAGTAAATTAGTAACAATAATGAGCGCACACTATTAGAAGCACGTTCTCTGGGTCAAGGCGCCATACTAAACTAGCGATCCGCACTATCTATCACAAAACTGGCGTTCAGTGATAAGGCTTATCAGGATGGTAACGTAATAAACAGGGAATGCTGGATAAACACTGAATAAAATAAAACTATTCCATTTGAAATACAGAGGGATACAAATTTATTTTTGTAATGTTTTTCCCATGGTCCAATTATTGGTAATAAAGGAAAATGATGGTGATATATTTATTATATTATGAGTAATATCAGTGATATCAGTGATAAAAATAGACAACAGAGAAAACAGATTCAAATCTAATTGTCATTCTAAGTAAATCTCCTTTGAAGGGCAGCAAAAACAATTAGTCATTATTTTCTTAGAAATTTTCGTCATGCAACAGTGCCCCCCGTGTGGCTCTTTTCACGACAACTTTGGGGGGCCTGTTTATGTGAGTCATCAACAATAGACATATTGTAATTATCGAAATATGCAAATAAAAGTATATTTGTAAACCCAATCATGGCTCGTTAATAAGGTAGTGATATTAATTTATTTTAAGAAATAATAGTAAGGGCCGTTTTTGCATCTATGGTTAAACTGTCTGTTAATTTAACTGTCAGTTAAAACGAAAAATGCTGCATCGAAAAATAAACACGTACAATTTTGCAACTTGTGCTATGATATCGGTGATACATATTTCATTTTAAATAACAGTTAAGTCAATAGAATAACAATGAAAATACTGGGCCTTACCTTAACAACCAAAGTGCTGAAAGTATCATTTAGCTTTATGTATCTTTAACTTTCAGATTTCATTATTTGACTATGGTTATAGAAATTTCTGTACAATCTGTCCCAACGCAAATTACCTATACTTTATATTATTCTTTTCTTTTTTTTCTGAGAATACTATCTTAATAGTTTTTCGCCAGAAGTATATTTTGCCGAAGGCGAAAAATAAAATATATTTTCAATAGGTTTGTTCATAGAACGATTTGAAACCGTCAGCAACCGTCAGAGGCATGCGCAGTTGCATAAAAGCGTTCGCAGAGTCACAAATTTCCAACTCTAATTATTAGTTCAATGTTCATAGAAACTTTCTGACTGGTTGCTGATCGGTTGCCAACTATCAGAATAATTTCCAACTCGGTCGGAAATTTTAAATTTGAGGCATGCGCACTTACACTGTTTTGACAATACATTTGTATTTGTTTTGATTAAAGGTTTTGATTTCATTTAATGTTTGGTTATATACTTACAAATATATTAAATTAGTGAAATAAATATTTTACGGTAAGTAAATCATTGTAAATTAATAAATAAAATAATAAAAGACTGACTCACTGACAAGTGTCACTACAGTGATCGATAATATCGATGGTCGCTAGTATGAACAGTGATTAAGGGTGATTAGCGAGCATTTGACTAGCATTGTTTTATCTCTGTTAATCGTTTATGGATTATTTTACGGAAAAATACTTCAAATAAAAGTTATAGAAAAATTAATTATACGCATTTTCTATTTGAAGTATTTTTCTCTAAAATAATCCATGAACGATTGACAGAGATAAAACAATGCTAATCAAATGCTCGCTAATCACCCTTAATCACTTGTTCATACTAGCGGTCGATATATTTACTACCAAAATTAAGCAGAGACATTTATTATTCATTTTAAAAAGTTAAGTGACATAATGCTGTTCACAGAAGAATTCAAACAGTTTGATTTGCAACCAGTTTGAAACCACGCATGCGCACTCAAACTCAAACTCCAACCGTTGGAAATATGTTCTATGAACAAACCTATTAAAAATTATAATTGGAAAACCAAGGTTCAGAGATTTTTTTTAGTATTTGTCCATAAGCAACGCGTCTGTATTAGAATAATGTGATGTTCTTTTATCTAAATACAGACTGGTCGAGTTTTTAAGAATCTTCTGTCTGTGTTTGGTGGCGAAACTGGAGTACCGAGTTCAATCCCGACCGACACCAAATATTTCGAATTTTAAATGGTACAAAATTGACCCCTGTGGTACATTCTCCACGCCAGCAATATGCCCGTTAGGTTAGGTTATGTCATCATCATTACCGAAATCTGTGTACAAAGCAGATTGCACACCCAGCAATGGGTAATATGCCGTGATGATATATTTATTTTATTTATGTTATTGCTCGGTTATATGCTTATTAATATTGTATCAGTTGAACACGAAGATTGAAAATTGGTATATGTATGTAGAAAAGTCCATAGAATCGAGTGGCGCAACCCCTCTATCTTTTACCGTTCATTAGCTAAATCGCCAAAATCGAAAAAATAGTGTGAAATTTCCATTAAAAAAAAACAAATTATATTTTAAAAACTAAAGCTCAGGGATTTTTTTTAGTATTTTCCAAGAATCTGCGAGACCAAATTATACAGAGAGGTCGAGTATTAACTGACTACTGAGATTTTCAAGGAGCTGTTTTTTGATTATTTGCTTGATAGTATTGTATCAGCTGGACACGAAAATTAAATTTGGTATAAGTATGCAGAAAAGTCCATAAAATCAAATGACGCAACACTAATGCACCCATCTTTTACTGTTCAGTAGCTGTAGGGCCTCAAATTCCATTTTCTTTGTGCTTTCCGAAATACAGAAATAATTCTTTGTGTAAAAAAGGAAATAATGTGTTTTTTTTCCTGTTAATATTTATTAACAAAACAAACTCATTTTATTTCAAAAACAATTTTGAGAACTGATGTAAAACGGTAAAAACCACAATTATTGCAACAAACAACAAATCTCGTTCATTTATCATCGCAACCACAAACAAAACACAAATAAACATCCACCAATCAACCTATTATCACTACCCAATCACGTACCTAGTTCACACTTCATAATCTATCAGCGCGATCAGAAGACGTGACAGTAACAATAACACAGCATCAACGCAGTAGGCTTCGAACTAAACAAGCGGCAGGCGACCGTGGCCTTATGTAGTTGCGTATAAAGGTTCCGGAACGTTCCATAACGCTCTAGAGTCTCTGACTCAAAATCTTAAACGACGGTCGCTGATCCCGAAAACCAGGGTAGGGGATAATATTATATGTGTAAAAGGGGAATTTGGATGTGAAGGTGGTTGGGAAATTTGTTAAAGGTGGTGATAATGAATTCTATAGGAAACGTATTTATTATTCCAGAAATTCGTACAAATTTAATAGGGTTTTTGCTGATAAAGGATTCCAGTTCAGAATTCATGATTATGTTGTGGGTTTAGGTTAACATCAGAATTTTCTGCAAACCTTAACCTACAACTCAATAGGATATATTTCTCAAAGAAAGATGTTGGTGAAATAATTGTGGATTTCACTGGGATTTAAACTCAGGGCTTCCCTAGGTCTATAGTCTGTAGTAGAATTCTCTAAGCCAGCGTTTTTTTTTTTAACTTTTTCTAAACCGCGGACCCCTTTGTATTAACATTTGAGATGAAGGACCCCTTAGTAATTATACCTTTAAAAACACTAGTAAAGTGTGAAAATAGAACTTTTTTTTATGCAAGGAGAAATGAAGCAGGAAATTTTTATAAAACGAAAGTTTTGTTAAAACACGAGAATTATTTAACAAAAGATAGGACTACTGTAGAAGTAAAATATTTCTGGAATACGATTAGTTCACAAAAAAAAATAGTTGGAACCTTGATGCTGCATCTCACTAACCAGCTTGTTAATATCAGTAGATCGTTGTATTCTGAGATCACAATTGACATTTTTCAATCTATTCCTATTGTAACGTTTATTTATTTGGATGAAGTGTAAAATTCAGAAAAATATTATTAATTAAAATAATACGTTTATTAAATATAAATAATTAGGATAAATATTAAAAAAGAATAAAAATAACTAATACCATGATAATAATAATAAACACTAATTTAAGACTAATAGTATTATTAAATCCTTAAACTAAGATTATTTATTTAAACAATATTTATATCACTCCATTTATTTAAATAACTACATTTATTTATGAAGGGCTGAATACGATGATCGACTGGTAGTAGAATGAAAATTGGGAAATATTTGGACACGCAGTCTTGTGTAAAATTAATTTATTTCCTGGCTTACGTTTCGACTTTGACTAAAGTCTTCATCAGGGCTAGTTATTATCTACAATTGACAATTTCTAGCCCTGGTGAAGACTTTAGTCAAAGTCGAAACGTAGGCCAGGAAATAAATTAATTTTACACAGACTGCGTGTCCAATTATTTCCCAATTTTCATTCACATTTATTTATGTTCACAACTCGTAGACTGTTTATTTGTATCACAAACTTCATTTCACGACTCGTGTCTATAACTATAACAGAATGTGTTCTCTATTCGCTGGCTTTCGCGACGGGTTTATATAGCGCGATGTCCTTCTCGAACTTTCTGACTCCACATTGACATTGAATACAAAGGATTTTCCCCCGCCGGGGATCGTTCGGGCATATTCTATCAGTGGCGGCGCTCGCATACTCTTAAGTCAGGGGCGCACGTTGCACTATGTTTGTTTTTCGTCTGAACTAGTGTAGAAATTGGATTTTGACACAAATATCTGGTTACAAATGGGATTAATACTTTCAATGCCATCTTCGATAGAGCAGAAAAATCAACTACCAGAGTAAAAATGACATTCGGCTGCACTGCAGATGCAACACGGCCGCACGGCTTGTTACGTGCGTAGATAATATGGTTGCTATACAGTCGCCAAGCGAACCCCGTACGGCTGTGTTGCTGCCGTGTAGAAAAATTTATTCAATTTTACACGGGAAGTAAACAAGCCTAAAATTCGCAAGACTTTGATCCTTAAACATGTTTTACATCTTCGTCTGTTTATTGATTCGGTGGACTAAGCAGCTCCCATACGTCCCTATTTTATAGGGTGACCATATTATTTACTTCAAACCTAGGACATATCGAAAAAATATTGGACATTTCCATTTTTTTAAAGAGGACAAATAGATAACATCTTCACAAAATATTTTATTAATAAATATACGGAATAACAAAACTAAACTCTTCAAAAATTGACACTAAATACAACATGTACTGCATTCTTTTTTCATCTGAGCGCTAAGTTGTGAATTTACTGATCAAATTAAGAGTGAGCAAAAAAAAAGTGAGCGAACACTATACAGGGTGAGTCTGAGAGGACACTCTCCCTTTAACTTTTTTATTATAAGTAATAGAAAAAAATGGCTCATATAAAAGTTTTATTATTTTAAATATATTATATATTTTATTCAAATATTTATAATGTATTTCAATTATCTTATTTTTCTCGATTTTTTTCACATGCATTAATTAAAACTAATACATCATTGAAAAGATAAAAAAAATGATGGTTTATATTTTAGTAAAATAATTATAGGCTATTTAAAAATAAAAGTTGCTAGTTGTATCTTGTAAACCTGACTTTATAAAAAAATATCTATATCTGCCATCAAATAGTTTATTTAAAATAATAAAACTTTTATATGAGCCATCTTTTTCTATTACTAATAATAAAAAAGTTAAGGGGGGGGGACTCATCCTGTGTGTATAGTGAATAATTTTTTTCACGGTATCAACAAGTACATATTAAATATGCCCGAATATGAAAGTGATATTTTATTTTTAAATAAATCATTCTTATCCTATATTTTCATGTGCTAGTTGCGATCGAGATTGACACGACTATATCATATTCTTTCTTTTATATATTTTCTAATAAAATTAAATTTACGTGATCTTTTAAAATACTGTTCTTTTCTTCAAACATGCTTTTTTAAAGATTTTATATGGAAATACGTATGTAATCTATGTTTGCAACTGTCAATAATTATTTGCTCAGTTGGTCACAAAACTGATCTCTCATAAAAAGTTGATCACTAGCGGTAAAGGGTGAGGTAAAATTCTCACTTCGTGTGCAACTGAGCAACGTAAATAGAACTTGCAGAATTTTCTACGTCACTATTTTGCTCAAGCAGAACTGAGCGCTTAGTTACAAAGAATAGAACAATTAATTCTCAAAATTCAAGACAGAAATATAAAATTCATGTTCACAATAAATAAAAATCAATATTTATTTTTATGAAGAACCACTTTAAGATATTTTGATAAAATGCTGTAAAAAAAAATTCAAAAATTTAATTATGTGATTACTTTAAGAAACTAGGACACTTTATAAAAACTTGCGAGGACGTCCGAGGACCTCATAAACTAAGACGCCTGGTCACCCTACTATTTTATGATATATCAACAATGAGATAATTAAACTTTTGCAAAATAGTTGAACATTCTTATAATTTATGATTTTGAATTTAAGTATTTTCAAATTGTCCGTGTTTCATAAATATTTCCATTTAAAGATTACCATTGACATGTGACAGATTACAACATTTCTCTTCTTAAAATTTCCATGGAATACTAATGTCTTTTGTTTCAATGTATCAATTTTCAACCAACGGTATTCCTTGACATTTTTGGTAGTAAAAATGAGCAGACACAAAATAAATCATCGGGAGTGGATTTTTTTACTTCCTTGTACCTACGTAGTAAAGGAAGTATTGTAATCGCGAAAAATTTCGGTTTTCATTTTGATCACTGAATCCATTTTGACTAATTTCGTCGTGACGTCTGTACGTACGTACGTACGCACGTATCTCGCATAACTCAAAAACGGTAAGCCGTAGAAAGTTGAAATTTTGTATTTAGGACTGCTATAACATCTAGTTGTGCACCTACCTTTCTGGTTATTACACAATTTCCAAAAGTGGCACTTTACATGAAGCCTATAATAGATTTTAATGAAAAACTGTTTTAAAATATAATCCAAAACTTTTCAAATTTGGTATACAAGATTTTTATGTCAATCGAAATAACATAATAGATTTTGGTTAAAATAGGCTAACCGGAAGTGGTACATTACTTGAAGTTGTTAACAGTTTTTCTTAAATAAAATGATTTTATTTTGATTTTAGAAATAAATGCAAATAAAAGTTTTAGAGAATTAATTTCTGCGTCTAGCACATCAAGTATTATTAAATTAGCCCTTTGTATAAGCGAGATATGTAAATTTAAAAATTATATACTTTTTTGTTTTTGTAATAAAGCTTGCTATGGATTAGGACAAAAAAAAATGTTCATGTCAAATTACGTTAAATACGTGCAATATTATGATTCGTAAAATAACAAATATATTTTTATTGTGAAATTAGTCATATTCATTGTTGTAATCAAATATTTCTTTGTTGTTATCAAAACTCTCTTTAGAAAGAACCGGGTTAGATTAATGTTAATTTAAGAATGATAGTAGTAAATGAATTATTTTTTGTTCTATATCAAAATATTTCTCGGGCTTGGCTTAAGCCTGTCAATATTTTGTAATTTAATTATTAAAAAAATATGTATAGTTTAATAATCGTACAAGGAAGTCGTGTGGTGTCCACATCGGATTTTTTATATTTATTGCAACTCGAAAGGTAAATATCTTTGACCATTCTCGGACTTAAATATAATTATTTCTCTTTCCATTGGAAAGCTGTCTCTCCCTTAGCACACTTCCAGTACCTTGCAATTTTTCTTTCAATTTCTTGATCAGTTACGGTGTAAGGAGAATGAAGTGTACTATAACAACTATTTCATTTCCAAAAAGAGCGATTCAAAATATTTTGAATAAAGTTTAAAAGTTGAAAGACACTCGCCTGAAACACTCACACGCTCTAAATCTAACAAAACACGTTTGACGTCACCGACAGCGTAAAATCAATATACCGAATATAAAAGGAACATGAAAAACCAAAATCGAGTATCGGTGGTGCGGGTGCAGAGTTGAATTAATCTGGTGTGATCCTTTATGTGGGTGGAAGACATGTGACACCGAGCACAGAGCTCGCGCTCGGTCCGTTGTCGTTGTTTCAGCGATGAACGATGCAATTACTGTGCGCCGCCAGCGAATGCCGAGTTATTGATAAACGAAATGAGTTTTGGAACTTCAACTTGGATCTCGTAAAGTGTTGGTTAGTTTGTGATGTTTGAATCCGCATTTACAAACGTATAATGAAATTTTAGAACTTCAGTTTCTAACCGGATCTTACATTCATTATTATCTAATTGGTGGGTCTAGTATTTTTTTTATATATCTATTCATCTAGACTTATTTTTCCTTGATTCTTATTTCTGCAGTTCTGGCAGGTTTAGTACTGCTCAATATTGTTTCTCTGTTCAAGGTGTTATATACGAGGGGCAAGTAAAAAATAAGGTTCCCAACGCTGTACACTCGCCGCCCGAGATACTAGGAGAAATCCGGCAACACCGCCTTCATTGTTAATCCCCCCCACTCCATTCCAACTACCTGGAAGATCACTGCGAAGCTTAGTGCCAGTCTAACAGCCATCCGCGATGGAGCCCGCAATCGCCGTCACCGCCAGGTGTGAAATCCGTTCAGTGATTCGATTTTTAAACGCGAAGAAGCTTACACCTATTGAAATTCATAGACAGTTGGAAGAAGTTTATGGCAAAGCTTGCATCAGCGTCCAACACGTCCGCAAATGGTGCAGGGAGTTCTCTGAAGGACGCACAGACGTTCACGACGAGCAAAGGAGCGGGAGGCCATCGGTGTCCGACGAAGTCGTGGCGAAGATTGAGCGCATTCTCCTCGAGGATCGAAGAGTAACGCTTCGGGAGCTGGCTGTTTAAAAATCGAATCACTGAACGGATTTCACACCTGGCGGTGACGGCGATTGCGGGCTCCATCGCGGATGGCTGTTAGACTGGCACTAAGCTTCGCAGTGATCTTCCAGGTAGTTGGAATGGAGTGGGGGGGATTAACAATGAAGGCGGTGTTGCCGGATTTCTCCTAGTATCTCGGGCGGCGAGTGTACAGCGTTGGGAACCTTATTTTTTACTTGCCCCTCGTATTTGTCAGACAAGCATACTCTTATAAGCTGGGCCTCTAGGGAACTTGTTTATCACTCAAGAAATTTGTTTTAATGGTTATATATAGTTGAAAAACCATTAAAAACACTAAATTCCGTAAAAATTAGGGTGCGGCAAACAATATTTCTAGTGATTTAGGCATTTTTTCTGAAACAAGTAGGGTTATGATGTATATTCTACAAACGCTAGCGTTACGTTCAAGTATTTTGTGAAAATTTGCAAGCGAAGTAGTCATAATGAAAATAAAGAAAACAATTTTTAGAATATGTAAAATGTAACTTTATTTTTGCAAAAATATATAAATACCCTGCTTCTGGTCTCTAATTTTGATTTTCTTTGTTATATTTTAGCTAAAAGAAGACATTGCAACAAAAAAATTGGAATTTCAAGGGTTGTAGGTTAGACATTCTATTCAATGCTTTCAAAATACCATACAAAATTAAAAATGTAGCTCTACAAAACTATTACTTAATGCATAAAAATACTATTAACTAATTTGAATAGTTATTTATGCTACAAGGGATGTAGGTACCATTTACCAGTCGAGGATGATTTTGCGCCCGAGCGAAAGCGGGGGCTGGCAAATAAGTTCGACAGTGGTCAAATGTACCTACATCTCGTGTTACATATAAGATTTTTTCCACTCCCGATTTTTTACCTATTCATTTTTACAGCCAGATATGTCAAGGAATACCGTTGAATATGTAAAATTTAAGAAGAAAAACGCTGTCATCTGTCACATTTGGCACGTCAAACGTAAGCTTTAAATAAAAATATTTATGAAATGTGGACAATTTGATAAAAATTAAATTCAAAATCATAAATTATAAGAATGAACAAATATTTGACGCAAGTTTAAAATATCTAACTGTTGGTATTTTACAAAGAGGGGGATAAGTTCAGCTGCGTAGGGATGTAAGGACAATACTTACATCCCGTCGCTAGTAGAAATCGATACTTGGACAGTGAAATAAACATACATCCCCAAACAATGTCCTAATGGCCTACTTACAATATTGGGAGTGGGAAATATATTTTACATTGCTTCAGAATATAATGGCATATTTTTTAATAATAAATTATATAAACTTTATACATTTATTCGTCATGTCACCATGCTGATCGGCCTAACGGCCGATCGCCCGACTCACCAGTGCGGGTCTGCTTATAAGGCAACAACACTTGAGTAACAAAACTGCTATCAGATGAACTACACTTTTACTAAACCATATATGTTTGTTCATTTCTGTTTTATGTGCGGTTTCATCAATATGAACTAGTTGCGGGGTTAAGCGCTAGTCACTTTTATCACTGCGCTCTGTAAGATCTATTGTAACATGATCGGCATGATCCTATCTTATTTCTGAAAACAGTCCGAGAGTTCTCATGAAACCAGCTACTGCTCCAGGAGTCATTTGCCGTGAGGTACCTTTTCTGTAGATGGCCACATTTACATAAATGTGTTCCACAGTTTCTTCGTCCTCTTTCGCAGAGTTGACAGATACTGTTTTCAGCTTTTCCAATCTTACATAGATGGCATTTCAAAGGACAATGACCAGTAAAGCTTCATGTCATAATGGGAGCCTTAGCGCACTTTTGTTCTCAGTATAGGGGCGCTGGTGGGCGACTCACTTTCTAACCTTCAATGACAGGAATGACAGTTTAATTTAGGTAATAACAGATAAAATCAAGATGCGTAAGAGTTGCGTTATTAACTGCGACATATTAAATAAATAACGGTTTACATTTCCGTTTTTCATTCTGTGTTTTTTGCGTCCCTGCGACTAAATTTTCATTTAAATTAACTACTTTTCATTTTTTATACTCACGTATTTAGGTATTTTTGCAGTATTGCGTACAAAATAGAGCTTTATGTCAGTTTAAACTTTGAAATATTTTGTTACAAAGCCTTATTCACACAGAAGAAAATTACTTAATAGTGTAACGCGTACTTTAAGCAATATGCCCTGCCATCTGCATTTAGCTTTGTACCAAGGCTCCCATTTTCAGGTCCTTTTTGCTGAGCTAATAGCTCTTTGGCGTTTGTCGACTTGGATGAAATGAATTTCTTGGACTGAATAAGGCCTGATATGTCTCTCCAATATGAGGCAGTGACTACGTATATCTCGCAGTGACATAACCCGCTTAAAAATCTAGTGACTTAAAACTAACTCTTAACTCCAGCTCGTTTATATCGCATGTTTTAAAGTGACTACAGGATAATTAGCTTTATCCACTGCTGTTAAACAAGGATAGATATATTTTGTTCCGGATGACTTACTATAATAAAAATAACAAAACGCTCACGATCTTGACGCAAACCTCGCAACAAATAGTTTTTAGAAGTTTAGAGTGTAGTAATATATATTTTTAATAATTATTTTCAAGTTTTTTAAAAAATGTTGAGGTTAATCCATAACCTTAACCGTTTATCTCGCAAAATTTCAAGTAAGTTAGTTAACTCAACCCATTATTTAAGTTACTTCACTTAGCGCTAAACTAACGTGTTTATCTCGCGCATTTAACCCGCTTAACTCAAGCGGGTTAGCATTTAAGTGGATAAACTAGTCTATGGCTGTCTCCTCCCATTCTTTATAAGACTTTTCAAGAGTCCACAAGAAGGTTCAGGTCCATAAAGCGGTAATTTGGCTCCGTTTTTAGCGAGCTCACGTGCGTTTTCATTGCCTAGAAATTCGTCGTGCCCCGGTACCCACCACGAAATGGCACTATTGATGAATAAATATATATTTTTTTAAAAACTTCGATATCTCTAATATTTAAAAAACCATACTTGACACGTTGTACAAGATTTCATGTAACCTCTCGGTAATTTTTCAGAGACTGACGTTCTCGATAAATGGCTATGCATGTGGTAAGTTACCTGTGCGTGTGCAGTCATTATATCATTTTTGGATGGTTTATCATCCTTCCACTCAACCTAGTCTGTGCCTCCAATGGACCACACTGATGAGCTCAAATAAGAACGAAACACTGGTTGAGTGGGCCAATCTCTAATAAATGACCGAGAGGTTGATTCAGAGACTGTAATCTTGTGAAACGTGTGAAGAATAATTTTTTAAATGTTGTATTAAAACAGTTTCACCAAGTATCGTAATTGTACTTAAATTGTACAGTGTATTAAAAAAAGAAAACCTAACTCGAAGTAGGCTATTAACAGAGAAAGGTACGTTTTAATTTGAAAGTATTTATACTCGCCGTGAAATGAGTATGGACTAATGCTCAACTTTTTCCCTTCCCCGCACTCTGATCCTTGCGCGCGATGTTGCCGCTTCTTCATAACTTAGCATTTTCAACTTAACCAATGAATTGGCAACAGTGTAGAAATCTCCAATCATACTTATTTGACGGCAAGTATAATTAAATATCAATTTGACACCAGACATTGTCAAAAATTTTATCTAAAGAAATCAAACCTTTCCATCTTGAATCTTATTTTAGAAATGGAAATAAATTTGAAAACGGTAAATGGCAAAATTCTTTTGCTGCCTGATAGAATATCAGGAAAATTACATTCCACGGTCAATTTTGACAACTTGAGTTTTGAATTGAATAATGATCAGACTTACGTTCTCTGTTTATAGCGTACTTCGAGTTAGTTTTTTTAACACACATTGTATATTTATTATTATATAACTCGGAACTTTTTCTTTTGTGGTAATTACTTCGTAAGTACTTTATTTTGTTTGTTAACTACAAAGAGTAAATCTATAGATTATCTTTTTTCTTATAAGTTGTTTATTTGAAACAGGGCAATAAATTTATAGACGGAAAAGTTTTATTTCTCTGTAAAGAATTCTACCACATATATCTTTTCGTTTTGTTTGTTTCGTAAAGCACTTGAGTTTTGAAACTTTTTTACAGTTGCGCATGTAGGTAATTATTCATTTTCTGGAATAGAATAAACTTTTGCAAGTACTACACTTTAAAATGTAAACTACACGAATATTATCTAGAATAATAAAACTTTAAATTGCTAACAGGGAGAATGAAGTTGAATATAACAAGTTTTATAGGCTAATTTCGTCTTTTTAATTCGAATGGTGCTCTTTAGTTTGATGATACTAATTTTATTTGAGCACTGACTATAGTAATAGCTTATTAAATTATTCATCCATTCAGTCGACAAGTTGAAATGACAATGAAGAGTACACCACACATAACTCGTGTATATATACAGTGTATTAATTAAAAACCTGGCCATAGGTGTTTAACACGGGAAATCAGTTTTTCCTTGCGCAAAAGTTTCCAAATTATTTTAGACAAAAATACTTCAAATAAATGTAGTAGAGAATTAAATTCTGCTTCCAAATTAGTAATAACATTTTATTTTTGACATATCATAACAATGAAAATCAATTTCATTTTTTTGAAGATTGCTGATTTATAGCGATAGCCATGAAACTCAAACAAAAAGTGCATTTTGTGATTTTCGTTCAATAACATATTTCTGTGAAAGATGGTACAGTTTTCTTATGAAGATTTTGTTCCATGGGAACTTTTGCGCAAGAAATAACTGATTTTCCATGTTAAATGCCTATGGCCAGGTTTTTAATTTACACTCTTATACATATATAGAGTGTGCGGTAAAACAACGTCTCTAGTTTATATTATAAATATATTCAATCGTACGAGCAACGCGCTTTTACCATGGAAGCCTACATCTGCGACAACGGGTCTGTAGCCGTCGTCCAGTGCGCGTTTAGTATTCGGTTCCAGGAAAAGACGTGAACAACCATGGCCTGCTCGTACACCGGAAAACATCGTAGCAGGGAAATCGACCAGTTAGGTACCATCACTTTTAAGGGAGTGTAAGCCTGCTCCAGATTTTTTTTGCCCCAGTTCTTGAAGAACTTGGTTTGAAGAATGTCTGGTTTCAGCAGGATGTGGCCACAGCTCACACAGCATGAGCGTCAATGCAAGTTTCGAGAAAATGTTCTCCAGGTGCTTGATATCCCTGAGAAGCGATATTCCTTGGCGCGCTCTCCCGATTTAACATCGTTCGACTTTTTTTTGTGAGGTAATCTCAAAGCCGAGGAACTTGCAAAACCTAAAGAAGGTAATCCTCACAGAAATACGCCATATACCTCAAGAAATGCTCGAAAGAGTTATGCGAAACTACATAAGTCGCTTGCTGTTTGGACAATAACGGACAACATTTTCAAAAACACATGAGATAAAACTTCCCATGTTATAAGATTAGGATATGAAAATATTTTTTTTTTATCTCGAGTATTTATTTTTTAATTCACTTAAAAACTAGGAGTTCTGTCGCATCCTGTACTTTTTGATTTAGCATTGCACCAATAAACGTACATATTCCAAGAATCTCAACAGAGGCCTGCTCGGCTTATTTAAAGTACAAAGAGTTAAAAAGAAAGCAGGAAAAGAGCAGTTTATAAATGAAGTTCGAGAAAATTCCAATTAACAAGTTATTAGAGCGGAACAATTTGTAGAAGCGTAGTGCTCAGCATAATACGAAAATGAATGGTTTGTGTATTCACATTTTCTTATCTTAAGCACTAAATATCCTGTAGAAAGAAAACTTTCATCTTTGTGGAAATGGCGTTCGTATAACAAGGTATTACGGATCCAGAGGCCACGCTTCCAAGGATTACCTGCTGAGAGTTGTTAATCATAACTTAGAGAGGAGAAAATTAAATTAACGCCAGAAGGAATGAACTTCTTTTCCGGAAACGGAACTTCAACGATACGTGGAGAGGCATTTGTTTTCATAAACACCGAGTTATTTCATTTCTCACTAACAAGATTCACGGTTGATATTTAATTACTGTTGATGTTACTTTTATTTTATGAAGAAAATTCATTACAAAAAATTCAAACTATGATCATATTTTTATTATTTTATATACGAGGGCTGTTCTAAAATTGAAGATAGAACGACACTGCTGGTCGACGGAAATTTTATTTCGGAAAATTGATATCACTGTCTTGTAGAGGGACTCCCCTCCTCTTTCAAACGAGTGGCCCAGCAGCTTTCTAAGGCGAACAGTTTGGCAGTAGCATCTCTTTGTAATGAAGCATCTCCTTCACTCTTCCGCCAGATGCGAAATCCGCTTGATCATACGTTTTCTGTATGGGTCTACTGTGAATACTGTTCACTACTGTAAAATCCTGAAGAAACGTCGAAGGGGGAATCAAAACTGAAAGCAGGGAATGTTGACTCGTGGCGTGTGTCTGCTTTACGATAACACATGTCCTCACAGGCTCATACAGCGCGAATCATCAAAGCTTTACTGGGCGATTTTAGATGGGATATTGTGGACCATCCACTCACTATATAGCACTGATCTGTACCGTCTGATTTTCATATCTTACTTCATTTACATGAGAATCTGACAGAAAAAAAAAATTAAAAATCTGATGTGACCAACACAATACCTCCTGCTATTTACCTATGGGGTCTCGTTACCGCGTGCCTGGTGTCTGGTTGCGAATCTGGGGAATCCGATTCGATCCCGATCAACGCCAAATAATTCGAATTTTAAATGGCATAAAATTAACCCTTGTGATAAACGCCCGCACAATACAAATATGTCATCATAACCGAAATATGTGTATAAATCAGATTAGCTCACCCAGCAATGGATAATATGCCGTGATAATATATTTATTTGTTTCGTTATTTAAATACATCCCTGCATATTTACTAATGCTAGAAATTATGTATTTTAAGTTCCTTTCCATAAAACTATTGTTCTATGTACAATTTTCCTTTTAAAACGTTACTATTATTAATTTGAAATGATTATTTTTTTGATAGTGACATTTATCTGTCAATTACATACATTTGAGCTGAACTATGTAACCACAGAGATGTGTGTAAAGCATAAGCTCCGAGATATAATTTTTATATTAGTTTATAAATTTATCCATAAAATATATAGAAATAGTATTAAAGCAAACTTGTAGAAAATAGAATCTTTAATTTTTATAATAACAAATTCAGAAAAAAATACATTTGAAGGTATTTTTTTAAGAAAAACTACTTGAGCTGCAAGTAAACTGCCATTTCCGGTTATCAGATTACCACCAAACTCTAATGCCTTCTTTTTATATTAGAATAAGGTAGAAATACATGGTTTCAAAACTTTCTGAATGATAGTATTTGAGATAGAGCGTAACCAGGATCCACACCCACACACACACCTACGTACATACATACATACACACAGACATCATCGTGAAAATGTTAAAAATGGATTCTAAGGACCTTAAAACGTGGTCATTTACCAAAATCTCGATATGCGACTTTTAGCACGATCCCTATACCTCCCTTACCAAGGGTAGCGGGAGGTAAAAAGGAATATAAAGTAAAAGAGGACGTGCAATGTTGTATAAGGCGGCAACTCTGTTCGACACTAACATAAAAAATCTCGTGCTCTTCCTACAGAACGGAATGAAATTAACGGGGACTATGTAGAAAATAGTTGAGATATATACTCCCTCCTGTAAGATCTTTGAAAATAATTTCTTTTTTCGATTTTTGGTAGCCTATGTATCTTTAATTTTTGGTCGGTCTTCGTACCTTGGTTCGTAACTATAGACCGGCTAGTGAAATAATCACTGAC
This sequence comes from Harpalus rufipes, assembly GCA_951394225.1. Lineage (NCBI taxonomy): Eukaryota > Metazoa > Arthropoda > Insecta > Coleoptera > Carabidae > Harpalus > Harpalus rufipes. The sequence continues at coordinate 14,763,941 of OX596284.1, read as the reverse complement.
GTCAATGGGAGTTGACAGAGCATTCTACTAGATATAGGGAATCTTTCTTCGTTATTAGACTTATTTAATTCATAATTGTATGATCCGTGCTTGGCGAAGTTCCTTTTCCTCATTGCTGGTAAATGAGCAAAACAATAAATTCTGCGTAGCAACGGTAAACTAACACTCGCCAAAACGTCCAATTTATTCCGTTATCACAATGAGAGCATGAACATGAACCTCATTCATTTCCAACACCCATGTAACGACTCTACTTCGTCGGTTAGTTCCGTTATTCGCGAACATCGTGACCCCGCAATATCTTTCTCTCTTTTTCCCATCATAAAAGTCTATAACTCTTTCCTTGTCGTGATGCGCATATGTCAGACATGAGATATCAGATCGGACAGTGTGGGCAAGAGTTTCGGATGGCAAACGGCGGGATGATTGAGGTAATGACCTCAGATGAACACGAATTTTTTTCAAAGGTTAGGTTTAAGATTAGGATAGAACAGTGTCAATGATCGGAGTAGGCGACGAACGAAATTAGAAATGATGCTTTATAGATTTTTATTTAGAAGTAGTAAAATGGATTGCCTTCTCTCTAATAGCGTTTTCTATTTATATATTTAGTGCGATTTTTTTTTACACTGAGTAAATAATTCGTTTTCCATTTATACAATCAATGCACACTAGTTGAGTTTTACGTGTTTCATTTATACTTTTCGAGTGAATTGCACCTTACTGATTGCGCACTTTCTTGCACTTACTACGATCGTTAGCTCTTGCCAGTGTATTTTGAGTTGTAAAAAGTATCTGTGTAATTGTGTATAACCTGTTCCACCTTCATTATTGTAAAGAATAGGGCATAATTTTGAACTCTCTGATTGGGTGAAATTGGAGCCAAATTTACGAACTGTAATTTCAAACTAGCGTCAGTGTACATGACATGTGACATCTCGTGTTATTTCTATGTTCAATGTCAATTATCATCTTTATTCGATTTGGACTAGCATATACAAAGTTTCGATGGCATCATTATACCTTTTTTTGACAGCACCATCTACTGAATTGGTTAAGTGGAACAAGGTATAAGTATAATGGGCACTTATAATTTTGACGTCATCGGACCTCCCTCCACACAATTTAGAAAAAAATGCTCTTCACTTCAGCACTTCTCCCCGTTGATCCCGTTTCCTGTCATTTGTTATTAGCCAGCAAATTTTGGTTAAGTTATTTGTGTAGAGCCTATTATTAATTATCACGGGATAAACGTCAAACTTAGAGCTAAATCTTTATCACTACATAACTAATTATTAAATACTTTTTTACATACTAGATGGCCACCGATTTTTTTTATTAATTGACTAGATGGCAACCGAAACATTTTAATTGTATAAGTTCCTGTGGATGTACAAAGTATTCTCAATCCGAATCTCCTGGACCCCTATTCTGTAACTTTTATCACCGGTGATACTCGTATCTAGGTGATATACTCAAATCGGACATGCAGCCAATACACGTCATCATTTAGGGGAAAACCTGACTACATTAAAATCATTAATATGGAAAATTGAAATAAAATTTCAGTCATTTTTAATTGTTAAAAAGTGTATGGCCTTATAGAATTATTATTAAGAAGTATAGTAGAGTTCATTATTTATCGTATACGATATGAATAATATATAAATAATGTATAACTACTTTATTTTATTCATTTATTTTTTGCTACACTTGGCAACACTGATAATTTGTATGTTTATACGTTCCTCCGCGGTTTATACTTTCAAAGGTTATTATTTGACAATTTTAATTGCATCGTGTTCAAAAGTATATTGTGTTATTAGGAGTAGAAGTGAGACTTTGTGTGACGAGCGTGGAAGTTTAAACGACGAGCGAAGCGAGTCGGATAAATGCACGCGAGGCACACAAAGACACTTTTACTCCGAATGACACATTATATTTTTTCTTCAAACGTAGATATTTAAAGAAAAATATCTACTACTAACGTTACATTTTACGTAAATTAAGTTTGCGATTTCAATTGCCCTGTAGCTATGGATACTTATTTGTTCCCTTTTGGTTATAAACATTGAAATGAAAATTTTCACGTTTTGACGTTTAAATAAAAACTGTGCAATTTTATATCCTCCTTGTGTGCAATTATGTCGGAATTTGAAGGATTATAATGTACGCCCCCTGAAGTTGTTCGATAGGATGGAAATCTAATAGTGTGGCTGAAAGATATGTCCAGAAATCTCTGCAAAACAATATATTCTTTTCTTATCACTTTAATTCTAAGTATACTTATGCTCATTACCGTCCCTGTAATTGTAATCTGCAAGTCTGCTATTCTTTAATAATGTTATTTCCTCAAAAGTAAACTCTGTTTATATTTCAATTCACAGGTTATATATTTAAATTTGACAGCTATGGATCGTATTTAGTAACTTTATTCTTAGGTTACCTAGCGTGTTATAGTGACATTTAGGGCGATATTACAGGTTTCTTTAATTAAGGCTATTTCTTATTCGTTGATTTTGTATAGTTTCTATGGATACTTATTTATTTTATTTCTACCTTGTGAATCAAGTCACAAAAGATGCTACTTTTATGACGTTTGAAGAAAAAATATTTTTCGTCACTGTGTCATTTTATTTCCATTCTTGTTTATTTTAAATCAGTCTTTTTTAAGACTACCACAGTTTTTATTCATTCGGTTCAGTGTTATTTGAACTTGTGTAATTTTTATTTTTGTTCGTTTTTATTATAAATCAGTCTTTTGCAAGACTACCACAGTTTTTATTCAGTGAAACAAAATTATTTTCCGGAAATATCACGAAAGTTTGTAACACAATTGTATGCAACATACGATTCTCAAACCTATGTAATCGTACCAGTTCATGACGTCACATATCTAGTTACTTTTATTAGTGACGTGCATTGGCTGGATGTCCGATTTGGGTATATCACCTTATTGAGAAGTGGTGTTATATTTGTATCGCCGGTGTTATCTTGGTTTGGCATTTGTTTGAAATGGTGCTGCGTTGTGCATAATTTTTATTTGTGATATTTTGTTATGTAAGGCTTTTTTATGCGCTCAACTAGAGTTGTTGTATAGAACTAGAGGAAGAAGATGCTGAAGAATGTTTGAATCGGAGGCGAATTGAAGAAATGCAAGACCCATTCAGCATCAGTGATGTAGAATTTGTTGCTATTTTTCGTTTGAATAAGGAACTTTGTCGCCATAATAAACAACCTCCTAATGTCAACTTGACAGATTATGTAAACAAAATTTAAAATTTTCTTCATAGTATCAATAAGAACAAGAACATAAGCAAGTGAATGTTACTAAAACAACACCGCCCAGTATCACCCCGGTGATAGGTGATATGACGTCATTAAAATAACACCATAAATCGATGAAAAGTTATAGAATAGTGGTCCTGTAGTGATATCCATTGCTACGTATCCTCTCTATTTGACAGTGACAGCTAACAAACTTGCACTGGACATGTTTCATTTAAAATGTGTTGCAACAACTATTGTCGGGCATGACGTCATTAGCTTTAATTTTAATCAATTATTACGTGTTGGAATAACTAAATGAAAAGGTATAATTCAGAAATATAATTTTTAGCATTTCGGAAAGTTGTTGTTTATAAAATTAAAGAGTTGATTTGGCCGCTGGAGGCTTGAAATATCATGGGAAGTGGATCGTGTATCACGGATTGAAGAGAATTCCAGAAGCTTCGCAGCATCAAGATAAACACAGTCATTGTGTTAGCTTCACTGCTCAGAGGAGCTACCTCACTCACTGAATTTATTCACGATTGGCTTTTAAACGCATTTCCCAACCTCCAAAATTATTGGTCTATAAAAAGATACACTAAAAATAATTTTTTATTTTGCAGGAGCAGAATAAATAAATATAACAAACCGCCACTTAAAAAGTAAAAATGTTTGATGAGTATATGCAAACATTTAAGCGTCATTAGACAGTATATTATTTTATTATATTGTCAGTAAAAAGTAAAGAAATTATAGTCAGGGCCGGTTTAAGGACTCAAGCGCCCTAGGCGATTTGCATTTAGTGCCCCTATTTAGATCGATTTTTTTTAAACATTCCTCTGTTCCAAGTAGTTTTATTATAAATAAAATAATATAAAAATCACACTAACTCGTAATATAAATTAATTACAAAAGTAAAATAGAATAAAAAAATTAGTATTCATTATTTTGCTTACAAAAAGTAAATTGAATAAAATGAAAATGATTTAAGTAAAAAAAATCCTTCGTTACTTAGCTTCAGCAAATGCTTCTACTAAATCTTCAAAATTTAAATTTTCGAAATATCTCTATGTATTTATTTCATACAAAACAGTCCTATGTCAAACTACATCTTATAATTTTCTTAATTCTATATTAAGTACATAATAACATATAATTTCCAAATAATTTAAACGGTTTTTGACGACGCGGTGTATCTAATTAGATTTTTTTTATCACAACGTTATTTTTCGAGCTATAACAAAACTTAGTATATTTTTTTTTATTTTATAAGTTTTTAGAGTAAAATTTCTTTAAGAATGAGACAATGACGTCACGACAGCTGCGCGGAGTTTATGACATGCACATGCGAAGCCAAAGCTGCAACTTCAAAAATATGTATACTGCACAATGACGTCAATGTCTCATTTTTAAAGTAATTTTACTCGAATGATGTATAATGTTATAGCATATCTGCATCTTGGCGACAGTACATGAAGATAAATTCAATTTCGCCTCCTATCTCCTAACGTGCAAATATTATACTGAAAAAGGTCATTTTGGCCATGAAAATTAGACTTATAGATATTATTGTTTTTGCCACGTGTTATTGACTTCGTATTACATAGATTTTCGAGTTACGGAAATTCGTGTTTGAAAGATAAAAATATATGGCAATTAAACAAAATGTACAGGGAGCAACAGTATACTTCGACCTAAAATTTCGAGTTATAGAAATTCGAGTTATAGAGGTACAATTGTATAAAATATTCATTAATTTTCAAATACTGTCAATGTCAATATCACTCAAAAATATTTTCATATTTTTATATAGGTGTGATCATTTTACTGATTAAGGGCCGGTTTTATAAAGAAATTTTAATTTTCACATAAAATTTACTTCCATAGTAAATTTAATGAAACGAAAAAATGCAACGCGTTTTTTGACTTGATGATTTAAATGTCGTAAGAACAGAGAAACTGATTCGAATTTGTTCATTACTTTAAATTTACTTGACAACTAAATTTTAAGTGAAGCTTAAATATCTTTATAAAACCGGCCCCATTATTAGTGAATGATTCAAAAAAATATTTTCTCTGGAACATTTCGGCGCCCCTAAGCGATCGCCTAGGTTGGCCCTGATTATAGTCCAAAATTTTACACTTTCTGTTCAAAACGAAGATTGTCCCTTAACTTCTTGAAGCAATAGAAATTTACATTCATATGTCTTGTTCCTATACTTCATTTCAAAATGAGCTGGAGTAATAAATCAATCCATCAAACATATTCCAGTGGCGCGTTAATAATTGTTTGCTACGGGGTAGTAGTCAAAAAGATTGAATTAGATCGGGCTCTACTGTTTCAGTTCTCAATTAACTTTTCAAAATCGGTTGAAGTCACCTTACATCTCACAATAAAATAAATATGAATTTTGATGAAGAACTTGAATTTGAAGGTAATATAAATACCTAAAAATATCCCTTTGAAAACTTCTCTCTACGGCTATGAAAGTCTTCAACAGGGATTATCGAAATGTTTATTTAGTTCTTTATATTGTTAGCTATTCTTAAAGAAGTAAACTTTGTTTCAGGTACAAAGCGGGCAGCGTTCTATGAGCACCCTAGTAAAGTTATAAATAATTTTTCTGGTGGGTTTATTAGCTGCATCCCTGACAAAAAAACCAATACTTTTCTTGTACGCTGTTGAGCACTAGGCTTCATCCCTATGCGTAAAAGAGCAACTGTTTGGAGCGCTCTTATTGCTCTAAATGCGTTGTAATTCTCGATGTAATTTCCTATTATACGCAAACCAGATTAATAGGTTAAGAATTTAAAACAAATATTTGGCTAAAAAATTGGAGAAAATATCTTATTAATGGGTTATAAATTTAGATCAAATCTTAGACAAAAAACTTGAATAAATACTTAAAATAATAGGTCATTAATTATAGGAAGCTATTAATTTTATAACTCCATCTATTAAACGTTTTGTATTCTCACAAATACAAACACTTTAAATCACGTATAAATTCCACGATTGTAACCTTCACGCCGTAAAAGAAGAAAAAATGTAAGAAAACTACAAGAGGAAAAACAAAAAATAAAATATAGTTGTATGACAGTTAAAAGCCATTAGTAGCGGCACTAGACGACGTACGTTTCCCCACTCTAACTCACCCGGAAATAGATCGAACTCTACCGCGATACTTCCTGTCCATGTCCTAGAGATGCACAGGGCCGGACTTCATCCGGAAAAGTTAGGAAAAGACGAAGAAAGTTAACTACTATTTTAAAAGATCACTGAGCTCTTTAACACTACTCTTGTAATACGATTTTTTTGTGGGGCGTAACTCAAAAATAAATAGAGATAGTCTTGCAGGGTAATTCCCTTTGAATTTTGACTTCGTAAACAAGTTAACTAACCAATGAATCGCCACAAAACTATCTAAAATTAATGCTATATTTGAAATGGTAATATTAAAATAAAAACAAAAATCCTCTACACAATTTATGAAGGAGATATCGTTTTAGAATATAGTGTAAGGTTTAAAGTGAAGAGCTTACACATGCTTCAGAGGTATAGAGGCTTTTCCCGGGTTTTCTCTGTTGGCGGCAAATCTGTTTAACAGTCAAGAGCCTCCTCACATTCTCGCTACCATCACTCCTGTATTTAGCACGTACTTACCCTTTTTTCGCGATACTCTAACGAATTCCCGGCAGATAATGTTTCGCTCTTCTCTTGTCCGGCGTCGCCATCGCCTTGAAAAGGATCAGGAAATTGTGCCGCGGAAGCAATTACCATAAAGAAAGATAAACAAGATTTAAAGTAGGTTTACAAGCGCGGCAAACGTAATTTGCGTTTAAATATTGATACGGAACGCGAAAGCGGACTACACTGACTATATGTTCCCCCGATTCACCAACTCTATAGGATTATGTGGTTACGGAGGTTTATGTTACATTAAACTTACAAGCGACACTTTGTTATGATACTCTTTTGCCAATGTTTTAATGTCAAAGATATAACTAAAAATCTGATAAATTAATAAAAATGGACAACATTTATTATTAACTTTATCAGGTATTCTTCGTCACTTTCGGATTAATTTCAAAATATAATTCAAGAGTTTCCCACAAAAATCAAACTAGTCCATTTATTGAAGCTTTTGATTTATGGTGCCGTATCACACATCATTGGATTCCGGTCGCGTTTTATTGTGAGCAAAATATATCTATAGTAGGATGCTTTAACTCTCTAACAGCTTAGTTATGAAGTCCACTGAAGTCAATAAATAATACACATGCCTTTACTGACGTACCTGAATGGCGTTGCGTTGTTTCGTTTATATGTAGTTCAATTCGCTCTACAATCTGTGTTTACACCGACTATACTAAACTCATAATAGTTCGGCCGGTTTACATTTTTAACAAATTATAAAACCTACACAAATGTTTGAAATTTCTACAAATTTCTTTCGGTTTAAATAATGTAGACTTAGGCCCGGTATTACAGTTCTAGTTTAAACTCGGCTTAAGGTTTAAGCCTGGCTTAATGAAAAATTGCTGTATTACAAATAATTTTAAGCTTGAGCCGAAATTTAAACCTGAACGGCCAGTCGTGACGGCTTAAACTCTGAATTGTAACCTGTCAATGTCTCCTGTTCTTTATTGAATGATAGAATTATGAATTTAATAGAATTTATAGAAAATATCGATTTTTATGAAATATCTGACGAGGAAAATAATGAAACTTAGTTAATAAATGCCAGACAACCGCGTCGGATACATATGAGGCCAGACAATATAAATATCTGGAACAATTTGGAATTTGTGCAGATTCATATTATCAAAAGAATCTGTGCGACTAATTTATGACCTTACGACGACATAAAAATCAGAGCAAACTGGAAAATAAATAATAGTTACTCAAAAATATTAACTACGTTTGATATGATATATTTTAAATTTATTTATTAATCTATAGGAATCATGAATTAACGCCTATGAATATTTCATTATTAACATTACGATATTTATCTACTGGTAACTTTTTCATGACTGCAGGTGATTTCTGCAGAGTACATAAATTGACTGCGGGACAAGGGATGTGCATTTTACTTCAGGCAGTTATACGTCATCGAAATATGTTCCTAAAATTTCCAAATTCTGCTAATGCCCTTTATACGATAAAACCAAATTTGATAATTTTAATTTCAAAAGAAATTCAAATTGTGAACATGTGAACACAATGATTATATGATTTAACTGAAATTATTATACGTTAAGACAGTGCTTAATGGATCACTACAACGTTTTCGACACACGAAATAATAACACAAATGAATAATATTTCAATATAGTAATCTATGAATTCAGTCATGCCACATATACATATTTATTCTATTTTACAAACAGGATAACCAACTTTACTAAAAATCGCAATGCTATCAAGTTTAGTTAAACTTTGTACTGAAATACAAATCAGTGGCTTAAACCTAAGCTCAAGTTTACCTAAATCAAAATTTAAGTCGGAACTGTAATACCGGCCCTTAAAACTTAAAAAACCTGTGAACCAAATGACGGGTGATAATATTTCGATCGGCATTTTATGAGTCGTCTTCTAGCCCGGACTTAGCTTCTACAAGATTCTTTACTTATGGTACAATGAAAAACAACTTTTTAAAAATCTAGTGCGTACAGTAAACCTACCTTGAAAGACATATGGGACAATAATTATAGAATAATTTGCAGGACATATGCAACATTGTACCGCTGATACTTAAATATGAAGTGACAATTTTGAAACAAAACGTCAAATAAGTAATTGAATATTGGTGTCATAATTTCGATTTATTGTTTCAGCCTAGCTTAAAATTTAAAGGTCAGCGGTGCAACTGGGCATTAGGGATACAATGCCTAATAGAATTAAAGCTGGTATTACTAATAAAAGCCGTTACAACCCAATATTAAATGGCAGAATACTTGAATAACAACTTCAGTTTTTCAGAATCTAAATCTAAAGTCGAAAGAAATTTGTAGAAATTTCGCAGCATTTGCGTAGGTATTATAATTTCTTTGTTAAAAATGTAAACCGACCGAAATATTATTGGTTTGGGCTCGTACGCTGTTTGTAATAGCCAAAAAATTATGACAGGTTATTTGGGGCGTGGTTTAGGAGTCTATTTTACACTAAAACATTTTCGATGTTTAAAAATAAGCGCCAATTATACTAAACCAGAAGAGAATAAATACAGGGAAATAGCCAGATAAAACTTAATAAAAACGACAATACAATACAAATAACGAATAGGACTTACAAAGAATGAAATAAGAATTGACATAACATTTGAATTGTGTTCTACAGCGCATAGCAACCAATAAAATCACAAATATCTATCTGTTGAAATTGTTTCGTATAGGAAAAATAATTAAAGTTGCTTTGGGAACTATGTAGAATATATTTTCGAGGAAAAAATGTGGCCTTGAAGTTCCAATCGTATATTGTGATCAAAAGCATACATTCATGCTTAAATTATAAAATTAAGGGTGAGTTTAAACTTCATTTTGTTATTCATATCTTAATGTAATATTGTAATAATTTTATCAACTAATGATGGGAAGATTGTAGCCCGATACGTCCAACTATGTATCCATGTTTTTGACAACAATAAACGATTGGAACTTTAAGGCCACATTTTTTCCGCGAAAAGAGTATTGTGATATTTCAGATGGCGTTGTGCAAAAACGTCAATTCTTCGACAAGGGAGCACATTTGTTTTACCTTCCATAAGCGTAACATTGCTGTCAGTAGTTTTTCTTTGATACTTCTTTCAGTGTTTATTATTATTATAAGACAATTATGTTAGAGCTTTTTGATAGTTTTTCGTTGATATTGATAAATCACATAAATAAACACAAATGCTAAAATATACACCAATATATACGAACTATGTTGACAATTCTAAATTATTACCTAAACAGAGTTACGACATATGTCGCCTAATAAACACATTCTATAACCTGTATGGACAAAAAAAAAATACTTCAATTACGTATGTCATCAAGAACTATGCTCTTTTTATTGCGCAGTGCCAATCTTACGTGAGAAATACTATAGAAGATGAATACATTCGCCCACATGGAGGGTATTGAATGCTCATATGACAGCACGACAAAACCCTTGGTGGTGAATTGGCACCACAAAAATGTTAATTAAAATTTATATTATAAAAACCAATAAATTAAAAATTGGGCTTGACAAAAATATCATAGATCGTTTTATAAATTACCTAATCTTTATTTATTTATTCGTATGTGCACTACAAACTACAATACATTTAATTCGTTGAGAAAAGATTGGCCGGCACTCAAATACCGTTGTCCACGGGACGCCCGAATGTATTCACACTACCGGCTCTTTCCATCTCTCATTAATTTGACATACAAGATTGTGTCAAACATTTTTTGAAATTTTGAAGCATTTCGGTGTTTTGATTTTAGAATTCAAATGTCTTTAGGTCCCTTGTAATCTTTAAAGTTCAATTTTCATAGCCCCAATATCAATTTCTATGGTTCATGCATTAATGTTCAGTGTCCTTGCACAAATATTACAGTTTGTATCACAAATTATATCACCATAATCACAAAATTATAAAGAATTTAAAGAAACTCTTTGTAAAACTCGAGTTTGAAATATTTCACAAAATTTTTGTAAAAAATAAAAACCTTAATAATCTTATATCCTTCAGAAATTGAAGAATCTAATCTTGCTGATATGCAGAATTAAAATTGCTTTATTCTTGCAAATATTAACAGCCTTGTTGAAATATTATTATTGAATTTGAGTTTGGTATTGAAAGTAAACACGATCAACTGGCTACCGCATTATCTGTTCGCCTCATTTTGGCACAAGCGTAGGCTACTTCAACCATTGAAAGCGATGCGATTTATGAGACTTTCCCTTCAACAAAACGGGTATTTTGCTATTTTATATTATAAATCATATTGTTTTGTTTTCATAAAATCCTGACATACAAGTACACCATGCTCAATATTTTTTTAGAAAATTAAATACATCCTAAATGTTAAGTTAATAGAGACATTAAGAATTTGGAATAGTTAAATAGTTCAACGAGAAAGAAAATCATTTCATAACGAGTAGTCGAGAGTAGCAATCACACGAGTGTATGACTACCTCTTTCTACGGCCAGTTTTGTACACTATTTTTCTCATGACAACCGGTGGTGTACATTCCATTGACGAATCGCTGTCACTGCAATCCTTTTGTAATAATCACATTCACTTTATCTGTACGTATTCTTTGTTTAAGGGATTTTTTTGATAGAATTATTAGGTTGGTGACAGTGATTTGTGTTTTTTATTCTGTCCGTTGCCTGATTATTGAGTGTATTTTTATTGAAGTCATGCCAATCTCAAATAAAAAAAATATCACCAAAAATCATTTAAGAATGAAGCTTCTTTTAACATCAATATGCGTGCTAGAATGTGACATTCTAATTCCGAAACAGAGAAAAGAATTTTTATGTAATGTCGAAGTACCGATGACAACCGTAAAATATTGATGATGTCTAAAGGCATAATAAAATATTCATTTTAATTAATTGAAATATGTAGCCTAGTAATATCGAAGTGTACGATGTACAATAATAAAACTAATGAAATATTTCCATTTGATGGCGAAATATAATGAAATGGTGAAAGAGAATAAAGCATAAATGTCAAGCATGTCGTCACGTACTTTATTACATGTCATACGGCCTTTCTTTGAAGAAACACGTGAAAAGTATTGCAACTAATAAATCCAAGAATGTCTTGAACAAGTTTATAAATAGTAAGTGAAGAAAGTCCTTAACTTTCACGACTTCCACGTCGTTTGGCCGTGACGAACTTCAATCGTCGAGCTTAAAAGCGCGTGTGTACTGCAACAACTCGCAATTTTACGACCCAATGTTCAACAAATGATATAAGAACGAGAATTGTGCCATAAAAGCTCTCATAAATGGAACATCTTCACTCTTTTACACACAATGACAGACATGAAAATCAATTAACTCGCACGAAAAGCGCCAGCTCGAGAACGAGAATCGATAAAGCCACAACACAACAGACATACTTTTCCACAATAATTAATTGTATACAACTTTATTATGTCTACTTTTCACAAAATATCGTTCTAATAAATACCAGCCCAGGCTCATAATAGTTCGGCCGGTTTACATTTCCAACAAATCTATTATAAAACCTACGCAAGGGGGTACTATACCATAGTCAAATTTTAACTATCTTAGATAAGAAAGCAAAAATATACGTAAAATAATGAGTATTAGTGAAATAATTTTATTTAAACATTGAGTAGTTCGAAAACTACAAATGATTGATGCCGATTAACATTTTATTCGAAGCTAACTGACTAATATCAAGATTGATGTTAGTGGTCGCAAGAAGCAAAAGATATTTGCTACATTTAATAATAATAATGAAAAAAATTGGTATAGGACCCCATTGCTGAGAAATTTCTACAATTTTTTTTAGGCTACTTTAAAATAGTACATCGCTTTTATTAGTAATACCATCAGCTTTAATTCTATTAGACATTGTATCCACAGCTCAGCACATTCTTTTTTACCATATTTTCCCATACTCGTATGTCTAAAAAGGTAGGTTTTACTGTACGCACTGAATTTTTACCAAGTTTGTCATTTTGGGTCTAAAGTAAAAGTTCACGGTATCTCGGTAGAAGATAAATCTGGACTAGAAGATGGTCCACAGTTTTTGTAAGTTTTAACTCTATAATGTAATTTAAAGTAGTCGAATTTTTTAAAACGAAATTAGATAAAAAACAATATTTTCTTTTTTTTGCATGATTTTATCACAGCTAATATAAGGTAAAATGATTTAATACTACCTATATATTTACTCTGTATGGCTATTGACAATCTATAATCACAGTGATTATCGTAATGATGAGATTCTTGCTAACAATCGACCGCCTCTATAATAGATATATTGAGCTAGATAGCGGAAATCTTTAATGAAATACACCTCATATTCCGTATTACCACCCACGACTTCTTGGACAGCTTTGTATAAACTGGATTCAAGATTGAATTACTGATAGCGTGAAACATACGCCTATTCTACTTTTAAGGGTGGTAGAATTATAATTTTTACGAGATAACAATCTATTTTTACTGAAGTCTTCTAGAAAAAATTTAGATAGAGTTTAGTTCTTTTGTTGACACAATTAAAATAATATTTATTTTAAAATATTGAAGCTGTGTTGTCAAATTCTCAAACTCTTTTCATCGTTTGATATTGCACAATTTTATGTGTTTACGCAGAATAAAAATTCATTGCGTGAAATGATATAGCTTTATGATCCGGTTTATCTCAAAATAAACATTAAAATCCAATTAATTTAACGCCTCACGTTGCAAGTTAAAAGCGACGCTTTATTTTTTCTGAAAACCTTGTTAGCATTCACTCAACCACCTACGTAACCCATAAACCTCGTGAACAACGAAAAAACCAAAACAAGCAGAACGAAATAATCTGCCCGGGTTCTTCTACAACACGTCAGCACAGTAACACAATACTTGGACACGTCCGCAAAAAATCTCATCCGAAAATAGCAAAACAAACCAGCCAAGGAGTCTTACTGCCCGACAGAATGCTACTTTACATTCTATCACCGGGGGAGAACCCCAACTTTTTTCCAGTTCAAGATATCTAGAATAAATATTTGTTCTTTATAGATTACCTTTTCAAATGTTTTTGATTAGTCTACTCTGTGTCTACTGAAACCATAACAAAAACAAAACGGAACTTAATTAAAGATGTGATATAATATAAACAACATATTTCAATGAAGTTTTACTCTCGTTCGCATGACATCCAATAGAGTTGATTTTTATTTTGTATTTTTGGAGCCCTCTGAGCCCAACCTATACGACGAATAATGAATTTCGTTGGGCTGTGTAATGTATGTCCCATAAATTTTGGCACAAATTTCAACAATTTTTTTTTTGTAATAAAAATACATTTACTTAAAATTTTGTAATATTTAATAATTAACTGGTTCTTCTACAAGACGCAACTTTCTGCGGATTCCTATAGCATTAGGTTTTGAACAACATTTTCATCGATTTCTCGAACATTCCTGAGTCCTGTATATTCTGTGTTAAAGTTCGTCCTCATTTTGGGCTTCCCAACGTCCTGTTAGATGTATCTTTGACTATCCAGGGCTTCACCTCATTCGGCCCATATGTGGAAATAGCGCACTATTCCAACACCTTATCTGATATTATTAGGGACTTCTGCAATAATGTCAGTATAAAACTAGCATTTTCCTTAATTTCGGAGTTGCTCAGTGTGAAGTTCTAGAAATCGATGTAAATGTCGTCCAAGACCCAATCCTAGGGGTCCGTAAAAAGTTGCGCCTTGTGAAATAATACGCCCATCTTTATTTAATTTAAGTTCATAATTTTGTTGCTTATGAAACAGTTAATTATTAAGTATTAAAATCGTTTTACATTTAGCAACATTTTCAGCAACTCGTTTCACAACTACGAAGTTGTGCAACTTGTTGCTGTAAAATTTTCTTGTGTATTACATTTGACAACATGTTTCAGCAACTTTACTAGTTCATTTAATTTTGATATCAACATAAATCTGAGTCCATGACAGTTACTAGATATGTTCATGTGTATTTGTTGTTTTTGTAATCATGTGTTTTCTTACAAAAATATACGTGTTATTGATCTTTGAGATATAAAATTGTAAATTTGAATAAAAAAAAACAAAAATGAATCGCAAAAAAGCATACATGCTTGAAATTCAAAGGAGGCGTAAAGCTACTGCCATTGTAATGGCAATGACTTTTCAATTATTACACGTCCAATTGAACAACATTGTCAATATTTGTGAAAAAAAGAAATGTCAAACAAAAACAACATACAAACAATCAAAAGAAGAATGGCAGAACACACATTTAATACTAGGTTAATCAACTGCTATATTTTCATTGGTAATACAAAAAAGTAACCAAAAATTACTAAATCTGGTGGAAAGTTGCGAGTTGCGGGCAACAAAATTAGAACATGTTCTATTTAGAGAACGCGTTGCGCAACTAGTTCAGGAACAAAGTTGCTCCAAACTTTGGTTTTACATTTGGCAACTTGTGTTGTGAAACTAGTTGTGCAATGAGTTGTTGAATGTAAAACGGGCTTTATAAAACTTTAAGCGTCTTATATTAAAGAAGTTTTTTTTTTGTTGTTTATACAGTGAAAAGGCTTGTCCACGTGATGTATTCTTTATTAGGAACTACGGACGTTTCAGGTTTTGAGCAAACTCATCCTCTGCTAATTACAACAGTTTTACAAATTATTATAAAACATTACAGATAAACTGTTAATCAACGTGATCTACATTGTAAAAATTAAATTTTCAGCACTCAACCAAACCGAATCGTTTCGAAGTTGGCGAGATACAGTATCACGGTTCGGCTCATAATAGTTCGGCCGGCAAACTAGTTTAAAACATAGATTTTAAACTTACAAAAACTGAATATGTTATTAAAATATTATTATAGTATCCGCAAGTTCCGTACATTCTTCTGCGATGTCCCAAATATCTTACAAAGTAGGTTGTGCACTAAATTTTTACGAAGTTATTTCTTTGTGCCAAAAGAAAAGGATCTTGGTAGAATATAAATTTGGAGTAGTTAATCAACGTGGTCTACATTGTAAAAATTAAATTTTCAGCACTCAACCAAACCGAATCGTTTCGAAGTTGGCGAGATACAGTATCACGATTCGGTTTGGTTGAGTGCTGAAAATTTATTTTTTACAATGTAGACCACGTTGATTAACAGTTTATCTGTAATGTTTTATAATAATTTGTAAAACTGTTGTAATTAGCAGAGGATGGGTTTGCTCAAAACCTGAAACGTCCGTAGTTCATAAAGAATACATTACGTGGACCATCAAGCCTTTTCACTGAATAAACAACAAAAATTTCACGTTCTGGTCCTTCAATACCATTTTGAAGAAAAAAAATGTTGAAATTTGTGCCAAAACTTATGGGATATACATCACATGTCCTGAATCTTCTCGATGTTTTTTTTCTTTCCATAGAAACTCTCTCCATGAACTGTGGTTCCAATCTTAACTTTTTTTTCACCTAAACCATGGATTTCAGTTCATTTAAATTTTAAACCATAGTTTAAGAAATATATAATAGAATAAACAACAAAGTATGACGTTTAATTTAAAATGACAATCAAACTTCTACATCGAAAATGAAATAAACAGACCCCAATCAAAACCGAAGCAACATTTCTCGGAAACCCTATATTATTCTTTATTTTCAATCGGGGGTCTCGTGGCCGTGTGCCTGAGTATCTGGTCGTGAATCTGGGGACCCGGGTTCGATCCCGACCGACGCCAAAAATTACGTCGCATTTTAATGGCACAAAATTGACCCCTGTGGCGCACTCTCCACGCCAGCAATGAGTGCCCGTGAGGTGACGCCTGGTAAGCGCCCGCACGGTACAAATATTCCATCATTACCGATATCTGTGTATGAAGCAGATTGGCACACCCAGCAATGGGTAATATGCCGTGATGAAATATTTATTTATTTATTTATTTATTTTCAATCGGCTAGAAGTTATCAGCAATGTTTTAATTAAAAAAGCGATTACAAGAAACGGAAAGAGGAAATGAATTTCACTCATATGAATGTTTTAAAATACTTCTGGTACTTATACAAGAATAACCTTATATTAAATAGTGCAGGTGCATATTAACTAATCATCTAAAAAGAAAAATAGTGTATCTCGTGGAGGTGTGGAAAACACATCCTAGTTCATGCATGATTAGTAGTTAGTGTAGGGTAAACAGCACATGTATGTTCAACACGTTGGGTAATAACCATTCATTTGAGATCGAGCTGTAACTCAACAACTGTCCACGTATTTCATAGTTATCCGTGTAGCGCGATACATAATTAATACACCGCTTGGTAACTCCCCGTTACTCTATTACTGGCTTATTATTCAATTCAATTGACTTGCTTCTACACGAGAACGAAAAGGAGTTACTCAATGAAATTATGACATGAAGGGTGTTAATTCCTAGGGGAAGTATATTGGACAGCAAAAGTGATCTAACAAAGCCAGAGCATTTCATTGTCCACGCTCATAATAGTTCGGCCGGCAAACTAGTTTAAAACATAGATTTTAAACTTACAAAAACTGAATATGTTATTAAAATATTATTATTGTATCCGCAAGTTCCGTACATTCTTCTGCTATGTCCCAAATATCTTACAAAGTAGGTTGTGCACTAAATTTTTACGAAGTTATTTCTTTGTGCCAAAAGAAAAGGATCTTGGTAGAATATAAATTTGGAGTAGAAGATGACCATTTAAATGCTGGTCGAACTATTATCACTAGTTATTTTATGTTTATATTTAAAGTAATCGAAAGAAACTTGTAGAAATTTCTCACCATTTGTGTAGTTTTTATAATTTGTTGAAAACGTAAGCAGGCCGAATTATTATGAGCCAAAAGAATTTTGTAGAAACATCATTATTTGAGTAGGTTTTATAATTTGTTGAAAATGTATGCCATGCCAGCCGAACTTAGTGAGTGTGTTAACAAAAGAATAATATTATTTAAAACGTAATAAATATGTGGAGCAACTTTAATTTGGGTTGAAGTGTACATTAATCTAATACCAAAAATAATATCATTTTCGTTTGAATTGTTTACAAAAACTAATATAAATCACATCAAAGAAAATGATCGAAGGTGAGTCATTGGTGATTTTTATTTAAAACATAGATTATAAGAAAAAATTGTCACCGTTAATCACTTTGTTCTAATTGGAATACCACGGAAGAGTACATATAATATAATTAAAAGAGTTGAAGCTGAAAATCACTAAAAAGAGCCAAAGGTAGGGGAAAGATGAACAATCTTTAAGAAAATTAGGCAGAATTCAAAATTTTACATATATACGTAACACAAAATCTGCAACTAAGTATAGTAAAATGTAATTGTTAATAAATAAGAAAAACTTGTTGCGTGAATTGCATCTGAAACCTTGGAATAAGAATTTTACTTTTACATTTAAGTTATTTTGCGATCGACAGGTTATAATACAAATAAAACAAATATTGGAAAAAAATTGTGTATATTGATCATTTCCGAAATACATCAATATTTATATAATACATATAAACACTTCTATTTATTATGAAGTAAATCAATGTGAAATTTGGAATTGTTCTGATTTTGCAATATTTCATATAGTCAGGTTGCTAATCGCAAGCATTGATCCAAATGGTCATTTTTGATTTTATTTCTTAGTTTGTTTTTTATATTATTCAAGTTTAAAAATGCAGATTCTGACAAATATGTTGATCCAAAACAGACCAGGATATTTTGAACAATATTTGTTAATAAAGGAAATTTCCAAACTACTTCTTGAGTAACTGATTTTAAATGAACATTATATTGAATGGAAATGAAACAATTTCTGGATGTCAGCCGAATTTATTGAAATTTCGTCGCTGACATCCAGAAATTGTTTCATTTCCATCATCAATCCCAGCCTAGAAATAACCTCCTTTCTATTATATTGAATGTTGATTATTTCAAGTTATATTTCGGATTGATCTGAATCAAACAGTTTAGAAATTTTGTCAATCGCCGAAGGTCGACTCCGTTCGTTGTTGCGATCGACTGGTTGAGCACCCCTGTAGTGCAGAAAAAAAATAATTTCATAAATAATGCATTTATGGTCTGGCAGAATATAAATTTAATCGAAATACGAAATTTCAAAAAAAGAATTAAAAATAAACTTCGCCACTTTAAAAAGGAGATTGTTTTGACAATATTAGCTGGACTTTCAAAAATAAATGAGATTATGTTATTTAACTGTAGTTTATATGAGGGTAAAATTGTTTTAATTTGTTGCCTTCTGAAGTTAAATAATAAAGTTATAAAGTTTGTGCAAATTTTTTGTTAAGACACCCTTATTATCGCACGAGTATAAGGCCTCTTTCGTGTTCATCCTCCAATATTTTCTAGTTGTCAACTACTCTGTGACACTAGGTAGTGTGGTAGTTTGCGATGACATCTCGGTGTTTGCAGCTGTGGAACACCGGATCCTGCAACGGTCGTCCACTGATTTGCATTTCCCGCTGTCTGTCGTGCTTGTCTCGGACAGACAAGCGACAGAAGGCCGGACAGCTTGACACACAATCCAATACAAGATGATTGGATGGATTGGAGAATTTGTCCGCCGCGTAGGAATTTTAAATGAGAAAGAAAAAGAAAAGTTGACAATCAATGGGGAAGTTTAACAATCGATTTATGCTATCGGTATATCTACACAGCGTCCCAGTAGAGCATCAGTCACGAAAAATATATCAGAATAGTGACGAAATTTTAGTGCATTAGTAGTATTTGCATTCCATGACTTCTTTCTTTTTCACATATGTACGAACTTTTTTCTCTAATTTCTTTCTTTCTTTGTGTCTTTTCAACCTCGCCTGGTCTTCCTCCAATTAAAAGACTCATTTATCTGTTCTTCAATCTCAGCTACGAGCGTCGGATCGGAAGACAGAGCCACCGACGTATTCGTGATTGAAGGCGACAGCCAAGAAGCAAGCTGCATTCAGCTGCACCCGGCGGCGGAATCAACGATCAGCCAACCGTGCTAACATGCCTCCATCGACGTAACAATGATACAAGATTCGAGGATATGTCAAAATGTTTACCAAGAGATGTAAACATACTACGAATCTAATAATGTATATTTCAAATTTGCCCTATCTTTAATCGTATAGCAGTGCAAACAAAAATTAAATTAGATCAATTTAGCGATGTAAAGTAAATTCTTCTTTTAAAATTGCTTGTAATTTCGTGCTTATCAACAGTCAAAACCCGAAGTCGACCATTTTTAGAAAGACCGAGACGTGGTGCACTTTCTGTGCAATTCTTTATAATTCTACATACTATTCTGATATATTTTGGTTCCAAATGTTTACAATGAGCGTATTCAGCAGATTTCTGTGGTCACTGAACACCTGACCGAACGGTCACCGAACAAGGACGTTTTTTCTGAATGCACTTTTCACATTCAGTCTGATTTATGTGATTCAAATGTCAAATAGTCATAATCTTAATTTTATTCACAAGTTATAATAACTTTTGTTGTCATTATATTTTGCGTAGGTATATCAATTAATATTATCGTATTCTTAAAATTTTCTTTTATTCCAATTTTTTACATAAATTTCGAATTTTAAATGGCACATAATTGACCCCTGTGGTGCACTCTCCACGCCAGCAATGAGTGCCCGTGAGGTGACGCCTGGTAAGCGCCCACACGGTACAAATATTTCATCATTACCGATATCTGTGTACATAGCAGATTGGTACACCCAGCAATGGGTAATATGATGTGATGATATATTTATATTTATTTTTATTTTATATAAATAATAAATTTTTGGTGCTTTACGTGTGAATAAATTGTTATTTTGGTTTATTGCACAGATTAAGTATTTAAATTGTTGTATAATCATCCTGTAATTGAAACATATAGTTCTGTTGAATTGTTTCAATAAATAAATAAATAAACAAATAAATAATGGATAACAATATTAAATTATTTCTATAAGCAGAAGAAAATCCAGTGCATTTAAATGTAGCGCGCGTAAACAAGTGAACGGGAACATCTGACCATTTGTTCAAATAAATTGTAAATACCTTTTCTTATACTTAACTTGTACGACATTGTTCGTGAACTTATTGATAAAAATTAATGTAGCTAATTGAAAAAAATAATAAAAATATATTAATTTGTTTTCAGTGGTAAATTCATTTGATAAACAATTAAGCAACGAATTTTTTGCCAAAACTTTTGTTTCCTTCGATAATTACTGAAGTGTATTGATTACATATACATGTAATTCTACAGTATAATCACTTCCTACTGGTAATTTTCCTACAAAAGAGGTATTGCTAATTACAATTAGAAAAGAAATAAATTAAGGAAATAAAACCGATAAAGAGCATTGTTTGTTTACCGAATACATTTACATATACAATGGCGCTTTAGTTTAATTGTTTGTTTATTCAAATCAAACCAACAAATCCAATCTTAAGAGTACAGTTATACAGTTAATAATGCAATTCTATAGAGAGCTGCACTAAATCACGTGGAAATATTTAACAACACGAAATTGAAGTTGGAATAAAAAGATAAAACATGTATTCGATTTCACAGGGAGAGAATGACTATTGATTTTACTCGGCATCCCTCAAATATCAAAACGAAACAATAAATAATAATTTGTTTCTGAAGTATATAATTCACTCAAAACAAAAAAAAAAACTAACTATATGACCTTTCGTGATGAACTTACATCACTCATTCCCGACATCAATTATCAATTTTGTACTGTTTTAATGGTTAAACGAAGCCATTGTTGACATTATTTGAAATGGCGTGAAGAGTAAATCTACACAGCTTATAGTGGATTTTGTACCACTTGGGTGGCACTGTATTTACAGCGATTATCTGGAATTTGCAAGGTATTAATTTGATAACAGTTGTGACTAAGTTAGCGTGTATACCACTGAGCCAGTGTCCAACTATTTTCGAGTGTGGTAAATCACTAAAATGACAATTACAGATGTTACAGATTTAAAGTTTGCAAACGTATTTAAATATTACTTCGTTTCTAAATGAGCTGGAACAATAAATCAGTGCGTCAAAATAGCTATTTGTGTATTAAGAGCGCAAAATAGGAAATCGGGAAATATTTCATTAAATTCTTTTTTAGTGCCCCATTGCCGACATAAAATTGTTATTTAAAATAATGAATTATCTAATCACGTATCAGACGTTGAATAGGAAATAAATTAATTCGCAAAAAATAATTTAATGAAAAAAAAGAAATAATATTCCGAATTTTTGAAAAAAAAATTGATTGGACATCAGCAAATGTAAATATCCTTCAATTTTTTTTACCCTTTTTAACACTCTGTGTATGTTTTAAAAATAATTGTTATGGTGATTTCTCCACGTTAGGTGTGATTGTGAGGTCACGTCTATTACACAGTATTATTCTTTATGTATTAGCTCAAGGTAATGGACATAATTTGAAAGCAATCCAAAAGAAGATTGATTGAGAGCTTTTAAGAAATGGAAGGAAAGAATGACTAAAAAAATATGAAGCACCATGTGCCCTATTCTCAATAATTCTAGAGTGACCCTCGATCTTAAATAACTTATTGATGAAATAGAAAGTAAACCATAATATTTATATTTAAATGAAGAAGGTTCGAAATAGAAAGACAATCTAGAAAAAAATCTACTTTAAATTTTCATGAATACGACTGTATCATTTCATAGCATTGTTGAATTTTACATTGAAATGAGCTGCAGAAAGTTTTTCATTATTCCATTTATAAATTAAAACTCGTTAAATTTATGTCCTTTTTTATTTAAAAAAGTTGCACGATACTGTTTCTCTTTTTTGCAGAAAAATGAACAAATTCAAAAATAAACCGCAAATGAACTTTTGACATTCATGTTATATTTGTTATTCGTAATGAAAATGTGCGTTTTTATTTTAAAATGCGATGAATAATTCCAACGCGTTTTTAATGTGTTAATTTGAACTAAATGAAGTGAAAAATATTTATTTCGCTTTGTTTTGCATATGTGAAAGATTTAAAAACAGAGTTGAATGTCTAAGTTTTGCCAGCTGTTGATTTATTCATACATATGAATATTTTCTGGTGGTAGGTACATTTGTACAAAATCTCGCATGATGTATTCATGTTTCTTTCATGTAGCTGTAGCTGTTTCCCTTTGTGTTTTACATGTGTGAATAACATATTTTAATGGCGTTTTAAACACTTCTCACTCTTTTATCATGAAAAATCTTTGTTGGTTTTTTACGAATCTTATTTACATTTTTTCATCAAACATTAGAAATATAATAAGTAATAAATTTTCTCACGATAAAAGCAAAACATTTTGCCTCTAGGGAAGAAATATTTAAAAAATAAATCCTAGAGAGTTATATTATTTTGACAGTTCAGTTGTGTAATTATATTTGCACGATTGGATTTTTAGTTAAGGCAGTATGTTATCTTTACAAATTACTGATTGGTAAGTGACTTTGATTAATAACAACGAATCAAAGCTGCATTTAAAAATGGCAACTCAATTTTTTTAATATGTCAAAATAATTTTGAAATCATTTTCCATTTTGTTATTTAGTCGATCATGCAAGGTGATTTTCTACCGGTATCGGAATTATTGGAGATCTCGACTTTGTCTTGATTTCCAAAATCATCTTCTTTTAAATTTAAATAACTATGTAGGCGGCATGTTTCAATTTTCCAGATTTCGTTAGTAAAAGGTTTAGAACAGTTGCATTAACAATATGTTGCGGTTCTTCCTAGAATTCTTCGATGTATTCTTGTTATTTCATTTTAGAAAAAAAAACTACGTAGAACTTAAATTTCTCGAAATGAAAGTTAATAAGTGCGTTGTCAAGGTGTGAATCTCAAAGACTATTAATTTCTTAAATTAATTGAATTTTGAAAGGTGACAGTAGATATACATACATTAGAAGAGCATGCTATTTTATTTTTCCCTTGGTGTTTTGTGTACATATCTTTCCATACATACATACATACATACATAAAAATCACGCATATCCCATTTCAGGCTAGTTTTAAAAACTCCGGTTAAAATTTTAACTGTCAGTTAAATAAACAACATTAATGCCTGATAGTATAAAGCGCAGTCAAATCTGAATTTGAACTTAAGTTAAAATGATATGCATAGTATAAAACTTCCAAACATTACGTTCAACTAACTAAATTTAACTTCAGTAACTTCAGAGATATTTATGATATGTCACAAATAAAGTTGTATCTGATAAAAACTCTCAAATACAAGAAATATTGTCGTTTTACTTGGAATTGGACGATCAGGATAAGAGCCATCAAAAAGTGTACGAATTTCTTCATAACTATTACCTCTGCAAAGCAATTTGACAATCAAAATCTTTTCTTCTGTACTGAACAAATCCAATTTATTATGCACAAACGAACAGTGATGCAATTTATTGATTACAACAGTGTAGACACAATGATTGCAACAATTAACATCAATAACACTGAACTGAACTGTCAGAATGAGATTTTGTTTTATTTGTTTTTTTTCCATGGCCATGATTTTTGACGAAAATGTCATATCTTCTTTTCTAAATAACTAGTGCTAGAGATATTCTATTGCATTAAATGAGGACTTTTTATAATTATAAACAACTTTTCATTCTTGTACTTTTGCTCTAAAATGTACAGGAGATCCAATTTCCGCACATTTTTAAAATCCTATGTTCCACGTTTCGTTGCACACACTGTATATGTATATATTATTTATTTATATCCTTACCTATATGTATTTATACTTATGCTGGTAACTGTAGTAAGTTTCTTTCGATATAATTATTGTTCTTTTTACTATTTACTTTTTAAAACGTTACTATTATTATTTGAAATGCTTAATTTGTTGACAGTGACATATTTCTGTCAGTTACATGCATTTGAGATCTAAACTGTGTAACATGGAGTTGCGGTTAAAGTGTAGGCTCGGGGATTAAAATTATAGATAGTTTTATAAATTTATCCATAAAATATATAGAAAAAGTATTAATGCAAACCTATAGAAAATTTAATAATCTTTAATTTTTATATAACATAAATCTCTTCCAGTTTCTTTCCATATTAGAATAAAGTAGAAATACAAGGTTTCAAAATTTTCTCAACGATAGTATTTGAGTTAGAGCGTAAAGAGGATTCATACACACATTCACACACACACACACACACACACACACACACATACACACACATACACACAGACATCATCATGAATATATTAAAATTGGATTCTAGGGACCTTAAAACGTGGTCATTTACCAAAATCTTGATATACGATTTTTAGTACAATCCCTATACCTCCCTTACCAAGGGTAGCGGGAGGTAAAAAAAAAATTAGCTGAAAAAATTGAAATATTGTAGTAATACCTGAATTAAAAATTGAATTTATTAATCAATTATCTACCTTTTCTTCATTTGTCTGGGGGATTTTATTGTAATTGGGACGAAACAATGCTATATGGAGTACTACTTTGTGTATTATTCGACCCGCAGTAGATTTTTCAACTGCAACAAGATTTGAAATATTCCTGTTGCGAGATACTTTAGAGTAATTAAATTAAAGTTTGTAGGATTAAATTGATAGAAGTATTTCGAAGTATGACTGTTTCTAATTGTGGATTTAATATTTCTACAAAATGAATTTGATTATGCTTCTCTAATAAGGTACCCTTCCTCTGATTATCAATCAGATGCTATAAATCGTGTACATCTTCGCTTTTAAAAATATTTACCCTATCAACTTGATAGAATATATCCTGAACGTAGCGTTGATATGAATATTTTATTGCAGCGTCATGGCATGCCTTCTCTTAATACCAGACGAGAATTCAATCACCTAAATTTCTATCAATGCTTCTAACCAATAAATAGGGACTATTTATTGTATTGTATTGCACTGCATGTTCCTAGGTTAACTTCCAGACACAACACGACATTCTATCTCCAACTCCAAATACTGATGTCCTGGTTGTCACCGGTTCATGTGATGTGTCGAAATGCAGAAAACCATTTTAAAGATATACTTATTTAATTTTGTAAAAATATTATATAATAATTATTGCATTTTTGTACTCAACTTTTACTTATTACCGTACATATATTTTTTTAATTCTGTAACGAAATTTGGCTATTTGCACCGGGTTATTATCATATTGAATACAACGCTTGTTTTATATTATGTTTTTGACTTGAAGGCGTTATATGCCGACATTTTTAAACACAAATCTTTTCTCCACCTGGCTATGCAAGGATTTATGCGATGATTTTGATATATAAGCATGGCCGACCGCTGCAAGCGATAGTGCATCTGCACCTGCTGAATGTTGGTCCTTCGGTTTGAAGATGAATTCAAAATAGAATGAGAAAACGTGGATCGCGGAAAAGATGAATGACTACAAAGAGCAGATGTTCAGGAAAGAAACAATGAAAGAGCTGAGATTTTATTCGGTAAAAGATTGATGCATTTAAATAAAATCTTTTTAGGAGCATTGAAATATAAAATGTTTGATTTGTTTTTCTCTAGTCATTAATGCAGAGTAATCACAATTTATTAAATATGAGCTAATAACATGAAAGAATATAAAATAAAAGAAGAAATGGCGAAGAACATAAATAGTTGTTCTAAAAATAGTATTATTTGATTGTCAATATTTCCCATAATGTAGAAACTTGATGATAAGCAAGAAAAAATCGTTTAAACTTAGAAGTTGGTGTTGTTTATGGACTGGGGGAATGTTTGGTCCTTATTTTTTGGAAAAGAATGTTAGCATGCCAAGGGAGGAATAGATGACGTCACTTGAAAGATATAATTTTTCATTATTAACCGTAACACTTGTTTTTTAAAATAAAATAATAATATTATATCATTTAAAATATTTTGTGTTTTATTATTAAATAAAATGGGAAGGTTAAATTTAAAGTAACTACACCCAGCAGAATCTGTTCGTAAGATGATGATGTACATCAACTCTGTTCAGGAAATAATTTAGAATTATCAACATATGTAGTTCATATACGTCGATGTGTATTTTAGCATTTTTGTCCCTCGTGTTGATTTACATTATTTATCAATAATGTCACAGAAAAAACTATCGAAAAGGGCTAGAATAATGGTTTTGTCTCCACGTGTTTTTTAATGCAGAAAAAAATAGTTTACTAGTCGGCGTCAGTACAGATTATAAAGCGTATTGAACTACTTATAAACCAGGGGTGGGCAAACTTTTTTGTTGAATATTTGTAACATGATTAATGGGTCACATGTAGCTCTAAAAAAGGTCTCCTTCCAAGGATAAATGAAAATCTTACTAATATTATAACATACAAAATGACATGTAAAGGATACGGAAGTTCATGGAAAAGGGTATGTATTTTTTATTAGTATTAAATATTAAACAAGCCGACAAACCGTTTAAGTAACATTGCAACGCGGCCGCACAAAATGACGCTGTGGGCCGCATGCGGCCGGCGGGCCGTTAGCCCACCCCTGCCATTCGTACGTGAAGAATACTATAGGCTTGTTCCAACATACAGTCAAACCATTAGTGAACCGCACGACGTATATACAGTACGTATCACGGAAAGTGAAACATAGGCATTTAAAATCGGAAATCAGTTTTTCCGTGCGCATTGCTCCCCTAATTATTTTAGACAAAAAGTTTCAAATGGAATTGTAAAGCAGAAGTATCTACATCGGAATCAATAAAAAAAAATCATTTTGGCTACTTCATAACTGCAAAAACAATATTTGAGAATTCACGGAATTACAATTTAATAATGTTAGTCATGGGATTAAAAACAAGAGACGAACAAAAGTGTATTATTATTATTATTAAATTTCTATTTAGAAAATTAATATTACTACGTAAAATATTTATTTTGACAATCATTATTCTGACACTGACGTAATAAAACATTACGCTTTTGTTCGTCTCTTGTTTCTAATTCTATGGATAATACTATTAAATGGTAATTCCGTGAATTTTCAAATTTGATTTCTACAGTTATGAAGTAGCCAAAATGAATTTTTGCTTTACATCCATTTGAAACTTTTCGTTTAAAATAATTAGGGGAGCAATGCGCACGGAAAAACTGATTTCCCATGTTAAACGCCTATGTTTCACTTTCCGTGATACATTGTGTATACCGATTTCATTATAAATATTTCTTGCTATATCAGAATTATTCATTTCTCTAAATTATAAGTGATAAATGGTAGCAGTGACGCCTGTGCACAACAGTGTGACGTGTATATGGGAATGAATATATCAAGCGAGTGATTTGCCTGAACACATGTAAATACAAAACTATCATCAGCTTTAATAAATAACTCATAATGGGCGTCGCAATTTTGTTGTCACGAGTATCTCCACATACGATCTACATAAAGCTGCCGCGTTTTTTATTCTTATTTTCCTTTCCACTGCGGCACTTTCTTAAATTGAAATATCGCTAATTTATTACCTGCCATTACTACACCAAGCCAGGGTTGGGCTGGCCCATTTAGACATCATAAATTAGTACTTTCACAATTATTCACAACACGGACAGATCAATTATTTATTAATTCAGGAAATAAAATTAATGCTCATTTAAAACAATAAAGAGCAAAAGTTGCGCTAATATATTTTTTCTTCTCTTCCCGTTTTAGGCATTCATTATTTTTTACACGCTCGGTTTTTCAATGTTTACCGATAGGGTTTCCAAGGCAGTAGGCTTTATTTACAAATTACTGATCGGTAAGTGATGTAAATCTCATATTTTTTTATATTTTGTGTGTCGATCGTGCAGAATACGTAATAAACATTGCGGTCAGTAAGTGCTACAAATTAGCAGAAATTTTTAAATTTCCTTTTAAAATTGTGAAGAAACTAGAAACAATAAAAAACAGTCTGAACAACTTTGCATTCTACAATTTTCCCAAATCCCATATTAAACCTCTATGTTCACCCCTAACCGCCATCACATGATATAGAGCTTCCTATTAGATATCTTGGGTATAAATCCCAGTGGTGTCCATAAATTTTTCACAAATCCTTGTTCATTATTTATACTTAATTTACTCACGGTAATAGCATATTATAGAAATTATTTAACTGTTGAAAAACAGTTTTTCATTAAATGGTATCATTACTAGTCAATAGTATATTCAAAGACAAGTATTACAACAATCCTTATATGTTCATCGAACCACTGTTTTTGGCAAAAACAGTTGTACAAAATTCACTTTCTGAACCCGAAATAGGAAAAAAATGTTTCTTTCTGCTATTGAAAGTAATTCTTTACTTGGATACGGAACTTGAAAGCTTCTGTTTTGTATGCTCAACTTATTCCTATGGCGACGGGTGGGTGAAATTAGTGAGCGAAAAAAAACTTTCGCCCACTCACCCGTCATTGTCGGAAATAGGAATAAAATACAATAGAATTCATATCATTTATTTACTTATATGCAGATTACCTGTACAGTTATTGAAAACAACATTTACTTAAAATAAACAGCAAGTAACATTTCATCTATTTCAGTGCCTTTCCAGTACCTCGCGAATTTTCTTATTGGTATTCGCGTCCGCTTCACTTTTTAACAATTTTTCTGGTAATTTCTACGTTATTGGCCTCCGACAATCGTCTTTGTCTTCCATATTTTGAAATTTTCTACACAAGATCTATAGAATGTGACAGCCAAAATAGTTATTTATGCATAAACAAAAAATTGTAGCATGAGGGAATATTTAAAGCTTGGTATTTGGTATAGTTTCGTCAGTCCTGGCGTTGGGAATTTTAAGTATGCTGTGGTTTTTACCTATATTATTTGTTTATAACCAATTTTAATTTAGTGTCAAATGATAATGAAAGCTATCGATTATTCAAAGGAAATATGGGATGAATTTGAGGCTGCACAGGGCAAGTTAGTTCCCCAGAAGTCAAAAGACATACGAAAAAGAATGAAAAAGTTTTGCTATACCGGTGTTCAAAAAATATGACTTATCGAATTTATTGTGTTGTCTCATTTTTCTCCATAAACTACGATTTTGATGTTTAAAAAGCTGTTGCTTAATAAAATAATTCTGTTGACAATTGCAAATTTTAATAGCCACAAATAATAGCAACATAACATTCCGGTTATGTTAATGTACACACTTCATGTATAAATCTATTAGCACAAATTTTAATATTTCGAAAGGATTGAAAAAAAAACGCTGTGAAAAAAGAAATTCACTCTTATGTGCGCCTTGTGTTCAAAATTAGCACATGCACGTGCGTGAACGAATTTCTTAGTTACTTTACTCGTATTATAATACACTATTTCACTTTTAATTTTCGAAAGCACGAGCTTCACTTTCAAGACACCTGTATATGTATAGAAATATCACGTAGCATTAGTAGGTATAATAAACTGTTCTGATTGCAAATATTAAAATATGTAAATCAATGCTTCTCATTAAATCAGCGTATCAAATAATTACAAATAAGGCATTCTCCTTTCTCTGCAGGAGCAAGAGCAACAAGTATTATATCATACTATAAGTCACTTGTAATACGCCAATTAATAAGTAGTCTAGAACAGGTTAGCTACGTAACAGCAAACCATAACGTACACTAATTACGCTCCGTTCACCGACTTCTTGACATTTCGATATTGTCGCGGGTACCATGTACTCCACGCCTGTCAAAATGAATTTATGCGTGCGCAGAGAAACGTTGCGAAAGGTCACACAATACCTGCACTTGCTAAGAGCTAAATAATAAATTACCTAAATGGTAAACACTACGTGCGGGGCATCAGGATTGGCAGTGAAAACTGACCGACTTACCAAAAGAATAAACAAGAAGAATGAATTGAAGTTGGAGAACTTACCTGAAAAGAAAAAGAGAGTTAGTTTACACGATAAAATAATAAATAAACTGGAGTGCAACAGCGCAAAACCACAAGAAACACAAAAGATTTCATAGAATTACTTCATAACTTGTAACATATGACACATGTTATCAGAAATAAACTTGGACTATACTGTGATTCAAGGAATAAATTGAATATGCTTGTTACTATAACAATTAACATAGCTTAAGCTTTATCACATATTTAATATAGAGCTACTAGCCCAACCCCAAATGTATTCGTACCCTCTGAAAAAATATATATTAACAGCAAGAAGAAATAATTTTTTAGATTACAATAGTTAAGACTATATTTGGATAATTTTATTTTATGTATCAATAAAGTGTACTGGATTTAAATATAATGTTATTACCTAAATTTATCATTTTAACAATAATCTACGGGCAAATATATGACAACAGACACGTGCTAATTTTTTTAGTTCCAGCAGTAAATATTACAATATCTATGTTAGTATTATTTATAAAACTGAAAGTAAAGGAAACTGATAATATATTCAATTAATTACGATATTAAATTTTATTTTTTTAGTAAAATAATTTGCAAAGTGATATTTATTTATTAAAGTACGACCTACAATTATATTAAAAACAAGAATAAATAAACTTCTGGATGATTATTACTCCAATTCAACAAATTTTGATATAGTGTATTAATAAAGTGTATATAGAACTTGAATACATTGCTTATAATAAAATTTCTTATGTTTAATAATAATTTATTTGCAAATAAACCATTGTCTGCATGTGGTCGTCTTTAATAATTCGCAAATATTTTTTATTAAAGTAATAAAATTTAAGATGGTAATTAATTGAGTATATTGTCAGTTACCTTTACCCTCAGTTTTACAGATAATACTAACATAAATGTATTATTTACTGTTGGAACGAAAAAATTTGAGACATGTCATATATTTGCCCGTAGATTATTGTTTAAATGAAAAATTTAGTTAATAACATTATATTTAAATCCAGCCCTCTTTATTAATACGTAAAATAAACAAATTTCCAAATATAGTCTTAACTATTGTAACCTAAAAAAATATTTTTTATTGCTGTTAATATATTTATTTCAAAGGGTACGAATACATTTGGGGTTGGGCTCGTATATATAGTGACCCGTTTAGTTCTTACACCCTATGAGTTTTAAAATTTATTTTGTTTATCTATTGAAAAGTCCTTCTCCTTAATTGTTTTCTTTTTCAGGTTCCTACGAATTTGTATATCTTTCCTGTAAGTAACGCCCAAAAAGTTTCAATATAGAATTTATAGTGAAAGCAACGTTTTCAACTAACAATGGTATATGGTACAATTTCGGAACTAGGCGTCCCCATACACTACGTTGGACGTGTTAGAGGTTTATACACAAAACCGCCTGCCGAAGTTACTTGATTTCATCAATTTACAACGTGTAAACGAAGATAATAAATGTTGGTCCAACCCAGCCTCACGGCATTATGTCCGAATAACAACGCAGTATTTACAGACAAAAATATACCATTTCTACTTCGTGAAAATAATCCTCCTCGCGAGACCTAATGAAACTTTTAGGCAGGGCATCGAACCCACTGGGTTCCGTTCATGTTCAGTTTAATTTTTTTTTTGAAAGGTGGGTACGTGTGCGGTTCTGGTTCAAACATTAATAAAATTTACAGTTTTGTTCCGGGTTCAGGTTCGGTTCGACCTAATGAAAATTGAATTAATGATTTTTTGAATAACAATCTTTATACATAAATCATTTAAAATGCGAGTCGGAATTTACGGTAAGAAACAAACGCAATTTTTACGAAAACTCACCACTGGCAGCAACGCAGAAGTCGATTATCGGCTGTATTACGACTACGCTTACGTTCCGAGCTGAAAATGAGTCTGAACCGGTGTTGAACCCTGAATCCGAATTTTAATGCCCGATTCGATTCCGACTTTGGTTAATGGGGTAGTTTCGCATTTTTTTTTATTAGAAGCAAGTATTTTTAAATTTTCCATTTTTTTTATTTTGAACATTTTTTTTTAAATGAAAAAAAAAATACTGAAAATACTGGACATATCTATTCCCGCTATTGTGACGTTACCCTTGCCGCTTCCGTTGCAACTTAGTTTCGACGTGCTGCTCGAAATATGACAAAGATATTTTGCGAGTTATGTCGTGTGGGGTAAGGGGAACTTGTTTGTTAGGTTAGATTGCTGTCAAGTTAGCACGTATTTATACATAGGTATTTATTTTTGTTTGTGCAAGTTTGTAACGATGTTTTGTATTCCAGTTGATAAATAGAAACAAGATTATGTCCACGGCGTCAGTATCACCATCAACTGTCACTTTGACATGTCACATCCCATCGCTGTAAAACAACGACACTAGCGACATTTGCGGCTTTAAATATGTAAGTGTGACGTCACAGAGAAGAGATCGATTTGAATCATGTAATATTTTAAATAACTTTTTTGAAATATTTACATAATAAATAGCGAATTTTATTATAGTATATATCTTATTATGAGTCATATATTGTAAACAAATAAGAATTTCATTAAATTTTAACATATGGTAACTACCCCATTGAAAAATATATCTAAGGTACAGTTCTGGGTTTGGGTACGGTAAAATGTTACTGATTGGTTCCGGTTTTGGTTCAGTTCAGGTTCGATGCCTTCCTTTTAGGCGTTATAAGAAAGATGTACGACGATGTGTAGAAGTCCCAAAATGAAAACATTAAGACGCAGGATTTTTCAATAAGTACGCAAAATAAATTTTAAATCTGCCAAAGACTCACGGGGCAAGTCAGAACTAAACTTCGTCGTGTAAAAGAATACTGGCAACTAGCTCCATATTAAATATGAGTGTTAAAAGCTTAAGCAGATTCAATATACTTTCCGTAAACCACAGTATCGTCCATTGAATTTTTTCCGAAAACTTATATGACACATGTTAATTGGAAGTTAAACAAAATTAAAAGTAAAATCAACAATAACATACTATATTTTTCGGAAACACTGAATATAAAAAATATAATTGACATTGATTGTTCTTAGTTTAAGCCACATATATTTAGATAGTTTAGATTTGAATTATTAATTAATACAAGAATAGCGCAACAGATTGTCAGTGACTACAATCAACATTTACCAGTAACAATGAATTCAAAATGTGTTGCAACAATTTACTGAAAATGCCTATAAAATATAAAATGTATGTCTTTGTTTCTTAGCACTTTAAGATTAGTTCTTTCTTCGCGTGATGTGTGAAGGTCTTGTCTGCGAGATATGTATTGAAAAACACATTCACAAATCTATTTATACAACAAAACGCCGCTAAAATAGAAACACCATTCACGCTGTTGACTCTCTCAAATTTAACGCTCCTTGCGCATTCCGTTCATTATTCGCATAGCTACGCTATCTTTCAAACACATTTTTATTCTTTCTACTGTTCTAATACATGCACTCTATAAATCTTTTTCTTTTTTCTTCATTTTGCACAAGAGGTATTTGTACAAATTATTTCACAATGCTTTGTTATGTTAAGCATGCGGCTATGTTTCCAGGATCAAAGGCGGTTATTAATTAGTATACAGTCAGTGCTAATAAAGACACTTTGTAATGAATATTTGTACTTTTAATTTTCTATTAGGATTGTGGCTTTTACATGGATGAAATAATAACACATTTCATGGAACTTGATTTTTAATAAAAGTATTCTATAGGTATTGTTACGGTTACGAGAATAAGTTTTCTAGTATATTCCATAATAGAATTATGCTAGAAAATGCCTGAATCTGAACAGAAAGAGAACGGAAATTGTCTAGCTAATACAAGAGTATTGAGTTAGAGTATGTGATAGTTACGATAGAAACGTTGATGAGAACCTTTGAGCATAGATCTTATTTTCAGGTATGTTTTTTTAAATATTCAAATAGCAGACAGAACTCTTTTCATCTGCAGTTATTGTAAATCAACGGGACATATCGTTTTTTGAATCTGGTATATTCACAATAGTCACATCCTCCATTTCTTCTATATTTTCTATCATCATTTCGCACAATTCTTGCGAACGGCATGTCCCTGCAATTCCCATTATCAAAACTACTTTTAGAAAATTAGTGTTGTCGGCCTCTGCTAAGAATGTGTTTATTTCTTCTCGGGTAAAAACGTTAAATTTTGGGCTTATATCCATCATTTTTTTCTTTTTAAGAAAGCTCTAAGTTTTGGAAATTTTGAAATATCTACGTTTTCTTCAGTAAACAATGTTGATTTTAGCACGAAACACTCGCACTACAAACTAGCAGGAGATTTTAAGATGCTCAGTTTTTGCCAAGAAATACGCCAACAGTGTTTTCTCGGATTATACGGTAGTATTCTGGCTCTCGCACCACAGTTTGAAGCACTTATATGCAGCCTCATAACGTCTTTTTGATTTTTCAATTATCTATCTAAAGATTAATTATTTGATGACTAATGATTTCATGATCGTTTTAAAATTTCACCTTATTTGGACGTTGTTTATAAATAAACAACCATCATAAGATTCTAAGATTATAATTCAAACAAATAAATGTCAAAAACAATTTAATTAAACGTCAAAATATAGTTTCTTAATTTATTTTTAATATGGAAGAAGAAAAAATCTTATTTGCAATAGATGTAGGTACATTTGACCATTCTCGAACTTATTATGATTATAAATCGTCCTCGAATGGTAACTGGTACCTACATCCCTTATAGCATAAATAACTATTACAAGGTGTCTACGACTAGTACATTTATGTGTCAACTGTAGTGTCAACTACTAAAAATTTTTTAACCGACAAATGTCAAAATGCATTTCATTTTCTAATTTTGATATTTTTAAATTAGATAATTAAGTATAATTGTTATTTTTATAGGTATATTACTTCCTAAGACGTCAATGACTACGAATAATTGCTTGTATTTTTGCTAAATATTAAACCATGTTTTTGAACAACATATTTTCACTTTACCTTAGAGCAAGTTACATATTATTATTGTTATAAATCGTAAGTAATTTAATATTATATTAGTGTATAAAATAGTTTGTTAAAATAAACTAAGTAAATAAACACTTAGTAAATTTTTCTACACCCACATTAAATAAAGAAAAACGTTACAATATATATTAAGATCAGTATATAATTGAGAGACTTAAATTTAACCATATGGGATGTAAAATAGGTACGAATCAAACATCAAACAATATGATTGTTTTTCATCATGCAATAACTAATGTCAATTTAATGATTTTGTGATTTAAAATCGAGAAGAAAATTGGCATGGCATTGGTTCTATAGATACCGATTTCTATTGGCTCCTCTACTGTTGTTGCTTTGAATATTCTTATTCTTGTATGAAAAAAAAAACGGTTTTTAATCAATTACACCCATCAATCTCATTTTGGTCAAAAATTGTCATTGGTTGTTTTTGCAATAAGCCACAGACAATACACTAAGAGAACAAAACATAAAAATGCTTCTCTGTAATTGTCTTATACTTTTCACCTTTGTCTTTCTTTGGTTTAGTTATGATTCCTTGGTGTCCCTAAGAAAAACAATTTCTTGGTGTGTTCTTTGTTGATTAGCAATTCATCTCTCGTTCGGTGTGTGATCATTAAGCGCACATTTGCAATCTGATGAGCGTGGTCGGTGGGTAACACAGAGGCTGCGGACTGCTGGCTTGCTGGTTACTTCACTCCTGACTGGTTTATGGTGACGCCTTGTCACCACCCAGCCTCGTATTTTAAACCAAGAGCAGTAGTCCCCATCAACAATGAATTTTGGAATCACTTTACTTCTACGTGCTACAAAATAGTCCAATCTGCAGCTTGACATTCTATTTACTAAATCCTAACTAAAAGCTAATTACATCAAGTTCATATTAAATTTGTTAAACATATAAAGCTATCATGATGCTATGAACTTGATTAAATCTTGCGGTGGGTGTTTGTGTATGAAACCGTGTTGCTAACACATGAATTGATTCCGTAGGAGTGGAAAATGAAGCGCGCGAATAATAGTAAAGTTAAAAGGTCGGCCATCAAAGTCAAAGGGAAGTCTAGCCTAGCCCTCTGCCTCTGCCGGCTAGCGAACCGACACGACATCAGTTTATTAAATTGCACGAGTTAATGAAGTTTTTGTTTGCTTGTATCCAATTGTTTCTAATCCTTTGTGAAATGTTATACTGCATATTGACGCCCTTCACTTAACAAGCTTTCCCACCTATTTACTACCGCGTAGGTGGTTTGTGTGTGACGTATACTTATTTTATTATGTGCGAGTTAATTACAAGAGAGGATATTATTCAAAGAGTATATTTCGTGATACGTATGTCCTTAAAACGCGTATGACGAAGAAGAATGTAATAGAAAGACTAACACGTTCTTCCTGGCGTTTGCTACCAATGTAACAGACAATATTCTACCGATTAGGGCAATGTATCAAAGGAAGGGTTATTTCTCTCTGTGCCGGTGGTTAGCGTTGGGTAAAAGAGCATTCGGATTTAGTGGACGAGACGACTTGACCTTCACTACTGGCACTCCTTTTTTATTAAAAACAAATCTGATGTGGCTAACACATGACCTTTTCTCAATTCTATACTTGAGAATTAATCACGGATTAGGTAATTTGTTACAAAAGATTATAATATATTTCCAGTAAAATTATTTCACGAACTACGCAAATTGTACTTGACATTGACATCTATCAATTAATAATATTTACTGTTCCCATGGTAAGCTTGTAGCAGCATAGGTTGCAAGATTTATGAAAATTAATTTCTTTATAATTTTTTATCTCCAAATACATTGAATATGAAGAAAAATGTGTAATCAAATCGTAAAAATAATAAAATATTTTAAAATACGTATGATAACCGAAAATGTGAGGAAAAAAAATTAACTGTGTTTATTCGAAAAAAAAATATTAAGAACTTTAAATAAGAGTGCGCCCAGTTGATCAATTATAGCCAAAATCTAATCAACCCTTCACACGGACGTATAAAAAGGGAATATGAAACAATTTTAATTTTTGAATAATATTGGAGTTTCCGAAGGAGACATTTTTGTTCCACACACATAGACACCAAATACACACACATACACATTCACACACACACAAACATATACAGACATCATCGTAAAAATAGTAAAATTGTATTCTAGGGACACTAAAACGTGCTTATTCATTAAAAACTTCACCATCGAATTTTTTGACCAAACAAAATACCTTCCTTACCTAAAGGTGACAGAAGGTAAAAAATATGACATTCTAATCCACGTGCGACAAAATTTCTGCGTATTTATTTAAAAGTGTTATAGTTAATGAAAATGTCTTTAGTTTTCTTCGTAGTATAAAAAGCCGTCTTTCCGAAAAGATGATTTTTAAGTTGAGACCAATCTTTTTATTTATACTCTTTTTTTGCTAACAAAAAAACGTGATGACATATTTATGCCATCTTGATATCATCCCAAATAATTTTGTGAGAGAAATTAATGTGGCAATGTAGAATAAATTGCTGATATTTAACTTTATGTTAAGTACCGCAGATGTTATCGTTATTGGAGTTTAGGTCAACATTTCGCCTGCAAAACAAACGTGCAAAACACGGGCCATAACTCTTGCACCGTTATGTTTATGGTCCATCCCAGTTTTGTTTTTTTCTTTCGCGCCTTCTTTTATTTTCCCCAGCAACGTCCGGTCAGATTGCCAACTTGTTAATTACAATTGTTCCCGATGACGTCAGCATAGTTAATTGTTTTATGAGATTCTTTTTTATATGTGTAGATATATTTAAGAAGAGAAAAATGATTGATGACTTCTTATGAAATTGAATGTGTCAAACCAAGTGTTAAGTAAGTTATGGGATTGTGTGGCGCAGTTAGAGTTATTTGATGTAATTAAAGTAATTATAATAATTGCTATCTAGTTCCTAGCTCATATTTAATTAGCTTGTAAATGATCAAGAAATTAATTTAATTACTTTATAGTCTCTAGTTATCAATGAAGCTATTCAATTATTACCCTATTAATCAAAACATTTAATACTTTGATTGATATGTCACTCCATTTTGCTAAGTTTTGTAAAGGGGTTAGAGATTTTCAACTGTATATTACGATTGCACATTTATAATAAAAACGCTTTTATAAAGCGCGATTTCACATTTTTGTAGTCGGAGTTATCCGAGGGATCTGTTCGATGACGTTACACATATATCAGATTCATCGGATTAACGAAGCTTTTACGAATGCGTCATAAGTGTATATGATTTTGACGTATATACAACTACTCAAGTGAGACTGAAAGAATACTTGCATCTTTTGTTTAGATTATTTCGATCAGAAATTATTTCATGTGGCCATTTATTTTCGAAATAACACACAGACAGAGTGCGAACAGACATTTTCTTTTGAACATGCTATAGTGCTGCAATGTTTATAATCAAAAATATTTAAATAAATACATTTTTTGAAATACAAACGTTTACTGCACATAGATTAGAGTTGAATTTTTTTTGAATAAATCGCTTGGTTTGATTGATCGGAGTGAGTTTACGAACGCGTTAGATTAATCCGTTTGACTTTACGAACGCTTCAGATTACTTTACGAAAACGCATATTATATTCTCATGAGGAGTGTGCGCCAAAGGTGATTTTATTTTAAAAGTGCGCTCATAATACGGCCCATCATATTTAGTTTACATGGTAAAAGATTCAATTTACAACCAAATTAAATACACCAACAATACTTACCAATACCAGTTTGATGCATTGATTTATAGATGTTCTATAAGTTATTGATCTAGGTTTATAGAAAATTTAAGAAAATGCTTAGAATCCCATTTTTAAGTCTGGTATTAAAATATTTCTGGACGATTAAACAAGCAAAACTGATTATTCTGAGGGAGGTACAATATAGTATTTTACATTGCAAGCCAGGTAATACGGTTTTTACTGCTGACAGAATAAAATGACTGGCGAGCCAAGTAGGCGAGCCTGTTATCTCCTTGAGATAGTAAAACATTTACCTGGTGTACAATATATTTGTTTGTTACTCACTTGTAAATCAAATTTAAAATTATAACCCAAAACCTGTCAGTTGCAATTGACAATTATTTTTACCTTCCGTTACCTTTAGGTAAAGAAGGTATTGTCTTTGGTAAAAAAATTCAATGATGAGTGATTTAGTGAAGAAGCACGTTTTAGTGTTCATATAATAAGATTTTACCATTTTTACGATGATGTCTGTACGTATGTATCTCTCTCTCTCTCTCTCTCTCTGTGTGTGTATGTGTGTGTGTGTATGTGTGTGTGTATGTGTGTGTGTACGTGTGTGTGTGTACGTGTACGTGTGTGTGTATATGTGTGTGTCTGTGTGTGGGTGACGAAAGTTTCGGATCGCATAACTTCAATACCACGATTTCAGAAATTATATTTTTTTATATTCCTCAAGTCTACATCCAGGAGAAGAAGTGATTAGATTTTGATTATAATTGGTCAACCGGAGGTATCCTGATTTGAAGATACGTGACTTTGCTGATCATGGCAAACAGATATGTGGTGGCCCGTGTCAAAATGACAGGTTTTAATTATGTTCATAACTGACAAATGTCATAATTTTTCATTAAAAATTTCATGATTTTCTTATATCACGTGGTTTATTTGTTATCAAGAATGTGGAACTCAGATGCCAAGAAAAAGAAATCACACAATAGCAAAAAATGAAATTTTGAATGAAAAATTATGACAATTGTCAGTTATGGACATAATTAATACCTATCATTCAGCAAAGTCACGCGCCCTATGGAATTTATACTAATACACAAGATTGACGGAAGGTAATGTGCTGGCCACATCAGATTTTCAGATATGACAGTAACAAAACACAATTTTCACATATCAATAACGTTACTAACGTGGTACCTAACTTGTAAAATGTTAACAAATTAGCTGTCAATTTTACAAGTTAGTAACTAACTAACTACACACACCGGCAAAATTAGGGGGAAAATGTTGGTAACTCTACATCTAAAATAGATAACAAATGACGATATAACACTTAAATATAGCCACCTACTAAAGATTGATTATCATTTAACTTTGGTTTTATTAAATATAGGTGTTTGATTCGTGGAACTATAGATTAAGGGTTAACAATTATTTTTGTTTTCTTGTCGAAGTATTTAAAGTAGAAAAATTATTTAAAAAATAAAAAAATATTATTTTTAAGTAATAATTTTTCAATTTTTTAAAAATAATTTGTCTATTCTAAATACTTAGAATTGAACCAACAAAAACAAAAATAATTATTAACCCTTGATCTATAGTGAACGCGAATTATACACCCGTATTTAATAACACTAAAGACCGCGCAATATTTTACACCTCGATAAATGATAATCAATATTTAGTACCTACATAGTTTGCTATATTTAGGTTATATTGTCATTTGTTATGTGTTGTAGATGCAGAATTACCCATACAAATATGAAAGACAGACTTCATACTTTTTGAAATACAAATCTTTTTTGGCCCTCCCGTAACTTTGCTGGTGTGTGTAATTCATATTAATTTTAAATAGTAATAGGAGGTATCCATAAAGGAAGTTTACTAATGAGTAACAAATAAAATAGTTTACGCTCTTGAGCAGGAGATTATTACAAAATTAAAGTAATTACTTCACAGAATTTCTAGAAAATTTGTTATTATTTATTTAACTACAAATAACTAGTAAAATTATTTGCTAGGATGATAAAATCCTCAGATTTCCTCTGTATTATAAATGTAACCTTGAGTCCTGGCGTCATAGCATAGCGATAGTCTGTGTGTGGTGGGGATGAGAACCAAGGTTTGGAGGGGAGAGGCAGTGGCCCCGTCCCGCGCCCCGCCCACAAACGCGGTGTAATGGCCGCCCGATACTCCGCAGCAGGACAGTCGGAGCCGATGCCCGACCGACGGCAGAAATTGCAGTAGTTTGCAGGGAAATCGGGAATAGTAATGGTTTTAGACTAAAAAGTTTAAAAATTAAGATTTTAAACTTATTTGGATGTGGTAAATTGGTTGTTAAGATAATGAAGTTACTAAAGAAATTCAGAAATATGAAGTACAGGGTTTTGGTGATTTTTAAGGTATTTCGGGTAATATTAACGATAGAACAAAACTGTTTGCGCATTCCAGGGTCAACTTTTCGAGAAAAGTTTAATAGTCGCCACAGGAATTACCGATCTTCTTTTGTTTTTGAGCTACTGTCGAAAATATCTCATATCTTAGTTATTATGATATGTAGAGAAAAATTGTTTAGACAAATTTTGTACCGTTATTTGCGTAGAATAAAATGGTAATTAGACTTCTTGAAAACTTAATAATTCGAGAGATATAATACAAACCTACGTCTAATCTTTTTGCTTATTTTATAAGCTTTTCATTAATAATAAGTCTATAGGTCTGTCCGTTTGTCTTACTCTAAACATGTAGGAGCTCTCTGATATTTTTGTCTTATTCGTTTAGATCAGATTTGAGCAATTACTCGGAGCGTAAACGAACGTAATTTTTGTGTAATGGCAAATCACAGGAACATGATCCGATAAAACTTGGATCCGAGAACCCGGATTTCAAAATATCCGGATACTCAGATATCCGACGTTCGGATATTGAAGCGGATATCTGAAAATTAAATTCGAATTTGGATCCGGATCCAAGTCCAGATCCGGATTCAAATATTTTGTTTACGGATCCGGATCTGGACCTGGACTTGGATCCGAATTGGATGTTTTGTTTACGGATCCGGATCCAAATTTTAATTCTGCATCCGATTCTTCACTTTGAATGTGAAGGATAACATCTGCAATTGAGTTCAAATTCAAACTTCA
The DNA here is from genome assembly GCA_951394225.1 of Harpalus rufipes. Classification (NCBI taxonomy): domain Eukaryota; kingdom Metazoa; phylum Arthropoda; class Insecta; order Coleoptera; family Carabidae; genus Harpalus; species Harpalus rufipes. Next base: position 14,721,144 of record OX596284.1, on the reverse strand, counting down.
AACTGTTTATCTCTGCAGCGACCTGTAAATACTAGTAAACAAACAGTAATACATTTTATAATACGATAATATAAGAAAAAAAGACTTTCACAGAGTCCTATTTAGTAAATTGTGTATAAAAAATTCAAATTTGTATTATTTTTATAACACATATAAAGTAACATTAATTAATTTATTATGTGCTTTTGATGAGACCCGATGCTAAAATTTGAATGTAAGGTTCATTACTGAGACTATTCTAATCCGAAAACCGATCCGGATACTGAAATTCCATATCTAAAATCCGATATTTATACTCATATTCGAATCTAAGATCCGATAATCAAATCCGTTTCCAAGATTCGATATTCGGATCCGGATTCAAGATCCGATACTCAGATTCGGATCCATATTCCAATACTCAGATTCGAATCTAAATCCGATGTTCAGATCCAGATCCAAACTCCGATACTAAGATCCGGATCCAAAATCCGATACTCAGATCCGGATTCGTAATCCGATACTGAGATTTAGATCCGAGATGCGGATAGTTCAACATTCAATTATCCGGAAACTGTCCGGATCCGCATCCCACCACTTGTATACATGGATATTTTGATAGAAAATAAATGATGAAGATGATAATGTTGTATATGTTGTTGGACACTAGCAATAAAGATGAAATTGTTCACAAAAATTTAAAATTATCTTTAGCAGATTATTTAAATATAACTTAAGAAAATGTTTAGAAAATTATAAAGTAAAGTATTTTATTCATTAATAAAATTTTCGTGCTGTAAATATTTTGTACTTTTATGTTTATATACAATAACCACATGATTGAGATTAATCTAAATTCAAACATAACCGAACTGATAAAATTACACACAATACTTGATTGCTCTTTCGTACTCCTTCTTTCTACATGGAGTGAGAAAACCGAACAAAATTCAAGTAATGATCTGTGACAAACGAACGTGGATTTCTGCAATGGAGTAGAAAGTGTAAGACAAACGGACTTTATATTCTTTTGTTTTAAACATAGATAAATTATGAATTATTAATGTTTTGGAATGAAAAATTGAAAATAATTAGAAAAGAAATAAAAAACTCTATTACAGATCACCTTTTCTTTATTTTTAATATTATTTTCTTCAATTTTTCTCATCTTTTCAATTTATATACATCAGAAACCACTTTTTCGACTTGTACACATAACGTTAATAAAATATAATTTAATCTAACCCGCAAAAAAATAATTAAGAATAATTTTAGAAACATAATTAAGAGATACAGAATTAAAATAAATAAATGATGATATGTAAAAGATTTTTAAATTTGTTTCTTAATAATTTTCAATTTTGTCACCCCAAAAAAATGATAATTTATATTTTATTCATCTTTAAAACAAAATAATTTAGACATATATCATTGAAAAGTTTATAAAATAAACAAAAAGAAGATACTATTTTCAACGTAGATACACGTTTAAAAATATGTTTGTATAACATCACAAGAATTATTAAGTTTCCAAAAAATCTAATTACGCCATATTGTTCTACGCAAAAAATGGTACGAAATTTGTCTAAACAATTTTTCTCTAATTATCATATAGCACAAAAACAAAAGAAGATCGAAAATTCCCGTGGCGACTATTAAACTTTTCTCGAAAAGTTGACTATGGAATGTGTAAACTGTTTTGCTCTATCGTTAATATTACCCGAGATATCTTTAAAAAAAAACATCGAAAATGATACACACATAACAGATTAAATCCTACATAAAAATAATTAATTATTAAATATTGCCGGAATCACTGAAAAGGCCTTGATTTTTCGAAAACAATCTTATGTCGTTGTTTTGTTTAATTCTTATTCATATGAACGGTCAAGAAATTTCAATACAATCTGTCTATCTGTCTAATCGTGAAAAGCGTCTGTGTCGATCTACCTAGTATTAAATCGATAATGGAAAAAAACGTTCGTGCGGTGATCAAGTTTTTTTTTATTTGGAAGGAAAGACGGCAACGGAGATCAAGACCAGGTTGGATGCTATCCTTGGGAATGCTTCATCTTCGTTTTACATGGTGAGTTTCAAGATTTCGGAATTTAAGCGTGGCCGAATACACACCTGGGACGAGGCACGTTCAGGTCGCCCACAGCGCAAATTGTGGATGAAGTCCATGATATGGTTCTGGAAGATCGCCGAATAAAAGTGCGTGAGACTGAGGATGCCATAGGGATCTCTTATGAACATGTAATTCATATTTTACATGAGCTGGGCATGAGAAAAATGTGCGGCAGGTGGTGCAATTGCTTAGTTCGGAGAAAAGCGCATTCGGGCACGAACTTCAGGAAAAAATTTGGAGTTGTTTAAGAAAAATCCGGTCGATTTTAAAAGACGTTTCATAACCATGGATGAAACTTATAGCCACCACCATACTCCAGACGAAAATTCAGTCGAAAGCGTGGTTTGGACATGGTGAATCGACCCCGAAGAAAGCGAAGTCAATTCAATCGGCAAGAAAGGTGATGGCGTCAGTCTTTTGGGACGCCAAAGGCATTCTGCTAATTATCTTGATAAAGGAAAAACTGTAAATGGACAATACTACGCCACACTTTTAGACTAGCTGAAAGCAGCAATTGAGCAATTCAAGAAAAACGCCCGGGAATGGCAAAGAAAACGATTTTGTATCACTACGACAATGCGCCAGTTCTTTCAAGTCGTATTGTTCAACAAAAATTGACCGAACTGAAGTTTGAAATTCTCGCCTGATTCGGCTCCCTCGGAATTCCATCTTTTCTCGAAACTCAAAACGTTCCTCGCTGGAAAGAGATTTCGTTCCAAAGAACAAGCTATCGAAACAGTAAATGCTTATTTTGAGGACCTCAAAGAAGACCATTTTCGGGAGGGAATCCAAAAGTTAGAAAAACGTTGGACCAAGTGTGTTGACCTCAGAGGGAACTATCTAGAACTATATATATATATATATATATATATATATATATATATATATATATATATATATATATATATATATATATATATTTATATATATATATATATATATATATATATATATATATTTATATATATATATATATATATATATATATATATATATATATATTTATATATATATATATATATATATATATATATATATATATATATATATATATTCATGTCATTCCCGAACTTTTCAATGCAGCTATTTTTTAATAAAGTAACAACTCGAACCGAAAACCCTTTGATGACAACCTCACATAAGTCGGCAATGTCGGCATCAGAAAAATTAATAACTCAAGTGTTTATTGCTACATTAATTTGTTTTTATACGCTTGTTTTTTAAGCTTGTTAAATTATCCTCAACAGCAATGTTCCGCTTATTAAATTTTTCTTTGCACTCGACAAACTCCAAAATCAAATCATAGAAGCACGCTCTTTGTTACATAATTAGATAAAAGCTTTAAACAATCATAATGAAATAGTACGTATGAGACTAGAAACGCTTTACATTATACTTGTGTCCATCTCGTTAGCTAATTGCAGTAGCAAATTCTCTTTAGGACGGTCATTTCACATTATTAACGTGACTTACCCGTTGACAGCTTACCAGACTCGCAAATCCCTTTTCAATCCCTGAACAAATTGAAACTTTCCACTGAAAATGAAATTGTTTTCATGAAAAATTTTCTCTTTCATTTTTATAAAATAAATTCCATCGCTCTGCGTAAACACCTGTTGCATTAAATGTTTAATTTGTTTTCCAACTGAAAGTTATTTATTTTCAAAAAATGACAAAATCAACGCGAGGCAATGGTGTGCAAAATAAATATGTACGGTTTATTTTCCCAACAAATCTGTTAAATATCTATAAATTATCCCACATATGCAGAGATTTATACAATGTTAATTGGTATTTAAATAGGATTTCAAATTAGTACACACTTTAAATGTTAAATATATCATTATATGCAATGTGCATCAATTATGCATGCATATTCATAGCTACCACATTATGTAATTAATATACATTGAATTAAATGAAATTTATGGGATTAGCGGAGTATTGAAATGTTTTATTTGACATGATCATGTCAGAAAAGTGAATGTTATCAAGATTATGTACATTGCCTTATTTAATTAAATATGTACGAAAGAGTGAATACAATTTAAAAACAAAAAAATGCGCCAACAATGAATGCCCGTGAGGTGACAGCCTGGTAAACATCCACACGGTGTGAATAAGTCATAATCATGGGAAACAGTTTTTGTCAAATGTTGTTAATAGTATATTACATCTGAGGTGGTAAATATTTCATTGAAGCCAAGGGCTTTGTGTATGTATATTGTTTTATTCACAATCATCCTCTTTCTAAATCAATAATTTTTAAAATAAATGATGGAGTTATAACCTGTAACTTTGATAATATTTTTTGTCAGCTCTGTTAAAATTTGTTTAGCCTACTTTATTATAGGGATATATGACAATGGTACTAGGCAATCGTACATAAACATTTCCAATCCATGGGGTGAAAGCGTTTTCTGTCATTTCCCACCCAAGAGATTGTCATTGCAGTTAGGAATATGTTGTGCTTTATACAGGTGTTAATGAATACGTTTTATAAATTTATAGGATATGTAGGGAACGGAAAATAGATCAACTTTTACTAATATACTCTTATCTGGAAACGCACCGTTTTCAAGTTACAAGCTCTTAAAAGAGTAATTATCTACTTTAATTTTAGTTGGCTGTGATCTCTCACTTCCGTTTTATTTATTTTAAATTTGTTAAATAATTTGATTTATTTTTGTAATAGGTATATATTATAATAATTGCTCAAAATGACGACCACCAATTGCAATGCAAGCTTGTACTTCCGGAACATATTTTACATTCGTTTATAATCGCCAGGATTTATTTGATTTTCTCATTCTGCCGTACACTCGGCCGTACATTAATGCCATGTTAGCATAATCGCGAACATTATGCTCATTCATAATGCCTCTGCAAATCAATGCTAAAAGTTAAAATAAACAAAATAATAACTGAAGGACAGGTTCCAGCCAACTAAAATTATGGTAGATAATTATTCTGTAGCTCAAAAACGGTACAATTTCGGATATGAGTTTATTAGTAAAAGTTAGTCTATTTTGCATCCCCTACATACTTATTCTATAAATTTGTAACGCGTATTCATTAACACCCTGCAGATAAAGATTTAGAGAATAAAATTCACAATGTTTGGATGCTGAAATTTGTAAATTTACGCTTTTGGTACCCAAGTAAACTTAATTTAAAGAAGTAGTTGAAAAGGAATTTAACCTGTCAAAATCAGGTATATGACAGTTTGTCAAAAGTGTAAAATCAAAAATTTTGACTCCCAATAATTCATAATTTTATTCACTATATCTGTATTTTTAAATCACTACATAACGTTTCACAGGTCAGATAATATTTGGTGGCCCGCACCGAAAAATTAATAATAATGAAATAAAAATTTAGAATAACTATTTCATTATGCTTGTACAGTTATTTTCGCAATTTTCCGCCAGCAGTCGTTATTATTCGGATATTTGTGTTGTACGTATGACGGAGCTTGTCATACACCGCATTGACTGCATTAAATACTCGTACTCTCATATTCGCACATGTAGCGCATTTGAAGTAAAATGTAACAATGTATTTTTTTAAATTTATATTTATAGGAGAAAAATTATGTCCTTCTGGTAAACATCCTTGTCTTAAATGTGTGACCCACACACGAATTTGATTGTCTAAAAAAATGGCCCGCTATTGATTGATTAAAAAAAATGGCCCGCTGATCTGAATCTTTGTGAACCCCTGCCCTACACCTACACATTTACTTGGAAGATCAACATTTTAAGTGTATAATTAAAGTATAAACCGTTAAGTGTTAAATTTTTAAGTACCTTTCCAGTCTGATTTGAGGTTACGTGATGGGTGAGATGAAAGTTGGCTGGTCTGGGCCGCGGCCTGCTTTCACAATTTACAAATTTACATTCGTGGATCCGTCACAATCACGAGGATTTCTAATGTTTACCAGTACCGGCAACAGTAACAGCAACAGCTCAAAGTAAGCGAGCGGTCGCCCACACAACCGAAGCGGATATTCCACGTCAAGCTCAACCATTGTGATACACTTTCCTCCTTGCTTAATCGGACGAGAAAGTTCCAAGTGAATCACTAAAGGACTACCTAAATGATCGCATACTTTTCGAGAAGTAAAAATAATACTTAAACCGTTTATGGTCTCTGACAAATTAGGCATTGATTGACATCGAAACAAATGAAGAGCTTTTGGCAAAAACAATCATAGTCCAAATATTGTAAATATGAGTTACATACAGCGACATCTACTTTCAATGATGCCAAACAGTTTTGTAAAATTGTTTTTCTTAAAACGTATCTCAGTTCTATATATATTTTAAAGTTTGAGCGTTTCTACAAAAACGTCCTGTAAAAATGTCAAATTATTACATAACTGTTCATTAATTTTTCTATTTCTTAACATCCAGTAAATAATTTTCTAATATTTAAATATGATCCTGAGTTAAATTAAGTTATAGAAATCGATAAAAGGAAGGATGCTAGAAAGTTGTTTTTTGGATTATCTCAAATTAAAAAGTGGACTAAGGTTGTCTTGATAAGAGCTCCTCAATTGAACACATTAAAGGTCTAATTGTTTGTTGCTGACACCTGATCAGACGTTCTAATCTAAGGTAGTGAAGTCTGAAACAAGCTTGTCAAAAGCCTTCGGGCTGTGATTCACAATCTAAATCATCAAAGTGATCATGATTAAGAAGAAGTATATTTTTTTCGTTTCTTATTCATTATCCCCACTTTCTCATTTTGTGATCACTAGACAACCTTCCTCTTCCCCCTTCTGAATCATCCTTTTTGAGTGATCACACAGATTCATTTCAGAGCAAATTTTAAAATGGCTAACGACAATAGGTTTTCGAGTCTACAAATTTATCAATGTGGGGTTTGTTGCATCAAAGGAAGTATGATTTTCCTACAAAAGCATGTAGTGACCCACCATACTTTTGAAAACAAAGAAAATATGTTACATAAAACAATTGTTTTAAGTAAACTTACATATGTTACTATACTTTGGTTCACGAAAGATGACAATTCAAGGTCACCTGTTCGAAGAAAGAATACACAACATTTAATATAGCAGTACCTTAGCAACATTTCATGTTAGAAAGAGAAAAATTACGTGGCGTATGTCTATCTAGTTTATGTTGTGTGACAGATATACGTTCATGTTGACAAATATTAATGACGTATGTCGTAGAGTAACAGATATCTAATTATCTACTACACTGCCCTCTATGCTAATATTTACCAAGTGACGTTGACATTTAAATCAAATTATTATTCCATGGTTTTTGTCAAGTCTAGGTTATTGTGTTTTGCAAAAACATAGATGAAGAGCATAAATCTTTGAGAAAGGTATTGTTTAAAACGAGACATAATTTTCTAATAAATTACACTTATTTTTTTCAGTTAAAATGTATCCATAAATATTTCATGTTGCACGTCTCTGTATACGAAATGCATTGAAGTTATCTGTAAGTAATATTACACCATTCGGTTAATAAATGACCTTGAATTGTGATCTTTCGTGAACCAAACTATAAGAACTTTTTTTTTTACTTCTATATGATCCATTTTTAATATACTGACTATAGCACTTGACAATAGAGTATTTATAAAATAAAATAAATTAGTTTGCATTGGTCTGCATATGACATTTGACGCTAGATGGTGTTTATATTATTCAAGTTGTTTTCTTGATATACTTTTTAAATCATGATTCAATAGGATCACGATCAAACTGATCAGGATTCACAAAATCACAATCACAGCCCGAAGGAACACGGCTTGTTGGCTCTCCATTGCGATCCCAAATCGAAACAATAAAGTATGAAGTCGGAATCACACAGGTACTCCTCCATTTCACAAATTTCCACAAATGTCCGCTGGTAAAATTATGGCCAGAGTTTTTTTAGAACGCGGGCGGAAATTTGATAACTGATTTTTTAGAACGTACAAGTAGACACGCAAATAACAATAACAGTTATACTAATTTTTTAATTAGGTTCAAGAGTTTTCAACACAAGCCTGTGGAACTCAAAATCACGAAACTCGAGACGTGTTGAGCATCAAAATGACGACAAATTTTGTGCTATTTACAAAATAAAATTTTAATTATATATACTCGTATAATATATTAACAAACAAGGAAGACATAATAATAAATAATTATTGGATATGATTATTTTATTCCGTATAAAGAAAAATAAATGCAAATGTTTATTTAATAAACAAACAGAAACATTCTCGTTTCTCCAGTTTATTTATTAAATAAATAAATTAATAGTTCAACTATGTAATAGAGTATTACGACATTTATGAATTTATTGATTTAGCGAAAATCTGCAAAGTTGTGTTTAGAATATTATGAAATGTTTACATTAGCGATTCCAGGAATGCGGCAAAAGCAAAAGGTTACAATAATATCGCGAGAAGCAAAATAAACAAGTTATCTGCAAGTAATTTTGTGGTTTCGTGTTGGTGAAATATTTTGCAAATTAAAAAACAAACTAAATTTTACAGAGAACCCGATGCAAGAATTGAATTAACCGCATAAAAATAAACATATCATTACGGCATATTACCCATTGCTGGATGTGCCAATCTGCTTTGTACACAGATTTTAGTAATGATGATGACATATTTGTACCGTGCGGATGTTTACCAGGCGTCACCTCACGGGCACTTATTGCTGGCGTGGAGGGTGCACCACAGAAGTCAACTATATGCCATTAAAAAATAATTAATTTTAAATTTAATGGCATAATCAGTAATTAAATATGTACCTAGTAATAGAACGACGATTTAGTACACATCATATGAAGATAGTATAATTTTCTCTAACTTTTCCCGTTGGAAAAGTATCGAGTCAACAGAAAATACAGATTCTTTCTTCATTGCATGGCACGAGCGAGAAATGTACAGCAAAATGTTTTCGATACAGAGGAAAAATCTCTTGATCTCCCAACAAAACCGCGCACAATGTTTACGTTTGCATTGAGATTGTCAACCCGGAAGCTAGTATTGAAACTCCACTCCACTGCAGACGGAAGCGAAACAAGATAAATTATTGTAAAGTTGCTGATTCAACTATCAAAATAAAGCACGGAGAAAAGTTGGACAGGAAGACGTAAAAAGTGTAAAAGTTGTATATAATTATCGATGCTAAACTAGTCATTTTATTTACTTTATAAATTGTGGTTTCCGTATTTTTTTTACACTAACTGAAGATTTATGAAGAAATGATGTATAAATACATAAATTCAATTCAGTTGGTAGTGAAAATATACAATATTGAAGTAGGCTAATGAAATTATTTTATGAAAAATAGAATCAAGTATTTCAGGAACAACAAGGATAACAAGTTTGAATAATTATGTCAAAAAAAAATATAATGTAATGTAAAATGTATTAAGTGTTTGTATTATGTATTAATAAATTAAATAAAAATAATATAACAAATATAAACATTAAGAAGAACACAAAAGTTTCATTTTTTTTTAGAATTTCATTTTAAATATGTTTAAAGAATTGCCATTTATCAATATAGTTCACCATTTTTTCCATTCACTTTTTAAAAGCACCCAATCTTCTTTTCGAATGTTTTTAAACTAATTTTTGGGAAACCGAAAAATTGTCGAAGCTGTCAAATAAATTCTGGTGACTTAAAAATTAACAAAGCTGTCAAACTAAATTATTAGGAGAGTTAAAAACTGTCGAATTAATTTTCAGGCTGACTTAAAAACTGTCACAATTTCAGCAATTTAAATTCAAATGACACAAATTAAATAAGTGTGACTCGTTCTCATTATAAATCGCCATGTACAAATGAGAACAATTATACAAGAAAATAATTTAATCGTATACTAAAGTTTATAAATATAACTTGTGCTGAATTTACTTCTAAGAAAAACCGTGTTGGAATGTTTGAATTTTATTATTTGTGATTCAAAGCAAAATAGCATTCTTTCATTTCACTAGTTTCCGTGACATAAAATAAATACTTGGGACACTTTACTTACTACATACCAGTATATAGTTACATTTAATATCACTATAAATAAGTACATCTCTACCATTTCGTATCTAACGTTGAAGTAAATATTTTACATAGGGGAATCCGTGGAGAATTATTACAACTTCAGTAATAATTTCCGTTACCTGCCAGTTACGTATAGACGACTAAATTAAAAATTCAGGGCAAGAAATATTTAATTATTTGTGAAAAAAAAAAATATATTATTCACCGATGGATGTATAGAGGTTGTTACAAAAAAAAACGCGTCCTGCATGGGGATCTCAAGAATTATGAGATACGAAGTAGACAAAAGTTGCTCCATTAGGAGACCAATTTCTTTTCAATGCTGTAACTTGTCAATATAATTCAAAATTTAACAACGCTAATTTTTTTTCTCACAACCACATACGAAACATATTCTTTCAACACGATTATCTAGTTATGAAAATTGACAATTTCGTTCATTAATCGGATAAATTATAACACACAGGAGTGTTGCCAACTGAATGGTAATTTGACTTTGTCCCCAAATCTCAATTTTCACTATTGTGATACGATATGAAATGATAAATTTATAATCTGTCAGTGTCATGATATTATTTGTCAAATATCAAAAAACACTTGCGCCAAATTCGCATTTTCTTGTTATGCGCAACCATTATTGTCAACATACTCAAAACATACAATATCACACTTTCTCATTCATTTATATCATATCACTTTGCAACTGAGAATAACTACAAGTGATTAAATGAAAAAATTTCACTGCTTATCATTTCGGATTTCAGTAAAAATTGAGAATTCGATCCTTTGTCGGCTCAGGTGGCTCATTGGTTAGAGCAACGCTCCTTATTCATGAGTGCGCTCGGGGTTCTGGGTTCGAATCCTACTAAGGCATGGATGTTTGTGATGTGAACCCACTGTGTAATTGGGATTTAATCCTGTTGAGGGGTTTAAAAAAAAAGTTAAATATCACATGAGTGAATAAGTGATAATACGCAATTTTAACCAATTTTTCTTTATAATAATTGTAGTTGGTACAATAATTTCACATTTATAATAAGGTATTTATAAACAGAACAGTTGCAGCACTTGATAGTTCATTTCCGTTTTACTTTGCATTATTTGTCAACTGATTTGAGGTTAAACTTATTCGAACACATTTAAAACAATGAATATGTGGTTCATGCAGTTAAAACTTTGTATACAACGTGAATGTGATTATAAGAAAAATGGATTACAGTGACAGCGATTCGTCTATGGAATGTACACCACCGAATGTCTTTCGGGTGACAACTAATTTGAGTTTTTAGCATCTCCATTCGAAGAAAGTACCCTAAAAAGGTACAAACCAAATCCAATATTATTTTACAAAAAACTTAAAACTTACTTTACATTTGCGCCTATCTAGTGATCAAAGTACATAAATAATTAGTATACGAGTATTATGGCAGTTTTGTTTACATTTCGCCCGATACAGGCAATTGTCCCTGGAGAGAAAAAAATATGTTACTTGGTCGGTCGTCAAAAAATATATATTTGATGATTCCTTTTAGTTTGTGATACTACTCTTAAAGATCCAATATATGTTACTGGTCAATATCTTCAAACATTTTAATTACTATTTTATGAGACATTAACTTTATCTTTATGCCTCCTCTGAACAAGAAAGCTCGGAGTTTTTCTACCACGATGCTCATCTGTCTGAATGTCAACGCCAACGTAGATGGAAAATAACAGAATAAAAATAAAAGAGCGCTGAAATAAAACACGTTGCGCGGATATGCGTAATTTATTTTCAGCGTTGGCAGCTCCGAGTACGGAAGTGGGAATTCGGTGTTTATAAATTTGAAATAATTAACATCGCCGGTCACTCACTTTTTGTGGGTGTATGCGAATAAATACTGTGGTTTTAATTTGTTTTGATAAGCATTAAATTTTGTAAATATATAGCAGAAAAGTTCGGCGAAATTTTTATCACGGTAATGTAATATATGAATATCATTTTAACAGAATTTTAATTAAATATTTGCAAGATTAAAATTTAAATGAAAATGCAAAATATTATAAAATATAATGCTTGTGACATTTTCACAGTTAATAAATTGTTATTAAATTAGATAAAATAAATGTATTAAAAACAACAGAACAATGGAAACATAACATAAAAACTATGTGTAACAACCCCCTTTTTCGATATATTGATGCCACAATGTGCTCTACTACATGACATTCTTTATTTAAAAAACAGTGCATTAAAAAACAAATATTATAAGGCAATCTGTTGATGTACGAGTTAAGTTTTACAATAGCCTTATGAAACAAGTTTTTTTATTATTATTTTTTCAATTGGAGTAAATTTACAATAAGATTATTTTAAAAAATTGATGTGGCCAGTACAATACCTTCCGTCACTCCTGGTTATTATGTATAAATGCCGTACATAAAGTTTCTTTCAAAAGATTCTGAATTTCCTGTAAAATTATTCTAACTATGCAAATTGCACTTGACAATGACATCTTCTTCTTCTTTAGCTATTCCCAATCGTTATGGGTCACTATATTTTATTTTCTTCTTCCACTCCTTTCTGTTTGGAGTGTCGTTCTCATTCAGTACCTTTTCTCTCAAGTCTTCCACAATACAGTCCTTCCATCTTATCTTTGGTCTTCCTCTGTTTCTTCAACCTTCCCATTACTAAGCTATTCATTCTTCTTCCAATACATTCTTCATCTCTCCTCATGACATGTTCAAACCAATTTAATCGTCTCTCTTGTATCTTTCTAGAAACTTTTTACAGTAGAGTTATTTCCCTCATTCTTTCATTCCTTACCATATCTTTCCGTGTCTTTCCCAACATCTATCTCAACAGCCTCATCTCTGCCACATTCATTTACTTTCATTGATACTGTCAACTTGAATTATCTGAATATATTAGTAGTTTCCATGGCTAGCATAGTTGGCTGATTTATGAAATTTAATATGCTTATAATTCTTTAACTCTATATCTATTGAATATGAAGTATAAAATGCAATTAAATCGTATAGAGAATAATATATTCTTTAAGTTAACGTTAAATGTCAATAAATGATATTTAACTGCGTTTTTTTCAAGAAAAACTGTTAAAATCTTCAAATGAGGGTACTTTCGGTTGACCAATTATAACCAAAATCTAATTACCTCTTCTTCTGGATGTAAACTTGAGGAATACGAAAAAAATATAATTTTTGGAATTGAATCCGAAACTTTCGTCACACACACACCCACACACACACACACTCACAGACATACGTGCACACACACACATACAAACATCATCGTGAAAATGGTAAAATCGTATTATATGGACCCTAAAATGTGCTTATTCACTAAAAACTCATCATTGAATTTTTTGACCAAAAACAATACCTTCCCTACCTAAATGTGACGAAAGGTAAAAATGCGACTTGTCAAAATATGATTTGTTGTTTTTTATCAGTTATACTGATAGCTCTTCCCGCTAAACAATTGAAATTTCACATTTTGACAGTTTGTGTATTGTGTATTGTGTTTTGTAAATTTTGTCTGATTGTGTACATTAATACATTATATCAAACTATGTGGTTATAGATATTCTAAACCACCGTTTCTTAACCTGTGATCCGCAACTGCACCGAGAAATAATATATTCCTTGAGTACCACCAAATTAATAAACGGATGAACCTGTGTGTAAAACAAATATTCAAAGAATCTTTAGGCTTCTTTACTTCCCGAGTAAAATTGAACAATTTTTTATTCACGGCAGCAACACAACCGCATAGGGTCCGTTTAGCAACTGTGTTGCAACCAGAGCTGGGACCAGTACTCAGTACTAAATAATCACAAGAAAAGTATTTAAATACTAAGTAAAGTAATACTTTAAGTACATTTTTTTACCTACTTACAGTACCAGTACTAAGTATTTTTTAATGAAATCAGTTATAATATGACGAAAAATTATCGAATTTAGGTACATATTCATATATCACTCTCATCCAATAAGACAGTTAATAATATATACCTACTACTTCACGCTTTGGAGTAGAAAAAATGTTTACTTATTTAGTTCTATAATATTGTTGAGTACGTAAATAAGTTGTTCAAAATTACTTCTTGATTTATCTTTATTTACGTCTTCAACTATTCGATTAAAACTGTAGATAGCGAAAACTTTAATAACTACCAATACTTGCTCAAACCTGTGTTGACAGTAGTGCACAAAACACACAGCAATCTGTTCTTATGCATGTGTGAAGTATTTAGTATTTAAAGTATTTAAGTTACTTTAAATACATTTGGATACTTTAAGTACCAAAAAGTATTTGAAGTACTTTTTATGAAAAAAAGTATTTTAAGTACAGTACTAAGTAGTAATTTTCAAAAGTATTTTAAGTAAAGTATTGTAAATACTGGATGTATTTAAAGTAATACTTCCAGTACTTTTACTTTAAGTAGTTCCCAGCTCTGGTTGCAACCATACTATTTATGTAGGTAACAAGCCGCGTGGCCGTGTTGCATCAGCAGTACAGCTAAATATCATTTTACTCAGATTGTTGATTATACTAATCCCATTTATAACTAAGTATTTGTGTAAAAAGGCGTTTTCCGCACTAGTTCATACGAAAAACAAACATAGGAATAGATTGACAAATGTCGATTATGATAGAAAACAACGATCTACTAATAAACTTGATATTAACAAGCTGGTTAGTATAGAATCAAGGTTCCTATTTTTTTTTTGTGAACTACTCTTATTCCACAATTATTTTATTCCTATAGTAGTCCTGTCTTTTGTTAAAAGTCTCGTTTTTTAACAAGTAAAACATTACAGACAAAATTGTCGTTTTTAAATAATTTTCCTTTTTTTCACTTATTATAAAACTTAAGTTAAAAAAATCTATTTCAACATTTTACAAGTGCTTCTAAAGGTTTAATTTTTAAGGAGTCCGCTATCTCAAATGTTAAGACGTGTTTGCAATGCTTTTATAGACTCATAAGAACACCGAAATAGAAAAAAAATCTTAGAACAAAATCAATTTTTAATTAAACATAATAAATAACCGTATAATAATTGTTACTATGTTATTACTCTAATCCAGGCATATACACGGGGACACTGAAAATATAATAAGCGCTACCATTATATCAAAGGTGATTTGTGAGCCCTTAACTCTAATTTACAAATATATAAAGAAAATTAAAAAGTAATTATAAATAAAGTATTATAATATAATGTAGGCCCCCTGAATTTATTCAATCGAATGGAAATCCAACATTGTGTCTGAATCAATGCAAAACTATATTTTTATTATCACTTTAATTCTAAGTATTCTTATGTTCATTACCGTCCCTGTAATTGTAATCTGTAAGTCTGCTGTTATTTAATATATTTCGAAAAGTAAACTATGTTTATATTTCAAATTCTAGGTTATCAATTTAAATTTGATAGCTGTTGATGGTTTTAAGTAACTTTATTATTATGTTACTGCGATATAGTGAAACTTAAGGCGATATTACAGGTTTCTATTGTACAAGTTACTTCTTATTCGCTGATTCTATATAGTTTCTATCGATATTTATTTATTTTATTTCTACCTTGTGTATTAAGTAACAAAAAGATGCATTTTTATGACTTTTGAAAAAACACAAAATTTAATGACAATATTGAAAATGATTAACCAATACTCCTATTTATTTATAATAAAAAAAAATCTGTATTGTTTTCACTCACCACTATGGAACCATGAAAATAAGTAAACATAGAAAATGTCCACTCACCTGCAAAAGAAACAACGCATTAATATTCAGAAACAATTAAATTCATTAAAGTTTTTACTCGTTGAAAACGACTAAACATCTCGTAAGACAAGGAAAACAAGGTAACTTGATATTTATATGAACGTAGACAAGATCTTGTGATTTAAACAAATGCGAAACTTTCTAATTTAATTTGAACGTAATCTGAGAAAGTTGAGAACGAAGTTGTTACTCGAGCACGTTACAAATTTAAATTATGCACCTATATTCTTAAAAAAACAAAGTTAGTATGTACTTGTACAGTTTGTAAGATTTGTACATAGAAAACACATAGATCGTTGAAAAAGTATACTTTTAGAATACTTTAATATATGGTTTTTAAAAATTGAGTTAGATTGTTAAAACTTATGAAAATTACGGTATACCTATGAAATTATTATTAGGTTGATGATGCCAAAAAGTTTATACTTGCTCTTATTTTTGAGTGATGACTCAAAAATTAATTTAGCTCAATTTTGGATAAAAAAAGTTCAAAATTTCCAAAAAGAGCTGATTCTAAATTTTGAAACAGCATGGCAATATATTTTATAGTTCCCGAGAGTTGTATCCCAAAAACACCCAATTCTGGACAATAACTTCAAAATGGGTGGAAATACAAATTGGACAACACTAATAGATTCTATGGACATAATTACATAAGTAAACCACTTTTTATAATTTTTGATCAACTGAATCCAATGCTATGAATAAAATTATGAAAATGATCAAAAATCGCAAAAAATATTTTTGCAAATTTTGAACATTTTTATACTTTTTTTATAACAATTATACCAATTACTCAAAAATGATGAAAATTGGTATATTTATGTAATTTTGTCCGTAGGATCGAATGGCACTTTCTGTATTAGTACCCATATTTGGTGTATTGGCCAGAAATGGGTGTTTTTGGGGGTACAATTTTGAACGTAAATATCAGGAGAACTAAAAAAGATATCGACATATGGTTTCAAAATTTTGAATTAGCACTTTGAGAAGTATCTAGAAATAAATTGTATTTTTGATTATTTTCTAACTTTTTATCCATAATTAAGTATGTAACTCTTTAACTCTTTTAATTCTAATGTGGGTACAAATACTAATTTGGTTGAGATCATCTTGATTCTTCGAACAAAATTACGCAACTACAGCAATTTTCACAATATGTAAACAGCTAAAGCAATATGGGATGAAAAAATTCTAATTTAAAATAAATACACACACCAGCAAAATTAGGAGAACACAAGTAACAATTAATGAGGATATAACACTTAAATATAGCCACTCTAATAAAGATTGATTAGCGTTTATCTAAATGTTAAATATTCAAACTTGAAACGACAACAAAACTAGAAATGATTGTTAACTCTTGATGTATTATAGAGAACACGAATTAGGCTCGATTCTACCACTTCTAGTTAAAGTGACAGTTTATTAACTATTAATTAAGAATTAAAATGAAGGTTAGAAGCGATGCGAACAGTTTTAACTTCCAGTAAGCTCTAACCAAAGGTAGTAAGAACAAGTTTATAACACAACCATTGGTTATCACAAACTGTCACTTTAACTAGCGGAGGAAGGAGCGGGAAGCGGGCTTTAAACGCCCATATTTAATAAATCTGAACACCGAGCAATAATTAACACCTCGATAAATGATAATCGATCTTTATTAGGTGGCTATATTTGGATGTTATATCCTCATTTGTTATTTGTAGTAGATGTAGAATTATCAACAAATATGAAAGACAGAGGGTTCATACATTTTTTAGAATACATAGCTTCTTTTGGCGTTCACTTAATTTTGCCGGTGTGGTAGTTGTCAGCGTTTTTATAAACATAAATTTATAAGTAAACAATTTTATTGTAGTCAGCTATTAATTTCTCATTACTACTTGCATGTAGAAAGTGCACTATTCAACAATATTATATTTATATAGTATGCAATAGAAAATTTGTATCCGTAACGAAGTAATGGATAATTACAACATTTATGTATATTACCATTAGAATAAAATTCATATTATCCCTAGATTTATTGGGAAGAGGCTGAAACATCATTTAATAATATGTTTGCATAGTTTTGAAGTTATTTTCTCTTGCTCTTAGCTCGTCTATAATTCCTAAGTGCGTGTATAAATACGCTGGAGAAGTAATAAAGTAAGTAATAAACACATGACTTAACTGATAATTAAACGTAACACTATCCCGGCTACTCAAACTATTTCTTATAAGTATATTTCCATTTAAGCGGTTATTCTCAGAAACGTTTAGCTGCCGGAAAAATAAAATAAATAATAATATGGCTATTATTGTAATAGCAAACATTACAACGAAGAAATATTAAAATGTATATTCTAATTACATAATTATTGGCAAGATAATCTTATTTTAACATCTATGGATTCATTAAGATTTTCTATAATTTTCAAAACATTTTTACACAAAAATATTACTTCTTTAAGATTGTTTGTAATTAATTTTTATTATAATTTGTAGATCCCTTGTAAAAAGATGGATTGACAACTTAAACCGTTGCAACCGAGACACATATAATTCAGCCAGCAAAACTGCTGAGCTAAAGTTAGTTGCAGTTCGAAAACAGCAGGAGAGAGCTGGAGTCTGTCATTACGCTAACTTGCGCACGTTGTTATTATAACACCCCTACGTATAAGAATTATTACGCGCGCATTTAAGTTGGTAGTAGTATAGATCCTTTAATCGGAAATGCTAAATGTAAGGGGATGTTCGGCCTAACGATTTGTTCGGATTACTGAATTTGTATGGATAAGTGTAAATAACGTCAATTTAGAATGTTTTGAAATATTTATACAGTACTTCAGAGAACAAATAACGCTGAAATTAAGAAATAGAAACAAAAAAACATAATTATTATCTTATTTATTGTAGTTTTAATTTTTTCTTGTGTCTTCATATTGCTATGTAAAATTATTGTGTAATATTATTGTGTAATGGGGATGTAGACGCATGTTGAATTAAAAATAATAACTAAATATTTAATTCTGAAAAACAACATAAATTTTTGTTTGTTTGAGGGCGTTCATTCCGAATTCGATCGCCAGTCGCCGACGTGTTATGTATTATTATTTAATAAACAATATATGCACACACATCCACTACTTGTAATCTCGGGCTGAAATGATTATAAAATCCCGCCAGTTGAGGAGTGGAAAGAATCACCCGTGGTAGTTGTTGCGTTTGGAGAATTTTTATTCCACAGTTCAGATTAAAGAATCCTTGTTCGAATTACCCTCCTTCTACTTCATGCTTGGATTACTGGATGTTCGGATTAACGTGGGTTAGGGTCTCTACTGTAGTAGTTATTTACCGTATTTGTCGAATTAATTTTGTATTTTAACTAAATTTCTTTTATAAAATTATCCCGGTATTGATAGTTTATTTTGATAAAGCCTGATCATTAGTGTAGTGTAAGTGGTGCAGGTCCAGACTCCTTGTCCAGTAGATCCAGGATCATTGCCTGGCACAGGGTAAGTAAAATTATCCTTATGTCGCCCGCTCCCATTTAAATCCAACCAGCACGCCAACGCAATAATAGGTGGTTTTGGAACGCCATTTCACTTATCGCTAACCACCTGAACAGAGAGAAATTACCCTTCCTTTGCTACATTGACCTAGTCGGTAAAATTGTCGTCTATTACATTGGCAGTATAAGCCAGGAAGGTCGTTATCGTCCTCTGTTACATAGCTGTCAATAAAGAGTAAAAATTCATTTTGCATGACAAATATCAATATTAGAACATACAATATTTGTTTCACACTATTATTTTTAAAAGTTTAACTTTATTAGTAAATATGATGATGGTTATTTGTTTATTTGGAAGAGTGGAGCAAGTAACGAAAACTACTATTCCTTCCGAATAATCTTTTATCTGTTGGAACAAAGGCTTTCACACGATCCATTTCCAAATCATGATGATTCACACGACCACCTCTTTCCTCTAATAGCTATAATGAGTTCGTGGATAAAAAGAAGAAACGAAACTCTTGTTTCATCTAACTGTACTCACACGAAACCCAAAGAGCTTCGCTCAGCAAATTACCTACAACTTTATACATTGCCGCGGCTGCGGCTTAGCTAGAATAACAAACAACTTCACACTCACTCACAGGAAATAATACTTTGTCGGAATATTACCAGCATTTATTTTTATCTAAACGGTGTTTTATAAATATGGAACACTGTAATATAAACTCCAACAGAACGCATTGTTTAGATAATATAAAATATGCAGAAGAACAGTAGGTATTAATAATTGAGGAACTTTTGTTAAAAACAACCATAGTCCTAATATTGCAAGTATGAATTTCACACAGCGACATCTACTATCAAAAAACATCTTAGTCACAAATTATTACAAAGTCCTACAAAAAATACTAATTAGTAGTGTGATAACAAGAAAAGAAGAAAATAAAGAAACATATGTCAATTTAAAAATATAAAATTTGTTGATGCGAAATATTGTCAAAAATGTTATCTAAACAAAACAAAGCTTTTCTTCTTGAATCTTATTTTAGAAATGGAAACAAATTAGGAAACGTCGAATGGCAATATGCTGTATCTTTATTTATTATCTTTTCTCCTATATATACAGTGTGTTAATTAAAAACCTGGCCATAGGCGTTTAACATGGGAAATCAGTTTTTCCTTGCGCAAAAGTTCCCAAATTGTTTTAGACAAAAATACTTCAAATAAATGTTGTAGAGAATTAAATTCTGCACCCGAATTAGTAATAAGATTTTATTTTTGACATTTCATAACCGAGAAAAACAATTTTAAATTTTTCTGGAGATTGCTGACTTATAGCGGTAGCCATGGAACTCAAACAAAGTTACGCACAATCTAGGCTATCTTGACTGTCAAAAAAAAAATTGTGTTTGTGATTTTCGTTCAATAACATATTTCTTTGAAAATATGGAACAGTTTTCTAATAAAGAAAAGCTTCAGATTATAAAATGGTGGACAAATTTTGTTTGAGTAGCATGGCTATTGCTATAAATCAGCAATCTTCAAAAAACATTAAAATTTATTTACTCGGTTATTAAATGTGAAAAATAAAATCTTATTACCAAATCGGGTGCAGAATTTAATTCTCTACAACATTTATTTGAAGTATTTTTGTCTAAAATAATTTGGGAACTTTTGCGCAAGAAAAAACTGATTTCCCATGTTAAACGCCTATGGCCAGGTTTTTAATTAACACACTGTATATATATATATATATATATATATATATATATATATATATATATATATATATATATATACAGGGTGTTCATTTTAATGGGCCACCACTGTTATCTCGTGAACTATAAGACCTACAAAGACGTTGAAATGGACAAACAAGACAAATTTAGTGAAAAGAGAATTTATTTTTTTCGGCCAGTGGTTCTCAAAATACAGGACCAAACTTTTTTAATTTAAATGAGAACATATACTTTTTATATGCTCATTCGTTAGAGAATTAATTCTGAATTCTTATATAAGCAGATTGTCACACCCAGCAATGGGTAATATGCCGTGATGATATATTTATTTATTTATTTATTTTATATAACGAATTTTTTGAGAAATATTCATATAAAATTTTATATTAATTTGATTAAAATATGGCTATAATAAAAGTGCCTCGAATGGAAAAAATGAATACATGTTATTTTTTTTAATTTAACCGTCTTTGTAGCTCTTATAGTTCTCGAGATAGTAATGGTGGCACATTTAAAATAAACACCTGTCTATATATTTCTATTACTTACTCACAGTACACAATTTTCTAATATTTAAACATGATTCTGAGTTAAGAAATTTTTAACAGTAAGGAAGCTATAAAGTAAAAACTGCTATTGTTAATTTGAATTATTTAGTGCATAATTCCTAATAATAATAACTTTATTTATATAGTTATTAACAAATTTTTATGTTTCATTTTAATTAAATTAAATTGTTTTTACATAGCCTACTGAAAAATAATTATAATTCTTTATGTTAGCATATAAAATAATTACATGGTTAAATTTAGAGAAAAATACTATATCGAATGGGCTTAACGACTATATATCATCCCATTTAAAAAATATAACTTAAGTGTACTAGTTTGAGAACCACTGGTTTTAAAAAAATCTTCCATAAATGAATGTGCCCTTGTTCTACTATAACTTTTGTTTAAATGATTTTCTTCTGTTCTTAATAATAAAGAAAATAATTGAGTTATCCCGTATCCGTGAAACACCCTGTATACTTAAATATTCAAGTTTTTTCTACAGTGGTAAGTATTAAAAACTATTTATTTTAATAATATTCGATAAACTATTAATTTGCAACTATATACGATAATTATAATGTACAAGTAATTAATGTTCAACTCTATACATATAATTTATAGTTGAAAGTCATTAATATGCATGTTCAATAAAAGAGTATCTAATATACTATTTATCAAGAAAAAAAAATTGTTAACAGATACATACTGTAATTTACCATTAAATATTAACAAATCACTTTTAGAAGGCATACATTTACTTTCATTATTCGATTTCCACAATGTGTAGAATTTCGTCTGAATTTCGGTCATTTTCTCCTGTTACAAATGATTGACAGAAGAATAAGCTAGCAAAATTAGAGTGCTGTGGTTGTCAGTCCTTTGTTAATTGCAATGTTTTATTTTGGAAACAAGCGGCGAGCAGTCTGTTGCCATATGTCCTTTTAACTGAAGTTTCAATTAGTCATACGGAAAATACAAAGGTATGTAATTGTAGAAAGAATAATACCAAATCAACATGGGTACTTTAGACAATTTTGTTAAATTTCCAAACGTTGAATATGTTATTCATGTATTCCGCTATTTAATATTGGGTTTCATTGCCTTAGTAGTAATAACAGTTTTAATTATACTAGGCATTGTATCTACAAGATATGCACATTCTTCCGTTAGAGTATTGTCCCATATGTCTTGCAAAGTACTTTTTACTGTAAGAAATGAATTTTTACGAAGTTTTTCATATTTTGTAAAAGAGTATAGGGTCTTAGTAGAAGATAAATCTGAACTAGAAGATGACCCTTTAAATGCCAGTCGAAATATTTTCGCCCGTCATTTGGGTCACAGTTTTTGAAAATTTTAAGTCTATAATTAAAGTAGTCGAAAAATTTTTGTAGAAATTTCTTACCATTTGTGTAGTATTTATAATTTATATAATAATGTAAGTCGGTCGAACTTTATGAACCTGGGTTCGTATTTATCAGTTTGGAAGAATATTTCTAATAATTAGAATTACAATCCTATTATTGTAAGAATTACAATGGAAAACTAAAATATTGACACATTTAATCTTTGATTCAATTAGTAATTTAATTACACGCCTTAGTCGCTTTTATCTCATCTAATTGCGTTAAGTAAATTCACATCGTACGTAATTTTTTGTCCTAGAGAGCAAATAAACGCAAAAACATACATCTCACCTTTCTCGGGCGAGCTGAATTGAATGATTCAACAAATTAAAACATTTTTACGCCTGATTCTGCCTAGTAATAATTATTTTCCACTTAAATTGTTTGTAATTAGCAGTAAATATTCAAGATAGTAACGTATTAAGTCAGTTCTGAACTAATTACATTCGATACACAACTTGTGAATGTTGTAATTTTACAAGAAATTGAATTTTAACGTGAACAAATTAATATCAATTTATGTTTCCCGTCTGTCTTTACGAATTACGATGTACATGTACTCTACACAGAAAATATTCTTACAAACTACGTAGGTAACTCCATTTACAACACTTTAAAAGCATACATTATTCATATAAAAGAAAATATTACAAATATGGTTCACACAAATTTTTAAAATTATAATTATGACATAATTTCTTCAACAAAATAATTATATAAATATAACAAGTTTAAATTTATGGGAATTAACTATAAATTTGGTGTATCTCGTGACTAAAATAACTTTAAATAATAAGGTAATAAAATTTTAATCACAAGACACTTAAAACATCGATAACAACCAACAATAGTTATTTATGTACCAAGTTCTATTTATCACAAATGTGGAATTTATTTGCCGAGAAAATAAACCATATAAATGATAAAAAAGAACTTCAGTGCTGAGGTACATATTAAATTTTATTTGAAATCGAAAAATAAAAATGAAAGAAATATTTATATTTACAGATTATGTTTACCTACATTATATTTCTCTGTCTAACACTCAATGTTGCTAATCTTCGGACATTGAGGTTATCGTAAAGAACATTCAAAATTGTGTTTTATCTGAAATTTCTTCATCGGAATTACATATTTAGTACGTCTTTTTTGCACATATTTTTAATCATTTTACATACAAATTTATTATTCTACATCGTACACTTGGCCAAATTATCTTACATTACAATAATTATAAGGATGGCAACACTGCATTTGCATTAAATCGTCGTATAATGGATTACTTTAGTACCGATTTCTGATCTTTTAACGACGATTTTAGTCACCTTCAGTAACGATTTCAAATAAAATTTGTTTTGGTAACAAGACTACTATAACAAATTAAATAAATACAGGGTGTTTTAGAACTTATGTCCCCCACGTTAAGGAGTAATATAATAATAATAATAATTTGAAATACTAATTCTATTACAAACAGATTTTTTTCGAAATTCGCAAAAATAAATGCAGTTTATTTGAAGTGAACATTTTTGTACCACTAGATTTCTATAGTATTCACCGAGATATCAACCTTTTATTGGAAGGTCCTGGGTTCAAGTTCCGGCGAAGTCCATACATTTTTCATGTAATGTAATTTTATTTGTAAAGTAAAATTACTTTAAGAATGAGACACTGACATCATTGCGCAGTAGACGCGTCTTTAACGTTGCCATAGCAACGGCTTTGGCTTCGCATGTACACGTCATGAACTTCGCGTAGCTGTCGTGACGTCAGTGTCTCATTCTTAAAGTAATTTTGCGCTATTTGCCATGTTTCTATTGGCGAAGTACATTTACAATGTGCGAATTTCAAAATGTTGTATTTTTGACGGTATATTAAACATTTTTCTTCTTGTTATCTCATACAACTGTTGCTTTGTGATAACCGCAACAATGTCACTTAAATGAATGAACTAATTGTTATCTGGCGATAGCAAGATAATGGCTGTAGTGCCTGCGTGATGTAGATAAAGTTTTTATCTCAACATGAGGCATGTAGTATTAGCACTGGGGGCAATGGGCATGTGTGAAGCGAGCGACAGACTGAACAACCGGAAGATTGAAACTGTTCTGGGAATTCGTAAGAACGGTTGTTGTAACCGCTGATTAAGCAGTGACACGTGAGGCGAATGAAGACTCCTATTACAATTCAAAACGCGCAACGAACAAGAAGTGTAAATAAAATTTTATTTTTCAGCTTCTCATATGACAAAACGTAAATACATCAGGATCAATGAAGAAATTAAATTCACAACATTCAACCCTAAAAAGTATGCTACCCAGGGTAATACGGTCCTCCTCATTCATGGTCTCCTTTTTCCTTTTACCATATGATTTTGTAAAATGCTAGTTCTAACAACCTTATAAGTTTACTTATTTTAATCTTTTGGAGTACTACACTGTACCCCTGCGTAGCGTTCTTGATATATATCCTGGTTTATAGATTTTATAATACATATATTGGCCGTATTTATATGGAACTTTTAGAGTAACTTCGTAAGTTATCTGTGTTTAATTGCTACATTTTAAGTAACCCTGAGCTGATCTGAATTGACCCAAATGACCCAGTAAATTTGCTGGGTCAGTATATCCAACCCGTCTACTCCCTCTGTATAAACATTTGTGTTCTTCATTTATTTCTTAAAATTGAGAAATGTGGATTACACGTGGTGTTATTTACATACATGTAAATAAAATTAGGTTAAAAAGAACTAATTAATTATATTAACAATGTTGGAAAATGATGTGAATTGGAATTTACCACCAAATTTCTGAATTGTATCATTTATTTGAAAATAACACAGGTTGGTTCGAGATCAGTTCAAGAGTGAAGCTGAAGGTCCCAAATAAATACGGCCATTATAAACTAATTTTCCATTGAGTCTAGTATACTAACCTTATATAATATCACTCCTCTAATGCACAAGCATGTAGAAATAGAAAATTTGCGTACTGAACTCCATTCTGTTATACAACATATTCACAAAATTATTCCGCATTCTGAAGTGCCAAGGCCTCCTCAATCCTCTTATGAGAGATTTTGTTCTGTTACAGGAAAATGATAAACGTTCTGAGGTGACTGCATCAAGTACAAAAAATATACTCTAAAGTTTGTATATGTTTGTATATCCTAAAGAATAATAGTATATTATTTAATGAGCGTATAATGTTGGCTATATTACACGAGCTGTAGGCAACTATTGTAATCATCCGAGAATAATATAGCCATTATGTGTGAGTCAAATACTATACTTTATCTATAACTACCAATTTTACAGATTATAAATAATATAGTAATAGTATATTATTCAATGAGCATGTAATGTATGCCATTATTCATGAAGTTTGCATCACGAGCCGGAAGGCGAGTGATGTAAATCATTCGAATGAGTAATAGCCATTACTTGCGAATAGAATACTATACTTTATCCACAACTGTCAAATAATAACATATTGTACTTTTATAAAATCAGAAATAAACTAACAAATTTTAGAAAATTGTTTGTTTACAAACATAAACATAGTTAGCCTTGATCGCTAGGTATTTATAACAAAAATATGAAGTGATTTCACATTTAGCAGAAAATTTTAAACCGACAATTCAGCTACATTTTAAGCTTAAGAAGAAAATAAAACTATAAAGAATGAGAAAACTAGTATAATTTTGGATTTTTATGTGGAAAAAATTACTTATTAAAAGTAATTTGTTTGTACTCTTTGAAAGGTAAGATTTGAATTTGACATAACGATTGAATAATATTATTATTCCATCGAACTGTCAATATTATTTAATTAGCAACAGTAACTAAGGTCATTAATTGATAAAAAACGGTTGAATTATGGGTATATTATTTAACAGTCGTGGATAAATATACTTTGTGTTGTTATGTCATAGAGGTTGATGTTTCACCCGAAATGTCAAATGTCAGACATCGATGTCATTTGCTGACATTATTAACTGATTTCTTTATTAATACGTTAAATTAAAGAGTATATTTTAAATTTATCAATATTTGCCTATAAAAGTTTAAAAAAATATCAATACTACATTACAATACAAGAATTCGTCCCGTGGAATATGAGTATTTCACATTCCATATTTCACTAGTGTCATATGACTAGCATAATGTATTTCAAGTTTGCTATATAATCTATTTGTAATTCAATAGTTGTAGATAAAGTATTTATTTCCATATAAATATTTATATGTAGTATAGTAGTAGCTATAGTTGTATGCAATAATAAATATCTATAGTTTATGATCTGATAAGTATGAAATAGGCATTAGACTTCTCTGACAAAAACATCATAATAAAATAGAGTAACAAAGCATGATTGCTTCTTGTAGCTAATACCCTATTAACATACTAGTTAATATCGTCGTTGAGAACATAAATGTTTAAGCGGAAACAATCTCATTTGATTTGTAAATTAATTTTATATCGCCTGGCGTACTGAATAATTAAACAGGCCATGTCGAGAATTTTTATACTGCATACTCATTAATTAATGATATCTGCCTGATTAGGAAGTCATTTATAAGATTATTATCAAAAATCAAAATAAAATTTGATAGAGCGACACGCATTTCCTAGCGGGGAAAATAATTAACAAAAAATAACAAAAAAGACGTAATAATTTGTAAAAATGATTTTTAATCAAAATATTAACATTGTAATCAACGCGAAATATTCGCACCAAAGCTTCAGTTTTGTGGTAGCATTTGCATTTGCAACAATGTACTCCACATTAGACTATCGAGAGGCACTTTTATTGATTATCTGGAGAAATAAAAGAAAGTGGATGGATTCATTCATACAATAAAAGCATAAGGATTTCGAAGAATTTCATCACTGATGCGAGAATTTCGACAAAATAACAATGGTTCTATATTACAAAAGTGGACACAAACTGAGTATTTTATTACCATTTCTATTTATTTTTCTGTAAACGGCGACAAAAACCGTGCATGCAGCGAATTTATATAAATCGCTGCAGTTTGGCGGGGTTTGCGCGATAACTTCGAGCCAATGTGATGTTTGTCACTTGTCGCTTTATACTTTCAGTCGACGACTAATTGGAAAAGCGAAAGTTTCGCTATCGCTACGAATATTTCGCGGTGGTTTGGTTTAATAATACTTAACAGTGACGATCTGAGAAGAATGCTTAGGGAACTGGTATTCCACAGATATTTTTTGACCAAATTTTACTCGCATTATAATGGTTAATGGTTACAATTGACTATACTATAAACATACGTAAGGGTTTGTTTATGATGGATTTCATTTATAAATTTATTTTTGTTTGAAATTTTATTTTAAAATTTTTAAATCACACAAATCAGAATACATTTTTCTTTCAAATTCATAGCAACTAAATAAAGAAAATGATATGACAGTTGTTGACAGTATCAAAAATAAGTCACAAAATAGGGAATTTATATAATAAATGTAATTCATATGGGTATTTAATTTAAATTAGATATGGAATTGATTTTTGATGTAGAATTGCACAGTAATTTGCACGAAAGAGAAAACCAAATCATTCAAGAATATCATTTATTTCATTGGATTAATTTATAAATCAATCCCGACAACGCCAAAAATTACATCGAATTTTAATGGCAGATAATTGACCCCTGTGGTGCACTCTCTTTGCCAGCAATGAGTGCATATGAGGTGACGCCTGATAATCTCCCGCACGATACTAATATTTTATCATTACCGATATCTGCGTACAAAGCAAATTGGTACACCCATGCCGTGATGATTATTTATTTATAAATTTAAATTTTTCATGAATCGGTGCACTAAATATAATTAGAAATCTAAATTCATAAATTTAAATTTATAAATTAAATCCATCATACATAGGCCTTTAGAATCTAATAGATATTATTTGAAATTTCAAAGGAAACAGAGGTACTGATAAACAGTGGCAAAATAAAATGTTTAGTTTTATTGTGTCTTCAATTTTCATTAGTAATTACATGAGGGAAACAATTATTTGACTATGTCTGTACATAATATGAGTGTTGGAATGTATACACCTTGTTAAAATAGTAATACACAAAGTGTAACAGAGCAGCAAAGGCTAGAAATTTATAGTTATTGCATCCGCATTGACGATAATTATTGAAGTGTAATAAAGGCAATAAAATTTATTTTAGTCACTAGTCTTTCCAAGAACTATTTGCAAAACAAATTAGATGACGAAACTGGTATTAAATTCCTATTTCACTTGCCCGTATTGTTTTGTTTAATTACAATTGCATATCTAGAATAGCTCGATGACAAATAATTCTTATTGTTCTTGTAGTTCTGAGTCAGACTGCCGATTGGCGATTAAACACGGTGAATTAGATATTTAAAGAAGAAAAGAGGAAATTGAAGCAAGTTCAATTTTTTTGAGAAGTGGCGTTAGATGATCCGGCAATTTTTAAGCGGGAGTTTTGGGATTCAGTAATCCGTCACTACAGTGCTTGTATAGTAGATATGTTCAGGCTTCTTTCAACATTTTTTACACTCCATGTTTCCCCATTTCACACATAAAACCATAAACTTAATCCTATTACACACTCTTAACAACCTATCCTATTTTACGAACCAATCCTTCAGTTCATTCTTTTTACAAGTCCTCACTTCCTAGGTAGTTAATCCAGCTTCGAGTCTGTCAAACCTCCATCATCTTGGCGAGCAGGTGGCGTGCCTTTGCCGATGGCTGTGCCGTTGCCACCTTTACTGGCCCGGGCCAGCCAGGTCAGCAAGAAGCCGGCCCCATAAATAAACCAACAACGGCCACGCGCCACTGCAGGGGCGGAACAAAGAACCCGCACAAGGAAACCAAATGCACGCACGCGACGCGACAACGGTTTGTTTGATGCAACTGCTGAGGGTGGATGACAAAAAGATGTTATTATAGGATTCCGTTGGGGGAAGGAAATGTCATTAGCCATACAAATAAGATATATCTGCTGCTAATTTTGTGCATTTCCCTCTCTTTACTTTGGTGCACGTTAAATAAATGAGGTTAAGTTTAGGCGTTAAAACGTAATAGTGCAGATAAGCATAAAGCCAGCATTGGGATCTCCGAAACTATATGAGACACGACTTCAGTTAAATGGGATATATGGTGGTGCTCCTAAGGGGGGCCATCTTAGATGTGCTTGTTTTGCCAAAAAATTTCATAGGTTACTAGATAATGGCGGAAAACTGAATTTGGTCAATTTTCATATTTTTAAATTACTTTTAAACTACCAGTAATTGAGAAAATGTTTCAAATAAAAAAGTTAGAAAATTTTATTAACTGTCCAGTGGCGTACGAAAACTTTTTTTTTTCGAGATATCACAAACTTTTTTTTTCTTTTTTGAGCGGTATAAAGGTTTTACCCTTCAAATTTGATATTTTTCTATATATTTCATGAAATTTCCAATTTTTTTTGTCATGACTTTCATTAGCTTTTCAATATAGTATTTTATTTTACTTAAGTAACTTATTCCATACGTACCTAGATTTAAAATTAATTCTATATTTTTAAGTTAACGTAAGAATACGAGGTATTTTCGTACACCACTGGATAAACAACAAAAATATCTCACTTTTTTATATGAAACATTTTTATTCAAATACTGATGTTTACAAGTAATTGAAAAATGAAAAAAAATCCGTTTTTCGCCATTAGTAACCTATGAGATTCAAAAGCACATCTAAGATGGCCCCCCAGAGGCGCGCCATTTAACCAAAGTCGTATATCTTATTGTTTCCGAGATCCTAATGGTGGCCTTCGAAGTCCGGATAAGTCGTTGCGAGGATAAAAAGTTTGGGAAACATTGTCATTGTCAAACCTTCGTTGACTTAGCGATGTTTTACAATATGGCTAGTATATTTCTCAAAATATGGAATAGCCTAACCTAATAACTCACAAAAGTCACGCTTGGAAAACTCGGGTCTATTTGGCCATAAAAAAAATTAGGATCAAAATTATTTCTTTAATCTTACATCATTATTATTTTATAATAACAATGTTTCCATTATGTACCTTCTTAATTTTGAAGACATTATCTCCGTCATTAACAAAATTTGATTGTTTTATGTAATAACTCCTCCTGCTTCTTGGGAACACCTGACGGTCACGGTGTTCGTGTGTGGCATCGCGACTTGCCATGCCCTGCCACTTGCGACGTTACGTTACGTTGCATGACGTGACGTGACACGATGCGTCGTTGTTCTGTTATGCGCCTGCTAATGAGCTTGCCTGCCAGCGATAGCCTTTAGCATGATAGTATTGCATATAGTATTAGCACGATTGTAGTGTGGGCTTTACAGATAGTCGGCATTGAGAAGCTTCTAATATGAATATTGATATTGCAGAAGTAATATCTAGCTGGTCGGTTAGGTTAAGCGTTAGGATTAATTGTAAATAAGTCAATAGTCATGATAATAAACTAGAGAGTACGGGCTTAGTTTAGCTTGAAATCTTGAAAAATCAAGTCAGGTCTGTAGTTATAAAAAGCTTATAATTATAAGCCAAAATCCAAGTATTTGATTATCAAGTGGCTTTCTTAAAAACAAGCTTTTTATAGAAATGATTCACGAATCCGCCAAACCGTAAATTTATGGAAGTAACATACGTTTTGAGTAGGTACTTATCCCTGCACATTTGAGCAAACTTCTAGAACTGTTTTTGGGGAAAATACAAGCATCTGTCAGTTTAATTGGTTTCAAAATATATAATAGAATGGTAGTCGTATTACAGCAAAAGCTTCAAGATCAAGATAAGACAAATATTTAAAAAGCTTGAGATATCAAGCCCAAACCAATCTCTGGTTTTCTCAAATTCCAGTTGAAACTTTATAAAGCTTATAACTTTAAGCCACACCTAGCTTTTTTATTTCAAGTGAAGCTTTGTGTGTTGGTGAAACAGTCCCTATATATCGTTCAACGAGAAAACGGACATGTTCCGCGCAAGCAATTTTAAAATATGGGCATGGGGAATCATACTAGAGTTGTATTATTATTTTTAGACTCAATTAGAAAATAGAAATAAGGAATATAATAATAATGAGAATGAAATAATAATACAAAATTGGTTTGTGATCGGGTATGTTCTCACGTTGAACGAGGTATAAATGTCAGACATAATAAAATTTAACGAAAAAGTTCGGAAAAATGTTGGAAAAACATTAAAATCTTCATTTATACTCTTACTTACATACAGGCTATTAAAAAAGGGTAAAAATATTTGAAGGTTACACATTTCCATGTGCTGATTCTCAACCAAAAACAATTATTCCAAAATTTGGAAAATTATTTTTCATTTGTCTTTCTTAGTGCGCCACTGTCGATATTAATTTTTTATTAAAAATATTGAATTATCTAATCACGTAACGGATGTTGAACAGTAAATAAATTAATTCGTAATTATTTCCTATTTAAAGTCTGTTATTTTTAATAAAAAAATCATGTCGGTAGTGGTACGGTAAAAAAAAAATGAAAAATATGAGATAATTTTCCGAATTTTGTAAAATTTTGATTGAGAATAGGCACATCGAAATGTATATATCCTCAAATTTCTTACCCTCTTTTTAACACCCTGTATATGAGAAAAAAGTTTTGAAATTTGTTCCGGCTTTTACCAAAAGTTTCGGAAGAATATTCCGGCTTTAAATACACCAGTAGATACAGTAATAGTTCACCTAATTGTTTTGTAAAAACAATTTTGTTTTAATGCATCATCAAACCTACAAAAGTAAAGAGGGCGCGTAAGAATTCTTTTGCTAATTAATTGCAAAGATCTTGTTTTTAACGATCTATTTTTACCCTTTTTATTCGTGCGTAAAGACAAAACATAAAACAGAGAAATGTAGCATTTGTTCTAAACTCCCATTTTAAATTCCTAAACAGATTGTTAAAATAATTTCCCTGGACATTTTCATTAATTTTACAGCTGAAAATGCGCCGCCTAAAGTGTAATAATCATAAAGCAAATGCAAATGAAGTAGGAATCGAATAAATTCCGTTTCATTTGCGCTTCGCACGTGGCAAATTAAGCTCGTAATGATTCATCCGTATCACATATCTCCTATCAAATCGAGCATGCCATGGAGAGAAGAACAGAACATCTGCCTGCGGTGCTCCTTGGCTCTTTTGTTATTTTCATAACATCGGAACATCTGTCTTGGCGTGCTCTTCTTTGCGTTCGTTCCATTCACTGATTTGAATTTCATGAACCGTGATCTAGATCTCTAATACATATTTTCAGAACAGGAATTAATTTTCTTTTGTATCGTTTTGTACACTGTTTAAACAATTAACAGGACTGGTTTGTTTTAGATGTTAGATTGCTTGATAATCAAATTATTAATGAGTTTCGTTTATTCTCCAGGTTAATGTGATTGTATTCTTAATTTGTTTATTCGTTTTACTAACGAAAAACACAGGAATAACGGAACATTGCTTTGTAACCTTTTCTTTCTATAGTCATTTCTAGATTGTAATTATAATTTGAAACAAACATTATTCAATTAAGACATTATTTCTCATGTACGTATTGAGTCTAAACAATGTTATCGTTTATGGCAAATATTTAGTCGTATGTTTCAATTTACTATTCGTAATTGAGGGGTTTCCCACAATAATAAAACAAGTCCTTCTATTGAAGTTTCTGAGTTATGACGCCATATTGTTCGGTTCTGTATAGCGTTACTACCAACAAGGTTTCAGAAAAACAAAAGAAAGCATGAAATAGTTAAGCCACAAGGAATGAAAGTACATCTTAACATTCGAGGAAGTCGTAATAGACCGAGGCGGGAAAACGTGGCATAGTAATTTTCGAAGATACCGAAGATGTTAAGATGTGTTTACTTAATTGTTACGACGCTCTCGGAAAACAAACGGTATGAATAGAGCCGCTACTCAGTCAAAGGCATTCGCAAGTTAAATATTTATAAAATATGGGCTGTTTGACATCTGTTAAAAGAATTATTCATATGTTATTATATCCTTTCTATCTAAGAGTGCCACTGATGTGACGTATGGTAAACACCCGCACGATACAAATATGTAGTATCATTATTATCGAAATCTGTTTACAAAGCAGATTGGTACACCCAGGAATAGGTAATATGCCGTGATGATATATTTATTTTATTTATTTCTTTCAATCTTTCCGAAGAACAAAACAATTACTTATGTTTACATGCAGTTTTGAAACAGTTTTAAAAACGTTTTTAGTATGTAGGGACGAAACGGTTTCAAGTTCTCAAACCATAACTAAAATTCGTGGGTTTGACTTAAAAACTGTTTTCAAAATTACTCATGTTGTAGAAACGTAAAATTCAGTTTCGATATTGCGCATGCGTACCTAATACATCCAACGTTTCTGTCGTTGTTTTACGAGTATTACTAACGTACAAATAAACTGACGGTTATGGTACGGAGTAAAAAAATTGGAATAACGGTAAAACGAAATATTTTGAGTGAAGAGCGTCTGTCATCAGCTAAATGCACGTGTGCCGAAACTGTTTTCAAACCATCTGAAGACTTCAGATGTAATTTTGAATGAAAACTGAAACCATTTTCAAAACTGCATATAAACGTAGTAATTTATTTTTTAAGCATCATTTCCTTCTTCAGTGAAAAGAATGACCATCGCAGATTTGAAAGAAACATTGAGAGATCGAAAGACGTGGAAAAAAGTGACTAAATCGATGAAGAGAAAGACTACTGTTTTTGGTTAAAACTTTGAATAAGATTCCAAAACGTTAAAATACCGGCAGTAGATACTCCATACGAATCAAACAACTCCTTCGAAGTCAGTTGCCAATTACCAATTACCGAAAATTCCCTCATCTGTCTTCCTAAATAGATTATTATGATATCTTTTCTGCGGATGAGTTGATGAGTGTTTGTTGGCTCGTGCGGGAACCCAAACAACATCGGAGACCACCGGGACAGACGGCAGCAGCCGCAGCGAATTGATTGCCTCGCGGAGCAGTGGTGGCGGCAAAGGGGCTACCGGCACTAATGGGGCGTACGTGACTCCCGCCTCTGGGACTGGGACCGCCACTGCAGATGCGCTAGTGTCAAGTCAACCAAACGCCGACTGGGGATACGCGATCAAGAAGGAATAGATATACAAGTATGCATGATCGTCGCGAGATTGTGTGCAAACTTTGTCGTCCCCTTCCAGAGTTGTCGTCAAAATTTACAGACAAACAAATAAATGTCTCAGATTATTATTATTATTATGAGGGCATTAAACGTTAGAACTTTTATCACTGCGACCTAAAAGATTTATTGTAAAATACGAGTATGTACTAACTAACGATGGATTGTAATTTTACCGCCATCAGGCAGTGCCTGAGTTCGCCTAAGTAAGTATGAAATAAATAACAGAAGAATTAGAAGCTTTGTTCCAGCCGGTAATTTTAGACAAGTTTGCAACACGTATCCGATTTTTTCAATGCGCATGCGTGTACAAAACTAGTTACTGACAAGTTTGATACACCTAAGTGCTGAATGTTCGGTGACGGTAACAATGCATAGAAGCTAGCTAATTTGAAAAATACATAAATTATTTAACAACAAATGTGTTCATCGGTCATTTTTCTACAAATAAAAAAATTGTTGTAAGATAAATATAATTAGGTGTTAAAAATTACTCGAAAGTTCAGTCAAACAGCATTTTATTCTTACTACCAACGTTTCGGTACATCCTTGCACCTTCTTCAGAGTAGTAAGATCTTACAAATTGTTACAAATCATGTACACAAAATACATTCGTACAAAACATTGCTCTTTGTTATTCGGTTGTCGTTTTTTAGAGCAAATGGATGTGTGTATACTCTTTGATTTTTTTTAGTACGATTTTTAATAAATTAAATGAATGTTTTGTACGAATGTATTTTGTGTACATGATTTGTAACAATTTAAGATCTTACTACCCTGTAGAAAGTGCAAGAGTGTACCGAAACGTTGGTAGTAAGAATAAATACTGTTTGACTGAACTTTCGAATAATTTTTAACACCTAATCCACATCACAGTCCAGAAATTTACCCACAATTAAATATAATAACATGAAATACGTTTTATAGTCATCTAATAATCTAATTCTAATAACATATAAATTTCATTTTCCCTTGAGAGATGAAAATATGAAAATTAACAATGAATTTGCAGTAATTACGCAGACTCTTGACTCCTAGTTCTAACTATTTTGACTGTTTGTGACAGTCGAACAGTACGCACTGGAACACCTAACCAGTAATCGCAAAATGGTCAGTGGTACGGTTGGAACGGTATTTAACGGTATTTTCTTGCTGCGCATGTGTCTGACAGTCACAAACTATCAGTAAGGGCAGACTGAAACAAAGCTAATATCATACATGCCAACTTTTTGTCAATTTGCTAACAAGAATCGCGTTAATGCTACCATTTTTCTGCACTGCGAAAAACAATAGATTTGCTTAACGAGTGAATGAACTTCCTTGTTTTTCACAAACAATTAAGATCGGCTGGCCCCCTAGATCTTTCGTATATCCTTCGCCTGGTCGTCGGCCGGACCTTTCGCCATTTATCACTCGTTTTTCTCGAGTTTTTCCCCAACAGAAAGAATTCTACAACAAAACCTAGTAACGGAGATCTTTAGCGATATTTATATGATATTTTTGTACCGGAGGTGAACAGTTCTTCGGAAACGTTGAGCGCTGCCAAGTTTAAGATAAGCCTGATGTATATGAATTCATTCACTACCAAGACTGCTAGGGTATTGAAAATGATATACGAAAAGAAAGTAAGAAAAAATGGCCTAGTTTAATACACTTGTTAGAAGTACTAAAATTTTATTTGGTTCATATTTCTCAATTTAACATTTTATGAAATTTTTATTACGGCGTTTCTTGTACAATTTTTCCTACATTTGTTCTTTCATTCTTTCTTATTGCTGTCATTTTTCACATTCTTCTTTCTAGAGATATTCTTTATTTTTTTATCTCATATTTTTTTTAATGAAATGCAAAATAATATAAATGTTTACGGACTTTCGTACGACAAGAAAATAGTTACATATTTGTTTAACTGGGCACTAAAATACCAGATTTACAGCAATGGCTGCCGAAGCTGTAAATCTGTGTTTAGTGCATAGTTGCACATTATTTTTTTGCCGATTTTAGAATTAATATTAATTTAGAGATTATATTTAATACTTATTTCGAAAATTATTACCATCAAGTTCTGTTTCTATGTGTTTGTTGAACGGTTGCTATGCATTTGTTGAGCAGTTGCTATGTAATATGATAAAAGTGACATTTTACAGACTATTAACTGTCAAAAAATCATAATTAATATCAATTGGAAAAAAATATTTTTGTAATGGGTCTGAGATTCATCGACAGTTTTTAAGTCCTTCAGAAATTAGTTTGACAGCTTTGGCAATTTTTAAACCACCAAAAATTAATTTGTTTTAAGTTTAAAAAGCACTGCAAAAGAAGATTGATTGGGAGCTTTTAAGAAGTGGGAAGAAAAGTGTATTATTGTTGATATGTTGAGAGGAACTATTTTGAATATTTTTAAAATAAAATACGAATGTATTTATATTTTGAAATTATATTAGAAAGTAACACTAAGAAAAGAGTAATTAAATAAACATTTTTTTAAAAAAAGTCTAATATTTATGATCTAACGTTGTAGACATTAATACTGGCAAGTTTAAAATCTGGAGTTATTTCACTGGTTTCGAAAGAAAATTACAAAATAATGTCCCATGTTCACACCCAGACAAAAATAAATAGATCCTCAAAATCTCTTAAAAAAAATTCGTCACTCAATTAGTGCCATTATAAAGAAATTACCCTCAAAGTATAGTTTTCCTAACACATTTACAAGTCATTATATCAACACCTTCTCCTCAAACTACACCAAAACTATTATCTGTCTTATTTGCCGCCGAAATTGCGTGGATCTCGTAACATCCAGGTATCCAAGCAACAGCTGACGGACCGATCTTTAATTGTTATATAATCACAAACACATCTGCGCCTGGAGGTGTTTTTGTCAGAGTGGAACAGCTGCAGGACACCTTGAAGAATCCTTGACCTAGACCTAGAAGACTGGAGTATCTCATTCATCTAACGCAGCAAATGAAACCGGGATAATTTGCTTATCTTGGATCAAAGGTGCAGTGGAAAACAGTTGGGAGACAAGACAGCTGCAGGTGCAGAAGTCGAGTAATGATATTTAGTAACACACACCGTGACCAGACAATAAGAATATGTAGATTTTTCACACTGTATCATTAATTAATAGTAATTAAAAATAAGAGTGATACATTTGAATATGCAGGATGCTACGGACACATACAATCAAAAGTATTTCCCCACCTGCATTTCCATATTCAATTACTTAAAGAAATGTCAAGCAACGTAATAAAAGTATAAATTAGGCGTGTTCGTTCGAATGATTGTGATTTTCAAAGGGCGCGAGCAGTTATGTGACTTATTTGGCCTTGGCAAGCAGATATGGGGCCCCATGTCAGAATGACAGCTAGTAATGTACATAGGTGTCAAGTATCATAAGTTTTCATTCAAAACATTATGATTTTCCAAATCCATGTGGATTATTTTCCTCAACAAGTATATTCCATACTATGGATGACAAATAAACATCAGAATATTTTGAAACTTTGAATGAAAAATTATGACATATGACAATTGTGACATCTATGTAAATAACTACTAGCCGTCATTCTGACACGGATCCTCATATCTGCTTGCCAAGGCCAACAAAGTCATATAACTGCTCGCGCAGTAACGAATTTAACATTTCTTGTACACACATATAATTGAAATTGTTTGTTTTCTTTCGTTCTATGAGAAATTTTATCCTACTAATCAAATATGTTCAAAATTCTTCAAATTCAATGACGGTACTTGCGGTATTTCTTAAGGATATATGTAATATTAACATACCTATAATTTAAATACATATTTAATTAATAATATAATAATATATATTAAATGTACTCATACCGCCCAGAAAAATCTGACACTGACATTTTGCATTTATTTGTCAATTACAAAAAATTAAATATCACTGTTTTTTGGGCAACGCGATTTATTACAACAGATTATTCTATATTATTATATAATATATCTTCAAACCTATACGAAATATAATAAAAAAATTAAATGTGCCAGATTGAGAATTTAATTATCTTTAATATTAGTTGTAACAAATTTTCAAAAAATATTTAGATTTTTTTTTAGAAACTATCACTTCCGGTTGTCCAATTGTTACCAGAACCTATTCAACTCTTCCCATTACTGTTACATTGAGGAATCCGTAATATAAAAGGTCTTTAGTCTTATAAAATTTGAGAAATCGTATCTCCAACAACCTATATAACACACACACACACAGACATCATTGTAAAAATGTTAAAATCGGATTCTATGGACCTTAAATCGTGCTTATTCAATAAAATCTGGATATGCGATTATTAGCATGAATCCAATACCTTCCTCTCTTAGCGAGAGGTAAAAAACAAAACAATAACCTTACAAATTTCCCTTACAAGCAATATTTTCATTTTTATACAATGTACAGTGCGTCTCAATGTGGTGTTTAGCTTGCCTTTATCCCACAAACCCCACATTCTAACAACGTAAACTACTGCTTTTTCCGCCATTTTTTAATCTTTTGTGATTTGAATCACAGCAATTATGAGAAAAGACTGATTCAGAAGGGAGATGGGAATGGCTTGTTGTGATCACAAAAAGAAAGTGTGAGGATGACGAATAACGAACGAAGAAACAATTCTTCTTGATCATGTTCACTTTATTCAATTTTATCACGAATCACAGTCCGAACGAATACACCTATTTTAAAAAGAATTGGCCATGGGCATTGGGCTGGCCACAACAGATTTTTAGTTATCTTCCAGCGTTTGGGATGTATTACGAGGGCACTTTTATAATAAAAGTAATAATAAGACTATAATATAAAAGCACGCTCCATAAAACCGTATTCGTAATAAGGGCCATTATTACTTATTTCCCATCAAGGTGTCGAGTTTGATATACACAGTGATTAATAACATCTCAATTAATATGTAGAAATGTCAACGAACAGCATCAAACCGTATAAATTCTTGCTCTTGGTAAATTAGCCGCAAAACATCTATTCTGACTAATTGGTCAATGAAGAGTGAACTGTAGACACTTCAAGCTGGAGATTCTATAAATAAATTAAGTCAGTTTCATCCACTTGCATCTGTAGATTATCTTAATGAGTTTCACTGAAATTTATATCATTAATTGTATTTAAAATTAACAAATAGAAGATATGTTCAAAACTTATTATTACGGTACAACTGAATTATGAAATATTTTATCCACAAGCAGAAAAACATAGAATTTTTTCCCTA
Organism: Harpalus rufipes; assembly: GCA_951394225.1. Taxonomy (NCBI): domain Eukaryota; kingdom Metazoa; phylum Arthropoda; class Insecta; order Coleoptera; family Carabidae; genus Harpalus; species Harpalus rufipes. Next base: position 14,680,545 of record OX596284.1, on the reverse strand, counting down.
TTATTGCTTCTTAAAATAAATTTAAGATGACATTTATGAATATTTTGTCATTTACATTTGATTTTATGGTCATCAACGTAAATTATGTTCATTGCTACAGATTTGCATGTACTTTTACGTTATTTAGCAACGAGATTTCAACACATTTTACAGATAATTTTGAGTTTAATATACAGACATAATTTTGAAATTCACAGAAATGTATAAGCATTGTTTCATACTTTTGTAAGAGGGAAGGTAAATAAATATTTTACAACCAATAATATTTATCTACGCAAATACTGGAAATATGTATATCATTATACAGGATGACTGAAAAACGAGCCACTCAAAATAACTTTTTTAATTATAATTATTTTTTAATGCTCTTTCCATATTTGTAAACTAGGCTTAGGGGCTCACAAATCATGGTATTTGGCATGATGGTAGCGCTTCCGGTTTAACCGGAAATGACATTAACTTTCATAATTCAAATGGGACATCCTATATTTTTAATATATTTGGAAACTACATAAGATTACGAATTCAACGATATGCTTGAAGTGCAGTTTTATTGAAAAAATTAATTTTATAAACGTAAGAGAAAATGATGCATAATTAACCTGCTAAGCCATGTCAGGGAAGCTGTGAAAATAGTTGAGATAATACAAGTGCAAACTGCAAAAAGCAAATTGCGACAAATTGATGATGGCTTCATGGAAGCTGACTCAGAAGTTGTATCCTAGTGAAACTAGACGTAACTTTGTAATTTTTATTATATAGTTGAGATAATATTAAAAATATTTAAGTTGATTCTTTAAATAGTAAGTTTCGTACGATTTCATATTTCGTTACAAAAAAAAAATGATCAATTTGTTATCACAGCCTACCTGATATTGCTTACCAGGTTAATTATTCATAATTTTCTCTTACGGTTTTGAAATTTATTTCTCGAAGAAAGAATTTGTGAAAAATTCATGGACCTCGCAGGGACTTGAACCCTGGACCTTCTCATATCTAGTGAGACGCTCTAACCAACTGAGCCACAAAATCCCGTCCCATTGAAGTCAATGAATCCCTCACAAGTCTTTTTACAATTTTCGTAGGCGAGTACACTATCCTAACGGTATAGATGAATATTCAGCGCGAAACATGCGGTACATATATTTCGCGGCACACGTACGTCAAGCAGTATAAAATGAACTAAGTGAAGTAAATGAACGAAAAATAATTTCATCAACACTAGTAAATACGAGTATAACGTTGAATATGAGAAAACAGTTTTTTTTTAAATATTAGTATCTGTCCCGTAAAACTTTATGAGAAAATTTATGCACAAAATTTTACAAAAAAAAAGAATTTTTGTTGTCAATACCATGTCTTTAAATTAGGTAAGTTTAGTCAGCACCAAATTCATAAATTTAAATTTTTTGGCACACAAACATTTATGTAGTACCGCATAAAGTTTTGTGGATCAGATAATACTTGAAAAAAACTATTTTTCCATGTTAAATGCATGTGTCACTGATTCTCGTGTTTACCCTGTAAAAAGTGACAAAAACAAAAAATATTTTTTATCATTGAAATATTTGATAGAGATTGAATGAACATATACTTTTGAAAAAACTTTTGTGCCGCAGCAAACTCGTCGAGAAACTCTGCTGTACATAGTAATTAATAATAATAATAATAATAAATTTACTTTATTGACATATATCAACGGCGAGGTTCAGCCTAAGGCTGCTCTTCCACCTAACCAATTTGTGTTTATAATTGCTAAATATATCAGAATTTAAAATATTAAACAGTAATATTGCATTAAATTACAAAATATATGTACCTACGTAAAATATTACAGGCGTTTTGCCAAATCCGTAATATTAAAACTAAATTATCTTGTAAATTTAAGTCGTTTTCACAACTTATTTATTTTGGCTGAAAATATTATGAACACGAGTATAATTTAAACATTTTCACACTAATTTTTGAATTGTTGAAGATGACATAATTTCCGGGAAAACCGGAAGCAGAATTTAGGACCGTTTCATACCAAAAGTTACATTTTAGTTGGCAGCCAACTTTGTAATTTAAATTATAGATCTAAAATTAATAAAAAAGAACATAGCCATTTGTTCCTGTGAATTCATTGCACTTTTCTATTTATTTATACGACGGGGTTTGCAAAAATAACGGGAATTATTTTCTGGCGGGTGGTAGGGCTCTAGTTTCGATTTCACCCGCTAGGTATCTTTACTAGACACCCTTTTGAATCTGTTGTCCAGGCGTTATCCTTGGGGAAACATTTGAGCGGTCAATGTGATTTTTTTCATAAACGCTCTTTGACGTGTTTGGCGATATTAATATTTTGTTTTCTGTTACGGAAATCAGAAGCAGAAACTGTTACAATGTTTCGGAAGGATTACGGAGATGAAGCTTTAAACCAAAAGAGGCTTTACAAGTGGTTTTCTCGTTTTAAATGTGGTCGAATATCAACTAAAAATGACCTTCAACCGGGACGTTCTTCAACTTCAAGAACGTCTCAAATCACTGAAAAATCCGTGATGCAATCATATCTGATCGTCATAGTACAATGTATAATCGATGAATTAGTGGAACTCACTGTAATATCCTTGTGTATGCTACCGAATTTGAACTGAAAAATTGAAGATGAAATGCGGTGTAACCAACCATTTGAGTGTGTGCTTAGGAATTGAAAGAAAAAACAGAAAATGATCCGGATTTTTTGTGAGCTCTCCCAAACATAGCTATTCATTTCTCTAACAGGAAGCTGAACTTGATGTAAATACTTTGATCTGTAATGTTCGCCACTGAAAAATCGCCGAACACGTCAAACGCAGCGCTTATGAAAAAAATCACAGTGACTGCTCAGATATTTCCCCAAGGATGACGCTTGGACAACAGACCCAAAAGGGTAACTAGTAAAGATACCAAGCGGGTGAAGTCGAAACTAGAGCCCTACCACCCGCCAGTAAATAATTCCCATTATTTTGGGTACCCTCTCGTATGTATAATTGGCAGTAAAAAAAATCTGTTGTGGCCAGCACAATACCTCTCGCCACTTCCGTTTTTGGTTACATAAGTATAGGGCGCGAGCAGTCATGTGACACTGTTGGCCTTGACAAGCAGACATGGGGGCCCGTGTCTAAATGACAATTAGTAATTATGTACATAGATGTCAAATGTCAGAATTTTTCTTTAAAAATTTCAAGATTTTCTATATTCACGTAGTTAATTTGTTACCAGGAGTGTGGAATTTACTTGTCAGGAAAATAAACCACATGGAATTGGAAAGTCACTAAATTTAGGAAAAATTATGATATTTGACATCTATGTACATAATTACTAGTTATCATTCTGACACGGGCCCCAGTTACAAACATTTTCATTTTTCAATTAGTTTCCATGACATTATTTGGGCTGAGATTTATTACAACAGATTCTTATATAAAAGATATAATAAAATATTTATATGTATCAGATAAAGAATTTTTTCTACTACCACTACTGTAAGAGGGTCATTACTGGACAGACTACTAACAATGTAAGTTCGTGCTTATGAATAGTGTTACGTAATGAAATTTCATTACGTAACACTGTTACGTAATGAACAGCAAATTTAAGTTGGCAGGACTGATTGTCAAACTAAGAAATGATTAAAATTTGATAAATAAAATTTAAGATTTAAATATAATAGAATGAAATTTATCTGACATATACATATAAATACATATTTTTTTGGGTTATTATATTAATATTATATTATGTCAACAATACATATTTCATTTCAATCAAATATGCAGTGGGGAACTATTTTTCATCGTATATCCCTACGCTTAGCAGTAACCATGGTAACATCGTTGCGCAGTTTTATTTTTATAAATAAAACCCACCAAACTTTTTGACGTTTCGAACTGATGTTTTTTTGTGTGATTACAAATACATATACTGAGGTAATAATTATTATTATAAACAAAATTAGTTGATAATATTATTTGTAATTTGTAAGTAATGCAATAAAAAAATAATTAATTTATAACTATGTATCTGAATTTTGCTTCAATTTAGAAATATTAATGAGTGGTCGTAGAAAAAGTATAGTACATAATTCGAGATGTAAAGCAATTACTCACTCGTAAAATTACAAACTCGACGCTACGCGTCTCGTGTGTCAATCATTTTACTCGTACGTAATCTGCTTCTTACATCTCTCATTACGTAATATACTATACTCTTCTTTAATACAAGCAAGAACAAAAATTTTCAAAAAATAATATTTAGAAGATTTTTTTAAGAATCTGTTACTTGCGATTGTCCAATTATTAGCAAAACCTTTTCAGCTCTTCCCAGTAATGTCCGATTGAGAAATACGTAGTTAAACAGATATTAAGTATTATAGTTTTTGAGAAATCGTCCTTCCAACCTCCCCAAATACACACACACACACACACGTACATCCACACACACACAGACATCAACGTAAAAATATTAATATCGGATTGTAGGGACCTAAAAACGTGCTTAATCATTAAAATCTGGATACGCGATTTTTAGCAAGAATCCAATAGAAGTAAAAAGTGTGTAATGCTAAAATAAGAATTATACAGAGGCCTAATGATTTATTTATGTTTTCGTATTCATATATGCATAGTTTCCTCTTGGATTAGTGTAATATTTGCGAATGATATATTAACAACCAGTTAAATGTCAAATATTTGGCCTACTAAAAAGTTAATCCGATTTTAATCGAATTATAAACGAATAAATATAATTATAGCATGTTTGAGTAAAAAATTATAACTTATAAATATGATTTATTGTGACAGTTCTACCAGGTTTATTGCCTCTACCTGCTGAGAGCATTTAAAATGTGTCGTATCTTTCCAAGTTCTGCACTTGTTGGAAGTTTGAATCAATGTAATTTAAAGAGGATGCTTAACGATGGAAAAGTAGCTATGTTGCTGAATAATACACGATCTTGAAAACGCATGCCAATACTGGGAAACGTGGTTATTTTTATCGGCATTGCATCACAGTTATTGTTATGGAACTGCGCACTAGAACTACTAACTCATGTTGCTGACAGTTTCTTATACCTTGTCGTAGTAGATGTTTATTAAAACTTTTTGTTATATTTTTTTTGACAACTTGCATGACAGACTGTTTGTTGTGTTTATACATATGTAAAACACTCCTACTAAAATATATGATAAATTACAATGACATTCTATATAAGTGATACAGTGGAGGAGCTCTTGGCAAAAACAACCATATTCCAAATATTGCAAATATGAGTTACATACAGCGAAATGTACTTTCAAGGATTTTTTTTCGCAAAAAGTCACAAGTTATTACATTTTAAAGTTTGAGCGATTCTATAAAAACGTCCAACAAAATTATTATGTAATTGTATCGTGTTGTAAATGAAAATATGAAATTAACCAGAGAGCATTCCAAGTTCCATAAAGTTGATAGTTCTCAGTTTTACCTTCCGTCACCTCTAGGTAAGGAAGGTATTGTCTTTGGTCAAAAAATTCGGTGGTGAGTTTTCATTGAATAAGCACGTTTTAGGGTCTTTACAATACGATTTTACTATTTTTACGATGATGTCTGTATGTGTGTGTGTGTTCGTGTGTGTGTATGTGTGTGTGTGTGTGTGTATGTGTGTGTGTGTATGTGTGTGTGTGTGACCGCGTTTTCGGGCACGATATCTCCAATACTAGAATTCCAAAAATTACAATTCTTGCGTATTCCTCTACCTTACAACCATATGCAGACCTGTTTAGATTTTGGTTATAATTGGACAACCGGAAGTACCCTCATTTGAAGATTTTAACAGTTTTTCTTGAAAAAATCAGTTAAATGTTATTATAACTTAAAGAATATATTATTGTCTATACGATTTTATTGCATTTTATATTTGATATTAAAGAAGAATAACGATAATAAATTATATATAAATTTCATAATTCAGCCAGCTATGCTAACTTAACCATGGAAACTGCTAATATATTCAGGTAATTCAAATTGACAGATGTCAGTATCAATAAAATGAAATCAATGAAAGAATAAGGGAAGTAACTCTAGTGTTAGAAGTTTATAGATATAAGAGAGACGATTACATATTGGTTTGACATTGTCATGAGGAGAGATGAATATATTAATAGAAGGTGGAAGAAACATAGGAAGACCAAATATAAGATGAAAAGACTGTATTGTAGAAGACTTGAGAGAAAAGGAACTGAATGAGGACGACACGCAAAACAAAAAATGAGTGGAAGAAGAAAATAAAAAATAGCGACCCCCTAACGAATGGGAAAAACTAAAGAAGAAGAAGAAGATGTCAGTGTCAAGTGCAATTTGCATAGTTTGTTAATGAAATAACTTTACTGGAAATATAGGATCTTTTGCAAGAAAATTTATGTATGGGGCGCGTGCAGTAACACGACTTTGACCCGTGTCAAAATGACAGCAATTAATTATGTCCATAACTGAGAAGTGTTATAATTTTTCAATCAAAATTTCATAATTTTCTTATTTCATGTGGTTTGTTTGTTATCAGGCGTATGGAATTCAGTTGCCGAGAAAGGGAATCACATAATACCAAAAATTTATAATCTTTTGCAATAAAATTTATGTATGGAATTTGTACATAATACACAGGATTGACGGAAGGTATTGTGCTGGCCACATCAGATTTTTTAAAAACAACATTATATGAAATAGTCTTTAAGAGGGAACCTACCTAATGAAATTGTGCACGGAATGCTCGGCAATTTAATTCTAGTGTAATGAATAGCACGTGTATCATTTAATAACCATTTGCATTCTGTTTAGTTGAGGTTAATTGAGAAGCTTATTAACTTCTAGTTTATTCCCTTTGCGTAAAATAAAGTGTGCGCTGCGTAAATTTCCTAGGAATAGCGGAGCAATTAAAACTGTATACGAGCAGACGCTAACAATAACAAAACAACACGGATCATAAAACACAAAGGCATCTTCATTTAGTAGAAATTTATGCATTGCATATGACTGTATTACCAAACAGTCAGTGTTAACTATAAACCATATGACGCGAAGCATATCGCTTCAGTATCGAAAAAATGACACCAGAGAAATAAAATTAGTTTTGAAATGGATACTTTTTTGGCATTTACGCCATTTCAAATCTATTCAAGGGTACACAAGAATATATAATTAATATTAAAACTATAAACAAAAGAATTTGTAGGTAACAATTAAATTGTTCCGGTCTTATTCTTGCAGAAAATGTAAGATAAGTACAAAACTAGAGAAATGCAAAGATAGCAAGATTTATTGTATTCTTGCAATATTATAATTCAAATATTTATATCAACATTATATTATAGTTGTCATAATGCGTGTTAGAGAGAAAAATATACAATATTTTTCAATGTACTGATATATTTAATTTTATACGAAATGAACAAGCCATAACTGCGTCAACACTCGTCAGTAGTGGTCGGATCCGGATAGTTTCGGTTTCGAATCCAAAAATATCGGGATATCCGAATAATTGAATGTTGAACTATCCGGATCTGAGTATCGGATTTTGGATCCGGATCTGAGTATCGGATTTTGGATTCGGATCTGAGCATCGGATTTTATATCCGAATCTGAGTATTTGAATTTGGATCCGAATCTGAAGATTCGATATCTTGAATGCGGATCCGAATACCGAATCTTGGAAACGGATTTGAGTAGGTATCGAATCTTAGATTCGAATATGAGTATGAGTATCGGATTTGAGATATGGATTTTCAGTATCCGGATCGGTTCTAGGGTTCGAATATTCTTAGTATTAAATCATAACATTCAAATATTGGGTTTCTTCAAAATAATACAAATTTGAATTTTTTATTCCCAATTTACTGAATAGGACTTTGTGAAAGTATAAATTATTTTATTCTTTACAGTTGCACAAACTACCTGGCTATTTTAGAGGGGTATTATAAAATGTATTACGGTTTGTTTACTAGTGTTTATAAACCGCTGTAAAGATAAACAGGCCCACTTAACTCAATTGCAGATGTTAGCTTTCACATTCAAAATGAAGAATCGGATACAGAATTAAAATTTGGATCCGGATCCGTAAATAAAACATCGAATCCGGATCCAAATCAGGATTCGGATCCAAATTCGAATTAAATTTTCGGATATTCGCTTCAATATCCGTATGTCGGATATAAGAGGAGCCGGATATTTTGAAATCCGGGTTCCCGTATCCAAATTTTGTCGGACCCTCACAGCACTGTTCGTCAGGTACCGTGGTATGGGAAAAGAGAGTGACGAAGTTTATGATTGGCTACGTTCTGAATCTTAGGCTCGTTTAGTTTTGATAAAAACTGGGAGCTAATTACGCTCCATATTTTTGGTTGATAAATTAAAATTATTTTGTTGCAATTTTTCATGCTAAGTCAATGAAAAATTCATCCAAACATACAAGAAGTTTACAAGAATGGCGCCAAGATTTTTGTAACGTAAGACATGAGGTATTTAATTACTTATTTAACGTCCATGAGTTTTTATGACTATATCATTTATTAAGTTGTAAATCAATAATAATGCGTGATTTTCTTAGTTACCACGTATTACAGCGGTTATTATTAAGTAACCATGGTGAACGAATATACGAACCTTTCTGTATTCCAATATCTACCTTCGTATATTCACTTGTAGGTGCGTTTGGTTATTTTGTTCTTTGTACTCAGAACTGTCAATGTTATTTTTAATTATATTTACGGAGCATAAAGTCTGATCTTTTTCCTTCGAACACAATATGGAGTACACATAAATGATATCTATTTAGATTTTAAGGAGAAAAATCGTGCTTTGATTGATCTCAAAAGACACTGAAATATACCGAAACAAATAATTTAACCTATTATTTGTCGGCAAGGCATTATTGAAGTAAAAATTTGACAATGAAACAAATAATTATTTGGATCACAGGTCTAGAAACTGCATTGTTGCTAGTTTATTTCAAATATGAGCATTTATTTTGAAATACGAGCATTTCAATGTAATATTACATACTACTATACTACATTTAAAAAAAAGGTTATCTAGCATACAGTTTGACGTTTCTGTCAAAATAAAATAGTCTACGTGACTACGTTAAATTTACTATTTACTTTTTAATTTATTTTTATTAATGATATAGTCTACCTGTATACAACTCGACAACTAACAAGTTGCCTATTGGAAATACCACTCGACCTTCGGTTTCGTGGTGTTTCCAGGCAACACGTTTCGTATAGTCGAGAGTTTTCAATCGTCTTGTTGTATAATATATGAATATGTCACATTTACATTTGAAAATATATTGAATATTTAAAATATGAGGGAATGTTTTTTATTAGTTCCTACGGATTCGTTCTATTTATGTCCGATACTGTATGTATTAGTAAGTTAAATAAAAACTTAGTTAAATTTATAATTTCGTATTAAATGAATAAAAACTGTACATTACATTCACAGTGGTGATCTGTAAATACGGGTCTTCGTTTTTTGTTCATTGAGCAAATATATTTCCCTTTCTGTCCTAATGCAATTTTTCTTTTACTCTTCTTGATGTAAAAACCGTTCAACAAAAGCATAAAATATTAACCCCCCATTTGCAAAATCCTGAGACGTTCAACGTACAAATCGATTCTTTGCAATAATAATGTACAAATAGCATTCAATCTTGCTTACCCCCACCTGCCTGACAAACCTGCATTCCTGCCAGGGTTAATAGTTCAATTTGTATGATTTACACTCACTTTGAACATAATCCTTTCAATTAACCATTGCCAAATGTTTCCCCTTACATGTAATTATGCCCGGGAACATTATTGGTAGAGGATAAAAGGTAAAGGTTATTGTGATTGAAGCTGGAATTGATTCGGTTAGTTATGCGATACCAACTGTTAATGAGATTTGGCTGAATATGTACAGGTTGAGATTAAATGGGATTTGTGATTACAAATTAGGCAATTAGAAGATAATAATAATAAATGGTACAGTAGCTGGCAATATTTACTATAAGGCATGATTCTATACATCAAAAATATACAAAAAGTTTATATAAATGTATCTGTAGTCAAAACTGCGTTTACATCATCATCTATATTTACACATTCAGGAAATCTTATATTTATACAATCGTAACAATGGCAAACTTTGTGCGTTATTTGGGATAAAAATAAAATTTTATCTATTTCACAACGAAGTCTTTGTTGCGGTTTACACGTTGCTTTTTCCTCTGATAACTCGTGAACCACGTGACATCTTGCACGGCTGTACCGGAAGCGGAAAGGTACACGCATTCCCTCGACCAAGCCAACACAGAAAGAACAAAAGAAAAGGTCATGAAGAATTTACAGTCTAGAATGTAAGTAGGTACTAAGAGGTTTTGTTTGACTGTTTTAAATAAACAAAGAGGAGCTAATTGCAATGAAATGTGTTATATAATCAGTAAATGCATTTTAAAATTTAATCAGTATCAGTTAGGAATAAATACTACTACGAACCCAAGCTCATAATAGTTCAGCTGGTTTACATTTTCAAAAAATAAATTATAAAACATACACAAACAGTTTGGTTAGAAATTTCTACTAATTTCTTTAGACCAGTTTAAAATATAAGTTTGAAAAACTTGAAAAAACTGAATATGTTATTCAAGTATTCCGCCATTTAATATTGGATTACATCGCAGTTATTAGTTATATCAGCTTTAATTCTATTAAGTATGGGCGCCGTAACTATACCCAAGGAATGGGGAGGGGGGTTTGGGGGGAGACAAACAAAATATTAGAAAAATATCAAAAAAAATATATGAGCATGAGGAGCAAAATTTCAAAAATAATATCCCAAAAATTCACATACTGACTTATAAATGGCAATCAGTATTTGAAGTTCTTTCGAGGTACATATGTCATTTAGTTAAAAAAAAGAAATTATTCCATATAAAAGTATATATAGCATAAAAAAACATCTGTTCTTTTGTAATAAAAATGTTGCTCCACGCATATACTCATATATTATGTCCGAACATGAACTGTTTATTTTCTGCACTTGTATTTTGCATACTAATAAATATTAAATTAAATATTCATATACCGCTTTTAGGGCCCGCTCTTACCACCTCTAGTTAAAGTGACAATGTTAACTAACGGTTATGTAGCAAAATTGTTCCTACCACTTTTAGTTAGAGCTAACTGGAAGATAAAATTGTTGTTCGCATCGCTTCTTATCATTCAGTTCAATTTTTAACTAATGGTTAATAAACTGTTACTTTAATTAGAAGTGGTAGGATAGAGGATTACTGATATAGTAATATATACAAAATATAGAAGTAGAATTCATATATTGTAAAAGAGTCAACTTTGGGGCCGTTATAGTGTAATCTCAAATTGTTTCTGAAAAAACAATAGTGGTTGAACTTAACTTCGAGGGAGGGGCAAAAGACCCCCCCTTGCCCCCCTAAACTGCGCTCATACTATTAGGTATTGTATACCTAAGCCCTGCACATTTTTCTTTTAGAGTATTGTCTTGTAAGGATTTACTGTGCAAACTTTTTTTTTTACGAAATTGTTTATTGTGCCAATAGTAAATGGTCTCGGTAGAAGATAAATATGAACTAGAAGATGACCATTTAAATGCCAATTTGTAGAAATTTCTGTAGGTTTTATAATTTGCTGAAAACGTAAGCCAGCCAAATTATTGTGCCTGGCTCGTACTATACAGGTTAGCATAATGACGAAAATAATGTTTTATACATTTTACCATGGCTTTTCCTGAAAAACGGATGAAACAGTAAACCAACAATGTAGAAACGATTAATAACGACAATTACACCGCTGAATAGAAATGTCCGACGTTTCACCACCAACAAAAACATATAATATAAGGTTTGATAAAGAAATAAAAAAAAATTATTTGTCTCAAAAAGTAACTGTTTATACCTTTTCATAATCCTTAGTTTCGACATAGTGTCCTCGGCAAAAGCCTTGCCCAACATTTACATTAGGTGCTTCACTGGTTCAGTTCATAATATAAGATATAAGGTGCTTATATAGTTTTCAACACAAAATTTAATACAGATTCTTAGTTCCGTCAATTTTAAATAGAAAAAAAAACGCCGACCATGTTTAAATGCTTCGTTAATATGTAGCTGTCAAACATAAATTAAGCATCCTATATGAAACCTGGCACACGCTTTCCAGATTGTGATGGGAATATGATAAAAAAAAAATCGTTACTTTTTTAATGTACCCAGTAATTTGTAGTGAACTGGTTTTGTTACCCAGATTTATGTGAATTTAACTTAGTTTTATAGGAATGATTAGTTCGATCGGTTTGTATATTGATTTATAAGTGTTCGTATATTTTATGTCAAATGTTTGTTCTTCAGTGACGTCTAAGCTTTTTATTACGCTCAGTATTGACTTATTTATAACCTCAAACGCATATAAAGTCTATATTTTCTAATGGAATTGTCAATATTATATAAAAACGTCTTATTTTTACATTATTTTATTTATTTTATTACGACTGACGTCTATGTTTACAGTATCAGTTTATTACAAAAAGAGGAAAATCTTCTTGACGTATATTATTAGATCATATTTTAAATATTTCAACGATTTTAAAATAGCATAACTTGTGTATAAATAAGTTATAATATATGAGATTGTAGATAGTATTAGAAGAAAATAAAAAGTGTTTTCGAGAAGGCGAGTATTAATAATTGTAAATTAATAACACAGAGCCAAATTTTGTATTTAGTTCCATTTTTACCTCTCGCTAAGAGAGGTATTGGATTCATGCTAAAAATCGCATATCCAGATTTTATTGAATAAGCACGTTTTAAGGTCCCTACAATCCGATTTTAACATTTTTACGATGATGTCTGTGTGTGTGTGTGTGTGTGGATGTGTGTGTGGGATGTTGGAAGGACGGTTACTCAAAAACTATAAGACTTAAAATTTGTTTAACAACGTATTTCCCAATCGGACATTCATGGGAAGATCTGAAAAGGTTTTGGTAACAATTGGACAACCGGAAGTAGAAGATTCTTGAAAAAAAATCTTCTAAATATTATTTTTTGAAAATTTTTCGTGGTAATATTAAAGAAAATTAAATTCTCTATCTGATACATTTAAATATTTTATTATATATTCCATAGATTTAGAGATAAAAGAAGTATAATATATAAAATAATCTGTTGTAATAAATTTGACAGCCGAAAGAATGCCATGAAAAATAGTTGATAATTTAAATTATTTGTAACTGACAGATAAATGTCAGTGTCAGAAATAATGAGTAATGAAAGAAAAATGTACTTGGAGAATCCCTTAGTTCTTGATCTGTGACTATTATGGAGATGACAAGTCTAGGTTGAAGGACTTAAATTTGTTTCAAACATTATGGGACAATGTACACCAGTACTATAGACTAGAGTAACTTTGAATTGCGAAAAAGCTATCAAATTCTTCTCAAGTAAGTTGTAAATATTGACAAAATTACACATCGATATAAGAATAATCGGAGTGCAATCTATCCGTCACTTTATTAAAGGGAATTAGTGTTATTTAGATATAAAATGTATGAAAAAATAAAATGTAAAAGAAGATATGTAAGAATAGATGCACAATCCATATATACATTTTAGACCGCCCAAAATTAATGTTTTTACTAGAAGAATATGAAGAGAAAGTAAACAACGTTGTTCGAATTGAAAATTGCAGTTACCAGCCTAATATTTATATATGGTAAACTCTACTTTGTAATTTATTGTAACATAATTTATGGTAAAATATCTTCATGTTGAGACATGCTATTATTGAATAATAAAGAAGTTTATACGTCATAGATTTATATGAATATATTATTTGTATTTATAAAAATATTCTTTGCTTTATGCATACAGCCAGGTAAAATATACGGCGAGAGGTTATGTGCTGGCCACATCAGATTTTTTTTATTGAAATGTCGTCCACCATAACAACATAACAAAGTAGAACATGAGTTATTTTCATTTATTCGTATTTAAAATTAGACCTTAAAACTGTAGTTTAAAAAGGATGTAGTTTTTAAAATTTCCGACTTTTTAATGCCCATAACAATTACTTCACACATATACTCTCACTCTGTTCCAAATTCTTACTATAATTTTGAGTTTTCTGCTATCGCCGTTTTGAAATTCAGAATCCATTTTCAAGTAAATGAATACAGAAATAATACTTGTTTGAATTTATAAAGCACCAAGTTAGTTTGTATGAAAATAAAATATATTAAATGACAGAGGCTGTCAGTGGCAATCAAAACTTGGGCTATAATATTTATTAGTTATTTTATTAACTATGTAACTATGACTGGGCCTGATATATAACTTTTATGCTTTTGAAATTTAAGGTAGTTGTCACTCGAGTGTACCTATTCAAAAACTTGTTCTATGTTCAAAATAAAAATTAAGCTAATGCAGTTTATATTTGCAATAACTTATATTTTTTAACATTATATTATATAAACAGATTGCATCAAAATAGTTAAAAGCTAATATCAACGACTGTAACCTATGAATTTTCTTTATTTTTCCGTAGAAAAGTTTTTTTTTGAACTGTACCACTCGCACTAACACATACACAAGTGTCGTATTTCAATGTTGAAGAATAACTGTGGCATCGTCGTATCTAGACATTTATTGGTACATTCGGGTATAAAAGTAATAAGATATTTTAAGATATAATACTAATTCTAAACTACAAATGGAAACTGCAAAACAAATTAATATATTTCTTTCTTAAAATTACAAAAGTAGTATTATACTGTTTAAAGTTTCCATGCTTTTCACGTAAAATACCAATTTCAAAAATATTTCTTTCGAATGTACGTCTGAAATTCCTTTAGCCTAAGATCACCTCTTATTCGCTAATACCAAGCGGGTGTTAACTTAATTGATATTTCATCTGAAACGCTTGTACATGGTTGTCAAGTATAATTCTATCTATTTATCATATCTTCAGATTAAAATTTTCTAGAGACAATAAAATTAAATCTGGGTGGTAAATAATTTTCAAATTTTTACATAAAATCCGTTAATTAGTTTACTATAACATACTAGTTTTTCGATTAAATGTCATAGTGGATATAAAAGTTATAATTTAAAATGTTGTGTTTATTTTGCCATTTCCTATTCTTCACGTGTTAAAAAGGCCAAATTTAATTGAAAATATCTCAGGTACCGCGTGGTGAATTGTTTTAAAACTTGGAGAGCAGGTATGTTATACTTCAATTGAGATGTACTTAAAATTTCAATTAATTCTAATATAATGGTTTCACGATATAACTACCTTAACTACTTTGTCTAAAATATATTACTTATTATAGCGTTACATAAAAATATTGCCACACTACTACCAGTTTGAAAATACAGAGTAGGCACGCGTTTGCCATAGAAGGCTATTTTAGGCCCATATATTATTTTCGTGTATATTTGCAAGTGCAAACTTGACTCATAACTATTTTTTATATTTTCTTCCTGTAAAAAAGACATACTAAATGAGGATAAAGGAACTTCGCGTTTTGAATTTAGAACTTAAGTGGACGAATTTTTTTGTTTCATTGTTTTTATTTCGTTTAGATAGAACTTTACAAGATGAAATAATACAGTCATTTTATATAAATAACCCTTAAAATCAATGGCTAACGTATGCAGTTATTTCTCGCAATTGTAGGTTTAAATTGCTTATTATCCATGCATACATATTACCAATTATTGACCACGAAAGTTATTTAATATAATTGTCTGCATTATCTTAAATAACTTATATTGATACAACAAAAATGCGAATCTTAGGTGTTTATGCATTTACCAAAATGTTTCTCTAACATATTTATGAATTCATGCTTAAAATATATCTTCTTCTTCTGAATACAAATTTAATGGAAGAATATTTTGAATAATACATTGTGTGTAACGAAACGAATGTGTTGTCTCTTGTCAAATATTCATATGTTAGAATAAACATCTTGATATACTTATATGCATTTCCATATTAATAGCATCTTACTTCAAGCTGAGCAACTGAGCAGCTGACGACACAAACTGCTAGATAATGCTTCGTAAAATATGCAACAGATTTGTATTTCTCTCCTCGGAAGCTCCCGTAAGACATTCTAACACTAATACACAGTGTAAACAGTATAAATAAAATTGTCTTTATGTACCAGTGCCTAGTATGCGACTACGTAGTTGCGATGACGTAGTGTTTTACCGAGAAACAAGTTAATTTATATTGTTTCCATGAACTGGAGATGTATTACGTATCCTTAAGTGTTGTAAATTGAATTACTACTGGAATTTATAAGACAATATACTTATCGCTTTATAGGTGGCACAAATGAGGTTCTATTCAGAGAATTCGACGTTTTATAATATACAGGGTAAGTAGTACAAGGTAGTAATTTCTTACTTCCTTAATTATTTTAGGAAAAAGGCTTCAAATAAGTAGAACATAAAGTTCAGCACCAGAATCAATAAGCAAAATTAATTTTGCATGGTTTGTAATGCCAGAAATTATGTATGAAAATGTCGAAAGTAACCCCAAAAATAGCGATAACCATGGAATAGATCTTTTCAATTTAGCAATTATCTCTTTCTCTGCACATATTAACAAAAAAGACGCCTGCTACTGCCAGCTGGGCTGTCAAACGAAACGTAGAAAATATTGCAATCACTAAAATTATCGATGAAAATTTGCCTCGTTTGACATTTTAGTTTCAATGAAAGTTTTTTTAATATCTTTTGAGAGGTTTTTTAAAGTTGTCAAAGACTTCCTTCACATTTTACGTCCAAATAAAAAATTAAAAAAAAAAAACGCTATGGATTCATATGACAAGCACGTAACCATAACTCTCGCCATTTGTTGTTGGTTTACTATGTGCAGATCCTAATGTGCATATTATCTATCTCTTTTAAATATAAAGGTCTATTAAAAAAATAAATGAACAAATTTTTAGCGGATTTATTATTATTAAATTTTATTTGAAATTGTGAACAACTATCTATTAATTTAAATAGGTAATAGAACTATTCAATTTAACAGCTATCTCTGTACATAATAAGTAAAATGGCGCTTGCAACTGTCAACTGTGCTGTCAAAGGAAATGTCAAAAATATTTCACTAAAATATCTGTATTCTTGCATCGTTTCACATTTTAACTGTAATAAAAGTTTTTGTAAAGTATTTTGAGAAGTTTATTAAAATTGTCAAACTTTCCTCACATTTTACATCTAAATTTTCAGAAATCAAACACCATGGATCTCATATAACAAGGACGTAACCATAACTCCCGTTATTTGTTGGCTTATCATGTGCAAGTCCCATTGCGCATATTTTTTACCTCTCGCTAAGAGAGGTATTGGATTCATGCTAAAAATCGCATATCCAGATTTTATTGAATAAGCACGATTTAAGCTCCATAGAATCCGATTTTTACATTTTTACAATGATGTGTGTGTATGTGTGTGTGTGTGTGTGTGGTGTGTGTGTGTGTGTGTGTGTGTGTGTGTGTGTGTGTGTGTGTGTGTGTGTGTGTGTGGTGTGTGTGTGTGTGTGTGTGTGTGTGTGTGTGTGTGTGTGTGTGTGTGCAAGTCCCATTGCGCATATTTTTTACCTCTCGCTAAGAGAGGTATTGGATTCATGCTAAAAATCGCATATCCAGATTTTATTGAATAAGCACGATTTAAGCTCCATAGAATCCGATTTTTACATTTTTACAATGATGTCTGTGTGTGTGTGTGTGTGTGTGTGTGTGTGTGTGTGTGTGTGTGTGTGTGTGTGTGTGTGTGTGTGTGTGTGTGTGTGTGTGTGTGTGTGTGTGTGTGTGTGTGTGTGTGTGTGTGTGTGTGTGTGGATGTGTGTGGATGTGTGTGTGCGAGGTTGTTGGAGACACGATTTCTCAAATTCTATAAGACTAAAGACCTTTTCGACTACGGATTCCTCAATCTAACATTAATGGGAAGAGTTAAATAGGTTTTAGTACCAATTGGAAAACCGGAAGTAGTAGTATCTTAAAAAAAGAATTCTAAATATTATTTTTTGGATTTTTTTTATTATTAGTATTAAAGAACGTAAAATTCTCTATTCGATACATTTTAAAGTTTTATTATATCTCCTATAGGTTTGGAGATATAGTAAATAATAATATGAAATAATCTGTTGTAATAAATTTCAGAGCCTAAACAACTCTATAGTAACCATCAGATGTTTGTAAATGACAAAAAAATGTCATTGTCAAAAACCAACAGTAGTTCATAAACCTGTTTGGCAGCTCAATTCTAAAACTTGAACTTAAGTCTATTTTAACTGAACACATGACAGTGGATAAGAACCGATTCAGAATTTGCCATAGTACGAATATGGTTTTATGTAGATTTTAGCTGAAAATAAATCATAGATATTTTTTTTTGGCAACATAACAGTAAAACGTCAAAATTAACTGATATTATTGAAGATTTTTTCTGAGATATTGGTAAGTTCACTATTTCTTGTGGTATAACAATAATAACAATTAAATATTTAAAATTATAGCTATATACATATCCCGTCAAGAAATTGGAAGATATTCGAACATTTAGAAGTATAGGAGAAAACTTCCCCAAAAAATAAATTTTAAATTATAAAAATAATCTAAACATAAAGAAAAGACATGAGAAATTTATAGGGCGCGAGCAGTCATGTGACTTTGTTAGACTTGACAAGCAAATAAGGGCCCGAGTTAGAATGACAGCTAGTAATTATGTACATATATGTCTAAATGTCAATTGTCCATCCAAAATTTCATGATATTCCAATTCCATGTGGTTTGTTTTCGTCGACAAGTAAATTCCATATTCCTGGTGACAAAATAACCATGTGAAAAATTACGACATTTGACATTTATGTAAGTAATTACTAACTGTCATTTTGACAAGGGCCTCCATATCTGCTTGTCTAGATCAAGTATGACTAACTACGTGAATTTAGAAAATCTTGAAATTTTTGATGAAAAATTCTGACATTTGACATCTATGTACATGATTACTAATTGTCATTTTGACAGAACTCCCATATCTGCTTGTCAAGGCCAACAAAGTCACATGACTGCTCGCGCCATATAATTATTAAGCAAAAACGGAAGTGGCGAGAGGTATTGTGCTGGCCA
Source organism: Harpalus rufipes (assembly GCA_951394225.1). NCBI lineage: Eukaryota > Metazoa > Arthropoda > Insecta > Coleoptera > Carabidae > Harpalus > Harpalus rufipes. The sequence continues at coordinate 14,661,333 of OX596284.1, read as the reverse complement.
CAACAGATTTTTATCTTTTTTTAATTGAAAAGATCTATTGTTCACTTGAACAGAAATTACAAAATAGTACCTATATTGTGTTATTAGGAGTAAAAGTGATACTTTGTGTGGCAAGCGGGGAAATTTGCACGACGAGCGAAGCGAGTCGGACAATAGCACGCGAGGCACACAAAGACACTTTTACTCCGAATGACATATTATATTTCTTCTTCAAACGTAGATATTTAAAGAAAAATTATTACTGACGTTACATTATACGTAAATTACGTTTCCGATTTCAATTGCCCTGTAGATATGGATACTATTTGTTCACTTTTTGTTATAAACATTGAAGTGAAAATTTTCACGTTTTGACGTTTAAATAAAAACTGTGCAATTTTATATCCTCTTTGTGTGCAATTATGTCGGAATTTGAAGATATGTCTAGGAAGCACTGCAAAACAATATAAACTTTTCTTATCACTTTAATTCTAAATATTCTTATGTTCATTACCGTCCCTGTAATTGTAATCTGTAAGTCTGCTATTCTTTAATATGTTATTTCCTTAAAAGAAACTCTGTTTATATTTCAATTCATAGGTTATTTATTTAAATTTGACAGCTATTGATGGTATTTAGTAACTTTATTCTTAGGTTACCTGTGTTATAGTGACATTTAGGGCGATATTACAGGTTTCGTTTATACAAGTTACTTCTTATTCATTGATTCTGTATAGTTTCTATGGATATTTATTTATTTTATTTTTACGCCAGCGGCATAGAAATTAGATACTTCTACTTCGGCGGCGTAGAAATTAAACTTCTACTTTGTAAATCAAGTCACAAAAGATGCTACTTTTATGACGTTTGAAGAAAAAAGTTATTTTTTGCTTCAATTCCATGGTTATTATACTATTTTTAAGTTGATTTTGTACATTATCATAGCTAATTTCTGCTCTTACAAAGAACAAGTTTGTACTAATGTTTTTGGGGATTTTTTAAATTGTAACTTAGTCTAATTACCAAATAAATATTTTTCATTTCAGTTGTCATTGCATGTCATTACTCTTGAAAAATGACTGCAGGCTCATAACATAATAAATATAAATTTTAATTCTAACTTAATTTGTAAATAACTGTTATCAAAATATCAAATGACAAAATGAATTATATTTCAAATGTTTATTGAAACTGTTGGTGTTATCAACCTTGATATTTTAATATTTCTTTCAATAATAATTTTGAACTAAAAGTAAATTAATGCGAAATAGAAAAAATAGTAAGAAAAACACGTATTACAATGTCCATTTGTAATACCTGTATTTTACATAACTCGCCCACGCCTCGATTACGCAAACTGTACTCGTATTACAATAAGGATCGTTGTAATACTTGTCCTTAAATATGTGAATTTACTGGAATCAAATGATTTTTATCGCATATAATAGAATTACGAGTACATATTTTTTAGAATGAATTCGAGTCAATCTATCGTACTTATAATATTAGTTGTTTTACATGAACATAGTACACTAATAATGTGTGTAATTAAATTATTTATGTTTCCTTGTATAAATTACTTTTAGAGATAATAATTATTACAAACAATTAACAAATATAATTTTTCCTCAATAAATCTGAAAAACATGACATTTCAAGTAATATCTGCGTAAAATTGCAAAACCCAGACGTGCGAAATAATTTATGGTGATTCAAAGTAGTAAATCATTTTGCTATTAATTAAAATTAACGTAAAATTTTCTTATAAACACTTGGTGTGCTCAATTTTCTAGTTACAAGCCCGAGCAAATGAACTTTCATGTAAGATACTTAAAGATCGCCTGCTGAGATAATCAGCAGCATTTTCACGATGCTTATTTATTTCCGATGCGCATGCTACTTATTTCTAGCAATTATTTTTAATCACATATCCCATCATTCTATTCATTATGATTCTTGCTACAACATTTATTCAATTTGTAACTAGAAAGTGCGCTAACAGATGTTATTAAAGCTAATTTCATGAGAACTAAAGATTTATGTTTTCTTTTGAAAGAAATTATAACTCGAAATATTTGATGATGACGTTTCTTAATTAGTAAAGACAACCACACTCCATATATTGTAAATTTGACTTAGATACTGCAATACATGAGTGTCCGGAACGTTTGCAAAAGCGTGTGAAAGAAGAAGGCGGTCATTTTGAATAATTTTATATTTTTAAGATTATTAGTATGTAACAATAAAATAACATTATTTTTTTATCAGATTTCTTTTTTTGTGTAGAATAAGCCTCCCTTGTATTAGGGACAGTATTTATCGACCAGGTCCAAAAAAAAAATAACAGTAAGGAAGCATGAAAGTTTTTTTCTTGATTATTTCAAATTCAAGAAAATGGATTAAGTCTGTTTCATTTCAGTAGGGCCGTCTATTTTATATAAATTATTTGGCTATCCAGATTTTCAAAATACAAATTTTATTTTCTTGTAAAAATATTCGTACAATTTTGGTATGTAGAATGTTTTTCATTAGTACAACATGAATATTCTACTCTAAAAAAAATCTGCATGTGGACAATTCAATAAAGCGACTTGACGAGATTTAAATCAAAGTTATTTACATACGCCAATATTGAACCGTTCGTTCACAACAAAACACAGACAAGCTTAGGAACCTCGCAGAAAATTGAGGGCGAGACAGTTCTCAGACGTTCCGAAGTTTGTCCCAGTTGAATGAAAACTCGTTGAAAAATCTCAAACATTCTGCAGGACTGCAGGTATATCAGAATGTTTTGATTTATATTCAAGTATGTTGGAGGTTTCTATAATGTGACGAGGACTTTATTATAAGATTGGTATTCAATTTCCAAGAATCAATCAATGAATCATTAACACTCTTTTCAATTCATTGTCGAATTCCCGGGTCTTCCTAATTTCCTCAATGTTTCAATCTTTTATTCTCCCAAGCGTACTTTGTTCGGAACAATGTGCAATGCTCACGGTGCATTATCGTTACACATATTGAAAACAAACAGAAGTTGGTTGGTGCAGTCACGGTGCATTTAGCAGTTGCACTGTTGCAGTTGCAGTCAGGCTGTGGAAACTCAAATGGAAGAAGCTGTACCTCCGTTTTTAGTTTTTCTTTCTACATAGAGATGTCGCACTAAGTTACGACTTGGAACCGACACTTGTCGATGCCGCACGAATACTTACGAATACTTAGACAACAACTTAGGCAAATGGTGAAGTACGAATCAGTCCTGTGAATCAGTCCATTTCGTCCATTTTCTGTTTGACTTTCGTTCAACGTTTACGTTTGTTCCGTTTGTTCTCCAGATAATAAAAACTGTATTTTTCAATACAAACAGCATGCCTTTAGTGAAGTGTTGTATTATGGGTTGTCAGGCTACCGGTAAGTAATTTTAATTATTTGTTGTAAATACAGTGAATATTTATTGTTCTTATTATAAATTAATATGTTATTGTCAACCATTTCTTTTCTTTGTACAGGTGTACACCAGCATCGCTTTCCTAACCCGGAGAAGGAGTTGGAGCGTTTCACCAGGTGGGTAGATATCTTGGACATGGAGGAGTTACGTTCGATGGATATGTACAAAGTGTACACCAACAGACGTGTATGTTCCGCCCATTTCGATTCCAAGTACAAGAGTCCTGGAAATCCAAGACTGCACTGCAATGCTTTGCCTACTCTCCAATCATCAGGTATATTAAAGTTTTTATATATTAGAAATTTCAAGTAAATTTATTTTCAGTACTATAAACAAAGAATTTTGATTTATTTATTTCATACAACAAACACAAAAATAAATCATGTCCTTTACATATAGGTAATTGATAATTGTATTTTCTTTTTGTTGCAGAAAGCCCGAGTTCCTCCCAGGCTAGTCCAGTAAATGCTTCATTTTCGCAGCAGATGGAAGGAGGTAATACATTATTTTTTAATACAAATTGTTGTATTTTTTACTCATATTGTTTTATTGCAGTACCGCAGCCAGTATCATCTTCTGTTGCTGATACACCATTATCATCTTCTGTTGCTGATACACCATTATCATCTTTTGATGCTAATAGACGAGTTTCCTCGCCGATCACAAGCAATGGTAAATATATGCATTTGAAATACGCAATTAATTCCACACATTCGTAACTGTATTTGGAAACTTTTTCTCCTGGATCACATAAATTCTGCACCGGGCGACCATGCAAAATACACTAAATTAACTTACATTCATGTTTTGCCAACGATTCTAATTCCTATGTTTTATTTTACAGAATGTCGCGCAGGTTTCCTGAGAAGCGTTTCTGTCAGGAGACAAGAAGAGTTAACGCCGAAGGCAAAAACATTGTACAGGGCTGCTGTACATTGGAAAAAACTTGCCGTTCGCTCCAAAATGACAAGAAGACGTTGGTAATTTAAGGCTATGCCCTAAATTGACGGAGCGTCATGTTCATTTACCCAATTCAGGGCATAAAATGAAAGTGAAATATTGCACCCAGGTCCTCAGCCAGCGAGTAGCAGCTTCAATGAACCAAGTGGCGAAAACCAAAGGTATGTTATGTATTTATTTGTTTATTTATTTATTGCATGCGCCTTCATACTTCATACAACATTTTTTATTTGTCAAATTTTATTTTGGGTCAATCGATGTTAATAGTATGTTTCTCTTTTGCAGGAATCAGCGAAAATGCCACCGAAACAGCTCGATTGATTGCCTTTTTAGACAACTTGTTCGATTCTTTGAACAACTTCAAGAGAACAGGAACTGACGGAAAACCGATGACAGCTGCTTTAGCAGCTGACTCAGAGCACTGGGAATTTTGGATTCGGGCTGTACAAATACTTGAATCCATGGAATTTAGCACCGGCGATGGCAAAAAATTCAGTCCTCCTCCCTCTGTGAAGAATTTTATTCGGACAATAAAGGGGGTTGAAGATTTATTCCATTTATTGGAGAAAAAAATTAAATTTCTTTTCCTGCGAAACTTGAATCAAGATCCACTAGAAAATTATTTTGGGATGATAAGGAGCCACGGTGTTCGCAATACGAATCCAAATTGCAGCACATTTATTGCTGCATATAAAACCTTAACAGTTAATAATTTAACGGCGAAACATTCTTTGGGTGCAAATTGCGAAGAAGACGTCAATGCAACATTGTTGCAATCTTTTCAAAATTTATTAAGTGAACGACCAGAGGAAAGCAATGTAGAAACATATACTTACCCTCGTCAAATAGATATGACCGAATCCAACGTTGGAATATTAAAATCCAATTATTGCACAGGGTTTATATTAAAAAGCCTTAAAAAGGTGACAAAAACATGCGCGGAATGCAAGTCCGATTTGCTTGCAGTGAAAGTGGGACTGCAGCATGAGTTTATCGAAAGAGTAGAATACGATGAAATAAGAAGGCTGCAGTATCCATCATTCTCCTCCGTAACCGCATTTTGCAAAATAAAGAATATGACAATTTATTTCTTAAAAGCAAATTGCCACAAGAAGAAAATATTATATAATTTAAGGAAATATATAAAAGAAGAAGTAAATTTTGACTTCATAAGTTGTGAAACTCATAAAGAAATTGTAGTAAATACGATAATACAGAAATGTACTTTGTTAATAACACATCACTACGTGAAAGAAATTCATAATATATTAGTTGGAAAGAAAAAGATTGGGGAAAGTGAGGATGTATTAGCAAATAAGGCTAAAATTCAACATGATAAATTGTGTAAATATAAAAATATATTAAATAAATAAATAGTAATAGTTTTAATTTTTTTAGTGTTATATTATAAACGTTGATAAGAATTATTTGTGATCCCATATATATATATATATTTATTTTAATCGTAGAAATAGATTATTTAGGCCTTAAGGATCAAGGATTAATTTTATAATTTATCCTTGATCCTTAAGGCCTAAATAGTCTATTTCTACGATTAAAATTTTATTTTTAAATTTCCTTTTATTTTTAATTATGTACTCTATATTACCAGCACCAAATTAAAATTGCTTTTGGTACTTCTTTCTATCAAGAGAGGGCGTACTAATACTATTCAAGCCCTTAACATTGCAGTTCACCATCTATAGGTAGGTATTATATTATCTGTGGTTGCAGTTCTCGTAGTCGACTGCTGCTGTTTCACGCGTTTGCAGCCACGTTGTAATTTGTTCCAGACCGACTCAATAGACGACTGGAACGGATAGAGTGGAGTGTAGGCGTTCACATAAACAAAACATCATTGTTTGAAACGGAGTTTTCAAACAAGAATTATTTTACATTATGGTTTATTATTAGTGGTGATTCCATAAATCTAAGGTTTAATAACTAATGTTGGAGTAACGATGACCGACTGGAAGTTGGTTGAGGGAAGAATAATTGAATTGGAACACAGTCTAAAGATGTTTATTTTGATTTCAAACCGACGTTTCGATCATACAATAATCATTTTCAGGGTAACTACGATATAATAAAATAAAGAAGAAACATTGTACAAACAAAAAACCACCAATAAATTATAATACGTCGGTTTGAAATCAAAATAAACAACTTTAGACTGCGTCCCGACTAAAATATTCTTCCCTTAATAACTAATCTTAATTGAAGAACTTTTGGCAAAAACTTCCATAGTCCAATTATTGTAAATATCAGTTACATACAGCGACAATTATTTTCAAGGATATCAAACAGTTTGATGGAACAGAATTATGTTGTTGATTTGTAAGATGTGTAAAAACTGAATGGGTAGTACGAATGTATTTTGTGTTCATGATATGTAACAATCTGTCACATCTTATTATCCTGAAGAAGGTGCAAGTGTGTATTGTAAGAATAAATACTGCTTGACTGCGATTTCGAGTAATTGTTTGTTTCTATAAAAACGCTCTATAAAAATGACTAATTATTGTGTAATTGCTCGTCGATGTTTATTTTTCTATTACAAAAATCTTTAACAGTAAGGAAACTAGAATGTTTTTTCTTTGATTATCTCAAATAAAAAAAAATGGATTAAGGTTGTTTTTCCTATCAGTTCCTATAAATTTTAAGTACTACAAAAATAATATACCTTAGCTAAGATATAGGCATGAGATAAAAACATCTTTCAATGTTAAATTTCAATTCTATCATGACAGAGTGTTTTCAATTCCATGTACTCGTCGTAGGCCGTCAAACAAAATAATCTACTGCGATGGTAGGTTGATTAGTGTGTTGTGCCCATGTGTGTGTATGTGTGTAAATGAGCGATGTGTACGTGTTAACTAGTCATTTTCAAAGTGACTGCGCAACAACTGTGTCTGTTAACACGGTTCTCGTGTACAAGAAGCTGTTTATCCAGATTATGTGATACGTTCCCGCCACTCAACTGACACTAGATATGTGAAGATCCAATTCGTATCACAATCGTGAAGTAGCGATGATAGAATACGTATAGAATAGATTTCTCCTTTTTCACGAACCTCAGCTTATATATAACATATGTAACATAAGTTTTCGGAAAATTTTTGAATGGACGATACTGTAGTTTAAGAAAAGTATATTGAATCTGCTTTTTACTACAACAATTAAAATAGCTTAAGCTTCAACATTCATATTTAATAAAGAGTTAGTAGATCCGTTTACTTATACATATACGACGAAGTTTAGTTCTGCGTTGCCCCACGAGTCTTTGGCGGGTCTTAAAATTTATTTTGCGACTTTTGAAAAATCCTGCGCCTTAATTGTTTTCATTTTGGGGCTCCTACACATTATTATACACCTTTCTTGTAAGTATCGTCTAAAAGTTACAACAGGTATGTTAGGAGGATTGTTTTCGCGGTGTTAAACGGTATATTTTTGCCTCCAAGCACTGCGTTGTTGTTCGAGCATAGTTGCGAAAGCTGGGTCACACCAAAACTCAATATCTTCGTTTAAATGATGTAAATTCATGAAATCAAGTAACTTAGATAAGCAATTTTGTGTACAAACCACTAACACATCCAATGTACTGTCTAGAGACGCCTGCTTCTGAAATTGTTGCACACAACATTATTTTATCCGAAAACTTTGCATTCACTTTAAATTCTACATTGAAACTTTCTGGGCGTTATTTACAAGAAAGATATATAATCTGTAGGAGCCCCAAAATGAAAACATTTAAAGAGGATTTTTCAAAAGCTAAACAAAATAAATTTTAAAACTCACCAAAGACTCATGGGGCAAGTCAGAAATAAACTTCGTCGTCTAGGGTATTATTATTATTATTAAATATCTATTTAGAAAATTAATATTAACTAAGTAAAATATTTATTTTGACAATCATTATTCTGACACTGACGTAAGAAAACGTTACGATTTTGTTTGTAGCTTGTATTTAATTCCAAGGCTAATACTATTAAATTGCAATTCCGTGAATTTTCAAATTTTTACTTCTGCAGTTATGAAGTAGCCAAAATGAATTTTTGATTTGGATGTAGAAATTTTTGCTTTACAACATCCATTTGAAACTTTTTGTCTAAAATAATTAGGGGAACAATGCGCACGGAAAAACTGATTTCCTATGTTAAACGCCTATGTTACACTTTCCGTGATATACCCTGTATGTGTATCGTAATATTTTATCTACGATGGAATCTAAAAACCTAATTATCAGAAATACTATTATTTATAAATTAGGATCAGAATATTAAATGAGAAAAGAAACTACACCCCTGACCCTATCCCTCTGCTCCCTGGGAGCGCAAACAGTTGACTATTTAGTTGTTGATGCTAACACCAAATCGGAAGAAGCAATTGAAACTCAATTAATAACTTCTGAAAAATTATCAGTATTTTAAGAAATTTGATTGGAAGATTTGGATTACCTAAATTACTAGTTAATGATAATGGCCGACAACTTGTCTTAGCTGACTTTAGTTCATTTTTAAAATTAAATGGTATTAAGCAATTCTGTGAATACTATTAAACATGCAATCTTGAATTCTCTTTAAAATAATAATGAAAATGTAACTGTAATATTAAAAAGATTCCTGTTAACATATAGAAACACAGTTCTTTGTACAACGGGTTAAAGTCCAGCAATGTTAATGTTGGGGCGTAATCAGAACTAGACTAGATTTAATAAAATCTGACAATGATGAGAATGAGAATCAAGAGTTAGAGAAGAAGGTTAATAAAGCTAAACAAAGCAATTAAATAACAAATTATAAAGGGGCTAGTGATGTAAGATTTAATGTAGGAAATAATGTTTGTAAGGGACTTTCGATTTAAAAAACCAGAGTCTCTAAATAAAATTTGGAAGACATGTAAATCAAATTAGAAAAAATATAAGCTTAAATATGTCAATTCTTCAAGAATTTTCTAAACAGGATATTCCACCAAATAATAGTAATCAAATATCAGATAGTAATTATGTAGTTAAGGTTAGTTCTAGAATTAAAAGACCTCCCCTGACAAACTATTTATTATTAATTAAGAGGGGAGTGATGTAGTGTATTTAATGTATTTTATTTGATATTAAATATTTACCAATACGCCACTATACTGATATCGATATGGCTCTGAAATTACGTAAATAACTTGTCCACACCATATTTCGGCATTTGGGATTTACAATTGAATACAAAAATCAATGTAAATTTATGTGTGTTCAATAAAGGGATTAGCGTGCAGTATACAGAATGACTCATCGGTCCATTTTTTTTAATAACTCGATTATTTTAAATACCTATTAATGAAAATAAATTCAAACGAAGTTTATTTTACATTAAAATGTCTATAAATTTGCAGTATAAGTTTTTCTAGAGTGTTCTATTTTTACGCAATGCTATGTAACTTTATATTTTCAATTGGAACACCTATATATTTATTCAAATTTGAAAAGTACATGTTATTTGCTATCCAATAATATAAAAACAATCATATTATATTATTAAAAAATACTATGGCGAATGATTTAAATATTATATTTTTATTAAATACAGTAGGCTTTGCATTACATTATGTTAACATTACACCTCCTAAATTTAAAGGAAATTAATTATTTAAATAATTCATCTATTTCTATCCAATATTACATTACATTGTAAAGATTTCTTATATTTAATACAAATGTAATATTTAAATCATTCGCTATTGTATTTTTTATTAATATAACATAGGATTGTTTTTATACTATAGGAAAGCAAATTTCAGATGTGTAGACATGTTAATATAAAATAAACTTCGTTTAATTTTTTTCCATAATATTTAAAATAATCGAGTTATTAAAACATAACAAAACAGATTAATCACCCTCTATATTTATTTTTAACCCTTAAACAGGAGAATAACAAAATAATATTCACTCTGGTTTGCAAATTTAGTGTGTTTAACGTTTCAATCATTTGTTGCTCGGCAAACCGTGACTAACGACATTTTGTTATTAAACAACCGTTTTACAAACTTAAAACAGACAACTAAACTCAGTTTTACTCAGTATGGTAGATAAACAATATTACCTACTAGTATATTCCTATCCATACAACCTACAGTTCTTCAAAAATTTTCATTAAAATATGTATTCAAGGATAACTATAAATCTCGAATACAATGCCAGTGTAGTCACTAGAAATAAAGTACGATTGACAACAATTCCATGACTAACCAGCATGATAAATAAAAATAAGAATTTACTTCATGAACGAAAACATTATGTTATAAACTACTCAGATGTAATTCTCAAGAGTATAAAGCACGAACTTTATTATCATTTTGCGTCAATTAGTAAACAATTGTTGGAATTTTATTCTTTTTCGTTTGAAGCACCAAAATTATGCTTGTATTAATATTCATGGCAGTCACTTTCGCATCTAGTTGTGCTGCAATTTACATTCAAAACAGAATATTTAATTAACAAGTGAGCCGGCGAGTGCGATGCAAGCAATTTTGAGCGTGGTTTAAATTGTTTAGCTTTGAGGTCGACTGTTTGAAACTAATAATGTTCATTAACAACATATGAGCTGTGTTCGCAGAAAGGTGGCTTTGATTATAAGTTTATGTAGGTATTAGACGATTTGTTCTTGTTTTGTATACTCACAGCAATTGTGATTTTCAGCAATTTATAAAAGATTTAACTGTCAGTTTAACAGTTTAATCAAAGATGAAAATACCGGATCTAATAGGGGAAAGTCACCAAGTGAAATTTAAATGTTTTGATACGAGTAATGTACGAGGGCTGTCTTTTAAGTTTTACATACTAGGACATAGTAGGCGGTGCTAATCAAATGTCACTACTAAAACTTAACCTCCATCTTTAGTTAACCTAAATCCAGTGTCAGTGCGATACGTATAGTGTTGGTTTCTGTTTTCGGCAATGAAGCACCACATCAGTCGACATTTTCTCGTTGGTATGGAGAATTCAAACGTGGACGGATGAGTCTTAGCGACGATCCAAGGGTAGGTGCACCAAAAACGGCAGTCACCCAGGAAAACGTCGATGCTGTGCGCAAGCTCATCAAGGAAGATCGACATGTGACATATCGCGAGATTGAGGCATCATTGGGAAGACCACAATTAAAAAAAAAAAATGCATGAAGAATTGGCGGTAAAAAAAATAGTGCCCCGTTGGATACCACATCTGTTGGACCGAAGAACAGAAGAAGGGTTTCAAAAAACTCTAGACCGCTTCAACACAGGAAACTCTAAAAACGTGTACAGCATCGTCAGTGATGATAAATCGTGGATTTACTCATATGAACCCGAAAATAAACGCCAGTAGTCTGTTTGGGTGTTTCAAGGTGAAGAAAAACGAACAAAAGCCATCCGTTCTCGAAGTGTGTCCAAAAAGATGGTCATGTAGCAACAATTCCTCTGCAAGATCAAAGAACTGTTACTGCCCATTGATATACAACCATTTGTTTGCTGGAAGGGAAGTCATCGCTGAGCTTCGAAAAACCAACCCCAAACGACGAATCATCCTCCACCTAGACAATGCAAGTTCGCACACAGCTCGCAAGACAATTGAATTTTTAACGCAACAAAACGTCGAATTGTTAGACCATCCTCCGTACAATCCCGATCTAAGTCCCAACGATTTCTTTACCTTTCAGAAAATCAAGAACGGACTGCGTGGTCAAAGGTTTCAGTCGCCAGTAGAAGCAGTCGTCGCCTTCAAAAACGTCATTGTGACTCCTTCATCCCAATTAAAGCCACGGCTAACAGAGTTGTTATCGCCTTGAAATGTTAGAGATTAAACGTTGATGGGATCCAACACGGAGTGTAGCGGAGTGATTGGTTTCCGGTGGGTTCCCAGTGTAGTGGTTTTTTTAATGACTAAATCATACTTACTCGTAAACGGGGGCATATATTAAATGGTAAAGTATACTTTTAGTTACAAGAATAAAGTTTTTAATGTTTAATTAGGTTTACTGACAGGAATGCATTAACTTAACAGATGTTCATATTGAAATAGTTTAGAGATCACAATATTTTGAACTTACCTCTTGTAGTAAAACTGCGACGTAAATACACAGTGCGCAAGCGCTTATTTTACAGCGAGACTCTTGCGAGAGATTACAGTTCCAAAAACAAGACGAGATCGATATTTTATATTTCTCGTCTCGTCTCGCCTCGCATGCATCACTACATGCATATTCGAGGGCCGCATACGTCGTACTTCCGGTATATTTAATTAGTTATTTTCGCAATAAATATACTTTATAGAAAAAAAATACGTATCTCATATTTTTTCATGTAGATTAATACATAAAATTTTCAAAAAATATAATACTCCTCTATTCTAATAATGTCTATTATAAAGATGGCTTGGGAGATGTGTTTATGTTGTTATTAATCGATACGTTTTTGTTTTGTGCTCATAGCAGCTGTGATTTTCAGAGGCAGCAATGGTAGGAGTTTTAATTAAGTCTATTTAGACAAAACGCTCCATGTTGGAGCTAAATTGGTTATCTGCGCGAGACGCGAAAGGCTTGATTGCTTTCAGGATATGTGAGTTCTGTTGTGACGCGAACGCGCTAAGTATCGTAGAAAGTTTCACTGTGTTTCACATTTTACACCGTAATATATTGCTTTTCAATACGAGGAAATACAGCCTGACTTACCGACTTGACGACTTATCTAATATCGCCGAGATGTAGATGAACAAAGGACTTACCTAGAACAGAACAAAAAGAGTCAATAAAACTTTCTATAACAATATAAACAATTATTGTATTTAACAACAAGCTTTAACAATGATTTATATCCCTTTCTCTTAAACAACACATAAATAACATTTAAGATTTTCACTTATTTATGGTGATTTTATATTACATAGTTTAAAGAATAAAATAATTGAATTAAGACAAACCACATTTTCTTAAGCAGGGGTGCTTAATTTTTATTGAAGTTACTTGATAGTGGAAGGCTAGACTTGCCTTGACAAAACTAAAATTTAGCTTAATTTGAAATTTCAAGCTATTGTGCCTAGGCGTGAAACAAATGAACAAAATTTGCGTAGGGTAGGGCTAAATTTTTCTAAACCCGCAAAAATTGTTAAGCAAAAGCTGCCTGTAGATCGCAGACAGGAGTGAGCTTGATGCTGGCATCACGCTAAAGCGCACGTCGTTGTCAAAATGCCCTCGCGAATTTCTCACATACATGTAAGTAGTTATTTATCGTATTTATAATAATTTGTTTATTCAACCTAGTTAATTTTAATATATTCTTATAAAATTAACTAATTGAACAAACCATAACCACTAGTGAAGTGCAAGTGATAAAGATCCAGTCGCATCGTCCAGTAAATCCGGGATCATTGACTAGCATGGGATAAATAAAATTATCCTTCTTTCACTAGCTGCCATTTCGGTCTAACTTGTGTGAACAATAATCTTATGCCTCGATTAAAGATGAAAACAATTATGCACATAACTTTAAATATTTACACTTTAAGTCTTTAGAATTTAAGAGTTAAATTTTGAAAACAATTATGGTCATGGCAAATATTTAGTTACTAAATATTTCTATAAATTTTACAGTGACAGAAACCTCGCTATAAAAGTTAATGTGACATATTATTATTCTTTGTCATCAGAAACCTAAGCAAAATATGAACAATATTCCAATTTTTGTGGTTTTATTATTAAATAAAGATGTTGGAAGATAAAAAATACATATTTTTATAATTGTGCAATTTAGATTAATCATTTTTCTTATGTAATAATGAAACGAGAAATGAACGAAGAATATATTAAGGGATACTATGAATGAATCCTTTTGAATTTCCCGAAAATAAATTTATGAAAGACTTTCATTTAAACAAAGTTGGGTTTATTATTCCCGTTCTAAACACATTGGGTAGTAGCATGAATGGTGATTAGGAGATGATTAGCAGTGTTTTAACTCTTGTCAATCCGTCAATCGTATATGGTTTATTTTAGAAAAAAAAAACTTCAAATAATATTTATAGAAAAATTAATTGTACGCAACTTTTATTTGAAGTATTTTTCTCTAAAAAACATCATAACGATTGACAGAGTTAAAACACTGCTAGTCATCTCCTAATCACCATTCAAGCTACCATCCAATATCACTTTCCATAGCTCGTATGTCATATTCTTCAGTAGATGTGTTGGCGTGCCTTATGCGTTTTTTATTATTCCCGCTAAAACATTCAAAATAATTGAAACTTATCTTATATTATCTACATATAGACATATTAAGTATATTAATGTGATAACGTGATATATTTTACTTACCATGAACTAAAATTTTCATATTTTGTATATGATTAAAGTTCTAATATATTTTTATTTTCTAACTTATATGCCACATAACAGCAACGTAACATTAATGAAGTTAACTGCTCTATAAAATGACATTTCAAATTTAAGAAATTAAATTTATGTGGCCATAATCAGAATTCATTAAATTATTTAAGAAACTCTATAAGACAACTCTTTAAGCTTTAATTCTATAATTTTTAAAGAGAAGACCACAATCGGGGCATTAATTATCGATTTGTTTTTAATGAAAAAGTTGCCTATTTACGATGAGTTAAAGTGACATTTTATTTTATTCGAAGGTTTGGACCACTCCGCTTTGAGTCGAGTTCCAAAATTCCTTCTCACAATATAAAATGTCATTTTAACACATTTCACAAATTGGTAACTTTTTCATTAAAAACAAATCGATAATTAAGATTATTGTTCACAGTCCCGTCCGTCCTACTAAGATAGTCTGTAGGATCTCTTTTCTGTTACGGTAGAATACTCGTCTGATACATTGGCAGCAAACGCCACGGAGTAAGTTTTCGGCATGATCTTATAAGTTTTTTCCTTAACTGTAGAAATTATAACAATTTTTTCCCCTTTTAATACATTTTAATAAATTTTGTTTCTTTAATTATCTATTATTTATATTTGTTGGTTGTTATAGATATGTATTTACTTTAAATCAATAATTTTTAAAGAAGTTTTATCTATACTTATCATTATAGTGTTGCTCTAAAAATAAGATATGAAAAGATATAGTATCATTTTATAAGTATTGGAAAAATAAAATTGTAGGACCCAATTAAAAGGTTTGTCTTTTCAATATCTGGAAACATCGTAAACTTTGCGATTAACATGCTCTGTAATAATATTTCCGTCCGTTTGGTTTTATTTGCATGTAAATCTCGTTTGCGAGAACAGTGTTTGAATAAGAAATAATAAGTATTGTGTGTCCAGACCAGACCGGCGTAGAGTAGTTCATACAAATATCAACATAAATCTCATATGAGTTCCTTGCTACCAGGCAAATTGCTTCTGTCTAACTTAAGCGTAATTTATGACGGATCTACCGAGCTACTGTATGCTTTACAAATAAATTATCCCGGCCACTAACTTTATTCCACATAATCGATAATGAAATATTTATTTCTTAACTTGTTACGGGAAGATTATTATTTTTGGAATAAATCACATTTATCTTCATAAGCGCCGAGGGTATTATTATTATTATAGGCTTCTCATCATGGATTCATACAGACTGTCTCAAAAGTCACACTATGGTTTTTAGAAAATATGATTAATTGATTATAAAGTCAAGGAAGAGTAATTGTTGTCAAAAACTAGATGGTTGAACACCTGCACATTTTTACCTCTCACTAAGAGAGGTATTGGATTCATGCTAAAAATCTCATATCCAGATTTTAGTGAATAAGCACGTGTTAAGGTCCTAGAATCCGATTTTAACATTTTTACGATGATGTGTGTGTGTGTGTGTGTGTGTGTGTGTGTGAGGTTGTTGGACGTACGATTTCTCAAATTCTATAAGACTAAAACCTGAGTAACTACAGATTCCTCAATCTAACAGTAATGAGAAGAGTTGAATAGGTTCTGGTAACAATTGGACAACCGGAAGTGGGAGTCTCTAAAAAAAATTCAAAATATTATCTGTTGAAAATTTGTTATTACAAATAATAAAGATAATTAAATTCTTAATCTGAAACATTTACAAAAATTATTATATCTCGTATAGGTTTGGAGATTTAGGATATAATAATATAGAATAATATGTTGTAATAAATCTCGTTGCCCAAAAAAAGAGTTGAGATATTTAAATGTTTTTAATTGACAGATAAATACAAAATGTCAGTGTCAAAAATTAGCATTTTTGATAACATTACTGGAAGATTTTTCTGGGAGGTACGAGTATATTTAATATATAATATTGTATTATTAATTAAATATGTACAGTAGAACGCCGGTTATCCGAACGCCAATTAACCGAATCGCCAATTATCCGAATCGGTCCTAAGCGTAATATAAAAAATTAAAACCAAGTATGTATGTATGGAATTTTTGTTTTGTTGTAACAAGATGGAACTCGCTGGAATCCAGATATATTTCAACTGTTATGGTTACCTCTATCCTCTATTATTGTTGTGAATTTTTATACATACTTTGTATTTTTGTTAAGGCCTGATGGGGTTGCAACTTACTCTGATCGAGATGTTCAAGTGAGCGTTATTGTAGAACTGTGTTTGTTAAACTTAATAAAGTTTATTCTATGTGTGACAGTTCGCTTTTCTTTATTACCAGCCTATGTCCGATTATCCGAATTTTCGATTATCCGAATCGATCCCGGTCCCAATTAATTCGGATAATCGGCGTTCTACTGTATTTAAATGATAGGTATGTTATTATTACATATATCCTTAAGGAATACCGCTAATTTGAAGAATTTTGAACATATTAGAATAGTAGGACAAAATTTCTCATAGAACGAAAGAAGGGATACAATTTCAATTATTTCTGTGTACAAGAAATATTAAATTCGTCATGTGACTTTGTTGGCCTTGGCAAGCAGATATGAGGATCCGTGTCAGCATAATGGCTACTAGTTATTTATACAGATGTCACAATTGTCATATGTTATAATTTTTCATTCAAAATTTCAAAATATTATGATGTTTATTTGTCATCCATATTATGGAATATACTTGTCGAGGAAAATAATCCACATGGATTTGGAAAATATTAATGTTTTGAATGAAAACTTATGATACTTGACACCTATGTACATTACTAGCTGTCATTCTGACACGGGCCCCCATATCTACTTGCCAAGGCCAACAAAGCCACATAACTGCTCGCGCCCTTTGCATCATAAAATGAAAATGGCGAGAGGTATTGTGTTGGCCATAACAGATTTTTTAGATTAACAATTTAATTTTCCTGTTGTCGGTTTAAAGTTTTAACATACTTTCAGTAAGTCTTACAATATTAACTGTTCCACCGTACGAAATCTTACTCTAAGTAGACCACCTTGGTGGAAACCCGCAATAAATCAACGATTTGAAAATTTCAATTAATCGTGCCGGTGTTCATTCCCATCCTTGTTTCTTTGCGCACCTTTCTCCACGGTTATCACAGCATTTAGTCTGCTGGCTGAGTGTTTAAATGTCGAATGTGAAATCCAGATATCGGTCAGAGATAGTTGCTCGCACCTCCACTCGACATTAACAGTCACGCACTCGCCCAGCACAACACAGAAACATTTAAAATTCTCACTGAGATTTAGTTTGATATAAAGAAATCCATTTGGTGGATTTTGATGGGGTACAATGGAGCCGAGTAATGGCGATTTTAGTGAAGCAAGTTGACGAAAAAACGGCCGTTCGTCTACTATCTATAAAAGAGAGATATATTGCCAGATACCGTTTTACCGTAAGGTGTATAGTGCACAAATATTTTAAATCGTGTACGAATTTTGCCCAATGCTTCTTATTCCTTACCATCTTCCTAGACTAGCGTCTTGAACTGTCGTGTTTTTATTTTTCAAGATCTTCAGTATTACTTTAACATCTGGCCCTACCAAGCTAGCTGTCTTTCCTCGATGACGTCCAATACAGACTTATATAGAAGTTGTTATCTAATCATTTCATTTCTGATTCTATCTCGCAGTGTTACTCGTAGTACACTACTTAAATGTACAGTAGAATGTTAAAATCAGGAACCTAAACAGAAATCTATTTTTAGTTCAGGTTCAGGAAATAAATTTCGGTTCAGATTCAGTTTCGGTTCAAGAAAATGAAAATTATAACGGTTCATCGGTTTTGGGTTCGAGTTTACAAGCACAAAAAGATGGTGATATTTATTAATTTTAATATCATATTAAACTTAATATGAATTTACTATTTTTGATTATATTTTACAGAACTGAACCGATTCTGAATTCAACATTGTTTTAATTAGGTTCAGGTTTATTGACCATGACAAGTAAAGTTTCGGTTCAGGTTCAGGTTCATGAAAAATTCGGGTTAATTCTGGTGTTTGTTTCAGGTTTATATTCAGTTTCAGGTCCCGGGTTAAAATAGATCTATATATTGAATTGTATGTATACTATTATCTTCGTGTTGTTGTTAATCTCCTTTTTTTACTATATAAAGATGTTCTTTATTGCATTGAAAACTTTCACTGTTTTCTGAATTCTGAGGTTTATGTAAGCCTCTTGTGATCCATTATTTTCAATTTAAAGTATAAATTTATAAGTAAACACGATAAAAATATAAAAACAAATGCAAAATGCAAGTAATAAAAAAATATTGTTCTAATATATGTTGTTAGGTTATAAGTGTTTAATATGTTAGTTACTTATAAAATATTGCAATAAGTTTCAATCGACTGTTAATGATGATTTGGAGAGGTGAAAAGAATGGAGATTCAGTCCTTTATTAATATTATTGAAAACATTACTGACGTTTCGGTCTCAATGGGGTCATTTCACATTTTCAAATATGTAGGTGTATGTTTTACACATTACAAGTCTTTACAAACAGAGATATGATTTTTTTAAAGTTGTCTTAAATATCAAATATTTGGACGCTGACGTCACGGCTTTACGTCACGGCCTGTCGGATGCGGCAGCAGCCCTCTACCGCTTGTGTTCGGAACTATGATTGTTTGGGTTATCAATTCTCAGTTTGATTTTGTGACAGCAACATATTGTTAACGAAAAACATATTTCATACAACTTTTGGTATTTATTTTAATAAATGTGTTATTTACATACCTTTATTCTTAAGTTAAATTTATGAATGAAAAGTCGCATATTTCATGATTTTATAAAAAAAAATCTGATGTGGCCAGCACAATACCTGCTTCCGTCAATCCTGTGTATTTTGTACAAATTCCATACATAAATTTTCTTGCAAAAGATTATAAATTTTTGGTATTATGTGATTCCCTTTCTCGGCAACTGAATTCCATACTCCTGATAACAAACAAACCACATGAAATAAGAAAATTATGAAATTTTGATTAAAAATTATAACACTTGTCAGTTATGGACATAATTAATTGCTGTCATTTTGACATGGGTCAAAGTCATGTTACTGCACGCGCCCCATACATAAATTTTCTTGCAAAAGATCCTATATTTCCAGTAAAGTTATTTCATTAACAAACTATGCAAATTGCACTTGACACTGACATCTTCTTCTTTAGTTTTTCCCATTCGTTAGGGGGTCGCTATTTTCTATTTTCTTCTTCCACTCATTTTTGTTTTGCGTGTCGTCCTCATTCAGTTCCTTTTCTCTCAAGTCTTCTACAATACAGTCTTTTCATCTTATATTTGGTCTTCCTATATTTCTTCCACCTTCTATTAATATATTCATCTCTCCTCATGACATGTTCAAACGAATATGTAATCGTCTCTCTTATATCTAGAAACTTCTAACACTAGAGTTACTTCCCTTATTCTTTCATTGATTTACATTTTATTGATACTGACATCTGTCAATTTGAATTACCTGAATATATTAGCAGTTTCCGTGGTTAAGTTAGCATAGCTGGCTGAATTATGAAATTTATATAAAATTTATTATCGTTATTCTTCTTAAACTCTATATCTGTTGAATAACAAATATAAAATGCAATCAAATCATCAACATAATATATTCTTTAAGTTATAATAACATTTAACTGATTTTTTCAAGAAAAACTGTTAAAATCTTCAAATGAGGGTACTTCCGGTTGACCAATTATAACCAAAATCTAAACAGGTCTGCATATGGTTGTAAGGAAGAGGAATACGCAAGAATTGTAATTTTTGGAATTCTAGTATTGGAGATATCGTGCCCGAAAACGCGGTCACACACACACGCATACACACACACACACACACATACACACACACGCACACACGAACACACACACACACACATATATACAGACATCATCGTAAAAATAGTAAAATCGTATTGTAAAGACCCTAAAACGTGCTTATTCAATGAAAACTCACCACCGAATTTTTTGACCAAAGACAATACCTTCCTTACCTAGAGGTGACGGAAGGTAACAACGATTTTTTTTTTAAATGACCCCATTAGACCGTCCTCAGGTTTCTGGAAAACATCAACGGGGTACAAATTACATGCTCTACAAATTTTTAGAAACTGGTCACTTACATGTTTAAAATGTTTTTAGATTTGTTGAAAAATAATGAATTGTACATAATTAAAAAGAAGAAGGTTGTAGATGTCGTCAAACTATAAATATATAACACGTACATTCTTATCCGAGTTCATTATAAAACTGACGAAGGGTTGGTTCTTGTATTGGAAGGAGCATGGTGCAACACATATTTATTTTACTAAATTTCTTGCAGCTACTTTAAAACATAAAAATAGCATTCAGATCCCTTTATTAGCATGCCAAATAAAAATATGTCATCCATAAGATGATATTAAAATATAAATGCTTGGTATGTTGACAAGGACATTGCCTTATAATATTAATAATATATTACTTTCATAAAATTAAATTAAATGCTGTAGAATAAATCATAATTAACGATTAGGTAAATAAATATATTTGAATATTAATTCACGTTAAGATATGTAAAGAATGTATTTAGTTCACTTAAGGTTAATTAAATCCAATAAATATTTACTTATTCTGTCATTCTTGTTAACGACGTATGTACTTATTAGGAATTGAATAAGTTATTCAAATAACAAGAAGCTTATCTAGAGTATTATAAAACAACAAAATTTAATTCATTCTGCGCGATTTTTACGGCGCTCCTATCCACGTAACACGAGAAAAATCGCATAAATTAATAAATATTAACTTTCTAATCATAAAGAGAAAGGCTTGTTTGCTTGCAGTTCAGTCTGTCTCTTGAAAGATTGAAAATCCTTCATTGGATCTGCAGAAGTGTTGGGTGAGGAAAGTTTTATAGCTTTCCAACAGTTTACACAAAACAAAATAATAATTACAACGTCAAATGGAATCTGCGGGCAGTAAATCACGATACGAGAACATGCGATGCATATAATAAATCACATTTCTTTATGCATCTCACTCGCGCATAATTCGAAGGGAAATGTCGCATATGTAACGGGGATTTCACGATCGACAATTCTCTGAGAAGAACATCGAACTGCGAAAGTTTCAGATACAAGCCACAATAGATTAATTTAATATAAGCCGTTGAAAATTAGAGTGGTGGAAATCATTTTTTTACCAGAATAGTTGTTAACAAACCAGCATAACTGTTTTAAAATAAAACAACTAATTGTTTAATATTTGTTCGGGGCATAGAACTTCCCTTATAAATAAGACAAAAGCCGTTTTACCATCAAAATCACAATTTATTCTTCAATATACATTCCTTCTAAATCCACAAAACGCTTGGTGCAGTTCTTCAGTCCATTCACGGCGTTCTGGAAACCAAAACTGGGAGGCTGTTTAATACCTTTGTCACTATGATTTAAGTGTGAGTTACATCGTCGTAATGATTTCCTTTCAATTTTAGTTTGGGTAAAGAATAAAATCAGCGGAGGCCAAATCAGAAGCATACGTTGGATGATGAGACACAGTGACATTTTTGAAGGACAGAATTTGACGCAGGACTGTTGCTAGGCCGATGCGTGATCGATGAAAAGCCAACAGTTGTTGAACTGCTTCTATGTTTTTGGCGTTTCAATGACACATCCCCGAACGTCTTTTAGAGCAAAGCAAACGATTAGGTTGCTTGTTAGCACAAACGAACATAAAATTTGACTGCGTACCGCTGTTCGACAGATGCATTCATGACGAGGCAAATCAACAAACTAAGGCTATACGAGAACTGTACTGATCAAATATTTATAAAACTTAAGGGGTATGTTGAGGAAGGTTAGTTAAAAAATCTGATGTGACCAACACAACACCTCCCGCCATTTATTTTTTATTAATTTAAATACATATACCTATGGGGTCTCATGGCCGCGTGCTTGAGTATATGGCGCGAATCTGGGGAACCGGATTGAAGTACCCGTGAGGCGACGCTTGATAAACGCCCGCACGATACAAATATATGTCATCATCATTACCGAAAACTGTTTACATATCAGATTAGCACATCCAGCAATGGGTAATATGCCGTGATATATATTTATTATTTCTTTTAAGGTATATAAATACATACCTGTATTTACTAATGCTGGAAACTATGTATATTAGGTTCCTTTCCATATAACTATTGTTTTATTTACAATTTTCTTTATAAAATATTACTATTATTAATTTGAAATGATTATTTTTTTGACAGTGACATTTATCTGTCAGTTACATACATTTGAAATATGAACTGTGTAACTAAGAAATTGTTTATATCTTTAAAACATAAACTCCGGGATTTATAAACTTGATTATTTTATTAATTTATCTATAAAATATATAGAAAAATTAATAATGCATGCCAGTATAAAATTCAATAACCTTATAACATAATCGCGAGAAAATTAGATTTAAAGGTATTTTTGGAAGAAAAAACTATTTTGAGTTTCTAGTAAAGTGCGATTTCCAGTTATTCGATTTACACCAAAATCTAATGGCTTCTTTCCATATTATAGTAAGGTCGAAATACAAGGTTTCAAAATTCTGCGGTTGATAGTATTTGAGCTAGAGTAACCAGAAGATCCACACTCACACACATACACTCACACACGCATACACACACATCCACAGACATCATTATGAAAATGTTAAAATCGAATTCTATGGACCTTGAAACGTGGATCATTTATCAAAATCTCGATATGCGATTTTTAACATGATTCTTATACCTCCCTTACCAAGGGTAGCGGGAGGTAAAAATAGTTTGGGTGCCAAATCATAGATGACCCTGTTAT
Source organism: Harpalus rufipes (assembly GCA_951394225.1). Taxonomy (NCBI): domain Eukaryota; kingdom Metazoa; phylum Arthropoda; class Insecta; order Coleoptera; family Carabidae; genus Harpalus; species Harpalus rufipes. Next base: position 14,637,706 of record OX596284.1, on the reverse strand, counting down.
TTTGCGCTATAAAAATCAGTTTTAAATCTTTATATAACAATTTCAGTCGCCTCGGTAGCCGAGCCTGTTGAGGCAGCATGTTTGCGACAGAGCTTAAATTGTAAAGAAAATTGATTCACCTCCATATAATTCTCAATTGTTGTACAAACTTTAAATGCAATAAAGTTTTAAATCTTTATATAACAATTTTCATGGTCAAATCAAATTTTGAACTATAATTCAAATGTACAACGTGCAAAATTTTATTTTTTCGTGATAGTGACGACATCGAATTGTTACAAGATTTGTTCTGTTTATCCTAGTGTGTCGATAATGAATTTCTTTGAGTGTTTGTTTATCTTCTTAAGGTCACCGTCTCACGGCCAGTTCCTGGCATTTGCGTATAAAAACTCTTGTGATCCGTGTTCACGTCCGCATACTTCCATATGCACTACAACTGCAGACTAGTGTACATACACTTAGACACGATATACTGCACACATGTGATACACGCTAAATTATCAGTACCATTCACTCATGGTCGACTTTTATTGCACTGTTTGTTTGCTAATCGTTAGTTAGTTCTGTTGTTTCTTATATAATGATGAGTTTTTTTTAAGCCCAATCAAAGGAAAACAGCTTTTCTCATTATAATATCATTAATATCAAATGTACGATTTATAAAATGTAAAACTACATTTTCCTATTTTAAGACATAACTCTACATATTCAATTCTCAACATTTATATACAGGATGGTGACGGTTAGGAGTGAACATAGTGATTAAACATGGAATTTTTGTTTAATGCGATTTTCTGCTTTCTTGTTCATTTTATGGAAAAAAAACTGTAAAGCGCAAAGTTATACAGAATTAAAAGTTGTATACTATTCTTACTATTTTTATTATAGTTTTAGTTTCTTCTTAATTTTAAAAACAAATTTCGTTAATAAATAGCAATATGTCTTATAACATTGTTAAAAAACAGTATTATTTTATTCATATTGTATTTTTTTTTAAAAAGTAAATTAAATAACGAAAGTTTATTCGAATAAGGAACGTGTCATTATTATAAAGAGTTATTGTGCTAGAAATAGTTATCGAAAAGTACGGGATTTATTTTCCAAAAGTCAGATTGACGTTTGACGTTTAATAATAATTTCTAAAATCCAGAAAAAAGAAAACAAATGTCATGGCTATTACTATGAATTAATATAAATTTTGAATTTGCTTTTTACCTCTCGCTAAGAGAGGTATTGCATTCATGCTAAAAATCGCATATCCAGATTTTATTGAATAAGCACGTTTTAAGGTCCCTACAATCCGATTTTAACATTTTTACGATGATGTCTGTGTGTGTGTGTGTGTGTGTGTGTGTGTGTGTGTGTGTGTGTGTGTGTGTGTGTGTGTGTGTGTGTGGATGTGTGTGTGTGGGATGTTGGAAGGACGGTTACTCAAAAACTATAAGACTTAAAATTTGTTTAACAACGTATTTCCCAATCGGACATTCATGGGAAGATCTGAAAAGGTTTTGGTAATAATTGGACAACCGGAAGTAGAAGATTCTTGAAAAAAAATCTTCTAAATATTATTTTTTGAAAATTTTTCGTGGTAATATTAAAGAAAATTAAATTCTCTATCTGATACATTTAAATATTTTATTATATATTCCATAGATTTAGAGATAAAAGAAGTATAATATATAAAATAATCTGTTGTAATAAATTTGACAGCCGAAAGAATGCCATGAAAAATAGTTGCTAATTTAAATTATTTGTAACTGACAGATAAATGTCAGTGTCAGAAATAATGAGTAATGAATTAAAAATGTACTTGGAGAATCCCTTAGTTCTTGATCTGTGACTATTATGGAGATGACAAGTCTAGGTTGAAGGACTTAAATTTGTTTCAAACATTATGGGACAATGTACACCAGTACTGTAGACTAGAGTAACTTTGAATTGCGAAAAAGCTATCAAATTCTTCTCAAGTAAGTTGTAAATATTGACAAAATCGGAGTGCAATCTATCCGTCACTTTATTAAAGGGAATTAAGGTTATTTAGATGTAACAAGTATGAAAAAATAAAATGTAAAAGAAGATATATAAGAATAGATGCACAATCCAGATATATACATTTTAGACCGCCCAAAATAATGTTTTTACTAGAAGAATATGAAGAGAAAGTAAACAAAGTTGTTCGAATTGAAAATTGCAGTTACCAGCCTAATATTTATATATGGTAAACTCTACTTTGTAATTTATTGTAACATAATTTATGGTAAAATATCTTCATGTTGAGACATGCTATTATTGAATAATAAAGAAGTTTATACGTCATAGATTTATATGAATATATTATTTGTATTTATAAAAATAATCTTTGCTTTAAGCATACAGCCAGGTAAAATATACGGCGAGAGGTTATGTGCTGGCCACATCAGATTTTTAAAATTATGAAGATACTAGAAACAATACAAAATGTAAAAACAGGTTTATGCAGCGTTTATAATTCTGTACATCTTTGCACTATACAGGTTTTGGCATGAATAGGAGAGTAGGAAATTGAATAAAACAAAAATCCCATGTTAAATCCCTATGTTCACCCCTCACTGCTACCACTATTTAAAATTTTACCTATTTTTGGGTTATGCCCTAAAAATGAGTGGAGATACGAGCCCAGCGACATTCAAGGAGCAAAATTAGATAAGTTTACCAATTTTCACAAAATTTGTGCTATTAGTTCAGTTTGCACAGTAGAAAAATTCAAATTCCTGAAAATGAACAAAATCGCAAGGTGTACCAACTCCACGAAAAGAAACAAATGTCAAATAGTCATAATTATAATTAATAGATAGTTAAAAGTATTAGAAATAAATTGTGGAAAGATGTCAGCCTCCGGGATTGTAGCCTAGTTTTACCATTATAATGTCCATTATTGTGGTTTAGCTATACTTTGAAATTTTTAGTTATTTTGCTCAACAAATTGTATCCATAGTTAATTTTTTTTTTTTGAAAATTTGTATACTCCCCCATTTAATTTTGTCGTTAGAATCGAACGGAGAAGTCGCCAGGCATGTATCTTCACCCATTTTTGGGTCATTTCTCAAAAGGGAAATTTTTAAGGTCCAAGTTTGAATGCAAATATTTCAGGAACTAAAATATTAATTTACGGTTGGAAAATATTAATTTGCGGTTTGAAAATTTAGAATCAGGGACACTAAATCAACTAATGTTGAGCAGTTGCGTAGAAAATTTACAAAACATTTGGAAATCAGTTTTCAGTACCTGATCACGAACCAAATTTGTATTATTATTTCATTCTTTCTATTATTATGTTTCTTATTTCTATTTTATTTACTGTACTTTATATAAATCAATAAATAATAATAACACAACGTTTGTAGGACTTCCTCCGTCCAAATTTTATAGCTGCCTGCGCGAAATAGATACGCTCTCTCGTTGAACGCAGTATAGAAAATATTTTTTCAGACGAGATAAGTAAACAAAAATTGTAAACTGGCTAAATGAACCCTATGAAATGGTGTATTACTAACTGAAGTGGAAAGTGTTTCGTTACTGTCGAGGGCGATTACGGGTATTCAAGGCGCGAAGCGCCAAAATTAGCTATAGCCCGGGATATAATGAAACTTTTCACCGAGGGTTGTAAACTATTTTATTCACAATTGAAAATTAATAATGAGTAATAATAACCTAACATAAATCAGCGAATTGTCTGAGCTTGTTAATTTGGCACATGAAGTGTCAGTTTCATTACTAACCTTAAATTTATTTGCACTTATTTATATTATTAACAATTTCATTAGTTTCTTAATACATAAAATATAAAGAAGCTTTGTTTACATGATGTAAATCCCTAGCACTGATATGCACTGATCTCTCAGGGTGGGAATGCGACATAGCTCTGAAGTTGGGCTGTGGCACTTCCCGCGCTGAGGCTGGACTTCAACACTTTCTAACCTCTGCTATACTCGCGCTATACTTTCCAATCTCTTGGAAAATGATGTTAACAATAACTAACTTCCAAACTTGTTAAAAGTCAGAAATCGCTATATTCCTAACCGATTGTGAATAGAATTATTTTCCAGTGATAGTGAAAAAAAAAACTCTGAGCAAAAAATTGAATAGAAAAAATAAGAACTGGATGAGGTATTTAAATCTGATGTATAATTTAACTCGTTTGTCGGTTCTGCTCTTAACTGTAATAAATTTAATATTATCAATTTTATCTGACAAATCTGCTTCAGAACAAAATCTTTTGCATTTAAAATTCAGTATGAGTGCGGCGATTGATAATATAGTGTTCGCACGCTTTGAACCGCTGTCCTTGACAATATTCTAATGAAAAGCTTCTAGAATCACAGCGCAGCTATCTTCACGTTGCATAATTTTATTATCACGGCTAACTGGTTCCTCGTCTCGCCATTCCCTTATGCCTTGTCGTCTTCTACTTATTTAGAAATCATATCTAATTGGACGTCTGTCGTAGTTTAACGATAGTCTAGACTAGATAGTCTCCTTCACCTTACGAGAAGTTTTTTTATATAAAGTGTTGAGGTATTTTTTTGTGTGAGGTAATGTGTTATGTGTTTATTAGTTCAAATTATTCTATGAAATATTTTTGTTGTTAAATGAAAATTTAATTCAACTTGCCTTCTTAATTTCTTCGTAAAACTTTCCCGAATTTGTTTTGTCAAATAAACAAGAAACCAGCACAGATCGTCTTAGTATAATTATTTTGTTAATTGTTTGTTGTCTCCAAGACAACAAGCAGAAGAAGTGAAAGAGTCATTTCTCTCTCCATTTGTTCTTTAAATTGAGCACCATCAATTCGCTCCGAGTATGAATTTCAACACATCATCTGTTTGAAAGTTCCATTGGAATTGTGAAAACTGGAAACGTTCCGATTCCGATTCCGGATTCCAGTAGAGCGGCTGTTCCTTAACATCGTGTAAAGCACACTGAATAAATCATATTGAATTTTCTTACCGACGAACAACGTGCCGTGCTATACTCAGCGTGTTACATTTGCAAATTTCAACGAAATATTACCGACTATAAAAGTATAAACGGCGAAGGATTTGCAAAATTTGTCCCGGAGTTTAGGAATAGTTGTTTCTTTTACTAAGATGTTTAAACTTGAAATGGTATAAATATTATACGATTCTAACGGCAATGAAATTTGTAATCTTTTCGTGCAATAAATTCATAACATAACATAATTATTCCCAATTACAAATAATCAAATGGAAAACATTAGATACAAATTAATCAACTCTTTATTAATATCGAACTATATAGGCTAATATCCTTAATAGTTCCATTAACGTATTATAACAATTTTTTTTATTGAAACATTGACAAAAGGGGTTGTTTCTATAAACTAAGGGGATAAAAAATATAGTTTTACAACACTGATAGGGGACCATCATCATCAATGCGTTGCAGTTTTTTAATAGCTTGTCTCTTATGTGTCTCTGTTAATGATGTTAAATCTACTTTCGGATCGTCAAAAACATACTTGTCTGTAACTGTTCGTTTTGGTATTTCCAGCCTTATTGTATATACTTTTCTGCTAAGAAATACCCAAAAATCTTCAATCAGTCGCGCCTGAGAAACATTTGGGGAATTATATTCTCTCTATCTGTTTTCTATAAAACGTTGATTCCTTAATATTCTGCAGCATCTGGAGAATCCCTCAAGCTTCAAGCTGGGCCGCTGTCTATTTGGTTACATTATTTCTTGTCGAAATTTTAAATTATTTCTGACCAAAGTTCAGTTAATAATCATCTTTATAATTCTAAATCGTCGAGTTTATTTGAGCGATAATGTTCTAACACTGTCTTGAGCACTTTGAATGATTTGATTTGGGAAGGTCACCCACTTTGGTAAAGTAATACATACTACATCTTCTTCACAAACCCGTATAGTACGATAAATAGTCGTCTGTCCAATATTTGAATCCCCAAAAATGTTAACAATTTTACATTTCGGCTACCTGTCCAACAAAATAGTAAATTCCCTGATATTTTAAAAGAATCTCTAATCTGTCCTATTTTTAAATCTGGTGACGCTACTGATATTTCAAACTATAGGCCCATTTATATTATTTCTAATATCTCTAAATGTTTTAAAAAAATCTTGTTTAAGAATATATATCGGTCTGTTAGTAATGAGTTGACAACTGCACAACATGGCTTTATTAAGGGCAATCAACTGCAACTAATCTCAGTCAATTTACTGAATCCACAATTAATGCTTTCAATGAAAATTTGCAAGTTGATGTTGTCTACACTGATTTTTTAAAGGCTTTTGACACGATAAATATACTGATGATTTGAAACTTTTTAAAGGTATAAATATTCTTAACGATTGTCATGTACTTCAGAAAGATATTAATAATCTTCCAGCGTGACCGTCTTCTTCATATCTATTTCATATATATTCTAAATGTAAAATTATGTATTATTCCATGAAGCACAATCAGATAATTGTTCCCTACTGGATGAAAGGCCAGTGTCTGAACAGACTGAACTATCACAGGGATTTGTATTTGATCAGAGGTTACACTTAGATTTATATTATAATTACAACGTAAATGCTGCTTATAAAAAGTTAAGTTTTACAATACGCCGCAATTCAAAGCAAGAAGCTCTTGAATTCCTATACTACTCTCTTGTACGATCTAGACTTGAGTACTGTCTTATCGTTTGGAATCCAATATACCAATTGGACAGTAATAATATTGAATGGGTACTAATAAAATCTGTACAACACTACACGAGAAAATTGCAATAAATTTTAATCCGTTAAATTACAGTTATATTGCTGCCCTGCTAAATCTCAATATATTTACGTTGGACTCCAGACGTAAGATGTACTCTTTGTCTTTATCTATATAAATTAATAACAGGCAAAATTGATGACACTGTACGCCTAACTAATATATACTTTCAAACTCCACATGTTACATCCAGAATACGTATATAACTTTATATTCCTCATCTTAGATATATTTGAGGTTGACAATTTCACATAAGTTACGTTGCATTTAACAGCTTGCTCACACATTTACGTACATTTTGACAATAAATGTCATGTATTTATATGTAGTTTGTGGTTTTTTTTTACCTCTCGCTGAGAGAGGTATTGGAATCATGCTAAAAATCGCATATCCAGATTTTAGTGAATAAGCACGTTTTAAGGTCCCTAGAATCCGATAATAACATTTTTATGATGATGTCTGTGTGTGTGTGGATGATTGTGTGTATGTGTGTGTGTGTGTGCAAGGTTGTTGTATGTACGATTTCTCAAATTCTATAAGAATAAAGACCTATGTAACTACGGATTCCTCAATCTGACAGTAATAGGAAGAGTTGAATAGATTTTGGTAACAATTGGACAACCGGAAGTAGTAGTATTTTAACAAAAATATTCTAAATATTAATTTTTGAAAATTTGTTATTATAAATATTTAAAAAAAATCTCTATCCGACACGTTTAAATAATTATTATACCTTCTATAGATTTAAAGATATAGATATATAATCATACGTAATATAACAAGTGGTATGATTATCATCGATGATATTCTCGAGCAATATCTTCTATTATATTTAATGAGAGAATATAATGAATTTTTGCAATCTAACCTAACTTTTGATATACATATTCATATTGTATTGAAACATGGTACTAACGAGTTTTATTTAATATTTCGGAGTTTGAATTATTGTTATTATTTATTTTTATACTTAAAATTAACTGTCAATGGCATAAATAAAGAAAACAAATCCCTTAGTAACGACTATAAATACGGTGATAATTTCCTTGTTTTTTATCATCGCTGTAATAAACGCGTAACTAGGGAGATTCTGAATGTTGATTGTCGAAAAACATGTCACGTGACTAAGGAATTATATTCTCTATAAAATAATCTGTTGTTAATCTCACAGCCTGCTCACAGCCCAAACATCTCCATGATAACTACTTGAGAAATTAAAATGTCTGTAATTGACAGATAAATGTCACTAATGTCAGTGTCAAAAATTCAGAGATAGTACTGAAGGCTTCTTCTGGGAATGATATTTAATATTTCTTATTGTATTATTAATTATATATTTAAAATTATAGGAGTATACATGAACCTCGAACATTTAGAAGAAATTGAGAAAACTTGCTCATAGAATTAATTTAAAATTATAGAAAATACGTAAATATAAAGATTAGGAGTAATTAGAATTTTTTGTTTGTACAAGAAATGTTAAATACAATGTACAATACTTATATATACCACAATGGAATGGGGGAAGAGATATTTTGATGGCCACAACAGATTTTTTTCGTTATAAACGTTTCGTATATTTCTATGTTTATGTATATATTATGTTTTTGTCTCTGCGTGAAACTTGTTTTTGATTTGGTTAATTATTGTATTTCTAACCCCCTTGTAATTTGAATATTATATTCTGTAAGGAGGTCATTAATAAGTAAATAAACTTAGATATTTCAAGTTTGTAAAACATATTTCAAAACTTTTTCTAGCTAAATTTATATGGTATATTATAAAACAACTATTATGAATTTATTATGTCCAGTGACAACTAGATTAGACCTCATTTAGGCCCGATCCTACCACCTCTAGTTAAAGTGACAGTTTATTAACCATTAGTTAAGAATTAAACTGAAGGTTAGAAGCGATACGAACATCTTTATCTTGCAATTAGCTCTAACCAAAAGTGGTAAGAACAATTTTGCAACATATCCGTTGGTTAACACTAACTGCCCCTTTGACTAGAGGTGGTAGGAGCGGGCCTTAGTAATAAAATTTGGAGACTAAACTTTTTCTCAAAACTTTTGTCACATACGTTATTTCTTTGTTTCTTCCTTGTCGCTCTCTTGGTGGTTTTACGAGGCGAGAAACGTGAAATAAACAGTGAGTCTGTGTCGGTGCTCCTGTGGGCAAAGTCGTAACAATCACATTAATTCTGTGGCGCGATGGCGCGCAGCTTGCCTGCTGTAGTCGGAGTTAGAGAACTAGAGTTCGCCCAGGTAGTCAGTATACCGCGCAGGAAATAATTAACAAGATACACCAAGATTATATCTGGTAATTAAAGTGTAGAACGAGCTTAATATGATAAGCTAAGAGGAGGATTCTACAAGAAAAGGAGTGTGAAATGTAAATAAAGGCAAGGTGGCTACTGTAATTGGACTAAAGAGGATGGGAATTAATAAGATTCTGCAAGAACTGTGCGAAATGCAGAGCCATCTGGTTCTGGAATCTGGGCAAAGTTTTCTTCCATTTAATTATAACAATGAGGTCTTCCACTATTTTTTTAAAATTTTATTTAACATGTAGTTCTAAAATGTCATTTACCGAGCATTTCTAGATACGTTTACGAATTGATAAGTTCTAATATTTATAAAGTAATAAAGATATAATGACTTTTGAAACCATGTATTGATTTAGTAGGAATTTAATGATCTATTCAATATTCGTGTCGTAATTAAAATGTTGCCCACTCCTAATTACCATTTTATTATTTATACCATGTATGACAATAGCACATAATGAAGATTTTACGAAACTGGTGATTATCTCTTCTTCGAACATGATCATCAATAAAGTGTAAAACATGGAGGTGAAGTAAATTTTTGCTTGTAACTTACACTCCCATAATTCGCGGCATTCTTTCTCTCTGTTGATTTACGACTGTTCGATGATGAAGTACAGTTTTTATTGCTTTTCCATATCGCCGAAGCGTCGATTCTGATTGACTCTGAGTAAGGCTCTCATTTTGCGATCGTGAGAGCTAAGGACGAATTGCGTGTTGACAAGGTAGTGTTATTTGTCCTTTGTAGCTAAAAGCTATTTCCAGTTAAAGATTGATTCTGTTATCGCCATAACATAGGAGTTTAAAGATAAATTATAAGATTATAATTTTTAATGAGTATAATTTACAATAAAATGTAGTTTTCATATCACATATCTAAATTGTTCATACCCGTGGTTTATTTAAAAAAATACGACAATTTTCTTTTGTCTGGAAAAGTAATAATTTATTCAACAATATTAATATTGTCCTTTTCAAACTATTTCCCATTATATATAATTTACTTATGAGATAAGGATTATTCTTGGCTGAGTAATTGATGAAATGAACAAGTTTCTGGGATTCAGCCACATGTATTACCTACTTCAGTGTTGACAGTTTTGACCCCACATGGGTCTTTTTTAGGAGATGAAAATTGATATAAATATATTTATTGTCAACATAATATTTATGTGTGTAATATATTTAATTAAACCTGGAAATAGTCTATATAAAAAAGATAATTGTTGTAAAAATTATAAAAACGTATATATGTAAAAATTATAAAAATATTTTTATATAGACTATTTCCATGTTTAATTAAACATAATATGCATCATCTCTTGAAGAAGACCCATGTGGGGTCCAAACTGTCGAGACTGAAGTAATAAATGTGGCTTAATCCCAGAAACTTTTTCATTTAATAATTTACACTTTATGGTATAGCTTTCAGTTCCTTCAGCGATTTTACCTTTATTTCCTATTTCAAAACGTCCTTTTAATGCCCTCTTTATCTTCGAGAAGAGAAAGAAGTCACAGGCCGACGGTGACTGCGGCATCACGATGGTACTGTTTTTTGATAAAAAAAAAATCACGAATGAAGTAGTGAATTGTGATCAGGTGCGTTGTGGTACATAAATCAGAAGTTTGCTCACAATAATTTTCACTGTCTTCGAAGAAATTGCGCAACTGGCGGTAAATATCTTCAATTTGCACTACTTTATACCATTTTTAACACAAACTACGATAAAAAGAAACGAATAAAACGTAAAATTCAAAAGTTGCCGTTGGTTTTTGATCAAACCAAACATCTCTGTAACTATTTTTAGTTCCTGGATGTTGAAAAACAATAGAGTCCGATATCACAACATTAAATGTCACAAACAGCAAAACGCGTGCGTTAAATCGCATTCGTGACTTTAATAACTTCATATCAGTAGAATATGATACAATTTTCAATTGCTGGCGTCGACAAATATTTACATTTGCTTAGACAGTTTCACTCATAATATTTAATTTATTGTTTACTCGGTAAAAAGATGATAAATAAAATAAACGATAAAGTGTTACGAAATAATTGTTTTTGGAAGTAATTGTGGGATTTAGTAGAAAAAAATTACATGTACAAAACTAATAGAAAAATATGTATATTTAGTTCTGAACATAGATACTCTTTAGCATATCTTTACAATGGAACAAACAACAGTAACAATGCATTAGCATTTTGTATAAATTATGCTAATACACACGTCAATAATTATACTTGCTATCAATCATTTGTTAAACAGCTATCATTTGTTCAATAATTTGTTGTTATATCAAATGTCAACTTGTTCGATTAACTGTATGGGCAATTATTTCCTCCAATCATATGCAGAAGCTTTTTCCGTGATCATATCAGACATTAGCCACTTCAGAAGTGGCTACTTAACAGATTTATCTCTTATTTGCTTTCAAAGTGTGATAAGGGATATAATTATGGCACTGTAAAGTGTATATGAGTGTTTTTAATTCGCTCATTTATACCCAAATAGCCTAGTAGTGCAGTTATCGTTTTGAGAGATCTTTACACTTTGAAGGCAAAAGTTGTCTTGTTTATCTGATTTGATTATGTGTGAAGAATTATATTTATTGTCAATATATTCAAAATGGCGGTGACATTTGTACATATTATGAAACCTTGAGTCATCTTTCACTTCATCTATATTCATAAATCGATGCTTGTAAGGTTTATAATACATAATTTCAATAGCAGAAAATTATCATCCGTCAATATCGTTCTTTATACGTCAAATAATTAAATTTGATTTGTATTTTCGAAGAAAATAGTTGAATCTTTTAAATTAAAAATGGATTTGTGCCAAAAATATTGCACAAACATCAGGTTAGAATTTTGTTTTCAATTGGAGATATAATTACCTAGTGAAGTGTTATTTGGTCAATATATTTGTGGTTGTATGGTTCAAAACTAGAGTCAGGCGAAACTGGAGTGGGTGTATTTGGTCCAGGTTACCAAATAAAGGAATCCACAGACACCAGTTCCACCATATTTCAAGCAGAGATCTAAGCAATAAATCTCTGTGCTCAAATAAACCTATATACACAAAGGTCTCAAAGGAGCAACAATCAACATATTGTCAGACAGCTAGGCTGCTTTAAAGGCACTAAGTGCCTTCACTTGTAAGTCAAAGCTAGTCTGGAATTGTATGAATACCCTACAACAACTGGCCAAAGATAACCACGTCACTTTGTGGTGGGTACCGGGGCATGTGTTCTTGGCAATGAAAAAGCAGATGAGCTCGTTAAAAAGGGAGCTAAACTACCGTTTTGAGGACCTGAAACTTCTTGTGGACTCTTGAAAAGCCATATAAAGAAAGAAATCAAAAACTGGGAGAAAGCAGCCATAGCCACATATTGGAGAGACATCCCGGGCCTTAGTCAAGTACCTTAGAACTATGACAGGTATCTTTACTGATCATTGTCCTCTGAAATACCATCTATGTACGATTGGCATAGCTGAAAACAATATCTGTCGACTCTGCGAATAGGACGAAGAAACTTCGGAACACATTGTATGTGAATTTCCAGCTATAGCCGTCAGTACATATGGTAAAAGGTACCTCGCGGCAAATGAGATCGTGAAACTGACTTCTGGAGCAGTAAATGGCTTCATAAGAACTCTGGAACTACTTCCAGAAAACTAAGATAGGGCCATGTTACAAAAGATCTTACAGGTCGCAGTGACAAAAGCGGGGGGAGGTTTTGTCTAGAGATGTTAGTGCGATACTTTTTAATTCAATATTTATAAAAATATGAACAAAAACATTTTTTTTTCACTTTATTATGAATTAATTTGTATTATCTTTCACATAAAATAATAATAAGAAAATGTCCATATATTTATATTACAATGTGATCGTAAGCTGTTCGTCGTTTTCTAGAACGTCTATTCAGATTGTAAAGCATCTCTGTCATCAACCTGGCCGCGTTTTACAAAAAGACGGATTTCACAATCTGGCTACGACATAAACACTGAAATCATTTACTTATTATTAAAAGTTGACAATAGTTTTTCTTGCACTAAACCACAGATATTTATTCGTATCTTACTAAAATTAACTCCACAATCCCTCTGAAATGTTCGTGAAATAAAACCTGCCCTGTGGGGTAGATTAATGGCGTACAGATAGGCTGTCAGGCCGAATGAATGAGCAAACCGAGTAGAGTAAGCGACTAACCAAGTAACAGAGCACGTGACACCTAGTGCAGATGCACTGAGCGCATTCGTTGCCAACCAGAGCGCGAAACGCAAATCCCTGTAAATGTTCAACTTGTTCTACATACAAACTTTAAGCGTACAACAGCAAATAATACAAATATTATGCCTATGCGTAGAAGTCTAACAAAACATCGAAGAGATAAATGCTAAGTATTATTGAGAACGGTGTACAATAAATATTGAAATCAAATTAGAAAAACAATACAGGCGATTCTGTTTTGAAATTTAATAGCATCTAAATTTTTTAAATATTTTTCCAGAACCTAAAAATTTATTATCAAACAATACCCTTAAAAATTCATATATGTATTAATAGACAAATCTGATATTCAGATGGTCCGAAGAAGTCTGGGTTCCATGTTTGACTAAATATCAATAGAATGATTTTTGTTGTTATTGACACATTGACATAAGGGATTTGTTTCTATAAACAAAGAGAACAAGAAATCCAGTTTTACTAAACTGATGAGGGACCATTATATTCAATTCGACACAGTTTTTACCTCTCGCTAAGAGAGCTATTGGATTCATGCTAAAAATCGCATATCCAGATTTTAATGATTAAGCACGTTTTAAGGTCCCTACAATCCGATTTTAATATTTTTACGATGATGACTGTCTGTGTGTCTGTGTGTGTGTATGTGGGGAGGTTCGAAGGCCGATTTCTCAAAAACTATAATAAATAATATCTGTTTAACTTCGTATTTCTCAAATGGTCATTACTGGAAAGAGCTGAACAGGTTTTGGTAATAATTGGACAACCGGAAATTGCAGATTCTTAAAAAAATATTCTACATATTATTTTTTAATAATTTTCGTTCTTGATAGTAAAAGAAGAGTAAATACTGTATTTGATACATATATATTGTATTCCACCTTTCATAGATTTAGTGATAAAGAAATATAAGGTATATAATAATATATTGCACAGCTCAAATAATATCATGGAAACCAAATGAAAAATTAAATGTTTGTAACTGACAGATAAATGTCAGTGTCAAAAATCCAGAGACACTACTGAAGATTATTTCTGAGAAGAACATATATTATTTTTTATTGTATTAATAGTTATATATTTAAAATTATAGTTATATTACATATACCCTTCAAAAATACTGTCAATCCCGACAATGACTTGGAAACATCTCGACAAATTAGAAGAGTAGGACAAAATTTCTTTATAGAATGAATTTAAAATTAAAACATCTAATTATAAAGAATAGACATAAGTAGAATATTTGGTGTAGAGTGTAGGTATACAAGAAATGTTAAATACAATAGGGCGCGAGCAGTCATGTGACTTTGTTGGCCTTGACAAGCAGATATGTGGTCACGTGTCAGAATGATAGCTAGTAATTATGTACATAGATGTCAAATATAATTTTTCATTCTAAATTTAGTGATTTTCCAATTCCATGTGGTGTATTTTCCTCGACAAGTAAATTCCACACTTTCGGTGACAAATTAACTACATGAATTTAGAAAATCTTGAAATTTTTAATGAAAAATTCTGACATTTGACATCTATGTACATAATTACTAAACAATGTCACATGACTGCTTGCGCCCTATACTTATGTAACCAAAAACGGAAGTGGCGAGAGGTATTTATTTCCTGGATCGTCAGAAATATTCTTGTTTGTAACTGTTGCTTATTTTGGTATTTCCAGCCATTAATGTATTGGTACCTACTGTTCTGCTAAGAAATGCCCAAAAGTCTTCAATCACTCGGAGTATACTCTTTCTGTTTTCTATAAAATGTGGACTGTGTAGCATCTGGAGATTCGCTCAAGCTGGACCGCTGTCTATTTGGGTACATTATTTCTGTTTCGAAATTTTAAATTATTTCTGATCAAAGTTTTGCTGACAATCATCTTTCAAATATCTTGGACACTTTTAATGGGTCTGCTGATTCGATTTGGGGGCAAAAGTAAGTTAATACATATTACATCTTCTACACATTCTCGTATAGTTTGGTAAATAGTCGTGTGTCCAATATTTTGATCGCCCAAAACGTTAACAATTTCACGTTTCGGCTAAGCTGATTAACAGAAGAGCTGTGAAAGCAAGAACGAAGAAAAACAGGAAAAAGATTGAATATTTGGGTTTTTCAGAACGATGAATAAAAGTTTCAGTAAATGTACTACAAGTGGGAGTATCAGAAGGAACCAAGTGTTGCATACTTCCTTCGAGACTACGTTAATTACATTTTTTTGCAATATCAAACATTGGATAACACTGTATCAGTAGTAAAATGATTGACATTATTCGTGTTTCTCACTTGGTGTATAAATCATGGAAATGTAATATGAAAGCCGATATTTGACGACAAACAAATTACAGGGAACGGGGGAACTGAATACACAGTTGATATTTGTGTTTATAGTTATGATATATCATTTAACTGTATTTACCGGAATAGTCAAACATAATGAAATAACAATATAAGCGGATCGAGGACCGCATGTCCACGCAACACTGCGCGCCCTCTAAACTGATTTATGCTTTCAGATATTTCAGTTTTCAACAAAATGTTCGTTTCAATTGTAATTAATAATGGATTGTGGGGTCTTTTATCTGGTACTAAAATATTATATCGCATGAATTGTCGTACAATTTTGGCGAGAATTCATTATAATTTTATAGGTAATCGTCGGAATCTTTCAAGCGGTAGTGAATATTTAAATGTTGAATGTTCTGGCATTTAGTGCCCTGTTTTTAATACGACAATGACACATTGTTGATGGAATGATTTATATGTGTACTGTAGAAGAAATGTGGTTGGTATACTGTTGATTGGGCACGAGGCCGGCAGCAAGGCGCAAGGCACAAGGCAGCATTCTCACGTCCCTCGTCTCGGTGTTCGGTTCACGCGGTTCAGTTTTGTAAATCAAAGTGAAAAGGTCACACATTGGATTGGTAATTGCCTGGCCGGGGAAACCGCCGTGCCAACTATTTCATTTACAGACGACGACAAGATGTGATGCCAAATACACAAACATTAACCACTAGACGCAAGGTCAAAATAATTGTTACGACTAACTTCAAATAGAGAAATATAATTCCAAGCAGTGTATACAAATTTCTGTAACACTTTTCGGTAAGAAATGAAGTATAAAACTACATTAATAATCAATTAATAGTAAACATGGATAAAGAAATATTTAAGTAAGAAGATTCTTACTTCTTACATTATTTTAGTAGAGAATGTTAAGCAATTCTACATAGAAGAAACATTTCAGCGGGTGTAAGTAGGATAATAATTACAGTACTTAATTGTTAATTTTTTTTTTTTTTTTTAAAAACCCCTCAACAGGATTAAATCCCAATTACAGAGTGGGTTTACATCACAAACATCCATGCCTTAGTGGGATTCGAACCCAGAACCCCGAGCGCACTCATGATTAAGGAGCGTTGCTCTAACCATTGAGCCACCGGAGCCGACAATGTCTTTATTTAAATATATATACATATATATATATATATATATATATATATATATATATATATATATATATATATATACATTACATTATTTAAATTAAATAGTAAATAAATAACTACACGGCGACAACTATTAAAATTTAAACACATACTACTAAAGGAATCAAAAATTTGAATTATTGTTATTACAAGAAGTAATTTTATTTCAAAAAAAGGATGTTACTTTTAATGTCTGTCAGATATGCACTACTTCATTGACCTCGTTATCGATGTTCGTCGAATTTTTAATAAATCTACCCTCTTCTATACTCCTTTTTTCTTAAAACTGACACCATACTATTTCAACATTCTTTGATGAATCTTATGAAGCTTCACGTCCTTTCGCCTAATATTGTAATATTTTGCTGCTCTTCTACGGTGTAAATATCTAAGAGCACCACCATGATGTAAATTCTCCTGGTCCACTTACATAAACCGTTTCTTCTATTGGGCACTGTCAATATCTGCAAGAATGTGTCTTCACTATGCAGGAGTTAAAAATATTTCATGTTTTTTTTTTTTCTGAAATATTATTAATATGTTGTTGTATTTTATATCACATCCGTATAATAATTCTAGTATGAAAACTAATATACTTCCCGAAAATATATTGAATGATAAAGTACTATATTGCAATAAAGATACAAATTCACAAATAACAGTTTTAAATGTCAAAGAATTTCTGACGATGCAATAGAGAATTGTGGGAAATTTACAGCAGTTCTCAAACATACGTTACCTTTTTATAGTATTTTGACATTAAAGTTTGAGAATCCCTGTAAAATCTGTACAACTAAAGCCATCTATGAAAGGATCAGGAAGTATTGCCAAACGCTACTAGATTCAAAACTTGTTATCACGTTTCTGAACTAGATCACTGTTTCTCACTTTTGTCATTTACATAGCACTCCATGTATTTTATAATGAAACCTTAAAATATAACTATAGGGCCTATTTTTTCCACTAGAAATAACCCCCCTCTCCCCAAACAAACTGTTAAATTGTTACAGTCGTTATAAATCTCTAAGAGTATTTAAAAGTCAATTTATTTTCTCATCTTGGCATATCATAGCTCTTTATTGCCATTAATTAAATCTTCCATCTAGTTAAAACAATAAAGAAGTACGAATTGATTGAGTCTGTAATTATGATAATGACAGTGTTATTTGTAATTGATCTACCGCGTAGCAAGCAAGGCTCGCAACTCGTTAACCTCAAAGTTGTTGCGCGAGGCGGCTAAGGATAAAGGAGCAACGCTGCATGGCTGTCTGGATCCACATCACTTGACGTTGACGGAGAAATGGAAGCAGGTCAGAGTATCGCAGATATATTGCTGACTAGACCGAGACTGACCGAATTAGGCTAGGCCAATAACGGCGAACAGATTGAGATTACAATGCGGAGACATGGTGTTTTTGTAGAGGATTATTATTCAAATAGATTCAATGTTTGCCTTGTTGTAGTGGTGTGAACTTGGCTCAAGAATAAAAAAATAAAAAATAGAAAAGATGTTATGTTGATTATTTCTACAGATATTAATGTAAGATTTCTTTAATATTGTACCAAGATACTTCCGTCAGTTTTTATGCCTTTCAAGTTTCACCTAATTTCAATTAATTAAGTTAGTAATTTTCTTGACACAATACTATAAACATAGGTTCTATTTCTTTTGTTAAAGAAATAATACCAAACTAATTTCTGGGTGGGGTCATCTACCATCAGTTTGATTTTACCATGCGTCACAACAGTGATCATAGAGGGAACATCACAGGGACAATATTTTCCAGTTTTCCTGTAGTAATATTAGATATGATTATGTACAATTAAATATATATAATCACGACATATTATCCATTGGCGGGTGTGCCAATCTGCTTTGTACACATATTTCAGTAATGATGACATTTGTACCGTGAGGGCGTTTACCAGGTGTCACCTCACGGACGTGGCGTGGAGAGAGTGCACCACAGAGGTCAATTTTGTGCCATTTTTTATATCCAATTACACCCTAAACTCGATTTCTGCGGTGAGGATTATTTTGTCCTTAAATTTTTATTTTAAATATGTCTATCAAATGGTATTGTATATTACATCCGAGCTGGGATATGTTTCATTACAGGCGAGGGCTTATATATATTACCGAGAGGCGAAGTCTTGAGGTTAGATACAGCGCGGCTATAATAAAATTCCCACCGAGACATGTATACTATTTTATTCACATTCCTATTTTTAAATCAATATTTTTTCAGTATAAATCATTGCTATAACATTTAATTTTCTTAATATTTTTTGACACCTCTATTAGAATTTATTTAGCCTACTTTATTATAGGGATCTATGACAAGTGTTGCTAGGCAACCCTTACATAAACATTTCCAACCCGTGGAGTGGAAGTGAAATCCTGTTATGTATTTCTCATCCACGAGATTGTCACTACAGTTAGAAATAACGTATTTCAGAACCTCTAAAATGTTAGAAATTGACATATTACTATAATGATTGTGAATAAATAATCTTACTTACTTTATCGTCATCGAAAGGCTGTAAGTCCTTTTTTGTGTCTATTATCAAATAAGTCAATCTAAGGCCTACAGGATTTAGAAAAAAAAAAACAATTAATAAATGTATTTAAAATCCTGCTTTAACCAAATGTCTAAAATCTTTTTTTTTTAAGTCGACAAACTTTAAAGTTTATTTCCTGAAATATTTGAAGCAGTGACATATCTGCTTTTGCCATGAAGCCACAGATATACTTTTCAGGAAGTGTGATATAAAAATAACTCAAATAAAAATATTACGAAAGTAATAAAAAGCAACTATAACATGTGTAAATTGAAATAGAACGTTCCACAAAAAAATGTGTACACATGCATTCATGTATATTACGTTTTAATGTGGTACCATAAAACTACAACATATAATTAGAAAGATAAATATTGAATATGAGAAAATAACACTTATCTCAGAGATCAAAGGTTAAAATAATTGCAATTATTATCTTAACGACACTAACTAGCAATCTAAACCGTATTTTACAGATAACAAAACACTGGTATACAAAATTAGCAATAGAATTCTCTCTGTAAAAAAGAGGTGAACAACTCTGACAAAAAAACCATGGCAACCGCCAAACAACAAAACCAATAAAAAAAGTGAAAAAGTCTGTGAGCACAGAATAGAAACAAGGATATTATGGCTAGATCACGAGTTGGTTTTTTCTGATCGGTTATGTTTAATACAGATGAATATGTTACGGGCATTAGGAAGATTGTTCACGCAGATAACGAACTGATCTGACTAGATACAAGCAGCGGGATTCTTGGGAGGAATAAATTAAATTTCAGATGATTTGTTTTTGACAAATCGAACACAGAAAACAAATATATACTGATTGACAGATTTAGATTTATGTTAGATGCTTATTAGCTAAGACTAATGATCACAGCATAAATATTAAACAGATTGATTTAATAAAATGTTAATTGATGCAAGAACAACCAATATCTACATTTCTTAGTTTTGAGTAATGAAAAGGTTTTGAAGGCTATAACCGTGTAAGAGAAAACGTGCTCAGTTTATAAAGCATTACAAAGCGAATAATATTTTGTCAATTAATTTATTTATATTCGCTTGTAATATAATGTAATACGTATTCAAATATGTCATTGTAACAATGTTTAACAAGGTAAATTATTGAAAAGATATCAATCATTCATTCTGGATGAAACTTTTTAATATTTATCAATCATTTAAAATCTGTCACCAATTGTCTCTCTAAAACCAATAACCAAATATCAAACCACAGTTGACCGCAATAGAGGAAGGGACACAAATCACGCGTGAAATGCGTTACTTCCCATTTCCATACACGGCGGAACGTATTTTTCAAATGGGCCACAAATTTTTCCACGAATTTGTAAACTGTCTTGTTGTGTCTGTGATTTCATAGAGAATAAAATAAAAAATAAATATTTCATCACGGCATATTACCCATTGCTGGGTGTGCCAATCTGCTTTGTACAGATATCGGTATTGATGGAATATTTGTACCGTGCGGGCGCTTACCAGGCGTCACCTCACGGGCACCCATAGCTGGCGTGGCGAGTGCACCACAGGGGTCAATTTTATGCCATTAAAATGCGATGTAATTTTTTTGGCGTCGGTCGGGATCGAACCCGGGTCTCCAGATTCGCGACCAGACACTCAGGCACACGGCCACGAGACCCCATAGATTTCATAGAGTAATTAAAATAATTGTTAAATTATGTAACGCATAACAACGGTAAAATGCTTGGGTTTTAAATATTTATATTTTTTGACACACTTTTTATTTTTGTTGGAAATAGTAGCTTTTACACCGTTTAACGTCCTACATTCAAATAATAAAACAACCTAGTGTGTTTTTCTACTGAAATGTTTTCGAGGACAAATAAATCATTTTTAAACGAAAATATTTCAACCAAGTACTTACTATAATTTTAAAATAGCATCAAGTAGACAATTCGAATAAACTTCCTTTGGCTTTGATGCTTGACAAACTCTATAGGAATGAGTTTTTGTAAAACATTACTATATAAACTTATTTCCAAATGAGGAGCTCTTAGCAAAAACAACCTTAGTTTTAGTCCATTTTTTATTTTAGATAATAAGAGAAACTACTTTCTAGCTTCCTTACTTTTATAGATTTCTTTAAACTTAATTTATCTCAGAAACTCAAGGTCATGTTTTAATATTAGAACTATTTACTGGCTTTGATTTTCTTCACAAACCTTATCTTGAAAACGATGTTTTCAAAATGCCAAATTTCAATATTTAAATTCACCATTAGTTTTAGAACGATTTTTTTCAAAATAATTATTTCAATACTATGTTCTGCTTTTAAATAATATTTTGAAAAAAAATCGTTTTTTAAAGATAAGGATGAAATTAAATACTAATATTTGATTTTGTCAAAATAACGTTTTCAAAACGAAGCTTATGGTACCAGACATTTATTTTACCTAACATCCTTACAACTTAAATTTTAGAAAACATATCTCGCTACGTGTCACGACAAAATGTCCGTAATGTTAAATAAAAATTGGGGATAATTTATGTTAGTTATTATTTGTATCAGACCACGTGCCCGAGTGTCTGGTTGCGAAATCTGGGAAACCGGGTTTGATCCCGATCGACGCCAAATATTTCTAATTTGAAATGACACAAAATGGACTCCTGTGGTGCACTCTCCACGCTAACAATGGGTGCGCGTGAGGACACGCCTAGTAAACGCCCGCACAGTAAAATTATGTCATAATCATTACTGACATCTCTGTACAAAGCAGATTCGCACACCATGTAATGGGTAAAATGCGATGATATATTTATTTTATAAATTAACTAGTAAAATGAAATTAAAGCGGACGGGCCAACTGATGTGGGCCGGGGCTCGTACCTATTGTTCAGTTGTAAGTATGTATGTAGTTTCAAAGAATGAGTGCGAAAAATAACAGTTTAATCTTATTTTTCCACAGATACAATGACACACCGACTGGCCTTTCTTAATTCCTTTACTTTTGTTTAAAAATGATGTCAGAACTTAATCATTTTTTATTCAATTTATTTATTTAACAGTTTTTATTGACTAACAATTCATGATCAGGTTTTTTTTGGAAATACAGTCGAAACCGAAATACCGGTTTTATGGTCGGAATGGCCGGATTCAATATTAAAACTAGATCTTCTGTCCATCGCTAATTCAAATTTGTACATCTACATCTTCCGCGAACAGTCTACTCTATATCTTCGTCAATAAAGGCCGTGTTCTTTGTCATGGATAATTTATAAGAGACGAACAATTTTCCAATGATTAATTAAAAAGAAGCCAGTTCCTTTTTCTTGTTGTCGTTTTTCTGTGTCTAATAACAATGCGGTAGGTGAGTAACTTCAGGCATTGACCTATCCAAGGTGAGATGTTTAACAGAGTTGTAATTATGTAATGTTTGGTAAGGTAAAGTTTTTATGTCGGCCCCGTCTTCCTCAGACAACATCGAATTTAGCCAAGCGAAAAATTAACCGAACGGGTCTGGATAAGAGTACGAGTATATACCGGAAAGAGAGAGTCACTCTACTTATTATTTATTCTCTTTCGGACTTTTATTTCACTTCCTTGTTTATACTGTTTATAGAATTATCTTTCCCCAAAGGAAACCAATAAAACATTTATTTTTACAGCGTTATTATTTAAGGCAGGATTATTTCGCTCACGATTTAATATCATAATGCCAAATTTGCAGAATAAACACGCAAAGTATTAAAGGAAAGAAAATACTGAAATTGTTATAGCTTTCACTGCGATTTACTCATAATTTTATTAATATGAAAGTTAAATAAAGTAAAATATTATATTTGTTTGGATTTCACATTTTTCAAAAAGTATTTTAAATGAAATTATTTTCGCAAATAATTATATAAATTAAAAAGATTGGCGCCAAAAATAGTCACGAAAAACAATTTCCCCATTCTTGTGACGTCAAATTATATATGGAGCGTCATTCATAGCCAATAGGACAGGGGTGCGCAAGTGTGGCCCTTTTAAACTTGGAAGGTGGCCCTTTTGAAAAATTATAAAGTAAAGAAAAATCTCATTTAATTCGAAAAAATATAAATAAAATTAAATGTTACAGCCTTCTGGTATACAATTCAATAAAGGTTTGACAATCTGATTGCGTTTGTGCGTTTTACTCGCATTTTATAAAACGCCTGTAGTTCATTCGTTGAGACGAGAGAATGTGTAACTAATTCCTGAACAGAGACAAGTAATTCTATTAAAAGTTAAAAGAGGATAACTTTGGAGCAAAGCGAATAGAATGACTTTTTTCTCTTCAAGAATTATTTCCACATTCTCTCGTTTCACCGAACAGAAATAAATACAATTTTGTTTAAACCTCATGCGTGCTCATGCACAGAGTGATCAAAAATAACTGATTCAGTTGGCTGGCAATAGAATTCTGGGGATCTTCTTATTCTATAGTTTATACAACACTAGGCGGGCGGAAATATTATTTGACATGTCATTTTTACAATAAATACAAACAGGTTATGTCAGAGCAAGAGCCTGACAGATAATAGGATTTTGAATGATTGAAAAACTTTATATTATTGCTCTGTGGGTAATGTAACCAGAAAAGGATGTGGGTAAGGGAAACAACGATCATTTTAATAAAAATATTGCGTATACGTACTCAGTTTGTGCATCACCTACGTTAGTTGTATAAATAAATATAGATGATATTTTGTCACATGTTATGAACTCTGACGTCATTCTGTTTCAGATCATTACGTGACTTTTTCAAAATTTTAAATAATTAATTGTAGAATATCTAATGGATATTTCGTGATATTTACAAATTTGAGGCTCACGTATAATAATTCTCAGACGGCATATATAAAACAACCCTGGAAATGTTGATTCCATTTCAGATTATCCACGCTCTCTGTTAATCGTTTAAAACAAAGTCAAATAAATTAAATTTCAAGTCAATTGCTGTAGGCTTCAACACCCACACGTCCAAATAATGGAAAACCGAAACAAAGAAAAGTCAGCTGAATTGAAACAATCGAATACAACAGTATTATTACAAACCTAAACCAGTAATATATTTTCATAGAGAGAATTCCATTCATCTTTGGTATTTGTTTGGGTGTAATCAATTTTCATTCTATTTAATTTAGAATTACAATTTATTGGGTCTTTCATTACAGAGCAATTTAAGTTAATAATTGCTTAATTCAACCCAGAATTGATACATTTAGTTTAACAAACCATTAATTAGATAAACATACAGATAAAATTTGTAATACAAATGAAATATCAAGAATGTAATGTTATTATCTATTAATTACTTTTTCATTCTCAAGCATTCATCATTGTAGTGACATCAATAAAAAAATTAACAGCTGCTGTAATAAAACCTCTTTTTATGGCCATATTGGTATTTATCGGCATTTAAAATAGGAAAATATAAAATTTATATTCTATACTTTGAAATATGTGATTTGGGAATAGTAAGCGGATGATTTGGTAACTGAATATAAATCAGGTTTTTACGAGATAAAATGAAATATCAGTCGAGCTGTGAGCCTTTATGGAGCGCACGTATCAGAGGTAACTATAGAGGCATGCCACTAATTTAGATGTTTCAAAATGTTATAAAATTTAATCGTAATAGTCGGACACCTGTCGGTTATAGTCAGTTATATACTTGGAAAAATATTTTTTTTAAATAATTCGAAAATAGTAAGGAAGAAATTAGGAGCAGGATTCCTCAAGGAAAGTCAGCATACAGTAAAATACTATTATCAGCAAAGTGTTTTAATATAGAACAGTGAAAAAGATTAGCAAAATGCTTTATACGGAGTATTATGACGTATGGATGCTAAACACGGACCTTAAGGAAGAAACATTATGGACCTGGCTAAAAAAAATATATTAGATGAAGATTCTGGCAAATACTATAGGACAGGACACGATGCATATGCATCTGGTAGATCAAAATTGGATAATATACATAGTAACTCATCACCGTAAAGATAATCTGTTGAATAGAATATTAAACAACGAATGTCATAAATGTCATTTTATTTTGCAAGACAATTATGAAATGAGTTCTTTATACTACTTTTTCTATTTTGTGCATTTTATGTCATTTTTAAATAAAAAATAAAAGTTTCAAAATTTAGAGAATTTGGTGTCAATTGGTGATACTAATGTGACGTTGGAAAATTCAAACTCTAACCTTATTTTTATGACACCAACTATCTACGACATTTTCTATTTCTTTCTGACTTTTTTTTTCTTTTTCTTATTCTTTTTTTTAAATTCAGAATTATGTAAAAATTAAATGTCTTAACAATCGTTTGTATTCGTATATAACAACCTTGAAAAAATAAATTGTACTAATCTATTACAGCACGTGAATGAGCTATTAACGAACTCTTTTGAGTGCTGTAATAGCTTTGTTACAAACAATAGAAAAAGACATTTTTTGTTTTCAGACAATAATTTTCTTTTTTTAGGTTTATCCTTTAATTGTAACAAAATTCAGGCTTTCAAAGATCTGTGTTCTTTTTGAATTCTGTATATAAATCGTCGACTAAATAGTTTAAATTATTAGTTTTTATTAACCCAACAATATTAAAAAACTTGCTTAACTTTTCTTGAATTTTTGAATTGAAATAAATGCAAAATTACAAACTGTAACATCAACAAATTGGAAAGAAATCAGTAATATTTCAGCCAGAAAACTACACCAAATACACAAGAAGGAATGAGAATAATTCTGAAATAAAACTAGGAAGATCATACTACTTGTAAACAATTACATGAAAGGAAAACAGAATTAAAAGATCATCCAAGATATGAAATTTAACTAGTTTCTTTTAAACCTGACTTCCCATTTAAGGACAATTGGAATACTCTAGAAAGAGTAATGATATGTTCACATAATCTAAATACATAAATACATATGTCAGAGAATTCCACGTCATAAAAAGGCACTTAACAATAACAGATTTCTATTTGAGTGTGCCTACAGTAAGACATATCTACTCTATACCGTGTCCAGTTGCCTGGTCGGTTGTTATTGTTTTGACTATTATACTCGTGTAAGGCAGGCCTAGATTATTCATAATTTAGCTTCACATTGTGAACGGCCCTGTCAAGAGACATCTGGGGCTATATTTAAAAGAGGAATAACCTCATGTGTAAAACTAATAATAATCCATCATAATAAATTTGTTCAACTAAATCAAAACCTGTTGATCACATCAAATCATCCATTTCCTACTGACTCCATTATATTCGATTCAAAATATCAGGTCTGCTCCTTCGTTGTGCCGCGCACTCGCTACCATTTCCAAGTAATAAATTTAATAAAAAATTCAATCTCAACATTGAGTGCTCGGCTGCGCCTCACTCGTCTCTCAACGCAAGGGGGCGATATGCAGTATGCGCACTACATTTGCAATACGTTCACATCAAATCTAATTTGAGGACCCAATGGTAATCTACAACGAGGAGGACGATGTTAGTTTTTTTTTTCGGTAATACGAATGCGACAATAGTACGACTGTACATAATAACAAGTGTCAAAACGTATGTTCCGTAAGTTTTGGTACTAAATATTACAAACTTTAAGTACATTTTTTTTGTAGGACATACGTTATAAGTTTTCAGAAAAAAAATGAGTAGACGATACTATGATTTTTGGAAACCATATTCATATTTAAGGTAGTTGTCACTCAAGTGTACCTATTCAAAAACTTGTTCTATGTTCAAAACAAAAATTAAGCTAATGCAGTTTATTTTGCAACACCTTATATTTTTACCTCTCGCTAAGAGAGGTATTGGATTCATGCTAAAAATCGCATATCCAGATTTTATTGAATAAGCACGTTTTAAGGTCCCTACAATCCGATTTTAACATTTTTACGATGATGTCTGTGTGTGTGTGTGTGTGTGGATGTGTGTGTGTGTGTGTGTGTATGTGTGTGTGTGGGATGTTGGAAGGACGGTTACTCAAAAACTATAAGACTTAAAATTTGTTTAACAACGTATTTCCCAATCGGACATTCATGGGAAGATCTGAAAAGGTTTTGGTAATAATTGGACAACCGGAAGTAGAAGATTCTTGAAAAAAAATCTTCTAAATATTATTTTTTCAAAATTCTTCGTGGTAATATTAAAGAAAATTAAATTCTCTATCTGATACATTTAAATATTTTATTATATATTCCATAGATTTAGAGATAAAAGAAGTATAATATATAAAATAATCTGTTGTAATAAATTTGACAGCCGAAAGAATGCCATGAAAAATAGTTGATAATTTAAATTATTTGTAACTGACAGATAAATGTCAGTGTCAGAAATAATGAGTAATGAATTAAAAATGTACTTGGAGAATCCCTTAGTTCTTGATCTGTGACTATTATGGAGATGACAAGTCTAGGTTGAAGGACTTAAATTTGTTTCAAACATTATGGGACAATGTACACCAGTACTGTAGACTAGAGTAACTTTGAATTGCGAAAAAGCTATCAAATTCTTCTCAAGTAAGTTGTAAATATTGACAAAATCGGAGTGCAATCTATCCGTCACTTTATTAAAGGGAATTAAGGTTATTTAGATATAACAAGTATGAAAAAATAAAATGTAAAAGAAGATATATAAGAATAGATGCACAATCCAGATATATACATTTTAGACCGCCCAAAATTAATGTTTTTACTAGAAGAATATGAAGAGAAAGTAAACAAAGTTGTTCGAATTGAAAATTGCTGTTACCAGCCTAATATTTATATATGGTAAACTCTACTTTGTAATTTATTGTAACATAATTTATGGTAAAATATCTTCATGTTGAGACATGCTATTATTGAATAATAAAGAAGTTTATACGTCAGATTTATATGAATATATTATTTGTATTTATAAAAATAATCTTTGCTTTATGCATACAGCCAGGTAAAATATACGGCGAGAGGTTATGTGCTGGCCACATCAGATTTTTTAACATTATATTATGTACACAAAGTGTATAAAAATCATTAAAAGCTAATATCAAACACTGTAACAAATGAATTTTCTTTATTTCTCCGTAGAAAAGTTTTTGTTTGAATTGTACCAATCGCACTAACACATGCACAAGTGTCGTATTCCAATATACTCATACTAAAGTATGAAGATGAAGAATAACTGTGATAACGTCGCACTTAGAAAAAGAAAGAGATATTTTAATATTTGGTTTTGCGTTGAGAACTTCTATTTTAATTTAGACCACATTTCTGTAAATTGTGAAAATGTGCAATCGTTTACGGTATAAAGCAAGATTTATAAAAGATAATGTATGTACATTTGTAGTAGCAGTCAACAATGAAACTAAGTTATTAGAAGTTACAATTACATTACAAACTTTAAAGGTTTTAAAAGGCATAATTTCCAAAAGCATGATTAAAAAAATTACAAATACTGGAATTAATTTTGAAACACTAAATACAATATATACAGAAAATGGAAGAAAAGGTGTTATACATTTTTTATCTGAAAATGTAGTCGGTAATAATAAACCACGTATAACTAAACACAGAGTTTGAGAGAAAATTGTTGAATTTTTAAATAAAAAGCGATAATTTAGTATCTCAAATTAAATAAATATTGTTTTTTGAAATATGATTTTTTAAATTTTATTTTCACAATACCTTTGAGTTAAAAAATACGATAAATAAATATATATCCTTATATCTATTCATATATTTTTTCAAATTTTGGTTCAAATAAGTTATTTTATTTTTCACACTATTTATCAGCATTATGGAAGGGTGGAAGGAAATATTTTGCTTCTTTTTGCATTGTTATTCGTAATAATGCCTAGTAAATCATATCGTTTTCAAACAAACGCTTGAAAAATAGTTTGAATTTTGAAGTATTCCCCCATTTGTTGGTACATTTGGGTATAAAAGTAATAAGATGTTTTGAGATATAATACTAATTCTAAACTACAAATCGGAACTGCAAAACAAATTAATATATTTCTTTCTTAATGTAACATAATAAATATCATATTATTTAAACTTTTAATGCTTTTTACGTAAAATACCCATTTAACATATATTTCCTTCGAATGTACGTCTGAAATTCCTTTAATCAAAGAACACCTCTTATTCGCTTACACCAAAGTGGGCAATACTCCATCTGGAACGTCTGTACATGATTGTCAAATATATTTCTACCTATTTATCGTATCTTCAGATTATAATTTTCTAGAGGCAATAAAATTAAATCTGGGTGGTAAATAATTTTCAAATTTATATATTATTTATATAAAATCCGTTAATTAGTCTACTATAACATACTAGTTTTTCGATTAAATGTCAGTTTGGATGTAAAAGTTATAATTTAAAATTTTATGTTTATTTTGCCATGTCCTATTCTTCACGTGTTAAAAAGGACAAATTTAATTGCAAATATTTCAGCTACCGCGTGGTCAATTGTTTTAAAATTAGGAGAGCAAGTGGATTAAACTTAAGATATACTTTAAATTTCAATTAATTCTCGGTAAAATGGTTCCACAATATAACTATCTTAATATAGAAAAAGTAGCCCGTTTTCTTCTACACGAAGAAGTTAATTTCTGCCTTGCTTCATGAGTCTTTGGCAAGTTTCAAACCCCTACCAATTGTCCAATATTTCTTGTAAGTAATACTAGTAATGTTATAGTAGTAGTAATATAAATTTAAATTTTTAAACTCATAAGAAATAAATACAAACGTTACAGTACAATATAAAAAAAAAAATCAAAAACATTTAGAACTCACCAATAAAAATGAAGACAGAAAATGGAGAACAGAAACTTACCTGTTAACAAAAAGAAATAAAAGTTAGTCACAATTTTAAGTGTTTATCGAGGTGTTTATCATTATAATATAAACAAAATGTTTTAAGAAAATTGACTTTCCACGCTCACGGCTTTTATACATTGTTAAATATAAATGTAACAAATAAATTAACAAGTAATATTGTCTCTACTTATGGCACAATAAAAAATTGTCTCTTTAATCATTTAAGTTTCTCCTCTTCTAATTACTTGTTTAAATTGACTTACAACTTTTATGTTCAGAAATAACAATATAATAAAATTAAATATGCTATCAAATCAGCTCTTTAATAGAAACAAAATGATATGCAATCCCATTCAAAATAATATGTAAACGACTTCAAAGAAATTGAATAAATGATTAGATATTTCTTGGCATTCCTATAAAATATGTAAGAAAGATCTTGCTATGCTGTCATTTAATAATTCAGAATATTATGGGAATTCGCAACACTGTGAACCTGTTCATTCTATTACAGCAAATTACAGACATGTAATACTTAAATCGACTGTAAATGCTGAACGTGGTTGCACGATCACAACTAAATTATCTGTAATACTCATATTACATATCAATTTTCTATGTAATTCTCGCCGTAAGTGCGTAAACACTTTGAAAAGTATCTACGCACGAGCGGGAATTTGCTTTAGCGATAAGAAATTAAAAGAAACACAATTAAAAAGCTAGGAAGTAGAGAAGATTTCTACATTCTTTGTAATTAATTTTAAGTTGCTCGCTTGAAAAATGTGAAGTATGCTGCACATCTGGAACGAGAGAAGAAAGAAATGTGTAATGCTGCATTTTTAAAATGGTACAAAATAATTATCTGTGTCCAGAAAATGAAACAAGAATTATTATAACATTTTGAAGGCTTGGCACTATTTATTTCAAAATTTCGTTTCAAATTTTGATGGAACAATGCGCAAATATCTTTGAAATATATTTTTGTGGCCTGGGAGTACAAAAACTGATATCTATCATGACAGAAGTGCTAAAAAAGTTATCTTATAGCGTTTATAGCTGTTCGTGTGCAGTGCAAACGACGTCATTGTACTACACGCATGTCGTGCTTTATTGTCACAGCGCAAACTTAGTGCACTATCAATCGCACATACTGAGTGGATATTGGTGCTTGGTTAGACTACATCATATGTTTTTCTTGTTGTGTTCATACATTATTTTGGAAAGTCAGAGGTTTAATAAACAAAAATAACTATCTGAAATAATCAGAATATTCTGAAAAATGATAATATATTAAGCCCTGACAATACAAACCGAATTTATTTTCTAAAAGAACAATATTTTGTAGGTTATGTTTCCATAGTTTAATGTTTTAGATGAAGTAGCAATTTATCTGGATTGAAAGCAAAATATTTTATTAAAAGAACAAGAGAAAACGACAAACAAAAAACATGTTATTTATGTACTGTACAGTGTATTATGAATAAAACTGTCAATAGTACATTTATCAATATTACTGTATTACCATATTACCAATAATGTGTATTGTCGGAAAAAATTGTTCCTTTGCACCAATCTTTTTGAAATATGTCCGATCAAGGTTGTCTACGAATTGTATGAATTCAAATTTTTGCTCCGCCCATCATGACAAATTCAGTAGTGTCGTTTGCTTAGTTTTTATGAGGGTACGTAAGATACTACTGTTATTTTATCATTATAAAAATATATATTACAAGAAAAACATTCAAAATTCAAAAATAAGTCAACTAGTAAGTTTATAAGCAAATGTAAAACCAAATATGTTAAAAATATGGTACTGAGACAATGTCAGTGTCAGTGACTCTGACAGAATATAACGTTATACGTACGGCTATGAATCCAGGTAATGTATCTGAATTAATAAATAAACTTACGTTACAGCGAAAGTATTATCAACAACGAGCATCGTTTATAAATGTAATGTCCTAACTTAGTCGAAACAATATGAATTTTTGAAAGACAAGCGTGTTATATCCATCCTTATCACGTAGTCTTACAGCCTTTGCAAAAGAAAGAGATAAATGTATGCCTATTTGTTAATTCGTTCGTGATACAGGTGCCCTTGACCGGACATCTTTCAAAAATTTTACTGTATTTATATCGATTTTATAATTAACTTTGCAGTTGAGTATGATATTATTTATCTACGATAGTGCGTAAAATAGATGTTTAGATGTTAGTTTTCAGTTTGTAAAACGGTTGTTTAGTAACAAGGTTTCATTAGTCGCGGGTGAAAATTTTTAAACACGCTAAATTTGTAAAACCAGGGTGAATATTTTGTTATCATGGCAAACTTCTCATTTAATATTGTGATCCTGATTCGTAAATATATTTTTTTATATTTATTGGGTTTTTTCATTATATCGTAGATAAAATATTGTACAATACACATACGTAAAACATCTTTAGTCACTCAGGGGTCTTAAAACACTCACAACGCTCGTGTTTTAATTCTGACCCATTCGTGACTAAAGACTAGCTAAGTACTTGTACCGAAAGTAACTATTAAACTGTAAATTTTAGGTAAATAATGCGATGTGCGTGTGTAATAATTAATAATCTCATTTTAATTTTGCTTAAAAACTACATTTCCTCAAGAAAAAAAATATATTACCAGTGCACCCTTTGCACTACCGTTTGCAGTAAGTGCAGAAAAACGACGCTCAATGTGCACTGAGTTGGACGATGGACGGTGGTGCAGTTTGAATCGAATACGTGTTCTGCAACAGAGCAATCGAACACATTTGCAATCAGTGTGCAATGAGTGCGCACTAGTGCAGTGAATCGAAACCGCTATTAGTGTTGTGTTTATTAATATTCTTAGTATTTAATTCGTATTTAATATTTGTTTATTCATAGTTTTCGTTATTTTTATTATCCTTTATTTCTTAATTATTTGTCGTTTAATAAACTTTTATTTTAATTAATAACATTTCTCTGATATTTACAATTCACCCAAACAAGTAAACGTTACAATACTATGTTTTGGAATACCGAAATCTAAGGTGTAACATTTGAAAAAGTAATCGAGCCTTACTTCTCAGAGCCAAAAATTCTGCTGCAGATATTTCACCAATGGGGAAGTTTAGCGTGAGCAAAATTACATGTGACATATTTTTTAATCATAAATATATGAATAATTATAACTTAAAATGTCATTTAAAGTTAAAATTATGTTCCCATTTATTTATAATTAATTATCATCGAACTTTTGTGATATAGCAAGTGACATGTGAATGCCTAGAAATGATGGTAAGACTTGACTTTGTGAACGTATATTGCGGTATTACGCGACACACTTCTGGCTAGTTCACGTGGGTTTGTTTACGTTTTGGCGGAGTGAGGTTATGAGTTTTTAGTTCGAACTGGAATTGTATTTATTTTCAAAACTATTATACACTACAATATTTAATTTTTAATATTGAATACAATAAATGAAATAAATAGAACCAGTCGTTTGGACAAGAAGAACAACAAAACTATAATAATCACAACACAGAACTGTTACTGCTTATAAACGTCAATACATGTGGATAAAACTGCCTGTTGTCATGTGAATCCAGCACGCATCTGCTTAAGATAGACAATACGTTCTCCGTGAACTTTTGTGACGTCATTATTTAAAAAAAAAATCATTTTCCCCATTCCAGCACTATCCAGGAGCGCAAGAACAACATTCGGGAAGAATTTCAAGCACTGGAGTCAAATATGTTATGGAAAAAAATAGATGTAATTCAGGTGACATCATTTATCATACATTTTCTGTACTATTCATATTAGCAAAAAAATAAATAAATAGAATAATAGTAAACAAAAAAATTATTATTCAATTTTTTAAATGGTAAAGGGACTTACAGCAACCAACTGAACCTAGAATCTTTTTCTCTCTCTTCATTTCGTTGAATGAGTTTATCCACCTTTTAAAACCTCATTTGCCAACATCCCATTCTCATTCCTCGCTACAATTAAAAACCTCGTTGATTTGTCCTGAAAAAATCCGCGGTATCAGACATACCAACTTGACGGAGGAACGCATCCCACGATAAAACAGCCGCGATCGGCCACCGGGGCTTAAGTGATCCGGATCGCAAGACCAGGACGAGTATTTTAACTAACAGGGGCTTTTTGCTGTCATTCACAAAGAGGTTAATTTCTTGTGAAGATCCCGGCGTCTGTCATAAACGTGTTGAGAATGAAACTACAAATCGAACAGATTTTTTCGGAGGCGAAATTTTGGGAGTAACATGTACAGTTTTCTTCATGTTTTTAATACTTTGATAATTCCGATAATACAGTTTCTTGCCGACTGATATTAAAAGTGTGATTTTTTAGACAGTTAACAGTCTGTGAAATATCACTTTTACTGCCTGGGTAGTAAAAATATTTTTTTCTTCAAGTGTACAATAATATTCATATTATGCTACTATACACACACTATAGAAGATATTCATTTTATTACTAGTACAACAATGTTGTTCATTATTGTACTAGTAAAAAAATGTTAGCTTCTTAGTTTACCGCTGGCGGCAGCAGTCGTCACAGCAACACAGACCATATTGAAAAATTGTTATTTGACAGTTGTATCGTTTGTGTTTTGTAGTGTACACAGCCAACTATGGGTGAAATTGCAAACTCTATAATTAAAACAATTCCAGAAATATATAAAAAAAACCCTGTTTTCATTGAAACACGAAGAAAAAATAGTATATGTTATTCGGAGCAGAAAGCCCTTTTTGTGTTTTACCCAGCTTGCCTAGTCTCGGCTAGCGCCTCGGCCGCAATAGCTGGGTTCAACACAAAAAGACCGCTTTCTACTCCTAATAACATAATATACTTTTATTGCCTATTACATAGCAACCGCTCAACAAACACAGCAACCGTACAAAAAAAACGCTTAGCAATAGCAGCGATAACTTTCAAAATGGGTATTCAAAATAATCTCTAAATTAATATTAATTCTAAAATCGGCAAACAATGACCGCTAGTATGAACAACTGATTAAGGGTGATTAGCGAGCATTTGATTAGCATTGTTTTATCTCTGTCTATCGTTTATGGATTGTTTTAGAGAAAAATACTTCAAATAAAAAATGCGTACAATTAATTTTTCTATAACTCTTATTTGAAGTATTTTTCTCTAAAATAATCTATAAACGATTGACAGAGATAAAACAATGCTAATCACATGCTCGCTAATCACCCTTAATCATTGTTCATACTAGCGGCCAATGTGTTTAACACGGCACTAATTTAGAGCTTCAGCAGCATTAATTGCCTCGGGTTGTCCTCGGCAATGAAACGGCAGCCTCTGCTGTATGATAAATATTTAAACTCTAGTTTTAATATAAATCTATAACAATTTCTTACTATAGCGAAGGATCCTTTTTTACATGTTTCACTGGCAACTAACTTGAACGTAAATTAATAAACATTTCGAAAAAGTATTAAGAAGTTTTATCGACTGTTGTTATAAAATGAAGGAAGTGAAATTATTAGAGAATGCAGTCTTATTTTATTATTTATTTAAAAATCTTTCAATTTAATCGACGTTTCGAACCCAGGTGATCCAGCATTAGGGTTTGCACTTGCATATTAAAACGTAAGTTACAGAAAGCAACATATTATTCTAGTCTAGCACGAGTTACAAATTTACTCATGAGCGCGTAGCGGCTAGTGGACGAAAGAACGAGTGCTTGAATTATTTTCTGTAACGCGTGTTTTAAATTATTTTCTCCTCGATTTTCTCTGTTAAGGCTTTCTTTCATATTATTTCTTTATAAACATATTTGACAATTTCCATTAAGAGACATTTTTGATAGAATTTAGGTTGGTGACAATGATTTGTGTTTTTAATTCTGTTCGTTGCATAGATATTTTATATATCAATTCCAATGTCAAATATCAAAATATCACCAAAAATCGTTTAAGAATGAAACTCCTTCTAATATCAATGTGCGTAATATAATGTGACATTTTAATTGCGAAACAGATAAAACATATGTGGAAATGGTAATTATTCTTTTTTTATAAATATTGTATGTAGTAATAATGTAAATAACTTCATTATTATGTATAATGTTTATAAAATAACGAATAATTACCATTTCCATACACTAGTATAAAATGTTTTCCAGGCCCTGATGATGGATTACTTAGATTCGAAACGTCGGTTAACCTGCAAAATTTTTAAATAAAGAATAAAACAATAAAACGTTTTCCAATAATTTCATTTCGTTCATTTCGAAAAAGATTCAAAATAATAACAATAATAATTGATTATAAGCACCAAGCAAAGAGAGGTAATAGATTTAAATAAAAATCCTGTTGATTATTCCATTAGGTAGTTAAGCAGCAACCCTTTCGCTTAGGTCGTATCACGCTATCGTTGAAGGGGGTGCGCGTGAATTTCTGTAACGTTATTAATTTCAATTCATTTATGCAATAATCCATTTAGCAGCCCCGTAGCCCTTTTGATTTATGAACACATTTGCATTTTTATAAGGATGCCGTTTTTGTGCTTTTGTTTTGGGACGTTTTATTCGCTCATTATGAATAATTGATTCCTACCAACAAGTTGATTTAGCGGAAAGCCAATGAACCGCGACGCCTTCACGAGGTGATATCGTCTATTACAACTCATTTGGTGCAGATGAGCATTCATTTACGATAATTTTAAACAAACTTTGATACACTTAATATCATTTCTTAATTGCCTCACAAAAAATGCATTTTAATTAACTATATAAGTACTTAGTCTCAATTTTTGATTGCACTTTTAGAAGCGGTATTTCTCTTAAAATATAAATCATTATTTCAAGAGAATATTTGTGTAAATAATTCCTCTGAAGATACCCAACACAACGTTGGATGAAACGTTAGATTTATCATTCAGCTAATAGACCATGGCCAAGAAAAACTCGGATACGAACCAGTCTTTCATAAATCGTATCTCGATCAAAATTAATAAGAAACATCTTAAACAAATAACTATTAAAATGACTGATTCTACCAAATACAACAAATGATAAATTAATATTTAATTAAAAGTTTAGTTACATTTTTTTATCCTATTGACATCCTAAATGTTGAGAAACTATAAAATATACACCAGTATTATAAAATTGTAAATTTGTGTATTTAAATAAAAATGTTCACAGTATGTTTATACAAAATTTATTACATATATAATTTTGATGTGTTTATTTTAATGCATAACTATAACATATGTTTACAATTTCACTGTCATATCTTCTTCACTACAATTTGCAAATTGGCAGTTTTGAATCAATGTCATTTCAGTATAGAAAACAAACGAGATGTATCGACCACCGACTATTAGTCGGTTAAACTGACTATCTGGTCGTCGATTAGTCGGCGAATAGACGAGAAAACGACCGATTAATCGGCTTAGTATTTGATAAGCTATGATAAAACCTATACCTTATATAATGTACAAATATATAAATAAATATATCATCACATCATTGATGGGTGTTCCAATCTACTTTGTACACAGATTTCGGTAATGATGATGACATATTTGCACCTTGCGGGCGTTTACCAGCCGGCACCTCACGTGCAATCATTGCTAGCGTGGAGAGTGCACCACAGGAGTCAATTTTGTTCCATTTAAAATTTGAAATATTTGGCGTCGGTCGGGATTGAACTCGGTTCCTCAGATTCGCGAGCAGACACTCAGGCACGCGGCCACGAGATCCCATATTTATTATTAAATTAATAGTAAAAATGCCTATTTACTATAAGTCTGATATAACAAAAAGAAAACTGTAAATTAAAACAAAAAAATCTGATGTGGCCAGCACATTACTTTCCGTCAGATCTATTATTTTGCACAAATTCCATACAGAAAGTTTCTTGCAAAAGATTCGGACGGAGTTTAGAATAGGCTCCGGATTCAGCTTTAAAATACATTTTTTGTACGGATACTATTCTTTAATGTTATTATATTGTATTTTTCAGCAAAATTAAAACACAAACACCTCAACAAACACACAATGTAAATTATTGTACTTGATAATAACATCTGTCAATAAGAATTATTTGAAATCCGAAGATAGTAGTTTCCATGGTTATAGCATATAGCTGGCTGATTTATGAAATTTATTTTTTTATAACGTTTTAACTCTATATTCATTGAATATGAAGTATAAAAATGAAATCAAATCGTATAGAAAATAAAATATGCTTTAATATATATAATAACATAAAATGACAAAAAATGATATTTAACCGCGTTTTTTCAAGAAAAACTGTTAATAGTTGCAAATTAGAGTACTTTTGGTTGGCCAATTATAACCAAAATCTAATCACCTCTTCGTTTGGATGTTATGCGATTCGAAATAATGGCCACATACACACACACGCAGGCACACACACTCACATATACATACAAACATCATCGTAAAAATAATAAAATCTTATTTTAGAGATCCTAAAACGTGCTCATTCATTGAAAACTCATCATCGAACTTTTTGACCAAAGACAGACTTTCCTTACCTAAAGGTGACGGAAGACTGAAGGTAAAAAAAAATATAATTTTCCTTTTTAGATTTGTATATAGAAAAGATTACATATGTATTTGTTTCATTATTTATTAATGAAAGGCAGATTGTGATGATAAAATGTTAGGCAAGAGCAAATTTGTAACTGACACACTACATTGAAAACAAATGGATTTCAATGAAAAACAGCTTTTCGTGATGCTTGAAATTAGTCGGCCGGATTGACTAATCGGCTTCTAAAATAGACAAATAATCGGAAGTCTTTAGTCTGCCAAAACTGTAATCGGTACATCAGTAAAAACAATCATTAACAAATTTTATTTTTGGTGGTAAATACTAAATACACAAACTAAATTATGGTATTAAATATTTAATTTCAAATTAGAACATATATGCTGTGTTTACAGCATTAAGCAAACCACAAATATTTACTCTTTCTAGCATGTAAACAGGAAAAGTCTCTTTTTTTTCATGGTCATTTTCTTTACGCAAAAACATTACGAACAATATTTTTATCTGACCATTACGATTTGTTAAAAATTAATTGTTAGTAATGATATCATCCTAACCACGGTTCATCTACCATACATACGCATACAATTCGCGAGTTCTTTCAACCTGGTTTAAGTCAAAGCCAGTGTCAAGATTCTCTGAACTGATGCGATAATTTCATGCCGGATGACATGGTTTTTTATGAGCCAACGTCATGATTATTGTAACAATGGAAGAAAAAAGTACTAAAAAAGGATCTAAAGCAAAAAAGAGGTTAACAACTTTAAAACCACGATTTTGGGAGAAATAAAATGGGAAAACGTTTGTTTAGAGCTATGAATAACTAAAGAAAAATATAGTTTATTAATAATGCTGCAAACAAACACAAATATATGCATATATTATCAGTTATCTTTCTATCGTGAGGTGTGGGGCGTACAAATATTTTAAATTGTGTACAAATTTTGCCCATTGCTTCTTATTCCTTGCCACCTTCCTAGCGTCTGGAATCGTCGTGTGTTTCTTTTCTAAGATTCAGTATTATGGTACGACTAGGGAATGCAAGTTGACATTTAAATTATTTTATAGATGTGGTGTATGTATTTCGTTAGAGAAGAAAAGAATTGGACGAAATATTCAGGTATGAGAATTTTTGCAAGTACCCATTTTAGGAAATGCCAGAAATACATAACTATTTGTTGCTGAAAATAGATGGATGACTACGGTATCTGCATAATAGCAAAATAACAAAACAGGGCTGCATTTAAAATATTTTAAACATTTTTCATTTATTTTGATTATAACAAAATATTGTTACTTTTAAACTATTCAGTTTGTCAATTTGAAATAGGATTATTTTTAATATCATATGACAGTAGTTCCGATTCGAGGGTTGCTTGCACTTGAGACGAACGAATCATAATGGGGTCATTTAAAACATCGTTGTTTTTTTTTATAAAATCGTGAAATCCGTCTCATTTAATAAATATAGTAATATAAAATAACATGAAATATGCGACTTTTCATTCATAAATTTGCTAATAAACTTTCGCGGCTGCAAAATTCGTGACGTCACGGCTTGTTACTCACACAACGACATTTCTCTCTCACACACACAACGGTCCACGTAGTTTCCGTTTGCTGTTCTAAACAAACTAACCTAAAATTGTGACAGGTGACAGCAGAGTTAAGAGTAAAGGTATGTAAATAAAACATTTATTAAAATAAATACCAAAAGTTGTATGAAATATGTTTTTCGTTAACAATATGTTGCTGTCACAAAATCAAACTGAGAAGTGATAACCCAAACAATCAGCGTCGAAATATTTGAAATTAAAAACAATTTTTAAAAAATCATATCTCTGATTCTAAAGACTTGTAAAGTGTAAAACATACACCTACATTTTTAATTTGACCTATTCTTTCAAGAAAAAAAAAAATTAGAAAATGTAAAATGACCCCATTCTAGTCTTTTATAACGGAATACATAAACGTCAATTTCTTTTAAAATTCAAATCATAACACAGCTTATGAAAAGAAACCACATCTATAAAATTATTTAAACGTCAATTTTCATTCGCTAATCATACTATACCTTATCCCACTTGTCTTTAGTTCTTCCCCGGTCTCTTTTTTTCTACCACGTTCGTAATCCATATTTATCTCATCGGTCTATTTTCGTTCATTTTGATCATGTGGACCCACCAAGGTAACTGTCTCTTCTCGATGAACTTCAAAATACAGACTTACATTGCACTTGTTCTCTAATCATCACTTTTGAATTAACAATATCTGCTCGTCCGTAATTTAAAATTCTATCGTCTTGTATAAAAAAAAATGTCAGTAAAATGACGGTCCTGTATATCATTTAAGCAGTATTTTAGACAATGTTCTATTTTAATTTATACAAATATTAATTATAGTTGAAAAGTTGAAGAATGTTGGCTATATAAACTGAAGTAAACTATGCAAAATTGGATGATATTTAAACACAGTGAAGCAGAACAATTAATCACCCCTAGAAAATAAGTTATTAATTACACTGTATGATCCAAGCTCGAGTTCAGCCTTCTTAACTGTTGCACCGCTATTCATCCTACTGCGAATCCCGGCGTTTCATTATCGCCGTCGTCATTTTCATAATTACCGTAATTAATAAAGTATTAGGAGGCACGGAGTCTTATCTTAAAGGATTTACCGTCATTCTGCTGTATGTTTGCCGCTAGCAAAGATATGGAGTTGCATTTGGTAGTGTAGTTCTAGCTAGAGTGGAATGATTTAATGCTCCGCTTTGTAATTATACTGGACGGTTATCTGATACTCCAGAAATGTGTTTATTATGGAGATTTTTGTGCGAACGTTTACAAAATAGTGGAAGGATTGTTTTAGTAGACAACAATTATTTCAAATTGCTTTTTACCTCTCGCTAAGAGAGGTATTGAATTCATGCTAAAAATCACATGTCCAGATTTTAGTGAATAAGTATGTTTTAAGGACCTAGAGTAATTTTAACATATTTACGACGTCTGTGTGTGTGCGTATGTGGGAATGTGGATGTTGGAGGTACGATTTCTCAAATTCTATTAGACTAAAGACCTTTGTAACTACAAATCTGACATTAATGACAAGAGTTAAATAGGTTTTGGTAACAATTGGACAACCGGAAATAGTTGTATCTTAAAAAAAAATTCTAAATATTATTTTTTTGAAATTTATGCTATGACAAAAAATATTAATGATCATAAAATTCGGTATCCGATACATTTTATTATACCTTCTATATTATATTTAGAAATAAAAAGAAATATAATATATAAAGTAATCTGTTGTACTAAATCACAGTCCAAACAACTCCATGGTAACCAGGTGAAAAATTACAATGTTTTTAAATAACCTAAATGTCAGTGTCAAAAATCGAAAGACATTACTGAAGGCATTTTCGGGAAACGACATTTAATATTTCTTATTGTTTTATTAATTAAATATTTAAAATTATTGGTATATTACATATACCCTTGAGAAATACCGTCAATTCTGTCAATAAATTGAAAGAATCTCAAAAATTTAGAAGAGAAAATTTGCTCATAGAATGAAATTATAAAAAATATGTAAATATTACGAATAGATGTAATAAGAATTTTTGGTATGAACAAGAAATGTTAAATACAATACTTACATAACCTACAATGGAAATGACGAGAGGTATTGTGCTGGTCACAACAGATTTAGATTTTGGTGTAAATCGGATAACCGGAAATGGCACTTTGCTCGAAGCTCAAAATAGTTTTTCTTCGAAAAAGATCTTTAAATGTTTTTTTTTTTCGCAATTTTTCGTTATTATAAAAATTAAGGATAATAAAAATTTCTACAGGTTTGCATTAATACTTTTTCTATATATTTTATGGATAAATTTATAACATGAAATATAATAGAAATCCCGGAACCCTCGTCGGAGCCTATGCTTTAAAGACAAACTGGTTATGCAATTCAGATCTCAAATGTATGTAAATGACAGATAAATGTCACCGTGAAAGTACTAATAATTTCAAATTGTATTAGTAACATTTTAAAAAGAAAATATTAAACACAACAATATGGACCGGAACTTAATATAGTTTTCAGCAGTTTTCTCATAGTCTTTTTCCTGTGCTACACAGGGTACGTATGTATTTAAATTAACAAAATTTAAATGGCGGGAGGTATTGTGTTGGCCACATCAGATTTTTTCTTCCTGTTAATACGAACGAGATTTCTCTTTGCTTGAAAAGAAACGAAATATATCATTCGTTTTTAATCAATTCGAAAGCTCTATTTCAGCAGGGTTAAAGTCCCGCATTAACTGATATCTTTCTCGATGAAATATTCCTCATATTGAAAAGTGTTGAAAGAAAAAAGACAAACAATCCTCTCGCATTTGTTTTGCCTTACGTGCGCAATTCTGCAAGTAAAATGGCTTTAAAGTTCAATAGCTTCAATATCGCACCGAGTTAAGTGCATAATGCAAGTCTTCCTTTTGCTCCTTTAACACACCGAAATTTATTCATGTAATCTCGCAAGTTTCTCCAGAGTTACACTTTGTTCCCGAACAAATCTTTTTTCGTATTTTGATAATGTTTTCCTGAATCGAATATGAATTATTTATTGTCGATATTTCCTTCTCGCCCGTGATCTTCGTAAAGTTTAGATGGGAGCTGGAGTGTGATGACACATTTTATCTGCTAAACACGACGCCAGGGAAGCGTACCATACTTTTTTATTATTATTTCATACTGCCTCTTTTTTAAATAAACCGATTATATGCTCCTTTTTCCCAAGAAGATTTATTTCTTTGTATATCAATTTATTTTGTTGAGGAAGCTGAAGTTTACTAAAGTATTCTTTAAAGTTCAGACTTCGGAACTTTGGAATAAAAGTTAATGCAACTTTTAATATCTTTGTTGTTTTAACTAAATAATTTTATCGATTTTGATAATGTAGTGTTTTATTATCGTTCATTAGATAAGTTCAATTTTTACCTTTCGCTAAGAGACGTATTGAAATCATGCTAAAAATCGCATATCAGATTTTAGTGAATAAGCACGTTTTAAGGTCCCTAGAATCCGATAATAACAGTTTTACGATGATGTCTGTGTATGTGTGTGTGTATGGATGTGTGGAGGTACGATTTCTCAAATTCTATAAGACTAAAGACCTGTGTAACCACGGATTCCTTAATCTAACAGTAATGGAAAGAGTTGAATAGATTCTGGTAACAGTTGCACAACCGTAAGTAGTCTAAATATTATTTTTTGAAAATTTATGTTATTACACATATTAAAAAACAAAATTCTCTATCCGACGCATTTAAATTTTTTATTATACCTTCGATAGATTAATATTTCTTATTGTATTATTAATTATATATTTAAAATTACGGTGTATTACATGCACTCTCAGAAATACCGCCAATCCCGTTAACGAATTAGAAAAACCTCGAATATTTAGAAGAAATGGAGAAAACTTGCTCATAGAATGAATTTAAAATTATAAAAAATACGTAAATATAAAGATTAGGTGT
Organism: Harpalus rufipes; assembly: GCA_951394225.1. Classification (NCBI taxonomy): domain Eukaryota; kingdom Metazoa; phylum Arthropoda; class Insecta; order Coleoptera; family Carabidae; genus Harpalus; species Harpalus rufipes. The sequence goes on along the minus strand of OX596284.1, from coordinate 14,593,369 downwards.
AATTAGAATCTTTTGTGTGTACAAGAAATGTTAAATACAATACCACAATGAAAAGGGCACAAGAGATATTGTGATGGCCACAATAGATTTTTATTGTTACTTTCGTACATTCCAAAAATATATAATATGCTTTAGCTAAAATAATCTTCGGTATATGTTGCATATTATTTCTGCGTAGATCTAAGTATGTTTATTTAATAGTATTGTTATTTATACACTAGAACGGTTAATTAGATTTCTAATAGTGTCCCACCTTTGGCTCATAAGAAGTGCGATAGCAAGACAACTTGACAAATGTAATACATGTCGCTTGCCAAAACATTGCATGACATTACACTTGAAAATGTATGCTGATTCATTCGACAGGTAGAGTTACATACACTAAGATATATTCCCTAGACGCCTGGATCATAGAACAGAATCACAAATAATATATGACTGTTCATTTTTGTCTTTTGTTCTGTCAAAACTAAATCCTCAACTTATCTGTTTTCCGTCGTTCTTGTTTTCGTAGACCTTTCGCAGTTTGGGTCAAACTGATTCTCATAGATAACTTGTGGTTTATTGTCTTCTTTTGTCAAGAAATATACAAGTATAACGCTGATGTATTTGATTTCTTTGTACTTATACCACTTCAGAAACTACAAAACTATTTAAACTAAACGTGGCACAGACAAATATCACAGTAAATAATATGTCTATATCTAACTGTGTCCATAGAAAAATGTATTTTCGTGGTATTTCGTGATAGTTCGACTTAGTATTTGAAATAAGCGCCACGAGAGCGTTTAACATATTAGGCATTTAATAAATAATATATTAATTATTAAATAAAATTAGAATTAGGTAATTTTACAAAGCCAAGTTGAAATTGTAACTTCCAGATAAATGAACAATATATCGATATAAATTTATCATTTGACAGTTTATTTCGTTTCAGTGTTGTTTATTTAACTGAAAGTTAAAATTTTAACCAGAGATTGTAAGATTGGCCCTTAGATGAGTTTCTACGTCCATTAACAATTCTACAAATAAAAAAATGTTAACATAACTATATATAACCTACTTCTTTAGTCTATTTTTCTATGCGATTTATAAATCCCCTAAATAAAATCTATGCTATGCTGTGTTGTGCTGTGCTGTGCTAAATTATTTCTGTGCGCTGTGCGATTTATAAATCCACCTTTAGCTCATCGAATTTCCATTGAATAGTATGAGTCATTCACAATAGTCTCATGGAGGTATCTATCATACAATAAAACTGTCTTGTCTTGATAAATTCATATCCCGTTATGCGTTCGACACAAAACGCTTTGTTTTGTTTTATTCGCTACGTGGAGTGCGGTTCATAGCAACCACCGAGCATATAGGTATGCAGGAAAAAGTTGACAAGCGTCACAGAGCTGTTGATATCAATCAATCATTCTTCAGCTGTTTGATGGGTAGATTCGTGAATGTTTTCATGATGACATGATTGCGGTGATGATATAGGTTAGTAGGGTGGATTATTGTGGTTTGTCGAGTCAAAATGTTGTCTATATTTTATGAGTAGCTTTATATTGTCATCGATTTTAATCACGGTGTATAGATAGGTACTGGAACTTTACTTTTTGATTGATTTATACCAGAAAAAAAGTTGTTTGCAAACACACGTACCTATAGGTTTTGCTTTTGAGGGTGCCATACACGACCCCTAAGATAAACTAATTTTAAAATGGTAGAAAACTAAAGCACAGTAAGCTCTAATGAAATAAACGATTTTTAAAGACATTTAATGTTTCGTATGTCAAAAATTTCAGTGGCTAAACATATTATAGTGACTGAAGAATTAATTCCATCTCACCTCTGAATAAACAAGCCGCGAGCATCATATCCCTAATCTGCGGCATGAATCCCGCAAGGTAAAGATGCCCCAAAGTCGGGGGCAGGACCGTTGTGTCTGAAGGGGCGTGCGTGCATCCCAGCTTGTGCGACGTAGGTGTCGACAGCTCGCACAAACGGCACTTTAACTTCATCGTCAATGAGATCACAACACTAGGAAACTTCACATCACATGATAATGACGTCCACAATGAAGAAGTCAAACACTGTTCTGTAAGGTTACACTATGACTGAAATGGTACAGCACAAAACAAATGGTATAGATGAAGATCTGTAATTGTTGCACTCAAAAACACTTGTTACGTATTATAATATAAGCCGAATTTGAAGATGAACTAGTATCGGAGCAGAATATATAACGATGACGTTTTGTTGAGTGTCAATATTTAATTTATAAACATTGTAGTTTTGTCACACTAATGTATATAAGTTAACACTCAAATACTATTTGTTTATACAAGTATGTATTGTATGTAGGTAGGTAAAGATATCGAAATATGTATGTAAAAACACTTATTATAGTAAATAAAAACACTCCGTAAACAATTGAACTTTCAATATTGTCGTTGATTTTTCACTGTTTAAATTGTTGATCCCCTTTTGTTTATAAATAAACAATAAAATTGTTCATAAATTATAATTGTAATGCCAACTATTCTTCATTTAATATTGTTGACATTTAACTGTTTCAATTGTTTGTTTATAAACAACAACAAATGTTGCCAACTGTTTAATTGAAATATTTTAAGGTATTTGTTCATAAAAATGTATCAACAATTAACTAAATATTCAGGCAACGTTCCATAAAATATTCTCGAAATAAAATTGTCACAGTATTGTTTTATAAATGTATAAACTTATTTAATAAATGACTTGTCAGTTTGCCAATGTGTCAATTTAAAATTACAAGTTGTAAACAAACAAAATCAACAATGTATATATATAAGTGTGCAGTTCATAATAATATTGTTACACACTCTGGTTTAAATACGTCTTTTAATCTTTAATAATATCACCACAAAATATATTAAGTTATTCCAAATTTTGTTTAAATGCACATTTGATTACGTTATTAATTATCTCACTTGTCACTACACTTTTAGGATAGGTATAAAACACTACTGTAAACATATAAAAAATATATGTTTTAAGGCACTATACTAATCACAACCATCGCATCACATCATGTTCTTGTTCACGGGCAGTGGCGAACTGCTCTGCGTGGCAAGGGAACTCTAGAGTAGAACTCAAGTCGACGTTTGGCTGAACAACGGCATCGCTCGACTGTCTAGTGATCGCGGTTACGCGACTGGCTGGTGCGTACATGTTGTCTCTTTCTGCACAGGCTGTCTCGCTCCCACACACGGTGACAGGGCCGTATGAGGAAAATGGCAGGTGGAAAAAGAAAGGGGGGCGACATGTGTGTTGGCGAGAAGACGATTATTAGCTTGATTTAGTTTTGACGTGAAACAGAGTGCCTGTTGTTGTTTTGACCAGTGTTGGTCGCACTATTGTTCCGGATTTGTGACATCGCCTGTCAATTCTTGTTAGTTTTAGTGGATGTTCACGTGTTGTATCACGAGCATCCTTTTAGGTTTTGGGTCTTGGAAGTCTTCGGAGTCTCTTTGGAGGATTTGCAACTCTGCCGTCAGCGTCTTTATTGTTGAGGACAGCCCAAAAAAATTGAATTAACGAGCCGAAGCATTAAAAAAGTACCTACGTTACCTACACAAAATTACGATTTTGTCAACCAAGGTACTTGATAGTCGACGGCTTTGCATTTTAAGTTTAACTTTAAATTGAAAGTTTTTTAAAACATTTCGATTAGCTTAAAGTTTGACTTAAGTTTCAAGCTTTTAAAACTGATGGCTTGGTTTGAAATTTTAAGGTTTTTAAAATGACTCACTTATGGGCTGGAATGAAACTAAATTTAGCTTAAAATTTCAAGCTGTTTAAAACGTCAGGTTTGACTTGAATGTTGCTGTACAGGTTGATCTGTAACGTTCATCTTACAAGCTTTTTCAAGACATTGAAGTGTCAAAGCAAGACCATATATCTCTAAACTCGAGTGAAAACTTTTTTTTTTCATTCGCGGATATTATCCCAGTGAGATAAACATCTCTTAAGCTTTTAAATAAAATATATCTTTACTCACTTGTTGATAAATACTGCGATTTATAGAAAATATAATTAACACGTGCAAATAAGTAACAATAAAAAATAATTGCCAGTAATAGCTTCCTTCATTCGTTTCTAAGTGAATTCTTCCATGCACCATCTATTAAATTTCGCGCAAATTACATTTGAACTGGTCATATTTACAAATCGTTTGCATGCAGCTTGTGAATAAGTCGCGTATATCATGTTCTGTTTGTTAAGAGGCTTGAAAAACTTGTTTACCGGACACAACATTTTGAGAAAGAGAAAAACCGTTAATACGAGTTGACTAGTCGTTAATATTTGCCTTGTGTTGTGCGAAGAACAACACTGTTGTATTGTAAGTCTTTCTGTTCTGCTACCACCCTTCTGCAGGTGGGGAATTGCATGCATACTCACGCCCGCATTGCTGGCGTGACAACCGAAGAGGCTTTGTGGTGTACCAAATATTCTAATCAACATGCCGAGGTGCTACCGAACTCATACCACGCTAGGCGCTAGCTAGGCTACCGCAGATGGGAATATACCACAATGTCGTTCATTATGGCAGGAATATATATTGTCTTATAATGTTACTAACCCTGTTGTACTTCATAAAAAGTTGTATGATTTATTAAACAGTAGTGATACCAGATAAACTGATATAAAACCAACTACTATTTATACATAAACCTCATTTTATAAACATTTTTTCTGGTTTCTAACATTCTATTTTAGTTTCAACTGATCCAAATTATATCTGAGCCATTTATCGAACTAACTAGTGGCAAAAGTTTAAATGAAAACCGTAGTCTCGGGGGTTGCAGCGCTTACCAATAAAAGCATATCTGCATATTTAGCAGCACTAAAACAATGCATATAAAAAAGAACATAATTACCTAAGGTATAACAATGTAACTTTAAGAATTATTAGATATGTACAAGCCCAAACTCATAATAGTTCGACCGGTTTACATTTTCAAGAACCTACACAAATGATTACACATTTCTATAAAATACTTTCGGCTACTTTAAATTTTAAATATAGACTTGAAACTTAAAAAAACTTTGGGCCAAATGACGGGTGATAATAGTTCAACCGGCTTTTTAAGGGTCATTTTCTAGTCTAGATTTAACTTCTACGGCGACCCTTTACTTTTGGTACAAAGAAAAACAACTTCGTAAAAATGCAGTGCGTACAATAAAATCTACCTTGCAAAACATATGAGACAATATTTGCAGGGCTAAGGAATACAATGCCTTATAGAATTAATAAAGGCGAAATAACCCAATATTAAATGGCGGAAAACTTGAATAACATATTCAGTTTTTGTATGTTTAAAATCTATATTTTAAACTAATCGAAAGAAATTTGTAGAAATTTCTCACCATTTGCGTAGGTTTTATAATTTGTTTGTTGAAAATTAAAACCGACCCAAATATTATAAGTTTTGGCACGTATAAACGTTTTGTTGTTCAAAAATATCTCGACTAACTTGGGAATTAATTGTTATTTATAAAACTTTGTTAAATTTACCAAAATTTCGATATCCGATTTTTAGCACGATCCCTATACTTCCTTACCACAGGTAGCGGTAAATAAAAATCAAAATTTTGGTTATATGTGATACTTGATTAATTAAATTTTTAAGCAGTTGTTAAAAATTGAGCATTGGAATAACAGAATAGACCCGTTAGTGGATTAGAATAAACCCGAAAATAATATAATAATAACCATAAAAGCTCAGCTGACTCACTCCACTCTGTTGGTAACATTTTTATTAAGAGTACATCTTTATATAGAAAATATTCTTCATTTACCTACATATTGAACTGGCGAAATACCATATTCAGTAAATAAAAAAATATGACCTATATTTATATGACATTTTTCATTCGAAATAACATCCCCAACAAATTGTTGAAGTTTGTAAACTTGACCCTATTTTAATTTTTAATGTAATTAAAATCCTAAGTCCGTGCCTGGTTATCCTGTCCATCTAGCATAGCATCTCGTCCTCGTTTTGGCCTCATACGTGCAAAGTGGGCCTATTGTTACAAATCCAGGTGCTTGAGTGTAAGTTCCAGTTTCCATGGTAATCATTCTCATGAAGTTGAGATATTCAAATGACTAGACTGCGGTGCAGACTGCACTGAGCACTGCTGAAGCAGACAGGGAATACAGGCTATGGATGGCTTACCAGGGTAATTACCCCACTGAGGATAAAAAGCCCACAACAGGGGAAGTCAACCGGGGCAAGAGGGCTACAAGGACATGGGATTATATTGTTTTCTTATGATTTATGTAAGAATAACTAGGTGATCTGCTAAAAAATCTATGGCCGATAGTTTTTAGTTGCAACTTTTGTAAACATAACCTAACTCAAAAAACTCGAGACGTTATGCTTTCTTTGGGCCATGCTAGAATTGTCGAAAATAAGACACAAGGTGCATATTTTTTGTAATTTTATTTTAAATATGTTCAAAGTTGTTCCCTTCAATTATATGACAAAATGTGAATCAAACGAACGAAATCAACGGGGACAAGGGCTAAATAGCTGAACAAAAGCTGCCAGCATATCGCAGACACAAAGAATGGGCTCGAGGCTGTCATCACGTTAACCTGCGCACGATGTTGTCATAACGCCCCTACGTATAAGCACTAATACGCACGCATTCACGTAATGGGTTTGTTTATTCAATTTCGCTCGAAAATCGCATAAAAATAATTAAGAAAACTGTGAAAACCAAATTTCGTAAAATCGTGGATATTTTCGGTCGTTATAATCGTCCATCAGAGTCTACAATTAAGATTTCAGAGAAAAAAATTAAGTCAACTGGGTCAGTACACAACGTAGCAAAACCAAAACGTACTTGTACCGGTCGTTCGCAAGAAAATATTCCTGCTATGAGCGTTCTCTACAATAAGGATTTAGCTCTAAAGCCTTAAAAAGTCCAGTTGATCCAAGAATTGAAGCCACCAAATCATGATCCACGTCGAAAATTTGCTGATTTCATCATTGAACAAAGTGTTGAATTTTCAGACAAAATCATCTTTTCTGACGAAGCTCATTTTCATTTGAATAGCTACGTTATCAAACACGACGGTTGCATCTGGGCTTCTGAAAATCCAAGGGCAGTTGTTGAAGAACCATTACATTCATCTCGTGTCACTGTTTGGTGTTCTTCTTGGGCTGGCGGTTTCATTGGATCGTATTTTTTCGAAAATGAGGGTGGTGCTGTGCTGCCGTTACGGTCAATAAAGAGCACTATAGAGACATAATAACCAATTTTTTATGGCCTATTTTTGATGATATGGATATCGACGACTTGTCGTTTCAACAGGGCGGGGCAATTTGCCATACAGCTCAAGAAACAATCGATTTATTGAAAACCAAATTTGGCGTAGAGGTGATATCAATTGGCCAAGATCATGCGATTTAACAATAGTAGGTTAATTCTTGTGGGGCTACGTGAAAGATGTAATTTATAAGGATAATCCAGCAACGTTTGTAGAGCTTAAAGTTAACATCGAGCATTCGTGAGATTGAGCCACAATTATGCACAAATGTTTCAAAATATTCTGAGCTTTCATCCAAAATGTGTGTTTTATATACTATTTAAAAAAAGTTATTATTGAAAAACACTGTAGTTATTTATCGTATTTGTAGAATCAATTTTGTATATTTATGTAGATAGTCATTTGAATAAGCCCTAATCACTAGTGATGTGTTATTAATGAATGTCCAGATCCAGTCGTTTCTTCCAGCAAATCCCAGTACGGGGTAAGTAAAATTATCCTTATTTCGCCCGCTCCCATTACGGTCCAACCTGTATGCCCACGCAATAGATGGTTGTGGAATGCTCTTTCAGTCATCGCTAACGACCGAAACAAAGAGAAATAACCTTTCCTTTGCTAGATTGACCTAATTGGTAGAATTGCGTCACAACAATAATACACTTCACCATTATTTCCTACTATTTGTAGTTAAGGGAACTAGTGATAGTATACTCGTATGTATGTATTATCTATCAAATGACGGAAGGCATACAACATTGTTGAAAGCACCAAGAATTGAATGTATTTGTCACTAACTGTACAAAATTTATTACATTAGGTATCAATAAATTAGTTTGATACTTTGTAATTTGTAAATACTTTATATTTTATACAGTATAAATTACACATAACATCAAATTCCTTGCGGTAAAAATGCGAATTGTATTGATAATTAGCAATAAACATTTCTTGCATCTATCACTTGCAACGTTTTCCAATTTGCGGGCATTAGAGTTATAAAATGATCGTTCCTCAGGTTGTGTGTTGCCGGAAGCAATCGAAGGATTGTGATAGATGCGCAAGACACTAAAGCACTAAACTAATAACTTCCAGGCTGCTGAGAACCGAGAAACATCTTAAATGTAACTTGTATTAATATCTCCAGGCTGAGGTTGACTCTCATGTAATTATTAATAATGTTTACCGTTGCTACAACTGTATAATTTTTTATTGACATATCTATTAGTGATACGAGCGAGAAATTTATTGAAATTATTGAATTGCAATTAGAGATGTTTAATACGTGTTAGTACAATACTTGAATATAAAATTTATTTAAGGGAGAATAATTAAAATGAGCACCAAAATAATTTTTGAGTAACAATTTCAAGCAAAATCACTAAAGGGGCAATATGTTGCTGTTACCGGATAAAGGATTAGGCGATTATTAAGCGCAATGAGTGGTAGTATGAATGGTAATTAGGAGATGACTAGAGAGGAGTTGACTAGTAGTGTTTTAGCTCTGTAAATCGTTTATGGTTTTTTAGAGAAAAATACTTCAAATAAAAATTGCGTACAATTAATTTTTCTATAACTGTTATTTGAAGTTTTTTTCATATATAATATCATAAGTGGTAAATTTTTGCCGAAAAAAATTTCAGATTATTACGAGAGCTGGTTGCCTAGCAATTTATAGAGTGGCATTTACAAAAAAAAATCACGAGCAGTCAAGCGAGTGATTTTTGATCAATGTCACGAGACAAATTTGCAACAGGCTCGAATAAAGCAATCGGAAAATTTTACCTGTACAAAATTTAACCACAAATGGTATTTCGGATGGCTATTTCCAAAATAAAAATCAGGTAATAATTTAGTTTTTTTGACAAAAATCTTTAAATTTTTATTTTGTTTTTAGGTGTTATATTTAAGATTACTTTTTCAATGTTCTGAACAGATTCCTGTCCGAATTGACTCATTTTTAATAAACACTGAAAAGACTGAAAATATACGCCCATTGACAGGTATTTACAATATGTTTCTAATTACTCTTGAAACGTCAAAAAAAAAAACTTATCAAAACTCACTTGTAAAAATACAGCATCTTATTGGCTTGAAGGATGCGAAAAAAAAATTGAGACGGTGTTTTGTCGAAATAAAACTTGTAACTAGGGAGAATCCTCAATTTGGATTGGCTTATAAATTTATGAATGAAATAGTCACTAAAATAAACCATAAACAATTGATAGAGTTAAACACTGCTACTCATCTCCTCCCTAGTAATCTCCTTATCACCATGCATGCTACCACCCAATATCTTCAATTTTCCCACATTTTTATGAGAGATTGATGTGTTAGGGCGTCCGGCACTCTTGTCATCTTCCACGTCTTCACAGCCCTCTGGAAAACGTTTGTACCTCTTAAAACCATCAATTTCGACATAGCTTCCTCGCCAAAAGCCATCTCCAATATTTGCTACACATCACTGCACTTTATACAATTTTTAACGCAAAATCTAATATAGATTCTTTGTTCCATCATTATTAAATAAATAAATTGCGAACGTGTCAAATTGTCGCTGTCAAACACAAATTACGCGTCCAATTTTTCACTGAAAGTTTCTTGTTGCATTCGCAAAAGTAAGAAAGAGGTTGGATATTCTTGCATTAAATCATAAAAATATAACCAAATATTAAACAAAAATTGAATTGATGGGACGTAATGTGCCGAACACATCATACTTTTTGATCTTATAAGACTGTGCATGTCTGTTTTGTTCCCAATAAAGCACATTAATCTATCAGCACCTTACCTTGTAAGTTCTGTCCTGGTCGTATATTCCACAAAAGACCTCTTGCCCGTCACCACATTTCTTGCTGAGAAAAATATTGCACCTGGTGCACTTAATGAGGCCTCCATCCTCGATCCAGATAATTAAATCTGCCGTCATCGTATTGCACTCGGAAGCCAGCGCTAGTACTAGTGCTTGTTCAATAACCATTCCATCTTTAGTTAATCTAACTTGGACATCTAGATTTATTGCTCCAGGAAGGATCTCTCAAGATTAAACGTGGAAAATGTAGACTGCATATGCTATATACGAGTATGACGTGTTTATAACGAGAGCAGAGGAACTTACTCTTAGCTTAGTCCCACGTGAATGTAGGTAGAAATTTCACAGATAACTCTGTTACTTTTAACAAATGATGCAGGTTGATGGAATGATGTTAACTATCTCAGGTATTTTGTAAGGATTTCAACTCTGTGGATGGTTTCAATGACTTTATTTAACAGCAGATAAATTATGTTGGGTAAGGGATCGTGCTAAATTCACAAATCAAGATTTTCATACATAAGCATGTCTCTAACTTTTTTACCATGATGACTGTTTTAACAACTATCAATCTGAAATTTTTGAAAAGTATTTTAAGATTGCACTAAAGTAAAAAGAATATTATATTTTCTACTGCACAAATTTCAAAAAAAAGTTTTTAATAAAGTAGAAGCACTGGTCTTCTTCTCCTTTCTAATTCTAATTCTGTCATTATTTCCCTAATATCTTTTTTTTTCTTTCGCTCTTATTCTTAGCATTTTCTTGTTCAACTTAGGCTGCTGAAGGTGCACTCCTTCGTCCGATTATGAAGGCCGCGCCGCCCCAGTAAGTGGCAATTAATAATCCAGGCACAGGTCAATCTACTACCTGCGCTCTACTGTATTCCGAGACTGCAGGCGCTGCACTGCACTCTGTAATTGCGGGATATCCAATCCATGCGGCTTGTTTGCCTTGCAACGAGAAAAATCTAAACAACAAGCGACTGGTCTGGAGAATGGCATGGATTGGATTGACACCAATTGCTTTATTATGCTCTATTTATAAAACATATTACCGAACAATTACAACAAAACGATTATTAATCTAAAATAGTACAGATTTTAAGTAATGACTAGTTTCCGTTGAAGTCTGTTCCAACCCAATTTTCATTTGCTTTTCCTTTTCTAGAAGGTTTGTAAAATAGCTGGTAAATTTAGTCAAATTACAATGATTTCTATAGTTGTAGGTTATTTGAAAATCCGAGTAAATTGCTATAATTTTCACACCAAATATGTAATTACCAACGTTACACCTACAGATAATAAGGGGTTTCACATACTAACAAACACTCCAGCAGCATCGTTCCGCGAAACTATTAACTAAAACAAGCCAAATTGCTAATAGTTTACGAGCAGTCTACAATAAGACTACACAGCAGATTATAGGTCACTTGAACATGGTAAATGCAATATGCTTTTCAGATAGATTTCAGTTTATATTCAACAAAAGTATTGATGCAGTATCACCGTCGTCGCTTTGGACCATTCATAATTTTACGTCAAATGAAAATTAATTAGAAACAATCCAACTTAATACTTATATTAATGATTGAAAAACTACTAAATCTAAACTGTAACATAAGGGGGGTGAAACTGGCGCAGCTTGTGCTGGTGGACTTGCACTGCTTCTTTTACCAACGATGATCACTTTATCTGACTGGTGGTCGCTTGGATAGTCGACCACCACTTTATTAAGGAGGAGGTACACACACGCACATACTTGCACTTATCTCAGATGGCAGATGAACACTTAAATTATGGACACAGATATTTTTTGGATTTTAACTAACTTATTTATTTATACATATTTACATTTAGACTAAACTTAACTAAGCACATAAAAACATAAACTATTACATTCTAACTCAGCAGGCGGGAGTTTAGCCCGCGCCAGAAAGTAAAACACAGACTACATGTCTCATCGACATGAGTATCTAAGACCGACTATATAAAACAAAGCGTTAACTTCGTGTCCTGTGTCTCGCTCACGTATGCTTAATAATTTAAAGACTTAATTGTCAACAAATAACTCTCAAACGTCTCTGGCAGCTAGACTAAACAGTCAGTTAATAGAAGATGATAACTATTTCTAAACATAATTTTGACTAACAAAGATAGCAAGTTGAAATATTATCCCTGAAACTATAATTTAGAAAAGATCATAAAAATATTTATTTTGTACTCGCCTTATTACAAAACTAACGGATTAGTAATAATTATTTTACCTATAAAACTTATAGGCATTTACAGACATACGAGTATGAAGTATAATAACTGAAACCATAATAATAACTGAATATAAATTACGAAAAAATTACCAAAAACTAAACAACTTATTGCCGATTGTTCCAACGTGACTTAAATATGAAACTTGTCTTAAAATGACATAATTACATCGAAATAAAATGTGAAATGAATTATAATGTATCACTGTTAAAATTTCGATATGCATTTTTTGTTTAAACCTAGCTTCAAATTTAAGCCTTGTTGGTGCAACTGGCCATTAGGCAGATAGGTAACTAATAAAATTTGGAAATCTTTTCCAATACAAAGGAGAGAATTTGATGTAATATCCAAGTTTAATACTCGTATCTATGATATCCTCATACCCAGATATTTAGATATCTGTTGTTGCGATATGGTATGTATCCGCTCCATAGGCTATCCGTATACCAACCAGGTCATTGTGCTATGGCATATCTCATAACGGAATTCGACGCGGCAGAGACAGGGACCGAACTCCACGAGAATGTGCAATCTATACGGATTTTAGTGAACATACCTGCTATGTTTACATGGGGCGAAATACGCTTAACGGTATGATATGGATGTTATCATAGTTCGAATTCAAATAGATATCTGTATGGATAATGTTAAAGAATTGTAGGATATGGACACTTTGTAAAGGATCTATAAAGGAAAGAAATTATGATTTGTGGGTATTTCCAGGATGGATGACTACTTGGAAATACCACATATCAAGTTCAAAAGTTCAAACATTTTTTAAGTTATTGATTTAGATACAGATTTTTTCTCGAGTGGTACCTAATGGCTTCAATTCATTATAGTTATTTATGTATTAACGGCATAATTACACGATTGTAGCATGGGAGAATGTTTAAAGCTCGACGCGTAGCGAAGTGCTATAATCGTGATTATGCCCGTAGTACATATGTTTTATTTTAATTTGGTTCTCGAAATTAAAGGACTGAATACGTATTTTGTATATTCGTTATCGTTGTGCTTGCACTGTGAATTTTAAGTACGCTGTGGTATTTATGTAGTTTGTTGGTGTTGCTATGTTGTTTGTTATAAACAATTTTAATTTAGTGTCATATGATAATGACACATCAATTAATCCAAATAAATATCGGATGAATTTGAGGCTGCACAAAGTAAGTTAGTTTCACAGAAATCAGAAGACGTACCTGTACGAGAAATAATACGAAAGTTTTGCAAATGTTCGAAAAAATGTGATTTATGGAATTTGTTGTGTTGTCTGACATTTATCCATAAACCACAATTTTGATATGTTTGAATAGCTGTTTCCTCACAACTTCATAGGCCCTCGAGCGATAAAAGTCAAATTGTGCCCACTTTTGGGGACAAATAAACAAGTTTATGATTCTAAAATACAATAAAGCATTTTACAAAAGATAATAGTGTATTACGTAACAAGTTTTATAAATATCGATTTAATACTTTAGTCACAGGTTTTTTTTCACGAACGGAGCAAATGTGTACAGAAAGAGTACATACTAGTCACATACTATACTTTTCTACCATTGCAAATTAAGACTCGGTGACGGCCGAGTGAATTGGCGCACACCTCCTAGCTGTGACGTATCTTTTAAATCTATATGAAGGAAAATTGGAACAAACCGAATTAGGTAGTAGAGAAGAAACTTATGTGAATTTAAAATATGTTGAACTATATTTTATAAATAAGAGCGTAATGCGGGTAAAATTTTGCCCCATATGTTCTAAATAGATATTTTCAGATCATCTTATATACTTGATGAATGTCGCCAATAAATAACTGATCTGTCGTTCCATATTAAATAGCTCCTCTTTTCAGGTTTTATTTTTAGGCATCGCTCATTCCTTGATGCAAATATCTTTATCGAATGTAATTTCTCCCGGCAATTAAAGTAATTTACGCATTAATTAGGGCAGGTATATTCAGCAGTCGCATTATAGGCTAAGAGCACGCATGACACCATATGGCTTAATATCTTCATCAACTTACAACTCACTTCGCTTCTATGTGAATCACCACACATTTATAATTATAGAATGCGATTGGATGCACTTAGGTAGATACTTATTACTGAGCGCCAGTGACGGAGATCGCAACTTTTCACATGGGGCTGTTTATAAATAAAATACATAACGTTTCTGTCTCAGTCATTTGATTTAAAAAATATGCACAACTAATGAAATATTCTATATTAATCATAACGGAGGAAGGGGACTAAATTGTTTAAGCTAAAATCTACTTGCGGATCGTAAAGGACAGTGAACTCGAAGCTGCCTTCACGCCAACCCGAACTATTCGCCCCCGCGTATAACCGTTCTCATTTCGGTCCAACGTGCACGCCATGCAATAGGTGGTTGTGGAACACCTTTTTTCCCATCGCTAAGTACCGGAACAGAGAATCATAACCCTTCCTTTGATACATTTGACCAAGTCGGTAGACTTGAATGCTATATCACGAGGGCGGATGGTACGACCGATGCTAATACTGGTGGACTTACTGCTTTTACCAACGATGACGATTTTCACTAACTGGTGGACGCTTGGGTGAGGCGACGAAACATATACTGTCACTTGGTTATTTTGAACACTTATATGATGATGAACACTTACATGGAAACGAACATTCTTTGATATTTTAACTAAATTTTTAATTTACACAAAATTACAACTTATTATTAAAGATTAACTAACAAATTAACTAAACTGTTATATTGTAACTCTGCGCTAATAGCGGTTAGCACGTGCTCAGTATAAACTGACTACATATGTCTTCCTGACGAGAAACTAATACCGACTCCCGAAAATAAAACGTTATTATCTTCGTGAGTGGATCTTTGAGGGGTGACAGGGTACAGGGTTTTCTATCACATCCATAACAAAATATCAACTCTGTACCTAGGCTTACAAAATTTACAGACTTAATTATCGACAAATACCAAAACCGCTGGCATCTAGAATAAACAAATAGCTAATACAAAAATGATAATTAAATCTAAACAGAGTTTTGACTAACAAAGATAACAAAGTTGAACTATTGTTCCTGAAACGATAATTTAGAAAAGGTTGTAAAAAAATATTTATTTGTTATTTATTGCATTTGCCCTCGCCTTGTCTCATTAGGCAGCAAACGTGAAGAACATCTTTATCATCATCGCTAAAATGTGTCACATTGGCAGCAGTCTGTAGGATTCTTCTCTGTTACACTGTCATTCAAAATGAAGTTGTGAGTTAAGTTAGTTAGAACTTAGTTAACAGATTTTTTAAAGTACTATTTAAATCATAATTTATTATTTCACATTTTAGTCAGCCTGAAATAAATTTGACATTTTTTAAGTCCCTCAGTACTTAGTTTGAAAACACCCCAGAAGAAGATTGGTTGGAAGCTTTTATTATTGTTGAAGAGAGCAGCTTTGAACATATTTAAAATAAAATTCTAAAAAATATGAACTATGTGTTATATTCTTAATTTATCTTATTAAAAATACAAATTTTTATTCTACATTTACTATTGGTATTGATTTTCTTGAGTTTCTTCGTCTGTATCTCGTTAGTCAGCGTTACGAAGAACTCCGTCTGCGCTCACAGGTGCCGTAAAAGGTAATATTTAACGTTTACGTCCTTGTTGCTGCCACAATGCTGTGTAGTGTTGTCCATGTGTCGTGTTCATTCCATAGTCTACGGACTACGACTACACGGGCTTACAGACTCCACGGCTTCGCCACACTGTGTGTGGATTGCCAGGATTCTGTTAGTTTACTGGATTTGTTAATGAGAATTGAGATACTGAGAAGCTACTGTTGTTTATTGACTAAAGGATTGCATTGTATTGTGCTGAGTTAAAGGTATTTAAACGAGGGATCCTTTGTTTTGTTTCTTTCTCTACAAAGGTAAATACATAAAGGATTATTTTGATGTTCTTTTGCTTTTTTTTTTCTTTTCATCTCAAACTGAGATTATAGTCAAGAAATAAAAATTTGCATCATGACACAGAGTTCTTTGAACTGTCATTTATGTCTCCGCCAAATCAAATTGTTATTCTTTTCTTCAAGAGGAAAATAGAAACCAATCATTTTAGTTAATAGTGGAAATGAGTTCTTCCTTGACAAATTACCTCAATGGAAACTATGAGGGTGTGTTCCAGAGTCCCTCATCCTCAATCTAATGTTTACTTCCCTCACGTAAATCGATTTGGCTGTTGGATTTTTCAGTTCCTATTCTTGGAAATGCGTTCCTTGTTACTGGAGTCCGCAAAACGTATGTGGTCAGCAGGATCAGATAAGCCCAGATTGCCGTAAAGTTAGTGTTCGATTACTGTTATTAAATTAACTTTATACAGCCGTACAACACTATTGTTACTATCACACAACGTATATCTTTCTAACGCAGAAAGCAGCGGGATTGCCATATCAGGAAGAGATGCGGAAGAAGTGATAAAATAAAGAAGCAAGAAGATAGAGAATAATGGAATATAAATATGCTTTAAAGTGAATAGATACTTGTAAATCTGTGATTATCGTGATAGGTTATACAAGAGAGATCAGGCTCGTATTCACAAACCGCTACATATTGAATGTTTATTAAGTTGACAAGGGCTTTATGTACTATACACCTCCATTATTTCTATACCAAGGGTTTCAACGATCAAAATATAATATTACTTCGGTGTAACAATTAATCTCAGTCAAACAGCATTTATTCTCATACAACATCGACGTTGCGATACACTCCTGCACCTTTTCCGGGTAAGTAAGATCTTACAAAATAGTGTACATAAAATAAGAAGACCGTCCAAAAATGAAAGATACATAGGCTGCCAAAAAATCGAAAAAAGAAATTATCTTACATAGTTACCGTAAATTTCATTCATCATCTGTAGGCGGGGTACAAGATTTTTGATGCTTGTGTCGAAAATGTTACCGCCTGGCTCTTCATCCAACTTTCCACTACTTCTTTTACCTTATCTTCGTTTTTAATTTTTTTCCTGCCAGATGCTTATTTAAATGAAGAGAAGAAAATCAAATGGTGCCAGATCAGGACTGTGCGGTGGAAGGTCCACAACAGCTCAGCCAAAATCATCCAGTAAAATTTTGTTGACTTGTACTGTGTGAGACTCTGAGAGCAGACTTTATCGTGTAGTAGACACACGCCGCGAGTTAACATTCCCTGTCTTCAGTTCTGGGTCATCCTTCGAAGTTTGTTTCAGGTTTCACAATAGTGATCCATATTCACAGTAGACCTATGCAGAAAACGTAAAACCCAGCGAATCTCGCGCCAGGCGGGAGAATGAAGAGGACGCTCCACTGCTATTCCGAAACTACTCATCGTAGAGAGCTGCCGGACCACTCGTTTGAAAGGGGAGGAGCCCCTCTATACGACAGTGGTGTCAACTTTCCGAAACAAATTTTCGCAGGTCGCCAGTACCTTTGTATCTTTAATTTTTGGACGGCCCTCGTACATACGTTCTTTTACATTCGGTTTTACAATATTGTACAAAAATTCAGAAAAAAACAAATCTAGAAGAAGGTGTAAGAGTGTACCGTAACATAGATGTAAGAGAATAAATGCTGTTTGACTGAGATTTCGAGTAATTGTTAACATCACAGTCGAGAAATTTCCTATATTTACTGCCTTTGCTGAAGAGGCCTCGTTATTCTTAATACAAATTTTAATTTAATAATAGGAGTATATTTTTGTGTGCATAGTTCGTTATAAAGATTATATTTTAAAGCTTTCTTGTATACAAAAGAAAGTGAATAATAGAACATAAATATACTTGATAAATATTTGCTATTAAACTTATTGTTTGCGGAGTTGTTTAACTGTAAATAACCAAACAAACCATCAAAACAAGTATTTCTTCAAAAGAAATGAATATAATACCTAGTAGTAGATATGATTCATAAGTCTTTCCGTTTCTTGGTGACTCACAAAATATCAAAACAAAACCAATTGTACTTGCACGCTAAAATAGAACTCTATAATTTAGTTACGAATATAATTTTATTACAATTTCCATAATCAAAAAATTGTAAATAGAATAAAGTGTCATAAAATATGCAAAAAATGATAATTAACAACTGCAAAAATCCTATTATTCACTGGGAACTGAATGGTTCACTGAATCAAATTACTGATTTACTGCCGAATGCATATCAATGCAATGTGAAAATATGTTCATTTTCAAATGTATCATCATGGTGATAGAGTTATCACATTACTCAAATATCATTATGAAAAAAAGCATGTGTTACGGTAATAATTTCTCACTTTTCGCGTCGTTTAAAAATACGTTTTTCCAAAGTCGGCACAAAGAACCTTCGCCTATCTGATTCTAAACTGTTTTCTGCCTGGCGCCCATCTTCCACAATTCATTCAACCTTTTCACCTCCACCCACACAGACACAGCCTACTGCTACCTTTGGAGTTATTAATTAGCAACAGTTGGTTGCTAAGATACGCTGAGAATTTATTTAACAGATCCGTTAACGCCTGGCGGACATCGTAGAAAAGAAACGAAAAAATGGAAATGATTTGCTTTGATCATTACGCCAACAAGATGATGACATTATGTGAAATAAAGATTACCTCAACCCTTCAAAAAGCTGTATTATAAATAGACAATTTGCAATTTAATAACGTATTGAACGAAAGTTTTCGGAAAAATTTCAAATTAAAATTGTTTAAAACGAAAATGTCTTCATAACTAAGAATTCATTAATAATCAACATAGGAATGATGATATTTTTGCCTGATTTAGTGTCGCGCATTATGCCAGAATCATTCAGCAATGGTTAAGGGACCATAATATCGCTTTTAATTTAATGGATTTCTCGGTGGTTGTAGGGCGGAGTTTTTTTTAAAAAGGACAAAACTCTCATTCAAGTTAATTTTATTTAAATTCCAATATTTCGTGGTTATTTTACCAATTCATCAGGGAAACTACAAACGTACAAAGTTTTATTTAATAATATGAGGTTAATTTTTTGACATAGTTTAGAATTGTACTTACAAATAGTTATAACTTGGTTGAACATTCACTAACATGGAAAAACATCTCCTATTTCAATTAAATATTGGAATTTAAATACAATTAACTTCAATGAGAGTTTAGTCCTTTTTATAAAACTCCGCCCTACAACCACCGATAAATCCATTAAATACATTTTATCATTCAACAAGTCCGTGTTACTTCTTTTCAAAATCCCCCAAATGTTCAACAGACGCGACCAATTGAACAATTTTGGGCTTTATTAACGAGAAAAATGTACGATTAAGGATAGGAAGTCAGATTGGAACAACTATGTAGAATAATAGTTTAAAAGATACGAGAACTTGATACTGCCCTCATCCGGGGGCTAATGGAAGGTAGGTATTAAACAAAATTGCGACAGATTGAAAACAATGCCTCCCTTTCAATAATTTAGTGTTGTACCTTATTTTTTCTATTTCGGTGTTCTTATGTTTCTATAAACGCACTGTTTTGTACTGCAAACACGACGTTTAGCAGATCTATAAGCGTACTATTTTTGGCGCCTTTCATGTTCTAGAGTTGGTAGTCATGCTTTCATAACTGACAGATGACAGGTAACCTCAAAATGGTAAGTTGTTGATAATATTTCAACATATTACTTTTAATTATGGATTTTTATACTTTCTTTAGGTGATAGGACTAGAAAGAAATATAATATTAATTTCACAACCAGAATCAGACCTTGAATCATAAATACAATACACTAATTAATCAATAGTTGACAAAATATGAAATTTCAATTATTAACGAGAAGCGTTACCAACATAAACATAACTAACAAAAAAATACCAAGTTATAATTTGACGTCGCAATTTAAATAAATTTAATCGTAAAATTACCTCAATAGAAAAAATTGTATAAAAAACACGTATCATAAGGCCTGTTGACGCACTCGTCCTTTGTAAAACTCGCCTAGCGGCTCGTTTTCCAAACTTGGACTCGTACGTTAACAGATTGCCTTATGATACTTGTGTTTTAATGTACTATTTAAAGATTATATGATGATAAGATTTCATTAAAATTTCTTTGTCTAATTTTTTGAAGATTATATTTTTAAGTTTATTGCTGCTGTTCGCATTATAGCTTCTCAAGAGTCATTTATTTTTTTGATTATTCGAGTCCATTATTTTTAAAAACCCCATTTTTTTAATTAAGGGATTCCAATATCTTCATATCTTTTTATTATTCACAAACAAACCGATAAAGGTCAATCTTTCTGTAAACAATTGGTCAATTATCAATGTGAATTTTATGAGGAAATGGAGTTTTGTTATGATGTGTGTTGCCTATAAAACATCGCATGGAAAGATAAATCACAAGCGATGGTCTGGCGCAGTCAACATAAATTTTAAATGTTGCATGTTCGTCAGATATCTACAAGTGGGAATTACATTGTGAAAGTCACTATCAATATTTATAGAACTGCGTAGTTGCCAATGAAAGTTTATCATCCAGAACAATAATGGGTGGATTTAAACAAATGAATTTAAATTTACTAATTATATAAGCCGTCAGAAAAACCGCAGTAAAAGATAATATATTTTCTTGCAAAATTAAGTATAAAAAATTAAATTGTATAATATACATTGTAACACACGGGGGAGGGAGGAACTGACGATGCTAATGGACTTGCACTTACTGCTTTACTAACGACGACCACTGTGTTATTGAGGAGGAAGACACACAATTACACTTGGATATTTATGAACACTTGTACTATGGATACGGATATTCTTAACTAGACAAATTAATTAAACTATCACATAGTAGCTCTGCGCTGCTAGCGTTTAGCGCGCGCTCACTAGGAGCTAACTACATCTCTTCTACACATGAGAAACTAATACCGACCGACTCAAACTAAAACCGTTATCACCTTCGTAAGAGGATATTTGACGGGTTGCAGGGTATCTTATGGCACCCATAACAAAATGTCAACCCTGTACTTAGGTTTGCAATAACTTTGACTTAATTGTCAACAAATAAATGTCAAGACCACTGACACCTAGACTAACTACAGTTAATAGAAAAAGGATAATTATTTCTAAATATAATTTTGACTAACAAAGATAACAGAGTGGAAATATTGTTCCTGAAACCATAATTTAGAAAAGTTTATAAAATAGTATATTACATCCGAGGTAGGATATGTTTCATTAGAGCCGAGGCTGTGATGAAACTCCCATCGAGCTTTATATACTATTTTATTTACAATCATCCTCTTTTTAAATCAATTTTCAAGATAAATCTATGAGTTGTAACATTTCATTTTATTAATATTTTTGACAGCTCTATTAAAATTTGTTTAGCCTACTTCATTATAGGGATCTGTGACAATGTTGCTACACAACATAAAAATTGCCAAGCCATGGGGTGGAAATGAAATCTGTTATTTCCCACCCAAGAGATTATCATTACAGTTAAGAATGACGTATTTCCCAACTTCTAAAAGGTTAGGAATCAACATATTACTATAATGATTGTGAATAAATGTTATTTATTTACTTTTTATTGTCACATCATTATATTCGTTTTTATTGTCTTCTTTATTTTCTTTCTATAGTTTTATTAGTGTAAATTCAATTCAAATTAGTGTTAATTTTTGTTCATTTGTTTATTTAAATCAAACATCCAGATAAATTACCATTTTAGTAAAAATATGTGTTTATATTGTGACTCACAAATTGTGAGATATATTATATGAATTTAATCACACAATAAAGTATATTACGTATGATCCAAGTCTCCTGTTGTATCCCATATAATTTATCCTTTCTTTATGTTAGTAAGGATTCTCTAACACCGTAACTAAATTTCAAATTTGTATAACGTGTATTTGGATTTAAAAGCGGTAGGTAAAATTTACTAGTACAACAGATTAGTGTTAAGCTACGAAACGCAGCAAGTTCTACAATTTATGCCTCAAATTAATTTCAGATTTAGCTTACTACGAACCCAAACCCATAATATTTCGGGCGGTCTACATTTTCAACAAACAAATTATAAAACCTACGCAAATTGTGAGAAATTTCCAAAAAAATATTTCAACTAGTTTAAAATATAGATTTTAAACTTACAAAAACTGAATATGTTATTCAAGTATTCCGGCATTTAATATTGGGTTACATCGTTTTTATTAGTAAAACCAGCTTTTATTCTATTAGGTATTGTATCCCTAAGCCCTTCAAATTTTTTTGTGAGCATTGTCCTATGTCTTGCAAAGTAGGTTTACTGTACGCACTGGATTTTTACGTAATTGTTTGTTGTGCTAAAAGTAAAGGGTCTCGGTAAAAGCCAAGTTTGGATGACCCTTTAAAATGCCGGTCGAACAATTATCACCCGGCATTTGGCCCACAGTTTCTTTTATGTGTTAAAGTAGCCAAAAGAATTTTGCAGAAATATCTAACCATATGAGTAGGTTTTATTAGTATGACTAACGAATGAAAGTTTACGTTTAAATTATTTTATAGATGTGGTTTCTGTTTCTATTCAAACTTTTCCCTATCATTTGAATTTGAAAGGAAAATAAGCTTTGTTAGAAAAGATTAGAATTGTACGAAACATTGAGGTGTGAAATTTTTTGCAAGTACTCATTCAAATACTGTACTAAGGTATCTCAGAAATACATTACATACAATAGATGGATGACTACGGTACCTGCACCATAGCAGAATAACAAGACAAGGGTGCATTTAAAATATTTCATCATCCAGTAGTCATCCATCTATTTTGAGCAAGATATGCTAATGTATTTCTTGGAAATCCTAAGTTCAATATTTGAATGAGTTAATGATGTACACCGAGGCGAAATATGCACAGAGTGATCAAAAATAACTGATTCAATTAATAGAATTATGGGGATCTTTTTATTCCATAGTTTATATAGCACTAGGCGGGCGAAAATATTATTCGACATGTCATTTTTACAATAAATACAAACAGGTTATGTAAGAGCACGGCTAATAGGATTTTGAGTTATTGAAATACTTTAGATTATTCCTCTGTGGGTAATGTAACAAAAAAAGGATCTGGGTAAGGGAAACCGACCATTTTAATAAAAATATTGTATACGTACTCAAATTTAAATTTTCAAATGTTACTGTCAACAGTGTCAACAACAGGAAGTAAATTTACCAATTTCAAGTAATATATTTTATTGCCAACTGAATCAGTTATTTTTAATAACTGTATATTTCTTATTTCTTGTGAACTAGCTCTAGCTCTATGTATAATAAATTTGATATATTTATGTTATTTATCATATAAATATCGAAGTGGCCCTTTAGGAATACAAAGAATAAAATTTGGTCCTTTTTTATAAAAAGTTGCGCACCACTGCTTTAAATCAAAAGAAACAAATTCTTTATTTGCAATTAATGTAAAAAAAACTATGTTGGTTAAATTTATTCCATTACAAAACAATGATCGTCCTTGAGGCGTCCTTGTCCTGCATGTATTTGTACACGCGATCCCAGACGATCCTTTATCGGCAGCTCTGTTCGTCATTTGCTGAATAATTACACACAACACAGCGGCCTCAAAGCCTCTGTAGTCAGTCTGGTGAAGATACACCAGAAAAGAAGCAACGCAAGGCGCGATTAAATCATTTCACGCAAGTGAGAAGTGAACGAGGAAAAGGAAGCTGTTGCTTTGTAGTTATATTTAGCGCCGGGTATTTTTAAAAGTCTGAGAACGCGAATTTTGATATGGTTGGTGGATTGTCTATTTTGTTTAGCAGGGGATTTTGATTTTTATCTTTTAAAACAAAAAACCACACTGACAATACAAATAAATATTACCATATTGTCATTATTTACTCATCACAGGATTTGGTATTTTCAATTTTATGCGGAGTTTGGTGAATAAAATTAAAACTAACTGTTCTATTATTCAAAATAAATTGTTCTCAATAACACAAACACAACCAAAAAAAATATTTCCATGTTTTGTGTTTGTAAATTAATACTACTAATAAACTCAAACACGCGCTTATTTTTTCTGTAAAATTCCGTATATGTCCGCCTATAAAAAACGTGTTAAAAAGCTACTTGAAATTCGTGACTAAATGTAGATAAGTATAGTTATCTATCCTGGCGGCAAAACATCAGCAAAATGACGCAGTTCATAACAAATGCCGGTGACGGGCTAGCTATTCGAGTAGGCGTCGAGAATGCTAGCTGAATTTGTTTCAACATTATTAACTATTTAATAAATGAACACTGAAAATCTAATAAAGAGCTCGAGAGATCTGATCGAAGATAGCTGGAAAACCTGTTCTCTGTTGTTAAACAAATGATTGAACGTATTCCCTGAATGGTAAATTAAGGTTATAAGACGCACGATGAATGTTTTATCATTGACGATACGAAGGAGATTGAAATAAATAAAATCATTCTCGGTCTAATTGATTTGGATTGGAACGTTGCATGTCGAATTGAATTAGTCCTAATATAAATACGATAACATCCCGAATGGTTTTGACATTTTTAAATTAAGCCACTCACCGTTCTGGAATTCTTATCGAGAAGAGAAAAACAAGAAGATGCACTCACCTGGAAAAGAAAAAGACAAGTTAGGCAATATCTTTACAAAAACTTGACACACAAATGCATAATAATACTAAAAATATCATCAGGACTTCTACTTTTACTACGGATATTAAAGTTTCATGGGCTTACATGTCATTTCAAAAAGCTTGAAATTTAAAAGCCAACCCTAACTTTAGTTTTATTTGAAGCCAAGCTAAGCTTTTTGTGAGCATTGTTGACGAATCTGACAAAAGTGTAATTTTATGGGTGCAAGGTGCTTTTACAATGCTACGGTATGTTTGTGCGATCTGAGAAACAGGTTCAGTAAAGTATCAGCGTGCATTACAGTGCTGGCAAAAAAACTAGGGTTTTTTGGGTGTTATTTGATATTTATTATGTTATGTACTGAATGTTACATTTTTTTTGTATTATACATTATATATTAAATTTGACATTCAAAATGACATTCTTTTTCGCATTTATGCGTTTATCTGCCACTTTTTAACTAATGCGAAAAAGTGACCAAATCAGTTAATCAGCAATAGTCTGTTACTTTTTCGCACGTTATTTGCTTCTTGTTAAGTTTAAATAGAATTGGAAAAAATCTAATGTTATACGTTGCAAAATCATATTTTTAACACATGGCATCTTCGCGTCTAGTGCGAAAAACACCATTATTTTGCAACTAAACACATAAATAGCTAATATGAATTTTTTAATTGGGTTTTTTTTTTTAAAACACGGGTAGGTTTTTTTTGAACTGGGGAAAATAAGACCAGCCCTGATTCATTACCTGTTTATTTAATTGGCTTAACAAAATGGTAAATACGAGAGTATTACAACATTCAATCCAAAATGATGATATCAATTCCAGCGAAAACGGTAGTAGAATTCAAGAAAAAGTAACATGTAAGTTTGCCCTTAATTCTGAAATTTAAACTGCAGTTCTACCATTAATAATAAATGAAATAGACATTTAAAAAACTAGAAAGTCAAGCCAAGCCTGAAATTTTAAAACGTTTGAATTTTTAAGTCAAGAAAAGCTTTTTTATTTAAAGCCAAACTACTTGGCTTGGTGAATTACTAGTAGATCGTACAAACTTGCGACGATACTAGATTAGATTACGAGCGCACTTTTATAATAAAAGCGTTTTTATGCATTGCGTTTTTACATTATATTCTTATGAGGATTGTGCTCCATAAAAGCACTTTTATTATAAAAATGCGCTCGTAATACGGGCCATTGGCTTTATAATCCTAAAAAAAAGAAAACCGCGGTCGTACTACGAGTACTGATCAGTACGTCTGAGTACCGGATAATTCTTCAATAACTGAGCTACACTGATACGTGAGTGTGAAAAAAATCCAGATGATTTCATACTAGTCCGGTAACATGTAGATAAATCTAAATTATCTTGTTGTAGCTTACCGGATGCGAGAATATAATTCCCGCCATCACCATGTTTGTTTACTGTTTTATAAACTTAGTAAGAAAAGTACAAACTTAAGCTCCTTAGAAGGAAATAAAAGAAACATTGAAAGCAGTGAAAGGAATTAAAACCCGGCATATTGAAGTTGCAAGCTCCGCTTGTGAGTTTTTGCGTACACGATAAAAACAGGACATGCCATCTGAATAGAATCGTCCCAGGCTGCCTACACGCGCGCCGGCACTACAAAAACTGGAACTACATCTCATAATGAGACGGCAATTTACAAATTTATTTATGAACGATCAGGGAAAAAATGGATTTTATAAATAATTGCTTGGATTGTGGGAAAAATCAGAGCACGAGAGAATTTCCGTCTATAACAATAAAATAAACTTTAACAACTTTTGTAATTTTCATAAAAAGTAACAGTTGGCAACCATTAAAGGTCTAAGCTCTGACAATTTTAAGTCACCAGAAATTATTTTAATAGATTTGACAGTTTTTACGTCTCCCAGAAATTAATTTGAAAACATTTCAATAAAAGATTGGTTGGGAACTTTAAAGAAGTGGAAGGAAAAAAATCATGTAGTGTTGTTGAAAGAAACAAATACAAGTAAAATAATCCATCATTTTTATAAAAATTTGAAGTATATTAGACTACATTTTGTCATAACATCATTATATAAAATTAATTTCATCGCTACAATACGATTCTAATCTTTTTGGTGGATTATTAATGTATTATCAGATACGGCTTTCCTCACAGTATGTAAATTAATTTTGTTCATGAAAAATGTCGGTTATAAAATGAAATTTCTTCTACAAAGAACGCATAAAATATGGAGGTTGTTTTTATTAAGTCATAAAATTAATTTTGCATGAAAAGTTTGGTGTAAGGCTTAGCATTCCTGCATTTTAAGTGCACACAAGTATTTTTCAAATACACATTAATTCACTTTACGTTATAATGCATCAATTTAAAGGATATTCTTTGCGCATAGCTAAATTCTTGCGATGGGAAATTATTTTCTAGGGGGGTTGAAGTCTTGTCTCCAACCAATCAGATTAAGTGACGCAATGTATAGACCAATGAAAAATTAGGACGACAAGTAACAGAAACGCGCGCACACAACGTACGCCACTGGAATAGGACATACGGACGCGGAAGCGGAAGAAGACACAAGTTATGGATGTTCATTATCCGACCAAAACAGAATGTGATGATGTTATTTATGGGGGAAACAGATTCGTTTATTTCTTATTCGGTTTGGTATTAGTGCTGATGTAGAACTAAAAATGAGGTTAATAAAAATCTATACGAGTTTTTTTGCAGGAGTTGCCAGTTCTGGACAAATAAATCAAATTATTTTTTATGCGAAATATGCTAAAAATATATACAAACGTAGAAATCAAATTGTTTATCATTAAATAAAAACAATGATCCAAGTATTCGAAGGTCGAGCTAAAATTATTGAGTTTAATTCATATAGAATTCAGCATTTTTTCATTCCATGTCTTTTAAGCTCCCAACCAATATGCGTTCGGACTAATTTCTGGAAGATTTAAAAATTATCAAATCTGTCAAATTGATTTTTGGTGATTTAAAAATTGTCAAAGCTGTTTTCATTTACCACCTAATTGATTAGTTAACTCGACGACATATTAATCAAATGAAAAGTAGTGTGCTTTCTAGCAAGGAAAAAAAACTAGTATCAAATTTAGCGAAAAAAATGTATTATAACATGCTTTATATTTGTATTGAAAAAGTAACAAAATGATCAATTTTATCAACGGTTCACGTCCACAACAAACAAGCTTACGAAAGGTAATCGCATGTCATATCCATTTTTATGTTCTTTTTGTAAAAACCTATATCAAAATATCGCTTTGGAATCTGAATTGAATCCTGCAGTCGGTTGCATACAATAAGTTTGATTCAGTGCAACGGATGCGCAATGCGCAGCCTGTCACAGCGACACAGAAGAATCCTTTACATCTGACACACTCAATTTGCTTTGCCTAATTGAGAGCACGCGTCTCTCTAACTGCAAGAGGCAGCTTCTCAATTCGCTCAGGAAATATGTCACTGGGAGTTTATTATTGTTGCTCACTTTAAACTTAATACGAATAGAATAAAAATACTACTGCTCTTGGAATAAGTATTTTATTATAAATCAGGAACTTACAGAAAGCTTTCATTCATATAGTCTCTATCAATACCAACCCTTTTGTAAAGGGTTCCAAATTCTTTATTGGTAATTTTAATTTATTTCTTCTTAAAACTTGCTTAACTTTTCTAAAAAAAATTGAACTATAATAAACCAAATAAAGTTTTTCATTAACAAGCATCTTCTTTGGATAAAATTTACCGTTCGTTTATACGAGCCGATGCTCATAAGAGTTCAGCGCAGGCTTATATTTTCAACAAATTATAAAACCTACAGAAATGGTTAGAAATTTCTACAAAATTCTTTCGACTTACATTAAATATAGACTTAAAACTGTGGAGTGGCTTTTAATGGGTCATTTAATCCAGATTTATCTTTTACAGAGACCCCTTATGTTTGGCACAATATGAAAACTAAAAAATCCAAATCGTACAATAAAACGTACCTTGCAAGACATATGGGACAGTATTGTAACAGAAGAATGTGGATAAAATGCCTAATAGAATTAAATATGTTATTACTAATAATGCGATATAAGCCAATATTAACCGTCTATGTTATAAAGTAGCCGAAAGAAATTTATAGAAATTTCTCATCATTTGCGTAGGTTTTTTATTACACCAGAAAATAGAATTTGCCTTTGATGCGAGTTCATAATTTGAATTCCCTATTCGCTAGTGTAGGTTTCAAATGGGAGTATGATTTTACTGGCAAAAAAAGATATTTTGTAAAAGAAATTAAGCAGTTCTTGTTAAGAATGTGATAGTTTGTTTATTCTGTAATAGATTGCAACAGTTTAAAACCTTTCAAAAGGTAAAATCAGAAAATTATTATAAATTAAAATGCTAGGTGTAAACCAAAATACCGTATGTCGTTGATAGTCCGTCACCAACCTGTAAACAGGTCAAGTGCAACAGGAGCTAAGCACCGTACCGAAGTGTAGGAATAAATTCAGACAGGTTCATTGAATTTCGCACTGCTGTATTTTTGTTTAAATAATTATAAACTATGCTACTATGCACACATAGTAACAAAGGTTCGGTCTAGCTACTACATCTAACGCTTTGCTTGAGAGATTTAATTTTATGAGATTTCTTAGTGTTTAAAGTTGAGCAAATATTTCTCCCATATGAAATACACGGGGATCCAAATTATGTTCTCAACGTTATGAACTGAGTTTAGAATATTTGACCGTTACACATTTCTGGTCTATTTGTTTTTTGAAAATGTAAACCGGCCGAACTATTACGAGCCTAAGCTCGTACATTCGAAGAAAAATTAGTCAGTTCAGGACCGAAAAGGAACAAGATAATTTAGTCACTTATGCGGTAATAGATCATCAGCTGAAAATTTAATCCTCAGATATTAATAGACTTATATACAATCACCTGCATTTAAAAAAAAATCTGTTGTGGCCAGCACAATATCTCTCGCCATTTTCATTTTATGTTGCACAGAGCGCGAGCAGTCGATTTTGTTGGCCTTGGCAAGTAGATATGGGGATTGGGGACCCGTGTCATGTAATAATAATATACATAGATGTAAAGTATCATAATTTTTCATTCAAAACATCATGATTTTCTATCCATCAGAATATTTTCAAATTTTGAATGAAAGTCATATGACTGCTCGCGCCCTATAAGTAACGAATTTAACATTTCTTGTACGCATAAATACTTGAAATTGTACCTATTCTTTCGTTCTATGAGGAATTTTGTCCTACTCTTCTAATATGTTCAAAATTCTTCAAATTCATTGTCGGTATTAGCAGTATTTCTTAAGGATATATGTAATATTAATATACCTATAATTTTAAATGTTTAATTAATAATACAATAAAATATATTAAATGTACTCGTAACTCCCAGAAAAATCTTCCAGTAATGTTAGTTAAACTGCTGATTTTTGACACTAACTTAATGCATTGATCTGTCAATTACTATCATTTAAATATCTCAACTGTTTTTTGGGCAACGAGATTTATTACAACAGATTGTTCTGTACTATTATGTACTATATCTTTAAACCTATAGGACATATAATATATTTTTTAAATGTATCAGATTGAGAATTTAATTATCTTTATTATTTGTAGTAACATAAATTTCTAAAAATAATATTTAGATAATTTTTTTTTAGAAACTACCACTTTCGGTTGTGCAATTGTTACCAGAACCTATTCAACTCTTTCTATTACTGTTAGATTCAGGAATCCGTTGTTACACAGGTCTTTAGTTTCATATAATTTGAAAAACACATACACACATCCACACACACACAGACATCATCGTAAAAATGTTATAATCGGATTCTAGGGACCTTAAAACGTGCTTATTCACCAAAATCTGGATATGCGACTTTTAGCATGAATCGAATACCTCTCTTAGCGAGAAGTAAAAAGTGTACGAATTTATTATATTGAAAACTTCATCGAATTTGTAATAGTCTCCAAAGAAAATTCTTACAAACTTTTCAGTTTTAATAAGCGTATTCGCATTTATTTCTAGAACTTATTAACTTCATAATCCTTACACGAAAACAAAATCCGAGACAAAATCCTCATTTGTGTAACAACGTAATAAACCCAGCATTTCCAAAACACGCAACAGAATTCCTCTCCACCGCGGATTAACCCACATGACATACAACTTACTCCGATTCCCGCCAAATTGTGTTAATACTCAGTGCTGCCAACAGAGCCAACAAAATATTCCCAAAGTCATCCTGCTTTCTGCTTGTGCTTTTTGATGTTGATGGCTGATGTCACGCCGTTTGATTTACACCATCTTCGCTTGTTGTACGAGAGAGACGGAGACGTTGTGTAAGAGAAAGAGAGAACAATAAATGTCTTCATGATGCTAGCCCATGTGTTAGATGGGAGATATGAAAGTCACGGAATTTGTGGGGAATTTCGCTGCCGGCAAGTTGGTAGTAGTGTTGTCAGTGATGGATTCGTTTTTTACAATTTGGTAAATTAATGATGTGGGAAGTGGAAAAATGTAGTCGTTTATTAATTAAAATATGTGCGAATAGTGGTGTAATATTTATGAAATGTCTTTCGTGCTATAGATAAAGATAAAAATATCTATCATATTAACTTTTTTATTAATGTTTTATTTGTATATTTAAAAATATATAAATCCGGAATTAATTTTAAAAGTTTTTTATACAAATTGGATTGACAGAGTCCTATATTTTACACAGTAGTACCTCTACTTACGAACCCCTGTACATACGAATTTTTTATAATACAGTTTTGCCTCTAGATACGAACTTACTCTCGAGATACGAACTATGATGCTATACTAAATTTGTATTATTATTTCATTCTTATAATTAATATTATATTCCTTATTTCTATTATATTTACAGTATTACAGTACTTAACTAACTCTGGTATGATTTCCCCGCTCCAATATTATAATTTCCTGCGTGAAACAGGTCACTCTCTCGTTGAATGAAATATAGTTGTTAGCTTTTATCTAGTATGCGACGAACGTGTCATTAATTAATTTCCCATATAAGAAAAAGAAAAATTTAGTTTCGAGATACCAACTTTTCAAGACACAAACCGTGGACACGAACGAATGAAGTTTGTATGTCGAAGTACCACTGTATTTTTTTTGTTCAGTTACTTATTAATATTATTATTTATTGCATGGCTCTGTGCGTTAGTTTACAACAGTTACCACTTCGGTTTTATTAATTTATCGTTCTGAAATTTTCTAAATTCGCGAATACTGATACAAAGTATATTGCTCTTTTTAGGAACTTTCTAGAATTTCCATTTTAGGTACTAGACTCCACTAACTGACTATTCAACTGTCTGGAATTTCATATATTTTAGAATATTGAAATTTAATTTCTCAATTAACTCAACGTTTAGCATTAGATCCTGTTTATGCTTATTCTAGAATTGTCTAGAATTCATTTTAACTTCATGCGTAAACCATTCCTTATTATTATTATTATTATTATTATTATTATTATTATTATTATTATTAGGTTAAGGGCTTTAAGCGCCAGTCATTTTTGTCACTGCGATCTATAAGATCTATTGTAAAATGGCCCTAACTTAAGTTTTCTAGACGTAATTCCAGTTCTTATGAAGCCAGATCCTGCTACTCCAGAAGTTCCCTGATCTCACTTGCTGTAAAGTACCTTTTACATAGATGGTAAAGTCTACTTTAGGGATGTTCCCTATCCCAGGTAAGGGAGGAGATCGTGCTAAAAATCGCATATCGAGATTTTGGTAAATGACCACGTTTTAAGGTCCCTAGAAACCATTTTTAACATTTTCACGATGATGTCTGTGTGTGTGTGTATGTGTGTGTGTGTGTGTGTGTGTGTGTGTGTGTGTGTGTGTGTGTGTGTGTATCCTCTTTATGAAATACTATCGTTCAAAAAATTTTAAAACCTTATATTTCTACCTTATTCTAATATGGAAAGAAGCCATTAAATTTTGGTGTCAATCGGGTACCCGGAAATGGCAGTTTACTTGAAGCTCAAAATAGTTTTTCTTCAAAAAATACCTATAATGTTATCAGGCACGCGGCAACGAGCCCCATAGGTATGTATTTAAAGTTATAAAAATTAAACGGCGGGAGGTATTGTGTTAGGCATTTCAGATTTTTTAAATTTCATGTGTTTTACTGCTTGAAAATTGTAAAATAAAAACCTTTTAGCAGTTCAAAATCAAAATAAGTCAAAATATTCTTCATGTCAAAGTGATATTGTTGTTGTCCAAGTGACACGCGCACACAAATCATCTGATTCCAAGCCCCTCAAGGTCGCTCGTACCCGTGTATACTCGCGACATTTTATTTGTATATTTAATGTTTTTATTGATTAAAATCGTATAGCGAATGTTTAAATAGTAATTTTATGTAGGTTTTACAGGAAATTAAAATTTATGAAATGACCCTAATATTGTACAAATAACAGAAGAAAGATAATTAAGTAAATAGCTTATGTTAACATTCCAATTTATACAAAATCATAATATAATAGAAGTATTTTAAGAGTCCAACTTTATTACGATCTCATAATTGAATGCAGTGACCTGATTATCTTGGCACTTGAACCACCGTACTTCAGCAATAAAACAAAAGTTTTATTCTGAGCACATTTCATTATATGACTGTATTATTATCCCCTAAAGTTACTGGTTGATTTATTTTTTGCTAGCGATACAATTATAATTATAATTCAATCAATATGTGCACCTACTTTCCATCTAAAAATATCTCTTGATTAAGCGCGGCTAGCCAGGGCATAAAATTACAACAAAAACAATTTCTGTCCTATTTCACACCCCCGGTGTTGTGTATTTGCTTACCCCTTGACATTATCTGTACGGTGCACAAGAGCGAGTGGGTGTTTCGAACCCACGCCGCCTACGCAAACCCCAAAGATCGATAGACATATGCCAAGGGCTCAGGACCTGATTACTGATTTGTAACTCGTCCCACAGAGAAAAAAAATATGTTGTGGGCAGCACAATACCTCCCGCCATTTAAATTTTATTAATTATATGACACGATCCGTCTACCGCTAGAAAAATTGTGGTGTAAAGTTAAATTGTGTAATTGGTAACAATACATTGTGTTAACTTCACCCACTTTATTGTGTTATAACACTCGTCAGATTGGTAAATGAAAAATGTGTTAAATTTTGAATGGAGTAAAAAACTTTTATACAATGCTTGCCATATTGTGTATATTACGTAGATTCATAATATTTATTTTATGCTAGTTTTATTTTTGTTTCATTTCTCTTGTTTATTAAATTTGTAATATACATATTTACTATCTATCGGATATTAACTCTGATTTACACAGTAAAAAATCTGATGTGGCCAGCACAATACCTCCAGCCATTTAATTTTTAAATACATACCTACATATTAACTAAAGCTGGCTACTGCATTAAGTTACTTTGCATGATAAAATTAGTAATACAACTATTGTTCCAATTTATTATGCATTTTCCGTATTTTCTTCTCCAGAATCTTACCATAATTTTATTTTGTGATAGTGACGTTAATTTCATTTCAATAACAAACATATGAAAATTAATTTATTTGTTACTCACTTGTAAACTTTATTTATTGATACCGCCTACTACTTTTGAAAATTAATCTTTACTAGTCATTAACTTCTAAAAATGGTTGCTAACGTGTTAAAATTTTACAAGTTATAGTTACCACGTTAGTAACGTTGTTGACATGTGAAAATTGTGTTTGGTTACTGTCATACGTGTCAAAAATAAGTGTCAGTTGCAACTGACAGATTTAGGTTATAAATTTAAATTTGATTTGCAAGTGAGTAACAAATAAAATATTATACAATACTCGCCTCAAGGAGGTGACAGGCTCGCCTCCTTCGCTCGCCAGTCTTTCCTCCTTCGAGCAGTAAAAACCGTTTTACTTGGCTTGTAATGTAAAATACTATTATTAATTAGATATTTTATAAATTTATATTTTAATATTTTCTTTTTAAAATACTGCCATTATTATATATGGGGTCTCGTGGCTGTGTGCCTGAGTGTCTGCTAGCGAATCTGGGGACCCGGGTTCGATCCCGACCGACACTAAAAATAACATCGAATTATAATGGCACGAAATTGACCCCTGTGCACTCTTCACACCAGCTATGAGTGCTCGTGAGGTGACGCATGATAAGCGCCCGCACGGTACAAATATTCCATCATTACCGATATCTGTGTATAAAGCAGATTGGCACACCCAGCAATGGGTAATATGCCGTGATGAAATATTTATTTATTTATTATTAATTTAAAATGATTAATTTATTGACAGTGAAATTTAATTTGGCAGTTACATAAATTTGAGATATGAATTGTGTAACTACGGAGATACGTAGGTATATTTTATAAATTTATTCATAAGATATTTATTAAAAGTATTACTGCTTACAGCATATCTGTAGAAAATTTGATAATCTTTAATTTTTATAATAATACAAATCGCGATAAAATTAATTTAAATGTATTTTTTGAAGAAAAACTGTTTTGAGCTTCAAGTAAAGTGCCATTCCGGTTATCTTAAACCGTACTTATTTACCAAAATCTTGATATGATATTTTTAGCACTATCCCCATATCTCACATTACCAAGGGTGGTGGGAGGTAAAAATTGATCTTTTATGTGCATTTTTGCAACACTGTAAAACTTACTTCCAAAAGTGTCATTAGATGGAGTAAAATGTACTCCATAGATATTTTATTTTACTCTGTTAGTTCCCTCCGTTAGTATTATATGTATTATACTCTATTTATTGGTAACTCTTAATTCGAACTCGGGGAAGTTTACTTAATTTTTAATGCGTAGTGCAAAACGTGGTTTCTAGTTAGTATGTGGAACGAAATATTTATTATTATTATGAAATAAAACTAGTACATAACTTAGGAATACGATAATAAAAAATTGTCATAATGGGTAAATAACATTCAATGATACCGATAATCTCAAGAGATTCTTTTAACGTACAGTATCCATAACTTCTGAAGATCTTTTAGATTTTACAGATGTGTTAACTAGTACATCAACTCTATCAAATATATCAAGTTTCGGAAGTCTTCTGAATTTGAATTAATGCAAACCGTATCTACACCACCTCAAGAAAAGGCTTTAAAAGAAACTCCAATAATAATTAGATTATTTTAAAATATCATATTGTAAGATAAATTAGTAATAAATAACTTATGTTAAAATTACTCTGTTGGTGGTGTTTAATTTAGTCCATTTTGAGAAAAATTATGAATCCAGTTGATGTTAAATTTCTAGGTAAAAGTGTGAAAGTATACTCTGTTGATTGGGTTCGATTTACTCCTACTATTATTATTATTATTTATTAATTAGCACTATATCTGTGATTCATGTTTTCCTCCAGCAAAGGTGTTCTACTTAACACCAAAATCTGTGTGGACCTATATAGAATTCTTAGGTTATTAAAATTGCATAAAAATTAACACCGAATTTCTTAGTGTATCTTCGGTTGCTAGAGATAAAAAAGGTAACTAAATGAAAACAATTGTACCATACTTGCAACTTAAGGAAAATTAATATAACCATTGATTGACAAGATATTTTGTATAAAGGCCTCTCATTTTGCAAACTTTGGCATTATCTCCTGCAACCAATGCCATTGTCGCATCCAATGACGTCAGCAGAAATGTGTTATGCATTGTTTATGAACGTGGTCGGACGCAATGCATAGTGACGCTGTTTGTTTTGCGTGGGAGTAAGTACGTATATTAGTACGGCGCCGTGGAATGGGAGTTCGACTCGGTTGTGGTGTGTACTGTGTCACTCTGATAATGTTATGGATGTGGGTAATTAAATTGCAAACAATGTGGATGTTCAAAGAGGACTCCCAAGCAAAAAGACGGTAATGAACTTGCTGATGACGATAGTGATTGATGAGATGCAGACGAGACTAAAAATTAATCTAACAACTGTTTTATTGCCACCAAAAGGAAAAGAAGAACAGGACGGAAAGATATGAGAAATACTCTCATAAAAATTACTTTTCTCACACATGCGAACTACACCATTTCTACATGTAATTCAGAAATAATTATTTCAGAACGCATCATTTGTAACTGAAGGTGCACTGAAAAAAATATTTGTTTTGATTCATACCAGCCCAAGTGATAATTTTTAAAATCGCTAGAGTGGTTTAAAACTAAAAAAATCTGTTGTGGCCAGCACAATATCTTTCGCCACTCCCGTTTTTGGTTACAAAGTAGGTATAGGGCGCGAGCAGTCATGTGACAATGTAGGCCTTGACAAGCAGATATGGGAGCCCGTGTAAGAATGATAATTAGTAATTATGTACATAGATGTCAAATGTCAGAATTTTTCATTAAAAATTTCAAGATTTTCTAAATTCACGTAGTTAATTTGTCACCAGAAGTGTGGAATTTAGTTGTCGAGGAAAATAAACCACATGGAATTGGAGTCACTAAATTTATAATGAAAAATTATAATATTTGACATCTATGTACATAATTACTAGCTACCATTCGCGCCCTATTGTTTTTTACATTCTACACCAAAAAATCTACTTACATCTATTCTTTATATTTAGATTTTTAAATTTTAAATTCATTCTATGAAGAATTTTTTTAGACTCGGTTGTCCAATTATTACCAAATATATACCTATAATTTTAAATATTTAACTATTAATATAATAAGAAATAATATAATGTATGTACTTCCCAGAAAAATCTTCGGTAATGTGTCTGGATTTTTGACACTGACAATTATCTGACAGTTACAAACATTTTAACATTTCAATTGGTTTCCATGACATTATTTGGGCTGCGAGATTTATTACAACAGATTATTATGTACCTTATATATCTTTATCTCTAAATCTATAAAAGATATAATAAAATATTTATATGTATCAGATGTACTTAATAAGCAAGAACAAAATTTTTCAAAAAATAATATTTAGAATATTTTTTTAAGAATCTGCCAATTATTACCAAAACCTTTTCAGCTCTTCCTAGTAATGTCCGATTGAGAAATACGTAGTTAAACAGATATTAAGTATTATAGTTTTTGAGAAATTGTTCTTCCAAACGACTCACACACATATATACACACACACACACACACACACACACATACACACACACATACACACACAGACACACACACACACACACACACACACACACACACACACAGACACACAGACAGACATCATCGTAAAAATATAAAAATCGGATTGTAGGGAACTTAAAACGTGCTTAATCATTAAAATGCGAAATATGCGATTTTTAGCATGAATCCAATACCTCTCCTAGCGGGAGGTAAAAATGTGGTTTTACTAGGATACATTTATATTGTTCCAGTGGTTCTAATAGAAAATGACTTGAGTACTATTAGAATTAAAACTTAAAATTTAAAATCTAGCTGGTCTATAAAACTGAGTAAAATATTGAAAACGTTTAACACAGACTGTCTCCTTGCTTATTGCTGGCCATTAAACGTATTTAGAAACACTTGAACGGAACCATTTAAAACGAAACCTCTGTTCAAGTACGGTAATAACTTTGGAAATACCTATAATTTTCACATTTTATGTAAGTGTTATGTATTGTGTTGTGTTAGTGCTTATACAGAGCGAACAGTCCAACCATGACATGCTACGCTATTGGTGCGGATGTTTGTAAGTACACATAATAATCAATAATGTAGCTGTTTACTAGCACACGATTTATGTCCTCACATTCGTCTCTGCAAAGTTTTGGTAATTATCAATGTTTACTAATGAAGGTAGCATGTATCTTTTAGTGTTTTCACAGAGAAATCTTATTACTCATGCTTAGTTACGACTTTAGCCAGGAAATAGCCTACATAATGTAACGTTTATTTATATGGGTGAAGTGTAAATCAATGAAATATTAATAATTAAATTAAATGTTTATTAAACGATAATTAATTAACATAAATGTGGAAGTAGAAAATAAAAAAATTGCGACCTATAAGAAATGGGAAATGCTAGAGAAGATGTCAGTGTTAAAGTACAATTTGCATAGTTTGTTTATGAAATAATTATAATGGAAATTTAGAACCCTTTTGCAAGAAAATGTATGTATGGAATTTATACATAATACAAAGGATTGACGGAAGGTATTGTGCTGGCCACATCAGATTTTATTAAATATATACGAATGTCGATAAAAACGTTTGATTATTATTTTCAAATTTTAAATGGCACAAAAATGATCCCCGGGGTGCATTCTCCACGCCAGCAATGAGTGTCCATGAGGTGACGCCTAGTAAACGTTCTCAGGATACAAATATCTCATCATTACCAAAATTTCTGTGTACAAAGCAGATTAGCACGCCCAGCAATGGGTAATATTCCGTTATATATTTATTTATTAATTTTTCGAAGTCCATCTCATGCGCCTTGCTTCGATGAAACCGTAGAAATACAATCTATTCTTTCTCGACGCTCTTATCGCTGATTAGCTCTTAAGCGTAGCTCTGCGCATTGCTTCAATATAAACACATTTAAATCTATACATTCATTCGCTCTGCTTCGCTAGTATCGCCGCTCTTATCGTTTCACGGCTGCAATATACACATACTCTAACAGGTCTCCAGCGGTCCAGTAGCAGCGCGTCTCATCGGTCTTGAGTTCGATTCTCTGTCACCGCAACTTCCAGCGTCTAAGACAGGACCATTTAATAAGTAATACCAATAATGGCAACCTAAGTATAAAAAGTGTTGCGCCAAAAAAGATGCTTAGCGATACAGAGCCATCTATCCATAGATATATGAATTAAAGTCGGTATTTCAGAATACTGTATTTCGGTTTTAAAATAAGGTGTAAGAGCATGGAAATTAAGTTTGATATTTGTTTGTAAGGGTATATACTTTCTATTGAATTAGATATTTACTATGGGTAATAAAGTTTTACATTGTCGGTGGTCGGAGAATACATCGCTTGCAATTTATGTAGTTTTTTCTCCAAATTATAAAAATATTATGAACTAACTAAATTTATTAATTGAAAATTTAAATAAAGTGTAAGATTACGTTAGTAGATTAGTTGTCTCTGAAGATTATTATAATCTGTAAATGCGATTTTCATTTGTTTAATGTGTTTTGCAATATTTATATTTAAATCCGTTGTATGGCTTGACTTGATTTTGTATTATGATTCATTATAGTATCAAGAACAAATCTATTATTTTGAAAAGAAAACGTAATTTATAAAATAGTTACAGATTACTTATACGAGCCCAACCCCAAATCTATTCGTACCCTCTGAAAAAAATATATTAACAGCAAGAAGAAATATTTTTTTAGATTACAATAGTTAAGACCATATTTCATCATTACCGATATCTGTATACAAAGCAGATTAGCACACCCAGCAATGGGTAACATGCCGTGATGATATATTTATTAATTTATTTAAGACCATATTTGGGCAATTTTTTGTTTTATGTATTAATATAGTGTACCGGATTTAAATATAATGTTTACCTAAATTTATCATTTTAACAATAATCTACGGGCAAATATATGACAACAGATACGTGCTAATTTTTTTAGTTATGGTTAGAACAGTAAATAATACAATATTTATGTTAGTATTATTTATAAAACTGAAGGTAAAGGAAACTGACAATATATTCAATTAATTACTATATTAAATATTATTTTTTTAGTAAAATTATTTGCAAAGTGATATATATTTATTAAAGTACTACATGGTACTACCTACAATTATATTAATGCTATGATTATTACTCCAATTCAACAAATTTTGATATGGTGTATTAATAGAGTGTATAGAACTTGAATACATTGCTTATAATAAAATTTCTTGGGTTTAATAATAATTTATTTGCAAAAAAAACCATTGTCTGCATGTGACAAATGTTTTCGTCGTTAATAATTCGCAATTTTTTTTTTTAAATAATAACATTTAAAATGACAATTAATTCAGTATGTTGTCAGTTACTTTTACCCTCAGTTTTATAGATAATACTAACATAAATATTGTATTATTTACTGTTGGAACGAAAAAATTTGGGACATGTCTTTTGTCATATATTTGCCCGTAGATTGTTGTTTAAATAAGAAATTTAGTTAATAACATTGTATTTAAATCCAGTACACTTTATTAATACATAAAATAAAAAATGCCCAAATATAATCTTAACTGTAACCTAAAAATTTATTTTTCATTACTGTTAATATATTTATTTCAGAGGGTACGAATACATTTGGGGTTGGGCTCGTAACTATTTAGGAAAATTGTTAGCAAATATTCTGAAAACTGATATATATATTTCTCTTAAGAACATATGCAAAATGCAGATACATCTTCCCCACCCGATACCATAAACCTTTGATTAAATTTCTATAGAAGTACAAATCCGTTTCGGCTTATT
Organism: Harpalus rufipes; assembly: GCA_951394225.1. Classification (NCBI taxonomy): domain Eukaryota; kingdom Metazoa; phylum Arthropoda; class Insecta; order Coleoptera; family Carabidae; genus Harpalus; species Harpalus rufipes. Next base: position 14,551,839 of record OX596284.1, on the reverse strand, counting down.
TTAATTTTAAAGTTTAGTTTAGTTCATTCTTATAAAATCATGGAATAAGTGAAATTTTAATATTCAAGAAAATTCCATCTTCATTTCTCGTACATGCTTTATTATTCATAATTTTCAATTGCCGACAGACTAGACATCATAAACGAATGAGTGAAGAAAATATATAATAAATACATAGGTATTCACCCATATAATGACCTGTATCTGAGAGATTCATTAGAATGAATACAATGACGAGAAAAGGTTCGTACGTCGGTATAGATAACTAAAAGAAAGGCTTAGGAAATGCCGGCCACTATACAATCCATAAATTGGAATGAATAAGATCTAGTTGACCATTCATAGATTTCATACACCCCTTCATGTCTCTCTTAATTTCATACGATTCTTGGAACGTAGGTGTCGGGTTTTTCCTTTCATTATGAACTATGGATGGGTTGTTTGAAATTAGGATTAATATTTTTGCCCTTTACGTAATGGTAGTGGTTCTCTTTGTACTCTTCATAAATTTATCATTTCTGTTTGAGTTTCATACAGTCTACTTCGTGTAATTTGGTGTTTTGAAAGTGTTACAATTATCTTGTAATAGTGATTCATTTCAAATTATTTTATTTAAAATGAATACAGCGGCGAATTGTTGTGTTTATATTAATTGTGTTAGCAACTATGTCAAAATCTTTTAAATTTGCTAAAAATAAAAACAGCTATGATAGAAAGATAAAAATAATTCAAAATCTGTAAATATTTTGATAAATAACAAAAAAAATTGAAAGTGATGACAAAAGTATTTCAATTTCCAGTATTTCCACATCCCTTATTTCTGTTAGGCAAATGCTACCTGCTACAACACAAGTAACGGCACTAAAAATTATCAAAACTTTTTTCTGACCACTCTGGGCTCCCATATCTCAATATAATTTTTTACTTGCACGCTAGAGGCAGCACTAAACGAATACTAACTCTTCAAATGAACGCGAACGATTTTGCCCATTAGGTTGCCATTATTGATATTACTTATTAAATGACAGGACATGGCTTACAGCCTAACTGACGAGTCCACGTAAGCATGCCCGGAACGAAACGTAAAACGCTTCTCTTCACAGCTCTCACCACAGCCTCCGCTTTTCTTCACAGCTCTCAGAAGGTGCCAAAAAGTCAAGCCTGACATTAAATAATCTTAGATTATAAATATTTGTGATCCATCCTAAATGTTTAAATCGTAGAAATGGGCTAATTGGATCGAGGAGAATTTAAATAAACGAAGAAAGAAATTGTGAAAAATTCATGGTCCTCGCTGGGATTTGAACCCAGGGCCTTCCTATTATAGTAGGACGCTCTAACCAACTGAGCCACAAGTTCCCATCGAAGTCAATGAATATTTCACAAGTCTCTTTCTTCGTTTATTAAAATTCTCCTCGATCCAATTAGCCCATTTCCACGATTTAAAATTAAATAATCTTGATATTTCAAGTCAAACCAAATTTCTGTTTCATCAAGACCTAGCCAAGCTTAACATTACTTTCCGTCAATTCTATAAGTACATATATTTTATATAAATGCCTTACAGAAAATTTCTTGCAAAAGATCCTAATTTCCAGTAATAGTTATTTATGTATCAAGGCATTGAAGTTTGACTTTTTATCGCGAATGTGGAATATATTTGCCGAGGCCCGTAGGGGCAAGGAAAATAAACGATATGAGTGATAGAAAATTTAAATCAGTGTCGAGGTGCATATTAAATTTCATTTGAAATAGAAAAATTGTGAAAAGGAAAGAAATATTTATTTTTATAGATTGTTTACATACTGTCAGCGTGACACTCAATGTTGTTAATCTTGGAAATTGAAGTTATTGTAAAGAACACTCAAAATTAACTGTTTTATCTCAAACTTCTTCATCGGAATTATTTAGCTCATTATTTTTGCACATATTTTTTGTCATTTTACGTACAAATTTACGATTTACATGGCACACCTGCCAAATTATCTTATAAGTACAATAATTATCATAAGGTTGGCAACACTGCAATTGCATAAAATCTTCATATAATGGTTTACTTTAGTGCCAATTTCTGAAATTTTAATGACGACTTTTGTGCATTTTAGTGACGATGTCATAAAAATATTATGTAAATCTGATGTGGCCAGCACAATACCTTCCGTCAATCCTGTATGAATTCCATACATACATTTTCTTGCAAAAGATTCTAAATTTCCAGTAAAATTATTTCATAAACAAACTATGCAAATTGTACTTGACACTGACATCTTCTCTAGCTTTTCCCATTTGTTAGGGGTCGCAATTTTTTATTTTCTTCTTCCAGTCATTTCTGTTTTTCGTGTCGTTCTCATTCAGTTCCTTTTCTCTCAAGTCTTCCGCAATACAGTCCTTCCATCTTATCTTTGGTCTTCCTGTGTTTCTTCAACCTTATATTACTAACCTATTCATTCTTCTTCCAATACATTCATCATCTCTCCTCATGACATGTTCAAACCAATGTAATCATCTCTCTTAAATCTTTCTAGAAACTTATAACACTAGAGTTATTAACTTACCGTATCTTTCCGTGTCTTCCACAACATCTACTTCAACATCCTCATGTCTGCCACAATCATTTACTTTTCTTTGATACTGACATCTGTCAATTTGAATTATCTGAATATATTAGCAGTTTTCATGGTTAGCATAGCTGACTGATTTAAGAAATTTAATATCTTTATGATTCTTTAACTCTATATCTATTGAATATGAAGTATAAAATGCAATCAAATCGTATAGAGAATAATATATTCTTTAAGATATAATAACATTAAATGTCAATAAATCATATTAAACTGTTAAAATCTTCAAATGAGGGTACTTCCGGTTGACCAATTATAACCAAAACCTAATCACTTGTTCTTCTGGATGTAAACTTGAGGTATACGAAAAAAATATAATTTTTGGAATCGTGGTATTGAAGTTATGCGATCCGAAACTTTCGTCACACACAGAGACATATATAAAGACATCATCGTGAAAATGGTAAAAACGTATTATAGGAACCCTTAAACATGCTTATTCACTAAAAACTCATCATTGATTTTTTTGACCAAAGACAATACCTTCCTTACCTAAAGGTGACGGAAGGTAAAAATAATATTCAAACCATATTATAGACAATAAAATATTCTTTAATATTTATAATAACAAAAATTGCGTTTTTCAAGTAAAACTGTTAAAAGATTCAAACGAGGAAACTTCCGGTTCGTCAATTATAACCAAAAATCTAATCAATTCTTCATATGGATGTAAAAAGTGGAATACCTCGGAAAGAATTATAATTTTTGGAAAAGTATTAGAGTTATGAAAGGCCAAACAATTGTCATACACCACTTAATATGTTTAGTTACAATATCGCACATTCTTTTGTTAATAAATTGAAACTTTTAGATTTTGCAAATTCTACAGCGGTACAAGAAAATATTGTTCCCTCTAAAAATGATTTATTTCTTAAGACTATTTCCTGATTTAATCTCTTCAATAAATTCCAGTAAAGAATCGTATCTGTCGGAGATCATTTAATTAGCATCAAAGGCAGCATTCTTTGGGCTTACGAACACAAAAACGTATCGCGTATCTCGTTAAGCATTCGACACGGAATTTGAATAAATAAACACATGCATACTACTTAGATGTGATAACCACACAAAATTAATTATTTTTTAACTTATCAGCCAACTACAAATCGCTACATAAACAGTCGAATAATAAGTATTGTGGTCCGTATTACATAATTAATTCCGAATATTCCACTACAAAGTGGATCATGTATATGAAAATATTTCTCATATAGCTTGAAACTTAATAAGTTGTACTTATCCTGGATATGAACATTTTACATTAATTGCACAAAGTACTTATACATATATGATTTTATGATTATGGTGTTATAAAATAGTCGCACAAGTAGCTCTTAATGGATTTGTGTTGCTCCTCTCTCTTTATTAGCTTTATACCTGATTTGTATTCCACTAAGGACCTTTTATCATCGCGCTGAGGATTACTCAAACCCAACTTGCCAAGGATTTAGTAATTTTAGGATTCAGCGGAATATTTACCGCAGGAATGGTAATTTCATGTGAGGGAAACATATTAAAACTTTAAACAATATAATTAATAAACGCCTACGTGCTACGAAAACTTATTTGTTGATACAAATTATTTATTATCAATTATGATATGTATCACAGCCATTACTAACATTTATATTTTTACTTTATACAGTTACAGTCATTTTTTGTATGATTCATTATTTTCATATTACGAGCCTAGCTAAACTCTATAATTTGGTCGGTTTACATTTTCAAAACAAATTATAAAACCTACGCAAATGGTGGGATTTTTTTACAAATTTCTTTTGATTAGTTTAAAATATATATTTTAGACTTACAAAAACTGATTTTGAATTTGCTATTCAAGTATACCGCCTTTTAATATAGGGTTACATCGCCTTTATTATTAATAATAGATTTAATCCACAAGCCTTGCACATTCTTCTGTTAGAGTATTGTCCCAAAAGTCTTGTAAGGTAGATTACTGTACGTACTGATATTTACATAGCTATTTTTCATATTGTGCCAAAAGTAAAGATTATCGGTAAAAGATAAATTTGGACTAAAAGATGATCATTTAAATAACAATCGAATTATTATTGTCATTTGGGTTACAGTTTTTCTATTTATTTATTTATTTGAAATTTTGTATTTAGGACTGATATAACATCTAGTTGTGTACCTACCTTTTTGGTTATTACACAATTTCCAGAAGTGGTACTTTACATGAAGCCTATAATAGATTTTAATGAAAAATTGTTTTAAAATGTAATCCAAAACTTTTCAAATTAGGTATACAAGACTTTTATGTCAATCGAAATAACATAATAGATTTTGGTTAAAATAGGCTAACCGGAAGTGGTACATTACTTGAAGTTGTTAACAGTTTTTCTTGAATAAAATGATTTTATTTTGATTTTAGAAATAAATGCTTCAAATAAAAGTTTTAGAGAATTAATTTCTGCGTCTAGCACATCAAGTATTATTAAATTAGCCCTTTGTATAAGCGAGATATGTAAATTTAAAAATTATATACTTTTTTGTTATTGTAATAAAGCTTGCTATGGATTAGGACAAAAACATAAAAACAATGTTTATGTCAAATTACGTTAAATACGTGCAATATTATGATTCGTACAATAACAAATATATTTTTATTGTGAAATTAGTCATATTCATTGTTGTAATCAAATATTTCTTTGTTGTAATCAAAACTCTCTTTAAAAAGAACCGGGTTAGATTAATGTTAATTTAAGAATGATAGTAGTAAATGAATTATTTTTTGTTAATTATCAAAATATTTCTCGGGCTTGGCTTAAGCCTGTCAATATTTTGTAATTTAATTATTAAAAAAATATGTATAGGTTAATAGGCGCACAAAGAAGTTGTGTGGTGTCCACATCACTCATGACATGTTATTAAAAAAATATGTATATGTAGTTTAATAATCGTACAAGGAAGTCGTGTGGTGTCCACATCAGATTTTTTTAAAATAGTAATTGCTTGGGGTTAAGATGAAAAACATCAACATTCGCAAACCTTATGTTGTATATATGGCACATACGGTAAATAGGCGAGAAAGAAAGAATGTTGGTTCTAGAGATAGGCAAGTAGTCGAAAGAATTTTGTAGAAATTTCTAACCATTTGTTTAGCTTTTATAATTTATTTAAAATGTTTGCAGGCCGAACTATTAAGAACCTGTGCTCGTACGATCAATTTTTCTTTATTATAATTAAACATTTTTGTAATCTGAACCCAAAGTGTGGCATGTCAAAACTTTCGTTGTAAATGGCTACAAAAAATAGTGTTGTGTTAAATTAAAGTATGTCGCTGGACTGTACTCGTAGTCTAGAAAAAACCTTTTTATTAAAATATTTAATGCGAAAATTGTATCATACACTATTCATTGAAGCATGACATCCCATACTTGTCCATTTTCTCACGTAATATAATAAATTGCTATTTAGTTCTTGTTTATTTAGAGCAGTTTTTCTAATCCAATATATATTTTAAACAAACAATAAATAAAGCGGATTTTTCGCTGTGGGGATAATTTAAATTCCTGTGTCGGCGAATCTAAAAAATCCATAGAACAAATTGAGGCGGCGGATCACGAGTTGAGTTGAGTCGAGAGCCGTAGATGGCCTAGGGCCAGAAGCGATCGCGTCGGACGTTAAAAGGCCATCAATCATATCGTGTTCACCAGCCGTTAAATTTCATTATTGTTATACATAACGGGAGGTGTTCTTTCAAATGCATACTATCACAACTAGTATACCTGATCGTTAGGATAGGATCATTTCAAATTTAAAAGTTCGTAGAAAATTAAATTGAAAGCATTAACAGGTTAAAAGATTACGCTGTTTATCAGTAGTTAGTAGCACAACAGTTTAGCCTTAGTCGTAAGTACTTTAGGTACTCGTTTCTTAATCGATTCGTTCTACCTTTTCCAAATGTATTCAGGGAAGATCATATTTATTTGAAGAGCCAGGAGGAAAAAAGGATGAATCTCCATTTTCTAACAAAATGAGATGATTGATCCACCTAACAGATTGAAGGTGGGGCTTCCAAATGGTATATTTAAAGGAGTCAAAAATAGTAACAATCCTAAGATACAAGCCTTAGAAATAGCAATACGAGAGCTAAAAAGGTTGATAATTCAAGCGTCAGGATATAAAATTATGAATATCACCAACAAACGACGCAAAAAGTATGGATGAGTAACTGATGTAGTGAAAAAGCTCAGACTGCAAAGCCATGAAAATTGTGAAGATTGTTCCTGTACACATTTATAATGTTCTATCAACGTTTTAAAACTGACTCGACAACAACTTATAGGCGAATTCAAAAACACAAATATTCTTAAATTTAAATAAAAAAAATTAGATCTTTGTAGCTAAATTGTTACTAACACTAGCATGATGTTGAATTTCAAAAATATGTGCCTTCATCATTTTTGCTTAGTAGAGTCACCGAATATCTATTTGACTACAGACTAACAGGCCTATTCTACAGTAACACATAACGGTATCGTAACCATACGACTGTCGCTAAGCATTTGGTTTAATGACGTTAATAACAACAAATGTCAAAAACCTATTCTACTAATCATATCGTTATAAGTTATCGTTATCATGATTATAACGATCATATCTAACTTCATTTTTATTTTGACAATAATTTTTTCAAAATAAATTTGACATACTGATTCATTATATTTAAATATTGAAGTGGATTTTAATGAAATGTAATACAAAGAATAAGAAAATTATGACAAACCACCACAGAATAGGAATATATGTACGAGTTTATAAACATATCTCTATTCTATATGGGTCTTTTTAAATCTAAACGATAAAATTTTCTTCTCATATAGTAAATAAACTTGAATGCAGAGTACGATTATACGTATACAGTAAAATTTTTAAAAGATGTCCGATCAAGGTTATCTGTTTCATGAACGAATTAACAAATTGGCAAACATTTATCTTTTTCCTTTGCAAAGGCTATAAGCGTGTACGATAAGGATTGATATAACACGCTTGTCTTTCAAAAATTCATATTGCTTCGACTAAGTTGGGACATTCCACTTTAAAACGATGCTAGTTGTTGATAATACTTTCGCTGTAACGTAAGTTTATTTATTAATTCAGATACATTACCTTAATTCATAGCCGTACGAATAACGTTATTTTCTGTCAGCGTCACTGACACTGACATTGTGTCAGTATCTTATTTTTCATATATATGGTTTTACATTTGCTAATAAACTTACCAGTTGACTTATTTTTGAATTTTGAATGCTTTTATTGCAACATATATTTTTATAATAATAAAATAACAGTAGTATTTTACGTACCCTCATGAAAACTAAGCAAACGACACTACTGAATTTGTCAGAATGGGCGGAGCAAAAATCTGAATTCATACAATTCGTATAGACAACCTTGATCGGACATCTTTCAAAATTTTTACTGTAATCAGATTTTCCTATATAAATATATAATTCATCAAATAGACACTACGTATATATGTATTTACAAAATAATAAATAGATCAATACCTACATTAAACAACAGTCAACTTATATTTAATTATTTATCGAAATCCAAATTTTTAAATATTTTCTTAACTTCAATTGAAATATGTTTAATATTAAAAATTATGTATTGAGAATAGCATAGAGAATAACGTCCACTAGTTGAAAAGTTTAAATCTAGTAATAGATAATCAGAATTTGGACAGAGTTTGAATAAAACGATACTTAAAAGAAAAAAACTTGTTTGATTAAAATTCCCTATCCAAATTCCGAATATCTACTTCTAAATTAAAAATTATAATTAATAAAATTGTAAATGAGTGAATAAATATACACCTTTACAGAATAAAATATTTCCTTTAGCCATTTTTAGTTTTGTTTTTGAAATATATCCAACTTTACTTCTTTAACGAGGCATGTAAACTTGTCGTTCATAAACGATATAAAATAACGATTAGAATCGATAAATATTTCAGCAGAATAGGGTTTTGGCAAAAACCGTTATTATACCTACATGTCGCCTAGTAACGGCTCGTAACGATACGTATTTTTTTAGTAGAATAGGCCTGTTAGACTGGTAAAATTCTATTAGGTCCCACATAGTGGAAACTCGATCCATCTATGGGTATAAAAATGATCAGAAATGGCTAATCTGAGTTTCGGACTAAGATTGAATATAATATGTCACTTCAGCATCATTTCTTGGGGTTTCAAACTTTAAAATTTGCGTACTGAAAAATACATTGTGACATTCATCTTTTTTCCCTGGCTCATCATTTCAAAGAGCGGCAATTGGAATTCCGAATAATGAACTTTAATTCTGGAATCGTCAATTTTAATTGAAAATAGGTAATTATATATCAGAAAGTTTTAATTGTAATTTAGAAAAGAAGTTTCGTTAATTTTTTTATAAACCCCACTATGTTAAAATTAACATGATCAGATCGTCGCGTCCGAAAGGTGATTAATGTATTGTATATTGATATTTTTATAACTACACAGGGCTGTTAGATTCGTCCAGAGGTACCTCAAAAGATAGTTGTAGTTTTGGATGAACTGAGCTGAAATGTATATGAAAAGAACAACATATCGCATACAAAAAGTGTAATTCGTATTTTAAATTACTCTATATGATACTTTATTTTCAACCACAAAGGCTCAACTTTCATAATACAATTATAACCTACAAATTAGCATTTATTCTCACATTACTCTATCCACTGAACTACATGACTCAAACCATTTTGAGATTATTTCGCGGGAGATACTCAGCTAGAACAAAAAGAACAACAATTTATTGAGTTTATATACCGTGAAAACTATACCCAAATTTAATTTCTGAAAATATCTCTGTCCATACTGATCGTGTAAACCTCCCCTTTATTTTATCTACCCGTTGTCCGAAGCTCAGTGCTGTTGGCATCGTCAGCGAACAGAATGAAAATTATGATTATGGCGTGTTTTCAGAAGCGCGCGTTAATTCCTGGAAATGAATTCGTGATGATGTTCAGCCAGCTCGCGAGCAGCGGTATTACCCTCATTGCTGCACTATTTACACTAGAGCGAAAAAAGAATAAGAGAACATGTTGATTGGATGCGCGCATCTATAAATCGAACGTGGGGAAATTACATTCAAGAACGGGAAGTATATGTAAAATAATTTATAGATAGGATTCCACAAATTCTGTGGAATACTATTTTATTTTTATTACAATGCCGGCTTATTATTCTAATTCATAAGGTACATGAGTTTGTTTCAGGATTATAGTAGACTAGAAAAACTTTAATAATAATGGGGCAGTTTCCATTTTAATGGTAGATTTTCATAGCAATCAATTAGAGTAAGATTAAAAGAAATTATAAATTATCTAACAAGAAGACAGTTTAGATTCAGATTTATCTTAACATGTTATATCAGATAAAGAAATACATGAGCTAAGTAAGATGTTTGTACGTCGTTTTATATAACGCCTAGACGACTACCCAGATTGCAAAACATCGCTTAATCAGCGAAGTTTTGACAATATTGCCGCGTTTTACCAACGTTTTAAAAACCCCTAGACCTTTTATTGAAAGACGGGTTTTACAATCTGACTACGACATACACAAATACAAAAATAAGAATCGATCCATTGAAACGTAAACGTGCCATAAATACTGTCCCTTATACAAGAGAGGCTTATTGTACACAAAACAAATCTGATGTTATTAATTGTTACATACTAATAATCTTAAAAAAATAAAATTATTCTAAATGTCCGCCTTCTTCTTTCACACACTTTTGCAAACGTTTCGACCACTTTCTATTGCACCACGAATCAGTTCCAGGGGTATGGAAGCTGCTGTTTTCACCAACTCAGCCTTTCATACCTCAATTTTGCGAAGAGGTTCTTAATACATTGAGGTCCGGACTTTCAGAGAGCTCATCTTCAGCGGCAATGAATTTCGGTAAATTCAGCTCTAACCAGCGTTGCGACGAATCTTCGGGATTTTCTCTGCAGCTTCCCGAGTGCTGTGATCACCATTTTGGCAGTTAAATTTTTCTACTATTACAATGGTGAAGAGAGCACCTTCCATACCCCTGGAAGTGGATCGTGTTGCAATAGATAAGTAGACGGAACATTTGCAGAAGTGTACAAAAAAAGAAGGTGGTCATTTTGATTTTTTTATTTTTTTTAAAGATTATTAGTATGTAACAATTAAATAATATTCGTTTTTTACCAGATTTCTTTTGTTTATGCAGAATAATTCTCCCTTGTATTAGGGACAGTATTTATGGCAAGGTTATATATGTCATCTTGCCCACAAGGGAGGAAGATGGGGCTCAGCCCCAGGAAGAAAAAGAACACAATAAATTAAATAAACAAACATTTATTACAATTTTATATATCGTTGATGGACAAAGGCCGGAAGAATTAGTACAATTTTATATATACATATACATATTTCTAATAATACTTTTAAAAATAAAACGAAATCGCCTTTGCGATTCTAAAAATTTATCAATAACTGAGGTGATGAAATCGTTGTTTTTGTTATGTACAACATTAGTGAAATGTGTCGGTAAAACCCCTGCCGCCAGCAAAATATTTTTTCTACTCCTGCTGTGAAAACACAATATTTTGGTTTGTTTTTCATGCTTAAAGCCGAAAACGACTTTTTGTAGCACTAAGGCTGCAAAACTGCGCCACGCTTCGGTATCCTAGCAATGAATTTTACTTATGAATGTTGTACACAAACTTTCTTGTGATTTAATCCCTCATTTCTAAAAGTACAAAACTTTGACATTGATTGTTCTTGCATTAAATATTTTGATTTTGTGTCATATTTGTGTCTATGTAACACTTTCTGGCTTTATGTATGTTTATATGTCCTGGTACTGTACCATATTTCGGTCATATCGCTGTCTTTTTTGGGTTAAATCTGGTGGTGTACATAATTAAAATGTCGCAGCGTATGACACTAACCGCAAAAAAATAAGTGAGAAGGAAGTCGTGAATTCTGCAGAGCTGTAAAATTCCTCTTGCTGTAATCCTCATTCCCAGTGAAATATTCATAGCCGGCGTTGCGATTCACGATTCACGGATGCGAAATCGTATCGCGAGCCATGCGCGAAAAACCGCGGAAAATTCTCCATAAAGGAACATGAGTACAGTGTTAACTTGAGTATTTCACACTCTAGTAAAGTGTTTTATCTTTAGTGCATGTATTGGAGCTCTTTACACATGGAAAATGCAGGAATTAGTAATTGGATTTCATGTTTGTTGAAGAATAAACTATTTACATGAAAAAGAAAGGGTATAATTGACGCATTTAAATTCAAAAGAATCTAGTATCATTAGATTTGATAAGTGAGATAGACATACATGTTAAGGACACTAAAAACTCGAACATTTTAAAAACTAATAACTTTTCACCTCCCGCTACCCTTAGTAAGGGACGTATAGAGATCGTGCTAAAAATCGCATATCGAGATTTTGGTAAATGACCACGTTTTAAGGTCCCTACAATCCAATTTTAACTCAGATACTATCGTTCAAAAATTTTTGAAACCTTGTATTTCTACCTTACTCTTATATGCAAAGATACCATTAGATTTTGGAGTAAATCAGATAACCCAAAATGGCACTTTACTGGAAGCTCAAAATAATTTTTCTTCGAAAAATACCTTTAAATGTTATTTTTTCGAGATTTATGTTATATAAAAATTAAAGATTATTAAATTTTCTACAGGTTTGCATTAATACTTTTTCTATGTATTTTATGGATAAATTTAACTCATACACATGGTTACACAATTCAGATCTCAAATGTTTGTAACTGACAGATATATGTCACTGTAAACAAAGTAATCATTTCAATTAATAATATTAACGTTTTAAAAAGAAAGTTATAAATGGAACAATAATTATATGGAAAGGAACTTAATACAATTTCCAGCATAAGTAAATATGTAAAAATATAGGTAAGATAATAAAAACATATATCATCACGGCATATTACCCATTGATGGGTGAGTCAATCTGCTTTGTACGCAGATGTCGGTAATAATGATGACATATTTGTACCGTGCGGGCGTTTACCAGGTGTCACATCACGAGCACTTATTGCTGGCGTAGAGAGTGCACCATAGGGTTCATTTTTGTGTCATTTAAAATTCGAAATATTTGGCGTCGGTCGGGATCGAACACGGTATTTAAATTTAATTTAATTTTAAGTATTTACATCAATAAAAATTAAAATAAACGGGAGGTATTGTGTTGGCCACATCAGATTTTTTATAACTCTGATAGTGCCCTACATACAGTTTTATTATCTAATTTACTAGTAAAACAGTCATATTATAATCTGTTACTAAGATGCAGGACGCCATTGTAGCATTTAAAAGCAAACAGACATTGGTTGATTTAATATTGTAAATGAGCTCAGAGACTTGAAGAAGAAAAACGTAATGTAATGTGTTGAGCGAAAGCGCCTTTAAAATAATGGTTTTTGCTGTATTTAAAGTTCGAGGTTTTATGATACAGAAAAAGTAACTATTATCCTCCGTAAAGGGCAGTCATTCATATTCAAAGCGGTGATGATAATTCAATTCAAGAGCCGAAGGAATTTAAATGAAATGATAATTTTTCTGGCATTGTTTTCAAGAATTAATTAAAGATTTAACCTTGTTTTGTAAATTTAAGACTTTGATTCTAAGAAAATTGATAACAAGAATTACAAGTAATCGAATTTTTGTTTTCATATTCCATCGATGTAAATTCAAATGCCTAAGTGATTGTGAAACGTGACTAAAATACTTTTCCAGAAATTCTTTTCACGTTTTATTAATTACTAAAATTCCATTTGAATCAGAAAAATATAAACTCACCAATTTTAGATCGACAAAACGAATGGAAAGGAAATTGAACACTCACCTGCAAAAAAGAGAAACATTAATAAAATATATTTTTTATTGTAAAACTGCAATGATGATTAGTAATGATAATTACTTTACGAGCCCAGGCTCATAATAGTTCGGCCGGTTTACAATTCAACAAACAAATTATAAAACCTACGCAAATGTTGAGGAATTTCTTTCGACTAGTTTAAAATATAGATTTTAAACTTACATATATGATTTTCAAGTATTTCTCCATTTAATATTGGGTTACATCGTCTTTATTAGTAATGACAACTTTATTAAACATTATAATCATTCTATCCACAAGCCCTCCAGCACATTCTTCTGATAGAGCAGCGTTTCTTAACCTTTTGGTTACTGTGACCCTGTAAAACATTTTACATCATCGCGCCCCAGCACTAAACAAAGAGGGTATCAAAAGCAACGACTTTTTACAATATTTGTATTGTATGTCAATTTTAGCCTTAAGTAGGTATGTTGTAATTTAATTAAGGTAATGATTAATTATAAATTATTTTATTAAAAAAGGTGAAATTAAAAATAATAATATTGTGAAGTAGCAAGAATTAATGGCCCTGTGCGCAAACCAAAACCAAAAAACCTACTGAGTCTACAAATTTTAATAGGTTCTAAACTTTTTCGTTGCTATGTTTTAAAAATATTGGCTCGAAATCGTTTGTTCTTGTCATAATATTCACTCTACCCTCTTTGTCATTCTACTTCTTTCTCATTACGGGCTAGTAGTATCTCTCTCTCTCTCTTTATTGAGGATGTGGCATCTAAGCAATTTTCAACAGTTTTCTTAATTTTTTCTCTGGTATTAATAAAAAAAATATGGAACAATTTTTTTATTGAAGATTAACATGTACGTAAATTAAAAAAATTAGAAACTACCATTCACATAAATGCACTATTATATTAATATGAAGAGGATAAATTTATTCTTTTCCTACTACACACTAATTGAAAATATTAAACGTTGGAAGAAAACAATATGAACAACAACTTTCTAAGAATTACATATATATTTCGAGAACATTTTCGTTTAAGAATAAATGCGACCAAAAAAAAAGGAACAAACATTCACGACCCTAAAGTTGAGAGTCGCTGTGTCGCTGTATTGTCATTGTCTTGCAAGGTAAGTTTTACTGTGCGCAATGGATTTTTACAAAATTGTTTTTTTCATATTGTGCCAAAAGTAAAGGGTCTCGGAAGAAAATAAATCTGGACTAAAAGACAACCCTTTAAATTTCGGTCGAACTAAATCACCCGTTATTTGGCCAATGGGTTTTTAAAGTGTATGTTTAAAGTAATCGAAAGAATTTTGTAGAAATTTTTCACCATGTAGGTTTTAAAATTTGTTGAAAATGTAAGCCGACCTTCTTTTATTTATATCTCTATTAATACTTTTATTGTCTAATTTTTGGTAAAAACCATGCGTAATTAAATTTATTCCGTAAACTTTAAACAACAAACTTAAAATGATCTCGATGTAGCATTTACAACTTCATGAATAAGAAAATTGGTAAAAGCGATAATACAATTTCTTACACCATTTAATGCTATCTCGTGTTTGAACATCTTGCAGCACAATTCGCGAATTGTTATCTTTCACAAACAGATAAGTTTTATTTTTAGAGCAGAAGCCAAATGCGAATAATGGTTTTATTATAATATGGAAAGTATATTTAGCAACAATAATAGATTACACATGTAGACCGCGATTTCGCATTGTGCAATATTTGTTTTGTTCCAACATTAAATAGGTTAAAGATTCTGTTTATTTATACTGCATTTGATCTCAATTCGAATCGACGCAGGAAGTATTTATTCCTATTTGATCTATATTACGTATTTTTTGTCAAAATAATAGCATGGTAAATCATATCCAATGACATTATGTATGTTTTTTTTACTTATTTTTGTGCACTGTACTGAGTAAAAACAAATAAATTTTTATACATGGCTGCAACACAGCCGTACCAGGGCCCTTTGGCGAATAAGCACGCCCGTAATGCGGCCGTGAGTGCACTTTTTACCTCTCGTTAAGAGAGGTATTGGATTCATGCTAAAAATCGCATATCCAGAGTTTATTGAATAAGCACGTTTTAAGGTCCCTACAATCCAATTTTAACATTTTTACGATGATGTCTGTGTGTGGATGTGTGTGTGTGGATGTGTGTGTATGTGTGTGTGTGTGTGTGTGTGTGTGTGTGTGTGTGTGTATGTGGGATGTTGGAAGAACGCTTACTCAAAAACTATAAGACTTTAAATTTGTTTTAACTACGTATTTCCCAATCGGATATTCATTGGAAGATCTGAAAAGGTTTTGGTAACAATTGGACAACCGGAAGTAGAGGATTCTTGAAAAAAAGTCTTCTAAATAATATTTTTTGAAATTTTCCTTGGTAATATTATAGAAAATTAAATTCTCTATCTGATACATTTAAATATTTTATTATAAATTCTATAGATTTAGAGATAAACAAAATATAATATATAAAATAATCTGTTATAATAAATTTTACAGCCGAAAGAATGGCCATGGAAAATAGTTGAAAATTTAAAATGTTTGTAACTGACAGATAAATGTCAGTGTCAGAAATCCGGAGACATTACTGAAGATTTTTTCTGGGAAGTACATACATTTTATTTATTATTGTATTAATAGTTAAATATTTAAAATTGTAGGTATATTACACATATCCTTCAAAAATACTGTCAATCCTGACAATGAATTGGAAACATTTCGAAAAATTAGAAGAGGACAAAATTTCTTCATAAAACGAATTTAAAATTAAACAATCTAAATATAAAGAATAGATATAAGTAGAATTTTTGGTGTAGAGTGTAGGTATACAAGAAATGTTAAATACAATAGGGCGCGAGCAGTAATGTGACTTTATTGGCCTTGACAAGCAGATATGGGGGCCCATGTCAGAATGATAGCTAGTAATTATATATATATATATATATATATATATATATATATATATATATATATATATATATATATATATATAGATGTCAAATAACATAATTTCTCATTCCAAATTTAGTGATTTTCCAATTCCATGTGGTTGATTTTCCTCGACAAGTAAATTCCACCCTTCTGGTGACAAATTAACTACGTGAATTTAGAAAATCTTGAAATTTTTAATGAAAAATTCTGACATTTGACATCTATGTACATAATTACTAATTATCATTATGAAACGGGCCCCCACATCTGCTTGTCAAGGCCAACAATGTAACATGATTGTTCGCGCCCTATACTTATGTAACCAAAAAAAAGGAAGTGGCCAGAGGTATTGTGCTGGCCACAACAGTTTTTTATTTTTAATGATTGTACTATGCACGTAACATAGTGTTCGGCTGTTATTGTACGCCAAACTGATCCGATATGGCCGTGCTTTGATATACGGTTATTTAGTTATTCGTGATGAATTTATTTATTTGTAGTAAATGTAGATAAAGTGAAAAATCTTATAGCTATAAAGATGTAATTGTTTCAATCGGCCGATTATTATTTTTCCATCGAGCTTTCAATATATTATGAAGCGATGAAGCGGATCATAAATTTCAGTAGTGCGACAACATGTCTTCATGCCTGATAAATTTTTATGAGTAAGAATTGAGAGAAGACCTTATGATATCAGGACAGGAACATTTATGTTAGGCTGATGATATAAAACATGTTTCTAAATTGATGCTATTAAAATGGAGAGTCTGCTTTATAATTTCGTTAAGTCTAGACGTCTACATTTATTTTACAAATTTGAAAGCTCTTGCGATGGCAAAAAGCTACTGAAGGTGACAGAGAAGCTAGTAGCTTTCACACGGCAGACAAGAATGAGGACTTAATGAAAGCGCTTGTTTTTTACAGAGACGCGTTTAACACGAAAAACTCTTTTTGTGGTGCTTCATATTTATATGAGAAAATATCTCGCAAGGGAAATATTTTTTTAAACATCGGGAAAAAATGCCCAACAAAATGAAACTGAAGAGGAAAAACATAAAATTAACAACATGAAGCTTTCATAGCTACGAGCCCAGGTTCATAAAAGGTCGGCGAGTTTACATTTTCAACAAACAAATTATAGAATCAATGTGATTCTATAAATTTCTCACTCCTACACAATGAAACTAAATACAAAAACCTATTACTTCTAGAACAGTTTGAAATTAGTTCACACAAAATTAATAACATTAATCTTTTAAATGAAATAACATTCAACAATAAACTCACTTTTTGTATGTCTACCACCATTTTCTCTAGAATGTAATTCAAACTAAATTATTTTCAAAAATACACTTATGAACAATCGGCAATCGCTATTTTCTTCGTATATCATTCTTCTTTGACTCAAGAACATCTCCGATAACAAAATTTCACTAATTTCTATATTTATCCATAAAATCCCAAGTATAAATTATGATAAAGCTAAAGTTTTTCTCTGCTTAACATATTGACGGTAAGTTTACTCTAATATTTGTATAAAATTTGTTTTTGTCGGTCCCATAACCTCAATGCAATAAAGCACATGTAACAACTTTTCATTCTAATCTTTGATGTATTTTCAATTTCATATTTATATATAACCTTGGCTGGCAGCAATTTCAACTATATTTTTCATATTTCTCGTTTTGTCAATAATATATTTCATAATTCAAATGTTTTTGTCATTTTTTAAATTACTTTTTATATTAATTCTAAAATTAAAAATTTATGAAAGATAACGATATTTTTGGACTTCAGTTAAATTTATTTCATTCCCGACTAGTTTCGGCACCACATGTGTCTTCCTCAGGGGCTACATTTACAGAAGAACAATTTATAATATTGAATTATATTGGTTTAAATAAAAAAATGGTTAACTTAACTGTTTGTTGAAAATAGTGAAAATCTTTTGTGATTTAACAACGTATAGAAATACAAGGAATTTATGTGTTTTTTAAAAAATTCAAGAATTGTCAAAAACGAACAATATTTTTAACTGTTAAATGAAATTTAACAAAGTCACATATAATAAAAAGGTACACTTGTACAAAAGTGTTGTAAAAAAGTAATATGAAAAATGTAAAAACAAGTGTTAACACCTTTAACGGCTAGCTATCACTAAGTAAAGTTTTGACCAGTACAGTGAAATATACTTATTTTAAAATAGTAAAGTCATGTTATTTTAAAAAAAGTTTTACCGCCAAAGTTTTTAATTGCAACCAAAAATTTTTTAGATATATTTTTAAATTATGTTTTAATGATTATGCGTTAATGTTTATTTTTATGTAGGTATGGGATTTTAATGTTTTTGTTTTATATGTACGAGGGTGGTTTGAAAAGTACGTGCAAAGTTCGAGAGATGGCAACACTGGTACGTATCGAGGTTATGTTTAGTTGTGATATGTCTTGGAAGAACGCTCACTAAGTTTCAATCAGATCGGTCTATTTCTCTGTATTTGACGTTCGTTTAAATTGAGAAAGTCGAGTGATTGTCAAAAAATGGAAGTAAAAGAATTTCGTGTGTTGATCAAACATTATTTTATGAAAGGCAATTCGCCTCAGAAGACTAAGGAGAAGCTTGATAAACATTAGGTGAATCTGCACCTTCGATAAGAACAGTTTATAAGTGGTTACAAAATTTTCGGAGTGGGCATATGAGCACACGTGATGCTGAACGTCCTGGACGCCCTATCGAGGTCACTACTCCAGAATAATCCTCATCGACTATTTGGAAACACCGAGCTGCAAGAAAAACGTCCACGATTGGTCCACAAAAAAGTCCTTTTCCATCACGACAACGCACCAGCTCACCATCTATGATTGTAGCCGCAAAATTGATGGAATTAAATTTCCAACTCGTTCCACATCCTCCCTGTTCTCCAGATTTGGCTTCTTCGGACTACTACTTGTTCCCCAATATGAAAAAATGGTTGGCGGGAAGCAGATTTTATTCAAACGAGGAGGTGATTGCAGAAACGAAAGCCTATTTTGCAGAGTTGGACCAATCTTATTATTTGGAAGGGATCAACAAACTGGAGCAGCGTTAGACGAAGTGTATAAGTCTAAAAGGAGACTACGTTGAAAAATAATAGAAAAATATCCCGAAAAATTAAGTAGTTTTCATTTTTGCACGGACTTTTCAAACCATCCTCGTATTAATTAGGTGTCATCTGTATTTTAGAATATTGTTATACATACATCTTGCTAATGTACATTGTGTCGATTTTTAAGTTAATATTGTTTTGTCATTATTTATATAATGCATTTCTAATATAAACCTTTTGTGCAAATTATTTTCGGTGTCTAGTACATTTTTTTGTACTTTACTGTACGTAGTGGATTTTTACGTTTTTCATATTGTGCGAAAAGTAAAGGGTCTCGGTATAAGATACATCTGAAGTAGAAGATAATTCTTTAAATGTCTATCGTACTATTATCACCCGTCATTTGGCTCACAATTTTTGTAATTTGTACGTCTATATTTGATGTAGCGGAAAGAATTTTATACGATTTTTTAACCATTTGTGTAGGTTTTATAATTTGTAGAAAATGTAAGCCGGTCGAACTATTATGAGCCGACTCGTATATTGAAGAATGAGGACGATAGTTTTAAGCTATTTGAAAGTTACAAAAAAATAAAGCTATTGTATATATAACCAATTATTCGAGGAGAGTGTATGAAGAAATATCTAGCGTTATTTATAAGGGCTTTTATACTTTTCTATCTCTTCTAATATTATTATTAGCAATGCCCCAATAATTCTTCATTTATCAATCGAGAAAAATAAATCAATCCCATTCAATTTATTCTATAAGTGCGTGTGTTTAAATTAATTAAATTTTCGGGATACATCTCTGGGATTAAAATAATGAAACACGAGCAGATATAAATCCCAGAACGAATAATCTGCATCACACGATAGTTGAAACTAAAAACCAGTTTCACAGCGACATAATTAAAATGAAATTAAATAATCGTTAAAAATTAGCATTTTTATTATCACAGAACCATCCTCATTCGGACTGCGAACCGTACAGAATTGTTCTTAATTAATAGTTATCTATGCTGAATGCTGTAATTGTTAAACTAACTAGCTATAGATAAAAACCAGAAACAGTTGTTGGACGAATCAATTCAGAGTTAATTATTTTCTCGTTTCTAGTCGTTATGTAAATTTGGCATTAAATAACAGTTAAATGACACCAGAAAGTATCAATTTTCACTTCAAAAAAATTTATTGTCAAATAAAATCTGCAAATTGTATTTTACGAGATATGAAGAGGGTATTTGACTATTTCAGTGAGTCATGTTCATTAAATACCGTAAAACGTTGGTATAATTAATTTCGTTTTGGACATGAATCATTAAAGGATTAGCTACGTACAGGACGTCCGATAACAGCTGTTATATAATAATTTATGGTTTACTTTTCAAATTTTTACTTTAATAATGCCTTGCTGTCAAATAATATGTGCGTTCTATTATTTGTTTCGGTGCATTTGAAGATGTCACTGTCACTGCTGTCAGTGTCATTTCAGATGTCTACTGAAAGCATAAATAGCACGATTTTCTCTTCAAAGTCTAACTACAAATTAGTTTATGTACCTACTGGATACTGTGTTCGAAGGAAAAAATTATGCTTGATGCTCTGTAAATATAATTCAAAATGACGCTGACCGTTCTGAGTCTGAGTACACAGAATAAAATAATCAAACGCGCCTATAAAAGGTAGATATATTCGAATATACAAAGATTCGTATATTCGTTCACTATGGTTACTTAATCATAACGGCTGAAAATCACGCATTCTTATTGGTTCATAACTTATTGAATGATACAGTCTGTAATATATTCAATGGCCGCGTCCAGCAGTACCTAGCGCATCTAGTGGTCTAACGGGATGTGCTGTCACAGTGTAATGTCAAATTGACAGCTATCATATGTCGGTTTTAAATATATTACTAAGTTGCATCGCAATAAGTAAACATTTTTCTGATAACAAATCAATGATAAATAAAATTTGAATGAATCTCGTAAACCTTTCTTTAAAAATATGAGGTTGTTTTCGCTGCATTACACTTGAGAGAATATAATTCATTAGTCACGTGATATGTTTTCCGCCAATCAACATTCAGAATCTCCCTAGTTACATGTCTATCACAGAAACAAAGAAATTATCACCTTACGACATTGACAGTTAATTTTGAGTATAAAATAAGTAATAAAAATAATTCAAACTCCGATATATTAAATAAAACTCGTAAGTATCATGTTTTAATACATTATGAATAATGTATATTAAAAGTTAGGTTAACATAATGTGTTACAAAAAATCATTATATTCTCTCATTAAATATAAGCTCGTGATATGATTAATAATCGAAGATATTACTCGTGAAACCGAAGCAGCACATTTAACTCGTCCGTCGAACTCGTGAAATCTGCAGCTCGGTTTCATCGATGATAATCATATCACTTGTTATATTACGTATGAAAATATACCTAGCCGTGTCTGCCGTTTATATTTACTGGTGTAGAACTGACAACAAAACTGTCATTTATGACAGGCAGAAGAAATTTCATGTCCTGTGACTATATATTAAAGACCTTGGTAAGGTTTTAAGGATTCATTAATCGGCAATAGATTAGTTTCAAATGGACATGAATTTTCCAAGATGTTCGAAAGGCTTTTAATGCAGATCTTAGGAAATCTATTTTGGCATAACCCGATCCAGAAAAAAGTTTTGTAAATGTATAGGTACAAGCCTTTTACACATTTTTTACTGTACGTATTATCTTACAATATACATGGTAAAGATTATTCATTTTTATCACATCGGCATTTTTGAATTATTTCAGTATTATTTATAGATTACTACAGGGGGTGTAACATATAAAGAAAACTATAAAGATCCCTGGAAGTATAGACGTAATACTAAACAATAAAATATTATACAACAAAATTTGCACATAATTTATTTATTTATTTAACATCCCATCCATCCCACAGGATCGAAATCCCAGTTACGGGGTGGATGCACATAGAATACATAATGGTACAAACAACAATGTGTCAGCAGAAAAAGAAAAAAATATATCTATAACATGAAAAATTAAATTAAAATATATTTATTAATGCTTGCTTAAAGTGTCTGAATGACAAGTAATGAATATCAATATCATTTGAAATATTATTAAAAATAAAGCATAATTGTCTGATGGGCGATCTTGCCTCATAGTTAGTTCTGATAAGTGAACATTGAAATGTGTATTTATTTCTAGAAGATACGCGCGGAACAGAAAATGGAATACTAGTTAAACAAATAGGATCGTCTATAATATTGTTAACTAATTTATATACATAAATCGAAGATTGCATCTTTCTTCTATTTTCTAAAGACATCAAGTTGAAAAAGGATTTATAAACTTTTTTCTGGATCGGGTTATGCCAAAATTTGTAGACAATTCTAAACGAGTAAATAAAAATGACAAACTCGATTAGCAATATTTTCTCAAGTCCATATAATGCAGCGGAAATAACCTCATATTGTTAAAGAAAGGTTAATGATTATTAAACCTAATCTATTACACTTATTTGTTGACGAGATTTATTCTAATTTTATATACGATTGATTTGGTATAAAAAAAACGCATATATTTTACGATGCAGCTAAATATTATACTTAAAAATGACATATGACAGCTGTCAATTTGGCACTACAATGTGACATCACATCCTACTAAGCCGCTGGAAGCGCTAGTACTGCCACAGAAAACAGCATGCTTGCTGTTTGGTGTGGTACTGCTGAACGCGGCCCGTATATCTTTAGATTCAGTCACCTAGCAACAACAACAATGTATGTTAGTTTTAACAAATATATTATTTAAAAACTACAGTAATAATAGATATTACAGATCTCAATATATATCTACATATTTAAAATGGCATGGAACAACAAAAATATTCACTGTATATTGACAGTTATAAATATTACCTCCTTCGTGATTTACAACTTTAAAAAGGCACGACGGCCGGACCCAGAACCTCCGCTTATCACCGCGACCGAGAAAAAGGACACAGTGGAAGGGGCTAAATTCTAAATGTAAATTAAGCATGTTTCATACCATACAGTTTATTTATACCTACCAACAGTTTTTTTTATTTTAAGTTATATATCAAATTTTCAAAATAGTCAAGTATTTATTTTTCGACCACGGGGGGCAAGTAAAAAGGGGTACTCCAACAACGACTGACTGGGTTTTAAAATGGATATCAAAATTTACAAGTAGTTGCGCATCGAATCATTATTTTTTGGAAACCCCCCACCAAATTAACAAATACGATCGCAAAATTTACTAAATTATCCAGTAGTACTTCCCCGAAAGGATTTTATCAAAATTCCAGTGTGCTACCAAACCCAGACATCATCGATTATGACATGTTGGGTATTGGAGAATTACAGACACCATCCCAGAAAATCACTGGTAAGTTATGTGTGACAAATATAAGCAAAATTATATCTGAATAGCAAAGATACCATTACAAATATCTTAAATTTGTTTCTAGACTTGACATACTAACCGGATATGACTTGACCCCTCCTCTAAGACGTTTGGCCTCGTCAAAAAATCCTTTTATTGGAATCTTATACCTAAATTTAATGTTTTTTGGAAAGTGTTTTTCAAATTTCCAAGTGATAATCTATAAAAGACGCGACCTAGACGCCCCATCCCGATGATTGACAAACATTACCGACAGAGACACGACATAAATTTTGGAATAAGTTATTGTATACGAATTAAAATGTATTAACCGTAATATAAATTAAATGTGTCTTGTTATAAATATATATTCACAAATTTTTTATAAATAAATATTATTTATTTCACAATTTATTTGTTTACCGCGTCCAATTTTAAAATCACATAAAAACAACGATTCAGGGCATTGTCCACGGAAGCTTGGAGTGTCCAAAAGTGATATTTGATAAGAGTAAGAAATAATCTTGACGCAGTTGCTGGATTATGTAGTTCATGAAGGAATATGCAAACAATATGGTTCAGGGTCTAAAACTATCGAAAATCAAGCAAGAAGTGTAAAGTTCGCACTAATTCGTAAGTCAAGATAACGGTAATATGTTTTTTGTGGTAATTACATTGAATATTATAACGCTTGTTCTTTGATTATAACATGGTCATTTCATAAATTTCCTCTGAAAACTACATAAAATTATTATACGCGGGCTGTTTGATAAGTCAGAGAGAATTTGAAGTGAAAGATTTGCTTCAAAATTTCAATTTATTTTTCTATATAGAGTCTTTTTAACTCAACACACTTCGCCCAATGATATTCCTACTTCATTAGGCTTTCCAAATAATACGATTTCTCCAACTCGGTAAAATAGGTGTATATTTCAGCAATGATCTTATTATTCGATGCGAATCTTTTTCCACTTAACCATTTTTTACCTCTCGCTAAGAGAGGTATTGGATTCATGCTAAAAATCGCATATCCAGATTTTATTGAATAAGCACATTTTAAGGTCCCTACAATCCGATTTTAACATTTTTACGATGATGTCTGTGTGTGTGTGTGTGTGTGTGTGTGTGTGTGTGTGTGTGTGTGTGTGTGTGTGTGTGTGTGGATGTATGTGTGTGTGTATGTATGTAGGATGTTGGAAGGACGATTACTCAAAAACTATAAGACTTTAAATTTGTTTAACTACGTATTTCCCAATCGGACATTCATGGGAAGATCTGAAAAGGTTTTGGTAACAATTGAACAACCGGAAGTAGAAGATTCTTGAAAAAAAATCTTCTAAATAATATTTTTTGAAATTTTTTCTTGATAATATTAAAGAAAAATAAATTTTCTTTCTGATACATTTAAATATTTTATAATATATTCTATAGATTTAGAGATAAAAGAAATATAATATGTAAAATAATCTGTTATAATAAATTTTACAGCCGAAAGAATGGCCATGGAAAATAGTTGAAAATTTAATTTTTTTGTAACTGACAGATAAATGTCAGTGTCAGAAATCCGAAGACATTACTGAAGAGTTTTTCTGGGAAGTACATACATTATATTATTTCTTAATGTATTAATAGAATTGGAAACATTTCGAAAAATTAGAAGAGGACAAAATTTCTTCATCAAAAATGAATTTAAAATTAAACAATCTAAATATATATGGAATAGATATATGCGTAAGTAGAATTTTTGGTGTAGAGTATACAAGAAATGTTAAATACAATAGGGAGCGAGCAGTCATATGATTTTGTTGGCCTTGACAAGCAGATAAGGAGGCCCATGTCAGAATGATAGCTAGTAATTATGTATAAATTTCTCATTCTAAATTTAGTGATTTTCCAATTCCATGTGGAGCAGAATTAAATGTTAAATATCTAAGGCATACAAGTAAATTTTAAACTCCTGGTGATAAATTGACGAAATTTAGAAAATCTTAAAATTTTTAATGAAAAATTCTAACATTTGACATCTATGTACATAATTACTAATTATCATTGTGAAACGGGCCCACACATCTGCTTGTGAAGCCCAAAAATGTAACATTACTGTTCGCGCCCTATACTTATGTAACCAAAAAAAGGAAGTGGCGAGAGGTATTGTGCTGGCCACAACAGATTTTTTCATGTTTGGAAAGAGGAAGAAGGCACGGGGGGAGGGCAAATCAGGAGAACAAAATGCATGAGGGCGCAATTTGGCTATTGCAATTGCGGACGAGTAAGCTGGTGCATTACCATCTAGCAATTTTTCTTCTCCAAATGGGACCGCTTTTTCTTCAATTCAACATGAAATCGATCCAATAAAGCGGCATAGTACTGTTCTGTGACCGTTTTTTCCCTTTTCCAGATAGTCGATAAAGATCATGCTTTGCGAATCTTAGAAAATCGTGGCCATGGCCTATCCAGTCGATCGAACTGTTTCTGCCTTCTTGGGAGCACATTCGCCAGGAGAAATCCATTTCTTTGATTGTTTTTTCATCCTTGGTGTATAGTGATGTATCCATATTTCGTCAATGGTCACGAAACATCGCAAAAATTCACTACGATTGTGCTTGTACATGTCCAAACACTGCTTAGAAATGGTCATACGATTCCGTTTCTCACCCACTGTCAGCAAATGCTGCACCCATTTTTCGGTAGCTTTTTCATGCCCAAATATTTCTACACGATATTGAATACAAGTTCGTCTGACCATCTTAGCTATCTCGCTTACCTTTGGTCGGCGGTCGTCCAACACGGTATCATGGATTTTATTAATCATCTCGTCAATTGTGACGTTATTGGAACGCCTTGGGCGCTCAGAATTATGCATGCTCGTACGACCTCAACGAACTTCAGTGAACCATTTGTGAACCATTCCATGCATCGGAACAGTTCCCATAATAGTTTTTTTATCTTTTCTTCAGATTCCTTAATTGTTTTCCACGTAAAAAGTAGAGTTCCATCAAGACGTGGAACTCACAAACTTATATACTCTCGAACGCTATTAAAAATGTACTATTTGACAGATCTATTTGAAATTTTGTTTCTAGGCCTAAACAGAAAGACAAATTTTAAAAATTAAATTAAATTTGCAATCTAAGTGCCATCTCTTATCAAAGTCACTGAATTATCAAACAGTCCTCGCATTAGCATATGCTATACGATATAAATAAATAAAAATATTAAATTCTGTCATTTTTGTTAAAATAAATATATAGTTAAATTTTTTATTTCTCAATCGGACATTACTGGGAAGAGCTGCAAAGGTTTTGGTAATAATTGGACAACCGGAAGTAGCAGATCCTTAAAAAAAATCTTCTAAATATTATTTTTTGATAAATTTTGTTCTTGCTACTAAAAGAAGAGTAAATTCTCTATCTGATACCTCTAAATATTTAATTATACCTTTTATAGATTTAAAGATAAAAAATACAAGTTATATAATAATCAATAAATAAATAAATAAATATTTCATCACGGCATATTACCCATTGCTGGGTGTGCCAATCTGCTTCATACACAGATATCGGTAATGATGGAATATTTGTACCGTGCGGGCGCTTACCAGGCGTCACCTCACGAGCACTCATTGCTGGCGTGGAGAGTGCGCCACAGGGGTCAATTTTGTGCCATTAAAATACGATGTATTTTTTGGCGTCGGTCGGGATCGAACCCGGGTCCCCTAGATTCGCGACCAGACACTCAGGCACGCGGCAACGAGACCATATTATTATTATTATTTATTTATTTATATAATAATCTGTTGTAATAAATCTCACAGCACAAATAATGTCATGGAAACCAATTGAAAAATGAAAAAGTTTGTAACTGACAGATAAATGTCAGTGTCAAAAACCCGGAGACATTACTGTAGATTTTTTTGTGGGAAGTACATACATTATATTATTTCTTATTGTATTCATAGTTAAATATTTAAAATAATAGGTATAGTACATATATCCTTCAAAAATACTGTCTATCCCGTCAAGAAATTGGAAACATTTCGAAAAATTAGAAGAGTAGGACTAAGTTTCTTCATAGAATGAATTAAAAATTAAAAAATCTAAATTTAAAGAATAGATGTAAGTAGAATTTTTGTTGTAGAGTGTATAGGTATACAAGAAATGTTAAAAACAATAGGGCGCGAGCAGTCATGTGACGTTGCTGGCCTTGACCAGCAAATATGAGGGACCGTGACAGAATGATAGCTAGTAATTATGTACATAGATGTCAAATTATCATATTTTTTCATTCTAAATATCGTGATTTTCCAATTCCATGTGGTTTATTTTCCTCGCAAGTAAATTCCACACTCCTGATGACAAATTAACTACGTGAATTTAAAAACTCTTGAAATTGATAATGAAAAATATGACATTTGACATCTATATACATAAGTACTAATTGTCATTCTGACACGGGCCCCCATATCTGCTTGTCAAGGTCAATAAAGTCACATGTCTGCTCGCGCTCTATACTTATGTAACCAAAAAAGGAAGTGGCGAGAGGTATTGTGCTGACCACAACAGATTTTTTTTTACCTCTCGCTAATGAATAAGCACGTTTTAAGGTCTCTACAATCCGATTTTAACATTTTTACGACGATGTGTGTCTGTGTGTGTGTGTGTGTGTGTGTGTGTGTGTGTGTATGTATGTATGTATGTATGTGTGTGTGTGTGTGTGTGTATGTATGTGTGTGTGTATGTGTGTTCATTTGATAAACCTCTATGAAATGAGTTTGAACTTGCAGTCCTGAAACGCTGACGCCACGATATGGCTGGTTTTTGCATTTTTTTTAAAAAAATATCATACTTTAATACAATTTTATACAACATAAAATGTAAATAAAAAATAATTTAATCATATGGAACAATAAATTAGACTATGCTTGCTCGATTTAAATAAGAAAAAGAACAATTAATTTTTTTGTTTTAGTATATAACTCGATATTAAAAGAACAGTTCTCCTACAAAACTTTCAAATTGAAAAATAATGTCACCGTAAAGTTCTTTATTCGTCAATTATTCTAATCCTTGTTGCATGGCTTACCTAATTTCATAAATAAATATATCATTACGGCATATTCCTGGGTGTGCCAATCTGTTTGTATACTAGTTAAAATATATACTATCTAAAGCAATATCTATTTATTTATTTAACAAAATTAATTCTAGAACCTATTTATCATTCTATCATCTTAACCTTCCTCAATCTCTGTTATTCCTCTGATTCTAGAACTCTTCCACTACATAGACCATTACATCTCACGAGTCACGGTATCATATGACCTTCCCATGACGACACCACGGGCCCGATGACGTCACCAGTCGCGTGACCTGATGAGGGCACGGTGAGTTTCTGCTGATCGGCACGTACGCAGATGGAGTATTCTACAGGATGAAAACAGAAAACAACACCACAACGTCGCCGGCTTCGCCTACTTGAGGATTGAGTTCAAGAACCAGACGATAAAAATAGCAAGAGGGGGATAGCTTAAGGAAGGCAAAAAAGGGCGAAAGTAAGAAGGGGATGTTTAATAAAGATGTTTGTGGGAGAAAAAATATACATGTTATGTTAAAAATTCGATGATTGTACGATATTTTATACTTATAGACTGTTTTATAACGTTGGAGAACTTATTTTGAATCAAAAATAAGGTACCTGATGAGGCAAATAAGACCCAGCATGTATTAAGGTCTATGTACCGAAATTGACATTTATATTAGTTGCACTGGTGAGGTTTTCTTTCCATATACTCGTATATAATGGTTATATAAAGGTAAATCAGAAGTGCTATTTCGTATGTACTGCCCTATTGTCGTAGGTATAGCTTCGAGTTTGTTATGGGAAGTTGTTGAGCATATTCCATTTTATAAAAGCTTCAGCAACAGATTATTATATACCTTACATTTTTTTATCTCTAAATCAATATATGATATAATCAAATATTTAAATAGATCAGATAGAGAATTTACTCTTCTTTAATACTAGCAAGAACAAAAATGTTCAAAAAAAATAAAATTTAGAAGATTTTTTTTAAGAATCTGCTACTTCCGGTTGTCCAATTATTACCAAAACCTTTTCAGCTCTTCCCAGTAATGTCCGATTGAGAAATACGTAGTTAAACAGATATTAAGTATTATACGTTTTGAGAAATCGTCTCCGCACACACACACATACACACACACACACACACACACACATACACAAGTATTTAACCCACTCACCCTGCGGGCGCGTGACTTAAACTTCTTTTCATGAATAAACATTATCTTAACTCACTTAATGTATAAATGTATATATGTATTTTATATGAAAAAAAGTTTTAGAAATGGTTATTGTTGAACTTTTTAGATTTATAATAGCTTTTTCAATAAAGATTACTAATTATTCAAAATCCTTCATTTTTAATTAAGGTGGGCCTTATTTGCTTCCGTTACGTTATCATCCATACATAGGTCCTATTCCTTTCAGTAACCAAAATACAAGAAATAACAGTTAATTTTCAAGTTATGTTAAAATTGAGATATATCTAAATATAATTTGGAATTTCAAAATTTTTGAAATTTTTAAAGAAAATTTATTTGGATTTTAAAGACTTCAATGGCTGAACGTATTTATGGTGCACATCTTCAACAATCGTTTGGGACATATATAACAAATTAAGACTTAAAGGGGTATTCGAGCAGTAAATATAACAGAACAAAAATACACAAATAAAAATAGCATTTGTGTAAGAAAAAATGTGTATTCCTTTTATATTTTGTCCTCCCTGGCTATAAGGAAACTATGTAAATAAATAAATACACATCACACTGTTTCTCAGTATCCCATTATGCTCTCATAAATACTCTTCAAGTGCATTTATAGATTAAAAATAATCCAAAGATGAAATCATCTAACCTTCTCAGTTGACTCAGTTTCTAGCAGAAAACTATATTTGTTCAACTACCACAAGAATGACAAATATGCACTTTACGAATGTACTTACATAGTTATGCATCCAATTTATCCTGCCGGTTTTAAATAACCCCGGCATTACATTTCTCAGATCTTACAAATGTTTCTACATCAACAAGAAAATTTTGCCATGACTAAACGGTTATTATTTTCACCGGTCGTAAATATCAAAAAAGAAGTAAAATAGATTTATCCTGCGCTTTGAAGTATGTAATAAGAGAGAGATTTTATTTGATGACTGAAAACTTAAGATCTTTCCACATATCGGAGATAATAAATTTATTAACTTGTATGTCGCGTATTCGCTAGATATTCTCGTAAAATATTCACCAGTAATAGTAACAAATGTCAGGTGGTATTTATGAACTTTACAAGCACGTTTCAGGTTATTATGAGTCATAAAACGATGCGTAGGATTTGGAATATAAAATATTTGTACGTTAATTTCTTTCCGCCCATGTTCCCAGTGCAAGTAAATTTAATTAACACTCACGTTTGCTAACGAACAGATTTATAATATGGATCATACTTTTAATTATTGTAGCCCACGCTAAAATTGAGGATATATCAAGAGAGTGACTGCCGTGGAAATGAGGTATTTACGTGGTGTATGTGGGTATGTCAGACGGGATCGCGTGAGGAATAATTTGATGTATGAAGAATGTATGGTAAGCAACAATGTGATTAAGAGAGTTGGTGTGAGTCAGTTGAGATGGTTTGGGCATGTGGAGAGAATGGCGAGTGAACGGCTTGTTAAGCGTATATATCTTGGTGAAGTTGAGGGTTTTCGATTGCGTGGCCGACCAGTGTGTAAGTGGATGGATGTGATTGGTAGGGTGCTTAAAGAGAGAGAGTTTCCAAGTGTGAAGAGAAGAAGAGCATGTATGAATTCGATTATGAGTGTGGCCGAGGCGAAAGAAGTCTGCTTAGATAGGAATGTGTGGCGAAGGATGATTGTTTCCTAACTATTATTGTGATCCGGATGCGGTATTTCGCTACCGAAAATCGGTCACTTTAATATGTTAAGAGTAAGGATTTGTTGTATGATTGATGTTGTTCTTATTGTTATCGGGTTTGTGCGAACCCACTAAGTGGGACACGCGTGATTTTATGTATGTATGTATGTATGTATCTTTTTCCTAATGGTTTGTTCAGAAATTTGAATTGAAATTTTAAAGATTGTAGAGTAGAGTATAATTGTAAAATCCGTAATTTTATAAAACGCCTAATTATTTTGTAAAATGCGGCCAGAATGTTGTAACTTCGTTCACTTAGCGATGTTTTATAATCTGATGGCTACACGTTTTATATAACGATGTGGTGCTTACACCCACAATGTAATATGAATGTTTGGTCATTTTCGCTCACAATTTCTCTAAGTGCATATTAACATAACCTAACCTAACGCACACAACTCACGCTTGAAAAACTCGAGCCGAGTTCTGTGCTTTAGGTAAGGTTATTGTGTTATATTATGAGAAATATACAAGATAAGTAAGTTGTTCGTCGACTGACCAAATTGTAAAACAGCGCTAAGTCAACAAAGGTTTGACAATCTATTCGCGATTTATACAATGACTACGCAGTTTACAAAACACAAATTTGATAATCTGATTACGACATCCATATAAGTGAGAGAGATGACAATTCTGTGACATATACGAGCTACGAGCCCAACCTTATAATAATTCGGCCGGTTTACATTTTCAACAAACAAATTATAAAACCTAGGTATGTGGTGCGAAATTACTACAAATTTATTTCGACTATATTTTAAAATATAGATTATAAACTTACAAAAACTGAATATGCTTTAATTTTATTAAGCTCTGCAAATTTTTCTGTATTATCCCATATGACTTGCAAGGTAGCTTTTACTGTACGCACTGGATTTTTAAGTTGTTTTTCATTGTGCCAAAAGTAAAGGATCTCGGTACAGACTGAATCTGGACTAAAAGATGACCCTTAGGATACCAGTCGAACTATTATCACCAGTCATTTAGACAACAGTTTAAAGTCTATATTTAAAGTAACCGGAAGAATTTTGTAGAAATTTCTAACCATTTGTGTAGATTTAATAATTTATTGAAAATGTAAACCGGCCAATTTATTATGAATTTGGGCTCGTATATTATCAGACACCCTTTTACCGTAAGGGGTAGGGGGTATAAATATTTTTAATCGTGTATGAATTTCGCCCATTGCTTCTTATTCCTTGACATCTTCCTTGCGTCTTGAATCGTCATGTTTTTCTTCTACAAGATCTTCAGTTATTACCTTATACAAGATGTCTTTAGGTCTTCCTCGGTCTTATTTTTCTACCACGTTCGTCATCCATATTTGTCTCACAGGTCTATCTTCGTTCATCGTTCATACTTACATTGTAGCTGTTCTCTAATCATTTTATTTCAGTTTCCATGTTTGTAGTGTTACTCCTAGTATTCTTCTTAAGTATTTCATTGCAATTGCTATTCATTGTCCTAGATCTAGATAATACCTAAGATTCATAGCTGAATGTTAAAATGGATCTGTATATTGAATTGTTTAGCACTATCTTCGTTTTTTATGTTAATCTCCTTCTTTCCTATGAAGCTTTTCTTTATTGCATGGAATCTTTCACTGTATTCTGAATTCTGGCTTCTTTTTTTTTAAATTATAGATCCTGCCATAAAATTTCATGGTCGTTTTAATATTATGTTAGTATGGTGAAGAATTCCCTTTAAATTTACTGTAAATATTTTGCTGATGTTTCCAATGGTCTTAATATGTTAGGGTATAAAATCTGGAGATCATATTGATCGCTGCTGACCTTTTCAAATAAATACCTTTATACTGTTAAAAGCTTGGTATAGGTATATAAATCAGAGATATCAATATGGGAACAAATTCCTTTAACAATAACAGCCCCTTTCATGGTGCATTACCCCCAGTTTATTCTAAATTAACTTCCTAACCCTACAAATCGTCCACTTCCAACAAGTTGTCGATAAAGACGAATCACCAGGCATCACTAGCCCATAATCTCGAATGGAAACTCAACTAAAAACCAGCAAAGCAGAGCAGGGGTATTCACTCTCCGATAAATCACAATTAACCGGTAAAATCCGATTTCGTTGGTTTGCTTAGAAGCTTCGCGATACGCGAACGACCAAGGACGAAAGGAAGGACGGGAGGGAATTGTGTAGAAGACGAAGTTTCTGTTGTCCTTTAAGGATGGAATAAACATAATGGGATTACGAAATGGGTTTGGTTTACTAAATTGTATAGGAGTTAAATAATTATTTCTATGATGTTATTTTCAATCAATATTGAAATAATTAATAGTAGTTTAAGATGTCTGACCAAGATTTTAGCACCTCCCATCTGTCAAATTCAGTAGTGTCGTTTAATAATAATGTTTTCCATTTATATATTTACGCTGCTATTCGGAACAAATCTGTAAGTCTTCAAGATTTTTAAACCTATGATTAATGAACAAAATCGCTACGAAATTGCCACTCTTGTGTATAATTTCATATTAATCAACAAAAATAGATGCGTTTTTGTCTGATTTTTAAAGATTTACAGATCTGTAAGACTTACAGATGTGTTCAGAATTGCCCTATGGTAAAAATGATAGGCAGAGACACACGTCACACGTCACCTACAAGACGTAACGTATATATTAATCATATTTACAATTATTACTAAGTTAATTAAGATTTATAACGGACGGATGCATCACAATATCATGATAGCTGTTGTCATGGAAAATTTATAAATAATAAAAAAAAATTGTCAATGTGACAGGAGAAAGAATTTTCAGAAAATATTTTTAAATGTCTAAATTTTATGCCATTACGCCACACAGCCGATATGTAAATAACAGAATTGGCTGAGGGCAAACTTCAGTCCCGTCCGTTATTTGCTTTTATACCGGCCTAATGACGTTGATAACTATACTTCATTTCACGTAATTGCATGACATTTAATTAATATCATTGCGGTAAGCCGATTCATTTGATATTTGTTTCTGATTCCTTCGTGAAAAAATCCTTAAGTAATTTTTTATTTATGTGACTATTAATGAAGAGCGTGACAAAATTCTTCTTGAAACATATTTTCGTTCGAGTGAAAGTATTATTCTTATGACAGCTAGCAATATTCTAAAGGTACGTCCATCGAAATAGTAATGCTGTCATACTAAGTAAGTTGGCAAATGTCAAAATGGTATGGAGCGGCACGCTTCAGTCATTTTTAATCACTGTATAAATGAAACACGTAAAACCAAATAAGTGAAAAATGAGATTACTGACAAAATAACGCTATACGTAGGGCTATAGTACAATTTAATATAACCGAAATAATAAATGAACTTACGTTACAGCGACAATATTATCAACAACTAGCACCGTTTTAAAATAATATGTCATAATTTAATTGAAACAATATGAATTTTTGATAGACTAGCATGTTATATCAATCCTTCTCACGCGCCTTCTTGTCAATGCAAATATGATAGAGGGGCATAAATAAAAAATCAAACCATACACCTAATGATAGAAAAGTATCTAACTATAACAACCAATCCTTCAAAATCTCTATTTACTAACAATTCTCTTTACTTTAAACTTTTTCCTCAAGTCCACAACGCGAGTCTCCTCGGAATTTCCTCTGCGTCGGCAGTGTGACGCTCTCGACGCCGTACGTCCTGCTCCTGCCGTCCCGCTGCCGCCGATCGATTCCTGCGGCGGGCGGCCTCAGCAGGGAAAACCAGTGAGAGGATATCGGATGAATTACAGATTGAAAGTGAACTCACATGAACTTAAATGAGGTGGTTGAAGAGGAAAGAACAGGTTGTCATTTTGAACTATTAGGGCTATTTTTTTTATTAAATTATATAAGTATGTATCG
This sequence comes from Harpalus rufipes, assembly GCA_951394225.1. Lineage (NCBI taxonomy): Eukaryota > Metazoa > Arthropoda > Insecta > Coleoptera > Carabidae > Harpalus > Harpalus rufipes. The sequence continues at coordinate 14,515,931 of OX596284.1, read as the reverse complement.
TAGCCAGATTATAAAATCCGTCTTTTAATTAAACGGCTAGTCCTGGCCAGATTGCTAAACCTTCGTTGACTTAGCGATGTTTTACAATGTGGCTTGTTGTCTAGGCGTTTTATAGAATGACGGACAGCCTGTAAATTTGTACGAGGTAGCGTCAAAATGTTCTCGAAATTTGTCAATAAAATTTCATTGAAAAAAGGTACAACATTTTTATATTAATTTCCTTTAGAGTACATCCCTTCTGTATTTACATACTTGTTCCACCTTTCATAGAAATATATTCAAAATACTCCTGCAAACCATTTTCTGAAAGTGCCTTCAGCTGCCTTGTCGAATTTTCCAGCACCTCTGCTGAATTAGCAAAACGTTGTCCCTTTAAATATCATTTTTAGCCGTAGGAACAAGTAAACATTGGTTGGTGCAATTTTGGGAGAATACCGCTACCGTATTAGAACCTGAAGAGTGTCAGATGGTGATATCTCGAGCAGAACGCAGAATTTGATATTTTGCACGCTACTCTGAAGATGAAATTTCAAATTCCGGCTAACGAAAAAAAGGCATTGTAAGAGACCTGCAGCTTCCGCAGACAGTAACTAAAACGGGTGCCGGGTAGTATTGACTGCTAATTCAAGAAAAAGAAACTTTCCTCCAAAGATCACCTGCTTAGCTCTGCTCTAGATAACGATTTCGGATTTCGGGTACTTTTTGACGCAACCATGTATATTTCTCTAAATATAACAACTCAACCCAAGTTTTCCAAGCGTGACTTTATGGGTTAGTTTAGGTTATGCTGAGTATATTTATCAGTACTCTACTTATTTTATGTCTTTTTATATTTTTTCTTCTAAAAATAAATAATTATCATCTCTCCACAGAGAAACCGCATACTAATCCAAAACATAAATAGTCTAAAAGTTTATAAATTATCATTCAGCAAACACCGAACCGCAAAAGTTAAATTTAATCCCTTCACAAGAGATAACGCACGTCGCACTTCCAAAAGAAAAACTCTGCACTTTCATTATTTTTCTGGTTTAATGCAAGAACAACCAATATCATTTTATAACCAAAATAAGATTGTGCAAATCATTAAGAAACTTTAGCATTATAACGCATGGCATATACAGTAAAAATTTGAAAGATGTTCGATCAAGGTCATCTTCGAATTGTATGAATTCAGATTTTTGTTCCGCCCAGTTTGACAATATATATTAAAGTAAAAGCAATCAAAAGTCAACTGGTAAGTTTATAAGCAAATGTAAAACCAAATATGTGAAAATTAAGATAATGACACAATGTCAGTGTCAGTGACTCTGATAGAAAATAATGTTATTCGTACTGCTATAATCAAGGTAATGTATCTGAATCAATAAATAAACTTACGTTACAGCGAAAGTATTATCAACAACGAGCGTCGTTTTAAAGTGGAATGCCCTAACTTAATCGAAACAATATGAATTTTTGAAAGAAAAACGTGTTATATCCATCCTTATCGCACACGCTTATAGCCTTTGCAAAGGAAAGAGATAAATGTATACCAATTTGTTAATTCGTTCATCATGATACCTTGATCGAACATCTTTAATTTTTTTTACTGTACTTCGAAATATATTCCTATACATTTGCAAAACCGTGAACAGCTAAGAATACCACCATTGTATGCATCATTTCATCTATTTGGCATGGTCAACTTAATCTCCAAAGTTTTGTCTTCCTCACTCGAAAATTTAAAATACTTGGACGGACACTTCTTATTCAGTAACTACTAATTTTACTGACTCACAGTAGTAGTAATATAATCATGTTGATATATGTATGTATGTATGTATTTGTTTCGATTATGTGGCACAACATTCCAACAATGTTGAGACATCAGCCATAACCATGGCACCGGCTTTGATTGATGTCTTGTTTACGTTGCCCGATGTTCGTCTGTTATAGTGGAAATGAAGCGTGGAGTGTGAACTAGATGATGACATGATTAAGTGCCGATCGTCGATTATTTTACAGATTTATAACTGTGAAATTGTGATGTGATTATTGAAAGATTGTTCCTGTATTTATTATGGTAACATACGAAAGATATCAAAGACAGGATATAAATAAATATTGCAAGTACGATCAATGTGAATATTTCTTAATTTTCGGAATGAGTCATTTCAAATCAACAAGGAACTTTCAGTTAATGTGTTAAGTGCTAAAGTTAACCCCAACATTAGGGTTTTCAGACAGCCTAATAGAGCTGTTTCGAGAATTTTTCCATGTCTTATTCTACATCGCTGGTGCTGGGGATAATTTTAGCACTAGTATTACTAGGAAGGCATAGCATTTGTGTGGCGTAGCATTCGGACTCTATAGAATTAAACCGCCTGATACGCACTCATATGTATATTTTTTCCTGTGTTCCATTTGGAACTTTATTTACCTCTCCATTTTTATTAGTATTTTCCTCTACTCTGTCCCGATTAGCGTTCACTACTTTTAATCTACTTATGTGATCCAAAGCAAGTAATTAGTACATGTGAATGACATTTGAGTTGGAAAGTGGATCACGGATTTAGGTCACTCGCGAATAAAAGTCAACATAGGTCCCAGAAGACATTCAATGTATCAGGAAAACACGTACACTGAAAAGGTTTTGTTAGCATTTTTCCCCAAATCCGCCCAAACTAACAAAGCAACAAATTTAAAGTAATAGGTAAATATCCATAAGGTATCGATTTATGTGTACTGTTGTGGACGATTATCGACCGTCTTCTCAAACCTGTTGTACAGAAAGCACCACAGAGGTCACGTTTGTGAAAAAAAAAACAAGAAGAATAAAACAGTAAGTGATCAAATATTAACAGATATATTACAATGTCATTTAAACTAAATTCTAGGTGTGACAATTATATTGTTAAAGAGATTTAGGTTTAAGATAAAATATTAACCTTGCCGAAAAATCTAGGGCATAAAATACATATGCAAATGACTGCACCACCCAAAAACGTTGCTAGCAAATACGTAATAATAAATTCTACACCAAACATCAATTATTAACCAGCTAAAATATCGATGTCTATACAATATAGAATGATTATCTTCTTAAGTTGATATTACCACTCATTTTTGAGAAAATAGCCCCAGAAAACTTATTTACTCCTAATTTCGACTAAAAATTCAAAAAAATTCAAAAAACCAAATTAAACATTTTAGATACTTTTCAAATTTTGAAACCGCAGTTGAGTAAAATTGAGAGGGCAGTAACTCTAAAATGGATCAAGACATATGAGGCGTGTTCGAAAAGTATCGAGCTATATTTTCGTTTTCGCGTGTACAAATGAAGTACGGGTGGTGTCCTTCAGTGGGGATATGTAAAGTCTGTTTTACACAATCATATATTTACAATTAAATTTACATGCAAAATATTTTCATTTTTACATAATAATTTTTGATCAAAATCTTTTCGTTTTACACGGCCAAATATTTGTGACCTGTATGATTGTTGCCAACTTAAGTTCATTTTTATATGTTGGTAACAGTTTACTACTACGGTTTACTAACTTCTCAAATGTTTACAGCTGATGTTTTCATCTGTGTGTCAGCTCGTTTTTGTAAACTAAGTTGTGGAGGAAGTGTTGTGCAAAAATATAATTTTTATATTTTTCAGTGTCTTCGTGCAACAATTCATTTTGTACTAAATTTAGTATACTTCTATTTTGTCGCCTTTGAATCCACGGCTTGATCCAAATTCGTTTATGCTTCAAAATCTTATTTCGTGCATTAACAACTGCGACAATTACAAATATTTTTTTAATTTTTCTATTCATTGTTCTTCATTTGAACTTGACGTTTGGTTTTGTGAAAAGTTTCAAAGAACAGAGTAGCCAATTACCTGCAACTACACATGAAATGTAAACTTTTGTTTAATGAAAACCCTAAATATCACCAAAATGTGAAGCAAATGACCTTCATAATTAGAACATGCCCTATTTGAGAATTTTTTACAACATCGTATAGTACCATAAGAAGTTGTAAATTTATTACCGTGTAATCATTGAAATTTTGTGATCATATACGAAGTTGTAAAAATGCATGTAAATTTATGATAATGTAAAACAGGCTTAAAGGACATGCGTATCTGTGGCTTTTTTCCTGGCCGCAGAATACGTGTGTCGCTGGCAATCAGCTTATAAATGAGTAAGTGTGGTGAACGCTTGTCTAATTTTCAATTTTTAGCTAAATGAATGATAAACTACTTCAGCAGCGATATTACATAAAATTTTGCCAAAAGGTTGGCGAAACCCAAGCTGAAACCACTCGGAAAATTCAATAAGCTTTCGAAGACGATGCCATGAACATCTCACGAATAAAGGGGTGGTACAACCATTTCAAAGAAGGCTTTATGTCAGTGAACAGCGAATCACGTCTCGGTAGGCTACACAACAAGCTTAAATGACACTGTTATTGACCAATTGAGGGCTTTGGTCATGCAGGACCGTCGTATAACTTGCAAACGAGGTGGGGGTAAGCAGGTCCATCACAATAATGCACCCACTTATTCTTCGCATTTGATATAAAATTTCTTAACACAACATTCCCTTCATTCGTCAGGCTCCCTGTTTCACGATATGGCTCCTTGTAATTTTTGGCTGTTCCCCAAGTTGAAAAGGATCCGATTTGAGTCAAAAGAAGACATTATACAAAACGCAACAACACGGTTAAACACCATTTCTCAAGAAGCCTTCCAAAAAAAGTTTTAATACTAATGGAAGGGCTGGGAGAAATGTGTGCATTACCAAGGAGACTACTTTAAAAAAGATTAAGGTTTCAGACCTCGAAATGAATAATTGTATTTTTACCGACCAAAAATTCGATAGGTACTTTTTGAACAGACCTCGTTGATTTAGCTATAACGCCAACGGACAAAATTACACAATTTTTGATAACTTTTGATCAACAGATATAATAAACCTAAGGCGATTTGGTCATTTTCTAACTTTTAATCATAGCAATTGAACGAATGGTTCAATTTTTTTGTAAATTTATATACTTTTGGAATTTTGTCCGTAATATCAAATGATAAAGTCACCAAGCTTTTATCTCAATCCATTTTTGAGCTATTACCCAAAAATGGGTATTATTCGGATCAAATTTTGATGACATATATCTCGAAAAGAGATATCGACCTGCAATTTGGAATTTGGAATCAGCGCATTAATAGTGTAAATATTGGATTTTTTAAAATTTTGAAATCTTAGGCCAAAATTAACCAACATAGTTATATGGTTTTTGTGGTTATAACTCAAAACTGAATAATAATAATAATAAATTTTTATTCCTGTAGAAAATATTTATATTTTATAGGAAGCGTCGTAATAAGTTTAAAATATGATAATGTACACTTAGAATAAAAATTACACGTCACTCGTTATAGAATTCATTCTGATCATAGAAGCATTTCTCTGTTAGGTAAATTCTCAGTTTTTGCTTAAAAGTATTAAAATTTGTTACCTCCTTTATACTTGAAGGTAATTTATTAAATACCTTAATACCAAAGAATTTGGAGAGTTACTACTAATTTTGAATTTAGTAAAAGGAGTCCTTAATTCATTTTCCGCCCTAGTATTAAAATGATGAAAATCTTTGTTGCATTATAATGTATTCTTTTTCTGGGAAATGAATAAACAATTTTCATAAATAAATAAACTAATCAAAGTTAATAAATTTTTATTTATAAAACTGTCTCTGCATGATACAGTGAATTTAAATTAGCAATATACCAAAGTACTTGTTTTGGACTCAAAAATACATTACTGGCGTTAGCAGACGCGCCCCAAAAGCTAATACGGTACCTTAATAAAGGTCAACTTAAGCATGATACAACATCAACAATTGAGAGTTAAATATTATTTTAAATATTTTATTTGATAACAGTTTGTTGAACTTGGTAATAATTGTCACAATAATTTTTCTAATGTAACAATTCATCGATAATTATATCATTATATGGTTTTTATGAAAGAAAAAAAAACATATTTTATACATAGTTATTTTGGTGTTTATCAATTATTAATTCTAGGAAAGAAATAAATATTTAATGAATGTCAATAAATTTATATTATTAAAAGATCAATAAGAAACAATATATAAAACTATAAAATATTAATATAAAAAATTCATTTTTCGCCCTATAAAATTAAATTTAATAAAACATCCACAAAACAAACTGATAATTAAATTTCCTCGTATAACTTTAATCCCATTATATTCACAATCCATAAAACAAAAGCACCACACTACTATGATATGCAAAACAATTATTACAACACCCAATAAATTAAAATCCCAAAAATTACCCTCTAATTTAGACAAACACAATTTCCATTCAAATCGCAGTGTGCTCTGCTCCGCTGTTTATTCGCATTCAGCTGTTTCCTGCGATGCTCAATTCATTCCAGGCATAATGCGCATACGCGCACCGACAAATGTGCCGACATGTGTTCATATGAGTGCGATATGATGACCAACAACGATTTATTTTCACGAAAAAATTATGTGAGTGAAGATTTAGTGCAGCAATCATTGCTGTGTTGTGGGGAATTTATGTGTAAATGCTGTCAAAACTTACAAATGTGAAAAAAGATGTAACGTTAGTACGAAAAATTTATTACGCGGGAAATTAAATTGTTTATTTTTTTGATCCCTTTAACGGCAAAGACATGGGAAAATATTAATTTCCATACACCCATCCACTAACCTTACGTTCTTGTTAAAATTTTATCACATTTCAGTCAGTACATGCTAGTATTATATTTTTAAAAACACGAGTAGTTTAATAATCAGTAAATTTGTTGATAAAGATAAGAAAAGCACGTGTAATTAAACAGTTTATCATGTTGTTTTGCAATTGAACACAAAATAGAAAATAATCTTATAATATCTGTAACAAATTACAAACAATAGTATATTAACTTAATTGATCACTTATAAAACCAATAAATGCTCGATTAATATGTTTAACGACAAAATCTGATCATTAAATAAACTATAGAATAACAATAAATATCTAAACAATAAATATACAAATAGTGTTTTTATTATTTGGAAAAAAAATGTGATTAGAATATTCATTCAGTAGTAATACACAAAATAAATAGAAACCTGTTATTTTTAAAACATTTCCTCCTTCTAGTTACCTTGAAAATTAAACACTACACTTTTTAATACATAACCTCACAAAAACCGATAAAGCATTCACCAAAAAGCATAAATAAAAATACTTACAAAACAAAACACCAAACTAAACAAACAACAAAACAATAAAACGGCACCAAACTTCACAGCAAACTAATTTCCAATTAAAGATCACGAGTAATTTAGCCTCTCGAGCAGACGAACAACTCTGCTCACACATTGTGGTGAGCGATAGCAGGAGCCGGCGATAGTTAATCGTGAGTCATTCCTGCCGACTCATTCAACCAATAGCAGGAGTTCAACCCTGCCGCAACACGTAGATAGGTTATGTTATCTCCACGTGGTGCACAGCAATTGGAAAAGAGTTTGGAATGATAGAGATTCGAGCGGGAAATTCAAATTTGAGATGCTGCTAAAAACTATGAATAAAGCAAAATGAATGAAATTGCTAAAGTTTAGACTCTTCTAGGTAGCCATATGTAGCCATAACCTTGACAATTGTTTATTAATATAATGCATTCTAAGAATCCTAATGTAATAGAAATAATCTTGAAATGTAAACATATTAGCTAATTGAATACTGACAAACAATATGAATGTAACAGCTTTTGAATATTACTTTATTAAAGACGAGATCATTCATGTAGACCCCACCGACTATATAGTTTATAGTTTAAAATTATTTACAATTTTCATTGGCATAAAACCACTTTTCTTAGTTACATAGTGACGAAGCATTTTAATATACTAATCATTATTTTTCTAATTTCAAAACGACGGAACAAAGAATTTGTATTATATTTTACCTTAAAAGTGGTATAAAGTACAGTGAAGTGGGTACAAATGTTTTAAAAACGGCAAGGAAGCAATGACAGATGACAAGACAGTCGGGCATTCTACCACTTCACCACCGGTGAATATATAGCAAAAATTGAAAATATTAGTAACTGCCGAACCACTTTAAGAGATGTTGCTGAGGAAGTTGATATTTCATAATTCATATGGCTCAGACGAAAAGAATTGTGGGCAAACCACCTCTGGATTTTACACAACAACGTATCAACTCACGGTTCACTTCTTATTCTTTTTACCTTCCGTCACCTTTAGGTAAGGAAGATACTGTATTTGGTTAAAAATAAATCGATGATGAGTTTTCAGTGAATATAGGCACGATTTGGGGTTCCTAAAATACGAATTTACTATTTTTACGATTAATGTATGTGTGTGTATGTGTGTGTGTGTGTGTGTGTGTGTGTGTGTGTGTGTATCTCGATCGTTTCAACCGCGAGAACTCCAATATTACAATTCCAAAAATTACATTTTTTTTCGTATTCCACATTCTTATATCCAAATGAAGACTTGATTAGATTTTGGTTACAATTGAAGAGCCTTTATTTGAAAGTCTATTTTTCTTAAAAAACACAGTTAAATATCAATTTTTAACATTTTATGTTATTATAAATATTAACGAATATTTTATTCTCTATACGATTTACTTGCATTATTTTCCTCATATCCAATGAATTGAGACATAAAAAATTGTAAACGAATTAATTTTCATAAATCTTGCACTCTTTGCTGCGTCGCTATGGAAACAGTTTCAATAACTCAATATTACTAATTGACAGATTCCAGTGTCAAGTACAATTTACTAAAGTCCCTAGATTACAAAAGTAGCGCGTTTCATTAACATGTTGCAAGAATAGATCTGAAAAGGATTTTCTACTATTTAGAATACCACCTCAAAGAAAAAGAAAATTTGGTGTAACTTTATAAGAACAGTTTTGTCGGATCTGCCAGTTATTTGTGAGGTTAGTTTGTTTTTGTTTTTATTGTTCGGTAAAGTCAATAATTTTTAATAATTTTGTATTTTATAATTATAATACAAAATTAATGAATATTTTACGTAAAAAATCAATTTTATGATGATAAATCTGTCTGTCATCGTATTGGCGCTCAAATTTGAAGCCAAAATGGCGGAAAATCGTGGTTAGTTTACAATTTACATAATATGTCTGTGAAATAATTTTACTGGAAATACAAAAAACTTTCTGTGTGTAGGTAATTTATATAATTTTTACCAAATGATGCAGAGCCAGCGAGTATCAGACATATGTCTAACTGTTAAATTTTCGATTCTCGAAAATGAAGAGAACATTGAAAGTACAACGTTTTGCAACCATAGAGAACATAAAGGCTAAATCACTGAAGGAGCTTAAGGATATACTACATAGTCCATTCCACAAGCGTTTTATAAACTGGCATAACTGCATTATACTCAATGGGAATACTTTAAGGGGAAATTATTAATATTGACGAAAAAAATGTTACTTTTTGAAACAAATGGAAAGTCTCATTATGTTCTTATCGAACTCCGTATAAAATATATGAATTAAATTAAATCTATTGACACTGACACTTTTGAGCACTCCAGTTACTAGTTCGCTATTTGTTTTCATATTATATGCAACAGATTTTCGCCACAGACTTGCTCTAGATTTATTTATTAGATACCAATAGTCCCCTTATCGGCCTCCAAATGTCGTCGTTGTCTTTTAATATGACACCCTGTATTAGCTCTTAAAAAAACGTTTCCCTGTCTGGACGATAATTCACGAGTTTAATTTTTGCGCGTTCTTTTGTTGGTAACGCGAGAATTTTAATTAAGAAAAAAAGTGACAGAGCAACGTCGGGAAAAAACGTAGTCCGTCCAATAAATTGCCCGGAGACAATTTCATTTGGCGTCGCCGTCGTCGTCGGAACTAAACTACCAACATATTACTGTGAGCGAGCAGAGCCGAGCGAACACCTATAGGCGTCACTACACTTTATCGTATTCCGGGTGCAACGTTGCCAACGCGCAGATTTGCGATGTTGTCACGTAGCGCAAAATGAACGAGAGAAATCGGCCAGATTTAATTATAAAACATGTGACATTAACGAACAATGAAGAGAATTAATTTTTTCAAACGCCACTGTATAGTGAAGGAGTACGACCGTCGAAATTAGAAATTATACGACAACTAAACATTCTATAGGAATGAAGACTGTACAAGATCAAGGAATTCAAACATCAATTCTAATCCTTCTTTTATATAAAACTACTACGTTTTGTGGCGAATAACGCATAAATACTAAAAGTTCAGAGATTAGAGAACACCAAAGGGGATAATCTCTATACAAAACGCTAGCAGTAGTAGTAGTAAGCTCTCATTTATTAAGCAAGAATAGATACTAAGTATGAAACCAACATTGGATATATTTATATTTACCCACAAATTACAGTAGCACGGTTCGCAAACAATAATTTTAACAAAGCTTCTTTAAAACGCATTTCATTAAAATTCAAAAACCGAAAGGACACTTTGAATAAATTTGCTAAATTTAGACTACATATTGAAGCGTACCACAGGGTCTGGCCCGTGTGCGAACGTCGGTACTGGTCGAGCGTTCTAGAAACCAGAGTGATGACATAATCGCCATCAGGAGAAACCCATACGCGTCTAGACTGGTTTAATTATATCCGGTGGGCTGATCCTTTGTATTCGATGTCATGGTCGCATCGGAAAATTCCAGAAGGACATGGGCTGTATAAATACCGTTGGGAGGACAGCCGAGAGAACACTCTGTTATATATAAGCAACGAGCAATAAACAGTTGGTGATATAAATAAAGTTTACGAGTTGTGAACATAAATAAATGTACTGATATAAATATTGTTTTAATAAATAATCTTAGTGTTTATGTATTTAATAATATTCTTAGTCTTAAATTAGTGTTTATAATTATTTAATCATAGTGTTAATTACTTTTATTATCCTTATCTTAATTATTTATCGTTTAATAAACTTTTATTTTAATTAAAAATATTTCTCTGGCTTTTACACTTCACCCAAATAAATAAACTTTACAATATTTTTAGTTAGCAATATTTATGTACAACTTACAAATACTGAATTGATTTAAGGTACTTTTTTGAGCCTCCGTCCGATATAAGTAGTATTTATTACATAACTCCATATCTTCCGGAAACATTTATTTACATCGTCTAGGTCGGCAAAAGGAACTGGTGACTACTGTTCTGGTGTCAATTTTGGACAATTTTCAACACAATATTTAGCAAAATGCTTACAAATTTTGGGATTAAATTTTTAATTATTGTAATTTAAATGACTAAATTTTGTCATTTATAAATATAAAATGCTGTCAAATCGTGTAGATTAATTATAAGTTTCAACTTTGTGACTAGCTTGTTTTGTAACTACATTCACGTGATACATTATATGTTACGGCGTTGAAAATATGCAATGAAAGATATCTAGGGAGAGTTATAGCAACTAGTAAGATGAAACCAACGTTAGTTTTATGTAAAAACACCTTATTTTAAAAATAAGGGTCTTTCAACTTCAATGTTTATCGCATTTAATTAGTGTATTTACGTTAACGTTAACGATAAAAGCAACAGAAACGAAGTTACAGCCGTACTTTTCACATAACCTCAACACATACAGAACGTATGACGTTCAAACGTCCGCTATTTCATTGCACAACAATTTTAAATTTCAAATAGAATTTAATATGCACCTCGGCACTGAAGTTCCTTTTTATCACTCATATGGTAACTATTTGTATATGCATTATAATCTCTCTGTTTTCTATAAAATGTTAGCTCCTTAATGCTCTGCAACATCTGAAAATTTGTTCAAACTGGGGCGCTGTCTATTTGGTTGCATTATTATTTCAAAATTTTAAATCATTTTTGATCAGTCCTGCTAACAATCATCTTTAAAATTCCAAATCGTCGAGTTAATTTGCACGATGTCACTCTAACTTTGTTTTGAGCACTTCGAATGAGTGCTGATTCGATTTGGAGGCAAAAGTAAAAAATCTGATGTGGTCAGCACAATACCTTTCGTCAATCCTGTGCATTATATATAAATTCCATACATAAATTTTCTTGCAAAAGATTCTAAATTTCCAGTAAAATAATTTCACAAACTATACAAATTGCACTTGACACTGACATCTTCTTCTTCTTTAGCTTTACCATTCGTTAGGGGTCGCTATATTTTATTTTTTTCTTCCATTCATTTCTGTGTTGCGTGACGTTCTCATTCAGTTCCTTTTCTCTCAAGTCTTCCGAAATACTGTCCTTCCACCTTATTTTGGTCTTCCTCTGTTTCTTTAACTTTCCATTACTAAGCTATTCATTTCTTTACCAATATATTCTTCATCTCTCCTCATGACATGTTCAAACCAATATAATCGTCTATCTTATATCTTTCTGGAAACTTCTAACACTAGAGTTATATCCCTTATTCTTATATTCCTTACCGTATCTTTCCGTGTCTTCCCCAACATCTACTTCAACATCCTCATCTCTTCTACATTCGTTTACTTTTCATTGATACTGACATCTGTGTATTTGAATTATCTGAATATATTAGCAGTTTCCATGGTTAGCATAGCTGGCTGATTTACGAACTTCCGATTGACTAATTATAACCAAAATCTAATCACCTCTTCTTCTGGATGTAAACTTAAGGAATACGAAAAAAATATTATTTTTGGGAATCGTGGTATTGAAGTTATGCGATCCGAAACTTGCGTCACACACAAACCATATACACTGAAAATGTTCCTAGTTTGATTATTAATTTTCACGAAATAGCAGTTATGTCGTAGAAAATAAGATGCAAGATATTTTGTAATTTAAAATAGATCATTATTTGTGCAATTCCAAACTTCCGAAATTTGTATAATGTATGTTAACACAAGTTTTGGGACAATTTTTTACGTTCCAAATTTTATTACTAAATAATGTCTAATCTAGTTGTCATTGGACATAATAAATTCATACCTAATAGTTGTTTTATAATATATCATGTTAATATTGTTACAACAAAATTTGAAACAAACTTGAAATACAAAAATCTATCTATAGGTTAGTTGGACATAAACGAAACCAGCAAAATGTTTTTAGGGATCAAAATATTGAACAGGCGACTATTTACCGAACTATACGAGAATATGAAGGTGTAGTATGTTATATACTAATTTACCAAAAAAACTGATATTTTTACCTTCCGTCACCTTTAGTTAAGGAAGGTATTGTCTTTGGTCAAAAAATTCAATGATGAGTTTTTAGTGAATAAGCACGTTTTAGGGTCCATATAATACGATTTTACCATTTTTACGATGATGTCTCTATGAATATATATATCTCTGTGTGTGTGTGTGTGTGTGTGTGTGTGTGACGCAAGTTTCGGATCCCATACACACACACATAGAGAGAGATACATTCATAGAGAAATCATCGTAAAAATGTTAAAATCATATTATATGGACCCTAAAACATGTTTATTCACTAAAAACTCATCATTGAATTTTTTGACCAAACTACGCGGAAGGTAAAAATACCAGTTTTTTGGTAAATTAGTATATAACATACACCTTCATATTTTCGTATAGTTCGGTAAATAGTCGTCTGTTCAATATTCTGATCCCTAAAAACATTTTGCAGGTTTCGTTTGTGTCCAACTAACCTATAGATAGATTTTTGTATTTCAAGTTTGTTTCAAATTTTGTTGTGGCAATATTAACATGATATATTATTATTTATTATGTCCAATGAAAACTAGATTAGACATTATTTAATAATAAAATTTGGAACGTAAAAATTATCCCAAAACTTGTGTTAACATACATTATACAAACTTCGGAAGTTTGGAATTGCACAAATAATGATCTATTTTAAATTGCAAAATATTGTGCATCTTATTTTCTACGACATAACGGCTATTGCGTGAAAATTAATAATCAAACAAGGAACATTTTCAGTGTATGCATCCTAACCCGTCATGTAAAATTCATGCTAGTATAAATTATTAACGGAATGTGTAAACCAACATACCTAAAAGCTGATCAACTTCGCTACGTAAATATTTGAAATCAACTCCGATAATACAAGCTTAACAGCCATTTAATTAGTTTGGACAATCACGAGTTAGATATTTAGTTACTGTATCATTTAATGCGTGGTGATTTATTTTGTTGAACATGTAAATAAACGTAATTCGTTAAATTTAATTTGAGAGATAAAAAGTTAATTTGTTTTCCAATATGTTTTCCTCTGTGATTCACACAGCAACCTTGGATGGAAATAACTTATCGAATTTACTGCCATATGAAATGAAATAGAATATCTGACTAATATTATTTATATGTAGAGAATTTATGGCATATTTGCCATTTCATAAAAAATATTTATCGTCCCTAACTTTCACTTTCTTCCGCATGATTCATTTTTATTCAGAACATGATAGAGAATTTACAAAGAGAATATGGGAACAAATTCTTTTATAAATTATTTGAACCCAAAAAAAAATCAGATCACACAGAAATAAATTATGAAGAATTTAAAATCAGGACCTATTTTAAAGTATGAGACGATATTGAAATTTAAACATACGGCAGCTTCATAGCTTGAGAGAAGAGTAATACAATTCGAAAACTTCGGAACAGTGAATAACTATGATTATTTCTATTGGTCAAAAATTTCCTCCATGCACTTTGTTTAACTGACAAAAAATATCCGTTTGATATTCTCTTTGAATAAATATCCCCCCATTCGCTATTTTTATAGTCTATGAGAATTCCTCGAATGCACAAGGAAAACAAATGTAAAACGCCTCGTATTTGATTGGTTTAACAGGACAAGAATGACCATTAACAACACGTGTATCCTGAATTAACATACTGACTTATACTTTAGATAAACAACAATAAAAACCAAAAGTCAACTTCGAAGCTCATGGACCAGGTAGAGAAATATTAATTAACATATTACTAGCTGTTTCGCGGCGCCTTACAACTTCGAAACTAAAGGAACCGGTTTAGAATTTTACGTAAGAAGTGTGTGATAACGCAGATCAAATTTCATTCGATATTTAGCAATGGGTGTTACATAAATATCATCTTGTTTTGTTCACGATTCTGCCGAGAGTAATTGAGAGAAAACTTTCAAAATAGGTTGTTACTTACCGACCAAAAATGTGAGATAAGAAGTTATGTATTGTTGAACTCGACTTACCTGAAAAGAAAGACAAAAATTAGTGATATATATACACAATAAAATGTGGTTATATTTAGTAATTGACAGGTTTCCCACAAGAATGTAACAAGTCTATTTATTATTCATGTTTTCCAAAAATATCATTAAAATGGTCTACTAAAAGCTCGACTAAAAGCAACTTTTATCTAATTTAACAGACTTTGTATATTTTACAGTTCTCGAGATTATTTGGCATATTCTGTATATCATCATTATCATAATGACAAGATACCCGTTGCTGGGTGCTTTGTACGCAGATATCGTTAATAATGATGATATATTCATACCTTATGGATGGTTAGCAAACGTCAACACACAGACACTTAAACCTAGCATGAAGACTGCACCATAGAATTTTTTTTGTGCTTTTTCTTTTTTTCTAAAATCATATACATCTAAAACGAATAATAAATATGAATTTAATTCAAAAGACCCCCCCCCCTGTTGGGAGTGCAATTACCTAGCGTGCAGCTGTATAAACAAATTTCGCGATAAGCTTAATTACTCGTTGTCGCCTCATCCTTTTGTATTCGTTGTCAATATCACATCCAAGGTTCTCGAAAGTTCGAGATGAATAAGCGGAATATAAACCACCAAACAGCTCTGCGATAGTTGGTTAAAGTCAGTGATGTGAAATAAATGGTGTTATAAATAAATAGTGTACAAGTTAGTTGTCAACGAGTTTACACGCTTAGTGAAATAAATAGTTATATACATAAACAGTGAAATAAACATCGTGAAATAAATAATCGTAAATGTTTAAATGTTCAATAATATTCTTAGTCTTTAATTAGTGTTTATTCATAGTGTTTGTGATTTTTATTATTTTTTATTATCTTTTTCTTATTTATTTTCATTTAATAAACTTTTATTTTAATTATTAATATTTCTCTGATTTTTACTCTTCGCCCAAATAAATAAACGTTACATTATTTTCATTTCAATATTCGTATTATTGGATTTGTAATCACCGCCTATCAAAGCAAAGTTATCTACCAAAACTGTCATATTTGTATTGGAAAACCGTAGTTTGATGTTTTTCAAATTTCAGCTTTATTACAAATACTTAAATATTTTGGCAATCCAAATCCAAGCTATATGGTCAATTTATTTGCTTTTCTTTCACTATTATGACTGCAAAAATCCTACACATTTTGTTTAAAAGTGGACAGTGAACAATTGCATAATAGCAGAGGGATACAAAGCAATAACTACAAAGCAAAACATTCATTACTGAACGATAACAATCACAAAACACTGTTTACAGTTTTCATTCAATGCCCATATAGTTTTCAGGCAATATGTTCTTGTCATACGAGATAAATATCGATAGCAAACTTTATTAATACATATTGAACTGTGTCAAATTCTCACGTGTAATATATTGCGGGTAATCAATAATACGAGCCCGACTTCAATGAAGAGAAAAGTGTTAACAGATTTGAAATAATAAATTTACAAATAGTCAACCGAAAACATTTACTAAAAATTCATCGTAGAAAATTAATCGTAAGATGTCACGATGCTAGATAGAATAAGAAACTGTTACGAATAAGTGAAGAACTAGCAAAGCAATGATACAAGACTTCATTGAGGAAAGCCAAATAAGTTGGTAGGGATCAGTGGCGGTGCGTGAAACCAAATATTGAAAAAAATATTCTTTATCGGCTCAAGGTCAAACATTCTTGAACGCTACATAAATAATCAACATTATACCTATTATAAATGTATGGAAATAAAGTATTCATTTGTATATTAAGTCAATCAGGCGTTCTTTCATATTGGCAAATCTGTTGATTATGCCATCGTAAAATTCTTGCTTTTTTGATAATTCCTTTTCTACAGAAATTAATACTGGATTCGAATGGCAGGCTATAAACTAGACAGTGCAACGTGACGTGTAGCCCAGCCAGCTACTGAGTTCTCCCCACCACTCAACTTAGGCTGAGAAATTCTCATCTTCACGTACTTATTCCGATGCTTTTATTTTGTTATTTTGCGTTTGTAAGATTATATTTTTTACTGGAGTAACTATGATCGACTGAAAGTTGGTTGTTGGTTGAGGGTAGAATAATTTAGTCGGGCCGCAGTCTAAAGATCTTTATTTTGATTTCAAACAGACGTTTCGATCATACAATGATCATCTTTAGGGTTACTCAAGTTAGAAAGAAAAATGTCTTTTGTACCAAACGTTAACAAACATATATGAATTTTTTATGTGAAATACACAAGGTTTAACTATAATAATTTTAACTGAACAGATTTAACCCTGAAGATGATCATTGTGTGATCGGAACTTCGGTTTAAAATCAAAATAAATATATTTTTTATATTTATATAATTCAAAATTATTTGTGTGAACCAAATGGCGGGTGATAATATTTCGACCGGCATTTAAATTTAAAGGGTCTTCTACTCCGGATATATTTTCTACCGAACCGAAACCCATTACTTTTGGCACAATTAAATAACAAATTCGTAAAAATCCAATGCGTATAGTAAATCTACTTTACTTAAAACAATTCTAATTGAATTAACGCTATTATTACTAATAAAAACTATGTAACTCAATATTAAATGGTACAATACTTGAATAACATAGTTTTTGTATATTTAAAATCTAATCGAAAAAAATTGCAAAAAATTCTCACTACTGAGGTAGGTTTTACAATTTATTTGGTGAAAATGTAAACCGGCCGAACTATTATGAGCCTGGGCTCGTAGACTATCAATAAAATATTGAAGGGGTTTATGATATAGAGAATTTAATCCATTAAGCCACAAATATATTACTAAAAATTTAATTGATTAATGCGATTGAAATTAACATTAAACAAAAAACTAATCAATAAAAAAAACAATCAACAAAAAGCATGTCAAACAAAAATTGTTAAAGACGCTACTTGAATTAAATTCATACATTTCTATAAAATAATTCCACCAAATAACAGTTGCATAAAAATATTGCAGACATATCTTAAAAAGAACCTTGTTTTGTTTTTCAGGTCGAGTTAAATATATTCACTTTATTTAATTAGAACGCAATACAGAGAAATTTTTCCTCGCTCCAACTAATTCTGCTTAAACTACTGCAAAAACAAGAAAATCAAATGAAATAAATTTCATTCCAGCACAGGTTCACATCAAAGAATTGTGAATTTCATCCGTCGGGCATACCTGCGCTTTATATTATACATCCTGAGCTTTATGCATCCTGGGCTTTAAGCATCCTGAGTTTTAAAAATGTGGAGCCGCATGTTCTCCAAAGCCGGTACAGAAGCTGTCCTTTCAAACAAAGGACAGACGGTAATCACAGTTTTTTGTTACGCAATTAGTGAAACATTTTTAACAAAGTTGATGTTCTGATGTTTTAATGAAGCAGCGATAATTGTAGAGAAGCGCAAGGGCGACCAGATTATATTTGTGTTTTCATCATTTGTTTTTTCATGCAGACTTTAAAATGGGCTGTGAATTGTAAATATTTACTGTTTTATTTGCGCAAGCACAGCATCCTGTTTTGAAACGCTCACACTCAGACAACTCATAATAATTAATTTTTCTGGGATTGTCAGTAATAACACATACTCATAACGTATGTAATAAAGGTTTTCAGAAAAAAATTACGCTTCTAAATTTTATTACTAAATAAGGTGTAATCTAGTTGTCACTGGACATGATAAATATACATAATATATCATATTAAAACCAGAAAAAGTTTTGAAAGATGTTATACAAACTTGAAATACGCAAACCTATCTATAGATTCGCCGAAACATGAAATTGTTAACGTTTTTGGGGATCAAAATATTGGGCAAACGACTATTTACCGAACTATACGGGAATGTGAAGAAGGTATAGTACTAAAAAGTAGGCGACCCAAACTTTTGCCCCCCCCCCCCAAATCGAATCAGCACTCATTCAAAATGCAGAAAACGTTGAACGTCATCACGCAAATTATCTCGACGATTTAAAATTTTAAAGACAATTTTTAGCAGAACTTTGGTCAGAAATGATTTAAAATTTCAAAAAAGATATAATGTAACCAAAGAGACAGCGATCCAGCTTGAGCGAATCTCGAGATACTGCAAGTATTAAAGAATCAACATTTTATAGAAAACAAAGACAGTATAATTCCCCAAATGTTTCTCAGGCGCGACTGATTGAAGACTTTTGGGCATTTCTTAGCAGAAAAATATATAATAATGGTTGAAATACCAAAACGAACAACAGTTACAGACAAGGATTCTGACGATCTGGGAAGTAAATTTAACATCGTCCAAAGACAAATGAGACAAGGTATTAAAAAACTGCGTCGCATTGAATATAATGGTCCCCTATCATTGTTATATATAACTAGACTTCTTATCCCCTTCCTTGGTTTATAGGAACAACCCTTTATTTCAATGTGCAAATAAAAAAATCTTTCTATTTAATGAAGACTGCGACCTATAAGATCTATTGTAACATGGCCTTATCTTAATTTTCTGAAGGCAGACCGAAAGTTCTCAAGAAGCCAGTTACTGCTCCAGGAGTCATTTGCCGTGATGTACCGTTCACCTTTATGGTTGTGTCCTTAACCGACAGCGGGACAAGTGGACATTCACATACAATGTTTTCCAAAGATTCTTCACTCTCTTCACAGAGTCGGCAGATACTGTTTTCAGCTAATTAATCTTTCACGCATGATACAATGACCAGTAAAGCTTCTTGTCATAATTCTAAGGCCCTTTTTGCTGAGAGCTAATAGCTCTAGCGTTTGTCGAAGAGGGTGACTGACTAAGGCCCGAATTGTCTGTCCAGTATGAAGCTATGGCTAAACTCCTCCCACTTTTTGATCTCCTTTATATGAATTTTCAAAAGTCCACAAGAAGGTTAGTACTTAGCATAAACAAATATATTGCTAAGTTAAAATATATTGCGTAATAATTGACATCACATCAGAATAAGTTTCTCGTCATCTTCATAAACACTATTTTATTGCCATTTTTAGTAATGATACGTGTTTTACACCATACTTAACACCATAGTGATGAGATTAACAAAATTCTTTCATTTATAAATAACTTCTTTAAAATACAACAAGAAATTTTTTATTCTTAAATAATTGACACTATACCAACTTTCATTAAGTTATTTGTCAAATCAACTTCATAAACACTTATTTTATTGCGATTTATAGTTCCTAATAGAGTTATACGAGTATACTTATCATTATTATCGTAGTCATAAAAGTAATAAACGAAGATTAACAAGCTAAACAATAAATATAAAATTTCAAATACAGCGCGTAGACAATTTAAAATGGTAAAATTTTTATTTGACATTTCGTTTAAATACTTAATCATAGAAATGGCCTCAGTGGATCGGGGAGAAATTAAATAAACGAAGACAGAAATTGCGAAAAATTCATGGACCTCGCTGGGATTTGAACCCAGGGCCTTCCTGTATCTAGTAGGACGTTCTAACCAACTGAGCTGCGAGTTCCCGTCGAAGTCAATGAATATTTCACAAGTGGTTTTACAATGATGTCCATGAATTTTTCACAATTTCTTTCTTCGTTTATTTAATTTCTCCCCGATCCACTAAGGCCATTTGTACGATTAAAACATTTGGGATGGATTACAAATAGTTATAATCTACGTGTAAATATTTAGAAAGAAAATCATTCTTAAAAAAAGAATAAATTTTGCAAAAGACAAAAATCCAAGACCTAGATGTGCTACAATCCTAGTCTTCCCAATTTTTGATTTTCTTCTTTACATACCTTTTCAAGAGTCCATGACAAGATTTAGACCCTTAAAACGGCAGACCTGGGAACTACTTAAAGTAAAAGTACTGAAAGTATTACTTTAAATACATCCAGTATTTCAATACATACTTCATTTAAAATACTTTTGAAAATTAGTACTTAGTACTGTAATTAAAATACAATTTTTTCGTAGAAAGTATTCAAAATACTTTTTGGTACTTAAAGTATCGAAAAATATTTAAAGTAACCTAAATACTTTAAATACTAAATACTTCACGCATGCGCAAGAAAACATTGCTGTGGGTTTTGTACAATACTGTCAACAGGGGTTTGAGAAAGTATAGGTAGACTAAAATTTTCGCATCTACAGTTTTAATGGAATAGTTGAAGACGTTAGCAATACACTATTTTTTAAATAGGAATAGGATTCGAAAATTAGTGGACTACATTGACTGTCTTATTGGATGAGAGTGATACATCAAAATTCGATATTTTTTTATCATATTTTAACTGATTCCATAAAAAATACTTAGTACTGGTATTGTAAGTAGGTTAAAAAATGTACTTAAAGTATTACTGTACTTAGTATTTAAATACTTTTCTTGTCAGTACTTAGTATTTAATACTTAAATACTTTTTTTGAGTACTGATTGTTTTATTGTCTAAAACTCCTTCATGTCCCGATATCCACAACAAAGCTTGCGTTCAGCCAGAATAGCGCTAGGCTAGCAAAAATGTAGCGCTGTTAGCGCTAGATACGTACTGAACGATATTCATTAATTAAACTTAGCGCGCAAGCGCAATTTAAAGTAAAAAAATAACTGACAGTTCTATCTGTATAGTATTGCAAACTCGCAGACTTCATTTTGAAATGGAAATTATTGCTTGAACTGTTAGAAGATGCAAAGAAGTAAATATTGTTAACTAGGTAGTAAATTTATTAGAAAGTGACGTTCGTTACAATAAAAATTGACGTATGCAGTTGTTCACTAGATGTTTTAACGAAATATTTCTCGCGTTATTTCTTCTAGCGCTATGTTAGCGCTAGATTATAGCGAACCGTTCAATTATTTTACTAGTCTAGCGCTGGCTAGCGCTAACCCGGCTGAACGCGAGCAATGTGACATGGTTGTGTATGAGATGTCTTTGCAAGTCCATACTAACTTAGACTCAAAAGTAAAGGCACCTCCTAAAGCATTTATTAAAGCAGCCTGACTATCTGATTATTGCTCCCATATTTAAGTTTATTTAAACACTTTTTTTGAGTAAATATGTACTTGAAAAATAGTAAAACTGGTGCCTATGAATTCTTTTATTGTTCTTATAATAACCCGGACCAAATACACTCACTACAATTTCACCTGACTCTAGTTTTGGACCATCTGAAATTAAGGAAACAGTCTCTTTGGGATGAGACGTCTTTTGTCATTTGAACCAGAATATACGTTATTAAATACAAAAGTTTCACAAAGGAAGAACCATGGAAGAATTTTCTATTTTTACTACTTATTGTTTGGTATATTTTTGCATTTTAAATGAAACTAGAGATGTTTATCAGATCTATTTTTGAATGAAAAATAACTAGTGCTTTTTTGGTTAAAAAAAAACGGTGTTCCTATTTTTATTTTATGAAGCGAACAAAATATAAAACCTCCATAATATTAATAGCAAAGTAATAAAGAACCCGGCTTTCGTGATAGGATCTGAAACGGAGTAAAACAAAACAAACTCAATCGTAATGAAATAAAACAACCTCACCCTTAAGCAAACCAATAATCATCCGATTTAATAAATAATTTAATAACACGTTCCCAGCTCACTTGATGCCGAAGTAGGGTATATCGCGTGCAGTAGTATCTTTATCTGCACCGCCGGTTGTTATATATAGTCCACGGCGGCCTTGGACCGCGTTTTCAGTTGTCCTGACCTTCGTGCATTAAAAGGAATAAATAGAAGACAGATTTGTTTACTACGCGACGACGTTACGTATGACTGTCAAAGAAATCTAAAGCGGGAAGCACTAACTCTTTTGTTTTATAGCGACAGGAAGCTGTTTTCCAAGTCGTGCATTGTTTCTGATGTTCAAATAATGATAGGATAGGCGATTAGAATAATGTGATCAGGGTAACAAATTTTCGTAAATTACAATCAGTCGCAATGATCAAAGCTTTTTAGAATTTTGCATACTTGTGTAAAAACACCTGAAAAGTAACATACAACAGCCGAAGAGATTTTTAAACCATATCATTAATTGCAAAGGTGATAAATATATCAAACAGTTATATTAATAAACATGCATTTTACATAAAATATTTTCATATTGTATACCCGAAACTATGTAATAAAATTATGTAGTAGCAAAATATTCCACTGAAAATATACGCATTTCAAAACTATTAAAAAATTACGACGGGTTGGAAGAGTGGGTCAGGCAATTTTTTTCTCTAAAATCCCGACTTTTTAAAGTCAGGATCCCGACTTTTGAAATTCGGGATTCCGAGTTTTTAATCTAACCTGGCCCTTCTACGATGGCTTGGAAGGGTAAGGTTAGGTTTGGTTAGGTTCAAAAGTTGGAATCCCGAGTTCATATAGTCGGGATCCCGAATTTAAAAAGTCGGGATCCCGAGTTTAAAAGTCGGGATTTTAGAGAAAAAAATATTTTACTCTGGACCCTTCCAAGCCGTCGTAAAAAATCGATACAGTCTTTTTAGATTTGTGATTTTGCACTCCATATTTAATAGTTTATCATCATTCCATTTGATACAATCATTGCAAAACACCATCGAGGCATTGATTTAATTAAATTTGTAATACTGTCTTGTCATTTTGCCATTCATTTTCAAATAGTTCCAGAATTCAGGCGTTTTTTTTTTCCAACGCGTATTTTTAACTTCTGTCATAAATGTTTTATTTGATTTAAGTCCGAAGATGAGTGGTCAGACAAAAATTCGGACATTTGTTGATCTAACATAAAAACACATTTCTTATGCCTAACTGTAGGTATTTGGTACCTAGAAAAAGGTTTATTATGGATTCTCGTAACTGAAAGTGGGTGTATTTCACAATTTCGTTTGACAATAACTTAGATCAGTAGCTATATAAACAACAACCTGGTTCGATATTTTTGAACACAGTTAATTTCGTTTGTGCTATAAAATATTATGAAAATAAATTTTAAAACACGTCAATTATACTAATTATCATTCCTAACAGTAGTGTAATATGTAAAAGTACTACAAATAGTTATTTACGTTATAAGGCCAGGAAGTGAGGTATTACGGTACGTATGAGAAGTTTACGGACGAGACGACGAAGGAGCCGAGTAAGGACTTTCGAAATTAACGGAAACTGATTCCCACAAAGTCCTCCGGAAGATATGAAAAAGAATTTGAATTATTTTGCAATTGGAGAAAAATATACAATGTCGCAAATAATGTAAATGAAAACATAAAATTTAAAAATAAACAATTAGCGATATTTCCAAGCAACACTTCCCGGCTCGGGTACTGTAATGTATCATTTCCCGGACTCAAATTAGTAACCTAAAGTAGTAAATAGCGGACAGTATGAAATAAAAAATATGTTCTTTCATAAGAGATAAAAAGTTTGGCTATCCGTCATAAAAGATTCCATGATGGTTTCACCTTAAAGTTCTATTTGCTTTCTGACCTTGTGAAAGTGAAATTACAGATTCATAGAGTAGTGAAACAATTTAAAATACAATTAGGGCTTGCGAGGAGCTAAGTTCTCATTAAACAAGTTGTATAATGAATTGCTGACATTTGGTAGAAATTTGTTCCCTGTCTCGGTCTCGGTCTCTCGGTCTTTACCCGACCGGCTGAGGGAAGACAATAAATTTTTGTGCCATGTCAGCGAGTCACACAAAACTGTTTAATCAAATTCTTAGCCTTGCTGCTTCTCCTGAGACATCAAATCTTTTGTGTGGCGTGCACTTCAGATTTATGAGATTTCCTCATAATTAGGGAGAATTAAGATGCGGCAAACAAGAATTTTATTTCGTATATTTATTATGATTTTTTTTTATAGTCAAGGGATGGTGAAGATGATACCTTGTAAAATGTGTCATGAATTACGGAAGCAATATATAATTCTCTGTACTGAGGAGAAATATTTCAATAAGAATGGATTTTCTTTAAACAGCGTCAAAATAATGTAATAATGAGAAACTTTAGATTCCAATAAGAATAAAAAGAACATTATCAAGTTATTTTAATTGCGGGTAAACTTTGACTGGATGGGGATTTTATAATCCAGCAAGATAATTATCTCAAGAATATCAGCAATTATTGTTAAGGAATGACATTTCTACAACATACCGAAACAACTTAAAATACCTTCTCAGTCTCCTGATTTCAACCCTATTGAGAATTTATGGTCGGAACTAGATAGGCACCCCGCAAAAATATTTTCCGGGCGAATCTGACTGAAGAATAGGCAAAAATTTCACCTTCCATCCATATAATCTAATTTAATACTCGTAAAATCTAGAAGCTGTAATTAAAGCCAATGAGTATCCTATTAAATATTAAAATGTAGTATTATGTGTTAAATAATTTTATAATTGTAGTGTACGAATAATTTTGTGTCTCAATTTTCGTAAATAATTGTTTATAACGTTTTCAGCAATATTACATAACATAAATTAAACATCTCTTAAATTTAATGACTATCATTTGATTCTGAAATATCAAACAAAGACTATGATTATTTTTTTAAATAAATTTATTTTTTGGTAACCCTTTTTATTTTTCATTTTACTGATAAAAATAGAGTGTACGCATAATTTTGTGTCACTGTATATTTAAAATTTGTTTTTTCTAATTTCGTGCCCCTCCTATCATAATTTTCTAAATCCGCCACTGAACTCAAGTTATGTCATGGTAGTCAAGAACAAACAATAGCCTACCTGCTCACGTGCGCTAATTCATGAGAGAAGATCTAGCTAAGCAACACCAGCTGCTCTAAAATGTGCAATTTTCTGAATAAATACAATTTAGCTAGCCCACATCTCTGTCAGTTATTGCGGGCATTTTTCCTCTGACGCGAAGGAATGAATCTCCGGAGAAGATGCATAGAATCAGGCCCAAAGACCACAAATATACTAGACAAAATATGCCCCATACTTCACTATTGTTTGTTATCTTCTTGGCTGGACAAAAAGAGACAACTAGAGATAGAGATATATAAAGTCTACTCTAAAGTTTGCCGAGAGATGTCTCTACGATCATTTTATAATATATTTGTAACATTTTGCTCCTTTGTTTTGATTTTGGCAGTTGTGAGGTCGTTCTGTTTTTTTTTTCGGTGCAAACGATAACATTTTTAGAAATAATATTCAAAAAAACCATTAATTAATACCACCATGAGAAATTTACCTACGGGTGTTTTAGACTGTCTTCATAACCATATTATGCTGGATCAGGATAAATAAATAAATATATCATCACGGCATAGTACCCATTACTGGGTGTGCCAATCTGCTTTGTGTACAGATTTTGGTAATGATGATGACATATTGGTACAGTTCGCCGCAGCACGGGCACTAATTGGTGCGTGGAAAGCGCACCACAGGGGCCTATTTTGTGCCATTTAAAATTCGAAATATTTGGTGTCGGCTGGGATCGCACCCGGTTCCCCAGATTCGCGACCAGACACTCAGGCACGCGGCTATTAAATAATAATGGCATTCAATTACTCAAATTAATTTTAGACATTTATATCAAAATCCGGATCCACCATAAAACGTAAATAAATTTAGAAAAAAAGTACAAATAGAATAAAATAAATAATTATACACATTTATTTTAATCCTTTCCTAATAATAATGCTTCAAATGTCTCAAATATAATACAAGAACAAGCAGTGACATATAGCGATTACTCCATGAGGTGACTCAATATATATCTATCCTTAGTTGTCTGTTTCTGTCCAGCCGAAAACATAACAAATGCTATGAAGTTTTATCTAGTGTATTTGTGATCGTTGATCAGGCCTAGTGAATTACATAATTACCAAATTTGACAATGTTATGAGTTCATTTTGTATATATTATGCATATATAATGCAAAATAACTAACGTAAACCAGAAATTAATAATAAAAGTAACAAGAGCTCAGCTGACTCAAATGCGGTTTGGACGTGGTATTTCGCGAAAATCAGTTACTTTAATATGTAAGAAATGAGAAATATTTGTTGTCTTGTTTTTAATAATTTATATGAATTATTGTGCTGTATGGATGCGAAACATGACCCTGAGGAAGAATGAGAACAAGTACTTCAAAAGTTTTGAGATGTGATTGAGGCGACGGGTTTAAGGGTTAGGAATTATTTCAATGTCGTAGTTGTATATTAGTTGAATAGAGCCTATATAATGGATGTGAAACTAGGTGTATAATTCATAGTACAAAAACACTTTTCCAGTCTATCATAAAGGAATCACAAAGTGCTTAAACTAGCAAATAAAATGAGTATATAGGGGTTGGTAGTGTCATGAAACTGGGAACAATTAGGGGCAACCGCAGTTCGGCGTAACTAAACGTGGGCAAGTCGGTAGTTAAAGCAGCCAAACCATTTACTATCATTGACTTTCACCCTTGCCGAATGACCCTTTCTATTGCGTTTACTGTTCCAGCCACCAACAAATGGGGTTACCTGTAGTGCTTACCGCCCTAAATGTTCAAACCACAATTGTCTGTTCAAATCAGTGGAGAATAAAGGTTGTTGATGTATTCATTTTAACTTTTTATGAAACTAACTATAGTTGTATTATAATCTGTGTGTTCCATTCACGTAGGTTAGCGACTGTGTGTAAAATTCTTGTGTGATATATGTATTTATTTTATTCAATACTTCCCACTGCGTAGGTGCATATAAAATGAAAAGAATTCCCTTATGTTTCCATTTCGCCCTGTTGGAATGTGATATGCATTGTACGATATAATAAAATCAAAGAATATGTTTATCCGTGTGTAATATGTTTCTCAAACGTCGTCTCTTTGTGCTTCACACTTATATTACGAGAATATTTGTCATGGAAATCAAATATATTATGCATATATACCTCCTACTTTGTCTCGACTGCTACGGAATAATACATAGCACAGTAATGTATTTAAACTGCTTTCAAAGCTATATATTTCAAATTATAGCTGTAAAGGATTCGTAATAAATGTCATATTAAGTTTCTACATTCATTTTTATTTCGATTTGTCTCACTCTATAATAATAATAATAGATGTATAGGTAAGACAACAATATACTTATTGTATTCGTTTAATGAGTTACATGTAATAGGTATATTCAAATCACAGAACAATAGACCGTATGCACGGTGACTATTTCATGCAAATGCTTGTAATTTTACCCAAGTTACGTTATTGGCAGAAGTAAGCATATGTCGTAAATATTTACATACTTTTATCTAGCGATGCATTCGGACTGGGCTCGTGATTGAGTGCATCTGGCATCTCCAATTTTAATTTTTATAATATCAAACTTATATTCTTGCTTAAACTATTATAACACTGTAAACTTCGTAAGTAGTTATTCCTACTGCTTCTCTACAAATTCAGGCTTAATATACTCTACCTCGTTAGAACGTTCAATATTGGTTCATATAATTAGGAAATTATGGACACGTCCCCACATCATTTTACTTGCGCCTCTATATTCAGTCACTCGTAATTCTCTCTCTTCTTGTATAATATGAATTCCCAAGGAATTTTTTTTCACATATTTTCCCTCTGGAGGGAATAGTATATTCTACGACAAGTAATGGAATGGCCCATATTCTACACGAGCAAAAAGTTTTAAGGCGAAAACTACGGGTTGCGAGTGTGGATTATGCCATTCCAAACGTGTTATAGACTATATTTTCTCCAACAAGATTTTATAAATTATACAAAAAAAGCTGATTTATTATAAACAATATATTATCATATACCATCAAATATTTTTTTGACGCTAGTCCTTTCTTTTGTTTTATTTAATAATAACTGACCCACTGTATCATTAGCAAGTTCCTTATTTCTGGTGGAGTAAATTCCATAGTTATATATCTTCTTATTTAGTTAATTTTCTAAATAATATATAATATTTAGATAAACTTACTGCTCTAGAATCGCGAATTCAGAAATAAATAAATATAAAACAAAAAGTAATTAACATACCCATAGATACCGAACCAAGATATGTATTTGCCATAACCACACTAATATGCAGCTACACAGATTATGATTTGTCAAAAGCCATGCGCAATTATTCCAAACGTACGGAATTATTCTATATTGTTTGTTGGAATAATATTTATTCCAACATCATTTTTAGTTGTGGAATGTTTAGTTTCCAAAATAGTGTTGGAGAAAATATTTTACATGTCATGATTTTTATCAGATATATATATATATATATATATATATATATATATATATATATATATATATATATATATATATATATATATATATATATATATATATATACACTCACTGTCAACATAACCTGTTTGTTCATTTTGCCCAATACTTAAAGCTCTGTAATAAAGTACAATATACAACGTGACAACGTTATTCAAACTCCCGTATTCCTGTGGATCGTTACTTTGCCATTTTTGGGCAATTACTATAGAGTAGCTGGCTGAAGCCTAGGAACCCAAACTAGCTCGAGAATCATTTTCAAGGGTTAGTTTGGAAATTTGTAATATACGCATCAACGAAAAACGAGATCGTTATATATACATATATTTCTACTCTCGGTCAGTGGTAAAAATAGTTACTTATGCAACAAGAGTGTAAACACAAGCTTTGTGACATGAGATCAAATATTTGGCTTCCCTAGTTTATTATTGACCGAATGTGTCATAAAGCTTGTTTACACTTGAGTTGCATACAAGATTTTTTATACAACCTTAAATAATATTCCTATAACAAATTCGAAATTTGACAAATGAGCAGACGACAATTTGAACACACCAAATTCCGAGTACAGAGTTCATATTTGACAGATAACAGATTTGCAGTACTCACTCAGTATTATCAACAAGAATGTACAGAAAAAAATAAATTTAGATAAGACAACTTAAATGCCACAGTAGTAAAGTAAATAAAATACGAAAATCGTTTACTTGGAAACAGTGTGTAATATATCAACTTTACATACATCGGAGTATAAAAAAAATCTTTCTCTGTAGCTATTTATTTTTTGTCATTTTCAGCAACAAAAAAAGTAATTCAGAATA
The DNA here is from genome assembly GCA_951394225.1 of Harpalus rufipes. Lineage (NCBI taxonomy): Eukaryota > Metazoa > Arthropoda > Insecta > Coleoptera > Carabidae > Harpalus > Harpalus rufipes. The sequence continues at coordinate 14,485,637 of OX596284.1, read as the reverse complement.
ATCAAAATTTAATGGTAAATTAGTTTAAAATTAATACTTCCATAACAAAAAAGGCTCTACTGTTTATGTGATCAATAATTATTACTGTATGAACTTCTTACTAATATAAATATCTGGAAATACTGCCGCACACAATTTCTGGAATTGCGCGAATCAATACTTCGCAAGCATGCTAATCCTACCATCTCTATTTTAAAGAGAAAATAAAATACTCAGAACGTAATTTGGCAGAAAAATTGACAAGAATTTCATTTCCGCTTGAGCGAGTTGAATTCGCTCATGAGACATGGCGAAATTACGAGTACTCCGCCGGTCATACGATAGGATAGCACAGCGGCATAATCAGATTCTGCCCGGAAACTTCGCGATATATTTCCGTTAGCATTGGGAGTTACGTCGGTAAAGTTGCTAGGGGTTTTTCGTCCTGACAATGAGAGTGGAATCGTGTAAAGTGCGAGTATCACAGCACACTTTATAGCTTTATTTCACTACATAAATCTTTCATGTGTGACTCAGTATTCTTCACCTGGATATAAATTATAATCCTACCATTTCATACAATGTAATTTGCACTTTATAAATTTCATACTCATGACCTATGAAAGAAGGAATCTGTCTAGCAAATATAAAACGCATGGTAAGCGTTACGCATCAAATATCAAATTTGTACAACACGATTCTAAATAGTTTTTTCTAAATTTACTGTCTTCATTGTTTGTCAAATTAGCAAAATGTTTTATTCGTCTTTCAAAAGCTCGTCTACACTGTCCTTCTGGTAATAGAAGTAAATTCCGGGTCATTTTCTCTGTGCTATTTCGTCAGTCGTAAAAGTTATCATCTCCATTTCACCCTATTATCATGCAACAAGCTCTCTCGTTATTAATTCAGAAATGGTGTCATCTTATCAGCGCAGATCTCCACGGGGTTTGTACACCCTTGGGACAGATATGCAATGCAAACACATTTACTCCTATTCCCTTACACGTTTGCAGGAGTTTTCTGTAAAGACGATGACACAGTTTGCAAAACAAAAAGATTTTATGTATTAGGAAAATAAATATATTCTAATGAAAAACTGCAATACTTTTGTTAAATCTCAACATATAGGCTGTATTTAATAATAATAATAATAATAATAACAATAATAATAATAATACTAATCTTTGTTTACCATAAGCCAAAGGCGGGGTTCAGCCAAAGGCTGTTTTCCACCCAACCAAACAAATAAATATAAAAAAAATTAAATTACCAGGATGATTTTTTTTACAAAGAATAATATACAAATTAGATATTATAAATATAAGATTAATATAACAAAAATGAACAATGTTAAGTGAGACAGAGATTTTAATGAATCATGGATAGCGTTATAGAGCATTGGTGCTAGAGATAAGAAGATCCCTTAAATTTTGACTTTCTAAAAGATGGTATAATACACAAATTCTTAATTTGAAGAGTATAATTATAATTGAATTAATTTATCAAATAAATAAAACGGAGTACCGGTTAGTAAGACTTTATGTACTAGACAGAGATACGCGATTTTTACACGATTTTCGATAGTCGGTATATTAGCTAACTCTCGAAATTCGCTTATGTGGTCATATTTACGTACCCCGTAAACGAATCGTAACCAACTGTTTTGTAGAAGGGTGATTCTATTTTTATCAGTTTGTGTTAAGTTTGGTATACAAGCACAGTAATCAAATAGTGGCAATTTCAAAGTGTTCACTAGCCGTAGTTTGATTGTAGGACTGAGTTCATGTCTGAAGTGAATATTTTTGCTCAGTTCAGTTGATAAATAAGTTGAGATGAATTGGGCTGAGATGTACTCGTATATAAAAAGAACATTTCACATTAGAAAGAAAAAAGTAATTCCAACTCTAAAATTCAGTGCCGTATATGAAATGTTTGTTCTTAACTACGAAGATTCAACATTTATAGTACAATTTTATAACCTACAAATTGTCATTACCCCTTCTACTAAACTGAATGGCTCAGATCATTTTGAGTTTATTTTACGGGTGACACAACTTTGGTTTCCTAGGAAGCGGTGCCGTCATTATTTAACAGCCGTAAAAATACGGTGGGTGACGTCACGAAAAACGGTGTCGTGTATAATAAGCGAAGTTTATTTTCCAAAAGAGCGGTAGCGCATACCGAACGTACTAGAGCGGTGCCGTCTCATTTGAAGCGGTGGGCCAGTACGGTACGAATCAGTTCAGCAACGATTTTTAGCGGTGTCTTATAGCGGTGAAAGTAGTTTTATAATATTTAAATTATTTTCATTATTATTGGAACTCTCCTTCGTATTCCAAGTTGAAATAATACACACACCGATAAAATTAGGGTGCGCCAAAAAAAAAAGCTATGTATTTCAAAAAGTATGAATACTCTGTTTTTCTTATTTGCGTTGGTAATTCTATTATCTACAACAAATAACGATATAACACCTAAATATAGCCACCTACAAAAGATTGATTATCATTTATCGAGGTGTTAAGTATTGCTCGGTCTTCAGTTTTAGTAAATATGGGCGTTTAATTCGTGTTCACTATAGATCAAAGGTTAACTATCATTTCTGCTTTTGTGCGTCGTTTCAATTCTAAGTAATTAGAGTAGAAAATATTTTTTCACAAAATGGAAAATTATTATTAATTATTATCTAAAAACAGGGATGGAAAACATAACGTAACGATACCCGATAACGGTATATTTCATTAATTATTTTTTTTAAATAACGTTATGTAACCGTAACATAACAAATAACGATTCCACTATAACGTTATCCAAGTTTATAAATTTTACAAGATTTTTGCCGTTTGAAAGTAAAATTTGTAGATAATTTATTTCGTGATTTATAATGAATAGATGTCACTAGTGGTCAAATTCAAATGTTGAACATTCATTCTACAATAAGATAAATGTGTAATTTTTTAATACATTATTTTGATTTTAATTTTTAATGAATTTTAATTAGAGAAAAAAATACGGTTATTGTAACGTTATAACAAAGTAACAAAAATAACATTATAATAACGTCATATAACGTGGATAAATGATAATCAATATTTAGTCGGTGACTATATTTAGGTGTTACATCATCATTTGTTATTTGTTGTAGATGTAAAATTACCAAAACAAATATGAAAGACAGAGGGTTCACACTTTTCGAAATACATATTTTTTTGCGTTCGCCTAATTTTACCGGTGTGTGTAGTTTTAGTGCCGTGATTTCCACCTCCTGATAAATTACCTTATAAGTATTTAACAGATAAATTATTTACTAGCTGAATAAATTTATTACGTATGTGAAATTTTCTATCTTTTAGCTAATATAATTTACGCAGTTGCCAAATCAAAAAGCAAGTTCGACAGAGATAGTTTAATTATGAATGTAGTCCGACGGAGTGAGACGCATTACAAAACAAAATATTTAGCTTTGACGTTTGACATTCGTGTCTTTGCGTCCGGAGTCATAAGATGAACAAGAGAAATAGAACAGCTAAGTAATTTTAGTTTCTCAGGAAATACAAATACGATGTAATGGATACTTGTATTAAATACATCTAGATAATGGAATATAAAGCAAAAGATGCATCTATTAAGAAAACGAAGAATGAAATATGGGAAAAAATTAGTCCTAGACTAAAAGTGTAAATGTAGAAATAAAAACACGAGTGAAATGTGATATATTTCTTATAAATCTTCAATATTTTCAAGATAAATCTAAAATATAATTTTGAAATACTATTTTAGTTCCGGGTTGTACATATACCATACCAATAAAATTAATAAGAAGTATAATGAAATACCATATATCAGATTGAAAATATAAATTTGCACACTTTATTAGGAAGTTGAACTAGCTGATAAGTTATTTGTTAAATAAATGTATTTATAATGTACATGACAGTTATTAACAGATGATAATACATGAAATTAATTTATTAGCTATACAAATTTATTAGGAACTTTAATAGTAGTTGGAAATCAAGGCCCTTAATTTAGAACATAATCGAACAAAATCGGAGTCAACAAAAAACTCTCTCAACATGTTTTCATTATTAAATAGATGACAACACACACATATACGCCTTTTTTTCTACGTTTTTCGGATAATTCAGATTCAGGTTCTCTTTGAGTATTTTCTTCTGACGACTCTTCTTCCTCTAAAATAATTATTCCAAGTGCAACATCAAAATTATCCATGGTGACACTTCGTCTTCAGATTTACTCTACTTTACTACCACTGCGACGGCCGTATTTTTCACGGTTTTTGTGTCACCCACCGAATTTTTACGGCCGTTAAATGACAGTACCACTTCCTAGAAAACCAAAGCTCGGGGGATATGAGTACACTCAGTACCGCCCAACACAGTTGGGACAAAAAGAACAATTTACTGAGTTTATTTGAAATGAGCTGAAACGAAATGAAATTATGATAAAAAAAAACAGCTATAATATTAATACAGAGGAAAGTAAAGAAATCTGTTGTGACTTAGAGAAATTTCAGTTTGTATGTCATTTTAAAATTTCAATACTAAACAATTTCCCTGTTTTATCTACGTTGTTCCATTACGGAGAACAGTAAAAGCAATGATTTTTTTTTGACACGGGTCGTGTCGACTTTACGATAAGCATAAAAGTGTATCAGAAATCAGTGAGGTCGTAAACGTTATAACGTTATAAAAGCCCGAGGTTTTGTTTTCCCGCCCGTGTCAAACATTCGATGAGGATTGGTGTTGTAATACAGGCTTTCCGCATAAAATATGCATATCGCGATACACACGCACCCTATGATGCTTTCATGACGTACTTTACTTCCCAATTGATTTTATTTTATGCTCATGAACGTTTATAGACGTTTTCACTTAATCAAAACTTTGAAAGAGATGATTAACTGCAAGAGAAAAATTTATTTATAATAATAATTTTAGTGAGACATTTTTCATAGAAACATTTTTACTTCCGCCACCGTAGGGAGAAGGGTAGCACGTTAAGCATGTATTAAGGCCCCTATAAAATTAAAACATATGAAACAATTTCTTGGGGTTAGCAATGAATCCAGATGTGGTGCTGTGTTGGTTTATTAATTGAAAATATTTTTAAAAAATGTTGCCGACCATTGCTGAACATTAAAAAAAGTCGAAAAGTTGTTTTACATAGCATCATCAAGTTTTCCGATTGGTGTTGGTGAAGACAGTTTTTACCTTCCGTCACCTCTAGGTAAGGAAGGTATTGTTTTTGGTCAAAAAATTCAATGATGAGTTTTTACTGAATAAGCATGTTCTAGGGTCCCTATAATACGATTTTACCATTTTTACGATATCTGCATGTATGTATCTATGTGTGTCTGTGTGAATCTGTGTGTGTATGACAAAAGGTCCGAATCCCATAACTTCAATACCACGATTCCAAAAATTATATTCTTTTCGTATTCCTCAAGTTTACATCCAGAAGAACAAGTGATTAGATTTTGGTTATAATTGGTGAACCGGAAGTAGCCTCATTTTAAGATTTAACAGTTAAATTTGATTTATTGACATTTAATATTATTATAACTTAAAGAATATATTATTCTCTATACGATTTGATTACAATTTATACTTCATATTCAATAGATACAGAGTTAAAGAATTTTAAAGAAATTAAATTTTATAATTCAGCCAGCTATGCTAAACATGGAAACTACTACTATATTCATATAATTTAAATTGACAGATGTTAGTATGAGTAAAAAGTAAATTAATGTGGCAGAGATGAGGATGTTGAAGTAAATGTTGATAAACACACGGAAAGATACGGTAATAAAATAACTCTAGTGTTACAATTTTCTAGAAAGATACAAGAAAGATGATTACATTGGTTTGAACATGACATGAGGAGAAATGAAGAATTATATTTGAACAAGAATGAGTAGTTTAGTAATGGGATGTTGAAAAAGCAGAGGAAGACCAAAGATAAGATGGAAGGACTGTATTGCGGAAGACTTGAGAGAAAAAGAACCGCAAAAATAGCGACCCCTAACGCATGGGAAAAGCTAAAGAGGAAGAAGATGCCAGGTGTCAAGTGCAATTTGAATAATTTGTTTATGAAATAATTTTACTGGAAATTTAGAATCTTTTGCATGAAAAATTATGTATGGAATTTATACATTATACATAGGATTGACGGAAGGTATTGTGCTGGCCACAACAGATTTTTTATTAATATTTTCGTTTTAAAATTTCAGATTAGTTTGTTAACTTTCCGTAAATAAATATAAGAATAAACTGTTAACAAACCAAAAAAAAATACATTTTTTACAAACATAAGGCTTACTACTGTATTTCACACGTAAATACACACTTATAAGTGAGAAAGTATTTACTTTAGGTATCAGCATAAATAAATAAATATATCATCACGGCATATTACCCATTGCTGAGTGTGTGAATCTGCTTTGTACACAGATTTCCGTAATGATTACAGGGGTTAATTTTGTGCTACTTGAAATTAGAAATATTGGGCGTCGGTCGGGTTCGAACCCGGTTCCCCAGATTCGCGATCAGACTCTCAGGCACACGACCACGAAACCCCAGATATCAGCATCTGGTTATTAATATGAAAAAAGTATTTACTTGTAATTCATACTGATACTGATAAGTAAATGCTAGTGCTTATAAGTACTTACTTATTTTTACCTCTCGCTAAGACAGGTATTGAATTTATGCTAAAAATCGCATATCCAGATTTTAATGAATAAGTACGTTTTAAGGTCCCTACAGTCAGATTTTAACATTTTTACGATGATGTCTGTGGCTGTGTGAGGATGTATGTATGTATGTGTGTGTGTGGATGTTGGAAGGACGATTTCTCAAAAACTACAAGACTTTAATATCTATTTAGTTGGTAGCAATTGGACAATCGGAAGTAGCAGATTCTTAAAAAAAAACTTCTAAATATAATTATTTTAAAAAATTTATTCTCGCAAATATTACAGAAGATTAAATTCTCTCTCTGATACATTTTAATATTTTATTATATCTTTTATTAATTTAGAAATAAAAGAATATAATATATAAAATAATCTGTAATGTAATACATCTTACATGGAAACCATGGAAACTAATTGAAAAATTAAAAAATTTGTAACTGACAGATTCAGATAAATGTCAGTGTCAGAAATCCGAAGACATTACTGAAAACTTTTCTGGGAAGTACGTACATATATTATCTCTTATTGTATTAATAGTTCAATATTTATAATTATAGGTATATTGCATATATTCTTCAGAAGTACTGTCAATCCCGACAATGAATTGGAAACATCTCGAAAAATTAGAAGAGTAGGACAAAATTTCTTCATAGAATGAATTTAAAATTAAAAAATCTAAATATAAAGAATAGGTATAAGTAGAATTTTTGATGTAGAGTGTAGATATACAAGAAATATTAAATACAATACTTATGTAACCAAAAACGGAAGTGGCGTAAGGTATTGTGATGGCCACAACAGATTTTTATTAATTCCACCCAATGATTGAAAAAGTAAATTAGTTTTTTTTTTCGTCAATGAGAAGATGCATTATTATGAAGTAACATAATTCTCGTCTCTGGAACTCTACTGGTAAACATTTTTCAGTGTATCATCTAGCTGTAATTGTATTTTGTCTAGCCACCTTACTTAATTGTCTCGTACATAAGAGTACTGCATAAATTATTACAGAATTATACACAAATCTGTCTGTAACAAAGGTTAGACGTAAATAAAATTAAATTAGCGGAAGATATTGTGCTGGCCACAACAAATTTTTGTCCCGCAAGTACCTATCAACAACTGATAATAAACCATTTCCCCTGATCCTATCGTGTTTGCGATCCCCCACCTTGTTAACAACATCCTGAGATATTGGAAATTCACTTTTCCACCGCTATCAGGCGTCGAAGTCGAAGCCATAACACATCGATTTGCCATCGCATCCTAAGCATGCCAGGGACCCGACTCTATCCGTCATCATCCATGGGAACCTGTTAGGTATTTTTTACAATGGTTGTTTGGAAGTGTTTTACGAGCGACTTTCACTACCAACTGCCAGCCAACCACGATGCACGTTCTCACAGATACATATGATAGGAGAGGATAGGATGGATATCAGAGTGGTGCTGAATCGTGACGTGCGAAGATGGGGAGATAAACAGATAGCAATAAAGAAAACAAGACAAGAATACAGATTAAAGACGATACCTTAAGTCACAAATATTTGTTTTGTTCATTTCTTTATTTTTCAGTAAATGATAATAGAAATAATGACTTATTGCCATCCATACTATCATTTTTAACTCTTTTCGTATTACATTACGAGAGTTGTAAGAAGTTTTACTCTTTTTCCAACAAAATTTTCATTTCTAATTCTTAGTTAATAGCTCTATCATATTTTATCTCTGTACTATTTCTCATGTTTCAAGAAAGGCTCAACTCCGTACGTCGTGTTTTATACGGGCACTTATCTAGATAATCCTGGAGATAGAGGACAGAAGCAGAAAAGTACATTGTTGGTAAAGGATTGGAGCCCAACACACGCAGAGCTTGTTACGTGGGATGGATTACATCATTAAATGTGATGTTTTACCGTTTTAGTACCGCACTACGTAAACTACACTCAAATGCTACTCTTTATAGGTGTTTGACAGCAGGTTGTATGTTATGAAACTAAAGGAGACACTCTAGTATACTGTACAACAGCAACATACAATGGGTCAAGTTAAAAACAACAAATTTAACTAATTGTCAGTGTGGAACATGCACTGCCATGGAAGATTCATTTATTCATTCATGGTTAGTATGAGTATGGTTACGGGTAACAAGAAAGCAGAAATCTAAACAAATACTCCATAATGTATGAAACAAATAAAATGAGAACTTAATTCATGGGAAATGTCAAAAACAGTACCACTTTTTAGAAATAATACGAGGATTACGCTAGAATTAATAAGAATAAAGTGGTTCCTATTTATTAAATTTTATCTTAACTATTCCTTTCAACAATAATATAATTCACCATTATTTTTTTCCAATTCATAAAAGCTTCCAACCAATCTTGTTTTGGAATGCTTTCGAACTAAACTAAAAACCTGTCAAATTAATTTCTAGTGACTTAATAATTGCCAAAGCTATCAAACAAATTACCTGAGAACTTAAAAATTATATTAAATAATGTTATTATAAATATTAAAGAATATTTTATTCTCTATTTATGATTTGATTGCATTTTATACTTCATATTCAATGGATATAGAGCAAAAAAATTATAAAGAAATTAAATTCCATAAAATAGCCAGATATGCAATAATCATGGGAACAGATACTATGTTAAGACAATTCTGTTGACAAATGTCAGTGTCAGATGCAACTATTATAGTATGTTTGCGTCATAATTTTACTGAATATATAGAAAATCTCTGGCAAGAAATTTTCTGTTTGGAATTTGTATTACATAGAACTGGTGGAAGATAATGTACTGGAAATATAATTTTTTTTGCAAGAAACATTCTTCATGGAATTTGTACAAAATACATAAAACTGACGGCTGGTAATGTCACATCATTTTTTTTTGTTTGTTTTGTAAGATTCACTTTTCGGTCATACGCCATTGGGTTAGAAACGCAGACAAAAAACCCGACATTCCGAAATACAATGACACCCCCGATCCATGGATAGGTAGTTTAGTTGTTTAATTGTGTTGTGACCACAGTCCCATGCGGATGTGAGTGATAGTGTCCATAAGAAAAAAACAAGCAATTTGCTGCAATTAAAGGATAGTGTCAAACAAGACAATAAGTAGTATTGACACATATAATAAACTTTGAGATGATTCTAAAATGTAAGTATTACATATATGGAATAATTCTTTCTTTATCAGTTTGTACTAATTCTTACCAAATCAATCATCATAATCTACTTCATAAATATATGTAAAATTTTCGATCATTATTTTCATTTTAAAACAAACAAAAATAACAACAAATTCCAGATTAACCAAAAGCTTTAAATCTGACATTTAGTTGCTCCCACTCTTGCCTGCACTATCTAAACTAGCTCGCGTGGCGGTTCAGATAAGTGTGGACTAGTTCTAAAATATAGCTCATCGAACAGCCAGTCCAAATCACACGTTTTTCATAAAACGCTTCAGTGTTACAAAGTTAACACTGTAACCACCTCGTGCAAGTCATCGATCAGACCTTAGGTTACAATTTATGGTACCTACTAAATAACTTTGTAGTTCGTTCATTTGCCTGTTGAATTTATCGTGTTTTTTGACAATTTATTGTGAACTAGTGCACACTGCACTGACTTGCGCTACACTATTCTAACATACATTGCACCTTTATAATAGTCATCGAACAGATCTCTTAATGAATGGTTAAAATAACAGTGAAAATTTTATTTTGCATGGGAAAATATAAAGGATATTGTGTTTCCTATTGGTTGGCGGCATTTATACTTTACATTTCACTTTTTTTTTTTATCGGCAGTACTAGGAAGCATATCGTAAGTGCTTCTTGAAATTTCATTACTTATGCATAATGATAAATAAATTTATTATTACGCATTTGCTTTCCTTAAGCGTAAAGTAATTATCAGAGAAATATGAAATTAAATTCCTACACGTTTGTAATAATATTATGGTTAGGAAATAGTGAAAATAAAAATAAAGTCGTTTGCCTATAAATATTGTAGGTATAAGTACGCCGCATTATTCACATAAACTTTTTTTGACTTATATTTAAAATAATATATGTACCATGGACTTATTCTCAATAATTGATCTGCGAATATAGCAAAATATATACTATATTTTTTTGAGCATTTTCAAAATGTATTCTACCCTGGAATGACTCTCAACAATTTTTATCTCCTGTTTTATCATTTGCGTCACTGAGTGTGTGGGAATAAAAATCATAAAATGCGTCAGACAAGACAAACGTTCAAATGCCGCAACCCGACACTAAGTAATAACGTAACATGATCTACGTTCTACGTCGACACTAATAAACAATCATAATTCTCTATTCGGTCGTATGTACGTACAACTTGTCAACAAGTTTAAGTTGCGTGCGTTTTTTCGCTTGATAAACTGCGTACGCATTAATTCAATATGATCGCTCTGAAATATCGCAGATTGCATGGCATCGATTTATGGAAGCGAGGTTTTAATGATTATAAAAGCTAATTAATGATGGAACTTCTGTTTATTCGAGCTCAATAAATAATGCAGAAGCGATCATCCGACGTGTTTATATGCTAATGGAAAGACGGAAATTTATGGAGAATCAAGCTTATTTACACAGGAGATTCAGATCTGATAGTGTTGCGAGAAACTTAAGAAAAAAATCTGTTGTGGCCAGCACAATACCTCTCGCCACTTCCTTTTTTTGGTTACATAAGTATAAGGCGCGAACAGTAATGTTACATTTTTGGCCTTGACAAGCAGATGTGTGGGCCCGTTTCAGAATGATAATTAGTAATTATGTACATAAATGTCAAATATCAGAATTTTTCATTAAAAATTTCAAGATTTTCTAAATTTACGTAGTTAATTTATCACCAGGAATTTAAAATTTACTTGTCGTATGCCTTAGATATTTAACATTTAATTCTGCTCTACATGGAATTGGAAAATCACTAAATTTAGAATGAGAAAATATATTTGACATCTATATACATAATTACTAGCTATCATTCTGACATGGGCCCCCATATCTGCTTGTCAAGGCCAACAAAATCACATTTCTGCTCGCGCCTTATTGTATTTAACATTTCTTGTACATCTACACTCTATACCAAAAATTCTACTTACGCATATATCTATTCCTTATATTTAGATAATCTATAGAATATATAAAGAAACATTTAAATGTATCAGATAGAGAATTTAATTTTCTTTAATATTACCAAGAAAAAATTTCAAAAAATATTATTTAGAAGATTTTTTTTTCAAGAATCTTCTACTTCCGGTTGCCCAATTGTTACCAAAACCTTTTCAGATCTTCCCATGAATGTCCGATTGGGAAATACGTAGTTAAACACATTTAAAGTCTTATAGTTTTTGAGTAATCGTCCTTCCAACATCCTACATACATACATACACACACACACACACACACACACACACACATACATCCACACACACACACACACATACATCCACACACACACACAGACATCATCGTAAAAATGTTAAAATCGGATTGTAGGGACCTTAAAACGTACTTATTCAATAAAATCTGGATATGAGATTTTTAGCATGAATGCAATACCTCTCTTAGCGAGAGGTAAAAAAACGAAAACAAATATAGTTTTAAACTAAAGTAAGATAATTTTTACTATATTTGTGTACAAGATTTTCGAAATTGCTTGAGTTTTATTAATACATAATATCTTACCAATGATTTAATTTTTATTTTTCACAAAAACTCTCCTATACTCTGAAATAACGAAAGAATTTTAACATTTAATTGGGGCGTGGTTTAAGAGTCTGTTTTACACCAAAACATTTTCTATATTTAAAAAGAAGCGCAATTGCACAAAACCGTAATAAAATAAATATAAGGCGATAGCCAAGTAAAACATAATGAACGACAATACAACAATTAACGCACGATACTTACAAAGAATGATATCATAATTGACATAATATTTGAATTGTGCATATGTAAATCTTGCCTGACTACAGGGCATAGCAACCAATAGAATCACAAGAATCTATATGTCAAAATCCTTTCGTTATTTCAAACAGAGTACAGAATTGTGGTTTTTTAAACTTTTTCACCTGAATCATGGATTTCAATTCGACCAATCATGAAACGCACACTGTCTTTTCTTGGACAGTTGTCATGATTAGACAAATATCCACGGGAGGGTAACTTTAAACTTTATTATTATTATTTTATTTAGTTTTCTGACAGTACTTCCAGAATTCCCGTACAGCCATTTACTGCTCCAGTACTCATTTGCCGTGAGGTACCTTTTATCTAAATGGCTAAGTCTGCTTACGGTCACAGCTGCCCATGTATTGTTTTCAGTAATGCTATACCAATCTTACGTAGATGGTATTTCAGAGGACAGTGACCAGTAGACATACCTGTCAATTCGAAGGTCCTTTTTTCTGCGAGCTAATAGCTGTAACTTTAAACCTTATAATAAAAAATATATAAACAGAATAAACATCAAAGTATAACATTTAATTTAAAGTAAGAATCAAACATCTAAATTAAAAATTAAAGAAACAGAACCTTCAAAACCTAAGTAACCTTTCTAAGACACTTGTATAATAATAAAACTTTAAAATCTGGTTTTAAAGACCTCAATATTAGTTTTTATTGAAAAAAAACAATTAATTTTGCTAATATTACTCTGAACAGGCGACAGGGTCAGAAATATAAAAAATAAATCATTTATTCTAAGGAAATATATAAGTATCACTTAAGCAAGTAGCGATTAAAAATATTAACACTTATATAGTAGTACTCAATTTTGATATGTGTGTAATCTAGAGCCCTTATTATTTTAGGAAACACAATATTTTGTGTATTTTTTTTATCTCTTGTTGTTCAATGATATTTTATAAATTATTGTTAGAGTGATGCCATAGCTTCTGCAGTTTCACAATTTTTCCCGACACAGTTGAATAATGCATTTATGCAAAATCTGCCACAACTCACACTTGGAAATTAACCAACAATTGCGAGTTGCATAAAAACGCAAGCTTGTGAGAATTTTTTCATTGAGATAACAATAACTCCTATCTTTTTATTTTCTTTATCAATCGAAATACATCGAAATATTTGCTACAATCTCGTGATCCATTGTACGAAAAAAATTGATATAATATTCACTCTTCTTGTATTTGACAGTTTCTTACATTAATTTTATTCATTTCATCCTCCTCAGCAGCATATTCATAGGTATTCAATATCGTTTAAAACATTTATGATATGTAATGTAACACGAAATGTTACAATGGATATAAGTGTCACTTAATGCAGTTAAGCGGTAAATGAAATACGGCTTAATATAAGCGTCACTTAATAAGAATAAAGTGTTACTTAAAAGTACGGTGCAAAGGTTTTTAATAATTTAAGTGCCACTTATTACTTAATGTAAAAGAACACATAGTTTTAGAACTTATAGTTGTCTGAAACACGACCATTCATTAATTCAAATTTTGATTTTATTGTGCTTAAATTACAAAGAAATACAATAGCACTGGATAAAATCTAAATTTGCATATTTACAGTTAATCGTTCTGTTGGCGTACAAATATTTCAGCGTAGCACAAAGTAAAATTCATCAAACGATAACCTCACATGAAATAGTTCAGATTTGCAACATGATAGCTAAAAAAAACCGTCTGCAATTTCCCCACAAAAAATTGATAAATTTAATTATAATTTATGTACTTTAAAAAGAGTGCACGATATAACACTACATTAAACCCAGAAAAACACGTCTAATCCTTTTTAAATCCTTACAAATCAGCTCATTTTCATACCAACCTAAAATAAAATCAACACGAAAAAACCCTAGATCCGTGAAATTAATTAATAAATCCCTTACGGCTTTTAATTACGCATCGCTGGTCGGAAAACAAAAAGAGAACGGAACGGGGAATTCAACCCTTCCTAATTTACGTGGTTATTGTCTCAGCCATCTTACAGCTGGCGGCTGGTTGGTTGGTGGCTGCCGTTTCCGGTGTATAATGCATTTCCGGTCAGGACGGCGATGTTCCTTTGTCCTGTTTGCGGTAATTTAAGGAAGCTGTTACTCAATGGGGTTATTATGTATTTATTGATGTTTACTAAAAGGATACAACCTTCACAATATGGGCAACAGTTGTACTAATAATTAAGAACAATTTGTTTACCCTTTTTTCAAAGGCATATTGTTACAAATTGTTTTGAGGCTTAAATGATCTAATTTATTATAAAATATACAGTGGCTGTATTCTTTTTGGCCAAAATCTCAATTTGTCTCAGCTAACTTCAAATAAACGAAACGTTGTTCTTTTCATATACATCACATTCAATTCTTCGCCTAAATCCAGAAATAAATTTCCGGAATGAGGACTAATCTATCCAATTTATAAATAAGATAATGAACCAGACTATTAAATAGTCTAATAAGTACTACGAAATACCCTGAATAATATTATATATCGAGTGCTAAGAATTTAATCGATTAAATTTGACATGTCTGGGTTATGCAATAAATTTTGCTTAAAAAGTGTTTGAGTACAAATTAATATGTACGATAACTCTTTTTAAAAGCAAAATTTTATAAATAAGCCAGACATCAAATTTGATCAATTCAATTCTTTAGCCGGAGGGGTATATGTCAAGGTTATTTCATGAATTCATAATACAAACTTTCAATACAAAATTTGATAATTTTATTTGTGCATTACAGATATATTATTATTAATTAAATTTCAACTAGATATACATTGTTATTGTAGTATAACTGCTGAGTGCACACTGCACGCCAGATGCGCATGACCAAGTGTGTTTGTCAAATAAATGTCAAAAAATAATAAATAAAATTTCCTTGAATCGAATAATTCGGCATGTTTAAAGATATAGAATATTAGTAAACGTAAAAAAAACATATAAGTATCTTGCTTCTGCGACTAATTATCCGGTTAAATATGCCTTCAAAATGTTCAAAATTTGCATATAAAAGCTAGCTTCAATTTAATCGCTGTTAAAAAGCTAGGTGCTATTTAATCACTTATTTAAAATACACAACAATGGAAAATAAGACATTCTGATTGGTCAAATTTATGAATTAAATAATCACCAATAAGCAATGACTATAGATATTTATGAATATGAATAATAGCACCTGACGGTAATGAACTATATATAAATTTTACAAATCAATTGGCCTCGCCGGAGATCTAATCTCGGACCTCGCACTTTCCGGGCGGGAGTTGGGAGGTCTCGGGTTCGATCCCCGGCGAGGCCAGTTGATTTTTCAAATTTATATAGATATTAATATTTTCAATTTTTCATAGCCAATACCCACTAGTGATACAAGACGAGAGTACTCTCGCAATTTGAGAACGAGATCGCAGATCCGAAAAAGAAACGAGATCGATATTTTACATTTCTCGCCTCGCGTGGATAATATACGAGTTGAATATAGACGCATGATGCGAGAAATTTCTCGAATCTCATCTCGTCTCGTAGCGTTAGGTAAAACTAGATCGATAGCGAGATTTCAGATCCGAAAACGAGAAGAAATCGATATTTAACATTTCTCGTCTCGTCTCGCCTGCATCAATAATACCCACGATATAATTTTTTTAGTGTGCGCGGTATATTTTCAAACAAAAGAAGAACTGTGTTTAATTTAACAAGTGGATTTTTTGTGAACCAATACAGTAAATTAGTTCACTTTTTTAATTCATTTTGCATATCCCTTAGTTTCCATTTTGATTACTAACGAAATATTGTAAAAACTGCAATGCTAGGTAATAATTAAATTAAGAACTTTATAATTTCCTACAAACATAGTTCAAATGGTAAAAAAAAAAAATATAGTTCCAACACCAAATCTACTCATAAATAGTACACAGTTGGCCACAAAACTTTAAAATCATTCATTACTTATGAAAAATTAAGTTTACAAGTTTATAGTGTACTTCATAACTTGATAACTTTACTAAACAGGTAATACATTTCTATATCAAACTTATAATTTTCTCGTTATGATACGTTACGAATTCCATGAAGTATTCATCATTGTTGAAAACATTTACTCAGAAGTTTATTTAGAACGACAAAAAAGTAAGACATACATAGGGAGGTAAATAAGTACTCAACGTTCATGTTTATGCATTCGGCGCATTCATCCTTCAAAATTCTAAGAATCGCTAAACGATAAGGACATTAATTCTGCTGTCAGATCTTTAGTGGCGTACACCTACAATTTGTGGGTAAATTACAGCCTGCATGAGCTTTGCAAGTCCATTCCCAGACGGCAACAGTAGCAAACACATTGTAGTCTAACTAGCCATGACGGAAAACAATTGAATGTAAAGCAATCTTTTATTTAATTGTGCTAGCAATGAATGGCTACATATATTTAAAATTCGCTATGGTATTCGATTTTTAAATATATCAGGACTGAAGAAAACGTATTTGAAATAGTTGTCTAGTTCTTTAGGATATTCGTTCTAAAAATTAATATTTTGATATTTAACTTGTATTAAAGTACATAATTAAAACCAATAAATACGTTTAAAATGATATTGTAATTATATCATAAGAACTCGAAAAAGGTATTGTAATATGTCCCTGTAGTAATTAGTTCACTGTATCGAGACTCTACTGTATTTGGAAAGGGTATTACAGGTTCATCCATAGTTATTATACCCTTTGAAAATCGAGTTTCAAGAAAAATGTCCACATCCACTCATCTACATATTTTTTTGTTGATTTTAAATCATTCATTTCCAAAAGTACAAAATGCTGACATTCTGTTACAGATATAAATAAGGTGTAATTGATTTGTGAAGCGAAAGATGTAAAGCAAAAAGAATTCCCCCATTTTTAGTTTTATAATTCAAGAGAGTACGTTCGCAAAACAATGAATTTGGCTTGTTCTGGTCCGCATAGCTTTAGAGCACAGCACTTGCATTGCGGTGAAAATAAAATATCATGTGAAAAGTACAAATGTTTAAATCTCTGGCCTTTGGCTCCGTTCCAGTCTTACTATATAACTTTAGATTTTATTGCTTTGTAGTTCGCTTCATTTATTACGGATAAAATATTATTGCTTTGCTTTGTGCAATATACACAGAAATCATTCAAATAAGAATGGTTAATAATAATAATTGCAAATTGAATACAGTATGGCTATTGGGATATTTCACTACGTAGAGATGGCGTTGTGTACCAACGTCAAACCTTCGACAATAGAGCACTTTTCTTTGCTTCCATAAGCGTATCTTTGCTGTCAATAGTTTTCCTTTGATTCTTCTTGTATTTTGACTTTTCTTTCAATATTTATTATTATTTTAGTTAGAGTATAATACCTTGTTTCCTGTTTTAGTAATTGTAGCAGTAGATTAATTATTATTCTCTATTTTAAACAAATACTTTAGTTAGTAGTTGTTAAGTTTTTTGTTACGGACAGTTTTACAATAAATATTATATAATAGTAGTTAGTTTAACTAGATGTAAATATTACTTCTACTGTCTATTTTCTACTATATAAACTGTACGCGCCTATTTAAAAACATATGAATGAAATAAAATTGCTGCCTTGTTTTTGCCACCAGGTTCGCATTATTAATGAAATATCCCAATAAAGATTTAGGACTGATTTTCTATAGTGCCAAATAACAGCGCCATCTACGAATTCGTACCCTAAATATTTTTGACTAATATTCATCAACATCCCCCCTCACCGCTTCAAGTTTATTTTGTGTTCGTTGGTACAAAGCACCAACCTAATCGTTTGCCTTGGTCTAAAAAGTGCTTTGGAATATTTCATTGGGTCGTTTCAACCTTTTTGGTCGACAAGAGCGATTTCGCGATGGACAAGATAAATAAAGACCCAAAGTGTAACCACACCGCATCAAGCAGAAACGTCGAAAACAACGAAGCAATTCGACAATTGTTGGTTTTCAATCGATGTGTTACAATTAAGATGGTAGCAGAGTAGATGAATTTCAACAAACAAACAGCTGGGTTGACTATCGTCGAAGATTTAAAGAAAAACAAAAGTTGTGCGCACACAAGATAACGCATCGGCATACAAAGCAGCAGCAGACGTATATCAATTTCCATCCTCCTAAAATGTCCCTGCGTTGCAGCATCCTCCGTATGCTTCTGCTTTGGTCCCGGCTGACTTTTCTCTTTCCCCAAAATAAAATTGAAGATAAAAGAAATTGTTACTTAACAAGAATTGACAACAAAATTGTTAAAATTTCATATTCACATGTCTCATTGTTAGATGAGCTGTAAAAATTATTATTTAGTAACAATCTTGTTATCAACTATGAAGATATTAAAATTAAAATATATTATATTTAAAATGATGAATTTTTTAATTCTTTTAGATTATTAATGTTTCGTTTATATTCAAAAGTGACATCAAATTATTTATAACAAATAAAAGTCTAATTATAAAAACCATTAATTTTCGCATTGGTATTTTACGGGTGGTAGAAATGCTTTAACATTTGTTTACTTTTTACTTTGTTTATGAGGGAAAGGTAGAGTTGTTTCAAAATTACTTCAAATTCATAATATATGTAGGTATATGGCGAAAAGAACAACTAAAAGAAGTTAAATTACATCGAGAATCTGAAAGTATAGAAATTATTCGACATGTCAGTTGACACGACTACACACTAATTTTAAATAAAGAAATTTTTTTTTTTTTATATTTCCCCAATATTAAGACGACAAGAAATATATTTGTTTATGGATTTAAGTTTAAATATAAAAAAATTACATTTCATGAATATTTTCCATTATATTTTACTCTAACAATAATTGTTGACACCTTGGCAAGGGTTCCGATGCTCTTGCCTGGTTGATAACAATTATTGTTAAAATAACAACAGTTTCTTGGCACAGAATACGAATTTTAACAATCATCTTTATAATAGCAATTAGTTATTTACGATACAAATACGTAAAGCTAGTATTTAGTCAGGAATGGGTCAGAATTAAAACACGAGCGTAGCGAGTGTTTTAACCCCCCTGAATGACTAAAGATGCTTTATGTATGTGTATCGTACAATATTTTATCTACGATATAATAAAAAAATCCAATAAATATAAAAAAATACTTTTCAATTTATGAATCAGGATCACAACAGCGTGTTTAAAAATTTTAATCACTGGTTGCTCGGCAACCCGTTACTAATGAAACGTTGTTACGAAACAACCGTTTTACAAACTTAAAACTAACATCTAAACATCAAGTTTACGCACTATCGTAGATAAAAGTTGTTACGTAGCAATAAAGATCGTATAACAAGGTACACGTGAATAAGCCTGATTGAACAGTATCCCAATTTTAGTTTTCCGGAACGCCGTGAATAGACTGGAGGACGCACCAAGCGCTGGTGTGGATTTAGAAGAGATGTATATTGAAGAATAAATTGTGATTTTGATGACATAACGGCTTTTGTCTTATTTATAAGGGAAGTCCTGAAATTTCATAGCCACACTACTACAGTGGCGTATCTAGGGTGGGGAGGCAGGGCACGTGCCCTAGGCGCCAGTGTGAAGGAGCGCCATTTGGTGCCACTTGCTACGTAGTTTTTACGATATAATATCGTTTCTTTACCTTTACTTTACCAGTTTATCTATTCTAAAGCAATTAGAATTTAAACTATTACTTAAAATTTTGTATAATATTCAAATAAAATCAGCTAATCTAAGAAGGTTAGACGTATACCTATATTTGAACATTTCTATAGGGGCGCAATCACGAATCTTGCCATAGGCGCCATTTCACATAGATACGCCACTGCACTACTATGTACAACAATGTTCTTTGTATTTATTGAAATGTTATTCTTGTAAAAGAAAAAAGTTGTAGGCATCTGCTGTTTTTATGTAAATCATCGTCTGAGCTTATTCCACTCGGCTGACTGTTAGAAAAATCCGTAGAGTGTTTATAGATTAGCTTTTAAATCGAGTTGATTTTATCCACTGGGTATCAGTTTATTGACAAAGTCCGTTTAACGTCTTTCAGTGAAGCTTGAAGAGAAAATCTCCTCTCCTTCAGTGTTTGATGTTCCGTTTTGCTTTTTCAGCACACATCTGTCAAAGAGCAGCTGAAGAAGCTATTCTTTACAGCTGCACACAGATGCAATGTCGGTTTTTCATACCTGCAGCGCAGCGCTACAAATTATTTATGTAATCGATTGTTCGATATTGTAAATTGTATAATATATCACGCAGATAAGACACGTGGTCATTTGTTTCCATAGATAATGCGATTGAAGGCAACTTTGATAAATTAACTGAGGATTGTTATTCATTGTTCGATTTCACTATATGATATAGTACTTTATATTGATTTATTGTTGTTTATATTCATTTCTTTGTTACTGTGTTGTGACTTATATGACTCTATCGATATTTTATTAAAATAAATTGATACAACTTTAAATAAATTTATGACAATATATACAAGGATAAATTTTTCATTTGTCACAAAAACTAATCATTTATTCTTCAATATTAATATTGTTCTCTTCAAAGTATTTCCGAACAATGCAGTTATGACAACGTTATTTAGAATCTGCAAAACACTTATGGAATGCACTTTAAGGTATAGCCGTCAACTCCTTCAGCGATTTAGCCTTTATCTCCTCTATATTCGGAAATCGTCATTTCAATGTCCTCTTCAATTTGGGAAAGAGGAAAAAGTCTTACTTATTAATCTAAGGTACTTATATTTTAACTATAACATATAATGAGCTGGAGTAATATTTAAATCAGCCCTCCAAACATATTCCAGTAACAAGAGGGGGGAAGAACGACCAATATTGGTGGGCTTACTGCTTTTATCAAACGATGACACTTTAACTAACTGGTGGTAGATGATTAGACGACCACTACTTTATTGAGGAGGAACACATATACTTATATTTGGATGATGGATAGATAAACACTTGGTAAGTCTGGGAGAGTTGACCCACATTTCAATCTTCGCCTTTATTTATGTTTTACAATATTAAAAAATCTGATGTGGCCAGCACATAACCTCTCGCCGTATATTTTACCTGGCTGTATGCATAAAGCAAAGATTATTTTTATAAATACAAATAATATATTCATATAAATCTATAACGTATAAACTTCTTTATTATTCAATAATAGCATGTCTCAACATAAAGATATTTTACCATAAATTATGTTACAATAAATTACAAAGTAGAGTTTACCATATATAAATATTAGGCTGGTAACAGCAATTTTCAATTCGAACAACGTTGTTTACTTTCTCTTCATATTCTTCTAGTAAAAACATTAATTTTGGGCGGTCTAAAATGTATATATCTGGATTGTGCATCTATTCTTATATATCTTCTTTTACATTTTATTTTTTCATACTTGTTATATCTAAATAACCTTAATTCCCTTTAATAAAGTGACGGATAGATTGCACTCCGATTATTCTTATATCGATGTATAATTTTGTCAATATTTACAACTTATTTGAGAAGAATTTGATAGCTTTTTCGCAATTCAAAGTTACTCTAGTCTACAGTACTGGTGTACATTGTCCCATAATGTTTGAAACAAATTTAAGTCCTTCAACCTAGACTTGTCATCTCCATAATAGTCACAGATCAAGAATTAAGGGATTCTCCAAATACATTTTTCTTTCATTACTTATTATTTCTGACACTGACATTTATCTGTCAGTTACAAATAATTTAAATTTGCAACTATTTTTCATGGCATCCTTTCGGTTGTAAAATTAATTACAACATTATTTTATATATTATATTCCTTTTATCTCTAAATCTATAAAATATGTATAAAAATATTTAAATGTATCAGAAAGAGAATTTATTTTTCTTTAATATTATCAAGAAAAATTTTCAAAAAATAATATTTAGAAGATTTTTTTTCAAGAATCTTCTACTTCCGGTTGTCCAATTGTTACCAAAACCTTTTCAGATCTTCCCATGAATGTCCGATTGGGAAATACGTTGTTAAACAAATTTTAAGTCTTATAGTTTTTGAGTAACCGTCCTTCCAACATCCCACACACACACATCCACACACACACACACACACACACACACACACACACACACACACACACACACACACAGACACAGACATCATCGTAAAAATGTTAAAATCGGATTGTAGGGACCTTAAAACGTGCTTATTCAATAAAATCTGGATATGCGATTTTTAGCATGAATCCAATACCTCTCTTAGCGAGAGGTAAAAATGAATAAATAGTTTCAAATATACAGGGTATAACAGAAATAAGTACATTAAATTTAACCAGTGATAGAACTCGTCGTGTAACAATATTTCTTAATAACTTTTTCTTGTAAACCTTCTAGATATTGAGTTAAAATTCTTCAAAGTTTTGTCACAAATTTCATTACCCACCCGTATATGCTCGAATAAAATAACACCTGAATGTCGGCAAGAAGAGTGCGTTGCATAATGGCAAAATTCAAAATGGGACTATCTGCGCGTGCACGTGAGTCTTTCGTTGTGATCTTGTGACTGAATACAGTAAAAAATTGAATTTCAACACGAAAGATTAGAAACTGGTGAGTAACTGCGGTTCTACAGAACCACGCCATCCACCTTCTAGCCCCGATTTAACACCTAGCGACTTCTTTATTTAAAAATATGAAAAATATTCTTAGGGGCAGAAGATTTAAATCAGATGAGGAGTTAATGTATGCTCATTAACTCCATATTTTTAAATAAATAAGTCGCTAGGTGCTAAATCGGGGCTAGAAGGTGGATGGCGTAGTTCTGTAAAACCGCAGTCCCTGATAATGTCTTCAACTTTACGCGCTTTGTGAACCTTGCAATTGTCATGCAACAATTTCATTTGCTTGTAAACTTTTCTTCCAAGGCAAGTTTTAAGTTCTAAATAGTTTTACCAAATACCTTTGCACTAATTGTAGACCCTCTTGGCATATACTCTATCAATAATATCCCTTCTTTATCTCAAAAAATTGTTGCCATCAACTTTTTCCCTGAAGATTGTGTCTTGGCCTTTTTGGGCGGAGGGTAGCTCTTATGAACCCAATGCATGCATTCTTTTTTGGTAGGCGGGTCCCAATGATAAACCCATGTTTCATCTCCAGTCACAATCTTCGAGAAAAAGTCGTTGTCATCTTCAAAGCAGTCAAATTTTCTTGCGAAATTTCTTTCCTTGTCTGTTTCTGCTCCGGTGTAAGCAGTCTGGGTATCCACCGTGAAGACACCTTCCTCATGTCCAAATTATCATGAATTTTTTTCCAAACACTGGTTTCAGATAAAGACAGTTCCTTGGCAATAACAGAAACCTTCAACCGTCTATCTGTAAGCACCAATTTTTCAACTTGTTGAACATTTTCTGCAGTTCGTGCTTCAAGTGGTCGACCAAATTTTGGATCACCCTGTATCGAATCCTTCCCCATCGAAACTGTTTACACCAAAATTTTACATTAAAATAACTTGGGGCATCTTGCCCATACACCGCCACCATTCGCTTATGAATAATTTTAGAAACATTGCCTTATTTTTTAAGAATTTTATCACACTCCGATGCTCCAATTTAGTTTCACTCATTTTTTAACACAAAATTCTACGCTAAACTGTAATAAATAATACAATTTGAATGCAACTTATGGTATGAACTTAAAAATGACACATAAAACTAACTCGTCTTTTGTTTCATGACTAGGTAGATTTCTTTATAAACTGCCCACGTCTAAATTTTCATAAAGAACTTTTATTTGCAGATAATATAAATACATAAACAAACCCTTCTGAAAACTTCTCCCTACGACTATACAAATCTTCAAAAGGATTATCGGTTTATTGTCATGTTTCTGTTGTTAGTCATTGTTAGAAAAGCAAATTTTGTTTCATGGACAAAGTGGGCGAGCTATGAGCACCCTAATGAAGTTATATCTATTTTTTCTGGTTAGTATATTGGCCGTATGCTGACAAAAATCCAATATCATTGTTGCAAATTTGGATTTATTAGTCCAGCTCATTTTAAAACGAAGTATAATACATAAGTATAATAAGAAGACATCGATGGTTTTATTAAG
This sequence comes from Harpalus rufipes, assembly GCA_951394225.1. Classification (NCBI taxonomy): domain Eukaryota; kingdom Metazoa; phylum Arthropoda; class Insecta; order Coleoptera; family Carabidae; genus Harpalus; species Harpalus rufipes. The sequence continues at coordinate 14,460,813 of OX596284.1, read as the reverse complement.
TAATTTTACTTTTTAGTCGCATGTTACAAGAAATGCAAAACTAAGGACAAAGAAAATTTGCAACTACGTTCCAAATTTAAAATTGAAATTATACGTCACAAAAGTTGTAAGCCGAATTATAAATCTCCCATAATTTTTTATTTCCTTTGCTCCACGTCCTTTTACTATTTCCACACTGTTACGATCAAGATTTTTCCGGGATAAAAGCAAATTTACAATGAGTGTAACCGGCAATAAATGAGCTAAATCGCCACGATTCAATTTCCAAACCGTTTAAAATGTGCAGTCCGCCAACAATCACTTTTCATGTTCCACTTCCTAGAGAGGAAGATAAACATTTGAACAGCGGCCAAGCGGCATTCGATCCAGGATCTTATGGAGAGATTTTAAAATAGCATCACCAAGCCATTTTCCAATGCTGTTAACAACTAAGTAACTGTCAATGGCACAATCATTCGATAGAAATAGGCCACCAAGAAATGGGGTCCTCCACTATATTTTTTATGACTTTATTGTTATTTGTTAAACCTTACAGGGTGTAACAGCCAAACGAGCTACCTCCAATAATTTCTGTATTTACAATAAAATACTATAAGACAATCTTAGAAAATACTAAGGTGGATTAAGAAAGAAAATATTCTTTTAAACCAGTGGTTCTCAAGTTACAATACAAAGTTATATTTTTTTTTAATTGGATGATATATATTTTTAAGCCCATTCGATATAGTATTATTTTCTGAATTCCACCATGTACAGTAAAATTTTTGAAAGATGTCCGATCAAGGTCGTTTACGAATTGTATGAATTCAGATTTTTGTTCCGCCCATTATGACAAATTCAGTAGTGTCGTTTGCTCAGTTTTTATGAGGGTACATAAGATACTATTGTATTTTATTACTATAAAAATATATATATTACAGTAAAAGTATTCAAAATTCAAAAATAAGTCAACTGGTAAGTTTATAAGCAAATGTTAAAACCAAATATGTTAAAAATAAGATAATGACACAATGTCGGTGTCAGTGACACTGACAGAAAATAACGTTATTCGTACGGCTATGAATCAAGGTAATGTATCTGAATTAATAAATAAACTTACGTTACAGCGAAAGTATTATCAACAACGAGCATCGTTTTAAAGTGGAATGTCCTAACTTAGTCGAAACAATATGAATTTTTGAAAGATACGCATGTTATATCCATGCTTACCGCACACTCTTATAGACTTTGCAAAAGAAAGAGATAAATGAATGCCTATTTGTTAATTCGTTCGTGATACAGATGACCTTGATCGGACATCTTTCAAAATTTTTACTGTAATCGTTTTATGTCCTTCCATAACAAAAATATGCAGAAAAATTCAATTGAAATTTAAATAAATTTGGTTTTTATAGTTATTTTTCAGTAGGCTGTGTATGAAAAACAAATGATCCTAAATTAAAATGAAACAAATATTTGTTACTAGCTTTATAAAAACAGTATTCTATTTGATATATACCCTAAAACTGATAAATAGCAGTTTTTGTTTCAAACATAGCCTACTGAAAAATGGCAAAAATTCAAATTTAATTAAATTTCAATTTAACTTTTCAAGATATTTTGGTTATTTAAGGATATAAAACGAGTACATTGTTGAATTCAGAAAAAAATACTCTATTGAATGAGCCTAAAAAATATGGTAGATGATGGTAGTGAATTAGTCAAACATAGTCAACAACGATACAATAAAACGACAAAATTCGAATAACGCAAAGAACGGATAGAGTTTCGAATGAAGAACTTCATAATAAGTCAAAATCTATAGACGCACCACTATCAGAGAAAAAATTAAAATAGAATTGGGCGCATCACGTTTTTAGAATGCCATCAAGGCAAATAATATCACAGAACGGACACTGCGAGCTTAAATGAGGTAGAGACAAACCGTGTTGTAGATGGGAGGAAGATTTACGTAATGCGCAGTAATAACGTAAAAAAGAGACAGGAAAAAGTGGGAAAATATGGAGGACGTCTCTGTTCAACAATTGATGCAAAAAAAAACAAATTCTGGAATATTTTAAATAATATAATAATAATAATTCTTTATTGTATTTTAAGTTTACAAACTTATTACAATTGGTAAATGGGGGTGAGTCAATTTTTGCATATATTCTTATAACTTTTCCGTTGTATTCATTGGGTTGACGATAATGAGATGATGACAGAGACGCACACAGATTTCCATACCTTACACAAGATTCGAACCCAGAACCGCTGGCACGTGAAGCTAGGACGCTATCACCAAGCCACCTCGGTCGGTGGAATATTTTAAATGTTTGTTGTATCTATCATATAAAACTTAATCCACCTATTATTTATTATACTATAATTGTTATATAAAGGGCTATTATTTATTATCATTATTATAACCTAAGCTTAAGCCGCCCAATTTAGCAGTTTAAATTAAACTAAGCTTAAACTCCAGCACAAGACTAAACCTTTATTGTACAACTCAAGTTTTAGAAAAGCTGAGGTTTATCATCGGCTTATAAGACAAAACCAGAATGTACAATCGGGTCCAAATAATGGACTTGATGTGTATCAACGACGATTGTTATGCACAGCCTTGATCGTTTTTTACCTCTCGCTAAGAGAGGTATTGCATTCATGCTAAAAATCGCATATCCAGATTTTATTGAATAAGCACGTTTTAAGGTCCCTACAATCCGATTTTAACATTTTTACGATGATGTCTGTGTGTGTGTGTGTGTGGATGTGTGTGTGTGTGTGTGTGTGTATGTGTGTGTGTGGGATGTTGGAAGGACGGTTACTCAAAAACTATAAGACTTAAAATTTGTTTAACAACGTATTTCCCAATCGGACATTCATGGGAAGATCTGAAAAGGTTTTGGTAATAATTGGACAACCGGAAGTAGAAGATTCTTGAAAAAAAATCTTCTAAATATTATTTTTTGAAAATTTTTCGTGGTAATATTAAAGAAAATTAAATTCTCTATCTGATACATTTAAATATTTTATTATATATTCCATAGATTTAGAGATAAAAGAAGTATAATATATAAAATAATCTGTTGTAATAAATTTGACAGCCGAAAGAATGCCATGAAAAATAGTTGATAATTTAAATTATTTGTAACTGACAGATAAATGTCAGTGTCAGAAATAATGAGTAATGAATTAAAAATGTACTTGAAGAATCCCTTAGTTCTTGATCTGTGACTATTATGGAGATGACAAGTCTAGGTTGAAGGACTTAAATTTGTTTCAAACATTATGGGACAATGTACACCAGTACTGTAGACTAGAGTAACTTTGAATTGCGAAAAAGCTATCAAATTCTTCTCAAGTAAGTTGTAAATATTGACAAAATCGGAGTGCAATCTATCCGTCACTTTATTAAAGGGAATTAAGGTTATTTAGATATAACAAGTATGAAAAAATAAAATGTAAAAGAAGATATATAAGAATAGATGCACAATCCAGATATATACATTTTAGACCGCCCAAAATTAATGTTTTTACTAGAAGAATATGAAGAGAAAGTAAACAAAGTTGTTCGAATTGAAAATTGCTGTTACCAGCCTAATATATATATATGGTAAACTCTACTTTGTAATTTATTGTAACATAATTTATGGTAAAATATCTTCATGTTGAGACATGCTATTATTGAATAATAAAGAAGTTTATACGTCATAGATTTAGTATATGAATATATTATTTGTATTTATAAAAATAATCTTTGCTTTATGCATACAGCCAGGTAAAATATACGGCGAGAGGTTATGTGCTGGCCACATCAGATTTTTTATTTTGTCAAAATTAAATATTATAATGGTTTTTATTATTATTTCGTCAAAATTGAATAATACATTGTATAAACCACGTGAGTTAAAAATGTTTACGGGCTCGTGGCTTAAACTTTCTTTTCAGGAATAAACATCATCTTAACTCACTTGGTGTATAAATATCTATTAAACCCACATTAAATAAATAAACAGACCAATATTCGCAGATAATAATCTGACCAGAGTATTCCACTATTTCATAATACTCCTGAATATTCATTCCCTCATCCTCTGTCAGCTTCAACTGAAAACAATCATTCCGTTTAGAGTAAATTACGTCCAGATCCTTTGTTGCTATCCGGATCACCGGATCAGATCAATTTGCAAATTAGTTCCGGATTACACTTCGCAGATGCAGCCCAGCAGCATATCGTATTCTGCAGCGCAACGCGTATCAGATATAGCCGAAGCCGATCGTATAGAATTGCTCTCTAATGCACGATAGCACAATCAAAAGATACACCTAACTGTTCCGGATCTCTGATATTATCCAAGGTATTCCACCTAGTTACTGTATAATTATTCAATTATCAGGACATGGCGAGCGAAGCGCAGGGATTGTATGGCTGATATTGATTACTTCTCAATTAACAATCACAAGATTTACATGGTTTATTTAGTGATTATTTTTCCTACTAACACGTAGAAGAGGAAATTTAAAATTGCAGCCAAAAGAGGCAAAACACAGTGCCCATATTCCAGAAGTTATATCTTCGTGGTTATAAGTAATAAATCAAAAGAGATTCAGATAAAATCATTTATTCTGTTTAAAAATTCTTTGAGAATGTTTTCTTATAAGTATGTTTTGTAAACATGCTCTACTATTTAATTGTATAATGTGTTACTATATAAATGTATTCAACATTCATTTAATGAATAAAATATTAAGCTTAAACTTAGTTAACAAGCGCAAACTACTTAATATTTTAGTAAACAAGGAAAAATAAATATAATAGAGCTTGGTGCTGAATAATAACTGGTCATTATGTAAATTTATGTTTTAATATTATTGCTCATTAATATTTAAAATTATTAAATTATCGACAACAATTAAAATCTGTAATTTAGATAACATTTACAACTTTTACTATCTTACTACGTTACCGGCATGTTTTACATTTACTCGATTATGACTCTACATTATGAATTTCGAAATCAACCATTAATATTAATAACATGAATAGTACTTTCCATAAAACATGCATTCTGTAAAAGATAAGTAGTGGAGTAGCCTAGAGTGGGAGCGTCAAGCGCAGCGTCGCTATCGCGATGCGTCAGTGTCGAGTTGGTGTACTCATGACAGCGTCTACCAAACGTTGAACAGTCGAATTTATTAACTATATAATTAAAATATTATTTCTGTATTGACATTAGTTAAGGAACACTTCACATATATTAGTTTATAGTTTTCTAACTTGTATTTTTACTTAAAATTCCTAAAATTTCGACCACTTCAGCATCCAGCATACATCTTATATCTTAAATGTTTATTTTTGTAGGAAGATAGGGTAGGTTTAGCTTGTAACTATGTCCTAAAAGTTTTTGCAAAAAAATCAATAATTTTTTAATTTGTAATATAAAATGCATTTACTTAAAATTTCGTAATACTTAATAATGAACTGTTTCATAAGCAAAAAATGATGAACTTAAATTTGGGCGTGTTCTTCCACAAGGTGTAACTTTCTATGGACACCTAGATCGATGGTTCTACAAATGGGCAATATTTATAAAATTTCAAATTGGATTTTACAAGTTACTACATATGCAATTTAAATATATTTATTGATTTAGGTATAGAATTTAATTATGTACGACATATATTTGACACTTCTTCGTCTAAAATAAAATGGGAAGTTTTGCGCAAGGAATAACTGATTTCTCATGTTGAACGCCTATGGCTCGCTTTTTAATTAACACCCTGTATATTAATTATATTGTGTTATAAGTTATTTTTTTATTAGCAGTCTATAAATAAGAGTATAAAACATAATTTGTAATTTATTTTTCGCAATCAGCACAATTTCTCTTTCTTTATATAAGCTTTAAATGTCACCTTCTGAAAGCAAAATTAGCTCTGCAGGAGAGTAAGTTCATTATGAAATAATTAATTAGGTGTACAGAAACACAAATGTTCGTGGCATTATTCACATTTCATTGTAGCCGCTTAGGTATCGATGTTGGCTTTGCATAACAGAACCTGTTATTACTGAGTAACACTGTAAGTAGATTTAATTGATATCCAATCGCAGTCGCCTGCTGTTACCGCCGCTCAACTGTTTAACGATTATGTAATCGAATCGATTGGTCCAACTGAGCTGAACAGTTGAACACCGAACACAACAGACAATGGTAAAAATGAAACCGAACAGGTGTTTAATAACCTATTAAATTATTGCTTTCTCAACTAAACAATAGGCTTAAAGCTTTTTATGCTAATGCACCCTTATGTAACTTAACCAACTCTACATTTAAATTAATGACAAAGGAAAGAAAATTATAATGTTTGCGTTCCAGCTTATTAAAATAATACCACCAGCTATAACAAAGAATAAGTTTTTTATATGCCCTTATGAAGTTGTTGAAAAGACTAAATAATGAAAAGTTTATTAATTTTTTCAACCTATTATACCTCGCGCTACCCTTGGCAAAGAGAGATATAGGGAGGGGTCGTGCTTAAAATCGCATATCTAGAATCAGATTTTAACATTTTCACGATGATGTCTGTGAGTGGGTGTGTTTATGTGTGTGTTTACGCTCTAACTCAAATACTATCATTTTAAAAAATTTGAAACCGTGATTCTTACTCTATTTTAATATGGACAAAAGCCATTACATTTTGGTGTAAATCAGATAACCGAAAATGGCACTTTACTTGAAGCTCAAAACAGTTTTTTCGCGCTTTGTGTTATTATAAAAATTAAAGATTATCACATTTTCTACAGATATGCATTCATACTTTTTCTATATATTTTATGTTTTGAATATAAACATATCTCCTTGATAACACAATGCAGATCTCAAATTTGTGTAACTGACAGATAAATATCACTGTCAATAAATTAATCATTTCAAATTAATAATGGTAGTATTGTAAGAAGAAAATATTAAAATATGAATTTATAAAATATCTAATTAATAAATTGATTTTCATACGTGTGTAATTGAAAAAAAATTAACGTCACTATCACAAAATAAAATTATTCCAGAGAAGAAAATACGGATAATACATAATAAATTGGAACAATATTTATATTACTATAACAAGCATTAGTAAATATGTAGGTATGTTTTTAAGTTAACAAAAATTAAATGGCGGGAAGTATTGTGCTGGCCACAACAGATTTTTAATAAAAATGATTTGTTGATAAATTAGTCTCTGTCTTCCCAGTTATTATTTTCTCCCAGATGTTTTGTTTGTTTCCCTGTTTCCTCCCTTGTTGTTTTTCCCCCTTTCACCGCAATTCACCCACACTGACGCCGGAACAATTAACTCTACCACGTCACGGTTTTATCCTACACAACGATTAACAGTCACTGATTGGTATCGGATCAGGGTGGCTGAGGCGAAACACAATTGTTTATTGCCGCTAGTCGGTTGTTAGTCGATGATTAGTTCTTGCTTTGATGGGTGATGACAGACGTCCGTTATGAGGTCATTAAATAATGGTCGTTTTCAGTTTTCATTCCTACGATTCACGAATAAAACACATAGAAATATTTGTAATATATTGAACATCTACTAACCAGTTCCTTAGCAACAATCATGCAAATAAATGATAAGAAAGAAAAATTCATATCGAATTCAAACCGCGTTACAATGTCTTTAACGGTGTCGGAGTAGTACTGTTCAAAATATTAAAGACATTTCATAGGAATTCCATTGTGATTTTATTCGTGTACCACTCATTCGCTAAAATTGTATAATACATAATAAGAAACAGAATTTCATGCTGAATTCATAATTTGAAACTGCATTACCCTATTTTGAACTGTGTGAGAGTGTGAATGAAAAAAAGTAATGAGCCCATTTGAATCTGTGTGTATAACTGATTAATAGTCACGTAAACTACAATTGATAATCCGTTGGAAACCACTGACAAAAATATTGCAAGGAATAATATTAATAATTATTTAAAATTATAATGGAAGCATGGAAATCTTTAAACCATAAAATCATCGATAACTTATTTAATTCGATGTCACGGTGAATGCAATTTATTATAAATAATTATTGAAGTATTAAATATACCATCCTTTTGTTATAATTTAAGTTTCTTTCATAAATTGTTTTTAAGTAAATATAATATTTTTATGTAGTCACTCTATTTTTGTCGCACCTCACACGTGTACGAGTATTCAAATACATAAGTACTTGTGAAATTTAGTACGATACTCTTGAATTACTTATTTAACGTCCATAGGGTTCATTATATAAGAAATTTGAAAATATATTGAATATTTAAAATATGGGAAAGTATTTTTATTAGTTCCTACGGAGTCGCTCTGTTTATGTCCGATACTGTACATCTACCACATTAAAAGACAAAAAGACATTGATATTCATTTAATGAATTCTTTAAGAATGCTCATCCATATGATTGAAAAAGCAAAAGTAGTCATCTTCCAATAGCGCACGGCCAGCACATCTGTTCCGTGCAGCTGGCAGGCACCAGGGCGCAATTATAGTGTTTCTCATAGGGACAGGGAGTTCCAAGGCAGAGGCCGAAGCCTTCGAGCAGAAGCCGAGGAGCTGTTCTTGTCGAGAAGCCGTAGCGTTTAGCGCTCGTTGCTCCTGTTCCGAATACCTAATCAGTTTTTTCTGCTCACACGCCATGAGAATCTTTGTAATGAAATGGGCTGGGAATTTGTAATGTGATACCCGACAAAGTTTTGTAGTTGGATCGCGAGAAGGAATTGGATGTTTCCACTTTTTGAATATGTAAGGAAAATAATAAGGAAGAGACGGAATAGATCAGGGTATCATGATAGACAAAAACGATGTTTTATTAAATGCGTCTTAAATTTGATAATACTGTGTGATATTTAAGTAATCTTCAAGAACTATTAATGTCAACATTTTAGGAACAAATGATTTAAAATCAACAAGAAATTAACAGTGGTAACAAAACGAAGAGGCAAACGATTTACCGAAATTTATCTCCTATTTTTCTATTGATGCATTTGATCGGTAGATAAATGTTGTATAGACATTTCAAATTGTGTTGGATTGAATGTTTTGCAGTAGCATCATTAAAACGTTGGTGGTGTGAGTGCTTTTGGAGTGCAATGAACACGTAATTGGAGTGAAGTGAGCGACCGCAGCCATCAATCAGAAATACCGAATTTAATTCGTGTGCCACGTGACCCAGAAATGATCGTAATGAAACTCAACGGATGCTCACACCACGTGGTTTTGATTTATTCCTAATTTAGGGAATGCAGAACGAGAATGAGATAGCTGTTGCTGTTAGGTGAAAATCTTATTCATGTTATAGAAATAGTACTAAAATAACATTATATAATACAAAAAAATCGGATGTGGCCAGCACAATACCTTGACGGGAGGTCAATCCTGTGTATTATGTATAAATTCCATACATAAATTTTCTTACAAAAGATTTTAAATATATAGTAAAATTATTTCATAAACAAACTATGCAAAGTGCACTTGACACTGACATCTTTAACTTTTCCCATTCGTTAGGGGTCGATATTTTTTATTTTCTTCTTCCACTCATTTCTGTTTTGCATGTCGTTCTCATGCAGTGCCTTTTCTCTTTTCTTCCGCAACAGTCCTTCCATCTTATTTTTGGTCTTCCTCTGTTTCTTCAACCTTCTATTACTAAGCTATTCATTCTTCTTCCAATATATTCTTCATCTCTCCTCATGACATGTTCAAACCAATATAATCGTCTCTCTTGTATCTTTCTAGAAACTTCTAACACTAGAGTTATTTCCCTTATTTTTTCATTCCTTACCGTATATTTCTGTTCCCCAACATCTATCTCAACATCCTCATCTCTGCCACACTCATTTACTTTTCATGAGACCAAATTGACAACCGTCCTAAGCAAGCTCCGGAACTACGAAAAAAGAAAGCGGAAGATGGAGATCAGACAGAGGAAAAGGAAATAGCAGTTCGATATCCTTCACGGAAAATGGATCTATGGTTTGTTCGTAAATCACAAGCAGATTTCCACAGTACTTTCAATTTTTACGTCGTTCTTTTTCATTATACGTGAAGAGGATAAATGTATCCAAAGTTTTATTATACAGAATGTTCCACGACGAATTTACGCAACTTCGTTTATAAAGAATTTAATAATATTACTAAAATACTTTCAAAGCAGTGGTACTTCCGGTTCAGTGGCAGCCCTTTGGCCCTATTAGGTTTTGATATAATAATATTAAAAAAATTACAGAAAATAGAACATTTATTATTGCAAAAAAAAATATTTAAAAAATTTTTTGTCGCTTTCTTCGTTGCAAAATTTTTAATAATGGCGTTGGTGTCTATTTTATTTAGCATTTCTTTCTCAATGCTTAATAAAGATAAATCATTTAAAAGATTTTGAGTCATTGTTATTCGCAAATATGATAAAATTAGATATAATTTGCTGAACGACCGTTCGCAACCAAACTAGCTACTGAAATACCGATTGTTAGTAAAATTTGCGGTGTTTTGGGTTTGTCATCTCCAACTCTATAACAACAATCTCAAATCTCCTTAAATAATAGATCTGTACCATTAAAATTACAATTTTGCAAAATTTGTACAAGTTGAAGTTCAAAGTTTGGATTTATTACAAAGAATTTTACATCGAGAAGAAAATCAAAATATACATCGAGATTTCGAAAACAATTAAATCTTAATCAATATCTTATCCCAGACTTCTTTTTCAATGTATAACATTTTTTTTACTGCTAAATTAGCATAAACAGTAATTTTCCTAGGAAGTTTATTTATTCTCCTTCTTCGCTGTTCTATAGTAATTCCCATTTCTGAACATTTGTTTTGAATTTATTTAAAATCGAAAATAACTAAATGGCGGACGATTTTAGCGCCCTATAACTATTGCGTCCGGGGACATGTTGCAATTTGGATTATCTGAATATATTAGCAGTTTCCATAGTTAGCATATAGCTGGCTGATTTATGAAATTTAATATCTTTATAATTACTTTATATCTATTGAATATGAAATATAAAATGCAACCAAATCGTATAGACAATAATATATTCTTAAATTATAATAACGTCAAATGTCAATAAATGATATTTAACTCCGTATTTTCAAGAAAAACTGTTAAAATATTCAAATGAGAGTATTTTCGGTACCAATTATAACCACACACACACATTGTAAAAATGGTAAAATCGTACTATATAAACCGTAACACGTGCTTATTCACTAAAAACTCATCATTGAATTTTTTGACCAAAACAATATCTTCCTTACCTAAAGGTGACGGCAGGAAAAAATATTGTTAACACAAGAATATTTATTTGAAATCGTTAATAAAGTGCACAAAAAACGCGATTAAAGGTTCAGTAACCAGCATTAAAGTAATCCATTATTCGACGATATCATGCAAATGCAGTGTTGTCAACCTTATTATAATTATTGTACATGTAAGATAATTTGAACAGGTGTACGATGTATACTAATAAATTTGTACGTAAAATTACAAAAAATATGTGGAAGAACGAACTAAACAATTTCAGTCCTTCTTCAGGACTAGATATGGTCAATTATAACAAGGTTTAACATCGAGAATCCCCATCAACACTTTTGAGATTAAAGCTGTAGTTTTCATTAGTATAGTGCATATTATGTCAAAGTATTATTTTTAAACATTGACATAATAATCAAAATTTCGAAAGATAAGGAAATTACATTTTTTTTCTGCGTTCCAGCTAAAAATAATTTTTAAACATTGATATAATATACACTTTAATATTGAAAATTATACACCTGTTAATCTCCAAAGTGTTGATGGGTGTTCTCGATGTTAACCCTTTTTATAATTGACCATTTCTAGCCTTGAGTGTTTTTTCTTTACAATAACTTCAATATCCGAAATTACTAACATAGAGTGTCAGACTGACATATGTACACATAACGTACAAACGATTTTAATATAAAATTGTATACGCACTCAGCACTGAAGTTCCTTTTTCGCATTGACCTAGTGCCTTGATAAAATAACTATTATTTAACTCTCACAAAAACATAAATATGTATAAACATTGAATAATTCAATATATATTTAATTTCCTATAAAGGCCAGATTTAAAATATCAATCACAAGCAATTAAACTATATTGCAAAATAAATGAACTTTATTTTTCATTTATTCAAAAACAATTTAGGTAGATATAATAACTATTATTATTTATTTACTTGAATAATATATATGGTGTTAATTTTAAAACAAACAACAGTTTAAAATTTCCATTCAATAATTCTGATAATAGGTAACGTTAATGTATTGTTTTGGACGTATTCGGGTGATAACATTTTTTATTTATCATGTCATTTTCATCGACACTGTTTTGTTTGTAAAAAAGTTGTACATGTTTGTCAAAACATTACTCGTTGTTTAAATAGATTTTATAGGATTTTATTCAATCCTGAAATTGAATCACGAAATCCGTAGTTGAAAATGTCAAAATCGTTGAGATATCTGTTTACAGCGCAATACGACTTTCACCAAAGAAAATATTATTTTTCTTTATAATAGTACTTCTGGTATATTACATATACATTATATTATTATAGATATAAATACAGTTAATTTATGCATTGTAAAAGTCAGATTTAAATGAACATTATATTAAATGTAATGCATTCATTATTACCATATGTTCATTTGAAATATTAGCTAGTACGAGTACAATATGAACACTAAAATGTGGGACTGGCAATTGACCTTTATTTTCTAAACTATGAATGGACATACGACGCTGTTACACAAAATAACATTATAATACGCCATGAAAAACAACAATATTGCTCTCTGATTAATTCCATATTTTCGCTCACAACGATACTTTCAAAATTGATTAAGTTCTAACAAACTTAACTTTCGCAACTTAATTTCAAATGGCAGATAAATAAATGTTTAAAATAATAGTACAAATTTTGATTTCCAATAATTCGAACGTGATCTTCGTATGTTTTATGCGCAGTAAATCGAAATTTCGAATGGAAAATAAACGTTATAAATTATCCCTTCCACTTTTTGGTGTTCGGACAAAGAATTTTAGTTTAAAATAAAATATTGTAATCACAATTTCTTTCATTTAACTGTTTGGAATGTACAAAAAATGCGCCCATTGAAATAATAATTAAAATTAGAAATAAACAGTGTTTACAGCTGTCCTGTCAGTATGTAGTCGTCTGGCAGTCGCCCGTTCATTATTGATTAATTAACTAAATGTCGTGTCTTGTCAATTCTGTTTCATTTATTTCCAAATCGTGTTTATTGAATTTTAAATTGTTTGCATTTAACAGGATAAATACTTTAAGGCGCATTAAATACTACAAACTAATTAATACAATCACTGCAATGCAATTTAATCACAGTTTGTCTAATTGTTTGATTAATTCAAGTAAATATAATTATATAGAGCGAAAACAAACTCAAATAAAATTATTTGTTTTGTCTTTGTGCGCAGTTTATATTGGAACGGAAACTTGTATTTATAATAATAAAATTTAACACAAATCTGTTATTTGATATAGTTTGGAACCAATGAAAACAAATAGGATATAATAATTATTGTCCAATACTGAGTCTAAAATTCGTGTTCGAACACAAATCTATTTATAATTTATCGCATACATTTATGTTACCACGTAATACATAGAAAAGTATTTATTTTGAGGTTTTGAAACGAGCCGAGCGAGGTTTTAAAAACGATTGTCACAGAGCTCTAAAACGAGTACCATACTACACTTTTTCTACGACAGCAAGTTAAAACAGCAGAAATTCATTTTAGGTTATTTATTTTTAGAAAATGGCAGCTGTCATTTAATGATGCGCCGGTAGCCCGGTTGGTTGTTGAGGGGCTATCTTGTCGTATTCCTCTCTGTCAGCAAAGTTCAGATTTCTGGATAGCTATCTGCGGAGGTGGGTTAGGGTTTATCTCAGAAAAGCACGTAGTTATTTTAACTAACTAGTTTATTATTCCCAACGTAATGTAAAATTAAAATGTAACATAAATAAATAAAGAATGAAACCCTTTGTGAAAACTGTGACGGACTGTGTTTAATCTACTAGGGGATTGTGCTCCCGCGATACAGCAATAGCACACGGCGGTAAGTAAAAATGAAAATATCTAATAAAAGATAAAGTTCAAACGAACTCCTCTACATAAGGTATCGGAGATACGGACGGCGGTTTATCTCGGCGAGTGGTGAATTTCAATCACCCAAACTCGACTTAGAACTTCGGCGGTACAACTCCATGACTCAAACGTTCTTCTCAGAGCTCGACCAAGTCGCTCTGAGCTGCAGCTCTAGCCCGGAACCCAGTTGCTAGTTTCAAGTCGGACGAACTGAAGAACTCTCTTCTCTAGACGATGTGCGGTCTTTTATACCCGAGATTTGGTACATCAGGAAAAATCTCGCGTATTTTTAAGAGGGGAGAAATTTTAAACTTTAACATATGACTGATGGCGCTGCGAACGCTCCTTTAACAAAAATAATAATAATTTCAGGCAGTCACAGTTTGTCGTAAAATACAATAAAAACATTGTAACATACATTATAAAATAATATTTTACAATAATAAGAATTGAGCATGCCACTGACACATGCCACGGCGCTGAAAAATAACCTAGAAACAACTGACAGTTCTAACGATCAAATAAATGTGTAACAAATCCTATCTACAACCAGTAAGCATTATAACAATAATATACAACAATGTACACGCTTGGTATCATGGTTTTACATTACAGGTAAGTCAAACATACATTTATTTGCAAATCTCTAACTAATTATAATTCCAGCACGCTGTGATTCATTTACGCTATCACATCGTTTAAAGCTGACTCCAATTGTTTGAATACAACAATACTAAGACGAGGTACGTATCGTCACAATGAATCAGTTGTTAGTGGTTGCTAGCTTTACACCATGTCCAATATGATCGAAGCCCCAACTTATCAAGTTATAATTAAGACATTTACCTCTCTCATTGCGAAGACTACAAACGTGTGCAATAAGGATGGATATAACACGCTTATCTTTCAAAAAATCATGTTGTTTTGATTTCATTTTAAATCGATACTCGTTGTTAACAATGCTTTCTCAAGTAAGTAAGATTATTTATTAATTTAGATATATTACCTTGATTCATAACCGTACGAATAACGTTATTTTCTGTCAGTGTCACTGACACTGCCCGTATCTTATTTTTCATAAATTTGGTTTTACATTTCCTAATAAATTTACCAGTTGATTTGGTTTTGAATGTTGAATGATTTTACTGTAACACATTTTTGTAGTAATACGATAAATACTAAGATAACGTTAAACAACACTACTGAATTTGATAGATACAATTCATAGATGATCTAATAGTACATCTTTAAAAAAATTACTATATTTGATTTCTGTGAAGATGTCATTACTATTCCTATAGCATTCCTATTATTGTCCTTAAAAATGGATGTGAATTTAAAAGATAATCTAATTTAATTTCATATGCCAGATAACGTTTAAAAGTTGTCTTTTGACTGTACATGAAACATGGCTAAGCAGTTTGGTTACAGAATTGTTGTTCCTCATCCTTCTTGCATTTTTGGCGTACTCCTCCAGCTTTCCATTATTACTGATTTATTTCCGTATTGTTGATGCTGTTACAATTAGGTAGTATACCTGAAAAGAAAATTGATATTCGAAAGTCCTTAAAAGGACTGTAGATAAAATGTTGTCTTTAATTATTATACAATTGAATTTAATGCCGATCATTTCGATCATTTTATTTAAGGTGGTGTTCCTTTATTATATTATCCAATTTCGATTTACCGGCTGGAAATGAATCCTATCCTGTCCTGTTATTTGCTAGATGCTAAAATATTCATCTAAATTCCTAATTTCGGCCAGGTCAGTAATAATTCCTTAATATACAGGGTGTAACAAAAATAAGTACAATAAATTTAACCAGTGATAGAACTCGTCAAGTGCAACAATATTTCTTAATAACTTTTTCTTGTAAACCTTTTAGATATTGAGTTAAAATTCTTCAAAGTTTTGTTACATATTTCATTACCCGCCTATGCTTGAATTCAAAATGGACAAGCGACACAATACAATGAAAGGTTGAATGAATTTGTCAACACAAAAGAAAGGTTAGAAACTGGTGAATAGATTGACCGATACACCAGATGGTGAAACTATACACAAATCGGGAAAGATAAGAGATAGAATAGAATACCTCGACCCTCGACTAAGGTAACAAAAAAATCTTACGTCAATTTTTTATATTACAACAGGTTGGACAATCCAAAAATTGTAGAACATTTATAGAATACAGTCGATCAAGAACAACTCTACAATTGACAAAACAAGAAAACGCATAAAGATGATTAAAAGTGATGCAGGCCCAAATGAAAGCAAAAATGCTAAAAAAATTGTGATTTCGAAAAAAAGATATTAATAAATATTGTTACTTTCGACGAGTTCTATCACTGGTTAATGTACTTATTTCCGTTACACCCTGTATTTATTAATTATTTACACATTTTCACTTCACGTTACTATACTTCACCTCACTATACGATCATATTATTAATATAATAAAATTACACAATCGCTTAAACACGTCCGTCCCCTACCGTAGTTGGAACAAGACTCGCGTAATGTATTTCATTTTATTTAAATAAAAATTAAAATACCTTTTCTGTTAAAGTATTATTTTGTCTACCCTTGTGGTTAATATGATATTTGATCCATGGTTTCAAGTAGGAAAAAACATATTTTAAAATCTGCTATAGAAAAAAAAATTAAAATGGTATAATAAATATGAACATATCATTTAATAAGCAGGTACCTTTTCGAGCACATGTTTTATGATAAGTCATAGGGGTCATTTTTAATTAGTGTATTATAAAAATAACATTCTATTTTAATTACATTTGCTCTATTTCAACAATATACTCATTTACCTAATTTAAACGTAATATTCAATTAACTTTATTGAAAATAACAATAATCATTTTAATACACAACATTTTTCCGGCTCCATAACAACCGATAGATAATTATATATCATCAATAAATTAACGATTATCCTATTAGTCGTCGTTCTTGAGTTACAACCAGTTCTTCTCGTATATGTGATAACTCTCTCGCTATCACGAAGTATCAATTGCTCCGGTGTTTAATAAAACGGCTACCCACTCATCTATTAATAACAGAATTTGATAGTAAACAAGTTTTTCCCTGTGTAAACCTGGCGCTATTCCCACCTGACTCGAAAGGTCACTTTTTATCGTCGACAATCTCTTGCTATTGTAGACTACGCATTTTATCGATGGTAAAACAATTGAGAAACCCGCGGCGCAGACCGTTTTTTGTTCGCAATTTGATATTTCGTTCATGTTCCCCTGATACTTTTTTATCAAATGTTTGCATGGTAAACTTTATTTTGTAAAATTTACATGGATAATTTAAATGTTTTTAATCTGTTTTGGAGCGTCATTTATTTATCCCCGTTGTGATTGCAATTTGAGTAAACAATTGACAATCGAATTAAAATAATCGGAAATAAAAGCACGATATAATAATATCATTCCCCGATTATTCAAAAGGTTCAGTTATTTTTTAACACATTAAAATTTTAAAAACATTTTATACATAACGAATTTTGAGAAATTTTACAACATAAAAATTGTACTTAGTAATGCTTGAAATATATCATAACTATTTAGGTGTGTAGTGACCAATATTGCTTCTATTTGTTGACGAGATTCAATAAACTTTTATTTTTCGTTCATTTGTAGTAATGTGAAAAAATGACTGATAAAAATATTTGTGCTAAAAATAATGTCATTCTGACATTCAAAATGACAAACAAATATTAGACAATGTCTGCATATTGTAGCGCTACTGGGTATAGCGAACACACTGCCAAAGCCACTGACCGAAACGTATCTCTGTGGGTACAGCTGTGTAAACAAACGTCGAGATAAGCTTAATTACTCGCGCTCGCTTGATCCTTTTGTGTTTGTATCATTCTTATCGCATCGAAGATTCGGAAATATTCTAGATAAATGTAGAGCAGGTATATAAGGCGGTAAATAGCTCTGGAGGAGCAGTTCTGGTAGTTAGTTGGTCAGACAGTTGAGACGTATGAAATAAATAGTGATATAAATAAATATAAGTTAGTCTACAAGCTGGTCTACAAGTTAGTCGATAACGAGTTTTCACGCCTAGTGAAATAAATAATTAGTGATATAAATAAATAAATAGTGAAATAAATATCATGAAATAAATAATCTTAATGTTTAAGTGTTTAATAATATTCTTAGACTTTATTTATTCATATTGTTTGTTATTTTTATTATCTTTTTCTTATTTATTTACCGTTTAAGAAACTTTTGTTTAATTAATAATATTTCTCTGATTTTTCCACTTCATCCAAATAAATAAAAGTTAAATTATATTTAAAAAAAATATATACAATGAATGTGTAAATAGCAAATTATTCGTATTTTCTTCTTATGGATATAACGAGGTACTTTAATAACATATACGAAGGTCACGCTAGAATTATTAAGAATAAGACACATGAATCATATTTTTCAGAATTTTATTTTAAATATGTTCAAAATAGTTCACTTTAACAATAATACACTTCATCATTCTTTCCTTTCACTTCTTAATAGCTCTCAACCAATCTTATTTTAAATATTGTCAATATAATTTCTGAAACACAAAAACTATTAAAAATTATTAAAATTAATTTTTGGTGACAAAAACTGCCAAAGCCGTCAATCTAATTAATATGAGACTTAAAAATATCAAATTAATTTTAAGCTAATTTAAAAACAGTCAAAGTTGTTAAATTATAAATCATGAACATGATGTCTGGTTCATCAATTAATTTAAAAAAATGATTCATTTCAAATTATTTTCTTATTCTAGCGTGACCTTCGTATATTATATACAAATAAATATATATATATTCGACATTAAACCCTACAACTATTTAAAAAAAGTAGTAATACTTTATCATTGACAGTTTGATTAAGTCCTTAATAACATAAATAAAACTGCTTGCAAATGTATAACTAAAGGTCCCAAAGTGCAGGTTTAGTCTGTCTAAAAACCTCCGAAATTCTGCAAGTTCCCGAAAAATGTTCCGGTTGATATCTGCACCGTTAAAATGCAAATAAATCCTGTTAAAAAACAGGTGGAATACCTGCTTTGAATAGTTGAAAATGTTTAACAGTAAATACAGTATAATGTTAGTTGATTTTAAAATCATATCCCATTTCAAAAACGAAAATGAAGACCGCGACTGTTTACTACGTCTCAAGTTTACAAACAAACGCAATGTTTACGGTAATGGTTGATGTGGTAATACCAACTTCTGTAATCGATACTTAAACCAAAACCAAAACATACTTAAGCGGTAAATGTCCAAGAAATCCTCAACTAAGTTGACACTGCTGTCAGCAACGTCAGCAGCTGTCAACTGTCATATCACCCATGCGCAAATAAACAAACAAACATCGACATAAGCCGCCTTTTACCTCCATGACTAGCCAGCAACATGATCGCGAAGTAATCCGTGGTATAATCCAAAATGGTCAACACTACACAGTACACTAAATTATTAACATTATCGAGTTATTCACTGAAAACACGATCCGTACACCAATCACATCCTGCTTGAAAATAAGTGCGTCACAACTACGTCACAGACTAGCATCGACAAGACACAAAACGATTGTCAACTGCGTAGAAGGATCAAATCTATAAGGATAAAACAAATAATTGAGTATTTATTCCACTTGGGATGAAACTACGGCGTAGATTCCACTCTTCGAACACAACACTGTACTAAACGTGGAACCGGGAGTTAAAAGCTCTAGAACAGTCGCCGGCATGAGATCGGCGGATGGTGGCGGAAATGGTCGAGCGTGGCCGAGGATCAAAACATCTCCGGCGCCGACGCGGCGTCGCTTCTTACAGCGCCAAAACGCCGAAATATTGCCCGGCGTCGCGTTCAATTTATCCGATTGATAGGAAAGCTTTCATACAGCACTAAAATTAAAATCAACTTACGTCGCGACGAATACGGGTAATAACATTATACGTAATGCACCGTAACAGAAACGAACTCAAAAAATGTACTCGTTTTAGGACGACTTATGTATTTCTCAATATAATGAATAATAATTATGTGTCGAAGAGCTAATTAAAATATTATAATTATATAAATAAACATATATCATTTATTATTGACGTTGGTACATACGTGAAATAACTGTAGCCGATACACTGCACACGCGGAATTTAAGGAGAGGCATTAATAATTATGTGTAAACAGCTTCGGAATTTAAAAAATGGTTTTTTTTTTAAAAAAGCTCTTGGATTTATGTATTCTATTACATAAAAGATAACGAGGAAGATAATATAAATATGTAGGTATGTCACATACAAATATTCCAATAAATTTTATTTACAATTAAACAATAATTTTATTTTAAATATGTTTAAAGGAGTTCCCTACAAAATAATACACATTATTATTTCCAACCACGTCTTAAAAGCTCCGAACCAATCTTCTTCTGGAATACTTTAAAAATAATCATGAATTGTACTATTGCAGCATCAAACTATTCTTCAAACGAAAACCTTCCAAGTTTAAAAAAAAATAGCCAAAAGTCGCACATCTCAATAATTCTACCGCGACCCTCGTTTTGTATGAGGAATATTCGTACTATGTATAGATATTTAATGTTAAACCAACATATTATTATTATTATATTATTAGAGTAGAAACTCGATAAGAAGCTTGGAAAAATATCCAGACAGAAAATAATTAGAATTAAACGCAAAAAAGACCAAAATGAAAGTTCAAAAATGTGGAGGAGGAGGAAAACTGGACATGGAAAAGACAGAACATAATAAATTTAATTGATTTAATTAGTAATAAGGATTTAAAACAAAAATATAAGTAACTGCCATTAAATGATTTCTCGATAAATTTAATCTGGTATCAAAAGAATATGTAAAATCCAAAGACATCGGAAAAACCATGCTTTTTATGAATTTTTTACTTATATCACCGTTAACAATAATTATACTCGGAAATGTTGCGTTGCAAAAAAGCACAGGTGGCCCAGAAGAGAGATAAGAAAGAAAGCAATGATAACATGGGTCATGGGAGAGTGAAAATTCAAAGGCAACATAAAAACAAAAATAATGCTTTTTGATGCACTGTAAAAAGCATCGTGATGTATGAAGCAAAGGTATGGAGAAGGGAGAGACATGAGAAATTATAGGTAGTCCAAACCACATACATAAAGTGGTTAATAGAAATAGATAAAACAACACCAAACTATATAACCTTAGAGGAGATTAAAAGGGACAATTTGGACACTGAGGCATGGAATAGAGAAATGAAGTTTGAAGCAAAAAAATTGATAGGACAATAAGGAAAGATAATGGAGGAATATTACAAAGAAATCAGAAAAAGAGATAAAGAAAAATGTAGGATGAGCAAGAGAAGAAAAATTTTTGAAAGCAAAGGATACTCATCTACACAAATACACATTAAATTAGAGGGCACGACATAAAAAAAAAACAAAGAAGCATAAACATCCCGAATCAGGAAAGATTTAGTAACATCGAATCTTCCAGATATAAAAAAGTAAATAAAATAAATAAATCATCACGGCATATTACCCATTGATGGGTGTACCAATCTGCTTTGTGTACAGATTTCGGTAATGATGATGTCATATTTGTATCGCACGGGCGTTTACCAGGCGTCACTTCACGGGCGCTCATTGCTGGCGCGAAGAGTCAATTTTGTGCCATTTAAAATTCGAAGTACTTGGCATCGGTCGGAATCGAACCCGGTTGACTATGTGGAGAGGAATGGGAAACAATATAACTCATTTTACAGGAATGAGGAGAATTAAAAGAAGAGAGAAGAAACAGGGAATAATTACTAGAAAATTCGGGAAAGGGATAGAATGGATGAAATTAATAGAAAAAAGAAAGAGTGCACTAAAACAATAATATTTGATAAATGAAATTACATGTATATATTCTTTATTTTCATGGGTACAAACTGTATAGTATTAAGCCGAGAGGCAAATAAAGAGTATTTAACAACTATAAAAAAATATATTAGGGTGAGGGCTTTAAGTGGTACTATTATAACATGTATGTAACTTAATTTTCTGAAAACATATCCTGAATTTTCATAAAGCGAAAATGGTTGTCTAGGTAAAATATTTTGACCCATATTATGTCGTAAGTATTTACCATGTATTCAAACAAAATGGTTAAAAATATTAATAAAAGAAAAAGTTGTTCTATGTTTCGCACAATATACTTTTTTTCAAAATGGCATTTAGATTCTACTAATTTAAATACTTCATTTAAATAACATATGTGGAATAAAACTTTTGTATTTGATTAATATAAAATAATCTGTAAATACCTTTATCTTTGACATCTGCAATTCGTTATTTAATATCTGCTTTCCTGCTATGACATCATTTTGTAACTATTTAAATTAATCCATATCCATATGAATTCAATATAAAAATATATAAATGATTCAAGAATTTAATCATACGTATAAATATAATATATTTGAAAGGAAAGTGCGACATTTTCCTGACATTATCAGCAAATGTGTTTTATTGACAGCAAATAGGAACACAAATGCTTACGTAGGTGTGAACGTATTGTTCATATACATTGAACATACACAAATATTTGCTCGTATTAATTGACAGTTTACTGAGAAGAGCAATCCTACATATCATAGCAAATATGAACATTATAGTGACATTATTATAAATACGTGATTTATCAAAAATATTGGTCGTGTAGTTTATGTCTGACAGCTACCTATTGCCGAAGCATTTTAACACAATTGGCGATTTTTATATAAAAAAGACGGAACAAAGATTCTGTATTAATTTTTATTTGTTAAAAATGCTGCAGTAAGTGGTGCAATGTATGAGAAGGATTTAGACGAAGATACCATGTAGAAAACAAGGATTGATAAATGATACAAACGTTTCAATAAAGCCGTTTAGACGTAGAAGATGACCAGCATATCATCACATCAACCACCGATGAGCTGTTGTTGAGGAATTTGGTATTTCATACGAGTATTAGCAATAAAAATCTATGATTCTTTCCTCTTTCCGACGATGAAGAGGACATTGGATGGAAAACGTTCTGTGAATAGAGAAGAGATAAAGGCTAAATCGTTGAAGGACCTTGTTTCGACAACTCCAAACAATTTGCGTTCTGAGGGAATAAGCAGTCGATAGACGACATTGTGCCGCCCATATGGCTACTTTTACGTGTGGCCATAGGATACAACCTTACAGTCCCAATTATGGACAGGAGTGCTCACGTTAGGGACGTAAGCTAATTTTTTTTTTTGTTATCAGTACTTTTAGCATTATGTATATACAATTTTCCAGGATTAGGCATTTAAGAATTTATCGTTTATATGATTTCATGGTCCAAAATTCATTTTCCAACTTATATAATTTTGACACTGACGCTTATAAACTTTTGTTAGGTCTGTTTACCTCTTATAATTTTAAATTTTCGAGTATATGTTGATTTTCATTCTACGTTTCGCATTGTTTAGCCAGTGTATTGTGCGCCGCTTTAGGTTTAGGACAGGTTTACAGTTTTATTTCAAATGGTTACGATATGATATGTCGGAAAACTGACATAAGCGCTGGTACACGGTTCACGCGGTTCGTTTTCGTTTTCTATACTTATTTTGGTAACGCCTCGTCCTCAACTCTCGACTAGCGCCGGCGGGCTAGTAGTTCACGCGCGTTCTTCTTTTTCGATTTACCTTTTATATTTATATATTAAAGAGTTTTCGATTGCGTGGCCGACCAATGTGTGAATGGATGTGGTTGGTAGGGTGCTTACAGAGAGAAAGTTTCCAAGTGAGAAGAGCAAGTATGAATGCGATTATGAGTGTGGCCGACGCGAAAGACAGGAATGTGTGGCGAAGGATGTTTGTTTCGTAACTATTATTTCGCTAACGAAAATCGATCACTTTAATATGTTTAAGAGTAAGGATTTGTTGTATAATGTTGATGTTATTATTTTCGGGTTTGTGCGAACCCACTAAGTGGGACACGCGTGATATTATTTATGTATGTATGTATGTATGTAAATATATATTAAACGACAATAATTGTGTAATAGATAAAATAATGCAAATACGTTTCCAGTGGTCCAGTGGTACTAAAAATGTTAGTTTCATGAAAATTACCCTTAAATATGCGATTTTTAAAAAAATCTTTCTGTTCCGTAATCTACACATTACCATCCTGTATATATTAGGTTAGATTCGACTAAGCTTTTTAAGTTGTGTCAAAACAATTTTTATTACATTATTGTTATTTAAAATATTTTCTCGCTTGTTAAAATAACGTGTAGTGCCAACTCTAACTACACTCTTGAATTCTTTATTTTGCGGGCATGCCCTGTTTCCTTCCTCTTTATCCTTCTTTCCGAAGGCTTTTTGATCAGCCTTGGTTAAGAGTCAGCTGGCGCCCTTTAAATTTTATTTAGCTACTATTAGCAGAAGAACTCTACGCTCACACCCTCCTCCACAGGAATTAGTCCGGAGCAGAACTTTCGCCAGCCAAGGTGCAGATCTCTGCACATTGGGTGACAAAAGTTGGCTATACCACAAAATCGAGCACAAAATGCACAAGTATTTTGCAAATTGGAAACAACGTTGACATAATTGCATTGTATACATATAATGGGAAATATTTTAAAGGAGACAGTATTAATATTGAAGAATAAATTATTACTTTTTGAAAGAAATGAAAATTCTTGTTAGTTTTAAACCTTAACGTAGTATGAGAAGGAGCATAATTTTCTAATAAAAAGAAATAGAAAATGCCATTACATCTTTTATCCGTTTGTTTAATTTATATAACTCAAAATTAGGATATAAACATAATAACACCAAATTAACTTGTAAAATAAAGAATTTCGTTACTGAAACAAATATTCCAGTAATATAATTCATTTTTCCCCGTAAAATATGTATTTATGTAGTCTTCTACTGCAGAGCTTATATGTAATAAAAAGCTAGCATTTCTAGTTTGCAACCTGCATTAATAAAACTCGGGTACATTCAGATCCTGCAATAAATTCCATGCGCAAAACAGCGTCTGGCATCAATTGTTTGAGAACATCTTTAGATTTAAAAACCACACGATTTACTCGAGCGATAAAATATCGTTTATTTTGTCACGAATGGGCATTTTTCATCGCGCAAAAACAAGGCAACAGCCTGGGCAAGCCCAACCGAGTGGATTATAGCCGAGATAACAGCAGAACACCTGTTGTCGAACTCGTAAACGGATATATTAATTAACCAAGCAAGGATGAATGCTCCACGAACCAGAAGAAATGACAACTTTTCGTCCTGTACCATTTTATGCCAGCATCCAATAAGTAGAAAATATAATAATTTTAGAACTGGAAAATTCCTGATTCAAAAATTAAAATGTATGGTTCTCCCTAACATGTCTGAATAGCATGACAATGTCACGTCTTTTACATTAAGTTTTACAACATCGTACAAAAATTAATAAAAAGAAACATACATCAGTTTGCTCTCAAATTTGACATTAAAATGTAAAATTTTGTAAGACCTTACTTACCCAGAAAAAAGTGTAAGAGTGCACTGAAATACAGATGCACTCGATCTCGAGTGCATCGAGCCGGTATAATGATTGCAAAGGTTACTTCTAATATTCGTAGTTAGGATAAAATATGTATATTTCACATGTATGTTAAATTATAAAAGAAATTGTATTTGTGTTAGTTTTGCTTTAGCCTTATGAGAGGAGAGACGAACCATTATGCTAAATCAGCCTGAATGAAAGAATGACGCTGAGAGAGAAACAATAGGGATTGGGTGTTGGTTCCTCGTCCAGGAAAGATGTGTGGAGGCCAAAATTTGAAATATTACGAAGTAATTTCTTGTGATATCATTTAACCAAATAGTTGTTGTTTCCAAGATAATTAAATCAAATTAAGGTACGTATTTTTTTGAAATTTATACTTTTATGATTTTTGGATTGAACTCAGTGTAGTTTGTCATTCTAATATGCTGTTGTAAATTGCTATTGTATTCGACTATTCAAAATTGAATATCTATTAATTTATGTTTTATAGTCTTACACTAAATCTTTATAATTTTAGTTTGTATTTATATTATCTCTAACTTTATCGTTGTAAATATATATTTTTAAACTTTTAAAGATTATTTAATTAATTTTATTCACTCCTTTTTGAACAAAAAACTTCTGAAGAAAATTACCACTCGGAATAAAGTAAGTCAAAACCGCTCGAACTTATTTGAGTATAAAAGCTTAAGAGATAGTATTAAAAGTTTATATTATTACACCCGGCCAAAGACATTTTCTTTTTCGGGCCGATTCGGGCCAATCATTTACAATAGTTGAGGCGAGTCGAACTTTCGATTTTGGCTCGGCTCAAAAAAATCGAGCTTTTCGGATTGGCCCGAAAAAAACTTATAATTAAATGCACAGTTTTCTTAATATTCCCATATTTTAATGAAAATGAGTGGATTTAAAAATGATCAAAATGATTTAATAACATCCTTCACATCGTAATAAATAAAGAAAACAATTTTAAGTCACAGAATGAGTAAAAGGTTGCGGATTCTGTGAATGTGTGTTGAATTTAAAGTTACAATTTCTTTTGAAGCCGCCGGACATGACGGGGTGATTCCAACACAGTGACTACGTTTACCCCGTCCGTACTATTCTGACACGCAAACCAAGTGTATTAAAATTTATCTTAGTACGGTATGTTTACACCGGTATCTAAATGAACAAACTAAATATTTTGGTACGTTACACATGCTTGCCTAGATTCAACTGTCATAGCCACCCTAACCTAAAACTGACTTAACAATGAAAAATAGTTGTGAATCTATGAAATTTACATTCCAACACTATTAAAATTGTAAGTATTACTAAATTTTCACAGTTTCCCTAAGTGTTAGTAAACATTTTAATTAAATTAGAAGTGGTCATAGATGGCAGAAAAATCACATTGGTACACTTGCTGTTTACACCGTGCATGAGTAAAATCTTGTCTTGTACATCCCCCTTTGCACGTGCCAAAAGTGTACCAATTGCGTACTGAAGGTTTGGTACAGAGTGTTTACACCATTCGTCGCCATCTTGTTACGTCACTTGGTATGCGGACTAAATGTTAAGTACGTGTGGTGTAAACGTACTCATTGAATCAGGCAGAGGCATGTTATGTCTTAATTTCTGGTTAGAAGCAAGGATACCTCGTTACGTAGGGCCGGTGTAGATTAGTGTTTTTTTTTTCATTTTATTGTTATTACTTGTATACTTAAATAAAATTGATTGTTGTTCATACCATAATGACTTCATGTCTTATTTTTAAGCAGAAACATACAGTTAGATAAAATAAACCCTTACGTGATCATACAAGGTTTGTTGAAAAACGTAGTGTAAAATTTCGAACGCCTTCAGTAAACAAAGTTTTAATTACTCGTACATCTGTAATTTTTAAAACAAATTTACTATATAAGCGTCTCATTTTTAACAAACCAAAATCAAAATTAGGGATGTCGGATGTACTCAAATTCGATCTTTGGCCTGTCCCGACCGAACTTCTAAAAAAATTTCGAGTCGGGCCGGTTAATTTTTTGTTGAGTGGGTCGTAAATTTTGTGGGGTCACGAAGTGACCCGCGTAATCGTGAATATATTGCGTGAGGGCCTAAAAATACATATATCGTGAGTGATCGGGCGTGATGGCAATTTAATCGGGCATGAGTAATATGATTTCTTCTATTTTTTTTTTTATTAAAAAAAAAGTTTTACATTCATTATTATTAGTATGTCGAAATATGTGGTCAACAGTATTTTTTTCATGTAATAGTTTTCTAGCATCCAAAATTGTATACATATGTAGTTTACTTCGTAAGTATTAAAGATATACACATTCTAAATATACAAACAATTACGTGTCACGAACGTGACACGACTGGCGTGAATACCAATACTAAAATAAATTCGTGAGCGTGAATAACCGTGAATCAAACATAAAAACTCGTGCGTGATTGATCGTGATTACATTTTTAGTTTCGTGAGCGTGCGTGATCGTGAACAAAAAGTTACGCATGCGCCCACCTCTAATCCAAACCTCAATCCCGGCCCGAATACATCCCTACAACGACTGTTTGACTGAGATTTCAAGTAATTGTTAACACCCAATTAATTATTTATAACATATGTTAAACTTTTCATATTATATAATATAACCAGTATTTATGTTGTGGTGTAAATTCGCACGGTATAATCTAATGTATTGATAATTAATTCTGTTCTCCGTACTGGTCTGTGTGCACAGTGCAGAAAATTCCTACGATCCAATCCAACTTATGACGTGATTAATTATGGCGGTAATGAATGTGAGTTTTCACGCATCAACGACGGAATCTCGGGATTCTTGTCCACGATTATTTTAGCGAGGTGTGAGCTGCAAGAAACCGATGCAGCCAGTGTTCTCTAATTATTTATGCACGAGGAAACTTTATACTCCAGTCTACAACACCGTTCCGCAACTAGTATAATGTATTATGTACATTTACTAACAAATTTTCAAATTGTTGAACATTTTGGATAAAATTAAAAATTGCATTCACAACAAGAAAGAATAATTTCTTTTATGTTGACGGCTCTTAGATAGTGAAACGTCGAATTCATTTTAAAAAATCTGATGTGGCCAGCACAATACCTTCCGTCACTCCTGTGTATTATGTATAAATTCCATACATAAATTTTCTTACAAAAGATTCTAAATTTCCAGTAAAATTATTTCATAAACAAACTGCAAATTGCACTTGACACTGACATCTTCTTCTTCTTTAGCCTTTCTCATTCGTTCTTCCACTCATTTTTTTGTGTGTCGTTTTTATTCAGCACCCTTTCTCTCAAGTCTTCCGCAATACAGTCCTTCCATCTTATCTTTGGTCGGTCTCTGTTTCTTCAACATTCTATTACTAAGCTATTCATTCTTCTTCCAATATATTTTTCATCTCTCCTCATGGCATGTACAAACCAATGTAATCGTCTCTTTTGTATCTTTCTACAAACTTCTAACACTAGAGTTATATCTCTTATTATTTCATTCCTTATCGTATCTTTCCGTGTCTTCCCTCTCAACATCCTCATCTTTGCCACATACATTTATTTTTCATTGATACTGACATCTGTCAATTTGAATTATCTAAATATATTAGCAGTTTCCATTGTTAGCATAGCTGGCTGATTTATTAAATATAATATTTTTATAATTCATTAACTCTATATCTATTGAATATGAAGTATAAAATGCAATCAAATCGTATAGAGAATAAAATATTCTTCAAGTTATAATAACGTTAAATGTCAATAAATGATATTTAACTGTAAAATCTTCAAATGAGGGTACTTCCGGTTGGCCAATTATATCCAAAATCTAATCACCTCTTCTTCTGGATATAAACTTGAGGAATACGAAAAAAATATAATTTTCGGAATTGGTATTGAAGTTATGCGATCCGAAACTTTCGTCACACACACACAGACACACATACATACATACAGACATCATCGTAAAAATAGTAAAATCGTATTATATGAATCCTAAAACGTGTTTATTCACTAAAAACTCATCATTGAATTTTTTGACCAAAGACAATACCTTCCATACCTAAAGGTGACGGAAGGTAAAAATTAAGTACTACTCCGTTTTTTTTGTTTTATAAATTATTTTTATTACAAATGAATATAGAGAAACTATAGGAGAAAAAGTCAATTTCTATGGTATCAAAACTGAAATGGTATACCATTTTGCCCGTAGACGAAATGTCGACATTATTCCCCTAGTGGAGTTTTTATTTTCTTTGGATTTTGGCGGTAACAAGTTCAAAACTGCGACACCGACAGTACTAACTATTTCTTGTGGTTCTTTAGAACTGAACAAGAAGTATGCTATGAATTACAATTATTGAAAACAATTTTGAACGAACTGTCTACAAATGTGCAACGATTCAACCGTCAATAAATTTCTGTTGTCATTTGCAACTATTAAAAGACTTCTAAATGTGGTACAATTTCGAAATTCTTTATTCCTGTGATTAGTTCTGAACGTTTAAGATCGGTGGTTGTATTTAGAGAAATATACAAGCTAAGTAAACTGTTCATCGTTTTATAAACGACTAGCCAAATTCTAAAACATTGTTAACGAAGTTTAGACAAAAAGTGTAACTACGAAAATTGTTCAGAATTAATAATAGGGGTAAAATAAAAGATGTATTTTTTGACTATTTAGACTGCCATGACAAATAGTACAAAAATGTTAAACAGTTGTAATTTTTTACCTACGTTTGACCTCGAGTTTGACAGATGATTATATTTTTATGAGATGAGAAATGCTCGAGTAAATGTATTCATGATTATTGAAAAATAATTTAATCACATCAATCATTATTAAAACTTTATGACATATGTCATCTGATGTCAACTCAAACAATACAACTGTTTAACATTTTTGTTTTATTTCTCATGGCAGTTTAAATAGCTAAAAGTTGCTACTTTTCTTCTGATTCCCTGTCACGAATGAATAGCATGTAAACAATAATTATTATATGCAGTTTTTAATTCTGAACATTTTTGCATACTCATTTTTGTTCTAAAATAAATAGGGCAGAAATTACAATCATATGGAAATTTTACCATTGTATTTTCTATGGTCCGAAAAAAGTAGACACCCGGAATACTATAATTATTAATAAATAAATATTAATAAACGTTTTCAAAATTATCACAGAATAATAATAATAGTAATAATAATAATAATAATAATATATCTTTATATATTTGAAATAAAAACCAACAAAATCAAATTTGATATTATTCTTATGGTATTCTACCTGTTACCTTCTGTCATCTTTAGGTAAGGAAGGTATGGTCTTTCGTCAAAAAATTTGATGGTGAGTTTTTAGTGAATAAGTACGTTTCAGGGTCCCTAAAATACGAATTTACCATTTTTACGATGATGTCATAAGTATGTATGTGTGTAACGATTTTTTCATAGACGATAACTTCAACACTACAATTCTAAAAATTATAATTCTTTCGTATTCCTTTTCTTTACATCCATAGAAAGAGCTGGTTAGATTTTGGTTATAATTGCTCAACCGGAAGTACCCTCATTTAAAGATTTTAAGAGTTTTTTTTGAAAATAGGCTAAGTATCATAATTATTAAAGAATATCCTATTATCTAATCGATTTCATTTAATTTTATACTTCATATTCAATGGATATAGAATTATAACATTATAAACAAATTAAATTTACTAAATAAACCAGATATGCTGTAACTATGGAAACAGCTACTATATTAAGAAATTTTTAATTGGCAGATGTCAGTGTCAATGAAAAGAAAATGAATGTGGCAGAGAGAAGAGGATGTTGAGATGGATGTTGGAGAAGACACGGAAAGATAGGGTAAGGAATGGAAGGATAAGGAAAATGGCTCGAGTCATAGGAGTTTCTAGAAACATACAAGAGAGACGATTATATTGGTTTGGACATGTCATCAGGAGAGATGAATAATATATTGGAAGAATAAACAGTTTGATAATAGTAGATAGAAGAAAAAGAGGAAGATCAAAGACAAAATGGAAGGACTGTATTGCGAAAGACTTGAGAGAAAAGGAACTGAATGAGGACGACAAGTAAAACAGAAATGAGTAAAAGAAGAAAATCAACAATAGCGACCCGTAAAACAGGCTTTATAGATAGTACGGAATAGAATAAAATAGCACTGGGAATAGAAATATAAACTAGGATAAATGTACGGAACCATTTATACTTGCATAGAATGGAATAGAATAGCACCGAATAGAATAGGAAATAACCAAATTTTATATCTTATTCTATTCCATTCTTGTTCCTTATTGCATTTGGCTTATTCCGCGCTATTTTTGTGATTTCGGTGTAATTTTTTGTAATTAGTTCATGAATATACTTATACGGGTGTATCTAAAATAAAAAGATCGTGCTCCGTACTTTTCATTTTTTAAAAATATTTTTCGAAGAAACTACATCTTTTGTATTTTTAATTATTTCGCGAATCCACCAACGACGACTTCTGCGCCGACATTAAATACTTTAAAGATATAATATCAAACTCTCATTAGTTCTAATCATTTGGTTGTCCATCCCGCACATATAAATAATAAATGTTTATTAATTACAAACCATACAATTGTCAAAATGACATATCTAATTCAGAGCAGTGAAATTAGTGTACAAGAATGAATATTCAATATACTGGAAAAGTGACATTTTATTCCATTCCATGTAATCTATAAATGGTCTTTAAAAAATCTATTCCTATTCCATTCCTTTTTCTATTTTATGCCATTCTATTCTATGCAATCTATAAAGCAGGCTTAACGAATTGGAAAATCTAAAGTCAGTGTTTATGAAATAATTTTACTGGAAATATATAATATTTTGCAAGAAAATTTATGTATGGAATTTGTACATAAAAACACAGAATTGACGGTAGGAAATGTGCTGGCCACATCAGACTTTTTCCAGATTATTTCGTTTCGATATTTTTCTCTTCAGCTGAATAACAAATGATGTTTGATGCATCTGTCAAAAATAAAGTTAAGAATATCTGAAACTTTTTTCTCTCTCCGAATAAAGCAGATGTTGACAACGAAATATTTTCAACGTCAGAAAATAAGAATTATAACAAGCACTTTTTACCCTTTATCAAAAAATAGTAATACAGTCTGAGCTGGTACTTTTTATCACAACGTTAACACTGAATAAAGCGCGACAAAAAATACGACACAAAATTAATAATGCCTACATAAAGATGACAGAGAAGATATTATCAAGTTGTCAGAAAGGAACGAATTCATAATTGTTTAATACTCTAGGGATAAGCAGATTTTTTTCTCTTGGAGAAAATAACTTTAAAAGGAAATAAGTATTATTACATAATGTCTGTTGGCTTCTTTGTAATTCATAATACATTTAAAATAAAATATTGTTTTTCCAATATCTTATTAAATATTTCAAGAGATCTTTATAAAGATTAAATAAAATAAGATTTGTTATTTCCACTAGGGATTAATTTATACCGAAATTTGAACAGAAAATCAAATTTAATAATACTAAAGAACTTACATTATTGTTAAAATACTACTTCTAATTAAGCAAAAAAATCTCCACTCACCATGTAAGTATTGCGGGGGTGGCGGAGGCGGCGGCTGCTCATGGTGATGGTGGTGTGGCGCCGGAGGAGGAGGTCCGTACGTTGGCGGAGCCGAAAAGGCACTGGGACAGCCATGACGACGACCTCCAGGTGACACAGGCCCATGGCCAACGTGGCTGTGGGTGGGGTGACCTGGAGGTTGCATAGAAGACAGAGCACCCAGCGGGGTGTAGGATTTGCAGGGTTGTTCTGGTGGGGGCTGGAAGAAAGATTAACGATAGAGATGGTCCACAAAAAATATTAAACCAAAAAATTATAATGTACGAGGGGGAAGCAAAAAATAACGAGAATTATTTTCCCCCGCTAGGTGCCTTTTCTAGACACCCTTTTGGATCTGTTTTCCAAGCGTCATCCTTGGGGAAACATCTAAGTGGTCAGTGTAATTTTTATCGTAAGCGCTGTTTGACGTGTTCAGCGAATTTGCAATGGCAAACGTTATAGTTTTATTTCCTGTTAGCAAAATCAGCAGCGAAAACTGTCGCAATGCTCTAGAGAGCATACGAGGAGAAACGCTTTGAGTAAAGCAAGGGGTTACGAGTGATTTTCTGGTTGTAAAAGTGGTCGAATGATATTAAAGATGAACCTCGATTGGGACTTCCAAAACGGACAAAACCATTGAAAAATCTGTGATGCGATCACATCTGATCGTCGTAGAACAATCGATGAATTGGAAGAACTCGAGAACGAGTTTATGCCAAGAATTTTTTTCTGAAAATTTAAAGACACGTGTCGCAGCGAAATTCGTTCCATGTGTGTTTTCCAACGACCAGAGAGCCAACCATTTAAGTATGTGTCACGATTTGAAAGAAGTCAGAAATCGATCCGGATTTCGGAATCTCTAGGATTGTTTCTGATTACCATAATGAAAAAAATCACTCGCTCAAATGTTTCTCAAAGGATGACGCTTGGGGGCTTGGGTAACAGATTCAAAAGGGTATCTAGTAAGACACCCAGCGGAAGAAGCCGAAACTAGCGCTCTAGCACCCTCCAGAATTCAGAAAATAATTCTCGCTATTTTTTTGTCCCCCCTGGAACAAATTCGAGTTCCATATATGAAAAAATTGATGTAAATATTTACAGGCTTACTTTTTAAGACAATTTTAATAGGAATTTTCGGTCGTCTTTTGTTTTTGAGCTACAGGCTAAAACTTGATTTTCGCTTATTTTGAAAATACCTTACATATCTCGCTTATTATGAAAGATAATCCAAAAAATGTTTAGATAAATTTTATTTTATTTTTACGTAGAAGAATGTGGTGTAATTAACTTTATTCAAAAACTTAATAATTCTGGAGATATGACAAAACATATTTTTTAAATGGGAACATGTTAAAAATAGTCTCATCTTTTTTCTTATTATGAGCTTTTCAATGATGTAACAAGTTTATATTATTTTGTTTTAAAAAAAACTAAAACATGAACTATTAATTTGTTGGGGCGAAAAAAATTAAAACTATTAAAAACAAATGAAACAATCAATTACAGATCATCAGTTGTTTATTTCTGATGTTATTTATTTATTTATTTATTTATACTCATCTTTCTAATATGAGTACTTCAGAAAACATATTAAACCACATTTTTCGTATTGTCTCAAAGCCAACTATAGGGCCGATAAAACATAAATTAACTAACACGAAAATAATTGACTAAATAGTATATTGAAAGACAACTATTACAATGATCCTTATTTTTCATAAAAACAGTTGTACAAAATTCACTTTGTTCTTAATAATTTTCAATTTATTTTCACCACATAAATTAATAATTCATTTTTTGTGCATGATTAAAACAAAAGAATGAAGACTTGTTATACACTATTCAAAAGCTTATAAAATAAGGAAAAAGATGAGATTATTTGCAACAATTATTTTCCCATTTAAACAATATAATGTTTGTGTTATATATCGAGAATTATTAAGTAAAAAAACCTTATAAAATTCATTTAAACATTTCATTTTCTTTCATAATACGCGAGATATGAATATATTTTCAAAATAAGCGAAAATCAAGTTTTAGCCTATAGCTCAAAAACAAAAGACAACCGAAAATCCTGTGGAGCTTATTAAAACCGTCTTAAAAAATTGACCCATAAAGACTTACATCAATT
Organism: Harpalus rufipes; assembly: GCA_951394225.1. Classification (NCBI taxonomy): domain Eukaryota; kingdom Metazoa; phylum Arthropoda; class Insecta; order Coleoptera; family Carabidae; genus Harpalus; species Harpalus rufipes. The sequence continues at coordinate 14,425,236 of OX596284.1, read as the reverse complement.
TTCTGTAGCGTGCAGTATAAGAAAGTTTTTCATATAAGTAACTCAAATTTGTTCCACCCTGTCCTTGTACACAATTTTGAAACCTGTGTAACTGCTGAAATTTAGATACCTACGTAAAAATTAAAAAAAAAACTTATTTACACTTACGTGCTCGCCAGAAGAATGCAGCAACGTCTCCGTGGCAACCGCAGTAGCCGCAGTCTGTGTATGACTGGTGGCCGAAATTCTATACTGCATACCGGCAATACTACAGTACTCATGGTGCGTACTTCTAGTCGTACTGTTCACATACACCCCGGTTATAGTCACATCAGTATCCTGATTTAGAATCACTGCCACTTTTTTGTTCGGTGACGCGCGAACTTCTATCACTTTTCTATCTTGACTATCTTCCTTCTTAACACTGACATCGGAATCGTAACATTTGCGTTTTCTGTCTACTTCAGACATGACGGATGCGTCGGAATCGTCTGTTTCGGTCGTTTCGGATTTCGGGGAACGAAAGGGCTTCTTTTCTACGGAATATGAAGCGGCGAGGATAGCAGACGCGTTAAGACTTGCCATTCTTTTGCGGACAACCATGTCCTTTAAGTCCATAATGAGTTCAGTACGGTTCCGTCGTTTTCTGACAGGTTTCTTTTTTTCTTTGTCTTCAGATTTCTTATCACTACTTTCTTCAGATTTCATATCCTTTTCTTTTTCAATTTCTTTCTCTCTTTCTTTTCCACGTTCTCTTTCCCTTTCTTTTTCTCTTTCCCGTTCTTTTTCTCTTTCCTTTTTTTCCTTTTCTCTCTCTTTTTCTCTATCCTTTTCCTCTTTCAGTTTCTGTTTGTAGCTAGGAGGTGGTGTCAAAAGCTTACTGGGTTTTGGTGTTTCAACAGAACTGTCATTACTAACTTCTTCGCAACTTGAAGACGAAGATATTTCATCATGCATCTCCCAATGTTTGCCCACTCCTCGAAGACCTGGTACCGATCGCAATGTTCTGGTACTTTGTTCTATTGTTGCTTCAACGGTTGGTTCATGATGTTCCGGATCAGAATTAGAATTTGAGTCTTTAGGAGGAGGAGAACGTTTGATGACGTCATATAAAGCTCCTCGACTTTCGTTTTCGTATAGACAGTGCACTTTGGCTAAAGCATTAAGCGAAGCAACTCTGTGTCGTTTAGGACCCGTCCACCAGCTGTAAAGTTTGAGTTTTCTGCCTTTTTGTTCGGTATCTGTACTGCTACCACTACGTTTGCGATCTTTGGTAATTTTGCACATTTTCTTTTTGAGTAGCAACATTTTCTTTTTTTGTTGAAGACTCTTGGGGGTTTTTGGTTTTACTTTTTTGACGGTTTTAGCTGGTTTCTTTTCATTATCTGAAGAAGGTTCTGTTTTGACTTTAACTGTTTTCTTGATTTTAGGTTTTGGTGGTTCTTCTTTTTTCACTTCTGTTTTAGTTGTGGACGTGGAAGAATTTGATTGCTCGCGAATTAGATTTAAAGTTAATTCATCGGATGTTGTTGAGTCGTCCGTGTTGGCGTTTTGTTCTTCATCACTAGGTTTTTTCTTTTCTTCTTTTTCTTGTTTTATTTCCTTGACTGGCTCTTCTTCTTTTACACAAATATTTTCCACCTCTTTTTTCTTTTCTTTTTCATTTTCCTTTTCTTTTTCCTTTTCTTTTTCCTTCTCCTTTTCCTTTTCTTTTTCCTTTTCCTTTTCCTTTTCCTTTTCTTTTTCCTTTTCCTTCTCTTTTTCTTTTTCTTCAGATTTGGTCAATTTCTTTTTAGGTTTAACAACTTTTTTGACAATTTTCTTGACTACTTTTTTAGGTGTTGATCCTTCTTTACTTTCTTCGGGTTCGGTTTTGACTACGACTGGATTTTGATCAGTTTTCTTTGGTTTAGGTTTAACTACTTTTGATTTTTTAACAATTGCACTGTTGGTAGTTTTGATTTTTAAGTCTCGTTTTTTCTTCGTAGTACCTTTCATGACTTGTTTGGTGGCTTCTTTCACGAGTTTTGCTATTGTTTCTTTACTGTTTATAACTTCTTCGATGTCCATTTTCTTTGTTTGTTTTTTGTTGTCTTCTTTTTTCTCCGGTTCGACCTTGTCTTCTTTCTCTTTTTCTTTCTTTTGAGGTTTCTTCTCTTCAACAATTTCTGGTTTTTCTTTCGGAAGGGTTTCTGTTTTCATGAGTTTTTCTATTAAATCAAAATCAACTGCTGGTTCATTTTTGACTGGGGAAACTGTTCGTTTTGCGGGTTCTTTTTTGACAGCAGGTTTCTTTTCTGTTTTGGATATTTTATTAGGAAGTTTCTTTTTAGGTTTAGCTTTTGGTTCAGGCTTTACAGTATCAGCAGATTTGGTTTTTTCTGCTGGAGGTTTTCTTTCGGTGGATTTTTTGGGTGAAGATGGAGTTACTTCCTTGGTGGCGTCACTAGATGGCAGTGCTTGCTTCACAGCCGGATCTTCATTTGATTTTTTACTTAATTTAGAATTTAATTGTTTCTTGGCAGTAGGTTTGGATTCATTTTGATTACTCTGTTCTTCGGGCGCGGATTTTTTAACCTTTTTAGCTTTGGGTGAAGCAACATCACTTTCTTCCGACTTTTCAGTGGTCTTGGTTTCTTTTACGCTAGTATTTGTCTTCGATAAGGCAGCAGCTTTCGGTTTGGTGACTTTCTTAGGGGATTTCTTCACTACTTTAACATTTTTAGGAAGTTTGGTTGGTGTTGCTTTCTTTTTGACAATCCTAAGATCTTTTTTACCAATGTTGCCTTTCTTAGCGACTACAGAAATCTTCTTGACGGGAGTTTTCTTTGCTACCTTAGTGTCTTCGGCTTTCTCTTTTTTCTTTTTTGGTGGCGTGGCCATTTTTCTGGTCCGCTTGGCGACTTTACTCGCACCAGAAGCCGCACGAGGGTTAGTTTTTTGCATAGTTGAGTTTTTATTCCGACATTTTAAAACTATACTAATTGTTGCGTTTGATTGTAGATATATTAAAATGTGAACACTTAATTGGTTTTAAAAGCTATCTATCCAAATATTTTGTTTATGAACACATTCAAATCACTACGCACACTCTACGGCGTTAGACTTAAACTAAACTGAGTTCTACATAATGTCCTCTTCTACCGTGATGAATCTGTAACAAAGAGAAACAAACTTATGAGAAGTAGTTTAATGTATGTATTTATACAATAAAAACATTTATTATGTTTTAAATAAATATTATTGTAGAATAATAACAGATATTAATGTTGGAATACAAGCGAGATATAAATGATAATCTGTCATTATTTGGCTAATAATATCAATATTATAATTTCCATAAGCTTCCGCAGCTGTGCGAGCGTTTAACACGTTCGTTTGAGAGATGAATATTTACGAATTCTCATTTACAAATACCGATACATAATTCACATTTCCACAAAGTCAAACGAAATACATAATTTCTCTTCCAAATTAATTGTTAAAATAAACCTACCTACATATTATTATCTGTAATTTGATAAGCAATTTTAAATAATTTAAATGTAACTATTTATTAATTAAATAAATTATTAAACCTCCAGAACACGCACTAAAATTTTGAAACAGAAGCGCACGTACCGGTCTTAACGCAGGGTTGTTGTAACATTACCCAGAGTGGGTTTGTTAAAAAAACCCAAAAAATCCAGTCATGAAAAATTGCAGGCATTATTGAATATTTACGCAATAAGAGTACCTATATGGATTTTTAAATAAACAAATTATTTATTTTGCTTACATTTAAATAACCAATAAAAATAAAACATGCATTTATATTATTAAAATTTTAATATTAATTAAAACACTCGTACTAGAATAATAGTTTTACATTCTCTCTTCTTAAACTCCTTTCAATTGATGCCAAACTGGCTGGACATGAATGAATACTGATCATCAGACAACAAAAACCTTCTGGCAAAGCTTTAACTTTTGTATACAAAATGTTCATTTTAAATGGGCCACCACCATTGCTATCTCGAGAACTATAAGAGCTACAAAGACGGTCAAATGAACAATTTCAGAAGACAGATTTAAATAAAAGAAAAAAAATTCGACCAGTAGTTCTCAAATTACGGGACCTAACTTTTTTATTTTAAATGAGAACATATATTTTTTTTTGCTCATTACTTAGGGAATTTAATTCTGAATTCAGTGATATAATATTTTTATACCCTTACATAATGATTTTTTTGAGAAAAATGCATATAAAATTTTATATTAATTTGATTAAAATATGCCTATAATAAGAGTGTCATGAATGGAAAATAATGATTACGTGGTATTTTTTTACATAGAATTAGAATGCCATGAAAGAAATATGTAAATATTTTGTTTGCGTTGACATTTATGATCAATTACAACAACAAAATATTCACTTATTTTTTTTTAGGTCACTTTAATTCTATGTAAAAAAATAACATTTATTTATTTTTTCCATTCAAGGCACTCTTAACACTGCAATATTTAAATCAAAATAATATAAAACTTTATATGCATTTTTCTCAAAAAAATCGTTATATACGTGTATAAAAATATTGTATCACTGAATTCAGAATTAAATTCTCTAACGAATGAGTAAATAAAAAGTATATGTATTCATTTAAAATAAAAAAGTTTAGTCCCGTATTTGGAGAACTACTGTTCGAAAAATATATTTTCTTTTCTATAAAGTTGTCTTGTGAAATAGAAATTGTTTGCCCATTTAAACGTCTATGTAGCTCTTATAGTTTTCGGCGTAGCAATGGTGGCCCATTTAAAATGATCAGCCTGTATTTCGTGTTCATAATATGCCACCATTTTACGGAAGCGAACTTACTGTTTAATAACATTTTCTTCAAAAAGAAATGATGGTAAAATATCTTTAGCTTCGATTTTAAATGCGAAAATAGTCAATTTTCTCTACATTAAACTTTTTCTCTGATACCTGTCCACTGCTAATCACATGAAGCATATTTTTGAACATAAAAACTCATAAAAACAAAAAACCCAATAAAACCCAGGTGGATTGTTTTTTTTTTATATAAAACCGAAGTTTTTTTCAACCCTGTCTTAACGACCATTCAGCTAAAAAACAAGATATGTGGCATAAATATAATAATCATAAGATTTATATTTTATATACACCACCAACCCATAACCTAGATCTCTAATTGTTAACACATGTATTCCATCTCCATAAATATTCATCTAGCATCTCCCAAACTCTCTCTTACTCTGTCTCTCTCTTCTCTTTCAACATTCACAAACTCTCCTATCTGCTATCTCTTATCTATCCTGAGTCATCGTTGTCCTCATTCTCATCTGTGATTCAAGCACTCGCGATCACGACCGTGATCACGAGAGCCACACCACAACAGCGGCGACAGTTGACACTAGCATGTAAGGGCGCAGTGCACAGGATATTCAGGGGAATACGACAGGCGGGACAACTTCCGGTGAGACAATGCGGGCATCGGAAACACCAAATAAAGAAGGAGAGGCTATATGAGTGAAATACACGGAACACTAGGAATGGGAATGGTTAAGGTAAGAATAAAGACAGGGATTTAAAGTTTAAATATTATTGTGTACGTATTTGATGATGTTTCTATTTGATATAGTATTTCAAGCAAAAATCAAGCTTTACTTCCATCAAGCTCAAGTCAAACTTGAAATTTTAATAAACTTGAATTTTCAAGCAAATACTAACCTCTTAAATGTAAAGCCAAGCGAACCTATCAAAAATAGTGTACGTACGAAGTACGTCCAAAAATTAAAGATACAAAAATCTTGTGCCCCGCTTACAGATAATGAATGAAAGTAAGGGGCTAGTCTACCTAACACAAAAGTGTCGTTCGTACTTTTCTAATATCTTAATTTTGGTGCACTTTAGAGAAAAATGTTATTTGAAAAAAGTATCCCCTTAACGGAAACCATGTACAAAAATTGTTGGTAGATACCTGCACCCTCCTGTAAGATTTTTGAAAATTTCTTTTATTTGAAATTGTCACTAAAGTGGGATGCAACGGACATCCGGCGAAGCCAGCGTGCTTCGCCGAATATCAGTTTGGGCCGAATAATTGTATATTTAAAATTTTGAATTTTTTTAATTACATTTTAATAAATTTAAACATTACAATTGTTTTAATTTAATAATCTTTATTCTACGTATGAAATGAAATAATTAAAAGGTGATACAAAGTGTTACAAAATTCATAAAAAAAATCACTATAGTGTATTTATAAACTAAAAGGAGTAAATTCAAAATTTCCCTAATCTAGAGGATGTTTTTTTTTCAAGGTGTACTTAGGAAATTTAATTTTCTGGAATAAAAACCAGTATACCTTAATTGGCCACTGCTCAGCTAGGTATATTTACTCCAAAACACAAATATTTTCTCCATTTCGATATTTAGTCATTATCCCATTACATCTTTTTATTCAAAAACGGACAGTTCTTATAAAAACTGTGTGTAATATAGTGAAAATGATAAAGCAGAGGACTCACGTCATCGACCTGAAAAAAATCTTATAAAATGAAATATAACTTGTGGAAATTATTGGGTGTTATTTATTTTTAAAAGAAGAAGTGTTAAGTAATGATAATGAGAGAATTTAAAATTATTTGAAATAATTGTAGATTTTCACACCATACGTTGGCACTACTGAGAATGAACATATTGTGTTAAATAATATTATATTCCGTAAAAGGAATAAGGATTGAGAAATAATTGTAAATTAATTAATATATACGTTTCTTTAATACTAGTATATTTTTTCTTCTTCTTTAAAAAATTAATAACAACTAATAATTACTACAAGTTATACTTCTTTTTATAAGATTTTTTTCAGGTTGATGACGTGAGTCCTGTGTCTAATCATTTCCACCATATCATAATAATTAGACTGAAAGTTCAATAATTCAAATTTATTATAAATATTCTATGTAGTTACCTCTCGCTAAGAGAGGTATTGGATTCATGCTAAAATTCTCATATACAGATTTTAGTGAATAAGCACGTTTCAAGATCCGTAGAATCCGATTACATTTTTACGATGATATGTGTGTGTGTGTGTGTGTGTGAGAGAGAGAGAGAGAATGTTGTAGGTACAATTTCTCAAATTCTAATTAAATTCTCAATCTTTGGATGTATGTTAATATTATATATCCTTAAGCAATACTGCTAATACCGTCAATGAATTTGAAGAATTTTGAACATATTAGACGAGTAGGACAAAATTCCTCATAGAACGAAAGAAGAGATACAATTTCAATTATTTGTGTGTACGAAAAATGTTAAATTCGTTACTTATAGGGCGCGAGCAGTCATGTAAGTGTTGGCCTTGGCAAGCAGATACGAGGATCCGTGTCAGAATGACGGCTAGTAATAATGTATACATCATGATGTTTTGAATGAAAACTTATGACACTTGACACCTATGTACATTATTACTAGCTGTCATTCTGACACGGGCCCCCATATCTGCTTACCAAGGCCAACAAAAAATGAAAATGACGAGAGGTATTGTGCTGGCCACAACAGTTTTTTTTTGTTGCTGTAATACTGTAAACCTGACTTTTTAATTTACTCCACCTAATTTAAAAACAGGGTACAGTAAAAATAGATTTGTAAATATAGTGCAAAAAGTAAAAAAGTTTAACACATAGGTAATATTTTTTTTACGCGGGTCAACAAAATTTGAATAAATATTAATTAACTATACAGGTTTATTATCCGGCCGGATAATCCATTATCCGGCGTCCTGATTGAGCCGAATATCCGTTATCCGGCTTTTTGAAAAATCGAAAGTAAAAATTCGGTACCTTGATACACAAATAACTTTTTTGCGATTTTTGGTAGGCTATGTATCTTTAAATTTTGGACGGCCCTCGTATTTGCAAACAATAAAAAGAGAATTTGTATATGATTCACTACATTATTCGTCCAACTCCGAGAGCAGTATTTTATTCGTTCCACCATATTGCGTCGACTGTGACTCACAAATTAATGGGAGGCGTGTCTATATTTAATTATATTGTGTGACAAAATATTTAATTTGGGACTCATTCAATAATACAATTGATTACACTGTCTCTAATTCAATTAAAATAATTAGTATTTTATACGCTCGCATAATTAATACATCACAGTACACAATTTATTTTAAATATAATTACCTATTTAAATTATTAAACTGATAGACGAATTTTATCATTTTTACCTCCCGCTACCCTTGGTAAGGGAGGTATAGAGAATCCATAAATAAAACATCGAATCCAGATCCAAGTCCAGATTCGGATTCGTAAACAAAAATATGGAATCCGGATACAAATTCGATTTAAATTTTCAGATATCCTCTTCAATATCCGAATGTCGGATATCCGAGGATCCGGATATTTTGAAGTCCGGGTTCTCGGATCCAAGTTTTGTCGGATTCACACAGCACTAGTATTTTCCTCCTCGATAAAGTGGTCTTTTAAGTCATCGACCACCAGTTAGTGAAAAGTGTCATCGTTTGATTTTAAAAGAATGAAGAATGAAAAGTTAGTGCTTGCAAATGAAGTGGATATGACATATCAATTTTATATGTAAAGGAATTATTTGAATATTGCACAATATTGAATTTACTCCTCGATTTACTCGTACTTTTTGAATCACCTTCATAATACCTATTATTGAAATCAGCTTATAAAAGATTATCGCACTCATAAACGGACACAAATCTGTGATATTTTATTTATATATTATTCCAGATATTGTTTTAGTAGAAATACATTGAAAAGAACATTATTGACACTGAAAACATTTACATCCCAAATACTTTTCGAAATCCAGTGAAGTGTGTTTTTGTCGGGTCCAGCTTAGAAGGGCAAGGGGACAAGGGCACGACCGTCGACAGGTGAGTGTGAATGAGCACCCGAGCTTCAGTCAATCACGTCACGTGGTCCGAGAAGCGAGCTCGCTAGGCACGTGCCCAAATAGAAGGAGGAAGGTAGAAAGGAAAGAATATGCACGGGATTAGGTAACTGTGGAAGAGGAGACTACTCGAATTTTAAATGTTATACATGGATGTTTTTATTGCCAAGTAAATATAAACTTAGCAGAGTCTTGAGCATATAGAGGTTAAAACCTCTAAAAAAAACTGTTGATGTATTTATTTACGTAACACACAAATTACTTCAAGACTAAATATATTGTCAATCATCATACAAAGAAACCTATGTTGTGGCACGTTAACAAAATGCTCTTTCTACACATGCTAGGCTATAATTACATATTTATCCAGAATCCATGTGCAGTGAGCACTGAGTGTAGTACATTTTCATCATTTCACACCTGACAGACAGACCGGACGAAGTCAGGCGTCCATGTGACCTGATTTTCCGCAGGCAAACAGAAACAACACGGACACGTACACATACCGTGATATACAACGCATTATTGTCAAGCCAAAAATGACAGAGGGACTTATATCCTTGCTAAGAATGAAAAAGTTTGATTTATTAATCTAAGGGATTGAATAGTGAAATAGAAATCAGAAAATTATTCACAAGATAATCAAACCTTTAACCCTCCAGAGCACGCCCTAAATTTTGGCACACAAGTGCACGCATCGATCTGAGACACCAACTGGCTAAAAAACGAGGCATTGGGCCTATTGACAAAATATGCCCCAGTAATTGTTAAATGACTGTTAACTGTAAATTTTATTTGAATTTTTATAAATTACATTATTAAATGTATACAGAAATAATAGATATTTAAGTATCGTTGGTCCCTGACAGGGGGTGCGTGTGCTGAAGGATTAAATATGAAGGACTCGATTCATTGCTAATAGAATATTAGAATTATAACTTATTGTCAGTAGAAATATGTGGATTATTGCAATAACAAATGTCTTTTTTTAAGAAAATAATTTTAATCGAGATATCGGCTAAAAAACTATGGCCCGTATCATAATCGCATTTTTATAATAAAAGCGCTTTTATGGAACGCGCTTTCACATTATGTATATTCTTATGATGAGTGGGAGCACTCTTTTATGGAGCATAAAAGAGCTTGTATTATAAAAGTGCACTCTTAATACGGGCCTATATTTTTACAAAAGAAGGATATAGAAGGAAAAATAGGAATATAGATTTACAAATAAATATTTTATACACTGCCTAAAGCTCACATATTTTAAATTGCAATATCTGAAACTACATTAATTTATGGATGCACTCTCCGACAAGATAATAAAATAAATTGAAAAGTGATATCATTTTATAATTTTTTATGCAAATCATTGTGCATGATAAATTGAAGGAATTAATCCATTTTTTAAATACTATGAATTAAAAACACTTTTTTGTATACAACAAATATTTGTTAAATTTTGAAAATCACTTCCTGTTTACATATATTTACATACCAAAAGATAACTATCATGATATATTTTTTTAAAGTTTAGGCAGTGTCGGACATGCCCGGCGGTCAACCGGGCAAATGCCTAATACAGTAATAACTAATGTGAAAAATTTGCAAGGTAAAATACTGTAAAATGATACGAATGTATTTGAAAGTTTTATTTATTTCCATCATTTTTTACTTGAAGATACACAAAATGCAAGTAGATATTCAAGAAAATTTAGGGCAGTGTCAAATTGGCCAATTGCAACCTGCACAAACAAACGATACAGTAAAGGAACCAGGATAAGAAAATGGTAATATAGAAGATACAAGAGTCATCTGAAAAACCGCAACATAATTTAGGTATAGCTAGCAAGCACTGAGTCTGATTCTGCAATAAAAAAAAACATCTTATTCAGCCGTTATCTTTTCGAGATAGATGTTCCATTAACCTTATACGATAACTACTCCTGAATTAAGAAAATTATTCTGTACTGTTTGTATGATATTTAGTAAAGCAAAAACCAGCTTCAGTAATGAAGATGTGGAGAATATTAATGTTTGTTTCCATCTAATAACAATGTCGTTATTCGTTAATGCATTTTTCAATGCAAATATAAATGTATATAGTTTATCAAATAGTCTAGAGACTATCATAATTTGACTCTACGACATAATGGCCGCTAGTATGAACAAGTAATTAAGGTGTGATTAGCGAGCATTTGAATAGCATTATCAATCGTTTATGTATTATTTTAGAGAAAATTACTTCAAATATTTGTTGTAGAAAAATTAATTGCTCGCATCTTTTATTTGAAGCGCTTTTCTCTAAAATAATCTATAAACGATTGACAGAGATAAAAAAAATTCTCGCTAATCACGCTTAATCACTATTCATACTAGCGGCCAATGAAATTAAAAACAATTTTCGTAATAAAATTTTGCTTGCTAAAATTTAAGTTACTTAGATACTTTTACAATAATTACAATTCTTGAATTTTTACTACTTTTCGTTTACCTATTTTTAAAATTTAATGAGTTTTATCTTTTTTTCAAATATTGAATACTTGTAGATATTAAAATTCAAATACGAATGTATTTATTTTAGCATTTTATAATAATAAATGTTTTTTTTTTTTATTAAATTAAAACTAAAGTCTGCTGGGGTCTTGTTCCGCTATATGAATTTATTTTGCAACATATATTTCTGTTTTTTTCCATGGAGTTAAAAAATTATTTTAAACTGTGGGCCAAAACCTGTCAGTCCGACACTGAGTTTAGGTACTACGTATTGGAATATATTTTTTATCAATCTCATTGAATAAGCTAAATTTCATAACATTTTTTTTGCGTATTATAAAATGTTATGTAACATTTTAATGACATAATAAAAACAAAATATTAGTTTAGACCTGATGTGTTCATCTGTGGTAAACATACACATCAGTTTGTTCTCAACAGAATTACCATAATAAAACACTTTTTTCTAAGTTACACACACATCCAAACTAATTAAATATTCCCGCCTTTTTTTATTATTTGTCTATCAATTACTGATTATTTCGCCTGTTTAAAACTGGCTCCGAGCCCCATTTTGGAGCTAATGGAGCCGGTAGAGAACGACCAATACACACCATCACCACCAGAGATAACTCCATACGATGAATAATTAATTACCGAAGATAAACGGCCGATTCGCGAGTAATAAATTGCTGGACAGTGTGCGGTGGATGGATGTGACCGATAACAGTTGATGGAGAATTTTATACAGGGCTATTTGGGAATGGGAATGTTTGATTTTGATTGATCTTGTGAATATTTATGGAAAGAGCGATGGAATACATGACACAGAAAGATAAGTTGAATGACAAAAATGTTACAATTAAATTATAAATAAATCAATGAGTTAAAAGTGACATTTTTATGTTTTAAATGCATTGAACAAAGAGTGTTTTCCAGGAAACAACGACAGCTGCAACTTATTTTCTTGTTAATATTCCTATCCATTTTATTTAAATTCATGCTAAATACTTACGACCCTGAGGTCCGAAATATGAGTAAAAAAATGTTTGTACTTGCACTTGTTTACCTATACAACTAATTGTTTATAACATTAGTTCCATTTTTACCCCCCGCCACCCTTGATAAAGAAGGTATAGGGATCGTGCTAAAAATCGCAAATCGACGTTTTGGTAAATGACCACGTTTTCAGGTCCCTAGAATCCAATTATAACATTTTCACGATGATGCCTGTGTGTATATGTGTGTGTGTGTGTGTGTGTTTTGTGTATGTGTGTGTGTTGAAACCTTGTATTTCTACCTTATTACTTTTATATGGAAAGATGCCATTGGATTTTGGGGTAAACCAGATAACCCGAAATGGCACTTTACTGGAAGCTCAAAATAGTTTTTCTTCGAAAAATACCTTTAAATGTTATTTTTTCGAGATTTGTTATAAAAATAGGTTTGCGTTAATACTTTTTGTATATATTTTATTGATAAATTTCTAAAATTATCTATAATTTTAACCCGGAGCCTACGCTTTAAACAACCCCATGGTTACACAGTTCAGATCTCAAATGTATGTAACTGACAGATATATGTCACTGTCAACAAAGTAATCATTTCAAATAATAATAGTAACGATTTAAAAAGAAAATTGTAAATGGAACAATAATTATATGGAAAGGAACTTAATACAGTTTCCAGCATAAGTAAATAAGTAGGAATATAGGTAAGATAATAAAAATATACAATATTTGTACCGTGCGTTTACCAGGGCGTCACTTCACGCGAATCTGGGGAACCGGGTTTAATTCCGACCGACACCAAATATTTTAGAATTTTAACCCCTATGATGCACTCTCTACGCCAGCAATGAATAGGTAAGTATATAAATAAATAAAATAAATATATAACCACGGCATATTACCCATTGCTGGGTCTGCCAATCTGCGTTGTACACAGATTTCGAGATTTCGGTAACAATAACAATGATGACATATTTGTACTGTGCGGGCGTTTACCAGGTGTTACCTCACGAGCACTTATTGCTGACGTGGAGAGTGCACCACAGGGGTAATTTATGTGCCATTTTAAATTCGAACCCGATATTTAAATTTAATTTAATGTTAAGTATTTACATGAATAAAAATTAAATTAAACGGGAAGTATTGTGTTGGCCACATCAGATTAGCTTTAGTTTTACATTTGTACCAATTCTATATCATTGAAATAGTTAAGAAATTAAAAATCACGGGCTTGGCCTGAAAATTAACTTAAAATAACTTAAAACATCAAGCCAAGCACCATATTTTAAAAAACTTGGAATTTCAAGTCGGAGCAAGTTTATTTTATCAAGCCCAATCCAAGTATAAATAAAATATTTAAAAGGGAAGAAAAAATAGTCGGAATACAGTCTAAAGATGTTTAATTTTGATTTTAAACCAACGTTTCGATCATACAATGATCATCTTCAGGGTTAAATCAAGTCAGAAATTAAAAAGTTTTAGTAATAAAACGTTAACAAACATGGATAAATATATTATATGAAAACACAACGTTAAAAATTAATAATTATAACGGAACAGAAGTGAAATACAATTTTAAAAAACAATTTTATGAAACAATTGTACATGCAATTCCGAAATTTTCTGCAGTTTCATAAAATTGTTTTCTAAAATTGTATTTCACTTCTGTTCCTTTATAATTATTAATTTTTAACGTTGTGTTTTTCACATAATATATTTATCCATGTTTGTTAACGTTTTATTACTAAAACTTTTTAATTTCTGACTTGATTTAACCCTGAAGATGATCATTGTATGATCATCGTTGGTTTAAAATCAAAATTAAACATCTTTAGACTGTATTCCGACTATTTTTTCTTCCCTCATCCAACTTCCAGTCGATTATCGTTACTCCAACAAAATATTTAAAGATTAAAAATTCTAGCCAAACTACTAGCGTTTTTGGTTTACACGGTATCAGTGCGCACTCAGTGCACTATGTGACGTAACTGCATGAAATCAGTTTTGACCCGAACTATTCTAGTGCAAGTTTAAGTTGAAAACGAGACCATAAATGAGTGCAAGTCTGAGAGCATATACTAGTTTGGCGCGTTTTTCATAATTATCTATTAATTTCAAGGACGTAATTCTTTGTAACCGAAACGTATATTTGAACTAAAAACGAAAATATTTTTATTTCAAATACGCACATAAGTTTACATTCCTATCTGTTTATCTGTATATTTACAGCATCTCGCACATAATTTTTATTATGGCCCTTGTTCCAGATCAAGTTTTATTATTTAAAATAACTCGTCGTCAGTCGTCACTATCTGATGATGAAGAACTTTCTAATAATTCCTGGGCAATTGTCAATATGGTTTTATTTTTAGACTCCACATTTACACTGATATTCGTGCACTTGCTTCTGTAATCAGTGCACAAAAGTGCGCAGTCACTGCGAATTGAATGCAATTTCACGACAAGCCGAAAACCGCCAAAAACGCTACCACGAAGAAAGTGAAAATATAACGTTAGATGAAAAGAAAACAAGAACTCAGTGCACATTAGTGCGCACTCAAATCATAAGCTGAAAACGCTATAAACCTTATAACGATTTTTCAATTTATGATTTGAGTGCGCACTAACGTACACTGAGTACTCGTTTTGTTTCCATCTTACGCTATATGTTTGCACTTTCTTCGTCGTAGCGTTTTCGGCATGTGAAATTGCACTCAGTTTCACAGTGAGTGTGCACTTTTGTGCACCGACTTCAGGAACAAGTGCAAGAATATCAGTGAAAATATGGCGTCTAAACATAAAATCATATTGATAATTGCCCACGATTTATTCGAAAGTTCTTCATCATCAGATAGTGATAGTTATTAAATAAACAATAAAACTTTATCGGGAACAACGGCCAAAAATAAAAATTATGTACAAAATGTCGCACATAAATATACAGATAAACAGGTAAACTCATATTTGAAATAAAATTATTTTCGTTTTTAATTCAAAGATACTTTTCGGTTACAAAGGAGTACTTCCTTCAAATTAATAGATAATTTTGAAAAACGCGCGAAGCTGCCAATCTATAGACTTGCACTCATTCATAATCTCGTTTTCAACTTAAACTTCCACTACAGTAGTTCGGGTCGAAACTGACTCCATGCATTTATGTCACACAGAGCACTGACACCGTATAATCCGAAAACGCTATTAATTTCTTCAAGCGACCAAGCCTCAGTTTCCTCAAACAATCAAGCGAAAGTCAAACCAAGTATAATATTTTTAAACGCCCAAAATTTCAAGCCAAAGCGATGTCAAATCAGTGATATACAAAGATACGAATAAGTCAATTTAAGGGCCTTGCTAATTTTTAAAAATTGCAAAAAAAAATTCAAAGTTTGTTTATAAAGCCGATAAACTTTTACTACACTTCTTACCCATAATTTGTATATATTAAGTACTAGTTAAATTTATAGAAGAGCTTAGTAAACGTCATATTTTAACTTAGCACGATTACCAGCAATTTTTCAAGGATAGTTCGCCATATTAAACATTAAATGCACGTGCAACGAATGCATATCCTGGCAATAATTTTTGCAGTATTTATTTCCAATTGAAACAAAGTATTTGATTTATAAAACAGCACAAAATTTGTTAGAATTAAAACTGTGTTACACTTTCTATAATTTAATCGTTTTGGAGAAAAAACCGCAATAGCACAATGATATCAACAAACTAAATAAAATATAAGTATAAACATTTCCCATATTCTATATCATTTCTGTTATTATTGTACTTATATATTAATCAATTTTCCTGATTAAAAATTAGAAAATGTTCACCGTTTCTTGAAAATAAATATAAAGACACAAACATCATGCCTACACTGAAGAAGTCTTAACACAGCAATTTCATCGATAACAAAAACATTTATAAGAAAACAATTTCCACTTATTCTTGTGTAAATAAACACAAAAACACTTGAAGATATACACGTACAACAATAATGCCGCGAATGGGAGTCGGATAATAGAATAAAAAGCTTTATTAACCGATGCTTTTAGTGTTTAACAAAGTAGCTACGATAGTTCGCTACTACATCTTTAAAGAACAAAATTTATGTGATTCAAATGGTAATGTGAAAAAGTAGGAAAGGCTATTAGCAAGTACTTGAATAAAGAACCAACGATGGAGAAGTATAAATTTGGAATTGATTTAGATATAGATAATATCACAAAAGGAGATTAATTTGCATATATATTACCATCCAATAAAAAAAAATGGGTGTACCTAATGAACATTTTATTTTATTTTCGCCATTATTTACCTTTGCTTCCTTTGAAATTTCAAATAATAACATTAGATTTATGGCCGATTGTGCGATTGTACCAACTTAACTTAAATTTTAAACTTTCCTTAAATTGACAAAATTGTGTCGAAAGAAATGTCAAATGAATTATTATGAATTGCTGTCAAAATTTCTATGGGCATTTTTTTGACTGTCGCTTAAAATTTAAGCCTTGCTGGTGCAACTGGGCATTAATGTTTCAGTTTTATTTACACAGGCTGTCTCTAAAATATATGGACATAGTTTAACAACAGATATCTGGACCTAAAATAAGATAATTTAACTAATTTTTTCTATAACCAAAACTGTGCCGTTTAACAAGTAAATTCAATGTTCTAAAAAAAATATATTTTGCTATATGTAATAACAGAACATTTTCTTTAATGTAATTAAAATTTGATATGCCTATGTCATTTGTTAGATGATATTTGTTATTATTTTAGTTGCCGTTAAGTTATGAAGAAACAGCAACACCGCAGGGCAAGGGACAGGGTGCGGAGAAGGGAAAAAGTTGAACATCAGTCCATACTTATTTGACGGCGAATATACTAACTATAGTCAAATTTTTTGACTCTGTCGGGTACAGTAATAAAACTATAAATGAACTATAAATATCGCAATTATGATAAAGCGGCATATCCTTTACTTTCTGTAGTATAATACTGTTTGGCTTCGGCCCATATTTTTGAGCCGCTCTATTCATTTATGTTAAAGGACTGTAAAGCTTAATTTACATGGAACGTTATCACCGTTGTGGCCGTCAACCGTTCACGCCGTTAAGACCGTATAGTCCGTAGTGGGGATTTTAGAGGGAATTTCATATTTAGTAACTTCTGAAAAAACAAAAATAACTACATCTCTACGCTATCATCTGTCATCTATAACTACTGTTTACATTGCGATCGCGAAAGTGAAAAATGAATATAAATATAAAGTACCGCGATTGTTTCTATATCCATAGTAAATACACAAATATGAGATTTTAGATTACACAATTCAACACAAGTACGAAAACTTATATTTATATCACTCAGTTGGCTAACCTGATTTATGAAGAACTAACTCAATGTACGCAAGCGCAGCGGTCATAACGGCCGACAGAATAGAACACAGTTCTAATTTGACCTTGAACGGTTGCAACGTTCGCGCCATTAATAATGTTTGATTTTAGCCAATCAGAGTCGAGAACGGCCACAACGGCCGACGGTGATAACGGCGACAACGTTCCATGTAAATTAAGCTTTAGGCTATTTTCCAATACATACCTGGTAGACGTTTGATTCAATGCATGAATAGAGCGGCGCAAAAATATGGGCCGAAGCCAAACAGTATTATACTGCAGAAAGTAAAGGATATGCCGCTTTATCATAATTGCGATATTTATAGTTCATTTATAGTTTTATTACTGTACCCGACAGAGTCAAAAAATTTGACTATACTATTGTATGAAACTTGCGTGTCACGATCATGACCATGCTTAGTCAGTGACTTTTTATTGATAAGCAGATAAACATTATGAATAGAACTGCTAGATTAAGGGCCGGTATTATAAACATCTAGTTAATTTTGGTTCCATAGTAAATTTAATAAAATCAACAAATTAGAATCAATTTCTATGTTCTTATGGCATTTATACTATTGCCAACACATTGCATTTGTCCATTGAATTAAATTTACTATGGAACTAAATTTAACTGGCCGTTTACAATACTGGCCCTTAATCTAGCAGTCTATTCATATGTCAAACAACTAATTTTTAATATCAAAATATTACTATACTTCATTTCATGGAAGAAAATAACGTTGGTTTAGTTGATTAGTTCACAAAACAAAAAAAATATCACCTGTCAGTTGTCAAATAAAATCTGCAGAATTAAGTAATGTATAACCATGTTTTGTTGTAATTTTTTATATTCAGGTCTTGTACATTTTTACAAATAAAAATATTTATTATTGACAAAGTTTGGTGTCACGATTTTAAATTATTTATTTAATGTATGTAAAAACGGTCGGCTTTCAAGCGCCATCTACTATTTTCTTACATAAAATGAAGCATAATTGACAAAAAAAATATTGGAAATCTAGAATGTTTTGCAAGAAAAGTTCTGTATGGAATTTGTACAAAATTCAGTACAGACCTTTTAAATCGAACCCACGTTAATCCGACCATCCAGTAATCCGAAAATAAGGTAGAAATAAGGTAATCCGAGCAAAAACTCTTTAATGCGAACTACGGGATAAAATTTCTCCGAACGTAACGTGTGATTCTTGGAAAAACCTATCAAATTTTGCTTCAGTTTCCATCCCTGAAGTGGCGGGATGTGATAACTAACCATTTCAGTCTGTGATTGCAACTGGTAGATGTATCTACATTGTTTAATAAATAATAATACATAATACTTACGCGACTGGCGATCAAAGCCGGAATGAACGAAACAAATAATAATTTAAGTTTTTTCAGAATTACTTATTTATTATTCAAAAGGACGCTTATACCCCATTACAGAATCATATTACATAACAATATGAAGAGGTAATGTAAAGAATAACGTGGTAAATAATATGCGAGAAAAAAATTGAAACTAAAAAGATAAGATAATAATTATGATTTTTGTTTCTATATCTTAATTTCACCGTTATTTGTTCTCTGAAGTACCATAATAAATATTGCAAAACATTCTAAATTGACATTATTTATACATCCATACAAATTCAGTTATCCGAACTAATCGTTAATTCGAATACCACCTTACATTTAGCAATCGGATTAAAGGAACTAACAATTTGTTCGGATAACTGAATTTGTACGGTTAAGTGTAAATAACGTCAATTGATGTTTTGAAATATTTATTACCGTACTTAAAAGAACAATTTTTTTAGTTGCTATGTAATATTATTCTGTATTTGGGATGTAAGCGTCATGTTGAATTAAAAATAACAAAATAATTAATTCTGAAAAATACCATAAATTTTTGTTTGTTTTCGAGTGTTCAGTCCAGCTTTGATCGCCAGTCGCCAAAATATTATATATATTATTATATATATTATTTAATAAACAATGTATCCACCAATTGTATAATCTCGGGATGAAATGATTATCACAACCCGCCAATTGAGGGGTGGAAAATAAAACAAAATTTGATAGTGTTTTCCAAGAATCATACGTGCTAGTTGTTTTTACCTCCCGCTACCCTTGATAAGGGGGGTATAGGGATCGTGCTAAAAATCTTGGGAACGGGTTCGATTCCGACCGACGCAAAATATTTTAGAATTTGAAATGGAACAAAATTGACCGCTGTGGTGCACTCTCCAGGCCAGCAATGAATGTAGGTAAGCATATAAATAAATAAAATAAATATATCATCACGGCATATTACCCATTGCTGGGTCTGCCAATCTACTTTGTAGACAGATTTCGATAACGATGATGACATATTTGTACCGTGCGGGCGTTTATCAGGTGTCACCTCACGAGCACTTATTGCTGGCGTGGAGAGTGCACTACAGGGGTCATTTTTGTGCCATTTAAAATTCAAAATATTTGGCGTCGGTCGGGATCGAACCCGGTATTTATATTTAATTTTAAGTATTTACATGAATAAAAATTAAATTAAACGGGAGGTATTTTTATTTCACAGTTTGGACTAAAGAGCCCTTGTTCAGATTACTTTCCTTCAATTCCAAGTTCGGATTACTGGATGTTCAAATTTTCGTTGGTTCGGATTAACAGTCTCTACTGTACATAGAATTGACGGGAGGTATTATGTTGGCCACATTCGATTTTTTTTAATGTGGAGATTAAATAAATATAAAAGTTAAAAGTTGGTAGTTTTATATTGTTTTAAATGTCATGATCGGTTCCAGGTGCAGTAATTTACACATTAACAAGCAAAACGAAAAAAAAAAAGGGGGACCAAGCATTTGTATTACAGATGAATTCGGATTAGGGTCTAATTTCCGGAATATTCCTTAGGGCATAGGAATTATACAAAAAATATTAGATATTGCTAATAAACCACATGATAAAACTATTAAATCTTTTATATGTTTTACATGTTTTTAAGAACAAAATTCGATAAAATTTAATAGTACAAAACCTGTATCCTCTGCAGAAGATCGATAGATTAAAATTGCATTATTTTTTGTTTACACTTACACAGTTCTTGAATGTGGTATACTTCAATAACTAACTTTTAATGATACAACACAGTGTTATTAACCAATGCTTTTAGCCTTTTACAAAGTAGAATGACTATTACATCGACAAAGAGAAAAATTTATGAGCTTTAAATGTAAATGTGAGTAACTAGGAATAGTCATTGACAAGTACTTGAATATCATACCTCACATGGAGTTTTACAGAGTTTTATAATCTGTATCACGCGGTATAAAGTGGCCATAATCGATTTAATTTTCGAGGATAATTGAATAGAGGGACAAAAAAAGTACCGCTGCATCGGAAGCTTGAGAACCGCAACCCGGGTCGGAAGAGAAAATCATCTGGGCTATGACCCGAAATTTTGAGAACGTTGACCTTTAAAATTACTCATTCATCTGACAGATTTAAAATTCGCCTTACTCCTAATGTAAATGTAAATAAACGGTTTCCACACTGGAAATAATATAAAAGAAAGTTGAGTGCGATATGAAGTGTATTTTTTTGAAGTGTGTTCCACTTTCTGAATGCAACAGCTGAACATCTTCAAATAAAAATTGCAATTGCACACGCAAATGAGACAGTCTTCAGAGTGGCAAATTCGTGAATAATTGTGAGACCTTGGTTGATTTATTTGTCTACATTTGTGTTGTACGTGTTAGTAATAAACCTGCGCAAGAAAGGAACAACACTCTCCTCTGTGATCGATCCCCTCTGAGGGACAACCACCCCCGAACCCTACTTGTCAAAGTTACTTGCGAATTCACTCAAAATCACTCAGCCAAGGACTCAATCAGCTTACATTACCTCACACATAACTCAGCCACACACAAAGAAACCATAGCCTACTCACCACCACCGCTAATCCCAACGCTTCAAAGTGTGATATTTACCTTTTATTAATCAAACATGTAGAATAAGCACCATACACTGTACACTATATCCCCCTCACGTCCACAAACTTTCACACACGAACACAATTTATTTACCACCTCAACACATATCACTGCAGTTTATTTAAATTATTGACGACACATTAATTAACAGAAATTGTTATAATTAGATTGCTACTATACGAAAACATTCCCCGCCCTAAAATAAGACCGACCGTGAGTTAGCCACCATTTTACAGCTGTGTTGAAAGAACGTGTCGCATGGAAAGTGCTGCTCTCTGGTGGAGTTTCCACGAAGCAGACGTTCGTTCGGTGGGACAGATGGTAAATTCAATACCGTCTTTTTTCGTTGAATTCAACGTAAACATATGTTTTAAAAGTCTTTTTTATGCACATTCGACAGTTAGTTTCTAATTTATTATCATGAGATACAATTTTATCAACCCCCTTAACAAATTTTATTGAAATTCAATAGCTTTTCATGCTTTATCCTGTCTGTTATCCGTGTTTTGTTTTATCCTGTCTTGGTCTTGTCCATTTCATTGCGTCCTTTCTTGATCTCTTGACCAGTCTTATTTTGTCCCGCTTTGTCATTTCTTGTCCTTTATGTTTTATTGTTATTATTTGCCATTGTAAATAAAAATGCATAATAGCTACAAGAATTCATAAATTCATAATTGAGGGATGAAAATGTATCATTAATTACCGGTAAAAATAAGGTGACTATTAATCCCGTTTTTAACGGGACAGCTCCGTATTTGGATGCTGTGTCCTGTAAATTTTGAAACAATAAAATTATCCCCTTTTTAAACTAGTGTCACGTAAAAGATTCGCGTGATATAGACACTAGTATATTCAAAATTCAGCCAAGGCTATAGGAACCAGAAATATAGAAAATGATGTCGTGTTGTTTCTTTTCTTCTTACCGTCCGTCACCATTGGACAAAAAATTCAATGATAAGTTTTTAGTGAATAAGTATGTTTTAGGGTCCCTCTAATACGATTTTACCATTTTTACGATGATGTCTGTGTGTGTGTGTGTGTGTCGAAAGTTTCGGATCGCATAACTTTAATACCACGATTCCAAAAATTATATATTTTTCGTATTCCTCATGTTTACATCCAGAAGAAGAGGTGATTAGATTTTGGTTATAATTGGTCAACCGGAAGTACCCTCATTTGAAGATTTTAACAGTTAAATATGATTTATTTACATTTAACGTTATTATAACTTAAAGAATATATTATTCTCTATACGATTTGATTGCATTTTATACTTCATATTCAATAGATAGTATTACAGAATCTTAAACATATCAAATTTCATAAATCAGCCAGCTAGGTTAACCATGAAAATTGCTAATATATTCAGATAATTCAAATTGAGAGATGTTAGTATCAATAAAAAGTAAATGAATGTGGCAGAGATAAGGATGTTGAAATAGATGTTGGGGAAGACACGGAAAAATACGGTAAAGAAATAACTCTAGTGTTACAAGTTTCTAGAAAGATACAAGAGAGACGATTACATTAGTCTGAATATGTCATGAGGAGAAATGAAGAATATGTATATTGGAAGAAGAATGAATAGCTTAGTAATAGAACGTTGAAGAAACAGAGGAAGACCAAAGATAAGATGGAAGGACTGTATAGGGGAAGACTTGAGAGAAAAGGAACTGAATGAGAACGACACGTAAAACAGAAATGAGTGGATGAAGAAAATAAAAAATAGCGACCCTATAACAAATGGAAAAAGCTAAAGAAGAAGATGTCAGTGTCAATTGTAATTTACATAGTTTATTTATGAAATAATTTTACTGGAAATTTAGAATCTTTTGTAAGATAATTTATGTATGGAATTTATACATAATACACAGGATTGACGGAAGGTATTGTGCTGGCCACAACAGATTTTTTTGTACTGTGTTAATAATTTTTTTATGTCTGTTAAAAAAGTGCACGTATTTTCATTATGATTATGGTTCATATAGAGTATGATTTTTATTACACAATAAAAGCGTGAAAAAATGTTCACTTTTTTAACGCAAACGGATGAAAAAATGAAACGCTAGGGCACTTTTTTACACTTTCATTGCATACAAAAAAAATGTGTACAACTAGAGTAAAAAGTGTATATTATTACCTTTTGCTCATATTGCATAACTATTAAGTTTGTTCATAAAATATACATTTGTGTATTCTTTAAAATGAATAATTTTTTGTTTATAGATTTTTGGAAGTGCTCTGTCTTTAAAAATTAATCATTAATTTTACCTAGCACCCATTCTTACCATCACCACAACTTCTATTTACATGTCCCGTATTTTACTGAAAGATACATAGTCACCTTAGATAAAACTTATTAATGCATTAGTATTTTTTTATAAAATAGTTAAGTAATCAATTCATTTCATGTATTTTAACATTCCTTTAGAGTTACAATTGAAGAGGAAACTGAAAAAAATGTAAACGGAAATACACAATTTCATTGTCATTGTGCATTGAGCATACCCATGAATTTTCT
The DNA here is from genome assembly GCA_951394225.1 of Harpalus rufipes. Lineage (NCBI taxonomy): Eukaryota > Metazoa > Arthropoda > Insecta > Coleoptera > Carabidae > Harpalus > Harpalus rufipes. The sequence continues at coordinate 14,400,907 of OX596284.1, read as the reverse complement.
TGCATAGACCATAAAAATAAATTACAATTAGACATTTACTTATATAAACAACTATTTACGTAAAAACTACTTCACGTTCAAGGACAAAATAAAATGCAAGACGCAATAATGCGACAGGAAGACTGAAAATTTATTTTCTACAATTTATATCAAGTAAAGAAAAAACTTTTTTCTACAATTTTTAAATCAGATGACTAGGGCAGCATTTTTCAACCGCCGGTCCGCGAAAAAATTTCATTGGTCCGCAGAAAAATATCTGAGGTACCTTCTGACTTTAATTACGCGTAACATTTTAATAGTAATCTGAAGTTACTGTATGTCCTAGGTAAGAGTTGGAATAAGTAAACAAATTTTGAAATATAGAGAATATTTAAACAGTTTTTCGGTAATGTCGATCATATAAAACAAATTAAGAAACCGCCTGTCAGTAGATTCATCTTTTCGTCTAGCTTGACGAATTTAGAACCTAATATTGAATTGAATCAACTATTGAACTTGAACAAGGATCATATTAAATTGAGAATCATTTTCCTCTTTACTGACTTGTAATTTTATGATTCTTTTTTTTTGTAATTAATATTGTGTTTGTGAAGATCATTTTGTGACTTGATATTTCAAAATAAATAATAACAATGATAATATGTGTAGGTACATACCTATATTTCAAAAACAGGTATGCTGACATATTTATTTTGTTAGAAGTTACTATTAAAAAATCTGTTGTGACCAGCACAATACCTCTCGTCACTTCCGTTTTTGGTTACATAAGTATACGGTGCGAGCAATCATGTGTCAGAATTACAATTAGTAATTATGTACATAGATGTCAAATGTCAGATATTTTCATTAAAAATTTCAAGATTTTCTAAATTCACGTAGTTAATTTGTTACCAGGAATTGTGGATTATTACTTGTCGAGGAAAATAAACCACATGGAATTAGAAAATCACTAAAGTTAGAATGAAAAATTATTGGTTTCCATGACATTATTTGGGCTGTGAGATTTATTACAACATATTATTATATACCTTATATTTCTTTATCTCTAAATATATAAATGATATAATAAAATATTTATATGTATCAAGCATACAAGCAAGAACAAAAATTTTCAAAGAATAATATTTAGAATTTTTTTTTAAGAATCTGCTACTTCCGGTTGTCCAATTATTACCAAAACCTTTTTTATCTCTTCCCAGTAATGTCGATTGAGAAATACGTAGTTAAACCGATATTAAATATTATAGTTTTCGAGAAATAGTCCTTCCAACATACATACATGACCAGTTCATGTAAAATTATCCGAAATTTTATCGGTCCGCGATGCGAAAAAGGTTGAGAAACGCTGCTGTAGGGGATGATTGAGCTTATTTTTGATATTATACAATAGGTTAATAGGCATTCTCTTACAAAATGCAGTTTATTTGTCGAATCGTTTTCATGGATGAAATTAAAATTGTCTGCTAAGCTAAACTAATTTTTGTGACAAGGCGTGAAACAAACGAACGAGTTCAACGGAGGCAGGAGTAAATTCTTCTAAGTCAGCAAAATTGCCCAGCAAAAACTACTTACAGATGGCAGACAGTAGGAGAGAGCTCGGGTCTATCATCACATTAACCCGCGCACGTCATTGTTATAACGCCCCCCCGGCGTTTATGTATTATTACGCACTCATTTAAGAAGTTATTTATCGTATTTATAGTAATAATTTTTTATATTCACCCAGTTACTTTTATTATATTCTTATAAAATTACTATTGAAGTGCAAGTGGTGAAGGTCCAGTCGTCTCGCGCAGCAGATCTGGAATCATTCGGGTTTATTCACGTGTACATTGTTATTAAACAAGAAATTGTTACTTAACAAGAATTTATAACAATATTGTTAAAATTTCGTACTATCATGAAGATGTGTGCAATACAGCTGTCATTTTTTTAAATTGCAGTGTCACACTTATTAGGATATTAAAATTAAAATATTTAATATTTAAAACAATGATTTTTAAATTCTTTTAGGTAATTTAAATGTTACAGTTATTATAGTATAATATTTACAAGTGACATCAAATTATTTTTAACTATACTTCATTTCATGTAAGAAAATAGTAGATGGCGCTCGAATGTCCACCGTTTTCACATAATTTAAAATCGTCAAACCAAGCTTTGTCAATAATTAACATTTTTATCTATACAAATGTGCAAGGCCTGAATATTAAAAATTACAATAAAAAATGGTTAAACATCACTTAATTCGGTAGATTTTACTTGATAACTGACAAGTGATATTTTTTTCATTTGCATTCCGACCAATGAACGGGCAGAATTAAAATCCCTATATAAACCAACGCTATTTTCTTACCTGAAATGAAGTATAACTTGGTTCACGAAAGATGACCATTCAAGGTCATTTACAAGCCGTCTGATATAATATTACTTGCAGATAACTTTACTGCATTTCATATGCATAGGCGTGCAACATGAAATATTTATGAATCATTTTAACTGAAGAAATAAGTAATATACTTCAAAATTATGTTTTTGTTTTTACTGCCTTTCTCAAAAAATTATGATCTTCGCCTATGTTTTTGCAAAATACAAAAACATAAGACTTGACAAACCATGGAATAATAAATTTGATTTAAATGTCAACGTCACTTGGGTAAACATTAGCATAGAGGGCAGTATAGTTCATAATTAGATATCTGTTACTTTACGACATACGTCATTATTATTTGTAGTGTCTTAGAAAGTGATGTCCACCATTTACGTATATCTTTCACACAACATAAATTACCCAGACATACGTCAAATATTCTTTCTAACATGAAATGTTGCTAAGTTATTGCTGTATAAAATGCTGTGTATTATTTTTTCAAGTGACCTTGAATAGTTTTCTTTCGTGAAGTAAACTGTATAATAAATATCTAATTATAAAAACTATTAATTATTGTAAGGGTGGTAGAAGTGCTTTAAGATTTGTTTATGAGTGACATGTGTGTCATAGATTTGTTTCAAATTTACATCAAATTCACAAGGCGGAAAGAACAACCAAAAAAATTGCAGCGAGAATTTGAAAGTAGGTATTTTTTATACTATTTTTTTAAATTTTATTGTTTATTATTTAATAGGGAATACTATCAGGACGTTGCCTAATCCTAAGGAATGGTGTTAAATACTTTAGCAATTATGTCAATTATAATCTGACATGATTTACGCAATATTCGGCGAAATATATTTTCTTTTCAGGCAACAAAAATTGAGTGATTACTTTCATTCTTCAATTGCCGCATATTTATTATTAATTCTTATTTAACGAGATAAACAATTAATAAATTAGCTACAAATTATCCATCTAATTTAAATATATATCTTATTTTAAATAGAAATTATTCGACATGTCAGTTAAAGACACGACGGCACACTAATTTCAAATAAAGAAATGACAAGAATTATATATTTGTTTATAGATTTAAGCTTAAATATAATAAATTTAAATCTGTGTTGTTTACAACAATGAAATGCTTAACATTACAATCACCAATAAATAAACATTGATGTAGAAAATTATTAATATTTATCAAGATTGATTTTTTTAAATTCATTGTTTATCAGTGTGCAAATCGAGCTTACGGTTACTGATTTCTCTCCTCGAACAGAGCTGAAACTTATTTCACAGCTAGTAACTGTTCCTGGAATGGTAAGATTATGTTTAAGCAGAATTTTTACATAAAACTACTCATCGATGAACCAATATACTATATTTATGATTTCAATTTTAATTTATTTTGTAAAAAAAATAGCGATTGCTTGGGTTGCCTGTACCTTAGCCCGGCCCTGAAACGATCCGTTCATAATATGTCATATGATCTGTGAGGCATATTTCCCAAAGAAGTTGTACATGAGTGACTTGAATAACAGAACGTGAGAAGCTGTGTTTTAAATGATTTAACTATCAGTCAAGTGAGAAATATTACTGAACCTATTGTGTCTCAATTTTAATGAATAGCTGGGCGATATGAGGTAATTTTTCTTAACTGATCTATTACCTCATATACGATTACTAATGACTGCAAACTTTACTTGCTTTTTATTTTTCCCATGGAAGAAAAATGAGAATTGAGAGTTGATTTCAATGTGTGGATTACTAGTATTACCACACACAAGATTAATGAACTCAATTAGAAAAGAATTTATCTTTCAATTTTGATTCAGTGAAGTTAGAATACTTCAGCGCTTATAAATCTAATTACTCATGTTCCAATCTTTCTAAAATATAAGAAAATTCCATTATATTATAATAATAATATTTCAGCACTGCAGACCTAGCAGGCCCATGGCTTATTGCACTATTGTTCTCCATTCGTTGCGGTCTTTAGCCTTTTTTCCCAGTCACGAATGTTTAAGAGTAAACAGAAATATATTTCCCGCACAAATATTTACATAAGGATATAAATCAACGAGAAACAAACAAACAAATGCACTTTCAATTTTCCTTTCATAGAAACTTAATCTATTAAGCGTCGACATTCGCATGAACAAAAACTAATTCCTTTCGAGAAAAAACAATTTTCTCCAGTCGATGCCCGATTAGCAGTTGATTAGTTTTTCTTGTGAGTTCATTTACGGCTGATCTAGTAATCTCTGGGAAAGTTAGGATGACGCAACGATCCTACGCACATACGAGTTAGCAAATGGCAAATGTAAACTGTCGAATGGATCATTTTGTTCTAAATGGAGTAAATGGTAAATGGAACTTCTCTTACATAATCTTGTTAGACAAATTCAGAACGTTACAAGAACGGAGTGATAAGTCTAGTATAAATGAAACAAGGAATAATTATTTCGGCAAAACATAGTCTCATTTTAACTCGATTCACTTAATGCAACTTTTTTGCAATGTTTCGATCCCTTCCAAGTAATACAATTTCTCAAAATCGATAAACTTCTTATTACAGCGAATCTCTTCCAGTGGCGTAACTACCGCCTCCGCAGACCTACCGTCGCAGGGGGGGGGGGGGGCGTTCATTCGGAGAGCGTAAACATAGTTACAGTAACGACAATTTTGTGTCTACACCTTTCTTACTTAAAATATTAGCGGCGTGTAAAATTTTTTCAAGTCATGATCTTCATATATGAACGCCACTGATAAAAGCAGTATAGCCAGTATCGAAGTAGGGATATATTTAAAAATTAAATAATATGTTCACTGAGCATTTGCTATTTTTTTAGTTCCAACAGTAAATAATACAATATTTATATTAGTATTATTTATAAAACTGAAGGTAAAGGAAACTAACAATATATTCAAATAATTACTATATTAAATTTTATTTTTTTAGTAAAATTATTTGAAAAGTGATATTTATTTATTAAAGTACCACCTACAATTATATTAAAAACAAGAATAAATAAACTTCTGGATGCTATGATTATTGCTCCAATTCAACAAATTTTGTTATGGTGTATAATAGAGTGTACAGAACTTGAATACATTGCTTAAAATAAAATTTCTTAGGTTTAACAATAAATTTATTTACAAATAAACCATTGTCAGCATGTGACAAATGTTTTCGTCTTAAATAATTCGCAAATATTTTTTATTAAAGTATTAAAATTTAGGATGATAATTAATTGAGTATATTGTCAGTTACCTTTACCCTCAGTTTTATAGATAAATAAATAAATAAAATAAATATATCATCACGGCATATTACCCATTGCTGGGTGTGCCAATCTGCTTTGTACGCAGATATCGGTAATGATGAAATATTTGTACCGTGTGGGCGCTTACCAGGCGTCACCTCACGGGCACTTAGTACCATTAAAAAGTATTTTTTGTTGTCGGTCGGGATCGAACCCGGGTCTCCAGATTCGCGACCAGACACCAATACATAAATATTGTATTGTTTACTGTTGGAACGAAAAATTTTGGAACTTATCTTTTGTCATATATTTGCCCGTAGATTATTGTTTAAACGAGAAATTTAGTTAACAACATTGTATTTAAATCCAGTACACTTTATTTATACATAAAATATAAAAAGGTCCAAATATAGTCTTATCTATTGTAACCTAAAAATTTATTTTTTATTGCTGTTAACATATTTATTTCAGAGGGTATGAATACATTTGGCGTTGGGCTCGTACTAACCACGATATTTCAACAGTTGAATTCTTATGAACATTATCATGATAGACATATGAAATATAATTTTCAAATTATGTACCTATTATATATTATATTATAAGCCCCGTCCCAGATCAGTTGGCCCACTTGTTAAAAAATTATTTATCATGACTTAATTTTAAATTAAAATTTTAGCTAAAGATTAAAAATTTAACGGTATAACAGTAACATCAATATTGGATAACATCGCTTTTATTGTAAATTACTATTGTAATTCTTTTAGACATTTTGTATAATAAAACCAAAACGTCCCGATCTTACAATTTTTTTTTTCACTTTGTCTTGAATTGTTGGTAAAATTTGATATTACCTGGAGCTGGGCAAATTACTTTCAAAAAGTAGTTCAGGGCAATTACAATTACTTTAACCAAAATGTAATCAAAGTACTTTTAAAAATATACTGTTAGAAATAAGTAATTAATTACTAAATACTTTTGATTTGTAATTGATACCTTTCAATTACTTTACTAACAAAAAATCATTCATCTTACATTAATAAAAAAAATCTGTTGTGGCCAGCACAATACCTCTCGCAATTTTCATTTTATGTTGCAGTTCTGTTTATTAATTTTTGGTGACTTAAAGAACTGTCAACATTGTCAAAATAACTACTTGGGACTTAAAATATGCCAAATTAATTTCAAATTGGCTTAAAAATTGTCTAAGCTGTCAAATTAAAAATCATGATTCTAAAATGCTATTATTATTTGTCATGACAATTGTTTTCATCATAACAAATAAATGAAACAAAATTTTTTATTAGGATTTCATCTATTTAACATTCCGACGTTTCGATTCCAAATGAATCATCATCAGGGATAGTTAATGATTCATTTGGAATCGAAACGTCGGAATGTTAAATAGATGAAATCCTAATAAACATTTTTCACCAGACTATGCAACTCCAATTATTTATCTATAACCTTTACGTCTTACCAACAGTCAAGAAATACCCAAGAAATTTAAAATTATTATAGTTTTAATAATTTTCCGCAATAATACGAAGATAGAATATTTCCCACTCTCATTTTGAGTTTGAGACCGCTACTTGTTTCCCGCTCGATTGTAGAAAAATAATACTTCATCCTCTACTATATTATTTTTCAATATCTCCAATAGGTTTAAGGATAAACAATTATGAAATGAAATGAATTTTGCAATTGCATTTAACAATAATAATAAACACCAATATCAGTAATTGATCAAACATGGATAGCATGTATTTTATTTATCTATGTCCACTGATAACACATAAAAACTAATAAACAAAATTTAAATCGTTTTGTCGCTGATTATTTAATTTTATATCAAATACAAATGTTTATTCATAAAGTTATTTGGTAAAAACTAAATGATAATAAAATGACAATATCATTTTGAAATTTAAAGCAGATTGCAGTTTACTTGATGTCCGTAAAATCAAAAATTGTGTTAATTGTTAACATTTTTTGTGTGAAAGCATTCAGTAAATAAATCTACGTGTGTTTTGTATTACTAGTTACTTTATTTATAGAAAGCTCTCATTTTAGTTGAAAATAACTTTTTTAATGCATAGCAGCACAAATGAAATACTATTAGTTTCTCAGTCAGTAAGACATTCTTCCACCCACGTCCCATTGCATGGCAGTTCTGGTCGACACAGATTCTGCCAAGTGGAAAACGACTGTAAATAACACAAATCACCGACGCGAAAGAGGAAGATATACCTAGTGGCTTGAGACGCATTAACAACCTACATTTTATGTCCGAGATAATAGATAATATAAACAGGATATAGGCGAGACCAACTCATATTGATTCGAGATATTGGTAATTGCGATGCTATTGTTTGCAGGAATAAGGATGGGAGAAATCGGCCTCTGCTGTTTGATCCAGTGTACATTGATCAAATGGATTCTCTATAGTAGCGGATTCCAAATATTTCGATCATGGAAACCTTAAGAAACCGCCTGCGTTTCGTATGGAACCCCAACTCTGTCCTACATTTTTATTGGCAATTGTGAACCCAAAACTCAAGATGCAAACGATACCGATACAATGGCGATATTGTTTTTTAATCGATGTATCGGAATCGGCATTTCGAATATCGCGCTTTCAAAAAACCACGTAAACGTAATTTTAAAAAAGCGGTACAAAAGTTGTTTTCAGCAGCAAGTCTCATTCATACTTGTGAAATCACTCGTCTCCGCACAATTTAATTATGCTAGGGAAATATAAACAAAATTTGTTTTTCTTTTTCCCAAAGTGATTTTGGTTTCACAAGTAAATTATACCATTCAGCTATCTTTCTTTTATTTTTATATTCTTAAAAAAATTAATTGTTCGTATCATGATCGTTATCACAGATATTTTTCAAGAATATCGGTAATGGTATGATTTCAGCAGAACCGAGTATCGCTGCATTAAGAAATTACAAAACAAAAAACATAAATTCTTGTAGAATAAATTCTTTGCATGATATGTTTGGATTTAAAAAAAAAAATAGTCAGAAAATTATAACAATATTCATTGTGGTCCAAGAAAATATTGAGACTTACCAAATCATAAAAAATATAAAATTACTTACACATGTGACTTGATTTTACTTTTTAGCACCTTTTTTTTAAGTAGGAGGTTTTTATTTTTTGAGTTTCGACAATACAAATTCAAAGCAGCAACCGAACAATTTTTAACAAATAAACAGTAATGTGTACAAAACGTATGTCCTTTGGTTTTGGCGCAAAATTCAACAAAAAAAAAATTGTAAAACAAATCATTGCTTAAAATTTTGTAATACTTCATAATTAGCTATTACATAAGCAACAAATTATGAACTTAAATCAAATAATTGAATTGAAGAGGTCCCTAATAAGGTCAGATATAAAAAAAAATCCAAATTTGCAGAAAAGATGTTTGTATGTGGTATGCTATTTCCACAAAGACCTAAGTTCCCAGACTCGTCTCATAGTCTCATAGAATTTTTTTGGGCTGTTTTATCTCGAAAAGATTACGACGGAGGATGGGAGGCCCAAAATGAGGACGAACTTCAATGCAGAATACACAGGAATCGGAAGTCCGAGAAATCGATGTAAATGTCGTCTTACTAAAACCTAATACTAGGAGTCCGCAAAAAGTTACGCCTTGTGGAATAACATTTATTTAAGTTCATAATTTTGCTTATGAAACTGTTAATTATTAAGTATTACAAAACTTTAAGTAAATGCATTTTTTACAAAAGAAATTGTGCCTAAACTTATTGGACATACGTTATGTACTCTCAGATTAAATTAAAATATACAGGGTGTTTCAAGAAAAGTACTCAGCTCGATTATTTTATTTATTATTGGGAATAGAAGCAAATCATTCAAATCAAAGTAGTAAATCGAGGGGAACATTCAGTTACTGAAGAATTTTTTTTAAACCAGTGGTTCTCAAACTATATCCATTCATTCATTAAGTTGAGGGCTTTAAGCGCTAACCGCTTTTGTCACTGCGATCTATAAGATCTGTTGTAACATGGCCCTATCTTAGTTCTCTGGAAGTAGTTCCAGAGTTCTTATGAAGTCAGTTACTGCTCCAGGAATCAGTTTCCCGATCTCATTTGCCGCGAGGTACATTTTACCATACTTGCGGCCACAGCTGGACATTCATATAGAATGTGTTCCGAAGTTTTTTCATCCTCTTCGCAGAGTCGACAGATATTGTTTTCAGCTATACCAATCTTGCATAGATGGTAATTCAGAGAACAATGACCAGTAAAGATACATGTCATAGTTTCTAATGTCCTTCTCAAACTATAATATAAAGTTATATTTTCTTAAATGAGATGGTATATATTTTTTAAGTTCATTCGATAGAGTATTTTTTTTCAGAATTCAACCTTGTAATCATTTTATATCCTTGCATAACAAAAATAATGAGAAACATTCAATTTAAATTTAAATAATTTTTTTTAATTATTTTTCATGAAAAACATTTGAGTTTAAATTAAAACGAAACATAAATATTTGTTAATAACTTTATAAATAGTATTAAAGCCATTAAATAGTGAATTAAGCAATAATTAATTCAAATTGACAGATAGCAGGTTTTGTTTTTCATACATAGCCTAGTGAAATTTATTTAAATTGAGTTTTTCTCAATATTTTTGTTATGCAAGAATATAAAATAATTTATCTCATTTAAGAAAATATAACTTTCTGTTATACTTTGAGAACCACTGGTTACAAAAATAAATATTCAATAATAAGGAAATATCCCCCTCTTTCGAACTGATCACTTTTCTTGAAACATCCTGTATACATATGTAGTGATAATAATTATTACTATAATCACTTTTTTTGTATTTCATCGCTCGTGAATTAACACTTTCCGCTCGTCGATAAAATATAATTTTTTAGCCTTGTACAAAAAATAACTATTTCGTCATTAAATATTCAGAGGAACATGCAGTCACCACTTTTTGTACTGATTGTGTGTGATCTATGATAAATGGAATGATATTTTTATTCGAACAGTTTGTTTCTAAGTTTTTACAGTAAAGTTTTCACCCAAGAATGATTTAAAATTCTGTTCTAAGCATTGCGACAGATATTTATAAGACTTTATAAACTTTGTAGACATAATTGAAATAATTAATTTAAAGTTAAATAAATTATAGACCTGACAACAGGCTGTTGAACTTCAGATTGAGAAAGTTAAGTTGATCATTGATCAAAGCCAAGAACAAGTCCGAAATAATTGTAGTCGATGTACTTCGAGAAACTCTCTACAAGTACTAATAACTTATAAAAAAGTATAAATACAGGGTGTCCCTTAACTTCGAGCAAAAACTTTAAGGGCATATAGTACTGACCAAAATGAATAAAAAAGCTTCATCAACATAGGAATGATCTTCAACTGTTTCCGAGAAAAGCGAAAAATCTAAGAAAAACTGACAAAGATAACGATCGAATAAAATTTTGTCTATGTCAGTAAAAAGACTATAAAAAACAATAAAATTTTATATGAAACATTTTTCTCAATTTCTTATAGTTACGTAGTTACTCGTATATGAAAATTAAATATTGACCAAGGTCGCCACAACATTTCACTTTTGATTTTTATAAAATAACAAAAGGCCATCTAAGATTACCTCTCAAAGGTAAACAAAAAGTCTCAATTAATCAAAATCGTAATTCTTATAGTTTTTGAGATAGCAAAGGTAAATCTCGTAAAAACTCATTTTTCACTGCGTTATATCTGGGAAACTATTAAAGATCGGACACATTTTGACTGAGCTTTTTTTACTCATTTTGATCAGTATTATATGCCCTTAAAGTTTGTGCACCAAGTTAAGGGACACCCTGTATATACTTGCTTTGCATTTGATTATATATGCTCACTTATTCAAAGATATATTTATAACATTTATGAAAGTAACCATGTATCCGTATAAGAAAAACTTAATTTAATCACATAAATTTTCTGTTTATTATTTTATATTTAAGAAGAAGTTTATTATATTTTTTACTATATTCGTCTACAAAATATTCGTTAAAAAACCTAATTTAGTAGAGTAAAAGTAGTTTTAAGTTTATTTTCAGAATGGAATGGTTATTTATCACTTTAACCTTGTACAAATTCTAATTTCATCACGATTTGATTTGATTTTCATGTCAAATTCGAAAGCCTTTAGATTTTGTTCATACATACGCATAAATTTGTTATTCACACTAAATTAGCAAACTCATATATCTTCCTACGAAAATTATTCATTTGCTAAGGTTGACATTTAAAATTTTAATAAGAAGAAATTAGAACATGGACAATATTATTATTCACATTTACAATCACACCACAAAATAGAATTGATTTATGTAGTGTTGTTTAGAAAATAAAAGATTATCAAATATAGTATGAATAGTAACCATGGGAACGAATTATGTGAATATTATGCCAGGAAAATAACGAAGTTTCTTTGATAACTTCATATTTCGTAACAAATTTATAATGCGGAAAAAGTAATCGTGAACAGTGAAGTGAAACAGAGCATAATTAATAATGTAAGCTTAATATTTTAATTAGCTTGTTTTGGCGTGTGGTATGTTCAAATTAATACGATAATTTTACTATTTACATTTGTTTATTTTGCATGTAATACAAAAATTACGTACAGTAATTATTAAAATACATATGTGAGAACAATATTTTTTCATATAAATTCAAATATAGGTAGTTTATATTTTAAAGCAATTGGCATTTTTACCTTCCGTCACTAGGTAAGGAAGATATTGTCCTTTGTCAAAAAATTCGATGGTGAGTTTTTAATGAATAAGCACGTTTTACGGTCCCTAGAATACGATTTTACTATTTTTACGATGATGTCTGTATGTGTGTGTGTGTAATAATATATAATTCTTTCGCATTTTTTTCCTTACATGAAGAGTTGATTAGATTTTGGTTATAATTAGTAAACTGGAAGTACCCTCATTTGCAGTTCTTAACAGTTTTCCTTGAAAGAACGCAGTTAAATATCACTTCTTGACATTTTATGTTATTATAAATATTAAAGAAGCTTTTATTCTCTATACAGTTTTATTACACTTTTTCCTTTATATTCAACAGATATAGAGCTAAAAAAATTTAAAGAGATTAAAATTTCTTGAATCACCCAGCTATGTTATAACCACATAACCATGGCAACTGCTGATATATTCAAATAAATCTAATTGACAGATGTCAGTGTCAAGTGCAATTTACTAGGGTACCTCTATATCCAGGGTATGGCCATGACGTGGCTCCCGTTTCGTCCGCCATTTGCGGACCATTGTCAAATGTGTTGTTGTTGCGCAAATTATTATGTATTTTCGCGGTTACTAGTTTTATTTTAATGTAAAACACATTTAGATATACTTTTAATATTTATTTAAAGTGTAAGTAATACTTTTATTTTATTTACCTATGTATTTTCTTAAGATATCGACTACGACAACCGACGATATTTAAAACAAATAAAAATTACCAATATTACGCACAAACATTTAAATTTTTAAAAGGTAAGTTAAGAATATATACTTATTATGTAAATAATAACTACAGCTATTAAATTAAATGTGATAATAACAACCTATATCCTATATACTCTACATTACCTCTAAAAAGCTTAAGAAAAAGTTTGTGTTGTAATTTTACTGGAAATATAAAATCTTTTCCAAAAAACTATCTGTATGGCATTTGCAAAAAATACATAGAATTGACGGAAGGTAATGTACTGGCCACATCAAAATTTTTAAAGTATAAATCATGAGAACTAAACAAGAAAATTTGTTTTTTGTTAATCACGGAAGTGAATCACATATTTGCGCTTTTTAAATTATATTACATTCTTTTTAAACTGATTATAATTTTCTAAATGAAATATCTACACTTCATGTTTCAAGTACGTTTCAACTAGAATTTCTTGAATTAGTTTCTAAAGGTTCTAATAATTAATACCTGTTTTCTTGTTCAAATGCTAGAGAAATGTCAAAACGTTTGTTATTTAGAAATAGAAATAAATCGCAGTAGATACCTTATGTTTTTTCGTAGTAAAAACAAATACGAATATGATTTGGAATTAATTTAATACATAACTGTTTCACGCATGTACCTATACTTGGTGGTACAAATAGTAATATAACATACTAAGACTATTAACTACTATACACATTTGGGTGTGGCTATGAAGATTGAAAATCCCCTTCAAGTTTTATTAACATTGGTTCAGTACAGTTCATATATGGGCGTAGTTTGTTTGTTAGATCTGCCTTGTCATGGATGTATCCGTCGAAAAGCGGTACGCAATCAAATTTTGTGTTTATGCAACGAACCAACCTAATCGTGTGCTTTGGTCTAAAGAGCGTTTGCTTCATTGACACGTATCAACGTTTTTGCTTAGCAGGAGCGATTTCACGATGGACGAAATAAAAACAAAGATGACCCAAACAGTGATCGTCCCGCATCAAGCAGAAACGCCGAAAACATCGAAGCAGTAAGACAACGTTGGTTTTCGATCGACAGGTTACGATTAAGATAGTTGCATAGCAATTGAACATCAACAAAGAAGCAGCTGGATTAATTATCGTCGAAGATTTAAAGAAAAACAAAAATTGTAATCGTGCGTGCGTCAATTTTTTTTTCTCGTAAAATATGACAGTGTTGCATCATCCTCTGTATGTTTCTGATTTGGCCCCGACTAACTATTCTCTTTCCGCAAAATAAAATTGAAATTGAAAGGGAACCGTTACGACGATGTAACACACAATTAAACCATCGTGACAAAGTATTGAACAGCATATCAATTTGTCTTCTAAAACACCTTGGACTAGAGAGGACCGAGCCAACCGCTGTATGGATTAGAATGTACATTGAAGGATAAATTGTGATTTTGGTGATATAATGACTTTTGTTTATTTATAAGGGTTGTCCTAAAACTTTATAGCCAGACTGTGTAGTTACTATAATGAGCTGTGTCAGATTGTCATTGCCTAGTAGAATGTTTAGTTAGAAAGACAGGATACGGGTAACTTAACTGTACGTTGGTCTAGTCTACTATCAGATGTCTGATGAATCGAGTTTTTCATTATTGAGATTTATGAGTTTTAAAAAACTCGAACTAGTTCAAATGTTTTTGTTGTGGTTAATTGCGACAGCAAAAAGAAGAGAGCGGTAATTGTGCTACCACGCTAATGTTCTTATAAGGATAAAAATAGTACAAGTAATTAATGGACTGTATAAAAGGTACGGGCTAATTAAATAAATTGAATCTTATTCCATAAAAAAATATATCATCACAGCATATTACTCATTGCTGGGTGTGCCAATCTGCTTTGTACGCAGTTATCAGTAATGATGATGACATATTCGTACCGTGCGGGCGTTTACTAGACGTCACTACACAGGCACTCATTGTTGGCGTGGAGGCACTCTCCACGCCAACAATGAGTAGTAACCACAGTAGTAACTTTTGTCCCAACTAAAATTCGAAATAATATTTCGCGTCGGTCGGGATTGAACCCGGGTCACCATGTTGGCGACCAGACATTCAGGTACACGGCCACGAGACCCCATTGAAGAAAAAATATATCCACAAAAGAAACTGCTTTATACGCTATGGCTATGCCTAACGTAAAATGTCTGGCACCGAATTTAAATAAAATGCTAAAGAATAAACTCAACGTTGATATTGCATGTTGCATGTAAGCCCATTTCAACAGTAAGGACCCAGTGGACAAGAACGATAAATCAAACGTGGTTTATAAAGTTCATTGCTCTACTGAAAATTACGTACATACATAGGAACTACAAAGATATATTCGAAGATCCGGATAGCCGAACATCGCTGAACAACGCAAAATAACATGGCGAACAAATGTGTTCTGACTGAACATTCCAACAGTAACACACTTTCGGTTTGGGAAATTTCGAAATTTTAGAAGAAGAACAGAAACGTATGTTTTTTGAAATCCTACATGTTAGGGATGATTGCAACAACATAAATGCAAGAACTGATATACAAGGACTAAATAATTTGGTGTATTGGAAAAGTTCAAAAAGGAAAAAAAACAAATTTCAAGTCAAATTAAGAATTAATTAAATTCGTTAAATTTTATTTATATTACTACAGCAATACTACGCAATCATTAGCCGTATTCTTTCGCTATGTTGGATCAGATTGTTGTTATATGGATCAGTAAATTGCATGTTCTTTCGAATTCCGATCAGTATCCCCACTTGGATTAGAAAGATCATATTCAAAAATGGCGGAAGCGGCGGAAGAATCTGTCATATTTTATAAGTCATTATTCTGGACAAGAGGTTACATTTCTAAAAGAAATTTAAACAAGAATAAACAATGGTAAATATAGAAAATTGAAATTCATTTTTCCGACTGATTTTGACAGATACTTGTGTTCTTTCGAATAAATTCATCTGCGTCCATGTGACCTGATCTGATCTAATCCATACGATCATTTGGATCTGATCCAACCCAGCGAAAGAATACTGCTATTACTTGCGTTCAGTGGAATAGCGCTAACCTAGCAAAAATTACCGCTAGTTGTTAGCGCTAGATTCGCACTGAACGGTATTCATTTATTAAACATAGCGCGCAAGCCCTATTTAAAGTAAGAAAGTAACTGACAGTTCCATCTGTATAGTATTGAAAGCTCGCAAACTTCATTTTGAAATGGAAATTATTACATGAACTGTTAAAAAATAACCAATTACAAAGTGACGTTCGTTGCAACCAAACATGACGCATGCAGCTGCCCATTAGTTCGATATATGTTTTAGCGAAATATTTCTCGCTAGCTAATTCTTCTAGCGCTATACCAGCGCTATTTTGCTAGTCTAGCGCTAAACCGGGCATTGGTATACATACGACAAATAGGAGTCCGTATCGATGATGTCACCAAGTTATTCTGTTGTCGATTTTGAGAGCAAACTGATGTCTTTGTGCTTTTTTTATGAATTTTTCTACAGTGTGTAAAACTGAATGTAAAGAACGAATGTATTATGTATACATGAAATGTAATATTTTGTAAGGTATTACCTGTACGTGTGGTAATGTCCATTTTAACATATATATATATATATATATATATATATATATATATATATATATATATATATATATTATATATATATATATATATATATTATATATATATATATATATATATATATATATATATATATATATATATATATATATATATATATGTACTATATTGTGTTTTATTGAATTTTATATGGTATTGTAAGAATAAATGCTGTTTGACTGAGATTTCAAGTAATTGTTATAACACCTAATGCATACGACCGTTAAGAAATTTCCCACATTTTATACAAAATGTATACCGATGAATAAATTTTTGATCATATTTATTTATTTAAATAAAGAATCGTTCTAAACATCGTCAAATTTGCAATGATGTAATTTCTCTCGATTGCCTGACTTCACGCATTTCACGTCACATTCTTCAGCTTCATGCATATTTATCGGTAAGTTATCCACACCTACATTACGTAAACAGTGCTCATTCTTATATAAAGAAGGACACTTGACTTGTATGTTGTCTCTGGAACTCCACATTTATCCTATAAAACTTGCACATTACGTGTTACGTTAGCTGTTGCCTGTATCTGCATGCTAAGATAAATACGGGAAATTAGTAATGAATGCTTCTATAATATTCTGTTGATAGTCAAGAGGCAAACGTAATAGGAAAAGCCGTGCATGACTGTAATTTTCATGATGGATGATAGTTTCCGCATGAGGAACGTTTTCCGGTAACGATATATGTTAGAAGGTGTCAGTAATGAATAATAAAATAAAAAGTTATTAAAAAAAAAAATTTATTATATTCGTCTCGTAATCTTTCTGTCGCTATGAAAACATTTTTTGCAAAACAGACAAAAGACTTTAGGTTCATGGCCAACTTTAACAAATCGTTAACACTTAGAGAACAATTCACAATACTTAGTATTCTCCATTAGAAGTACAACGCTCTGTACTCTAACTTTTCGTTCTTCTTTTGCTTTTAACAATTAAAATTCTTCTTCACACCGGAACCTAGTCCGGGTTATCGCCTCCAGTCGAAGGTCATCGTTATGGTATTGTTTGGCGTTTCGTTTTATTACGAAACGACGGAAACACGAACAAATACTTAAAAGTTCTGATATTAAGTAGACCAAAAAAAAATCAGACGGTTTGGAAAGCAGTCGTAAGCGTAAGTGATACTGAAAAGTAGTAAATTGTGCGAAGCAGGTGAATTATAAAATTATTGACGTATTTTCTTATAATTCAAGGAAATAGAAATTGGATCGGCATGAAATCGGATACTTTAACGCTTTTATTTAATAAGGTTTCATTGCTTCGACAATTATAATAGAATAAAAGACTCTAGAAATTTTGTAATTAAATAATTTTTTTAATGTGAATTGAAAGTAAAACAATTTTTAAATAACATATTCCTACCTTTACAATATTTATTGAATACAATTTTAATTGAAGCAAAAATTATTTTTTATGTTTTAAACTTGGAATTAAATTTAAACGAAATGTAAATTAAAGAAAGATAAACTAAAGTTTCTTAATTAGAATGAAATTAAGTACGTTTATCTCTCTAAAATTCCATAAAAGAAAATTTCACTTTCAGTCTAATTTTACTTTCATTACAACAATTAAAACTATTGCTCTGAAGTTAAACAAACAATTGCATTATCAATGTGTTCATACATTGACAACTCAGACAAAAGACAAACAATAAACAGAGAGTCAGTTTGCTGGGGAGAAAGCGCATGGACACTATTTACTAAAATACCAAGTAAAAGACAAGAAAACATTACTATTGCTTAGTACTTTCGTTTCCACCGCTCATGAATTAACAACAGGTTCCAGAAAGTGGAAAAAATTACAGATTCTGTAGCTACTGAACCAACAATACAAGATGTATTGCCCGCACGAAGAGAAGAGAATAGGAACTTGCATAAATTTTACGGGGAAATGTTTCTTCACTAGGTTTAGTTTAGAAAATAGGAAAATGTATCATATACATATATACACTACAAGTATTTTAATATATATTTTATTTAACTATGCATGCATTTCGAAAGTATGTGCTTTTCCAAATCAATAGAACTACAAAACTACAAATAAACTAAAATTTGACTAAAATTAAATATTGGGAAAACTGTTGTTTTTATTGAAATAAAAAAAATGCCATCTGTGTTCCCCGTATAACATTTAAAGACCTTTCCCTAAATATTTAGGTGTAACTCTTGATCGGTTTTTGTCTTATAAACACCTTATTTAACTGCAAAGATCAGGTTAAGACACAATATCCTACATAAACTCGCAAGAAGTAGCTGGGTTGCAGATGCCAAAGTCCTGCGAAAATCAGCGCTTGCTTTGGTGTATTCAACGGCAGAATACTGCTGCGCTGTTTGAATGAATAGCAATGCATTAATCTGTATATATGCGAATTATATCTGGTACCATCAAGAGTACTCCAGTTCATTAGTTACCAGTGTTATCGAACATAAATCCTCCACATTCAAGATGACAATCAGCTCTTTCACGTGAATGGGTCAAATGTTCTGAAAACAGCCAACTTCCCATCCATTAGATTTATTTACTAAACGATTAAAATCCAGGAAGCCTCCATGGTTCCTTGGAGAAAAATTGTTTAATGATAATTTCAGTTCTGAAATCGCTTGGAGGGAGGAATGGTTTCGAAGCATCGAAGCAACCCTGATACTCTTCATCTGATTTCGGACATAGTGTATTGTCCTTCAGGATTCATGCTCCCAAGGAAAACATGGATAAAACTTAATCGGCTGCGCACTAATCATGGCAAAAGTGAATACTCGATACACATCTGGGGAATAGCAGATAGACCTGACTGCGAGTGTGGTCATCTAAACAAACAAACAAACTCCTCACCACCTCATCACGAGCCCGTTATCTAAGATAAGTTTCTCAGTAGAACATCTTCATCAAGCTTCTGAAGCAGCTGTTGAAAGGATTAATGTTTTAAAAATTCAATATTTTTTTCGTTGTGTGGGATGTGTTATTTTACTTAGTTATCTTCTTGTTCTTTATGTTTATTTTATTTTATTTTATAATTAACCGTTTATTATGCCATACCAAAAATAATAAAATAAGTAAATACTACAAATGATCCTTGTTACAAATTACGAAAGTAAATATTAATAGATTTTCATAATTGTAACATTTAAATTCAAAGGAATTTAATTGCCATTATTATGTTATTCAGCAAAAAGTGCTCTTAATAGTGTTCTATTCCCGTCACTAAAATGTTACTTAACCTAATAGTTTCCACGGCGCTAAGCAATAGCTTAATGACAACTTGACAAGCCGTGGTTTCGAACGTATTAGACACGGCTTGAAGCTAACTAATATCAGCTGTTTCATTAAAAATGGGTTGAAGTTCGCTTCATTAGTGTATACAACGCGAAAAGCTGCTGACAACTGTCATTGTGTAAAATTAAATAACCTAAAAACAGTATTTCTGTATTTCTGCTGCCTTTATTTGCAGTCGAAGAAAAAGTATGAAATGGTTAGACATTCCTTCTTCATAAAACCTGTGACTAAAAAGACGGTTATAAAATTTATTACATAATATACTGAAATAACGAAAGAATTTTAATAAATTCTTGTAATTCTAATGATTGCTATGCTCTACAGTCAAGCGCGGTTTACACAAACATAATTCAAATATTATGTCGATTATGATTATTAAATAAAATACCCGTATCTTTTTTAATCGATTAATTATTCCTACTTTACAAGAAACTAATTATTAAAAATTTGGGGAAGGGATGAGTGACGTGAGCATAGTAGAATCATGGAAGAACACGAATAGAGTATAAGGGAAAGAGATAGTTATAGGGAGCTGTGGTCATGCCACACCTACCACAACATAATCGCGACACTGATCGGCTGTTCTATAACTATATCTTTCTCTCTCAGTGTATCTGTCTTCTTCCACGATTCTACCATACTCACGTCATATATCCCTTCTCCAAAACATCAAATTGCAAATAAGAATATTCATAAACTAATATTTAGTTTTGATTATTATAATAAGAAGCTATAATGGTTAGTTTTATATTTTATGACTTCTATATTGAAATTCAAATATGGTCACATACCCCATTGGGGTTTCTTTTTAAACATTCTAAACCACGTCCCGACTCTTTCATGATTTCAAACAGAGTAGATATTATCATCACTATTGTCGGCGTTTATTTTAA
This sequence comes from Harpalus rufipes, assembly GCA_951394225.1. Classification (NCBI taxonomy): domain Eukaryota; kingdom Metazoa; phylum Arthropoda; class Insecta; order Coleoptera; family Carabidae; genus Harpalus; species Harpalus rufipes. Next base: position 14,379,942 of record OX596284.1, on the reverse strand, counting down.
ATTTTGGATTACCACATGTATTACAGACTCTAATAATTGCACTTTTTTAGGTCGGTCATAATAAAACAAATACCTATCTATCTAGCTAAAGTGTTGGTCTTGTTTATCGTGGCAGTGATAATGAAGCTAACTTATTAAAATTACGAATGCTTCTTCAAATATAAACTGTTCTTTAATGTGTAATAATAATGGTCCTTAAACCTGGTGATTAGTGAAGCAATTACTACTTTCCCAATGTCGTCAACGTAAACACAATTAGAACTGATGCTATCTGCACCTTTTCAATTTGCTGCTATGAGCAATTTTTATAACTGTTCTCAGAAACTATACCGTATTTCAAATAACACAAGATTTATTTTTAATAACTGCTTATCCGAAGTAATGAGAAATTATTTACGAAACAGAATTACTGTGCACGTATTTATCTTAAATCTCAGCATTTTATGTTGAGAACCTGAAACACTGAATTCTTGGAGGAAACACTGAGGTGAATACGAAACAAACTTGAAGGAAGAAACAAGTAAGAGAGATAAAATTTGTGTTGTTTCTGTTGATTTACTTTACAACATTACAACAAAGAATGCAGGGGCACGATGTTTTTAGTATAGCATACATACCTTGTGCACAAATAGGAAAGTTTATTTTTTATTATTGCTAAAAAGTAGTTCTATTTTTTTTTTCAATTTTAATTCTTTCTTTTTTATTTTCCTGCGTCAAATAAAAGAACTATATTAATAAAGCTAATGTACCAGGGGATTACTATGCAAACTACAAAAAAATGTAAATGTAATGACTTAATAAATATATAACATGTATTAGCAGAATATAATAGTACTTTACAAAATGGCAAATTAAATTACGAGCGTTCACAGTTAAAATCAGAAATAGCGTGTATCGTTACATAAAACTCGGCGATTAAATTAATCAAGTTTACTATACTTTCATTTTTGAAATGTTCTACTTTCGGGACCCTTCATTAAAATTATGTCTCAGCGAGATATATTGCCGTTATTTCTTTAAAAACTAACACAGTATAACGCAATGACAAAATAAATATTATTAAAGCAGATAATTAATAAGACAAAAATACAAATATCATTCTACATTATTATAAATTTAATTTTTTTCTTTCTATGCAGAACTTTTACAGTTGGTATTACTGGTTTTCTTTTTTAAGGAGTAATAGGGTTTTATTATTAATTTGAAATGATGTATATGTATTAAGTTCCTTTTCATATAACCATTGTTACATACATTTGAGCTGAACTGTGTAACCATGGAGTTGTGTTTAAAGCATAAGTTCCGAGATGTAATTTTTATATTACTTTATAAAAATTATCCATAAAATAAAAAAAAGTATTAATGCAAACCGGTATAAAATGAAATATTTAATTTTTATTATAATAAATTTCGAAAAAATAACATTTAAAGGTATTTTTTGAAGAAAAACTATTTTGAGCTTCAAGTAAACTGCCATTTCCGGTTATCCGATTGACACCAAAATCTAATGGCTTCTTTCCATATTAGAATAAGATAGAAATACACGGTTTCAAAAATTTCTGAATGATAGTATTTGAGTTAGAGTGCCCAGAAGATCCACTCACACATACACACCCACAGAAAATGTTAAAATTGGATTATAGAGACCTTAAAACGTGGACATTTACCAAAATCTCAATATGCGATTTTTAGCACGATTCCTATACCTCCCTTATCAAGGGTAGCGGCAGGTAAAAATAGATCTGTATTTTTTTAAATCGATTAATTATTCGTAGTTTACGAGAAAAATTAATGTGTAACGTCACTCTGGTAGCCATTCTAAAACCTTCCACAACATAAAACTGTATTTTTCCCTCCCAGTCTATCTGTCTTCTTTCACGATTATACCATGATGACGTCATTCATTCCTTCTCCAAAACATTAAATTGTTAATAAAAATATAACAAACATATAATTTTTATTATTATAATCAGAAGCTATAGTAGTTAGTTTTTATATTTTAGTGAAATTTGATTATGATCACATCCCATTACAATAGAAAAACATAAATGTCTATAATAAGATAACAAATATTTATATAGGTTGCTTCAACTTAAAATACAAAATTTTCTTCAAAGAAGCAGAAGACGAAATTAGCAATAGTAGTAAGCAATTACCAATTTATATCAATATTTCTGCTTTAATTCATTCTATCTGTTAAAAATAATTACACAAAATTTAAATACTTATTATTTAACACGTTTATCACATATTATTTTTAACTTGAATATATTACATTGTAACATTTTTTTTTTAATTCGAAGTAGGGTTGAATCAGTTTGGAATTTGATAAAGTTCTAGCCATACTGCATCCCGATAACTATTAGTCGATTTATTTATTCACAATTTTTTTACAAATAATAATGTTATTTGATTAATAAATACGAAGCACAAAACCGACACCGACTCATGGGGGGGGGCTTCCTTAGATTGTTCACCATTGATTAAAATAGGTTCTTTAAATATTGAACATTTTGTTTACCGAAGGAGTTCCAAACTCCAATTTCAAAATATCACGAAAACTATTATACTCGTAATCCAATAATATAACATGGCAAACTTTCTAACTAAAAACCAATATTCAATCCGTTATTCAATATCAAATGCACCATTTTATAAAAAAATCTAGAAATCTCGTAAAAATCGTGTGGTGTTCTAACCACAACGGGTATTGTTTATAGCTAATATAACTGTACAGCTACAGCGATGAGTATCGTGAAGGTATGTAGCTTCGCATGGTCAGTTGAGGTGAAGGAAGGCCTATTACCTACATAAGGCATTATATTTTCCGGGTCGGGTCACACTACATTCTAAAACATTTCCTTAATACACTCAACTGCAAATGTATCACATACGGACATTGGACTGGACGCACATATGAATATTTATTACCGCAAGAGATGTTTGGATCCTAACTTTTACCTTCCGTCAGTTATAGGTAAGGAAGGTATTGTCTTTGGTTAAAAAAATTCGATGGTGAGTTTTTAATGAATAAGCATGTTTTATAGATCCTGAAATACGAATTTACTGTTTTTACGTTGATGTCTGTAGGTGTGTGTGTGTGTATGTGTATGTGCGTGTGTGACAAAATTTTCTCCTTCGATAACTCCAATACTACAATTCCAAAAATTATAATTCTTTCATATTCCTCTTTCGTACGTCCATATGAAGAGTTGATTAGATTTTGGTTATGATTGGTTAACCGGAAGTACCCTCTAATTTGAAAATTGTAACAGTTTTACCTTCCGTCACCTATAGATAAAGAAGGTATTGTCTTTAGTCAAGAAATTCGATGCTGAATTTTTAATGAATAAGCACATTTTAAAGTCACTTCAATACGAATTTACTGTTTTTACAATAATGTCTGTATGTGTGTGTGTGTGTGTGTGTGTGTGTGTGTTTTGTGTATGTGTGCGTGACAAAAAAATCTCCATCGATAACCCCAATACTACAATTCCAAAATTGATAATTCTTTCATATTCCTCTTTCGTACGTCCATATGATGAGTTTATTAGATTTTGGTTATGATTGGTTAACCGGACGTACCCTCTAATTTGAAGATTGTAACAGTTTTACCTTCCGTCACCTATAAGTAAGGAACGTATTGTCTTTGGTCAAAAAAATCGATAATGAGTTTTTAATGAATAAGCAAGTTTTATTCACTTCAATACGAATATACTGTTTTTACGATGATGTCTGTATATGTGTGTGTGTGTGTGTGTGTGTGTGTGTGTGTGTGATTTTAACAGTTTTTCTTTGAAAAAAACAGTGTTAAATATCAATTTTTGAACTATTATCTTATTATAAATAAAAGAATATGTTATTCAATTTAATTATATATTTTTCTTCATATTGAATGAATTTAGATATAAAGAATTATAAAGAAATATCTTGCAACCTAATGCTGCTAAAGGCAAAGATTACTAATTGACAGATGTCAGTGTCAAATAAAATTTACATAATATCTTTGTGAAATGATTTTACTGGAAATATAAAAATGTAAAATAATTTAAGTTGGCAAATACAAATCACATAAGGTAAAACAACAGAGTATAGCCACACAAGCCAATTCAGCAGATTATTATGTTATGAATATAATGCTATATACGTTTTTATTTTAAGAAACATACTGTTCCTTTTAGGAGTAGTTTAATTCATTTCAGTATGAGGTAAGATCAGTTCATTTCTCCCCTAAAAAGAAAACGCCCATAGAATAGTTTGTAAAATAATTTCTGTATGGAATTTGTATAAAAGGTATTGTGCTGGCCACATCAGATTTTTTTCTTTCAGAATAATAATTTTAAGTAGTTTTTACTCTGAATTGAATAGATATTTATTAACTGTAATACATTTATAAAATGTTTCAGTACGTCTTAAAATAATAATCCAATATATGTATAATAATAAATAAACATCCCCAACTGTGTTTCACAAGGACGAAAAATTAGAGTAAAAGATATTCGTCCGTAGAGTAAAAACCATTATTTATAAGATATTTTTTCACAACAACTTTATTTTTTTTTAGAATTTAATGATGATGAAATATAGATCCCTAAATGAAATCATTATGATTTTTACCACCGGATCTAGAAATTGATATCTCTGCGGTCAAAATTGTTAGAGAAAAAATATATGAAAAATAAATACTAGGGAGTTAATAATATGCAAATAAAAACACTGCATCAACAATTTCTTTGGGTTTTTTCACGGGTTCTTTATTCTGCGCTGTCAAGTTTTGATTTTTAAAGACTTAAATTCATTGAATTGTTAAAATGAAAATATTTAATTGTTGTTGTTTTTTTCATTGGTAACAAGCCGATACTTTTTGCAGTATTAATTAAGTTAGTACGTTACATGACTTCGTTAATATTGTCATTACTAATTAATATTTCTTGTGCTACCGATGAAAATGAACCTGGAGAACACGTACACATGTGACATAATATCAAAATAATTTTGTTTAATAATTAAAATTTCTGTAATAAAAATGATTTGTTGTTGCAGTTTGCATTAAAAATGGAAAGTGTATTAAAAAATTAGAAGAAAATATTCAGGAAATGAGCTATAATATAAAACCTGACAATCAAAGCAATCATTCATGTATGAAGGATGAATTTTCTCTATTATCTAAAATATGAACTTTCAATTCCGATTTGTTTTAAATAAACTAATTAAAGAATTTATTTTAGATACCTACTAACACTAATAAAATATAACACATACATACCTATATCATTTTATTCTTTATTAGTATTGAAGAAAAAAATTCACTACTATAAAATAAAATTTGAAAAATAAATCAAATACAAAACAATTAAGATAATAACATAGATTAGGGATGGCCAGCAGATCCATACTGACCTACCAATCGAATGACAAGATTTCTATAATCAATCGAAAACGTAATATAAAGATGTGTGTCTCTTTTAATGAGAGAAGTATTTATTCTTAATTGATGAACACAAAAATTTCATGCCAATTATGGAAGCGCTCAAAACACAAATATGTATCATTTTCATTGGTTCGCTAACGGCAGCAAACTTTTTTGTCGCTATTTACTTTTTCTGCATCTCATAGTGGCATAAAAAGTGTTCGTCAGAAAAGTTAGACTTTAACTGACTCTATAGAGTTTAAAAGCATTACTTGTTTTGTCAACTGAGCAGATTAAATTCCAGAGTAATATTACTCAGCCAGTCTAAATATAGATAAAAATAGAGTATTCGTATTCGTATATTATTATAAAGTTTCCTATGTAATGCAAGGGATAAGAATTTAGTCTGCTTCAGTGAGAAATTTTATTTGTATTTTTATTATACAACTTTGGATGCCAGACTACATTCCATACTAACTTATATTTAGTTTCGAAATAATTTAATCCAGTAATACTTTATTATTTATATAAAATTTCTGACATGTTATTTAAATTCTATACAATCCTGTCACGGTTAACGAATTATATTGTCATAATTATTATGCGCAAAAAATGCAAGGAAAAAGGAAACAAACTTAATAATTAATTACATACTCTTCCATCGGAAATTTAAAAACCGCTATGAAATCAGGTTATTCTTAATGAAGTGCAACGTAATATTCTCCTTGAAATTGTAGGTTAAAATGCTAAGAAGTTCAGGAATTCCAATAAAAAACTGATGATCCCGCTGATTACTTCACACTTTGAAATGAAAATATTTACCTTGAGATACTTCATTTCACGAATGTTAAGATATTATTATTTCTTGTTTTTATTTACCTTTTATTATAAAATATAATCAGCAATAATTACTTTTTTAATACCGACTTCATAAGTGACCTTTGTCATTGTTTAAATTATAAATGTGTCAGGTCTTTCATTGCAACTTGTTTCCCAAATAGTCTTAGGAATCACACAAATAACTTTTTCTACGTCGTTTAGGAAAAAAGCTTTGTTAAGTTGTCAATTTAGAATAGAAAGATGGCGTTTGCAATATATATCATTTATTGACATTTAACGTTATTATAACTTAAATAATATATTATTCTTTAAAAGATTTGATTGCATTTAATACTTCATATTCAATAGATATAGAGTTAAAGAATTATAAAGATATTCAATTTCATAAATTGACCGATGTCAGTATCAATGAAAAGTAAATGAATGTGGCGGAGATGAGAATGTTGAGATAGATGTTGGGGAAGACACGGAAAGATACGGTAAGAAATGATAGAATAAGGGAAATAACTATAGTGTTAGAAGTTTCTAGAAATATACAAGAGAGACGATTATATTGGTTTGAACATGTCATGAGGAGATGAAGAATATATTGGAAGAAGAATGAATAGCTTAGTAATAGAGAGTTGAAGAAACAGAGGAAGACCAAAGATAAGATGGAACGACAACGCAAAACATAAATGAGTGGAAGAAGAAAATAAAAAAATAGCGATCCCTAACGAATGGGAAAAGCTAAAGAAGTAGATGTCAGTGTGAAGTAAAATTTCCATAGTTTGTTTATGAAATAATTTCACAAGAAATTTAGAATCTTTTGCAAGAAAATTTATGTATAGAATTTATACATAAAATACAGGATTGACGGAAGCTATTGTGCTGGCCAGATTTTTTGAAAATGAAAATGGTGGAACAGTCCATAGTAACTATACCTGTTAAACGTTACAGAGAATTGATTCAGTCATTTTTGGTATCCCAAATAAAAGAATTGGATGGAACAAAATATATCAGCAAGATTATTCCCTTATCGTTTCATCTCGCGTTTTGCTGACATACATTGGCCAACAGGTCCCTTGGTTTCACAACTTCAGACTTCTTTTATGGGGTTATTTTAAAGGGAAAATATGTCAATAAACCACGAACCCTGTATCAATTCAAGGAAAATATTCGCCAAGATATCGAAATTATACGAGCAGAAATGTTGAGGACAGTGAAAAATAAAAGACCTCGACTTTGCATAGCGGGTAGAGGAGGCCCCATAGCCAATATTATTTTTGGAAATAGACTTTAAGAAAATAGACATGTTGCTAATAAATGTTTTAGAGTTATATTGAAAATTATAGGTAAACTAAATCAGATGACAATATATGCGCCACACAGTATTAACAAAATTGTAATACATTTAAATTGGGGCCCCTCTAGAGGCTGGAGCCCGCCTGCAATGCGTGCCCGTTATAATTACGCCACTACTTTCAAGGATGCCAGGCAGTTTGGTAAAACTGTTCCTAGCAAAAAAATATTTTAGTTACAATGTATTACATTTTAAAGTTTAAGCGTTTCTACGAAATCGTCCCTAATTTAGTGTTTTATGTATCTAAGACCAAAAGTGAATCTTTAAGGTATGAGCATGTTGTTTACGGCCGAGGCGGGCTCATTTAATAAATATAGTAACATAAAATCACATGAAATATGCGACTTTTCATTCATAAATTTGCTAATAAACTTACGCGGCTGTAAAATTTGTGACGTCACGGCTTGTTACTCACACAAAGACATTCCTCTTACACACACACAACGGTCCACGTAGTTTCCGTTTGCTGTTGTAAACAAACTAACCTAAAATTTTGACAAGTGACAGCAGAGTTAAGAGTAACGGTACGTAAATAAAACATTTATTATAATAAATACCAAAAATTGTATGAAATATGTTTTTCGTTAACAATATGTTGCTGTCACAAAATCAAACTGATAAGTGCTAACCCAAACAATCATAGTTCTAAACACAACCGGTAGAGAGCTACTGCTGCATCCGACAAGCCGTGACGTCAGCATCCAAATATTTGAAATTAAAGACAACTTTTAAAAAATTATATCTCTGATTCTAAAGACTTGTAAGGTATAAAACATACACCTACATATTTAATATGACCTATTCTTTCAAGAAAAAAATTAATTAGAAAATGTGAAATGACCCCATTGTTCGAAAATCCCAGCGTGATCCCAGCAAAATTCTAACAGATTGACATATTGAAATTGAATTTTTCTGGTTTCGTCAATATTATTCGCTATAATTGATGAAAAATACATTCCTTGCGATATTTTGGATGAAGTTACTACGGTGAAGAACAATTTACTGCCGCATGAATGAATGATTCAGTATGAAGGTAAAATTTTAAAATCCTATAACTTAGAAACCAGTAAGACATTATTTAATTATTATGTAATTGCTCATCAATGTTTATGTTTCAATTTCTTAACATCCAGTGTGGTGACGCCCTCCCGGTACAAATATCAAAATCATTACTGAAATCTGTCTACAAAGCAGATTGGCACACCCAGCAATGGGTAATATGTCGTGATGATATATTTATTTATTTACTGATTTCAGTAAACAATTTTCTAATATTTTAAGCACGATCCTGAGTAAAATTAAATTATAGAAATCTTTAGAAGTAAGGAAGAAAGTTGTTTCTGTGATTACCTAAAATGGACCAAGATTGTTTTTGTTAAACTCTACACATATTTCTATATAAATAAAGGTGTACATATTTTACGATAAAAACTAGTTATGTTGCTACATACAGTACTTTTTATAACAACATAGGAAATATTATTAACAGAAAGTGAATAATTTTCATTCCAAATACTACATGTTATAAATAATTAATCTTACGTATTAATAATTTACGTTTCTCTGCCGCTACTCGAATCAAAAGAGCTTATAAATAAGTTGCGAATTTAATTACAAAGTTATGTGCATAATCCGTAATTAAAACCTGCGTTCATTAGTCAGAATAATTATGTAAAAAACATATTTCTTTATCGGAAAGAACTGCACTTTAATACTTCATGCTTAGCTTAAGTTACGAATTATTTTTATTAACTGAAGCGTGGCTTAATAATTTTGAAATCAGCAAAAAGTTCATGTGGATTAATTCGATATAAAAAACTGAGATATTCTTCATTCGCTTATAAGATATGCTCTAGTTCCTTAATTTTTTATTTATTAAAAATGTTTCACTTCTTCGAAATGAAAGTTCTTTGAACACTGACTATAATTTCTACATATCAAAAATTAAATTCTAGAAAAATTTGTTGTGTCAACAATTTAATTTGCTGGTACTTCTATAAAATTTGCTGAATGTAAAAAGAATTTAAAATAAATTTCAAGCAATTTTAAAAACGTATCGGCCGGTGTATTCATTTTGCATCTCTATATTCGTATTGGAATATTTAGTTTTACGTTCTAATACTGTTTAAATATCTAATATATAACGGACATTATTTGAGTGACTAGATAAATATAACAAAACAAAAAAAAAACCTTTTTTTAAAGTTCAATACACCACAGACCAGACATAATTACTAATCCAATGTGATTAAGCATTTCCTAATTTCCTATTTCCACTACTCTAAATAAAATGAAAAATAAAAATATTGTGACACAATACCTTGACTTTAAAAAAACAACACAGTCAAAAAATACCGAGTCATATCTTCAAGATGGTAAAACATGCAAATATTTTTTTATTACTGCAGCCTATAATATTTATTATAACATGACTCAGTTTTGTAGAAGCAGTTCCAGAATTCTCATGAAAATGTAAAATTATACAGCTCCAGAAATTTAATTAATTTAATTCTATAAATTTCTGGCAATTTTAAAAAAGTAGGTACACATATAAACATACTCTCTGAAACTTCATGAAAAATCTTCTGAAAGTTTTATGAACATTATAGACCATTTTGGAACATATACAGTGGATTTTTTTCAAATTTTCTACGTGAAAACTCCCGAGCATCGCCGGGCTGCGCCCCACCTTTATTTTTCAATATAGTCTCCTCACAGTGTAATGCATTTAGTCCAATTATGTTCCAATACACTAATCCCATCACGAAAGGTGCTTTCCTCAAGGTCTGCAAAATAAGCGTTTACGGCGTATTTGACTTCATCACTTGAAAATCTCTGTCGTTCCAAGAATTTTTTTAGCGTAGAGATAAATAGGAATCAGATGGAACTAAAATCGGCAAATAAGCCGAGTGTGGAAGCAAATAGTACTTTATTTTCTTGATTTTAACCATTGGTGTAACATTAGTGAGGCTGCGCATTATCTTAACGCGGCACCCATCATGCCGACAGCTTTTTTATACCCATACTCCACTTAAAATATAGTGAAACCGCTCTTTCGAGATGTTTGCACTATTAAGTACTTCACCGTTTGACTTTTAACACCATATAGTGAATTCTGGCAACCACTTCTAGTGTTGTAACACTCTTTGGGCGTCCAAAGCGATATTTGTTTTGGATGCTTATACAGCCCCATTTAAATTCAGCTACCCAATTTTTACCGTCGCGTGTAATAAAGTAATTTTACCCAAAAAATTTTTCATTTCTTCAAACATTTCTGAACGTTATAACCTTTTAAATAAAAAATTAATAACGGCGCTATGTTCAAGATCTCCATTGTAACACAGGAAGGAAATTCGTTTTTTGTAAAGAATTAAACTATGAAACTATTGGATAAATTGCTGTCAAATATTCAGTATTGATAAAAGATAGAAATTTCAAAGGAAAATAAAATATGTTACCTATTAAAGCCAACTACATAAAGGCTAACTACTCATCATCCCGTCCTCGTCGTCCTCTTCTCAGAATGGGCAGATACTGTTTTCAGTTTTACTAATTTTACACAAACGATATTTCAGACAATGGCCAGTAAGGATATGTATTATATTCTAAAGACCGTCTTGCTAAATTCTGATAATTTCGTCTGGCCGAAGCCCGGAGTGCCTCTCAAATATGAGGCTGTGACCATGAGCGCCGTTAACCCAAAATCCAAGGGGGGGGCAAATATGAAATATTAGAAAAAAATCCAAAAGATACATACTCATATTATGTCCGAACTCGAACTGTTTATTTTGTGCATTTGCGTATTAATAAATATTAAATTAAATATTCATATACCGCCTTTAATGACCTACAGGCATTTTAAATTGGCCACCATTGCTGTTTCGGCAACTATAAGAACTATAAAGTCGGTTAAGAATGCCTTGACAGAAAGAAGTGAATATTTTGTTCTTTTAATTAAACATAAATGTCAACGCAAACGAAATATTCACGTATTTCTTCCATGGTATTCTAATTCTATGTAAAAAATTAACACGTTTTCATTTTTCCCTTCATAGCACTCTTATTATAACTTTTTTTTAATCAAATTAATATAAAAATTTATATGCATTTTCTCAAAAATATCGTTATGTAAGGATATAAAAATATTATACCACTGAATTAAAAATTTAATTCTCTAACGAATAAGCAAATAAAAATATATGTTCTCATTTAAAATAAAAAAAGTTCGGTCACTGATCGAAAAAGAATATATTTTTTTATTTACATTTGTCTTGTGAAATAGAAATTGAAGTAGTAGTTGAAGTTAACTTCCAGGGAGGGCCAAGTGACCCACCTTGCCCCTCCCCCCTACGGCGGCCATGGCTATGACTGACTTCTCTCAGTTTTACCAAAGAACAAAAGAATTATCCATTTTAGGTGTTAATCTATTTCTTGCTTTATATCAGATAAATTAATATATCATCTGGACTATTATCTATTTAAATGTGACAAAGAATCATTTAAAAGTTCATCAATCCTAGACTCCAAGTTATCAATCATTCTACAAATAATCCCAATCCCCAGTAGCTAATGACTATAATACGTATGCTCCATCTATTTATATACATACATTCCTCGTTCTTCCAACGAACATTAACCATCGAACAGTAAACATACACACCACAATCTACTTCACCCATCCATCTTTTTCCAGGGCCTCCAACCACAACCACAAACTATCAACAACGTCTTCCTCTTCTCTTCCATCTACTGCGTCTTCTCTAGCACACCTCCCAGGCAGGGAGTTCTCCAAGTCCCAACGTTTCGAACGGCGGTATTCCTGACCAGCAGTTCGTCTCAGAACGCTGAGCGAAACAGTCACAGTCGCTAAGCAACGCAGTGATATTATAGTGCGAGTGAAGTGCACCCAGTGCAGTGATGTAGTGCAATAAGATTGGATTATTCAAACTGATAAGGTAAGATGCATTTTTATTTACTGGATTTATTATTTGTGTACAAAGCAGATTGGCACATCCAACAATGGGTAATATACCGTGATTATATATTTATTTATTTATCATAAAATCACGTTTAGGATACAAGCTGTATTAGATATTATAAGTAAGATATAGTATAAGATTTTTATTTTGCAATAAATAACTGTTAATACCGAAACAGATATACATACTTAGAAAAAATATTAGTTAAAGAGATGACTGAGATTTTATAAAAGTGTGTATTTATTTACTGGTATTATTATACCAAAATAAAAACAACTTCAGTACCAATATGATATAAATTCGAGATTTACAGGCATGCATGCCTTATTGAAGCTTGAAATCTTAGCTTGGCTTCAAAAAGCTACGAAAATCAAGTCAAGCTTAACGTTTTAAAAAGCTTGAAATGTCACAGTCACAGCAAGCTTTAGTTTCATCAAGCTCAAGCCAACCCTAACATTTTTAAAAGTTTGAGATTTAAAGTCCAAGATGAGCCAAGCTTGAAATTTGAAAAGCTACTTGGCTTGGTAAATCAGTAATATAAATATAATACATAGACTTTATTCGAGAGCAATACCAAAAGCAAATATCGTATACAGAAATATGTATTACATTTCAGGTATTATTAAGGAAATTAAAGTATTACATATTTAGAGAAATAAAAGAGAGTATACAACCTGTACAATAAAAAGAAACGAATTGGAATGTATATTTTCCTGCTACGAATTAAATTGGCTTTTAAAAATTGGTAACAACTATTCAATTACATTATTTAATTTTGTCCATAGATACAAATCGTTATATCGTCATGATGATATCTCTACCTATTTTTGAGCAGTAGCTCCAAAAGTCATACATATCCAATTTTGAGTAAAATATTCAAAAATTTCAAAAAAAAAATTATATATTTTTAGATACATACTTGTCAATGAGCTGATTTCAAATTTTGAAACTGCAGATCCATAACTTTTTTCTTTCCTGAAATATTGGCATTTTTAGTTTTACCTCAAAAATACCCATTTTTGGGTTATTGTTTTAAATGGGTATTTTTGGAGTACAGCAAATATCTCGAATACAAAAAGAGATATCGACTTGCAGTTTCAAAATTTGAAATCAGCGAAGAATCTAAACATATAAAAATTAGATTTGTAAATTTTTTGATCTTTTATGCCAAATATCTTCATGGGAAGGATAAAATAGACAGATATCGGAATATGCGCAATTTTATTTAATTATATTAGATAAAACTACATGAATATATACATTTGTTGAGTATTTGAACAATAGTTGTAATTTTAAGAAGAAAAAAAAATTAGAAAGGAAAAATATTTTCGCATCTATATTTTTTGATATTCGCCAACTTTAGGTCAACTGAGATACTTATTTGTAAGATATATTACTATTAATTTAACCGGTAATATCGTTTTCATAAAAGCTTTTTTAATGATAACGATCTGGAGTTTAAAAACAGATTTCGGTAATCAAAAAAATAGCTATTTGTTTAACTAGGCACTAAAATACCAGATTTATAGCAGAGGCTGTCGAAGTTGTAAACCTATGTTTAGTGCCGTTTTGAACACATTATTTTTTGCCTATTTTAGAATTAATATTAATATAGTGGTTTTATAATATCTATTTCGAAAATTATCGCTATTATATTATGTTGCTTATAGGAAATGGTACACCCAAGTGTGAAACGGAAGATGGAAAAGGAGGGAAATAATATAAATAAATAGTTGCTATACGTTTTTTGAAGGCTTGCTATGCTTTTGTATAGCGGTTGCTATGTAATAGGCAGTAAAAGTAACATTTTACAGACTTTTAGCTATCAAAACAAATCGCACTTTTAATCGGTAAAAAATATATTTTTTCCAAATTCCGGAGTAATTATGTCAGCCAATTTTACAAAAAAATAATAATGCAAAGTAAACTGTAAATATGATGATACATTTATTGATTCTAAACTTTAGCAATATTGAGAAATGTCAGCAAATTTTGAAAGTTAGTACCTATTAAATAAATAGAAACACTTCTAAAATTAATGAAGCTTGGTAGGATATGTTTAAAAGATCATTAAAATTCCAAAGATTTAGCTCCGAATTTCTACAGTTTAAATAGTATGAAAAGTATTGCAATCTGTTTGATTACCTATAACAAATATTTAGAAAATAAACAATTATAAAAAAATAACTATTATAATTCAAACAACAAAGGGCGATTAATCGAAAATAAGTACGGAAAAAAGATCACTGGATTACAACATGATTTTATTTGTTATTGAAAGACCGGCAAATGAATCAGCAATTAAAATATTTATAGTTACAGGTCAGTTAAATTTCTATTACTTTATCGAATTTCCTAGAAATATTAGTTACGTGTGAAATATCATCAACATCGGGTATTCCTTATTATAAGATATTTAAACTTAATACAGCTCGGTTTAAAAAACCCAAACTTCTTACGTACTAAAAACTATTATAATTAATAAGACAAAATTTTCTTTAGTGGACAAGGTTAAATTACAAAATTCTCAATTAAAATGTATAATGTGTGGTTTTAAATAAAAACTTCATATCGAAATATTTCCACGTTTGGAATGATTCATCCTACATCATTTATTTATAAACAATTTTATTTACAACCTACATGCGTACAAGATAATGAGTTTTGTGTTGAATATTTAAAGTTGACCGTGAAAATGAAAACATCACCTGTTATACATATAATGGGGTTCCCCACTGTTTAATTTTTTAAGAAACTTCATCCAAATTTATTTATTTATTTATAATACCATGTCCAGGCAGGCGAACTCAGTTATTTGGACAGGAATAAATGTACAAAAATACAGAAAAAGAGTACATAAATAAATATCAAAAATAACAATGTTTTTATGAAGGGTGTACATATGGTATAGAGGCGAATGTAAACGGTTGTTTTTATGAGCACGCGTGGGTAAAAAGGAATTATGGTTTCTGGAGTTGAATGCTGGGACACGAAAATTGATTAAATTTAAAGTTAAGGGATCATCTATTAAATTGTTTGATAGTTTAAATAAGTGTATTAATTGGAAATTATTTCTGCGGTCTGATAATTTAGCAAAATTAAAATATTAAGATAAATGTTCATATGATATGTTGAAGTCGGGGTACACCTTATTCTTTTTAAAATATAAATAGCGCAAAATTTTCTTCTGAATAGATTCTAATAAATTAATGTTCGTAGCATACAACGGATTCCAAACTATTGAGCAAACATCTATAATTCTAGAAAGACTTATTTGTAACTCATTAAGCCGTAGTACTTTTTGTATGTTCTATGACGTAGTTGTTAATATCATTTTGTTTCCAATAGTGGATTTTGCTAATAATTGGCTGAAAAATACCTACTTGAACAGACGCATTACTCCGACTTACATTCAAGGTGTGACACAAGGCAACATCACTTGAATGATTGATTGACTACATCGTTATCATTTGGAACACGGATTTATAAAACCATCGATGTTTGCTAATCCTCGTTATACTCTTTTCTTGTTTGTTACATATTTTCTTTTCTCGTTCTTTAATCAAATTTTATGTTTTTTAATATAGGTATTTTTATCTATCACTAAACGCAATATTTTATAAGAAATTAATTTATTATATACACTCCGCTTCTTTAACATAAACCTCGACGTACACTAATTTAAAAACTTGAATTTTTTTTTTGGATACTCTCTTCGTGGCAGCTTTGAGCACCTATGAGGTGACGCGTGCTATATGTCGTCAACGATACACGATATATCGTCATTACTACGAAATCTGCAAATATAAGCACATTGGTACACCCGAAAATGTATAATAAACCGTGATGATATATTTATTTATGATTTTACAAAATCGGAAGAAGATATGATTTGTGCTCAGAATTGAGCAAAATCTCTAATTTTGATTTCGAAACTAGAACTCTTAAATAACCTATCCTATTATGAGGTGTTCGTACTGTACATCCATATTACGATATAGGCACAGATAAGTACAGGGTAGAACAAATTCGAGTTCCTTGATTTTTTTTTATTATACACACTACAGAAAATAGATGTAGATCTTTATGGGCCAACATTGAGATAATTTTAATGGCCACCACAGGAATCTTTTGTTTTTAAGCTGCAGGCTAAAACTTGATATTCGCTTATTTTTAAAATACTTTTTACCTCGCTTATTATAAGATATAAAGAAAAAATGTTTAGATAATTTTTATATGGTTTTTTACGTATATATCATAGTGTAATTGTTTTTTTTTTTGAAAACTTGAGATATAACACAAACAGAATATTTTTTAAATAGGAACTTATATTGAAAATAGTCTCGTCTTTTTCCTTACTTTATGAGCTTTTCAACAAGGTATAAAAAGTCTACATTCTACATTTAAACGTGAATAAAAGAGGTATTATTAATTTATTGGGGTTAAAAAATTGAATATTATTAAGAAACAAACGAAAAAATCAATTATAGATCATCATTTGATTATTTTGATTCTATGTATATTAAGTTCTCAAAATTATTTTTAGTCAATTATTTTCGGATTAATTAATTTTTTTTTTTATCGGCGTTATAGTTGGCTTTAACACAATTCGAAAAATGTGGTTTAATATGTTTTCTGAAGTATTAGAAAAATGTATAAATAAACATGATGGCCCATATTCCGAGCGCACTTTTATAATAAAAGCGCTTTTATGGAGCACACTCATAAGAATATAATTTAAAAGCGCTTTTATTATAAAAATGCGCTCGGAATACGGGCCATTAATATTAAAAATAAACAATAATTGATGATCTGTTATTAATTTTTTCATTTGTTTCTTAATAGTTTTCAATTTTTTCACCCTAGTTAATTAATAATTCATCTTTTATTCATGTTTGAAACAAAAGAATGTAAACTTATTATATATCGTTGAAAAGTTTATAAAATAAGAAAGAGGCTGGATTTATTTTCCATATATTATGTTTAATATCTTGAAAATTATTAAATCTTGAAAAAATCTAATTCTACGTAAAAAACCATATAAAAATTATTTAAACATTTTTTCATTATCTCTCATAATAAGTGAAATACGAGGTATTTTCAAAATAAGCTAAAATAAAGTTTTAGCCCGTAGCTCAAAAACAAAAGACGATAGAAAATATCTGTGGTGCCTATTAAAAGTTGACCCATAAAGACCTTCATCAATTTTCTGTAGCATGCATAATAAGAATGTTTTTAATATAACGAACTCGAATTTTTTCCGCCCTTTACATTGTTTTTTTTTATTAATACATACGTTTAGGAAGAAAATAATATGTTTTAGTGGAAACTTAAGTTGATACAAATGTGACAAGGCGTGAAACGAAAAAAAAAAAAAACAGTGGGATAAATTTTTCTGTCAGGAAAATTGTAGAGCAAAATCCGACAGATCGCGAACAGCAGGAGTGAGCTCGAGTCTGTCATCAGGCTAATTGACGCACGTCGTTGTTATAACATCCCCCGTGTAAGTATTATTACACACGTATTTAAGTAGTTAAATATCGCATTTATAGTATTAATTTTGTATAGTTAACCCAGCAGATCAAAGCTCACAATTTGCACGTCCTCACAATAGATGGTTGTGGAACGCCCTTTCACCCATCGCTAACCACCGGAATAGTACATTAACCTAGTCGATAGAATCGCCTTTCTGTTACATTGGCGGTAGTTGAGAGTTGTCATCTGTTACATCAGCAGCAAACGCCAGGACGGACATTGTCGTAATTCTGTTAAACAAGCAACAGATAATCATATTGATTACCTTAGTATATTGGGCATAAATCATAAGTCCCACTGTTAGGTGTTAGTACTGTACATGCATATCTTAAATGTTTCGACTGTCACGAAGTTAATTCCAGTAAATTCCAAATGTAATTTTAATCTTAATATAATCCTTACACTCAAAATAAATCATGCATTATCGTAATAGAGATAAATTCTCGTATAATATGTCTCATATTATAATAATGAAACATCTAAATAACTTTAAACTTCTACTCACGATGTTTAATATGATTTTAATTATATATACGCAAACATCTTTAAAATTAAATAATTGATTTTCCTTTATACATTATATTTTATGACTTACTATTTCGTTTATTTAAAAATGTAATATAATTTTGTAAATTCTTGTCATTTTGAAAATAATTTGAACATTAAACTGTAGTTAATCTAATTTTATTTTATTTTCTCAAACTAAAAAAATTTCAAGATTGTATATAAATTGAGGAAGTGAAAGATTTGCAGCAAATAGAATAAAACAGGTTACATAAAAATTATTATTTTGCAATAAGTGAAAATGAAATGATCTATTTCTTTCTGCTTTGCAGACTTCTTGTTTTTCGACATTTACATACTACTAAATAATTCATAAACATATTGGTAAGTAATTAGTACTACTGAATAATAATATAAAACTACTCATATAAATAATATTCATAGTAATCAATAATGTCTGTCAATTATTTATCGTAAATAAATTATACTTCGTGTAGCTACGATCATGACATAAATTACTGAATTACTCTAAAGCAGATGATTGATAAATGATTTAATACCTATATTGTCAATAATAATATAAAAATTATAGCAGTTACTCCACTTTATAACAACGTAATTTCTATTCAAAATATGTAATAGTCATTTTAATAAATATTCATGTACTGTTTTACTGGTATTCAAAGTATATTGTAAATAGTAAATTCCTTTCAAAAGCTACAGGCAAAAGAGTAAAAAAGTGCTCCATTAAAATGCAAATCTAAAATAATTAAAATAACAGGTGCGACGTAAATTGTATACTGCTTGTAGAATTGATTTATTGTAAAACAGAATATATAAGATATGTATGCTGTAAAAGATTTTCTCTTACAAAAAGATAAGAAAATGATTACTTATACATATTAAGTATATTTATACTTTCTATATTGAATCTTACGTATATATTATGATTGCTCGTAATTATACCATTATACCACATATTATGTTCATGGTCTAATATCTAATATATAAGATAGGTAACACTGCATCTGTCCCAAAACAATTGCCTGCGAAATAAGGATAATTTTTACTTACCCCGTGCCAGACAATGATCTTCTGCTGGGAGAGACGACTGGATTTGGAACTTCACTATATACTTATACGTCACTAGTGATTAGGGCTTGTTCAAAGTAACTATCAACACCGGGGGTAATTTTGTAAGTCACATTGAAAGAAATTTGAATAAGTGTACAAATTAATTATACAAACAATACTTACACGCGGGGACATAATGGCGAGGTGACAGCACCGAGCTCATTCCTGCTGTCGGCGATATGCAAGCAGATTTTGCTAAGCGATTTAGCCCCCTATCTTCGCTGATTTCGTTCGTTTGTTTCATGCCTTGACACAATTTTAATAATAATTATAGCAATAATATGGTCAAAGTAAGCAAATTAATAATTTTTTTTTAAATCAATATTTTGACAAAAGCGCCTTGTTTTAAATAAATTATGAAAGTGTGAAAAGATAATGTCAGCCATCTGGATTTGAACCAAGGACCATTACTTTGCAGGAGTAACGCTTTACCAACTGAGCTATGGTCGATCTATCCATTCTCTTCCACTTTAACCGCTAATGTATCTCTGTCTCTCTCTCACATGTCCACAATGATGTTTAAATGTAGTGGTAATCCAACTCCACATCATACAACGTAACACAAAACTGTATTCTCCAAAGAGTGATACATTAGCGCTTAAAGTGGAAGATAATGTCAACTATTAGATAGATTGGCCATAGCTCAGTTAGTGAAGCGTTACCCCGGAAAAGTATTGTTCCTTAGTTCAAATCCAGGTGACTGACATTATCTTTTCACACTTTCATAATTTATTGCGAACATATAGCCTGTTAATTTCGCCTTGTTTTAATTTGACCAACCAACCTACGTACCTACTTGATAGTCCCAAATTTCACTTGACTAAAAATTTCAAACTTTTTAAAATGTTATGCTGCTCATATATGGTCGCCCGGTGTAATGCCGGGCTTGTCAGTTGAACTGTTCATGTCAAAATTAACCGTGTATGCGACATTGAAGCCGGGCATAATGGCTTGACAAATCCAACATGTTGAATTTTTCATTCCAAGCCAAGACTGATATCATGCCAAAACTGATCGTGTGTGGGTTAGTAATCATGCTCGGGATGACGGGCGCTTGCGACGTAAGACTTCACCCAAATGTTCGTGTGCTAGTACGCAAACGCAACACTTGGGTTGATTAGAGAAATAAATAATGTTTCAATTCAAAATGAAATTCAGTAGGATTTCTGACAAAGTTTATAAATTTATATAAATTTCTGTCAAGTGCTATGGTAAATGAAATGTAAAGAATACCTACAGCATTAAATTCAAGACAGAAGATGCTTATCAGGAAATGGTTCATTTTACAAAAACTGTATACGATACCACAATATCTGACTAAAAATATTACTTTTGTGAATGATGTACATAATTATGATACGCGCAGTGCTAATATGTTATATGTGTAAAACAAACAAAGTAAGAACTAGTATGTCTATATTTCATAAAGGTTTAATATTGTATAATAAATTACCTTCTATTGCCAAAGAGGCAAAAACAGTACGAGAATTTAAATTTAAAATAAAAGAATTATTCTAAATATTTATATGTAATTTATCACGATACCATTTTCTAATACGCATGTATTCATGTAATATTTTATATTATTGTAGCGCAATGCTGTTAATAAAGAATTATTATTATTATTACAGGGACGGCTCGTTATTGAGGCCGTATTGCCCCGCGCCCCCTTCCAGTAAAAATAACTTCTTATTTGATATAATATATTAACAATATAATTTAATCATATAGTAAAACATAAAGCGTTTCCACTGTAACGTTAGTTATTAAAAGTTAAATATAAAACATTTAAACTAGACGCAAGATTTGTCATTGCGCTGTAAACCTTGGCCGCCGAATGTAAAGCGGCCCGCGTTGCTATGACAACGTGACCTAATGTATGTGTGACTAGGGTGGACTAGCAATGCCTTGTAAGCGCCGTGTGGCCGCACTTATTCTGCGGCTTTAGTTCAGTTTTAAAATGAATTCCTTGTTGTAGTTCATTGTTACGCATTTAAAAAAATATAACTTTGTGCTGTAACTTGAGAACCACTGGTTTAAATAGCTATTTGTGTATTAAGAGCGCA
This sequence comes from Harpalus rufipes, assembly GCA_951394225.1. Classification (NCBI taxonomy): domain Eukaryota; kingdom Metazoa; phylum Arthropoda; class Insecta; order Coleoptera; family Carabidae; genus Harpalus; species Harpalus rufipes. Next base: position 14,358,132 of record OX596284.1, on the reverse strand, counting down.
AAATAGGACATTGTCGATTGAGAGGTTGTTGCCGCGCGACGCAGGAGCGCGGCATTCTCTCGAAATCGACAATGTCCATTTGCGCTCGAAACACACACAAGGTTTTTTCTACAGTCACCACCATAACAAAAAATAATAAAATGTGCACTTTGTACTTACACTACTACTCAATTAATAAGGATTAATATAAAGAAAAAAACGTCTTTTATATTTTAATTTATCGTTATTTCCCATTCTTCTTGACCTATTGCTTCAATCTAATCTAAACATTTTATACTTTCGTTTTTATAAATTAATGCCCTATTTTATTTTCACAATAGTGCGACATTTTTTTTTTTGGTTATGTAATATACCGACAGAGCAGTTATGTCAGATTTATTTGTAAAGGTGATAAATGTGGCTTTACAGTGCCATTAGTTCCTGACTAAACGTTTCCATTAAGTATATAGACATTTTTCACCATTGTATAGTTAGAAATTTGGACAGCGAGCATTTTTTTTACTTTGTCGCGCTAGAGCGGCTACTTTCTATGTAGACTGTAGAAAAAAATATTTTCTTCTCTAATCAGATGTCCTCTTGGTCTTGTATAAGATTGTCTGATAGTATTTTATTGTATCTTTAATAATACTGAAATTATTTGAGGTAGGTCGTTTAGCTGGTACATCCTGTATATGTTTAGTTATTTTTTATTGCTTTTCCCTACTGCACATTATCTTTTTCATAATTCGTCCCATCTTGTTATTTTCATATAAATCCTTTACCGATTATTTATCACTTATTTGAATCTATAAGCATTGACCACCTCTATCATCTTCGCCCATTCCGATCTCATTTACAAGTCATGATGATATCTCGATCACGATCTCGATCTGGTTTAGTGTACCATGCAGATTCCCCGTGTGGATTTTTCATTTTTCTCGGCTGGTTCAAGGTGTGTCCGAGACCAGAGGCTTCTTACATTCTTCAGACCACCAAACCTGTTCAGCAAGTGTATGCAGAGAGCTCGTGCTTATTGCTGAGTAAAGTGCACTAACGGAAATATTCAAACACGAAAGATAATGTTAAGTGAATGCTTCCTTATAGTATATACAATAACTGTAAGTTATTAATAAGATGGTGAGAGGTGAACAGATGTTGTTAGTTTGTGTTAGGTGTTAATTTCTATGTTGTTATAGTAGTAGAGAGAATGCATTAACACCTGTGAAATATAATAGAAATATGTAAATTATATTTCCTGGAAATGAAGACGAGCTATTGTAATTTTTACTGACAAGTTACTTTTGTAACAGATTTAGATGATGATAACGACCTTCCTTGCGTTTGCTGCCAAATGTAACCGAAGACATTTCTACCGACTAGGTCAATGTAGCAAAGGAATAGTTATTGCTCTCTGTTCCGATGATTAGCAATGGCAAAAAGGGCGTTTCACAAACACCAATTGCGTGGCGTACAGATTGAACAGAAATGGGAGCGGGCGAAATTACGATTAATTTACTTACCCCGTGCCAGATAATGAACTCGGATCTGCTGGGCGAGGTGACTTACACTTCACCACTGATTAGGGCTTGTTCAAATAACTATCAACACCGGTGATAATTATATAAGAATATAATGTAACAGGCAGGGAATAATCCTACCGTCTATTGCTCAATGTAACAGGCTTTACTGTAATGTAACAGTTTACAATTATTTAAGGCTGGACTTCTCAAAGGTGGTTAGCGAAGGGTTGAGGAACCATCTATTGCGTTGCGGGCAGGTTGGACCAAAATGGGAGCAGGCGAAATGTGGAGAAAGGGTACTTTCCCCGTACCAGACGCACGTCACGGAACTGCTGGGCTAAACGGCTGGAACCTTGTGGATTCCACTTCACTGCACTTCACCGGGTTTTTAGGTTTAATTTAAAATATACCAACGCCGATTAATTTAAATAGGTAAATATATTAAAGTAAAAATAATGGTATATAAACACAAAAATACAAATATATATTGCTTATAACAAAAACGTGCGGAACTTAACGCGGGGTGAATATGACAGAAATAAGCGTAGTTTCCGTCGAACTGTTGTTCGCAAACTCTAAACCTGCGAATTCTTATTCGCATGGGTGCAACACGAGAGCGTGTCATATCATTGAGACAGATTTCATCTGACTAACTCGTCCAACCATCGGTACAGAACTTCTAGCTATACATTTATGCTAACTTAGCAAAACTTAGCCGTCTGGGACAGACTATATTTGAATATAGACCAGAGGGGATACCCCCTGAAAAAGTTTTGCATGTAATCTTTTTGGCATTTTCTTCATACAAAGTCAAAGTAGGTATAGTATATTTCTACAATTAATATAACTTTTCAAGCAGAAAGAGATTCAGTGTAACACTTTAACCTAAAGTTATTGTAGTTTTGCTGTACGTGTCGTTATACAGATGTTAGCCATCTCACCCGACCATTTGGGATAGTTGGCTAAAAACATCAAGGTATAGATGCCCCACTATATTGACCAACTATAATCATACTGAACGATCAAATATAGGATAGTGAATGGAGGGAAACTTAAAACTGACTTTGGAAGCGAAAAATAGTAAATGTGAAAAAAGAAAATATATAAAAACAAAAAAGAAACGAAATAAAAAAATGAGCAGTATCATTTACATCGTCACAAGATGAAATTTTAATGAACATTTGTGAAAACGATGATTCCGAAATAAATACGAAAGAAAATAAATTTATGAGTTGTAATGAAGATTACAGTTAGAAAACGGAATATTGGATTCATGCGTTTTTTTTGTGAAAAATAGATCCATGAAAATTGCACGATATTCTCTAACATGTGTGACTTGTATAGGGAAGTAATTATTACGTAAAGAAACCCTAGACATAATTAGTTATATGTGAAAATAATTTATTTTTTACGTAAGTCATCTCACTCGGAAGATTTTCAATGGCAGAAGAATATGTCTTCTTTTGTTTTTCATTTTTTTTTTTGTACTAAGACTTGTATTTACGTTTGTGTTTTTTTCTCTTATATATACGCAGGGTGTATCACGAAAAGTGAAACATAGGCTTTTAACATGGGCAATCAGTTTTTCCGGGCGCATTGCTCCCCTAATTATTTTAGACAAAAAGTTTCAAATGGATGTTGCAAAGCAAAAATTTCTACATCCGAATCAAATTATTAGTATTTATTTTGACACAGACGTAATAAAACGTTACGCTTTTGTTCGTCTCTTGTTTCTAATTCCATGGCTAATGCTATTAAATTGTAATTCCGTGAATTTTCAAATTTTATTTCTGCAGTTATGAAGTAGCCAAAATGATTTTTTTTATTAATTCGGATGTATTTTTTTCCTTTTGAAACTTTTTGTCTAAAATAAGTAGGGTAGCAATGTGCACGTAAAAACTGATTTCCTATGTTAAACGCCTATGTTTCACTTGCCGTGATACGCCCTATATATTAAAATTTTATTGTGAAACAAATAAATGCGTTTTTTTTAAACGTGGGTCATTTCTACCAGAGTTACAATATTAAAATTATTTAGGTTGAAGATATATAAAATTAATTCTAAACATACACTTGCAAATAAATGCGTGCGTAATAATGGTTATACGCGGGTGGCGTTATAACAACGAAAACTGCGGGTTCGCGTGGTGACAGCTTCAAACTCACTGTTTCTCTTCGCGATATACAAGTAGATTTAGCTCAGCAATTTTGCTGACTTAAGAAAATTTAGCCCCCTGCCTCCTCGGATTACTCTAGTTTGATTTACGCCTTGTCATACTTTTTGTTTGCATACTTTTCACAATTGGTTCAAATTAGCCAATTTATGGACAATATCTCCTTAAAAGAATTAAAAATGGGTCGAAGTTTTATGGTAAACTAAAATAGCCATAGTGTCTATTTCTCTATATTTAGAATGATTACAATACTTTCGTAACTAACAGATGTGGGAAGTAACATAAAAATATAGTATACTACTTGACAGAAATGTTTGTTTCAAAACAAACTCCTACAGATTTGTTGACTGTTACTTAAACTGTTAAACTAGTTTAAAATATCCTTAACAGTGAAACAACTTTTTATTTCATAATCGTATTCATTTAATTAATGTGTAGCATACAAAATCTTTTATACAATTATAAATGAAGCTGAACTATATTATGCATTCCTTCCACATTCCTTGGTATTGTTTTATCTCAGAATACAATTTAAATAATTCTTACAAAGGAAAATAAAAGTTTATTGTTTGCTTCATAAATATATTTTCAGTCTCCATTACTCATATTATATTCATCTCGTTACACAATGTAATATCTTGTTAAATAATACTTTCTTAGCGTCTTTTACTTCATTATTTTAATCGTCTTTAGAACTTAATTAGGAAAACCATTTATAAATTATGTAAAATTTAAGTTTACATATTTTAATATTAAGCCATAAAATGAATTTAACGACCGTAAATATTTCAAATTACACCATGAATATTGTTTTAAATTTTACGGGTACATTAACATAATTCATGTAATTTTCGGCCTGATTCATAATTAAAATTTAAATTTGTGGTGAGTATAGTTTATTGAACTTTAAACATAATAGGTATTATAATATTACTTAATTTAAGTACGGTTTGCGTTGCGTATAACATCGCCGTCAAATGGAATACATTTTCATAAAACCGTTGATGTCTGCCCAAACATTGACAGTTTTTAAGTTCACCAGTAATTAGTTTAACAGCTTTAGCAGTTTTTAAGTTTGGGGTGAGTGGGACCAGATGACGAGCTGTATTAATATTAATTACACGTAGGCAATCTATCTTATAAACAAGAACGTAATCAATATTCAAAATCTTGAATTTTTGTCATTATACCCCACCTATGGGGCAAAATAACGAGGATATTGGGGCACGATAACAGTTATGCACAATCGTCACATTTGAATCGGCCTATTTTTTCGTAGCCTGTGCAAGCTACATGCCAGCAAATTGTCGTTGCTTCTAGCTCCCTTGGGACTGACACTAGTATACCACAATTTTGCACTACGTACTTACTAGACTTTCCTCGCTCTATCACATTTCGCGTATCTACTTTTCATTGTCAAAAAAAAATAAATCTGATGTGACACCACACTACTTCCTTGTACGATTATTAAACTATACATATTTTTTTAATAATTAAATTACAAAATATTGACAGGCTTAAGCCAAGCCCGAGAAATATTTTGATATAGAACAAAAAATAATTCATTTACTACTATCATTCTTAAATTAACATTAATCTACCCCGGTTCTTTTTAAAGAGAGTTTTGATTACAAAAAAGAAATATTTGATTACAACAATGAATATGACTAATTTCACAATAAAAATATAATATTTGTTATTGTACGAATCATAAAATTGCACGTATTTAACGTAATTTGACATGAACTTTTTTTTTGTTTTTGTCCTAATCCATAGCAAGCTTTATTACAAAAACAAAAAAGTATATAATTTTTAAATTTACATATCTCGCTTATACAAAGGGCTAATTTAATAATACTTGATGTGTTAGACGCAGAAATTAATTCTCTAAAACTTTTATTTGAAGCATTTATTTCTAAAATCAAAATAAAATCATTTTCTTCAAGAAAAATGTTAACAACTTCAAGTAATGTACCACTTCCGGTTAGCTTATTTTAACCAAAATCTATTATGTTATTTCGATTGACACAAAAGTCTTGTATACCAAATTTGAAAAGTTTTGGATTATATTTTAAAACAGTTTTTCATTAAAATCTATTATAGGCTTCATGTAAAGTGCCACTTCTGGAAATTGTGTAATAACCAGAAAGGGAGGTGCACAACTAGATGTTATAGGAGTCCTAAATACAAAATTTCAACTTTCTACGGCGTACCGTTTTTGAGTTATGCGAGATACGTACGTACGTACGGACGTCACGATGAAATTAGTCAAAATGGATTCAGGGATGATCAAAATGGATATTTCCGCTGAAATCTGAAAACCGAAATTTTTCGCGATTACAATACTTCCTTTACTTACGTACAAGGAAGTAAAAAAATCGTTGTCTTGCTCCATTCGTCGTCTCCCCTATCAGATATTAATTTGACATGTTTGACAATTTTTAAGTCTCCCAAAATTTAATTTGAAAGCATTTCAAAAGAATGTGCAAGGAAAAAATGATGAAGTGTATCATTGTTGAGGGGACTACTTTGACGATATTTGAAAATATATTTCTATAAACATTGAACCATTATTAATAATTCTAGACTGACCCTAGTAAAAATTATATATAACTAGGTGCAAATCATTAAATTTTATGAAAAAAATTGTCTAGGTTATTTAAGTATTAAGGGCAGTAAGTAATAAGTGCTTCCTGTCGGTTAATGATTATTTTGGATATCGAGATGAACTCGAGATCTCCAATACATCCGAAACCGCAATGCTTGCGACGTTTTTTACACTATCAACGCACAAAATTTAAAGAAAAATAACATTTGAAAATTATTTTGTCCTTAAAAATGTTTAAAGTAAGCTTTAATTGTTATTTTTACTTACTTACCGCCCCGCCTCCAAATCGGTATGTAATTAGAAGCACTTACCGATCAGTAATTTGTAAATAAAATTTACTGCCTTGGAACCCATATCGGTATATATTTAAAAAAACCAATCCTGCAAAATACAGAGTGACCAAAAATAACTGATTCAGTTGGCAATAAAAATAATTACATAAATTTATTTCCTGTTGTTGACAGTGACATTTGAAAAATTTAAATGGCTACATTTACATTTTTTTATTAAAATGGTCGTTGTTTCGTGTACCCGCATCCTTTTACTATTAGCCACAGAGAAATCTAAAGTATTTTAATCAGGTTCCTGCTCTGATATAACCTATTTGTATTTATTCTAAAAATGACATGTCAAATAGTATTTCCGGTTTTACCTGACGTAATTATATAAGTATTAAGGGCAGTAAGTGCTTCGTATAGGTTGAGTATGATTTTGGGGATCGAGACGAAGAGCACTTATGACCGCAATGCTTATTACCTTTTTTGCAGGATCGACGCACAAAATTTAAAAAAAAATATTTGAAAATTATTTTGTCATATTAAAAAAAATTGCTTGTCATTTTTAAAGTAAGCTTTGATCGTTGTTTATATTTACTTACCGCCTCACCTCCTGATTGCTTTGTAATAATCACTCACCGATCAGTAATTTGTTAATAAAACCAACTGCCTTAGAAACGTTAAAAAAACCAATCCTGCAAAAAAGTGTTTTCATTCTTCTCCCCTCAAATGAATAAAATATTCATTCTAAGTCGTAAATTTAATCCTGTAAGTAATGTAATCTACTGCAATAAAACTAAATCAAATACTCAGTGGAGTGCTCGTAAGCAAACATTTAATCAGATTATAATTAACTCCGACGATTAATTGAAGATTATTTTAAGGAATTAGAGCTCTGTTGCTCATCTGCTGTAACTGAAAGTGAATCCTTTCTAAAGCAGAGACATTAACTCTTGTTTGTTTTGCTCGTTCCGTGCCACAAATGTAGCGTTATCCCAAGATATCATACAGCAGCAAAGATAGCAGCAGCAGCAGTCTTACTTCAACAAAACTGTTTGCGTTACATTATAATTGTAACAGTAACAGACAGATAATACTGGTTTAATAGAATGGTTTTCTCGCTTATAATACAAATCATACACTCAACAATTAATAAAGTATCAAAATAAAATGAAATCAAACTTTATTAGCAATATTAGGATCGGTAAGTATTTTGAAAGGAGCAACTATAAAGAATTATTCATATTTCTTATCTCGCTTTCCGGTATTTGACAATAATTAAAATCTTGCTTCAGACCATGAACTTGCAGGTTGAGAAGGAAGCAGCAATTTCTCGAGAGCAACAACCATCAGAATAATATCCGCTATTTAGATTGTGAGTGTTAGAAAACACGTAATACTTTAAGACCGTAGCAATCGGCAGTTTTTCGCAATAGAAATCGTCCTTGCATGGATGTACGGAATAATTATTGCTGTGTAGTGTGCTATATGCGCTTAATCAGTTGCACATGAGCTCATAATCGGAAAGAAGGACAAAGCAGAAAAGAATCGCAATACATTTACAAAACTTAAAAATACGACTTCATACTTTAACAGTTAAAATTAATATACAAGTATATTCTAATTTTTATACGTACTCAAAATACTGCCCTCATATTATTATTAAATTAAAACAACATTTTATCTTATTTTTCCACATTTGCTTCCTTTGAACCCCACTATATCGAACTTCTGTGGGATGAAATGAATTGATAAGTCATGTAAAATAAATAAATCTAAGTTAATCAAATGTGGGAGAATTTGCAAAACATTTGGAAATTAGTTTCTAGTAAAATTTTACAAAAAAAATAATTCATCGAACAAAGAATGTCTTTACCTGTATAGCTCTTTACAGAAAAGAAAATTGCAGTATTGCAGATGACGCTTGAGAGCCGAAAGTCATTATTTTATTTAAATTCATGAAACATATTTTTGTCTTTAAACGTGCACTACAAGAATATTAAAAGATACAAAGATAAAATCAAAAGTATGGTGCTGCCGTCTGCTCAATCTTCCTTATCTAACCAATAAGTTACTAGAAATTCATATAATTTTACGACTAACACCCGCATTCTCTTTTTATTACATATCTAGGTAATATTACTAAATTGGTAATCACTTTCTTTTTATCATTTATAGACTTTCTCGAAATTATTATTATTTTCATTTTAAATCCTTTCTGGTACTCTTTCGGGTGTCGGAATTAGATATTTAATTTTTATTTCAAACTGATTTATTAAATCCTTCCATTATTCTGTTTTGTGTTCACCTCTTTGCTTCTTGACAGCTGATGTTATTTTTCCGTAATATTTCTTCAACAATTTGCCATGACTTTGGTAGTCTTCCTCTCTTTTTTTCTTAATTGTCCTTGCATTCCATATTTTTTATCTCTCGCTAAGGGAGGTATTGGATTCATGCTAAAAATCGCATATCCAGATTTTAATGATTAAGCACGTTTTAAGGTCCCTACAATCCGATTTTAATATTTTTACCATAATGTGTGTGTGTGTGTGTGTGTGTGTGTGTGTGTGTGTGTGTGTGTGTGTGTGTGTGTGTGTGTGTGTGTGGGTCGGTTGGAAGGACGATTTTTGGTAATAATTGGACAACCGGAAATAACAGATTCTTAAAAAAAAATCTTCTAAATATTATTTTTTGAAAAAATTTGTTCTTGCTTATTAAAAACGACCAAATTCTCTATCTGATACATATAAATATTTTATTATATCTTTTATAGATTTAGAGATAAAGAAATATAAGTTATATAATAATCTGTTGTAATAAATTTCGCAACCCAAATAATGTCATGGAAATCAGTTGAAATTTTAAAATGTTTGTAACTAACAGATAATTGTCAGTGTCAAAAATCCAGAGACATTACTGAAGATTTTTTCTGGGAAGTACATACATTATATTATTTCTTTATTAATAGTTAAATATTTAAAATTATAGGTATATTACATATACCCTTCAAAAATACTGCCAATCCCGACAATGAATTGGAAACATTTCGAAAAATTAAAAGAGCACAAAATTTCTTCATAGAATGAATTTAAAATTAAAAGATCTATATATAAGTGTAGAGTGTATATATACAAGAAATGTTAAATACAATAGGGCGCAAGCAGTCATGTCACTTTTTTGGCCTTGACAAGCAGATATGGGGGCCCGTGTCAGAATGATAGCTAGTAATTACATACATAGATGTCAAATATCATAATTTTTCATTCTAAATTTAGTGATTTTCCAATTCCATGTGGTTTATTTTTCTCGACAAGTAAGTCCACACTCCTGGTGACAAATTAACTACTTGAATTTAGAAAATCTTGAAATTTTTAATGAAAAATTCTGATATTGGTATCTATGTACATAATTACTAATTGTCATTCTAACACGGGCCCCCATAGCTGCTTGTCAAGGCCCAACAATATCACACGACTGCTCGCGCCTTATAGTTATGTAACCAAAAACGGAAATGGCGAGAGATATTGTGCAGGCCACAACAGTTTTTTTTTTTTGTTTTGAATCTGACATTCTTATTAAATGTTCATATCATGCGAATTGTTTATTTGCAATAGTGGTTTGTATACTTCCGATTTTTAGTTTATTCCTTATTCGTTCATTTCTAATATTGCCAATTCTTGAAACACCTTCTACAGTTCTTAGAAATCTCATTTCAGTAGGTTGTATTTTACTTCTATTTCTCTGGTTCATTGTCCATGTTTCGCTAAAATATGGCAATATATTATATAGCCTGTATATTGTTTTTTATAATGTCATCTTAGTACTCTTTGATATTTGTGTATTGCACAGAATCATTTTGATTTCTCAAAATTATATTACATATAGGGTGTACCACGGAAAGTGAAACATAGGGGTTTAACATGGGAAATCAGTTTTTCCGTGCGCATTGCTCCCCTAATTATTTTAGACAAAAAGTTTCAAATGGATGTTGTAAAGCAAAAATTTCTACATCCGAATCAATTAAAAAAAATCCGAGAAAATATCATTTTGGCTACTTCATAACTGCAGAAATAAAATTTGAAATTTCACGGAATTACAATTTAATAATATTAGCTATGGAATTAGAAACAAAAGCGTAACGTTTTATACGTCAAATTATTAGTATTTATTTTGACACTGACGTAACGAAATAATACGTTACTCTTTTGTTCGTCGCTTGTTTCTAATTCCATGGCTAATACTATTAAATTGTAATTCCGTGAATTTTCAAATTTTATTTCTGCAGTTATGAAGTAGCCAATTTTTTTTTCTTATTATTATTGATTCGATGGTAAGAAATTTTTGCTTTACAACATCCATTTCAAATTTTTTGTCTAAAAATAATTAGGGGAGCAATGCGCACGGAAAAACTGATTTCCCATATGTAAAACGCCTATGTTTCACTTTTCGTGATACTGCCTGTATATAGATTTGTTCATGTCCAAATATTGTACTTTTTTCGGACAATATTTGTTAATGAAAAAAATATTTTCATTTCAGTTTCCGCTGTAATTGTAATGGTTCGTGATAAAATACATGAAATATTTGCTATGGTATTGAAAACTAAAAGAACATACACAAATGTAAATGGAATATTGCCAAAGAAGGTAAAGGTAATATGCAAGGAACTTTACGTTTTATGTAAATTAGATGTTGAAAATAAATCGTAACCTATAATAAATTATGTAGAATGAAAGGTAAAATATTATACATGTTTTTACCCTTCGTTACCTTTAGTAAAGGAAGGTATTGTCTTTGGTAAAAAAAATCGATGGTGTTTTTAATGAATAAGCACGTTTTGGAGTCCTTAAAATACGAATTTACTATTTTTTCGATGATGTCTGTATGTTTGTGTGTATGTGTGTGACGATATTTCATATACGATAACTTCAACAATACAATTCTGAAAATTATAATTCCTTCATATTCCGTATGAATAGTTGATTAAATTTTGGTTACGATTGGTTCATAATTTGAAGATATTAATGGTTTTTCGTGAAATATCATTTTTTGACATTTTATGTTATTATAAATATTAAAGAATATTTTATTCTCTATTTGATTTAATTATATTTTTTTAATGTTCAATGAATTTAGACATATAATGAATTGTAAAGAAATTTCTTGCAACCTATGCTGCTAAAAGCTGCACCATGGAAACAGACTATTCAAATATTACTAATTGACAGATGTCAGTGTTAAATAAAATTTACATAATATCTTTGTAAAATGATTTTACTGGAAATATAAAAATATAAAATAATTTAATGTGACAAAAACAAATCGCATAAGGTAATGAAACAGATTATAGCCACAAACCAATTCAGCAGATTATTATGTTATAAATAAAATGCTATATACCTATTATTTTCTACTTCTTATTTAAAGAAACATACTGTTCTTTTTAGGAGTTCAGTTCAGTTCGAGGTAAGATCAGTTCATTTCTCCCCTAAACAGAAAGCGCCTATACAATCGTTTGCAAGAAATTTCTGTGTGGAATTTGTATAAAATAAGTAGAATTGACGGAAGGTAATGTGCTGGCCACATCAGATTTTTTTATTTAAATGTGGGACATTATTTGTCAGAATATTAAAAATCTGTATCAATTGAGTTACTATATTAATATGAATATATAATTATGTACTTAATTATATTATAAGTCGTATATAAATAGCTGCAAATAGCTGCATGCTGCATACACAATGCACAGTCTTAAACTATTCGACCTTAGTTACATAATTTTTTGCTGTATTTAACATTGTTACACAGCAATTTAAAATTGTTGACGTGCTTTAACATATCATCATAATAGTACTAATTGTAATATAATTCTATTTTTATTTTATATGAACTGTCATTGTTTATTATATCCATTTGCGACTGCCATAAAACCATTGCAAATTACATGTCAATCACATTAGAAAGTCTTTATCTAATTGGATTCTATTATCCAAAAGTATCTACCAGTAGCACATACCACTGATTGGAAAGCATATCTGCCTAACTGTTCCAAATAAGCACTACAATTAAACTCGAACGCAAGTGCTAAATAAATAGGGTATTCTCTCATGATTACAAACATTAAAAAGTTATTTAAAATACTAAAGTTGATTGGTAAACGAGAGAGAAAAAGCAAAAAAACATGTTATAAATTGATTGTTGCAAAAGATATAAAGCATTAAAATTTTGATGATGTACTAGTTGTACTATCAATGGGAGACCAGTTGATATCCCTACTACATGCTCGAATATGATAACACGCCGCATTTAGGTACGTACATGCTCGGGTCTACTTCGGTTCGTTCGGGAGTATTCGTACTACAGCTGTAGGGATAAATAAATGTAATCATTTACTTAAAATGGTTTTCTTATAATTATCTTTACATTTTTTTAGTAATAATATGTATGATTACAATTAAATATATTTGATTTCCTACCTTTTGTAATACTTACTGAAAAACTCGAAAACTCATGAACCACTGATTGTACACCGCTGGTACGTACAACTAGTACGTCACGTATCACGTGACCTACCAAAATTAAATTTTAAAAATTAATATCTCGCTTATTAAAAGGTATTTTTAATTCGGGTTTTCACAGGTACTCTTAGAAATACCTGTTCTTTAAGAATAAAAAATAAAAAAAATATGCGAGAATACCCTATTGTATCACTTTTCATCGGACTCTCTCTTTTTACCATCTGCTGGTCAGTGAATTCATCTTATGTGGAGTTGAAAATTCACCTGGCAACTTTCAGATGAATGTTTTTGGACAATTTTCACTTTTGGTTTTGTGTGGTTTCTTGTATATGTGAGAATCAGATGTGTATTTAATGATAAAAAGAAGAAAATTTTAGTTTCTCCTGCATTTTTACGGAGGACTAGAAAAAAGAGAAACGAACAACATATTGAAGATGATGGTGAATTAATCCTCAAAAACAAATTAGCAATGTAAAATGAGACAGTAATATGTTAAATTAAATTTCAAATTAAAACACAGTAACACTATTACAATTAGTGTTTGAATTAACAAAGTGAAGGTAATTAATTCAATGGATAAACAATGTAAAGTAAAAATCATTGACATACATACTTTTGCCAAATGTAGGGTAGCCATATTACAGAACACCTACCAGATTCTGAACACGTATAGGTATTGCAGTATGAAATATTTACACATCACTACATGATTGACAATATTTTAATCTGGTTGATACTGAAAAGAATTTAATTCTATTCAAAGTTCCATTTATAGAAGAAAAAAAATTAACAATAGATTAAACCATTATAACCAAATGGTTTTACAAACCAGATTAGTTTAAATCTTCTTCAGCATAAATATTGTAACACGAGGGGGTCAGCTCTTATACTGGTTCTCATCATGTTGTATTTATTGGTTTACCTATAATAACACCTTTAATTGACTGGTAATAGAGGATTTAACGACAGCTGCTTGATTGAGGAGGAACACATTCACTTGCAGTTTGATGATTGATTGTTGAACACTTATATGGACAAAGACACTATTTGGATTTTTGATACTAACTTTTTATGTACACATAATTATTTAATATTTAATTATCTTATTAATAACTACTAAACTAAACATATTCAAACTAAACTAAATTGTTACATTGTAACCCTGCGTATTAGCGCTTAGTACGCCACCAAAACAAAAGACGAGACTACATGTCTTTTACTTGAGTATCTAATACCGACTACTCAAAAACAAAACGTTCTCCTCTTCGTGAGAGGATATCTAACGAGAGGCATGCTGCAGGGTATCATATCGCATCCATAACGAAATAACCATGTACGTAAGCTTGTATAACTTACAGACTTAACTGTCAACAATCTAAATGCCTATACTACTGACAGCAAGACTAAACACAGATAGTTATAGAAAATGATAATTGTTTCTAAACAGAATTTTGATTAACAAAGATAACAAAGTTGAAATAAAACTATAATTTAGAAAAGGTTATAAAAAAATTGTTATTGCACTTGTCCTCGTCTTGTCACAATATATAACATTTACAGATATTTTTGCTTGTAATTTTTCAAAACATACATACCTTAACGTAACTAACCGCACAAAACTCACGCTTGCAAAACATTTATGCTGAAAAAGATTTAACATAATAATAATAATAAAAATCTGGTTTCAAAATTAATAGTACAGACATCTAGTTCAATTTTTACCTTCCGTCACCTTTATGCAAGGCAGGTATTTGGTCAAAAAAATTGATAATAAATAAGCACGTTTTGGGGTCCCTATAATAGGAATTTACTATTTTATGATTATGTCTGTATGCGCGCGTGTGTGTGTGTATGTGAATGTGTGTATGTGTGTGCGTGTGAGAGTGTATGTGTATGGGACGATCGTTTCGGATTGCATAACTCCAATACCACGATTCCAAAAATTATATATTTTTTGTATTCCTCGAGTTTAGATGCATATGCAGACGTGATTAGATTTTGGTTATAAGTAGTACCCTCATTTGCAATTAACAGTTTTTCTTGAAAAAACGCAGATAAATATCATTTATTCAGATAATTTTTTTATAAATTTTAAAGGATATGTTATTATCTATACGATGTGATTGCATTTTATACTTCATATTCAATAGATATAATGATTATAAAGATATTAAATTTCATACATTAGCCAGCTATGATAACCATTGAAACTGCTAAATATTTAGATAATTCAAACTGGCAGATGTCAATATCAATGTAAAGTAAATGAATATGGCAGAGATGAGGATGTTGAGATAAATGTTAGGGAAGACACATTAAGATACGGTGAGGAATGAAAGAGGGAAATAACTCGAGTGTTAGAAATTTCTAGAAAGATACAAAGGAGGCAATTACATTGGTTCGAACATGTCATGACGAGAGATGAAGAATATGTATGAATAAGAATGAATAGCTTAGTAATACAAGGTGGAAGCAACAGAGGAAGACCAAATATCAGATGAAAGCTCTGTATTGCGGAAGACTTGACAGGAAAAGACAATAAAAAATAGCGACTGTAACGACTGTGAAAAGCTAAAAAAAATAGATGCCAGTGTCAAGTGCAATTTGCATAGTTTATTTATGAAATAATTTTACTGGAAATTTAGAATCTTTTGCAAGAAAATTTATGTATGAAATTTGTACATAATCACAGGATTGACGGAAGGCCACATCAGATTTTTTAATTGGCGATATAGATACTTGTGGTTAGCGTCATATTATACATTATGACTAGTTCATAAACAGGAAACTTTTCATTCCATTCTTACACATCCCAGTTTAGCACTTGTGAGATTAGGCTGACATTTTTTTAGACATTTGGTTCTAGATCATAGCATTTAGGAATTGTTGGATTATAATGCTTCGGAAAAATTCGCATTCCATCAGATGGCGTCTAGTAGGCGCCCTAAACGGTACAGATATGTCGTTATTACGTAAATAAAAGCAACTTAGTACTCCTTGCAAGGCGCAATAAACCGTGAAGCTACATTTACTTATTTATAATTACTAATTAATTATTAAATCTTTAATAAATATGCGTAATATTGAGTACATCTTGATGCAGTGTGAAATCAAGCAAATATTCTAGATAGCAATAAGGTCATAGTATGAAAATTATTTTCCTTCATCCATTCCATACTGCACCCATGGTTATGGTTGTTTGCTGTGAGCATTGGCGCGTATGCGTGTTCAAGTTGTCGATGACGACACACATATGTAAACAGTTGTGTTTGGTGTGGCATGACCGACTTTCTTTATTATACGCATTGGAATCCAATAAGCTACTATCATAGGCGAATTTCCAGCCCATATGATTTCTCTTGTATGTTTTGTTCCGCTAAATATTTTCAGAATGAAATCACGAAACACAAAATAGATTAGTAGAATGCTTCTTATATATGAGAATATTAATCTTTTCTTAAATATTTGGTTTCAAATTGTAACCCAATTTGTCAGACCTATTTGCCTTGCCTCCCTATACTATTGCATTTTCAATCCAAATGAAAAAAATCTGTTGTGGCCAGCACAATACCTCTCGCCACTTCCTTTTTTTTGGTTAAGTATAGGGCGCGAACAGTCATGTTACATTGTTGGACTTGACAAGCAGATGTGGAGGCCCGTTTCAGAATGATAATTAGTAATTATGTACATAAATGTCAGAACTTTTCATTAAAAATTTCAAGATTTTCTAAATTCATGTAGTTAATTTGTCACCAGGAGTGTGGAATTGACTTGTCGAGGAAAATAAATCACATGGAATTGGAAAATCACTAAATTTAGAATGAGAAATTATGATATATGACATCTATATACATAATTACTATTTATAATTCTGACACATGACTGCTCGCACCTTGATGTATTTAACATTTCTTGTATACTTACACTCTACACCAAAAATTCTACTTATATCTATTCCATATATTTAGATTTTTTTAATTTAAATTCATTCTATGAAGAAATTTTGTCCTACTCTTTTTTCGAGATGTTTCCAATTCATTGTCGGAAGTAACAGCATATATAAAGGGTATGTGTAATATACCTATAATATTAAATATTAAACTAGAATAATACAACCTTTTTTAGTTAAATTCTGTTTATATTTATTTAAATTACGACGTTTCGGCAATATAAACTATTGCCTTCTTCTGGTAAAAACATGATTTGTAGTTCAGAATTTAACTAAAAAAGGTTGTAGTATTCTATTGAAATATCAGTTCTGAAAGATTTTATAATAATTTAAATATTAAACTATTAATGCAATAAGAAATAATATAATGTATGTACTTCCCAGAAAAAATCTTCAGTAATGTCTCCGGATTTCTGACACTGACATTTTTTGACAATTTAAATTTTCAACTATTTTCCATGTCATTCTTTCGGCAAATTATTACAACAGATTATTTTATATATTATATTTCTTTTATCTCTAAATCTATAGAATATATAATAAAATATTTAAATGTATTAGATAGAGAATTTAATTTTCTTTAATATTACTACGAAAAAATTTCAAAAAATAATATTTAGAAGAATTTTTTTCAAGAATCTTCTACTTCCGGTTGTCCAATTGTTACCAAAACCTTTTCAGATCTTCCCATGAATGTCCGATTGGGAAATACGTAGTTAAACAAATTTAAAGTCTTATAGTTTTTGACTAATTATCCTTCCAACATCCCACATACACACACATACACACACACACACATCATCGTAAAAATGTTAAAATCGGATTGTAGGGACCTTAAAACGTGCTTATTCAATAAAATCTGGATATGCGATTTTTAGCATGAATCCAATACCAATAGGTAGTAATATGGGAGTCAATTGAAAAATGATAAAGTATATCCTAAAAGTTTTGGCACAAATTGCAACATTTCTTTTACCTCTCGCTAAGAGAGATATTGGATTCATGCTAAATATCGCATATCCAGATTTTAATGATTACGCACGTTTTAAGGTCCCTACAATCCGATTTTAATATTTTTACGATGATATCTGTGTGTGTGTGCGGTTGGAAGGACGATTTCTCAAAAACTATAATACTTAATATATGTTTAACTACGTATTTCACAATCGGACATTATTGGAAAGGGATGAAAAGGTTTTGGTAATAATTGGACTACCGAAAGTAGCAGATTCTTAAAAGAAAATCTTCTAAATATTATTTTTTGAAAAATTTTGTTCTTGCTTGTATTGAAGAAGAGTAAATTCTCTATCTGACACATAAATATTTTCTTATATCTTTTACATATTTAGAAATAAATAAGGTATATAATAATCTGTTGTAATAAATCTCACAGCCCAAATAATGTCATAGAAACCAATTGAAATTTTTTTTTTTTGTAACTGACAGATAAATGTCAGTGTCAAAAATCCAGAAAAATCACTGAAGATTTTTTCTGGGAAGTACATACATTACATTATTTCTTATTGTATTAATAGTTAAATATTTAAAATTATAGGTATATTACATATACCCTTCAAAAATACTGTCAATCCTGACAATGAATTGGAAACATTTCGAAAAATTAGAACAATATAAGTCACAGATAAGGTGTTGCTATAGTGCGCTATTTCCACAAGGTGTGTATTCAGGCCTTATTATATTTCTATGAAATTAATCATCCTTTTAAAATTTTCTAATTCCAACCTGGTCAATCGCCGGCAAAATATCCAGCTGTGAAGAGTCGGGCCGCTACTTCACAGGTAATGCCATGTGCATATATCTTGAGACAAACTATACATGGTACATCTAAAAAAATTGGTTAATTTATTGAAGAAGAACACGCTGAATGATTTTATCTTCTGGTCAGACCTTGCGTCATCTCACTATGCAAAACAAACTCAAAATTGGCTAACTGACCAAAGCGTACCATTAATTCCGCGAAACTACAATCCTATAACTTTCCCCAGGCTCGTCCTATAGAAGGATTTTGGGCTCTTTATCTTGAAAAGTTCACAATGGAGGTTGGAAGGACTATAACTTCAACGAAGAATATACAGAATGTTCGAGAAATCGATTTAAATGTCGTCCACAAAACCCAATGCTAGGTGTCCGTTGAAAGTTGCGCCTTGTGGAAGAACACGCCCATCTTTATTTAAGTTCATAATTTTGGTAATTATTAACATTTAGAAAACTTCGAGTAAATGCATTTTGTATTACAAAAACAATAATGCTGAAATTTGTGCCAAAACTTTTAGGACATACGTTGAAGATCCAATAGTGTACCAACAAATTGCAATAAAATAAAATATCAGTGTTAATAATATTGCAAACAACTAATACTAAGTGTTAATTCTAAAGAATCTGATAGTAGTGATTGAGAGAATGATGATGATGATTAATTAATTACAGGCATAACAGAAACACCAATATCATTTTTAATTTCAATCATTTAGTTACGTATCATGAGAAAATTCTCATTTCTCAATGAGGCATTCTACATAGCTGTATAGTGAACACTACCTCCCAATAAGGAGAGGGTAATAATGTCAATGCAGCTAATGCAACACGAATGCACGTCTAACTGTACTTTTGAGTTAACCACAATGCACTAATGCACACAAGTTAACGAACACTAAACTAAAATATCTGTACAGTACATGAACTTTCGTAGAAATACACTAGTAGGAAGTGATGTTAATGTCGCGTCGAGTTAAGGAAAATGAGATTTCTATCCGTTAAGAATGATTTTATTATTATTTGTATCTAACGGTTTAGGAAAGTATGTGTATGTTTATTTGTTAGTTAACCGTTTATGACCATATGTTGTGTTTATATTTTATTGCTTATTTGCTGAAGATATATACAATTTACACTGTAAAATCAGAGCAATTAAGTTCAAAGGGATCTAAATACAAGTACAAGACAAGTACTAAAATCTCGACTAAAATAAAAGATCATATAAGTGTTTGGCATGTATTTCAACAAATGAATAAGAATAGTAATAAATAAATGAACATGGCAATGTCACTTATTTTTGAGCTTAAATTACACGATGAAATTTTTCTTTTCAAGTCACTTTAAAAATGTCTTTATAAATGACCTTACTAGTATATTTACACGATCAAGTTTTTCGTGAATTAAAATATCCAAGTGTCAAAGGTTAAGTTATACCTACATAAATTGTTATTGAATTTACATCACTTGAATTTTTCGTTAATATCCATCAAGATTTCAAATACTTCTCTACACCATTTTTTATTCACTTAGAACAACACACTTGTACACATAAAAAATATAAACCCAAATAACATTTGACAGTTATTTATCAGTCAAAACTTATAGGGACTTTCAAGAAAAAGTAGCGCATGTTCGTTGAAAGTTTTTCATTAAAAGTCTATTCAACTGTCTCTCTTGCACTCACATTATTATGTGAGAGAGAAAATATTTCAAATCACTTGAAAAGAAAAACTTCATCGTGTAATGCACGCTTGTAAATCTTTTTGACTACTAGAATGGACAACTGGTTAAGGGTAAGTATTTTTCTCCAAAATAATCCATAAACAATTAAGAGTGAAAAAACAGTGCTAGTCAACTGTTCGCTAGCTCGCTAATCACCCTCAATCATTTTTGATCTTTGTATTTAAATACTTAAATTATTATAAAATCTTTCAGAACTCATATTTCAATAGAATAATACAACCTTTTTAGTTAAATTCTGTTTGTATTTGTTGTTTTGTAGTTAATATTAAATATTAAACTAGAATAATACAACCTTTTTTAGTTAAATTCTGTTTATATTTATTTAAATTACGACGTTTCGGCAATATAAACTATTGCCTTCTTCTGGTAAAAACATGATTTGTAGTTCATGTTTTTACCTGAAGAAGGCAATAGTCTATATTGTCGAAACGTTGTAATTTAAATAAATACAAACAGAATTTAACTAAAAAGGTTGTATTATTCTATTTAAATACTTGTTCAATCATATAAGTATTGAACAATTTAGAATTTTTTGTTTTTGTTTTCTGATAATTAGCATTTTTGAACATTTTTACCTCTCGCTAAGAGAGGTATTGGAATCATGCTAAAAATCGCATATCCAAATTTTAGTGAATAAGCACGTTTTAAGGTCCCTACAATCCGATAATAACATTTTTACGATGATGTGTGTGTGTGTGTGGATGTGTGTGTGTGGGGTTGTTGGAGACACAATTACTCAAATTCTATAAGATTAAAGACCTGTGTAACTACGGATTCCTCAATCTAACAGTAATGGGAAGAGTTGAATAGGTTCTGGTAACAATTGTACAACCGGAAGTAGTAGTATTTTAACAAAAATATTCTAAATATTATTTTTTGAAAATTTATGTTATTACAAATATTAAAAAACAAAATTCTGTATCCGACACATTTAAAATTTTTATTATATCTTCTATAGATTTAAAGATATGGGAATATAATCTATAAAATAATCTGGTGTAGTAAATCTCACAGCCTGCTCACAGCCCAAACATTTCCACGGTAACTACTTGAGAAATTTAAATGTGTGTAATTGACAGATAAATGTCATGGATGTCAGTGTCAAAAATTCAGAGATAGTACTGCAGGCTTTTTCTGGGAACGATATTTAATATTTCTTATTGTATTATTAATTATATATTTAAAATTATAGGTATATTACATGAACCCTTCAGAAATACCTCCAATTCCGTTAATTGGAAAAACCTCGAACATTTAGAAGAAATGGAAAAAACTTGCTCATAGAATGAATTTAAAAATATAGAAAATACGTAAATATAAAGATGAGGTGTAATTAGAATTTTTTGTGTGTACAAGAAATGTTAAATACAATACTCATATATACCACAATGGAAAGGGTGCGAGAGGTATTGTGATGGCCACAACAGATTTTTTTAAGTGGTTTTTATAAACAATACATTAATGCTAAATCGTTCTTGATGCCTAATTTTTATACAAGTTTATTGTCGGTCAACCATAAAAAAATCTGTACAAATTTTTAATTAGTTAAATGATTAATAGTCCTCCAATGAGTATCGATGTCTTTGTAATAAAATTCAAATCGAAATAACAATTGCGCTCTTTAAATAGTAGCTACGTAATGCAGTGAACAATCATCTTAGTCATGATCGCTCTTTTAGTCTGCTTAGTTCCACAATTTCCTAACGAAATAACAAGTCTTTGTTTGAAAGAAATGTATCAATTTTGCCAATTAACTTTAACGACGAAATTAAATCAATCAACTTTCATTATTGACATAGTTCTACTACAAATTAAATTTTTGAAATTGATACTAGGATTAAATAAATTAAAGCATTTACTTAGATAGAACGGAATTAGGCTATACATCCTAGCAGGGACCGTCGGCTTACCTATACTGTGTTTATAGTGTATTCCGAAATTGAACTACGCTAACAATTTTACATTTATCTGAGGTACCTAAAAAGTACTATATCCCTATATAAAAATAAAATTCGAAAACGTTATTTTTTAAAAAGATTGGCGCTAACTTCGCGGTCCAAGAAAAGTAAAATGTAATAACTTATTTAATATAATATATTTAATATAGCGTGAAGTTGGCACCAATAATATTTAATTTACAATAACTTATTTATCATAAACATTTTGGAAACAAATTTTTGGGTACCTAAAGGTACCAATTGGATACTATATTTTCGTATAATTATTTTATTTAAATTTATATGTTGTTGTGCTAGCGTGAAGTTGGCACCAAAATAATTAAACAATGAATAATTCCTACGCAGAATAAAAAACAAAAGTTTTTTTGTGGGTACTAATTGGTACAAATTGGGTACTAAATCGTAGTAACAATTTAAAAATTAGTACCTTATACCTTGGTGCCAACTTCACGCACCTGACCACTACACATTCTAGGAATGGAGACTGAACGAGATAAAGTTATTCATTCGTCAATTCTGATCCTGCTTTTTCAATTTCGTACTATTCCAGAAATTTGAAAGGGGCATTTTCTTTTGCAGCAAGCTTTTTTTTTCGTAATTTTATCTATTAAAAACTCTGATGGGGCCAACACAATACTTCCTACCATTTAATTTTTATTAATTCAAATACATACAGTAAAATTTTTGAAAGATGTCCGATCAAAGTTATCTGCATCATGAACGAATTAACAAGCATGTGCGATAAGGATAGATATAACACGCTTGATTTTCAAAAATTCATATTGTTTCGACTAAGCTAGGACATTCCACTTTAAAACGATGCTCGTTGTTGATAATACTTTCGCTGTAACGTAAGTTTATTTATTAATTCAGATACATTACCTTAATTCATAGCCGTACGAATAACTTTATTTTGTGTCAGAGTTACTGACACTGACATTGTGTCAGTACCTTGTTTTTCACATATTTGGTTTTACATTTGCTAATAAATTGACTTATTTTTGAATTTTGAATGCTTTTATTTTAACATATATTTTTATAACAATAAAATAATAGTAGTATCTTATGTACCCTCATAAAAACTAAGCAAACGACACCAATGAATTTGTCATAATGCGCGGAGAAAAAATCTGAATTCATACAATTCGTAGACGACCTTGATCGGACATCTTTCAAAAAATTTACTGTACCTACATGTTTACTAATGCTGAAAACTATATTAAGTTCCTTTCATATAACTATTGTTCTATTTACTATTATAATTTGAAATGATTAATATTTTGTCAGTCACATTTATGTGTCAGTTACATACATAATAATCTTTAATTTGTATAACGGCATAAATTACGAAAAAATAAAAGGTATTTTTCGAAAAAAAAAAACTATTTTGAGCTTCAAATTATCCGATTTACACCAAAATCTAATGGCTTATTTCCATATTAGAATAGGGTAGAAGTACATGGTTTTAAAATATTCTGATTGATAGTTACAGCCTCCTGAGGATCCAAACACAGACACATACACACATAGTCACACACACCCACAGACATAATTGTGAAAATATACGTGGTCTTTACCAAAATCTCGATATGCGATTTTTAGCATGATCCCTATAACTACCTTACCAAGGATAGCGGAAGATAAAAATAAGACCAGATTCTTTAAAATTTCGTACAACTGACTTACAGAAATTTTGGATAAATA
The DNA here is from genome assembly GCA_951394225.1 of Harpalus rufipes. Taxonomy (NCBI): domain Eukaryota; kingdom Metazoa; phylum Arthropoda; class Insecta; order Coleoptera; family Carabidae; genus Harpalus; species Harpalus rufipes. Next base: position 14,333,928 of record OX596284.1, on the reverse strand, counting down.
CCGACCCGACGCGAAATTAATCGATTTTAACGAAAATAACCAACAATCCGGCAAATTTTGAGCCGGAATTTTGGGATTTGATAACTCATTTTTTCGACGATACGTTCCATTACTACTTACAGTGACCATCACATCACACAGATGCGATTGTATTTTTGATTTGTAGTTAGACTCGTGCGGGAGGCGAACCTAATACCGCAAGTACTGCCCGTATTAAAAAAAAATATTGCAGTGAATATGAATCGCCGCAATTGTAACAAGTCTATTTGACCGCCTATAAAAATACCATTCCCATCTTAATTGGGCCGAACAATTTTAATTAACTTCTCTAAAAACTCGATCAACAATCAAGAATTTGACATTGAGCGCGCGGTGGCGGGATCTACAGGTGAAGAAATAAAAATATGCGGGCAGAAAACACTCACATCATATCATATAAATGTTAAACATAGCTCAGGGCCAACCACTATCAACACAAAGCGGCATTCGTTTCGCAAACAGAGCCACAGCGAACGGAATGTTGAAATCACGTAAATAACATAAAACCGTTAATTTGTATTAAATAAAAACAGCCTATAACCCGCGGCATACCTCAAAGATCAATCGAGAGGTAATTCGACCCAAATAGAGAATGAGAAATTGCCATGTGTGGTGTAACGATCAAAGTCGAAAAAACTACTGACATTTATGTAGATTAATTCCTTGAATTAATACGGAATTAATAGAATTTATTGGGTCGCTTGACTAACTATATTTCACTTTCCTATATCATGTATTTTGATGGGCTACAGGAAATAAACATATTATTATTTATTATTATAGCTAGCCACTGAATGGAGATGAAATTGACATCAGTCACACACACATGTCCTCCCCGCCAATAGTACAAGTCTTTAGAAGAAGACAACAGGTTCGAAGAGAGAAATGGCCTCTCTTCTCTTCTCAACATATTGTACTACGGACCTATTACATTAAAAAAGAGTAAGAGAGAGAGATATTAATAAAAGTGAGAAGTACATAGTGTACAGTTGACTTTTAGCGCAGGTGGATAATATAGTGGAAAACATTTAAATTTAAAATATGGCAACAAAAAAAAAACATGTACAACAATTTTTAAAAAAAAATGAGTATATTTAGGTATAGTATATGCTACAAATACATTAAAAAGAGATGAAGAAGAGATGGAAATCAGAAAAGAAGTCCTATATATTTGCAAACTAAAGGCTGATTTATGTAAACTATAAACTTAAGAATTTGCGTTAGAATTAGCATTATAATTCTGCATTAAAATTCGAGCATAAACGCTACGGTATATTACGTAGCTGTAGCATTATGCCTTAACCCTGGAATACGACAAATTTAAAAAATTTAATGCATATGTATATGTTCGTGACTGTCAATTTTACGTTTGACGTTTGGTATTTTTTAAATATTCTGTCACATTGTCTGGAGTAAAAATGAATGTCATTGAAAAGGATATTGAACAATACAGATATATTTATGATAAAAAATATGTATAATTGTACATGAAATAATGACAATACCCTTGCTCAACCGGAAGAGATACTTGAAGCCCATAACGTTTTTAATGAAAAACCATATTAAAATGTAATTTTAATATTTAAGACTTCTATATCAAGAGGAATAACATTTTAGATTTTGACTAAAATTGATAAACCGGAAGTGATACTTTACTTGAAGCTCAGAACAAATTTTCGTGAAAAATATGTTAAAAATATGAAATAATCCAAAACTTTTCAAATTTAGTATTTAATACTTTTGTATTAATGAGAATGACATATTAGATTTTTTCTAAAATTGATAAACCGGAAGTAGTACTTTACTGGAAGCTCCAAACAGATTTTCTTGAAAAAAATATATTAAAATATGATCCAAAACTTCTCAAATTTGGTATTTCAAACTCGTGTATAATTTGAAACAACATATTAAATTTGGACAGTATATGATAAACCGGAAGTGGTACATCATTTGGAGCTCTTAACAAATTTTCGAGGAAAAAGATAATAAAATATAATCCAAAATTTCATAATACAGACTTTTCTATTTATTGGAATTTGTTTACAAACGATCAATCGGAAGTGATAATTTACTAAAGCTCATTGCTATTTTAAACATGGAATTGGTGGGAGGACATATGCTGGCCACATCAAATTTTTTTATTAGATAAATTTGTTATTTATAATACAGAAAAAATATATTTAATATTTTTGTCGTTTTCTTCTTGTAGTTTACTTTATAATTTTTAACAGGTATAAATTTATTTTATTTCATTCTCGTTATTTGGCAACATGGTATCACCCACCCAATAATTCGGAAAATATCCGCTATTTATATTATTATTTATTTATAAATTTTATATTTGCTCTGTTTTATTTTCTCATGGTGACGTATGTACGAATATAAATGATCAGATTTGTTATAACAATTATTTGTTAGCTGATGATGAATTCTTAAAAAAATAATACCGAAACACAAAATTATCCAACAAATTTAAATACTGTTTGAAATTCTAAGAGGTCATGGTAATCCTGGATTATCTCTCTCTTCGAGCTTGTCTGTGTACAAAGAGGTTACTTCAGAACTCAGTAGATGGTAACAATATAATCCTAAAATCAGAGGTCCCCATTTCTGGAACACAATTACCCAGCTTAAATGTTCCTATATTCGCTCGGGAATTCCCGCCCTTTTCGTTCGAATTCAGCCCGCTCACTTCCTGGGAATATTCTAGCATAATTATATCTATTATATATTGCATTTAGTTCATTATTAAGAAGTTACACATAATCACTGTTCGTGAAATATCAGATTCCGCTTTCACTGATAAATATTATTCATTAGAAATAACATTATGAATAGGGATATAGCGCAGAATGATATGTTTTCTCATTTTTACTTGTTAATTGTGACATACTTTCTTTATTTTTTTTTAATTTAATAGACTTGCTTACTTGATCCTTCATTCGGTGTTAGAAATTGTTTGAACAGACTAAAGTTTTAAAGAGAATTCAGGCAAATAACACATTTCGAATCTCGGAAAATTGATCTCAAAAAAATTGATCAATTAATTTACCGGCGATAAATTTTATTAGTGACCATTTTATAAACGACCTATTTTCTCTGCGATTAATGTTCATGCGATCAATTTGCTTCGCGATCATTTTTCCGCAATCATTTTTCACGCGATAAACTTTCGGAGCACGATTGAATTAAACAGTAAACGTATAATACAAAACATCGTGTAATTATCGTAAAGTAAATATTGAAACTCAAAGGAAGCAATTTCTTGCCAGCTAATTCCTTCTTTCCGCTATCGTTCCCAAAATAGAAAGTAGCACAATACAATCCTTCAAATGCAATAAATACCACAAGTTTACGTAGGACACGAAAGTGCCATGCAATGCTGTATTTAATTACATACGTGAAACCTGCTAATTTGTCTGCTGACAATTACTTCTTTATAGTTGTACGTCACGAATTGCATCTTGCATCTAGCAATAGAAATAAAATACGAGAAATACAACGCAATTACAATTTGACACAACGAGAACGACGTGCAGATGGTAGAGAACAGTTATTGTGAATTATGCCGGAAAAATTGGTTAATTATTACGAAGAAAAAAAAACTGATTGCAGTAAATTAGTTTCGAATTTAACACATTTTTTTTATGAAACGTGACTGCATTTATAATGATCTTATAATCATTATCTTACTTTTATGTGTGTCTGAGATCTTGCAGATGTTTTTCCGGTAGCAAGATTTCTGTAGAAAGAAACGGAACAGAAATTATTATAAAAGGATCTGATGTGGACACACACATTACCTTCCGTCAATTCTGTGTATTATGTATAGCTTGTTCAGAGATATTTCGTTATGGCCCTCTCAGCGGGTCTATTGTTAGGGATTTAAGCCTGATTTATAGGGGTGCAAGGACAGGTATGTATTCAATATTTCCTAATTTTATTTTATTTTTAAACAAAGAATTTTGTACAAATATTATTAATAATAATGAAGAAAAAAAGTTACATAAAAGTATCATTGTATAACAATTCGTCATTTAATTCAATAATGCAATTAAACAATAGTGCCATACATAACAATAAATACATAATATTACACTGGTATACATATGTAATTATTCGACAATATCATTCTCACTATCACAATCCATTTCACTATCGTCACTTGAGTCTTGAATATTTATAATAAAGTCTTTGGTAATATTATTAATATCAATATATTGATTTTCTATATCAATCACATGACGCACACTGTTAGCCCAAAGTTCTGGTGTTATATTGTTCATTTCACTTATTATTAGTTCGATAACATCGTCACTTACAGTCGGTGATGTATTCTTCCGTCTTATATTGCATTTTAATTGCCCCCAAATTAATTCAATTGGATTAAAAATACAATAATAAGGAGGCAATCGAAGTACATCATGTCCAAATTGCTTTGCTAAATTGTCACACACATACTGTTTCACAGGAGGTTTAATTTGAACAACTTCTAACAATTGTTTTTTATTGTATGATTATTCGAAGTATAGATCGTTGTTAATTAAATATTCCTGAATCTCGGCCTTCTTCATGGAAGTAGATGGTATTTTCGCGATTTGCCGCGAATGGTAACTGGCATTATCCATAACAATAACGCTGTTTTTCGGCAAATTCGGCAGTAAATTATCACAAAACCACGTCTCAAAAATATTAGCTGTCATATTGTCATGATAATCTAAACACAAATTTTTAGCGTTATGGCCAGCTAAAAATCGCGCACCATTTATCCATCCTTGGTCACACCCGGCATGAAGTATTATAATTCTCTTGCCTCGTGCTGGTGGAACATCGATTGCACAATCATTTGTATCGTCTGTCCAACTTTTTGGTACTGTGTCGTGGGTGTCAAATAAAGTTTCGTCCAAATATATTATCGGACGATTTTCAGCACGATATTTTTTAATTTCTCTTAAGAACTTGAAGCGCCATTCGCGTATTCTTCGAGTCTCCATTATTGTTTGCCGTTTATCAATTTTTTTTAAACGAAAACCGATTTTATGGAGAACTGAATGCAGAGTACTCAAAGAACAATTTATTTCACATTTATCGTCTTTGAGTCTCTGATACAATATGCGAATAGACGGCAACATTTTTTCGGCATACATTGCATATATTTTGCGTCGAATTGTATCTTCTTGAAAAGAATTCACTATTCTCGAATTACCCGCGTCACGCCTTTTCTTTCTAGTTCTCACTCCACTTACTATATCACGAACAGTATTGTACGGCACTTTCGTCATTTCTGATGTTTTTATCGGAGCCAAATTTTCACCTTCACTATCTTTTTCTTTTAAATAGTTATACACATTTGAAACTATTTCTTTCGCTTCTTGCGGCAAAAACGTCCGTTTAATTTTATCACAATTTTCAACTGGTAAAATATCAGTATTGTCTTCTTCAAATGGTCGCCACATATTACGTAAATTGTTGACCTCTCAGTACGAAAGTTAGTATTACTACTGATTTTAAATTTTTTAAAACTCATTTATATACCTAGTCACTAGGTATCTTAGTTTCCCTAATATGTATTAATACCGGTCAAGGACGATTTATTTTGCAATCCTACCCTGTGCGCCAACAGGTAGAATCTCTTGCTGTGTGAGGTTTACCACAGGCTTAGTAAGTTAGCCATAACGAAATATCTTTGGACAAGGTATACAAATTCCATACATAAATTTTCTTGCAAAAGATCCTATATTTATAGTAAAATTATTTCATAAACAAACTATGCAAATTGCACTTGACACTGACATCTTTTTCTTTAGCTTTTCCCATTCGTTAGGGGTCGCTATTTTTTATTTTCTTCTTCCACTCATTTCTGTTTTACGTGTCGTCCTCATTCATTTTCTTTTTCTCTCAAGTCCCGCAATACAGTTCTTTCATTTTATATTTGGTTTTCCTTCCGTTTCTTCTACCTTCTACTACTTAGCTATTTATTCTTCTTCTAATATATTATTCATCTCTCCTCATGACATGTTCAAACCAATGTAATCGTCTCGTATCTTTCTAGCAATTTCTATCACTCGAGCCATTTCCATTATCCTTTAACTCCTTACCCTATCTTTCCGTGTTTTCCCCGACATCTATCTCAACATCCTCATCTCTGCCACATTCATTTTCGTTTCATTGATACTGACATCTGTCAAATTGAATTATCTGAATATATTAGCAGTTTCCATGGTTAGCATAGCTGGCCGATTTATGAAATTTAATATCTTTATAATTCCATAATCCAATCGTATAGAGAATAATATATTCTTAAAAAATTATATAACATTAAATGTCAATAAATGATATTTAATTGTTTTTTTTTAAAGAAAAACTGTTAAAAGTTGCAAATGAGGGTCTGCATATGGATCTAAACTTGAGGAATACGAAAAAAATATAATTTTTGAAACCGTGGTATTGGAGTTAGACGATCCGAAACGATCGTCACATACATATAAACACACATACATATACAGGGTGTCCCTTAACTTCGAGCAAAAACTTTAAGGGCATATAGTACTGACCAAAATGAATAAAAAAGCTTCATCAACATAGGAATGATCTTCAACTGTTTCCGAGAAAAGCGAAAAATCTAAGAAAAACTGACAAAGATAGCGATCGAATAAAATTTTGTCTATGTCAGTAAAAAGACTATAAAAAACAATAAAATTTTATATGAAACATTTTTCTCAATTTCTTATAGTTACGTAGTTATATGAAAATTAAATATTGACCAAGGTCGCCACAACATTTCACTTTTGATTTTTATAAAATAACAAAAGGCCATCTAAGATTACCTCTCAAAGGTAAACAAAAAGTCTCAATTAATCAAAATCGTAATTCTTATAGTTTTCGAGATAGCAAAGGTAAATCTCGTAAAAACTCATTTTTCACTGCGTTATATCTGGGAAACTATTAAAGATCGGACACATTTTGACTGAGCTTTTTTTACTCATTTTGATCAGTATTATATGCCCTTAAAGTTTGTGCACCAAGTTAAGGGACACCCTGTATACAGACATCATCGTAAAAATAAAAATTCGTATTCTAGTTCTAGGGACCCCAAAAAGTGCTTATTCATTAGAAACTTACTATCGTTTTTTTAGATAAAAGACAATACCTTCCTTACCTAAAGGTGACGGAAGATAAAAAACCAATTTTATGTAAATAAATCATACATTTTCATAAATAATACAAAAGCATTTGATAAGTATTTTATTGTAAACAATGTAGAATTATAAAGTAAATTAAATAGTCTGCCATTTGCCAATACTTTCAATTGAGAACAAGGAAGTTAAACATTTGTATTCTGAGAAAATTATAGAGTATAATTTTCGAAACGAACGGCTACTCATATTAAATCCTTTACTTTCATTTCATTAGTTTGATTAAGCGCAAAACGGACAAAAGTTTTATTAGTTCTTCATTCCTTGCTTTTTCATACTTCCTATAGAATTATTTATGCATTATACCATCTAGAGCCAATTGTGGTTCACTGTTAATTAACATAGTTTCAATACGCCCATAGAACCATTAAAATCTCAACTCAGCTACTTTCTCATTCTTTACTCAACAAAAAACAAAAATATTTACATGAATAAACTGACTAAGAATGGGAAGATATTTAAAAATGTAAGAAATGTCTACCTTTATTTCATTTCTATGAATAATTCTAAGAATCTATAAGATATTTATAAATCTTTTTTAAGTTTGTTTTATATTTGTCAATTTTAAGAACTTGACCAAGTTCTAGAAATTTAGCTTAAAATTGTGTAATCAGTTTACCAATTTCTAGATTACCTGACTTTTTTTCATATTGAAATATCATAAGTCATTGACATGTAACGGACATACAATTAAATTGGCATGTTAGTGTGTTATTTAAATTACCTACTAGAAAACATTAAAAAATTGAAGTTAAAATAGAACATGCTCTATTTTCAGTATAATTGGCTTAAAATTGTCGCAAAAATTGACAAGTGTAATGCAGTGTTTTTTCCCCATTTTCTAGAACTTAGCCAAGTTCTTAAAATTTACGAAAAAATTGACAAATGTAAACAGGTTTTAACTTGAGAATTTTAACCGCTGAATAAGCTGCAAATAGAGCATGTTCCATTTTTTCTTCAATATTTTAGTGCTTAATAACACACCAATATGTATGTCAATTTATTAAACTTGGCCAAGTTCTTATGTGACAGGGCGAAGGCAAATGCAATAACAACTAAATAACTTTTATAACCTTTTCTAAATTATAGTTTCAGGAACAATATTTTAACTTTGTTATCTTTGTTAGTCAAAATTCTGTTTAGAAATAATTATCATTCTTCTATTATTTGTTTAGTCTAGATGTGCGAATATAGCGTTTCAGACATATAATTGTTGACAAATAAGTCTAGAAGTTATTGCAGGGTTGATATTTTGTTATGGATGCCATATGATACTCTGAATCCTACGAAGATGATAACAAATTTAAAAAATATATACATATATCATCACAGGCATTACTCATTGATAGATGTATCAATGTATTTTACAAGTTGTTTTTTGTTTCTCCTGTAAAATTTATAAAACACCGATTCATTGAGATTACTGATCCTTCTGCTACTGGGTGTAAATGGACAATTTCTTAACTTTTTTTTCTAAAAATAATGTCTTCTTGCAGGTTAACGATGATGGACGAACAAACAGCCCTGGTGCTGGCACTGCAGCTAGTAGCCCTGTTCTCAATAGCAGGAGCCCTGCTGCTTTATCTGCTGTGCAAGATCCGCACCACCCCTGAACCTGAACCGGGCACCATCACCATCGGTGGAGGCAAATCCGTGCTCATCACGTCTTGCGACACTGCCATTGGATTGCAGGTAGAAATAAATTAGTTCATTTTTATCGTCGCGTCACAACCCAAAGTTTGATAAGTTCATATTCTTATGGCCTACGCGCATTTGCTTTTGTTTTGATTGTTTGACTTTATGCCTCGTGACTTACCAAGAAGTGAATGGGGTCCCGATTGCTACACCACTGTATAGAGTGCTCGTCAGCTAAGAAAAAGCCATTTACGTCTTCAATAGATGCGCGAAGCTATGACGTAGTGATGACGTAGGCTCACACATTTTGTAAGCAGTGGCGTGCCATACATTTTCATTAGAAATAAACGTCAGAATAAGACACGAACGGCACTGGTGTATCAAGTGAACAGGGCAATGACAAAAATTGGTTTCTGCGCTGATGACGTAAATGGCTTTTTCTTAGCTGACGGGAACTCTACGTGTTTCTACTTGACGCTGTGTTTACTCTACCTTCTTTATTCTACTCATGTCTCACGGCTCACAACATACAACTAGTATTTGTCTCTTTTAGGGCCATTACCTCACAAGCAGTTTTCAATAACTATAAAAAAAAAATCTCAAGTATTATTAATTTGTTGAAAAAATAAAAAAATAGAATCTATTTTTTATCAAATTTATAGTTTTGTTATTTATTCATAGTATCTTTGAATATATAATACATATAAGAATGACAACGTAATGTATTTAGATTAAATATTTCGAGAGAAGGTGACATCTATCCCTCCATATACGAATTATTTCTGAGTTAGTTCAAAAAATACATAATAGGTGGATGTTGCACAGTATTGCCACGTAGCTAGAACAGCAAGTTAAGATTTCATAAAGGTTTTTAAGTTTGCTACTGTAAAACAAGTATACATATACATTGAAGATTCAAAATATATTATCTGGTTATTATGAAACAATATTTTTGAATTATTGATTATTGAATACCTCTAACAAATAGTATCTGGCAATGCTGTCAGCACGATTTACCGTAGTTCATAGTTTTGTGGTAGGAGTCACTAGCTATCTATAATAATTTTGTGAATAAAAAGAGACAGATATAGTATCTTGCTAGGCCATATGCGTTGCCATTCTTATATGTATTATATATTCAAAGATAGTATCATAGTATACCATTCTTCATTATAAATTTATTTGTAACGACGTAAACATTAATAAAATTTTCTTACCATGTCGGCCATATTACAGCCACAAGGTAATTTTTCTGCATCTTGAAAACACAGGAAAAAAATCTGATGTGGCCAGCACATGACCTCCTCCCAATTTAATGTTTAAAATAGCAATAAGCTTTAAGTAAAGTATCACTTCCGGTTAATCGTTTGTAAACAAAATCTAATATGTTGTTTCAATAAATAGAAATGTCTGTAATACGAAATTTTGGATTATATTTTATCATGTTTTTCCTCGAAAATCTGTTGAGAGCTCCAAATTAAGTACCATTTCCGGTTTATCATATATAGTCAAATCTATTATTTCAAGAAAATTTGTTTAGAGCTTCCAGTAAGTACCAGTTCCGGTTTATCAATTATAGAAAAAATATAATATGTCATTCTCACAATACGAAAGTCTTAAATACCAAATTTGAAAAGTTTTGGATATCACAAAATATTTTTCAAGAAAATCAATTTTAGTCATAATGTAATATGTTGTTCCCCTTGATATAAAAGTATTAAATATTAAAATTGAAAAGTTTTGGATTATACTTTATCATAATTCTTCATTAAAAACTGTTGTGGGCTTCAAGTAAAGTATCTCTTCCGGTTGTCCAATTGTTACCAAAACCTTATCAGCTCTTCCCATTATTGTAAGATTGAGGAATCCGTAGTTAAACGTGGTTAAACATATCCCAAGTCTTATAATATTTGAGAAACCGTGCTTGCATCATCCATTCTTACACGTACACGGACATCATCGTAAAACTGTTATTATCGGGTTCTAGAGACCTTAAAACATGCTTATTCACTAAATTCTGGAAACGTGATTTTTAACATTAATGCAATACCTTTCTTAGCGTGAGGTAAAAAATCTATACACTATTTGAATTATATGTCAAAATGTCCGCGAAAGAATGACGAATTGACTGATATATAATTTATTATTAGTATCAATCATTTTACTACGAAAAACTTAAAAAAATCACGCAAAAATACACGTTTTTTTAATAAAGTCGGGTAGTGAACAGTTGAATGGAATGTGATCGTTACAACAGCGAAGCATTGGTAACTGCAAACCGAAAAACGCGATTTATTTAATTTTCATTAGATATTTTATTCATACAAACAATTATTTTACTTAAATATGAATATTTTTAAAGTACATTCTACATAAAATAAAATATAGAACACACAAATAAAGTATGAATTTGTTGTATATTAATATTTGTTAATCTGCTAAAGTTTTCTTTCAATTTTCCTTTGGTACGATTACAGCTTATTTTGCTAGGAAAAAAGAACAAAATATAAAAAAAAATTAAAAAGTCATGAATACCCACATTAATCCCCATAAGAACAAAAAGCATATAATAATATAGCGAGAGCGAGTACTATGGAGAAAAGATTCTATAATATTATTCAGAATCACGAACTGGTATAACGAACATAATATTTATAAATATATAATGATATTTTATATTCGCATTAAATGTCAGCAAACAGCTGCAAATGTAAAATAAAATATAGCATTTCAATTTAACAAAAAATTAATATAATAAAATTTTATTTATGGAACACATATGGCGATTTCTCTTTAACACACTGTTCCCCGTTTTAATTCTCTGTTAATTCGTTGTATTCGTTTTCTCCGTTGTCAGAAATTTCTGCATTTTCACGCTCATATCAAACTTTCACTATTATCATTGATTGACCTTTATGTTTTCTTAAAAACGTTAAGTTCACCTGTTAGACATGAATAGATAATTTTCTAGAAATTAACTAACAGCGCAACAACAAGGGAGCTCGTTAAATACAAATTTCACTTTCATTAGCTTCGGAAGAATGAAAATAAATAAAACTCTTTAGATGGAACGATGGAACTTAATTGTTAATGAATAGAATACGGAAGAGATAGATTTTTACAAGAGATCATTTTATAACTTCTCTTTTTTCATATATTAACAGCTGGTTGAGTACAACTTAATTTGTAAGACAGATAATTATAATTACTGATATAAAATAGTAGATGCGTGACACGAGCTCATCATAAATAATTATTGCTATGAGGATTCGACAAAACTTGGATCCGAGTACCCGGATTTCAAAATATCCGGTTCCTCGGATATATCCGATGTTCGGATATTGAAGCGGATATCTGTAAATTTAATTCGGATTTGGATCCGGATTCGATGTTTTGTTTACGGATCCGGATCCAAATTTTAATTCTGGATCTGATTTTTCATTTTGAATGCGAAGGCAAACCCCTCTAAAATAGCCAGGTAGTTTGTGCAAATATAAAGAAAAGAATTAGTAAATGACGAATAAAAAAATACAAATTTGTATTACGAGCCCAACCCCAAATATATTCGTACCCTCTGAAAAAATATATTAACAGCAAGAAGAAATAAATTTTTAGATTACAATAATTAAGCCTATATTTGAGCATTTTTTTTTATTTTATGTATTAATAAAGTATACTGGATTTAAATATATATAATATTATTACCCAAATTTATCGTTTTAACAATAATCTGCGGGCAAATATATATGACAACAGACACGTGCTAATTTTTTTAGTTCCAACAGTAAATAATACAATATTTACGTTAGCATTATTTATAAAACTAAAGGTAAAGGAAAGTAACAATATATTCAAATAATTACTATATTAAAGTACCACTTACAATTATATTAAAAACAAAAAATAAATAAACTTCTGAATGCTATGATTATTACTCCAATACAACAAATTTTGATATGGTGTATTAATAGAGTGTATAGAACTTGAATACACTGCTTACAATAAAATTTCTTAGATTTAATAATCATTTATTTGCAAATAAACCATTGTCTGCATGTGACAAATGTTTTCGTCTTTAATAATTCGCAAATAATTTTTATTAAAGTAATAAAATTTAAGATAGCAATTAATTGAGTATATTGTCAGTTACCTTTACCCTCAGTGTTATAGATAATATTGACATAAATATTGTAGTATTTACTGTTGGAACGAAAAATTTTGGGACTTGTCTTTTGTCATATATTCGCCCGTAGATTATTATTTAAATGAGAAATTTAGTTAATATAATTTTATTTCAATCCAGTACACTTTATTAATACATAATATAAAAAAATATTGTAACCTATTGCTGTTAATATATTTATTTCAGAGGGTACGAATACATTTGGGGTTGGGTTCGTATTACACATATAAAGTAACATAGTAATATGACATACTCATATTCGAATCTAAGGTCCGATACTAAAATCCGTTTCCAAGATTCGATATTCGAATTCAGATTCAAGATCTGATACTCAGATTCGGATCCAAAATCCGATACTCAGATCCTGAACCAAAATCCGATACTGAGATTTGGATCTGAGATCCGGATACTTTAACATTCAATTATCCGGATATTTTTGGATCCGAAACTATCCGGATCCTGATCCCACCACTATAAATAATCAAAATAATAATCCATTTTTCTTTACAACTTCTTCTTCTTTTACAGATTGCTCTCCACCTTGGCAGTAGGGGCTTCCGCGTGTTCGCAGGGCTTCGCGATGGTGCAGGTTCTGGTGCAGATTCAGATACCGCAGCAGCCAAAGTGATCCGTGCATGGCAAAAGAACCGGGAGTCTGTGGAAATGACCCCAGTTCCTCTACCAGGATCTTTAGTAGCTCTGCCCCTTGATGTCACAAGAGAGGACATTCTTCACGATGCGGTGGATATCGTAAGAGCGCACTTACCTGCTGGAGAAGATGGTAAGAAAAGAAATGGAATTAAAGCTTTTAACAAATACTCGAAATCTCAGTCATTCGGCATTTTTTCTTACAAAACTGACGTTTCGGTATATATGCATTAATCTAATACGAGTATACATTTCACATTACTTTTGACCTGTTATCGGCGTCTTCATCCGTACATACAAACTCGTCAACGTCGGACTGGTCATCTAAGATGCGTTTCTCGGTTCAGCGCTTTTAGGATCCGCGTACCACCTAAGAATATCCGAAATTTCTCCGTACCATCCCTTTATAAAAAAAAATCCCGCATCATAATATAGGAGGTAGGTAGGTAGATACAAAAAAATACTCATTTTACTTTTTAAATATTTATATAAAAAAATTAAATAATACATGCTTCTACTAAAATATATAATTATAAAAAATCCTTTTAATTAAAATTAATGCGAACCTTGTGCTTGTTTCGCAGAACACTATTTATTAATATTCGGCTCTATATTACTTAGCTTTAAACTTTAAACGTAAATTAGGTTCAAGTATTATTTCTTTAAAATCGTGCTTCCTACGATTTCATAAATTTATGAATGTAATATTCTTAAGCTCTTCTATCAACGCTCTGTTGGAAGAAATTTCTAATAACTGTTCTTTCTCTATGGGTGTGAAGTTTTCTGGTATATCCATAATTAGTGGATTTCTAATCCAATTTTCATTTTCATAATTTTTTGGAAAATATATATTGAACATTGATTAGAGAGAAGCAATGATCTTTTATATCTGATACTAATTCATCACTTATATTTAACGTATTTTCTTCAAGGAAGCCTTCTAAAACTGGCAGTAAGCTATATTTATTTTTATCTAATTCGTTTATAATCAATTCTAATATTTTTATTGTTGCAGAAATTTTATCTGTAACTATAAATAAATTAATGTTTGTTCCTTGTAGGGCTAAATTTAATTCATTTAATTTTTCAAAATTATTAGCTATATATGCTAATTGGTACAGCCACAATTCACCAAAGAAATATCTTTTAAATTCGAAATTAGAATCACACAGGAAAACCTCAACTTCTAATCTAAGTTCAAAGAGACAATTTAAAACTTTGCCTTATTATTTAAATATGTGGAAAAATATCAGTTTTATATTATTTAAACTAATTAATTTAATTATATTTTTAAAGTACATAGTTAACTTTTCGCGTACCTCGAGTGGTACGCATACCACAGGTTGAGAACCGCTGCTCTAAGTGACATAAAGTACACATTGTCATTCCATCATTACAATCACAATAATTATCACAGACGTGCATTAGCCTCTAATAAGATATATAGGAGGGAGGGGCAGATATTGTAAGATCCGTCGCAGACCCATTATGAGAGCTTAGCCTACGATCGCACGTAGGCTTCAGACCTTTCGTGGATCCCAGGCTTTCAATTGATGTTTCTCACACCTGGTGTTTCATCACTAGCGGTACCATAGAGACCAACACATGTCCCAGACATGTTGAGCTCTCAAAGCCCGACTTTTCAGGCACCCATGAGTCCCAGACTCATTGTGAGAGCTTAGCTTGCGATCGCACGTAGGTTTCAGACCTTTTGTGGATCTCAGCTTCTATTTGGTGTTTGTCATACCTGGTGTTTCACCACTAGCGGTACCATAGCCACCAACACATGTCCCAGACATGTTGAGCTCCCAGAGGCCCATGGGTATCAGGCCCATTGTGAAAGCTTAGTTTAAGATCGCACGTAGGTCCCAGACTTCGCGAATCTCAGGCCCTCACTTGGTGTTTCTCCACTAGCTATCCTAGCCACCTTCAGAATACACGGCTCTGCAGACCCAGGGTTGTCCCAGACAACTCTTCGGTTAATTAGGAAAATAGTACATGTTTGCGGCCACAAAAAAATAATGTGAATGTATATCAAACATATACCACGTATATCAAATACACAAACAGTGTATAACATATCCACACCTGAACGCTATACCTTTACAATAATTAGAATGACTGTGAGCTTGCTTGTCTTTTCTTATGGACACTATCACACACACTGTAAATCCCGAACAAATAACTGTCCAAACTTACAAACGTATAGTTAAAGCGATATATGAAACTGACTTACGCTTATGCAGGGTTTACAACCTTTTATGGAGATTGAGAAACTTGAAGGCATCAAGAAATGGGCCGTATTAAAAAAATTCATATTGAATTTTTGTATAATTTTTTTCACTTGAAAATATACTCGTACATATAAGAAGACAAAGTAAATACAATTTTTTTATGTATTAACTGCGAAAAAATATTTAAATATAAAAGCACAGGACATAGTAAAACAGATTTAGTACAGAGTACACAAATTTCAGGTACGATCCATGACAGAAAAAACTACCTAGCTCAAGGAACCTTCGCAGCAAGTTTCATGAAACTTTATAACGGACAATTGTCAGATTCTATAATGAGTTTCATATATCACTTCATACAACCCCTTACAACTATAAGCTATATGATCTAAACATCCAAGGGATGTTACTTGTATTTAAGAATGTTTAAGTGTTTATGTCTGCGCTTCTAAACAAAGACACGTAACCGAAAGTGAATCTTACATATCTAAAATATTATTGTATATTCTAGTTATATTTCAATAACTTTTACTTCAGTTTTATAGTAAGAGATTGTGGGTTTAAATCTAATATTAAACATTTATTAACATCTGCATAGAAGTAGTTCCGAACCAAAAATCTTACGAAATCTATAGTTTGAAGTATTTGTCATTTAATCGCAACAAAATTATCTTATTTTACATGCTCTACTTTAAACAAAAGGAAATACTGTATTAATAAACCATAACGTGACAACAAAAAAGTAATTATTTAATAAAAAATTCTTAAGAAGTGTTTTTTTGCGTGCCTGTATATTAAATACCCTATCGAAATTAATTTTCAACTTTATCAAATATTACAAGACATTTATCCAAATTAATGTTTTTATACTAAGTGGTAACATGCAAACAAAGAAAATTGTTTTACTCTACTTCAAGATATAATTTGAGTTACGTGCAGTTAATTTAAAAATCAAGCATTTGCTACATTATTTCACGAAAATTGCTCAAAGCAGTAATAGTTTTATTAAATTAAAATTTCTTGTGCAAACGACCGTCCTTGAAAATCATTAACATATTTTAATTAGCGACATGTAAATTTTAAAAGTGAAACTACATTTACGATCATACAAAATGACACCATACTTAATTAAAGTCTCACATCTATTGCACGTATAATAAGTTAATATAATATATGCTATATATGTTACAAACACGTTAAATATTTATGTCGTAATTACTAGTGCAGTCATAAAGGAATCATGCAATGAATGAAATCATTCACTCATTTTAGAACCTATTGTTTTTCTTTAGGACGTACGCAATCATTTACGACCATTTGCTATGCTGCATTTGCACAGCGAATTAAACAAAGGACACCTGTATGCAATAAATAAATAGTAACGTATTAAACCATACAATAACAATGTCGTCAAGTTCGGAATGTGAAACCATGACTCCTTATTTCGCAAAAACTAAGTCGAATTTCGGAAATTACAAAATAAATCTATTTTTCTTCTTTTAGGTGTGTGGGCCGTGATCTGCACCAGTGGCGTCACCTACCGTGGCCGTCTAGAACAACAAGACACCGTCCATTGGGACGCTATGTTAAAAACAAACGTAGTGGGTTTACTCCGAACCGCAAGAACATTCCAAGGCCTTCTGCGAAACACTAAAGGCCGACTGGTTACTTTAGGTACAACAGGAACCAACGATTTAGAAACTGTCTCCGTAGCTTGTACAGCCACGAGGCACGCTGTCCAAGGAGCTAGCGAAGCCCTAAGAAAGGAGTTAGCCCCAACGGGGATCAAAGTTATTACGCTCCAGCCCAAAGTTGGGGTGGATGTTATGTTCGCCACGCCCAGAATCGAAAAGTAAGACACATAAAATATACGTTACTTACCTTGGGAGCCCCTTATTGCTATTTATTGTCATTTTATTGATATTATTCTTCGTTTTTCAGAACGCAAAACAACGAAGTGTCTCTAGATATGACCGGTTGCATGCGATACCAACCCCAAGTGTTATCAGAAACAGCCCTAAGCGACATGGAAATGGCTCTTACCTGCCGCGAGCCCAAACAAAACTATTCATTATCACAAGAATCCACCTTCTGGTCGAAGAAAATTGGAATGATCAGGAACATATAATATACTTAATTTAAGTCAGCTGTTGTCTCGCCTTCACTCCATACCTTGTACAAAACACGCAACAACTTAGAGCTCGTGCCAGTAGAGAAGGGAAATGCGTAGAGACCAATATTCGTGTTACGAAGTCGTTTGTTTTTGTTACGCGTTGCACATACATTTTACGCGATTTTTCCTTCTCTGTTGGCACGCGCTCCATAGAACTGGGGGGTTGAGTGATACACTCTGTAATTTACTTTATAATCTTTATTTACTAACAATTTGACTGAAAAGTGTTTGAGCGCTAAATTACCTTTTACCAATTCGAATTTAGGCACTCTTCAGTCAAATAAAAACAAAAATGTATATAATATATAAATCCCATTTAATGAACAATTCAATATTTTTGTTTTAAGACAAAATAACTTTGTAAATATTCGACAATAAACAATAACAACAACAGATCTAAAATTCATTAACATAACAGATCTAATATTTATTAAGTATATAGCAAGAATAAGTTTTGCCATCTTTGTGATAGCTGCAATTTTGTTTAGTTTCTCCTTCTTTTAGTTTATAGGGAAGAACATACATCAATCCATCAGCTCCTGTAAAACTATTCAGCTTACTGCTGATTTGATTACCAGTTGTATCGGCTGTAATTCTCTCCCCTACGTAATTTAATTTAACCCGTTGGTATTCAGGTCTTTCAGCATCAAAAACAGGTTTGAAATTCTGCAAACAATTATCGTAAATAATATAAAGAGCTAAAAATATATATAATACATACCGGAGTAACTTGAATTTCCGGATACATATAATCATTCCGATTTTCGGAATATCTTAATGCAGGAATCACAAATAGTAGACAAGTAACTGTGGCTGAAACTGGATTACCAGGTAAACCGAACAATATTTTTTTTTTGTCATTGTATAATAAAGTTGCAAAAGTCGTTGGTTTCCTGAAATTAATGTAATTGATA
The DNA here is from genome assembly GCA_951394225.1 of Harpalus rufipes. NCBI lineage: Eukaryota > Metazoa > Arthropoda > Insecta > Coleoptera > Carabidae > Harpalus > Harpalus rufipes. The sequence goes on along the minus strand of OX596284.1, from coordinate 14,314,906 downwards.
AATCAATCAGATAGATACAACTAAATTCATGTTTATTTTATTTTATAAATTTATTCTACAGTTCTCATAATTTCTTTTCAATTATATTTAAGATGAACAAGAACAGATGTGAATAATATTACAGGAAATATAAACTGTTATTTCTAGGTAAGTACATACACGAAAATTTTCAAAAAAATCATAAACAAATTTGAACTTAGTACAATTTGATGTATGCTTAAAATTGAGAAGCTTCTGACAAAAACAACCTATATAGTCCAAATTTTGAAAAATTGAGGTATACAACGACATCTACTTTCAAGGATGCCTAACAGTTTGGTAAAATTGTTTCTCAGAAAGTAAGTTATTGTATTTATAAAGTTTCAGTATTTCTACAAAAACAACCATAGTTCTATAGAGATTTAGCAAAAACAACACTAATCCCGGTACATTGGTTGTTTTTTTGTTTTTGAATGAAACTCTCAATAAAAGAAAACATTCAATTTGTTACAAAAACAACTAATGTCCTATAAAAATCACGAATAAATAGAGAATTGCTCATCATTGGTTAATTTCTATTACTTAAAATTTTAAATCAATTTTCTTAAATTTAATTAGACAAACTTTAACGGTAAGGAAGGTAGAAAGTTTTTTATTATTATCATCTCAGATTTAAATTAATGGACTAAGGTTGTTTTTGCTGGAAGCCCTTCAATGGGGTATTCCGGTGTTATGGAATTTATACAAAATAGTAACTTTTTCTATAATTTACATCTTCATATAGTAGAAAAATACAATAGAACATGTTTAAGAAAAAGTTTTCATTCATAATTTGATGTTAGAAAATTGAAATTCTTTACAGACCTACAAACGTCCTTGAAAACTGTGACGTAATTTCGATATGTTGTTTTTGCTCATTTCAGATTGAATATATGCCGTTAGAAAAACAGATGGCACTAGTAGTTACTACGCGCGTGTGTTTTGTATTTGATATTTTATTTACTTTGTGTTTATTATTACATGTTCCTCTGATATTTGTTTGTTTATCTACATTTTCTTGTTCAAAAATTGTAAACAAACAGGCAAATAGCTGTTTATGAACATGTATGTTTAGGCGCTGAAGTTCGCTGCAGATGTCAATATCGAATACTCGTCATAAGCGCGCCATGATAGAAAATTTGAATTTCGATGAATTTTTAAAAAATATATCTCACTTTATATATGTGTAAAAATATAATGTATTGTCACGTTAAATTGTAAATTGAAATGTAAATCAAAATATAAACTCAGTTAATTTAGCTTTCATTTTATTAACTTGAAAATCATAAACATCAAAATATATTTTATATCAAATTCTAAAGTAAACAAACCGCCTTGGCGACCAACGCCAAGTATATCAAAATAAATATAAAATAAGCTTGCTCGAAATTATATATTTATAGTATTACTGGATTGAAAATGAAAAAAATAATTAAAAAATGCCGGAATACCCCACTGTAAGCTATTTACTCATCTTGAGGTTTCAGTTAGCCATTTACAACGAAAATTTAGACCGAGCGCACTTCGGGTTCGGGTTAAATGTAGATTTAAACCTGACAAAGTCCAAATTTTCACTACAAATCGGGGATGAATTCGAATACGCATTATGATATCTGTATTTTTTCTAACCGAGACGCTGTAGAAACTGCTCTGAATTTGACATTTGTTTTCGTGGGGTTGCATTTGAGGTTGTTTAATACCAGTTTAGTTTAATAAATGCAACGTGAGTGAATGAAACCAATATAATACTATTATATTTTACCACGTTGCGCAAAAATGTCGCACCTAAATTTCAGGAACAAGTAAAGTTAGTTGTAAATGGCATAAATTTATAAGCGGCACAATTTCCACTTCGAATACAAATTAAGCATAAAATAATTGTAAATATACCTTTATTTATACTTTAGTCACACTTTTTCAACAAAGTGGGCTGTATCGAACCCTATATTCCTTCAAACGTTTACATAACGGATGGAAACATAAGTGCACACTCTCAATTCCACCAACAAATAAAATATATTTTAATAATTTGAATAATAATTAAACTCACCCCGGTTTCATGTTAACCCTACCAAAATGAATTTTTGCGTTGAAATCAACTTCAAGAACTTTCTTCATTACATCAAATTCTCCCATAGAGACACCTCCAGTTGTAATCACAACATCGCAGTTTTCAAAAGCTTTTGCTAAACTGTGTTTAACTACAGTTGGACTAGAAAAATTAAACCAGTAATTTTAAATTATAACATATTTTTTATACTTACTCATCTATAGCATGTCCAAAATCGCTAGCATCATAAGTATATTGTTTTAACAAACATATTAGCGTAATTTTATTGCTGTCCCGAATTTTACCTGGTTGTAAAGGCTCGTTAGGGTCCTGAACTTCGTTTCCAGTTGATATTATGCCGATTGTTAAACGCCTATAAATATATTTCTTTATTACTTATAATAATAGGTAATGAAAATGTATTTCTAATGAAAATCTTATTAGTTTAATGTAGCGTTATCTAAACTTTTCATTCTACGGATAAATAAATGTATTATAAAAAAGTAGATTTTTGAAAATTTTGTTAATTTTACCCAAAAGTGGGTACATTATGTATGAGTTTTGGGGGGCATAATTCAAAAATAGATAGAGATACAGACTTGTGGGTATCAGCAATTTATTTTATGGAAGGAGGGCTACATTACTGGTTTCAATGGCAATCTGATAACAAAGAAAAAAAATAGAATCCAAAGGGTTGTCAGTAGTGATTAAAGAAATTTTTTTCATCCTTGACAGTGTTAGGTCAATTACTGGCGTTGACAGAAAATCGAAACCTTATAAAAAAAAAAAAATCCTCATTATAAAAATGTTAATTTACTAACGAACAGTGGTGTAGCAAATAGTTCGTTCCAACGCTGCACCCCCGGTTACTACGCCACTGCTAACGAGATTTCAGTAGATAAAATGCCTCTATAATGTTTTGGCAAAAGAGGATCTGTAGGAATATGACGAATAAAAAACTGTGTTTGGATAAAATTGTACGAGGAAATTTTGACAAGTTTTTAGTCGCAACATGTAGGCGTCGTTAATCATCAAAATTATTATTGTACTACAATTGTTATTGCTTGGAAATATACCTCTAAAAATTTCAGCCATTTGGACATTTAGTTATTGTTTGAGAATCACTTGTGTTAGTCGCATTCAGTGTTTTTATAAAAATGGAAAAATGTGGTTAAATTCTTGAATTAAAAAGGCAATACGTCTGCGCGAATTAAAGCCGATTTGGACGCTGTTTACGAGGACTCTGCTCCATCATTTGCCACCGTGAAAAATGGGCAACTGAATTTAAACGTTGCTTAGTAACTGATGAGCGTTCATCGAAAAAAAACACCAAATGATATTGGATGACCGTCGAATAAAAGTTGGAGAGATAACAGAAGCTCTGTGCATATCGAAGGAACGCGTTTATCACATATTACATGAATAATTGAGCATGAGAAAGGTGACTGGGTGTTACGTGCTGCCACTTTGAACCAAAATGCAGTCGAATGAACATTTCCAAGGCATTGTTGGAGCGATTTATGTAAAACCTAAATTTTTTGCATCGATTTTCGACCTTTGATGATACATAAATCCACCACAATATTTCTGGGACGATGGGACAATCAAAACATTGGACTGCGAAGAGAGTACCTACTCCGAAGAAGTTTATTTTGCGGAGCAAGACACCAACTAAGATATAGGAGTATCAATAGAAAATATTTATTGACCGAAAAATACTTTTTTCTACGAGAGTTTACGGAAAGTAAGGCTACAAGGCGCGTAGATTTCGCGGGGATTTTTTTTTTTAAGTTGGTACCACTGCTGTGTAGTGGAGAATCAGCCGAAGCAAACAAAACGAGCGATGTTGAACTTGACAAATCGGATGCCGGAGAACTATTTTTTTTTATTATTTTACATCCGGTAACGCTCATTTGCTTTCACTGGCTTCCCACTATACAGCAGTGGTAGCAACTTTGAAAAAAAAAAATACCCGCGAGAGTTTCGCGCCTTCTAACCTTACTTTCCGGGTAACCCTCGTATGTTAGGCCATTGATATATATACTAACGTTTACGTTAGTATATATAATCAATGATTAGGCTAATAACTTATCGATATCCTCTCATATATAAATTTTTAGTTTATTTTAATCCATGTTTCCGTGTAAATTAATAATAAACATAAAATTATTAAAGATAAAAATACTTTATTATACTTCTTATTAACAATATAACACAAGCTTACATAAATATTATCTAACAACATAAAAATACTTTTCAACACTGTGTTCTTAGCACACTATCACTTAAAATTTCTTCTTGTAAACACTCGCCATCAAATGCTGAAGAATTTTCTTGAACTACCACTACATTTGGTTCTATTAAATCAGTTTCAAAAATGACACTTGTTTCACTATTATCTACAAGTATTTCATTTCCAATATCAGTTATAATATTATCTGGAAGTATACTAATTTCTGAATTCGAACCCATGCTTTCATCTATACTAATTTCAGCAGAAATAGTATCTGGTTGTGATTGTATTAAATTATTTTGCATTATGTTGATTTTCTGCCCTTTTTTACTCATTTCTTCAAAATCTTTTTTACTGAGGATTATTGAGCCCATTGTTTTAATAGTTGGTTTATTTAGAATTATAGGTTTTTTCTTGATAATTTTTACTTTTCCTTCATTTATTTTTGGTGCAATGGGTCTCAGAGTTTTTTCTTTAAGTACTTTGTTGTTTGTTAATTTAATTAGTTGGGATTTTGTTTTATCAGCAAGTACCTCGCTTTTAATTAATTTAATTGTATCGGGGTTAACTCCAACAGCGGCGGCTAGTTTTTCCGTATTTTCGCTTAGAAAAGCGCTTTTTCTAGTTTCTATCTGAATTCTTTTCACTGGTTTGTGTTCTGAACCTATATTATCTATTATAATCTTTTTAATATTAGTTGTTTCAGATAAGGAATCTCGTGGTTTATTTCTTATTATTTTTACTTTTGGTGATAAATTATTGTCAGTTTCTGTTTCGTTTTTATTCATTAGCCGAATTTTTTTCGTTGGATTACTGAAATTTGAATCATCTTCTTGTATTTCTATAACTGTTGAACCTTCAGTTTCTGCCATTGTAATGTCATCTTTTGTAATTTTTATTTTTGAAGAATTTAGTCTTTCGGGTTCTTTGGGATTAGATTTTCGCCTACTTTGTTTAGTCATGGGAAGTTTTCTTATTCGTGTTTTCATCTCTGGTAGTGGATTTGCTTCGATATTTTCATTTTCTTCGGTATTTAAATTTGTTTCGGTATTTTTCGGTATATTTTCTTCATTTATAATATCTTCACCTTCGTCTAGGATTATTACATCTTCATTATCTTCATTACTGTCATTTGTGGTCGATTTGGAGGTTATTTCTTTTTTAATTTCTTTGCGCATTTTAATAACTGTTGAGCGAGCTATACCGGCAGCTGCAGCTGCAGCTTCAGTTGGTTTTTCAATAGGATAAAGAAATCCTCCTGCATTCTTCTGCTGGTCGAAGTAAAATATTATATTTTTTACTATATCTCTACTTTCTTGATTTAAAAATGTACGCTTTTGAGGGTTTCTCGGTCTGGAAGAAAACATGTCTTTAAATAATAAAAAAAATACAATAAATCAGGAAAAATAATAATTGAATACTTACTTATAAATTTTTCACATTATAATCACTCAAAAACTTTTTAAAATTTGAAATATAAACCATTTAAAGTTACGGAAAATGAAATGATAATAATTTTGAATATTTTTAATATGTAAATATACAAATGATGCGAAGGTGACGCTAGAATTATTGAGAATTAAAAAAATCATTAAATAGTTATTAATTTTTTAAATTATCGTTGTGAGTGAAAGTATGGAATTAATAACAAAGCATATTCTTTAGTTTTTGATAAAAAATAAATATAAAATAATAAAACATCCGCTATACCTATTTGATTTAGCAATGTTCAACTTTTGACCATTTTTGGATTTAATGAAAATTTACGGGGTAAAAGGTTTTCGTCTGCAATAATGCAATTTATGATTTTTTGAAAGCATTCCAAACGATTGGTTGGGAGCATTTAAGACATGCAAAGAATGGTAAACTGCATTATTGTTGAAGGGAACTACTTTGAATATACATAAAATAAAATTCTGAAAAATATGAAAAATTAGTCTTATTCTCAATAATTTTAGCGTAATGCTCGAATGAATAGTTACAAAATACTTACTTGAAAACTGAGGCTCTGGTTTGTCCTACGGCAGCAAGTACTCCAATTTCTGATGCATTTATGATACTCCCTTTTGGTAAAACAATTGTATTGGCTGGAATATCGCTGCCAATTGGTCTGGAAATAAAAAGAAAATATATTAGGAATAGATAGTCTTGTAACAAGGAGAGTAAATTAGCAATTCTGAAACTAATGCAACTTTCCGAGACAAGCGAATCACATTTTTCGCATTTATTGCAAACAATATTTATTCTGGCTGCAATACTTCTTGACTGGAAAGGTGATTGGAAAGAAGAAATTACTGGATTACAGTCAAATAATCATTTATTTTCAGCCTCTACCGGTTTCGACACCTCATGTGTCTTCCTCAGAAGCTACAACAATTATAAAATAAATGATTATTTGATTGTAATCCGGTAATTTCTTCTTTCCAATATTTATTCTGCAATCGTCCAAAAGTACAAAAAATGTATTCTAAATTGAATCTAATTTACATATCATTTACTATTTGAGCGACTATACGAGGTGATTGGCCTAAGTCAGGGACCTAGAATATTTTGTTTATATTGAAAGATACAAAATAATGTTAATAAGCGAAGTTTAAATAGACAAAGGGGCTCATAAAATGCTTGTAGTAAGAATTTTGTATAACTTCCGGTTTTAGCGGAAGTGGGTATAACTTTAGATCTAGCATAGGGAATCGGTATTTTCACTTTTTTTTTTCAGAATACATAAAATTAGCTTCACAACGATACCAAAATATCATACTTTACTTCAACCATTTTAAAATGGCAACCATTTATTTTCAAAACGTGTATTAATAATATTCCTTACAAAATAAAATGTAGCAAGTTATGAAAACAATTTTATTATTTTAAAACCAAACAAAAGAAAAGTGAAAATAATTAAATAACAAAACTAATATAGATAATTATATTCGTTTGTTTTAAGGTAATAAGATTGTTTTCATAACTTGCTGTTTTATTTTGCATGAAATTTTATTAATAAAATAAAATGGTCGCCATTTTGAAATGGTGGAAGTAAAATTATGATATTTTGGTATCGTTATGAAGATAATTTTATATACATTCTAAAAAAATATAAAAATACGCATTCCCTATGTTAGATTTAAAGTAGCACACATTTCTGCTAAAACCAGAAGTGATACACAATTCTTACTACGATCATCTTATGAGCCCCTTTGTCTAATTAAACATTATTTATTATCATATTTTTGTATATTTCAAAATAAACGAAATATTCTTGGTGCCGGACTTACGCCGATCATCCTGTATATGGTATTTTTACGCTCGTGATAAGAAAACAAAAATCCTGTTTTAATTATTTCTCACATTTGTAGGAGAATTTGCTATTTCCCGCACTCATTTTGAGTTTGTTTTATTACAAATTATACTCAAATAAGTTGCTTCATACTTGAAGGCAAATATTTGTACGATTTACCCTGGAAGCATTATCCCTCTGCTCTGCGTGTGGTACGCGGAGCTGCTGGCGATATCGTCAGCAAAGCACGATCGCTCCAATTAGTTTTGTAATATAAATCAATTTAAGAAATCTTAACAAAAACAATCTTAGTCCATTTTTTTCGAATTTGAGATAATCAAAGATAAGCTTCCTTATGTTTATAGATTTCTGTAAAAAAATAAGTCAGGGTCTTGTTTAAATATTAGAAAATTATTTACTGGATGTTAAGAAATAAATAATGAACACTGATGAGTAATTACATAATAATTAACCAGTTATGAGTCGCTTTTGTAGAAACGCTCAAACTTTAAAATGTAATAACCAGTGACTAAAACACTTTTTGCAAAAACAGTTTTACCAAACTGTATCCTTAAAAGTAGGGATGTCACTGTATATAACTCATATGTACAATATTTATTTTTACCACAAGCTCCTCATTTATTTTCCCGCATGTTGTAGAAAAAAATCTTAAATGTTAATTTAAGAAATTATACCTGATGTCTTGTCCTAGTTTGGGTGCAACTTTAATGTTAATCTGCAGTTCTTGAGTGGAATCTTCGCTAGATTTAACTAATTCTGTGTCTTCTACTTGTACTACGGCATCCGCACCTGGAGGAACTGCAGCTCCGGTGCTTATGCGAACACACTGGCCGCTTTGCAGTTCTGGACATTTAGGCTATAAAAAAAACATCTTGTAAAGTTATGGAAAATAATAAATATGAAATATTATTTGATTTTTTAATAACTTACATTATCTCCAGCGGCCTTTGCGTCAACAACAGTCCTCAATCCCGCGCCATCGGAAGATTTTACTGCATATCCGTCCTTAATAGAAGCGGCGAAAGGTGGAAGTGGATCACGGGATCGAATATCTTCAGCTAAAACTCTCCCCATTAAATTGATAATAGGAAATACTTCAGTATTGGCAGTTTGTCCGCAATTCATAGTAACAATTCCTAAAGCATTGTCCATCGATACCATTTCGTATGGAGAAGTACGTGGCCTGTTTGCTGTGTTTATAATTACCTAAAATAATTTGTGTAAGTATAGTTCTTGCATTAGGAGTTAAAAATTACTTGAAGTCTCAGTCATACAGCATTTATTCTTACAAAACCGACGCTTCGCACAAAAATTCGCAAAATGAACAACTGTTCGCTCTCAAAATAGCTATTTTTGGAACAAGTGCAGGAAATTAGTGATTCTGAAACGAATGCAAGTTCTCCAAAACGAGAGCAGCGGGTTAACTTGGAGTTTTAGAATCACATTTTCCGTATGTGTTGCAAAAGAATAAATTATTTTTGGAACTGCAGTTTTCATTCCCATAAGAAATTATTTCAAACACATATAGCATTTATGTTAAATGAACAGTAAAATTATTTTACTATACAGAGTAGGCAGGAAATCCAGTCAATGTATGCGGCATAATAGCACGTTGACATTCAATGAAAAAGCAAGTAGTGACAGTTATGTACCCCCTTGTTATAATTACGACATTTATAATTTTATTGCTGGACCCGACAGAGTCAATTTTCTGACTATATCTGCTACTTGGGTGGTTATGTATATTTTGAAGCAATAATGACAATTAACCCATTTTGCCCCGTTGTACTCATATAAGTACACATCATTCAGAATTGTTTATTTTTTAAATTATTGTTCTAATACCTTATTTGTTTATATACATCATCTTGCCTTAATGCCACGAAGCTATTTTGATAAGTATTTATATAAAAAAAATATTTGTACCATTTATTTTGAGTTTTGTAGCTGAATTTTGCTTGTCTGAACTTGTTCATATATATAAATATATGGGAACAAATGGGTTAATTCCCGCATTGGTGCAGGAATCGGCTATTTCCCGCACTCATTTTGAGAACATTTATTTCACGATTGTAGAAAAACAAAATTCCCTGGGGGTGAGTTCCCAAGCATGGTTTGGGCTCCGGCCAGTTAACAGTGGTGGCGGGGGAATCTGACGTCGCTGTGAAATAAGGGTGGTGAAGGGGCGCCAATCACTCTACAGGGCGGTCAAACGGTTGAAAGACAAGTCCCTCGGAACGAGAATATAGAGGCGTTAATTTTATAACGTAGCCCTTAAGAGCAAAAATGTGGAAAACGGGAAGGAAATTATATAACGAACAACTGTTGAGGTAATAACGTATTCTTCGTAAAAATAAACAAATGGTGGGGTATTCCACTATATTAAAATTTATAACTAAAACTATTTCAATATAATAGATTACTTTATATAAAAAAGTTTATAATTAATTTATTTAATGTTTTTTTGCTAAATAGTTTACCGCGTAAAGAGTATGACGTAAATTTTCCTGGTGACAACTTTCAAAACTTATTAACCCAATTATCCTGTAAACCGGAACTTTCATGAACGCCTTCGACGAGTAGTCTGCTGATCGCTGTTTGTGATTTTGCTTGTTTTGTCATATTACCTTTTAAATAGACTTAAAAATAAAACAATTCAGAATACTAATATGAACATCAAACATGAATAAAATAAGATATGAATAAGATTTTTATTATTCACAAGAGATGATGTTTCTACAATTCAGCAATAGACAGCGCTGTTATCACTCTGATGTCATTAGGAAAATCTACGTCATTCCGGTAAAATTTAAATATTTTAATAAATTTAAATATATATCTCGCTTAAATTAAATGAAAAACACCTTATAATTTCACAATTGTAATTCAAGAAAGTAGTACTAGTAGAATACCCCAGAGAGTGCCGATCAAATATGTCGTGGCTGAAAGAATGAAGGTATATACGCTCATTGGCTCGCAAGACTAGTCCTTATTCCCTTTCCGTGGATGAAATAATAATAGGGACGGACAAAAGAGAAATGTAACTACACAATTTTCAGAAAAAGCGGAAAATAACGAGCAGAAAATAAACGTAACAGTACATTAATTCATGTTTAGGAATACGTAAGATATCTTACCCTGATAACGGTTTAAGTGTATACCGAAATGTCGGTTTTGTACAAATAAATGCTGTATGACTGAAATTTCGAGTAATTGTTAACTCTTACTCTGCACCATAATTTATCTACATAGTTCTTGCAGATTTCATAGGGATAATAATTATTAAAGTTATATTATGCAGGTATAATATTCGTAAACCACAAATTGAATAGAATTTTTAAAAAAATGTAAATAAAGTTGGCCTTTTCAGTACTCTTTTTGAAAGATTCTATTTATTTTGTAGTTTACGGGTATTATACCCTCATTATTATCCCTATGAAATCTGCAAGAACTGAATAGTTTTATTAAAATTTTATATATTACATTGCTTGGAGTTAAAAAGGTTGTCGCGGATGTCGCAGGCACTAAAGTTATATTTTCTGGTCTCGGTTGAAGCTGAGAAAAATGAGCAATCCTCGAATTTATTTTCTGAACATCTTCAATTTTATTTTGTAGAGAAATGGCATCAGGCACTAAAGTTACATGTTCTGGTCTCGGCTGAATCTGCGGAAGTTGAGCCAACCTCGAATGTATTTTCTGGATATCTTCAATTTTATTTTGTAACAGAGAAATTGCATGAGGAATAATTTCGCAAATGGCTTCAAAATTTTCAGTAACTGCTTTCACACTTCCGGGAAAATTAATAATTAAAGTTTTTTTACGAATTCCGCACACTGCACTAAAATTTATAATATAATCAGCTTGATGTAATAATTTATGTACAATCGATGACACGAAAGAAAGTCGGTGTAGTAAGGGAGATTTTCTCTCGTGTCACCGACTGTATACCAATATTTACCGCGACAACATAGCAAACGGCGTACTTGCCAAACTCTTATTCATCATAACAAAACTAATTCCAGGAACTTCTTTATCGATGATGGCTTTGGTTGCTTCAGGAGTAACATCTCTGTCAGCAATGCCTGTTCCTCCAGTTGTGAAAACAACATCACAGATATCGTCGGACCATTCTGTCAGTTTAGCTTTTATTCTTTCTAATTCATCAGGCACTATATCCTCATATATTACGATACTCTCTGCGTATCTAGATTTAATGAGAGCTGTGATTTGTGGTCCACTTTTATCAACATTTTGCTGTTTATAACAAGAGTCACTCACTGAAATTTAATAAAATACTTTGTGAAGATTTAACTTAAATGTATTTTTAATTATGAGTACCTGTCAATACTCCAAATCTCATTTTATTAAATATTCTCTCGATCGTCGGCATAAAGAAAAAGTTGTCCACTCATCAACCGTTTGAAAGAATGTGTAATCGAGATGCAGTTATGCTTGTTTCTTATCAAATTAGGAACAAAAAGTGTCGTATTACGACAAAAACTGTTGATAAATTGAACAACCTTAACCTTATTTACAAATACAAACCAAAATAGTAGTGATAAATTTGCGAAATGACGCTTTCAAAAGAATGTAACAATAATCAACTGGACATGGCCAATCCTATGAACTAATTTCGTTGGTATACACAAGGACAAATCACAAAATATTATATAAAAGGCTTATAATAAAGAATAAAATCATATAAAAACATTTATTTATTACAAAATAAATTATTGAAACGAACAATTACATTATCATACAATGGCAATGCTTGAAATAATATTTACAAATATATTTGTTCTGCAGTGGTGAATGTACATAAATTGCCTTTTAAACACAGTTGGTAACATAGAATTTATTGTGGTAAAATTGTCCGGTTTACGAGTGTTGTTTTTGACATTTGTTATTAAATTTATCATATTACAAGTGAAGTACCTATACGCATAAACAAATGGAAGATATAGACGATGCAACAATATGTGATTCCGTGGTAATTATTCATGACTTTTCATTCATTGTTTTTGTAATCTTCAACCTAACCTTCAAATGTTTTGTTACTTTGACAGTCTTCTCTTGTGGAAGGATGCAGACTTCCAGTTCGGATGCAAGGCAGCGATGATTGGCGTAGGAAATAATAAATTTACAACAACTCCATTCTTTAATTTATAAATGTTTTAGCTTTGGCGGAAATTATCAGTATTAAAGATGACAAGGGAACAACGAAATGTTATTATGTACATTACGTTGATTGTATGTTTTGTATCTTTTAATAAAAAATAGTCTGTTAATAAATGATGTATTTTAGTTAATAAACGACTAGATGAATGGGTAGCAGAAGACGCATTAGACACCAGGAAAGTTCAGTTCCCTCGAAAGGACGGCGGAACAAGTACTGGTGTCTCTACCCCCAAAAAAATTCAAATTGGTGTGGGCGGGAGTAATAATAATAGCAACAGTCTTACCGTAACTACCCCGGGGGCTCCTATTTCTCGACCGGCAAGTCCAGTAGTTCCAGAATTAGTAAATGGTAGTGCTGTGTTAGCGGCTGCTATTCAAAAGAAGTTTAACAGAAAAAGAAAAGGAACATCGTTGGATAATGAAGACTCTCAGGATGGAATGTCAACTCCTGCAGGACCTAGACAGTCGGGGAGTATGGTATCCCATCATGATGATGTTATAACTAGGATGAAGAATGTGGAAATGATTGAACTTGGAAAACATCGAATTAAACCGTGGTATTTTGCACCTTATCCTCAGGTAAATTACAATCGGAGCTGGGCAAACTTATCCAAAAATGGAGAAAACTATCATTCTAGTTCAACTAATAATTTTTTCGGTCAAAATTTTAAAAAAATGCAAGTAACACAAAATACTTCGACGTATGAGTCAAAATATTTTAGTACTAATTAATATAAACATAACTAAACAATATCATCTATAGAAACCGTAAAATGATTTAATATACAGGCTACAATAAATAATTTCGTAAAACACACGTATTTCTCTATATCTCCAATGAGATTTCAAAGTTATTCTTTTTCGGACTTCAATATTTAAGCAAAAAAATTGAACTCTGTAAATTGTTTTTCTCAAATTTCTCAATAATTTTTGAAATATCTAATTTTTTTTTTCATTTTGTCGTTCCTTCTAAAGTCTGAATACCATTATGAGGTTTACTTATTACCTTGTGCATTTTATAATTGGCATCCATTACCCTACTATGTAGGTAGATCAGTATATATTCTTCAGAGTTTCTGAAGAATCTCAAGAGTTCCTCAGGGATTTCCAAATATCCTCAAGGATATCCAGAGTTCCTAAAGAATCTCAAGAATTCTTAATACATCTTTGAAATTCGTCGAGGATCTCGGGAGTTCCTTCATGCATCTTGAGAATTTCTCAAGGATTTTGGGAGTTTCTCATGGACCTTGAGAGTTTTCTCAAAGATTTTAAAAGTTCCTTAGGAGTCTTGGGAATTCCTCGGGTTCTTGGGAAGTCTTGAAATTTTTTCGAAGATCTTGGGAATTCCGTAACGAGTTTGGGAGTTTCTCATAAATCTTGAGAATTTTCTGAAGAATCTTGGGAGTTCCTCAGGAATTTAGGAGTTCCTCAGGGAGCTCAAGGATCTTGAAAATTCCTTAGGAATCTTGAGATGTCTCAAATATCTTGTGAATTGCTCAAAGTTGTGGGAATTCCTCAGGAATTTTGAGATTTTTCATGACTCTTGTAAGTTCATCAAGGATCTCAACAGTTTTTAAAGGATCTTGCCATTTTGTAATTCCCATTATTATAGATTATGGGTGTTTTTAGGAAACTTATGTCACATTTGGATTTTTTTATTTTAAACTCATTTTCCCAAAAATTGGTGTAAAATAATTCTATTAAATCATTAAAACCATTTATTTCCGGTTTAAACCATTTGACGTTGGTGAAACAAAAATATGGAATTATATTCAACGCACAGTTTAATCGATGATTAAAATATTTATTCATTAATGGTGAAACCGGGAATTAATTGTTACCGGATTTAATAATTAAAATTGATTTTGGTTAAAAATTACGTTTTTGGACTTAAATTCCGCTTAACCGGATTCTTGCCCTGTCACTAACTGCACAAATGTTTAATTAATTTGCAGTTAAATATTGCCCAGCTCTAATTACCAATTATCTTTATCAAAATCAAACTAATAATTGATTCTTATAGGAAATTGTAAACTTGCCTTGTATATACATATGTGAATTTTGTCTGAAGTACCGAAAAAGTAGAAAATGTTTAGAACGACACTTGGTATGTTGTTTTCTAATTATTTTTGAATCCATCTAATGAATGTTTTTGCAGGTAAAATGTAATTTAAGACACCCGCCAGGAAACGAAATCTATCGAAAAGGAAGTATATCATTTTTTGAAATCGACGGCCGAAAGAACAAAGTATACGCACAAAATTTATGTTTATTAGCGAAATTATTTCTCGATCACAAAACGTTGTATTACGATACGGACCCTTTTTTATTTTACGTAATGACTGATTTTGATAGTAGGGGTTTTCATATTGTAGGATATTTTTCAAAAGAAAAGGAATCTATTGAAGATTATAACGTTGCTTGTATTTTAACAATGCCTCCGTATCAGAGAAAAGGATATGGAAAACTTTTAATTGAATTTAGTAAGTTTCTAATTCTTTTAAATGTATACTGACCGTCACGGAGAATTGTAATTTTTTATTCTGTAGGTTACGAATTATCAAAATTCGAAGGTAAAACAGGGTCCCCCGAAAAACCTTTATCAGATTTAGGTCTATTATCTTATAGAAGTTACTGGGCGCAAACAATACTCGATATTCTAACTACGGTTGCTCCCGTTGGCGACAATGAAAAACCACAAATAACAATAAAGTAACTATTTACTTTTTAATTTTCGGAATATGTATTTGACTAAAATTATATTTTTTTGCAGTGAAATATGCGAATTGACGAGTATTAAAAAAGAAGACGTCATATCAACGCTTCAAAACTTAAATTTAATAAATTACTACAAGGGGCAGTATATAATAACGCTTAGCCAAGAAACAATAGCTAGTCATAGAAAAGCCATGGAAAAAAGGCTCATCAGAATCGATCCAAAATGTTTACATTGGACACCAAAAGATTGGTGTAAAAGGGCGAAATGGTGATATTTTTATTACATACATTATGTAATTTTTATTCATTAACATCAATAAAATAATGCATTAAAAATTATTTTTGTGTATTTGACCGATTCTGATTATACAGAATCACCATTGTTATCTCGAGAGTATGTGTGTATAAAGTGTAAAATACTTGTGAAGAAATGAATAATAATTAATTTCAAAATATTCGCTTTTTTGCTTAATTTGGTTGTTTTTTCCTCTCACCAAGAGAGGTATTGGATTCATGCTAAAAATCGCATATCCAGATTTTAATGATTAAGCACGTTTTAAGGGCCCTACAATTCGATTTTAATATTTTTACGATGATGTCTGTGTATGTGTGTATGTGGAGAGATTGGAAGGACGATTTTTCAAAAACTATAATACTTTTTACCTCCCGCTACCCTTGGTAAGGGAGGTATAGGGATCGTGCTAAAAATCGCATATCGAGATTTTGGTAAATGACCACGTTTTAAGGTCCCTAGAATCCATTTTAACATTTTCACGATGATGTCTGTGTGTATATATGTATGTATGTGTGGATCCTGTACAGTGTATACGCTCTAACTCAAATACTATCATTCAGAAAGTTTTGAAACCATGTATTTCTACCTTATTCTAATATGGAAATATCTGATTAGATTTTGGTGGCAATCGGATAACCGGAAATGGCAGTTTACTTGAAGTTCAAGATAGTTTTTCTTCAAAAAATACCTTTAAATGTATTTTTTTCTCAATTTGTTACTATAATTAAAAATAAAGATTATTTAATTTTCTACAAGTTTGCTTTAATACTTTTTCTATATATGTATGGATAAATTTATAAGGTAATATAAAAATTATATACATAGGTAAATGGCGGGAGGTACTGTGTTGGTCACATCAGATTTTTTATTTATTTATTTAAGCTTGATTGGCTTTGCGTCCTCAGAGGACAAAACCAAAATATAGAAACTATGGCGAGAGTGTCCCACTATAATACTTAATATCTGTTTAACTACATATTTCTCAATTGGACATTTCTGGGAAGAGCTGAAGGTTTTGGTAATTTCTTATTGTATTAATAGTTAAATATTTAAAATTATAAGTATATTACATATACCCTACAAAAATACTGAATTGGAAACATTTCGAAAAACTAGAAGAGGGCAAAATTTCTTCATAGAATGAATTTAAAAATAAAGAATAGATATAAGTAGAATTTTTAATGTAGAGTGTAGGTATAAAGGTATACAAGAAATGCTAAATAGAATAGGGCGCGAGCAGTCATGTCACTTTGTTGGCCTTGACAAGCAGATATTCGGGTCCGTTACAGAATGATAGCTAGTAATTATGTACATAGATGTCAAATGTCATAATTTTTCATTCTAAATTTAGTGATTTTCTAATTCTATGTGGTTTATTTTCCTCGACAAGTAAATTCCACACTCCTGGTGACAAATTAACTACATGAATTTAGAATTTTTTGAAATTTTTAATGAAAAATTGTGACATTTGGCATCTACATGCATAATTACTAATTATCATTTTGACACGGGCCCCCAATATCTGCTTGTCAAGGCTAACGATATAACATGACTGCTCGCGCTCTATCTTATGTAACCAAAAACGGAAGTGGCAAGAGGTATTGTACTGGCCACAACAGATTTTTTTACACATTTGGTACTTCTATTTTTGAACCGATTGTAATAAAAATTGGGATAAACGTTCTCAGGTGTGTATATTTTGATATTTTAACGTAAAAGTTTGATTCAAGGTACGTAAAACCAACGGGAATCGTGTTTTACTCGGCGAATTTACGATATTTTTGATATAATAATAGCTGGTTTGTTTATTTTTGAAGATATCGAGATCGAGTCCAAATTTGGTATAGGGTTTTAGATTATGTATTCTTTCTTGTTATATTCAAAAACTCCGGTTAGATGTAGCAAAACCGACTAGAATCTATTACCATTTTAATAAGTAATATTACTTATTAAATGCTATTACCCTACTATTTTAGGACAGTCCAAGGCATATTTAGACAATACCACCCGGTTCGTGTATTTTTTACCTAATTTACTTGAAATTTGATATACGGGGGTATACCCCCTTCATCGTCGATAGTGCGGGTTCCCAGATAGCGGTACATTTTAATGTAAAAAAAATATATTGACCCGTACGAGCGCAATTTTATAATAAGAGCGCTATTATGGAGCGCGCTTTTATATTACATTCTTAAGAAGAGTGTGCTCCTTAAAAACGCTTTTATGGAGCATATTCTTCATAAGAATATAATGTAAAAGTGCGCTTCATAAAAGTGTGATTTTTATTTACTTTGAAAAATCGAATCAATTGTGTACCCTCATATTCATTTGTTTTTTTTTTATATAGTAAATTATTGTATATGAATCATAAACAAATGAAGCAAAACAATGGAATGTAAAATAAAAACGTAAAAAATAAAATGAACATCTGTACTACTGACTATGCACTTTGCGCTCATCAAGCACTAGTGCACCACAGCAATGAATGAAAGAGTGCGATCATCTGCTGGCTGCGAGCTGCGACGACCGATCAGTGATATTAAAATGGCGGAACAAGTTTTGTGTCCTGTAGTATGTAATGTTTTTGGGTGTGGCATTTTACAACAATGATATCATATTTATTTAAAAAATTAATAAAAAATCGTACATTACATCAAAGTGTCTTCATTTGTTTAACATAAATTAGAAGTGAGTGCATCTTTTGTTGTGACATTTGGCCGTGGGAAAAGTGATTCATAGGTTATAATTTCCTGTGCACCTGTATATCAATTTTGTTTATTTATACAGTCGTATTCTGACAGCTTTTACTTAGTGAATATTTAAATAAAAATGATTGTGATGGAGGATGCAAATTCTTTAATAAATTAAGTGAATTAGTGGAAAAATTATGTCTCGTCTGGCAGATTATTTTGTAATTGTAGGCTATGATCATGAAAAAGAAAGTATGTGCTAATAATTTACTGTAAACAGACTGTTGTATTAACGCCTTGTTGCTTTTAAGGGAGTGGGATAAGTAGTGGAATAATATTACAAAGGTTTCCAGAAAAAGACTGGAGTGACACTCCGTTCATCGAAGGAATAGAATGGGTAAATATTCCTCATCCCCTTCTTTGTTGACACAGTGGCATTATGCACGAGTAATGTTATAATAAATAACTATTTTTTAGTTCTGTCAACCTCAAGGATGGGCTCTGTCAACCGACAGACAAGAACCTCGGTTTTTTGTCTCGGTTTTGACAGATATAGATGCCAATCGGCATTACTGTGCATGCTTGTGTTTCAATGAAACTGTTTCAATAACTCCAAGCAAACCAGTTGATGAGGAGGAAGAGCCAGTTGACGGTACTCATGCATTAGTTCGAAATATTCCTGCCATAACACATCACAGTATCATGTACGCTCCAAAATGTCTAGTCCTTGTCTCCAGATTAGATTATATAGAAACGTTCAGGGTTAGTTACAAGATAGTAGGGCACGAGCAGTCATTTTACTTTGCTGTTTTAAGAACCATTTTATCGGGACCCAACACTTATCGTAATAAAAATGGATTCATCATCGTCATTTGTATCATGCGCCTTTCTGTTCAGCCACTCGTAATTCTCTTCGTCCTTAATAGATGTTAACATACATTTTCCCATGTATTTCCCCTTTAATTATAATTTTCTTTATACAATCTTCGTTAAAATATATCCAATCCACTTCTTTCCTATTTTTTATTTTTCTCAAAATTCTTTGTTCTCCATTCGTCAACACCTCACCTCCTCATTCCTATTATCTCTTTCTACCCAATTTTCATCAAAAATGAAAAAAAAATACGAGCCTAGGCTCATAATAGATTTTAAACTTACAAACACTTAATATGTTATTCAAGTATTCCATCATTTAATATTGCGTTACTTTTTTATATTGTGCCAAAAGAAAATGGTCTCGGTCTCGGTTGAAGGTAAATCTGGACTAAAAAGTGATCCTTTAAATGCCGATCCATCTATTATCACCCGTAATTTGGCCCACAGTTTTTTTTTTAAGTTCGTGGTTCGAGGCGCATCTCTGCTAAATTTTTATCCTAGACTTCACGGTTTTTGTTACATTTTTGAGTTCTTGTTTGTGTTTTGAGTCAAGGCTATTTGAGTAATTTTTATAGCCTTTTTGTGAGCTTTTTCATTAAAATATTTTTTTTGTGTTTTTTTTTATTATTATTAAGAAGCAGATAAAAAAAATTGATTTGAAAAATAGCAAAATTTCGTTTCTGTTCGTGCCCTTTTAGAGAAACTATTAATAACATTTTGAAATGTATTTTTATTATAGAATTGTTTGGGCATCATATATACAGTTTATATCGAAAATATAGCAGTTCCTCTGGAAACCCTCGTAGGAAATATTTTAGGTTGTATTCAAGTACCACCATCTGGAGGTCCTCAAGTTAGATTTAGCATCGGGGCAGGCGACAGACAAGCTTTGCAGCCACCTATAAGCCCCTCATTACCAGTAACGCAAACTTCCGTTAGTCTATTATTTCAGCAATTAGGTACGAACATACATTTCGTAATATATACAATAGATTTCAGTTTTTTTTGTTTAGTATCAAAGGAAATAATTAAATTTCTTTTTTTATTCGATTTCTGAAATATTCATTAAAATAGATTAGAGTTATGAGTAATAGTTTTTCGTTGTACATAAAAATTCAAGGACATTATTTTTGTGTTTTTTTAATCTTAATTTTTTACAGGAATTAGGAACGTTTTGGTATTATTCTGCGCAATAATGACCGAACACAAAATTCTCTTCCATTCAAAAAGTTATAATCGATTAACAGAAGGATGTCGGGCATTGACTGCTTTAATGTATCCCTTTAGATACAGCCATGTTTACATCCCTTTATTGCCTGCTGCTCTAGTAGAAGTTCTATCTACACCAACTCCATTCATAATGGGTGTGCATTCATCGCTCAAAACCGAAGTCGCTGAATTGGTAAGCAGAGATTAAAGATTTTTGCATAATATATCGCTTCCTTCATAAATAATTTCTGTAATATCAAAACCAATGCCACAGCAATTGTCTTATTAAGTTGTTATGCGTGTTAAGATGCGTGACACAAAACGTTTGTAATACTATACATTTTATTTCAAATTAGAATTTTCACTGAACTCAAATTCAAATTGGAACGCGGCATCCATAATCCGGGACGAGAAAAAGATTTTTGTTTTGTGATTTGTCGTGAAAGCAATAATTGTCTCGATCGCTTAAAATTTTTGAATACGTATCTTATTTTTGGACGAATGTAGAACAAAAATATTGTTTGCGCCACATGCGGAAAACGTGATTCTAAAACTCTCTGCGAATTCTAAAATTCGCTGCGCTTGTTTCGGAAACTTGAATTCGTTTCAGAATCACTAATTTTCCGCACTTATTAAATTTTATCTGTTTCGAAATAAAAATGAAATTCCAGGACACTTAATAATGCTAGAATGGGCTTGCTTTATTGTTACGCGATCTGTCACCAGCCTTTTTACCAAAAAATTCCTTTTGCATGGAAATTTGTCTATTATTTTTATAAAGAAATACAGTAGAAACCTTTAATCCGAACCTATGTTAATCAGAACATCCAGTAATCCAAACATGGAGTAGAAGGAAGTAATCCGATTATGAACTGTTTAATCCGAACTGTAGAATAAAATTTCTTCCAACACAACAACTAGCACGTGCGATTCTTGGAAAAAACTGTTAAATTTTGCTCTAGTTTCCACCTCTCAATTGGAGGGATGTGATAATCATTTCAGCCCGAGATTACAACTGGTGGATGTATAATACATACATTGTTCATTAAATAATAATACATAATACTTCGGCGACTGGTGATCAAACTCCCGAAAATATTCAAAAATTTATGATTATTTTCAGAATTAAATTAAGTATTATTTTTAAATCAACATGACGCTTACATCTCAATTACAGAATAATATTACATAGCAGTATGAATAGGTAATGTAAAAACATACACAAGAAAAGAAAAAAAAGAATTATTTTTTGTTTCTATTTCTTAATTTTAACGTTATTTGTTCTCTGAAGTAATACTGTAATAAATATGTTAAAACATTTTAAGTTGACGTTATTTACACTTATCCACATAAATTCAGTAATTCGAACAAATTGTTAGTCCGAACACACCCTTACATTTATTATTTCGGATTAATGGGACTCTACTGTAATGTAAATGAAAGCAAAACACTCGCTACAGAACGCTATTCAAGCTTTTGTTCGTTCGACCACATAACTTCTGTTTTAATATATTATTAAAAACATTGACGTCCGACTTATTTTTCGTGTAAACTGTAAAAATAATATCTGGTGTGTTGTAATTAATTTGCTTCCAAAATTGTAAAAATATCAATAGATAAGAATAAATAAATATAAATATTTTAACATAGGGGTGGACTAAATTGAGGAGCTTTTGGCAAAAACAACCATAGACCAAATAAAAAAGTACAATATCGAACTCTAGGTGAAACGATGTCTAATAAATAATTAGGAAAAACACTCGCCATGTTTCAAAATGTTAGTCATTGTTTCTGCAAAGAAACGGCAGTTGCACCACACTGATGAGCTCCAATAAGAGCGAAACGCGTCTGTGGTTACTAACTGGGCTCTGCCAGCATCAGAAAAATGACCGAGAGGTTGATTCGTATGCTGAAATCTTGTGAAACATGGCGAGTGTTTTTTATTCTTATTCTTCATAGTCCAAATATTGTAAATATGAGTTACATTAAAGGATGCCAAACAGTTGGGTAAAACTGTTTCTTGCAAAAATTATTGTAGTATTTTCTACAAAAACAACCATAGTCCTATCGAGAAAACAGGCTAGTTTTGTATAATTATTTTAGTTTTAATAAAGGAAAATGCTCATTGATTTCCTGTTTGTATATTATCAATAACTAATGTTCTATAAAAATCATTACTAAATAGTTGCTTATCATTGTTTAATTTCTGTTACTTAGCATCCGTTTTCTTATATTAAATCATAAACTTGAGTTAAATTGAAAAATCTTTAAAGATAAATGTGTTCAAAGCAGATTGGCACATCCAGCAATGCCGTGATGATGAAGGTTTTTTTTATAATTATTACCTCAGATTCAAAATAATGGACTTAGGTTATTTTTTTCTAGATGCCCCTCAATTGTAGTTTATTTTGTTCTTAAATGTAAGCGACACAAAAACACAAAGCTTAGCTTATCACTCTCATTTTGTTGTCACTGTAGTTTCATAGCACGTTCCAATGTGTTCAGTGATTATTTTCCAGAAAATATTCTTATTTTGGCAGGAAGGTTGGAATTCGCTGTGTTTTCAGATGGATGTAATAGTCGCTGATTTGGACGGCGGTTCAATCACAGTTCCAGATGGAGTTTCCCTTCCTTTACTTCCAGAGCCGTTGTTAAGTAATACTCAAGAAGCATTAAGTCTAGTCCTCCAACCTGAATTAAGTTGCGCAGATCACGCATTTCCTCCAATAGCTATTCGAGCACCTCAGCCCGCCATGTTAGACAAAGAAATTCGGGCTGTTTTCATGCGAACCTTCGCTCAACTTCTACAGGGGTACAGAAGTTGTCTCACTTTAATTCGAATTCACCCTAGGCCAGTAATCACATTCCACAAATCTGCATTCTTAGGCGAGAGATCTTTAATTGATTGTGACTTCACGACGCGGGTTTTGGATTGCATGTTCTTTAACGGATTCGTAGCTGAAAGAGGCCCTCCTTGGAGACCATGTGACGTTTGGGATGAACTTTACAGTAACTTGCCCGAATTGTTGCGAATTGAAGCACAAGATACTCGATTGTTATTAGCTCATATTCAAGAATTAGCGACACAGTTGTATATGAATGAAAATCCTAATCCGCAGTCGTATGCACAAAAGATTTTAGTTCCTCCTGAAGGGGCGTTTGCGAGGATACATCAGCCACCCTTACGACCAATAAATTCCGCGCAAGTTCAAGCCATCATAGACGAAGGACTGACAAAGAATAATTTAAAAAATAGGTAAGTTTGGCCAAGTTTGGGATAGATTTAAAACATTAATTACAATTTGTTTGTATAATCTTACAGTGGAGAGTATGCATGGTAAGTTTGATGTGAAAAGATGCATGGATCTGTATGCAAGAGTTAGTCAGTTGCTCCATTTTTTATTTATTTTTGCTTTAAATATAAGGTTTCTGAATAGGGTTGCTTGGGTCTTGAATGGACCCTATTTGTTTTAAATCTGTAAGTTTGTCGCTAAAACCTAAGCAACTTTTTTCGAAAGCCCTGTATTGTAGAATAGGCCAAGCGAGCTTTGCATTTTTTTTTTTATTACAGTAAACCTATTCTATGAATTATTCTTAAATTTGTTTGTAGGTTGTCATCTTTGCGTCCAATTCAGCCAAGAATTGTACCGACGGGACCACATATTTCTAACATTCTCGATAGTAGAAATATAGTAAGCAATTCGGCTAGACGT
The DNA here is from genome assembly GCA_951394225.1 of Harpalus rufipes. Classification (NCBI taxonomy): domain Eukaryota; kingdom Metazoa; phylum Arthropoda; class Insecta; order Coleoptera; family Carabidae; genus Harpalus; species Harpalus rufipes. The sequence continues at coordinate 14,290,631 of OX596284.1, read as the reverse complement.
TTAGAAGTGTTAAAAAATTGCATCAATTGTATTTTCGAAAATAAAATCTCTGATGCTAGAAAAACTTTCCCAGCCGTGTTGAGAGCTCTAAAATCAAAAGCAGCACGTTTAGCTTTATGTATGGAGCTCGCTCAACACGTAATCGGCAATAAAGCAATGTTGGAACACCAACAATTCGATTTAGTTGTTCGGTTAATGAACTGCGCGTTACAAGATGACTCATCCATGGACGAACATGGAGTTGCGGGTGCTTTATTGCCATTAGCAACTGCATTTTGCAGAAAATTATGTACTGGGGTGATTCAATTCGCTTATACTTGCATTCAAGAACACGCAGTCTGGCAGAATCAGCAATTTTGGGAAGCTGCTTTCTACCAAGATGTCCAGAAAGATATTAAGTCGTTATACTTGCCACGTTCAGACGCCAGCTCATCTAGATTATCTTCAGATCTGATGTTGAGTCCTACAAGCCCGAGAGAGAGCAAAGACTTCATGTGGAGAGACCGTAGATCTGTGATCAGTAGGGTTCAAGAACCATCGGCTTTGGAAATAGCCGCAGAACAAATGAGAATATGGAACAACATTGAAGCAGACAAACAAAAAGAATTAGTAGCAAGTGAAGAATCTACAATGTACAGCCAAGCAATCCACTACGCAAACCGAATGGTTTATCTTTTAATACCTCTTGATATTGGCTCAAGATCAAACCGACAAGACCATATGATGGATGACGAACGAACCAGTAATAGCATCACCAACAGTGTAGCTGAAAGTGACAGCGCTGACGCCGAATCTGGCTTCGAAGAACAAGATCCCGGAGAAACAGGCGCAACTGTAATTCGAATGGTTTCTAGATTCGTCGATAAAGTCTGTACAGAAGGTGGTGTTAGTAGCGAACACATTCGATGTCTCCATCAAATGGTTCCAGGAGTTGTCCATATGCACATAGAAACTTTAGAAGCGGTTCATAGAGAATCGAAAAGACTTCCCCCTATTCAAAAACCAAAAATACTCACGCCAAGTATGCTCCCAGGCGAAGAAGCAACCATGGAAGGTCTTCGTGTTTATTTACTTCCCGATGGGAGAGAAGAAAGCACCGCAGGTCTTCTTGGGGGTCCACCGTTGCTTCCAGCAGAAGGCGCCATTTTCCTCACTAACTACCGAATTATTTTCAAAGGAACTCCTTGTGATCCATTTGCTTGTGAACAGTTGGTTGTGAGATCTTTCCCGGTAACTTCACTGACGAAAGAAAAAAGAGTAGCGGTGCAATATCTCGCGCATTTAGATCAGTGGTTACAAGAAGGGTTGCAGTTGAGGTCGTGTACTTTCCAGCTCATAAAGGTTGCGTTTGATGAAGAGGTTACTGCAGATAATATTGAAATGTTCAGAAAGTTAGTGCATCGGATTCGACATCCGCCTCATATTTTCCATCATTTTGCGTTCACGGGGCAAATTATGGTTTCGCAGACTCCGTTACACAAGAGCAAGGAGAAAAATGCCACACTGAAGTAAGTATGAGTGTAGGCTGCGATCTTTTACAAGGCCATTTTAAATAAAAATCTTAACATGCATGTGTACTTCCGTAATTTTTATAAAAGTAACTTCTTGAATATTGCAAGAGGTAATAAATTCTTTATCCTATTCGGAATAATTTGGACAAAATACTGATCAAATCATATACGAATCTTTACTCGTTCGCAATTTATTGTTTCTCTTTTGCGCAGATTTGAAACGTTATTTACTAATCGTGTAAAAACAAACTTCTGAATCTTACTTATATTTCAAAGAATCCCTGGGGTATGTTATAAAATCGTACCATGGAGTATAGATTAGAAAAGAACAGAATATACAAAGGTATAGGACAAAGCGAAGTAACTGATAATTTGCCTTTTGCCTTCATTTAAGTCAGTTCTGCGTCTCCCTTATCATAATTCTCTCCGTCCTTGGGGTCTATCAGTATCAGTATCTTCTTTTCAGTTATAATTTTCTGAAGACAATCCATTTTTACGAGGGGGGTACCCGAAAATAATGAGAATTATTTTCTGGCGTATGGTAGGGTTCTAGTTCCGACTTTTCCCACGAGATATCTTTACTAGTCACTCTTTTGAATCTGTTGCCCAAGCGTGGGAAACATTTGAGCGTTCAGTGTGATTTTTTTTCATAAGCGCTGTTTTGTTGTGGTCGGCGATTTTGGAATGGTGGACATTAAAAAGCAACGTGTTGACATCAAGTTCAGTTTCTTGTTAGGGAAATCAGCAGCAATGCTTTGAAGAGCTTACAAAAAATCCGGAACATTTTCTGATTGTTATTTCAATTCCTAGCACACACTCAATCACTTTTAAAACGAATAAAATATTCGTAAAACCTCGCCTGGCTTAAAGCTTCCCCCTCTTAATCCCTCCGACGCATTGCGACAATTTCCGCTGCTGATTTCCCTAACAGTAAACAAAACTTTAATGATTGCCATTGCAAAATCGCCGAGCACATGACGACAAAAATCACACTAACCGCTCAAATGTGTATTTAAGGATCCAAAAGGTGTCTAGTAAAGATACTTAGCGGGGGAAATTCGGAACTTGTATCCTACTACCCGCCAGAAAATAATTTCGTTATTTTTTGGTACCTGCTCGTAAAATATGTCCAATCCAAGTGGCCTTAATCTTTATTATTTCTCTCTTTTCCAGCCTTCTTGATTCCTGAATTTTTCAGTCCGTCACCACAACCACATCTTAAAACTTTCCAAATACTTGTATTAATACTTTTATGATCTGTTTTATTCATTTCCGAAATATTATAAAGCTAGTCACGACGCCAAAGTATTTTTGACAATAATTAGACAAATAAATATATCATCATGGCATATTATCCATTGCTGGGTGTGCCTATCTGCTTTGTACACAGATATCGGCATTTTTAATGAGCAAAATAAAAAAAAATGACATCTTGTGCCCTATCGGTAACAAAAATATAGTGATTATTTTTCAGGGGTTTCGCGAAGAAAACACTGTTAAAAACAGCACGAAAGGCAGGTTTCAAACAAAAAACATCATCAAAACGGCAGAAGTACGTGTTACCAAACATGGCTGTGAATAACTCAAACAAATACATGACTTCACCGGGACGAATGAGCCTACCTCCAACCGACGACTTCAGCCACGACGACGACTTATCAGTTGACGATTTCGATACAGGCCCTCCGAGTATAATTGTCCCTCCTGCTTCTACTGATGCTAAAACTCTTGAACGTTTATCAGAGCGAAGCTACGTCCGAGATTGGCAGCGACTTGGCATTTGCAGCAACAGCACTTCTCCAGCGAATTCTCGCCAGAGGGGAGAACAATTCCGGTTGACAACCGTCAACACTCTGTATATGATGTGCCGAAGTTATCCTGCTCTACTGGTTGTGCCAACCGTTGTAACCGACGAAAGCGTGAGAAGATTCTGCCGGTGTTACCGCCAAGGGAGGATTCCGTGTATAACGTGGAGACATCCACGTACGCATGCGTTGTTATTGAGAGGGGCTGGTCATCACGGAAAGAGTGTGATGGGGATGTTGAAGAGTCATCCAGCTGCTCCTTCTGCTTCTACAGAAACGACATCGTCTATAGAGCAAGATAGATATATTTCTTCTATTGTAACTGCTACGCCGTTGGCTAGTGTGCGACAAGGTTCTGCCTGGGGAATGTCTGACAGTAGTTTGAGTATAGATTCGCTGTTACTGGCTGCTGATGATCATCTTATTGGCGGGACTCTTACTCCTGAAGTCGCGAGGAGGTCTAATCCTTTTAACAAAGCTATGGGAACATTGGGGTAAGTAATTTTTATATTTCTAAATTTCTTACATAATTATATTAACGACTGACTACATTTTACATCAATATGTTAATAGCAATTGATTTAATTAATTACAAACAATATCGTACCTTTACGTCTCTACGTAATACACAGTGTAGTTATAAAGTTTTAGGACTCCCCTTATAAATAAGACAAAAGCCGTTATATAAACTAAATCATAATTTATTCTTCAATATAAATTCGTTCTAAATCCATTCAGCGCTTCGCGCGGTCCTCCAGTCCATTCACGGCGTTCTAGAAGACTAAAACTGGGATGCTGTTCAATGGTTTAAGTGTGTGTCGTAACGATTCCTTTTCAACTTTTTTATTTTGGGGAAAGCCGAGGCGAAATCAGAAGCATACGGAGAATAATGTAACACTGCGAAATTTTTGGAGGACAGAAATTGACGCACGACTGTTGCTTTACAAGGCAATGCGTTATGCGGCGCGCGCACAACTTTAATTTTTCTTTAAATCTTCAACGATAGTCAGTCCGGCTGTTTCTTTGTCAGTGTTCACCCATCTTAATGGTAACACATCGATCGAAAACCAATTATTGTTTCACTGCTTCATGTTTTCGGCGTTTCTGCTGGATGCGGGAACGTCTTTGTTTTCATATCGCGAAATCGCCCTTGCCAGCCAAAAACGTTGGAATGAGTCAATAAAACATCTCCAAACACTTTTTAGACCAAAGCAAGCGATTTAGTTGTTTCTTTGCACAAATGAATACAAAATTTGATTGCGTACCGCTATTCGTTAATCAAAAATAGTCTAAGTACCAATTCATAGGTGGCGCTACAGAAAATCAATCCTAAATCTTTATAGCCACACTGTGTATCTAATCTGCACTGCACTTTTTTACTTACTGAACAATTTAATCTTCTTCAGTGTATTTCCACGCTCGAGTGGTGGCAAAGGCCCAAAGAACTTCGGTCGTTGGGGATCTTTAAAAGACCGTCGACACAATTCTCAAGCGTCGTTAAGTAATATTAACCAGCCACGAGGCAACGTGCGACATTCAGCAGATTCAGACTCTGGTGTAGACAGCGTTCATACTTTCCAGAGGGCAGTTTTGTACATTTTGGGGGAAAAAGCTCACATGAAAGGCGTTAAAATGGAATCTGCGCCGAAAACTGAATTCATACCAGTTGAATATTATGATGTTCGGCATACAAAAGCTGCATTTAAAAAGCTCATGAGGGCTTGTATTCCTAGTTCGCCTAATCTTGAACCAGAGCAGAGTTTTCACAAGTAATATTTGTGTTTTTCATATTTATATTGTTTATTGCTGAACTTATTTTTTAGATTAATTGAAAATTCTGAGTGGTTGCAACAACTTCGAAACATAATGCAACTAGCTGGTGCAGTTGTCGATTTACTTGATGTACAGGGTTCTTCAGTGGCTATTTGCTTGGAAGATGGTTGGGATATAACTGCTCAAGTATCATCTGTCGCTCAATTGTGTCTTGATCCTCATTATCGTACTTTAGAAGGGTTCAGAGTTCTTATCGAGAAAGAGTGGATAGGATATGGTCATCGTTTTAGCCATAGAAGTAATTTTAATGCCAATTCTCAAGCCAGTGGTTTTGCACCTACGTTCCTACAGTTTTTGGACGTTGTTCATCAGGTATTTAATAATCACATACTCTCCAAATTATGGTATATAAAACTGTCTATTGAAATTGAAAATTAGTAGTAGTAGTTTTGTTTTATTGATTAATATTCGTGATGTGTTCAATACCATTTATACCATAATTTGGGACAACGGTTGTATTTTATAGTTTACATCTAATAATTTCTTTTGTTTAGATTCAAAAGCAGTTCCCTCTCGCGTTTGAATTTAATGAATACTACCTCCGTTTTCTTGCCTACCATTCAGTATCGTGCCGTTTCCGTACTTTCTTATTCGACTGTGAATTAGAACGCGTTGAAAGCGGCGTAGCCGCTGTCGAAGACAAACGAGGCTCTCTAACTTCTCACCATAAAGGTGTGGACACCGGTTCCGACGACGAAGGAGTTTATCCTGGTGGAAGACATGCCGGTCAGTACCAAGGACCAAACTTAGGCCAATCTATCTTTGATTATATTGAAAAACAACATGCGCGGTCTCCGCTTTTCTTTAATTTCTTATATTCTCCTGATTTTGAACATCCGGTTTTGAGGCCGCAGTCTCACTTGCCATGTCTAGAAATTTGGCAGTATTATCTGGATGAAGAGTTAGCGCATGGTCCTAGTTATGATTTGGAGGTCATACAATTGGATTCGCAACAAGAAGAAGAAGCTGAAGCCGCGGATGGAATTTCAAAATCTTCGCGCAAGATTGTTACTTTAGGATATGATGGTGTTTGTAGAAATGTACCAGACGCATTTAGTCATTTGTTGGAGGAAATACACAAATTGGAAACTGAGTTGGGACATTTACCGCAGAAATGGAAAGTTTTGTGGGATAAACTTGAATTACCAAACACAGATTCGTTAACGGTATTTAATGTTTCCTTTCTTGGGCGATTTTTTATTAATTTTTATATATTTTAGCGGCATGCATCGTTCAGTACAGCTCTAGTTCGTTCCCATGGCCGTTTACTCCATAAACGATCAACTTTAGAGATTTTAATGCGCGGTAAAATGGTTGGAGCTGCAGAAGCCGCTCATGTTTATTCACATCCTCATAGATTCGAAAGATATAACTATACTACGCCAACATATTGCGACCTTTGTACAAATGTTTTGTGGGGACCCGTTAAGGTAGGAATTACAAAAATTGTCGAGGTAAAATAAAATTTATTGTACATGTTATTTCAGACTGGAATGCGCTGCATGGATTGCGGTTATAGTTGTCACGAAAAATGTACCGAAGGTGTACCTAAAAATTGTACAAAATATAAAGCGGTTCAAGATGGTACAGCTTCTCAAACTTTGACCAGAAGCGTAGGCGACAATGGTTCAATAAATTCCAGTGAGTATATTTTTAAAGCTCTTTTAAATACTATAACACGAAGAGGGTTCTGATGCTTGTTACGTTGTGACACTATATTAACTGTTAGTGGATGATTGGAGATTACTTTATTAAGGAGGAATTCACGCACTTGGATATATTTTTATACTTTTTATTTACACTAAATTATTATTGATTACATTAAACATAATTATAAGGTAATATAAATATCTTTTCGACATGAGTATCTAATACAGACTACATGTCTTCGACATGAGAGACAAACACAGATTCTACATGAGTATCAAACACACTAACTAAAGCTAAAAGGTTAATATCTTCATGAGAGCATATCTGAGGGATGTATGCAGTGTATCATATGGTATCTATAACTAAATTCAGCCTTATACGTAGGCCTGTAACAACTTTTAGACTTAATTGTCAACACTCATAAATGTCTAGACCAGGGGTGCTCAACTCGTCGATCGCCACGACGAACGGAGTCGATCTTTGGCGATTACAAAATTTCTAAACTGTTTGATTCAATTAAATCCGAAATAGAACTTGAAATAATCAACAAGTAGTTTGGAAATACACACATGAGAAATTTCGGACATTAACAAATATTGCTCAAAAAGCCCTGGCTTGTTTTGGATCATCATATTTATCAGAATCTGCATTTTCAAACATGAATAATATGAAGAACAAACTAAATAATAAAATTACAAATGATCATTTGAATCAATGCTTGCGATTAGCTATGTCATCATACGATCATAGCAATCTGACTATGAAATTATTGCAATCAGGGCAATCCCAAATTTCACATTGATTTACATCATAGTAAGTGTGTTTATTTACACAAATTTACTTCCATTTAATTTGTTTTATTTGTATTATAACCTGTCGATCGCCAAATAACTTGGTATGCAAAAATAGCTCGCGTAGTACAAAAAGTTGAACACCCCTGAGGTCATGAAAAAAAAATGTTCTTTTATTGTTTAAATCGAACAAGCATAGTCTAATTTATCATACTGTATAATTAAATTATTTTTTATTTACATTTTTTCTTGTGTAAAATTGTTTTAAAGTATGATATTTTTAAAAAGTTGCAAAAACTAGCGTCACGATTCAGAACTGCAAGTTCAGACTCATTTCATAGAAACTATATGGACACAGAATTTCTAAAAGAAAAAGATATATAGACTATAAATAGAAAATTACATATCTAAATACACTATTATATATTAATGTTACATCATTCTTTTCATTTTTATAATGTAATATTCATTTGGCCGGAAGTTATCCACACGTCACATCAGCTGTGCTTCTTCTAAAGATTTGAGATTAGACGCTAGAAGTTTGTTTAGCTATAAAAACTCACGCGAGGCATTCATTGAATATATTTTCGCTAGTATTTTGGCACGATGGCACAAAACAACGTTTCACCGACATTGAAATGTGACCTCACTGAGCGAGGGACGAGACGGGGAAAATCAGCCGCTTTTTGAAGTCATTTTTAATTGCAATTTTTTCATTATTAAAGATCGATTTGAGGTAAATAAAAAGTACGGGTCTATTATTTTTCATTACTCTATCGATTAAATTTAAAAATGATAAACAAAGTTGAAATATTGTTATTGAAACTATAATTCAGAAAATATAATAATGTTCTTTGCATATTATTGCTCTGCACTCGACTTGTTGCAATTAATTTTTTTATTAATATTCTTATCCATTTTGATCAAGTATATGCTAAACGCTTACGACCATAGACGAATAAGCCAAAATATTTAATTAGGTGTTAATAAAAATTCGAAATCTCAGGCTCAGTTATTCGGCATTTTTCTTGCAAAACCGACGTTTTGGTGTACACATACCTTTTTCAGGGCAAATTTTTAAAAATAAAATCATGTACACATAAATACATTCGTTAAACATCGTACAAAATTTCCCAAGAAGCACATATTTGTTCGCTCTTGAAATTGACAACAGATTTTTTTTCTTCTTTTCGAGTATTTATTAACATCTAATCTACCAGTCGAGAAATTTACGTACCAAATATTTAATATTTGTCGGCTTGATGGTTCAGCCGCGTCCGTTATTTACATATTGGCCTTGTGGCGTTCAAAATTTTTCGTAATACCATAAAGCTCTTCACGATACTGTGATTTTTTTAGAAATACTTTATCCTTAATTGCAGGCGACTATTATAAACCTTAACGACCGGCGGCCGGTATAAACGCCTTTTTACTTTTGATTTCGTTCGTGCGTCCGTTACAATCCTTACCGGCCGGCGTCCGTTATAGATCCCTTTTCACTTACGTATTTAGTTCTGTTAAATCATAGAACGGCATGGTATTACGAAAAACAATAAATACAGCTACTTGTATTTATCACACTCGGATGCTATAAGCTGTCCACTTATACATCTTAAATAAATGTAGTAATAGCTGAAATTCAACTGGCAGTACGGTAGTGGTAAAATACTGCGGCTCGATGAATCTGGTTGGAAAAGGTAAACGCCGACAACCTAAGCCCTAGATAGATATTTAATATTTACGTATGCAAACTTTTGTTTTATATCACATGAACTATTTTTAAAACATTAGGCTTGATCTACGAATCAATTTAATTGAAAATAAAATTATTTAGGTGTAGCAACAATGCAAACATCCAGTCAGCAATATTACGAACAATTCTCATCCAATGTAGCCGAAAACAGGACCCATGAAGGCTATCTTTACAAACGAGGTGCGCTTTTAAAGGGCTGGAAACAGCGGTGGTTCGTTTTAGATTCCATCAAACATCAATTACGATATTACGATGCAATGGAGGATTCTCATTGTAAGGGATATATAGGTACGTTAATATTTCTGATTAAGAGGCTGAATTTACAAAAATATATTTCCGTGTAGATCTTGCCGAAGTGATGTCAGTTACGCAAGCTGCTCCAGCACCCGGCCCACCCAAAAAGACAGATGATAAATCATTCTTTGATGTAAGATAAGAATTAAAGATAATAGTGGGTTGTATTTTAATGTTATTTTTTGCAGTTGCGTACTAGTCGTCGTACTTATAACTTTTGTGCAGGCGATGCGACAACGGCACAAGAGTGGATTGAAAAGCTCCAAGCTTGTCTGCAATAGATAAAAGTTTATAATTTGTCCAAAGCTCAATATAGTCATGCGATGATCTTATTAAATTATTATTTTCTACTAGGTAAGCTGAGAAATAAATGTTTAGTTTACAGTCCGATCATTGTTGTTTATATACATATATTTTTTTATATAAATTTAAAATGATATATAAAGTATATGAAATATATGTTTATTTAAATATAATTATAATTGTAGTTTGTAAAAGGACAGTGTATAATAGTGCATTATTACGTTTTAAATGGCATATTCAATAACATTTGCTGTCTTAACGCACTTTTAAACTATGAAAAGAAAATTATGTTCTTTGTTGTGTTATAAATGTTACATTTATATACAGATTTTGATTTTATCAATGTTGATAAATACAGATGATTGTCCTTTTAACCGAAATACTCATTATTCAAGGTATTATTTGTGCTCTCTAATATTTTGCTCGAACGCATATCATAAATAAATAAAAAAATGAATAAATAATTCAAAACACAAACAACAGTTGTCCAATGGTTCTACATATCGCAACAGATGTTCCGCTACTTTTTCTTTCACATTATTTTAACTCACATGACATTGTAAATACATATTGACTCAACAAATGCATGTGTACGATTAGATTAAATTTTATTGTTGTACAGTTAATATTGTTTCACCGATTACAGATAATTATACATTCCTGATATTCAAAGTTTATTTGTAAATATATTAACAATTACTGTCTGTCGATGTTGCTACTCGAACTATGTGCAAAATTAACTTTATATATAAATGATTAGATAATTAAAAGAAAAAAAAGGTGTAAAGTTAATAAAAGCACAGCTCGGGTATGGTGTGTTGTTGTATGTTGCTAAATGCTTGTCTGAATGAAATAACATTGTGATAGATGTTTCATAATATAAACTTATAATTAGGATTTGTTGTTCTTATATATATATAAATTGTTTACATTACATTAACTATTGTTTAGCTTATAAATGCTGCCCATTAGGGACAAAACTGCCAAAGGATATAAATAAAATTGCGTACGAAGTGTAAAATTGACGTTATTAAAATTACTAATCCATTAAAAACACAAATCTTATCGTATACGTGAACTCCTGAATTTCGAAACAAAGAATATATTACAAAATTATTTCAATAAAAAATAAAGATAAATAAAATTGCATAGAATGTATCTGAACTTTGTCTATGAGTAATATATTCCGATAACTATTAAATGTACATAATTAGTGCGATACGGAAAAATAGTAACAGTCTATTTTTTTAATCTGATCTGGCAAATAAAAAGGTCAGATTTTTTTCCATTATATAATTACAAAAAGATAAACTAATTTGTAGAATACAAGATGTTCGAAAAATAGAGGACATATTTGGGGAATGTATCAGTCAAAGCAATACAAGAAAAAAATCCTAATACACCAAAAAGAACCGTTTCTGATTTAAACACTGTTTTGTTTGAATTTTTATTTTATATTTAGCAATGTAGGGTTGCAAACATCCGGAATTTTATCTTTTTGAATATTTAGATATGAATCTATCCAGAACCCTAAAAATTCGGTTTCCGGATATCAAACAAAACGGTATATGCAAAACCGAAATCCGAACATCCAAAATCCGATATCCGCAAAACCAGAATTCGGAAAACCAAAATATGGACCGCCAAAATCCAATATACGGAAACCGGTTCCTGGATAATCCAGTATTCGTTAAAATTGAATATTTCAATTTTTAGACAAATTGGTGGTCTACTAGATTAATAACATTTTGAATATTGTGATAATGTAAGGTACGTATTTGCTGGATAGGAGCTCAGGAGTAACAATCAAAAAACAATATGTTCGCCAAATATAAACGTATATGGTCAGGAGCGACAGGTTTGGCTAAACCGGCTGGATACCGGTTTTAGCCGTATTTCAGTTTCATTTCGGATTCCGATTCTATACGGATTAGACGGATATTCGGATTTCCAAGATGAAGAATCAGTATACCGGATATCTTAAAATTCGAACATCCCGAATCCATTAAAAAAATCCTAATAGTAAGTATACTGACATTGTAACTATTTACCTAAATCCACTGTCTACTAGTAGTGTGCCGGATATTCGCTGAAAATAAATATCCGGATTCGTTTTTATTAATATGGATCTTAAACGGATATTTCGTAGGAATCGTATTATTTTTCATTTAAACTTAAGTTCAAAAATAAACTAAAAGAAAAACTAAGCAACGAACTGCGCGCACATCGAATTATCGTTTGAAGGACACATGTACTAGGCGAAAAGTACAACATCCGTAATCGCGGATCGACCACAATAATCCGTATATGCGGATATAAATTTTATGTGATCCGGCATATTACTTCACTACTGTCTATCTATTAGGTACAAGCTTGTATGCAATGTTATAGACGACTTGTAATGGGCTGAATGAATGTATATGAACTTGATTGTTTTTTTTTTCTAAATATTAAAATATCTCAAAAACCACTGCGTTTATTAAGTTTTAGCAAAAGTACCTTTTTGTGTAACTTTGTATTGTATGTAATATTATATAAGTAAAAATGTTAACAGGTAAAACATAAGGTGAGATGCTTTTAGTTTTTGGTTGAAATACAGAAACACAAGAAAGTATAAACATACAACTAAATAAGTAGTACCCTCATACTAAATTTCAAAATTTTGATGAACTAGTAGTACCAGAGGTATTAATAAAAATGTGTGATGAGTCTGATGCGGTGCCCCTTCAAAGGGTTGTATCTCTAACGATTTCCGGATCCGGATGGTCCTCTATTTTTCGAACACCTGTGTGTATACGCATTATAATCCATATTTAGTGATCCAGACACAAGGAAAACAAGACCAAATAAGTCTATAGTTTAGATTTTTATACGCGTTATCATAAAATAAATAATTGAGTAATAGATTGGTCTTCCTTTCATTGTTGCTGAGACGATTGTAATCATCTCCTCGATTGATCTTTGGTCCTAGGTAGATGGCGCGGTAATATCTGCGCGGGGAAGAAGACTAATGAAGTATTTTATGGCATTTATCTGGAGATGTTGTGACTACGTACTTATTAAAAATACAAACAAACAAATAAAGTTAGTATGAGAAAGTCTGCGGTAAGTGGCGTATATGATATCAATATATTAATAAGTAATGAGTGACTATCTCTTTCCAGTGAGTTTGTGTTGTTGACAGCTGTCAAATTCGTATATTTATTCTTATGGCATTTGAAATATTTACTTTAAGGAATTAATAATCTCTAATTAGTGCCTTTAAAAGCATAAAAATATGGCAGAAATTTCCTCACCGAAACCCGATGTAAATGATTCCGTGACATTAATTTTTGACGCATTAAAAACTGTTTGCAACAATAACATTGTATATTTTGCTGGTGATTTGTCCACATACGGTGCTAAATTGCATTTAGAGTTTATACAATTAACAAAATATGCTGATGAATTGGAACCACTGGTTAAACAAGTTTCTAAAATTGTGCATCTGTATGATTTTGATGACAAAACACCTGGAAATGGATTTAGAAGTTTTGTTACTGTTGTTAGTGCCAGTATTAAATATTGTATACAAATAAATAATAGAATTTGTATGAAGCGAGATAGTATACTATTTCGAAAGGGTAATATCGTAAGGTAAGATGAAATATTTTATTTGTTTTTTGAATTACAAATTAAATTATTAAACAGGGAAGTAGAAAGTTGTAATGAACTTCTCGGTACTCTTTCTACAACAATGCAACACGTAATAACTTTAACTAAATGGTGCCCACCAGGGGATCTATTTGGTACTTCGGAACATTCGGCTACAGAATTGTTATCGAGGGCAGAAGAAATCAATCAGTATTGCTTTTACGGGAGATGTTTAGGTTTCCAGGTAATTTTTTGGTTTTTTACTTTATAGGATGTGAAAATTATATGAACCCAATATATTTTTGGATTGATATCAGTCCCAGAGTACAAATATCTCATTTTCGATGTTTTTTTAAAGATATTTCAGGTAATATTAACGATAGAGCAAAACCGTTTGCACATTCCAGGGTCAACTTTTCGAGAAAAGTTTAATAGTCACCACAGGAATTTTCTATTTTCGTCGTTTTTCACTAATTTCGAAAATATCTCATATCTTATTTATTATGATAGAGAAAAATTGTTTACATAATTTTTTACTGTTTATTAGATTTTTTTAAAATTTAATAATTCTCGATATGATTTTTAAATGGAAACCTACGTTGCAAAAGTCTCATCTTTTGGCTTATTTTATAAGCTGTCAATGATGTAACAAGTCTACTTTTCTTCGTTTTAAACCCGAATACAACATGAATTATTATTTCTTTGGAGTGAAAAAAATTAAAATGATTAACAAATGAAAAAAAATCCATTACAGATCATCTTTTGTTTATTTTTAATATTATTTTCTTCAGTTTTCCCTTATTTCTTCAATTTATATATCCCAGAGAGCATATTACACCACATTTTTTCAGAAATCGACACTAAAGTATGCGATATCACTCCGCGAAATTAGCCAAAATAGTAGCTAAATTAAAGCTTTACAGACTCATGTCAAAATTACTTTACGTATTCACCTTTCAAACTTGAATGACAGATGAGTTCGTGAAGTTAAATTTTGATATGAGTGTAAAGTTTTACTTTAGCTACGTACTATTTTGGTTAACTTCGCGATTTCTGAAAAAATGTAATTTATACCTCAGCACTAAAGTATTTTTTTATTACTCATATGGTTTATTCTACATATTCGTAGTAAAAATTATACTTTAGTGCATAGGTATAAAAATAACTATTTTCGACTTGTGCTAAAGCCAACACTATAATTTAACTAATCCGAAATAAATAAATAAAGAGTAATTTCAAGCACATAATAGATATAGAATTAAAATAAACAGATGATCTGTAAAAGATTTTTTCAATTTTTTTCTCAATAATTCTAATTTTTTTCACTCTAAAAATTAATAATTCATGTTTAAAACAAAAGAATGTGCTTTTCTTATACCATTTAAAAGCTTATAAAATACGATATATTTTCAAAATGAGCGAATAACGAGATTGTGCCTGTAGCCTAGAAACAAGAGAATATCGAAAATTCCTGGGATGACTTTTAAACTTCTCTCAAAAGGTTGACCCTGAAATATGCAAAAGGTTTTGCAATAATAAAAAAAATCAGTTTTGCATCCAACAGAAGTAGTTTTTATCCAACATTAAATTACAGCAGTGAAAAGCGTCGATAGTAGCCTATACGGAGCGAAGCGGAGTGATTTGCTTCCGACGGGTTCCCATTGTAGCGCTTAGTTAGAAAAACAGGTTAGTGTAGGTTTGAGTTCCAAAAATGTTATTTAGGTATTTTACATAAAAATAAAATTGAAATTTTCAATTTTAAAATTATCTTTTTCCTCTCCGCACCTTATGGTATATATTGGGTTCATATGATTTTTTACATACCATAAAGAAAATACTTACTAATTTTTTTATACAGTTTTAAAGGTATTTTTTAATGTTGATATATTTTTGTCAGTTCTGTGAATCTCTTCGAAGTACGCTAAAATTTATCGCATTATCCATGGCTATATTCTCCGAAGCGTACTACAACAATGGTTCATTTTTGTACAAAGCCACAAATTCGGTTTGGATTTCGGGAAAATATATGCTCGATCCAGACACGCGCGCCCGTAGAATAGTAAATATTTCTCAAAATTCTGATGTAGATTTTTGTAAAGCTTATTGGTTTTTATCCGAATCTGAAATTCTGCTCCGTCTGTCGACCCTATCATCATCTGCGGTAGCAGTTAGCCATATTATATCAATTCCGCCCGAACCATTCCAATATGAAAAAAAAGATGGTACTTTCATTGAAATTCCCATTCCGTCTGCCCATATTGGACCAAAACCTCTACCCATAAGACTGATAAGCCACGTCGCCCGCCAAGGAATGGTTGGTGTCACATCCCGATCGAACTTACAACCTCCTAGTCCGTGTCTGATGATTCACTGCCACGGCGGAGGTTTCGTCGCTCAGAGCTCTAGATCTCATGAGATTTATTTGCGGGATTGGGCTCAACAGCTTGATATTCCGATAGTTTCTATAGATTATAGCTTAGCTCCCGAAGCACCATTCCCGAGGGCCAGTGAAGAAGCGTTTTATGCTTATTGCTGGGCTGTTAAAAACTGCGAATTACTCGGATCCACAGGTAACTTGCTTTTCTTGAAACATTTTCTTACTTTTCGATAGAAACTAATGACTGATCTTGGTATGACTACAAAAAATAATTTTGTTAATAGGGAAAAATATAGTATTAGCTGGAGATTCAGCTGGTGGTAATTTATTGCTTGGTACAGCAATGAAATGTGTTGAATATGATATGAGGTCTCCTGATGGTTTATTTCTCGCTTATGTTCCCGTTCTTGTTGAATTTAATCCGTCACCTTCACGAATGCTTTGTATCATGGATCCGCTCTTACCTTTTGGATTCATGATGCGTTGTTTAAAAGCTTACGCCTGCACAGATTCTATTTCGACGTCAAAAAGCAACGGCGCTATTTCGTCAGATACAGAAAGTTTCGAAGAAGTATCTGAAAGCGATTTACTTGAATTGCAAGCTCACAAGAGCCCCATTTCAGAAACATCAGACACTTTAACTAACGTATCTTTAAGTAGCCAGCCAATGAGTACTTGTAGCAAACCATCAGATAATAATACATTCACAGAAGGAAATAAGGAAAATCAAAACGGACAAAAATACGTTTCAGAATTTTTGGAAAAATACGTTTTGGATTCTGATACTGATTCTGATGGGGCAAAGTTACATTTGGTTCAGACGACGACTAGTACTTATAGTGTTGAAAATAAAGCACTCATGGAACAAACAATACAGCAAAGGTTTTCTGGTTTCGTTGGGGCGCTGACAAGTCGAATATCAAAATGGAAAAATAAAAAACATGTTACGCCAGCCGAATTATTTTTAGACGCAGATAGACAGAAAAGTTTGGTCGAAGAATTTAAATTTACAGTACCTAGAGATCCTTATTTATCGCCATATTACGCAAAAGATGATATATTGAAATGTTTACCACCAATTCGAATTTTGGTAAGAATATTTTTAAACTTTTGACTATAGAGGTTTTTTTTCTATAGCATACTTTAAAGTGTGCTTTTGTCTACTCAAAATAGTGGTAAATAATTAAATACATTATATACTTTGTCGGTTTGTGTCAATAACTACTACAACTCATACAGGGCGTTTCACAACTTTGGGTACAAGCTTTAAGGGCATATAGTGCTCATCAAAATGAGTAAAAAAGCTTAATCAACATGGATCCGATCTTCAATAGTTTCCGAGATATAAGGCAGTGAAAAATGAGTTTTTAAGAGGTTTATCTGTGCTATCTCGAAAACTATACGAGTTACGATTTCGATTAAATGAAACTTTTTGTTTACCTTTGAGAGGTCATTTTAGAGGCGTTTATTTTTTCAAAAAAAAGGATTAATTGTAATAAGTAAAATGTGGCGACCTTGCCTAATACTTAATTTTCAAATAACTAAACTATAAGAACTAGAGAAAAAAATTATTGTATTTTTATGTCAATTTGATGGCATAGACAAAATTTTATTCGATCACTATCATTGACGGCTCGTGAGTGAGGCTCACCTCAGGGAAAGGGCTGTTGAAATTGTTCAAAAAATACCCTTAAAAAATAAAAATAACCTGTACATGTACAGTGTATTGCAATACCTATAACTCTGTGCCGTACGCCGTGGCCGCCGCAGTAGCCTATAGTTTTTAGATGTATAGAATAGGACATGGAACCCCCCAAAAACTGGCTTCGGTCCAGGTCAATTTATTTTTAAAAGATGGGTTCGTGTGCGGTTCTGGTACAAACATAAATAAAATTGCGGTTTTCTTCCGGATTCAGGTTCAGTCTTTAGTTCGACCTAATAAAAATTTAATTAATGTGTTTTTGAAAACAATCTTTGTAAAGAGATAATTTAAAATGCGAACCGAAATTTATAGTACAACACAAGACAACCCCCCTGTTATTGGGATACTTCGTATCCTGTTGGGAGGTTGTAAATAAAAATAAAATAAAAAAAGACAAGAACACGAATAAAATTTTCACAAACAGTCAACTCAGGCATCAGCGCAGACCCAGTCGTCGACAATCGTCTTTATTACGATTACGCTTTCGTTTTCGGCCGAAATGAACCTGAAGTAGATCTAAACCCGAATCTTAATACCCGGTTCGGTTTCGATTAGGATTCAATTGAAAATATATCTTAAGATTCGGTTCTGGGTTTGGGTTCGCTAAAATATTACGTTTTGGCTCTATGCGTTTTGGTTCCGGTTTTGTTCGGTTCGATGCCCTGTGGTTTAGAATCAGCGGTCACGAATCATTCCGAGCGTTCACGAAGAGCAAAGGGGGGCAGCCTCTTGTGCTAACTTATACGCTTGTATAATGTGGATTGATTCACGTATCGTGTATGCAACGCGAATATGGACTGTGTATTTAAGGACTATACCACTGATGACTATTTTTTTCTTCAATTCTAATACAAAATGACCTCTTTCTCGGAAATAGTTGAAGATCATACCTATGTTGATTAAACTTTTTTATTCATCTCCGGAACTATATTCCCTTAAAGTTTGTATCCGAAATTGTGAAACAGCCAATATTAAATTTTAAAATTTTATTTAATAATAATTTAACATATAATTGTTGTGTGTTTTTTAAAATCTGCTATAGAAAAAAATAGAATTTTATACACGACGATAAAATTTAATTATCGACTCCTGAAATATTTCGCGCACGATGAAAATTTTATCGTTTTGTTCAAAAAATAACTATTTTAATTTTAGACAGTAGAGCTGGATCCATGTCTAGACGATTGTGTAATGTTCGCAAAAAAATTAAAAAGTCTGAATAATAATGTTGGATTAGATGTATTGCCAGGCCTTCCCCACGGATTTTTGAATTTCCAAGGTGTAAGTTTCTTTTTTTTATTAATTTAAATTATTTTCTGTGATTATTAATTAATTTTAGATTTGCAAAGAAGCACATCAAGGCTCTAGACTGTGCGTAGATCGCATCAAAGAGTTACTTAATATATCTGCAGATGGTGAACCTTTAAATTAATTGACAATAATTGTATTACACTATATTTTTATTTTTATATTTAATCAGAACTCTCGACCATACATAATCTAGTCCACTATTTTAGTAACAATTTAATCTCTTTGTCGATTGTCGCATTAGTGATTATGCATTTATTATAAAGTAATGAAAGCTATAGAACACAAATAAAATAGTTTTATATGTTTATGATAGGAGGAAAGTTCAAATCTGTTAAATCCATTTTGTACGTCGAGTAATTGAATCAGGGTTACTTACCGTACTAGTACTTAAATGTAATTCAATTACTGTCAAATAGGGCATATTTATTATACAAATAATATTAAATAGCGCAGTTTTAGTACTGTTGCTTTTATATTAGAATATGTTTACCGTGGTATAATGGCCTAAATGAGATTCTTATGTTGTTTTCTATAGATAATTTACAAAGAATTTGTAATATGTTTATTAGTTCATGGGATTTATTTTGTTGACGTTTTTATATTTAAATATTTATATAAAATTAAACCTTTGGAGACCAATTTGAAGTAATTTAAGAATATTTATTTATTATATGTACAAAATGATACTCATTGGTCTACAGATAAATTGTGATATTTATCATTGATATTATTTTGTATTTAGCTTATAATGGAAATATAATCATATAATAGGAATGTATTTTGTTGTCCCTTAAAAAAAAAACAATATTTGTTGATTTGAATTCGTATTATTGAGTTATAAATGTACAGTGTATGAAATTTCATAACAATATTTAATTAATTTATTAAAATAATTTAATTGGTAAATTAACTAATACAAAAGAATCAAAGGATAATTTCACCTGTACAAATATGAACATAATATTTAATTTAATCAATAAATGCTTATACGTATGACTTATTTACAGTGGTAAATACAACCAAGAAGTTGTTATAATTTTAAATTCGTGAAAAAATATAAATAAGTGATTTCGTGCAGACTAAAACAAAAACTACAAGCTTTGTTATTAGAAAAGAACAATTAAAATGCCGAATACTTGAAACCTAACTGGTTAATGTAGTTATGACTTTCATATTTTAAATGAAAATTTGATGATTAACGCGTACCGTTCGTTTGACTCTGTTTTCGCAACGTTTTCTGTAATACATGAGCATCTGCTGGTTCTATACGTTTGTAGTAATGCTGCTTTGTTTCAACTATTTCGAAGCCGAATTTTTTGTAGAAATCTATTGCTCCTTCATTATTTACTTGTACATGTCTGCAACAATACAAAAAAATCAGATATGAAAAATAAAATGGATGATTGTTTAGCTAATCGCATATATATTCATGAGATTGCGGCTATACGCTTGCCTGGACGTCTGGTGTGTAAGTTGAAGGAATAGAAGAGCTTTTCTGAATATGCGTCAGTCGAAAGCTAATGTGTTTGGACAAGAATATGTGGCGAAAAATGATTAATTATAGGTATTTTCAAACAAAGAAACATGTAGTATAATTCTTGCAGACTTCATAAGGATAATAATGGGCCCATAAACTATAATCAAAATATAACAAATTGGCCAGAAATATGAAAGGTGAGAATCCCGCCTATAATTCCTTCCATTGGTAGTTCTAGTTTACATCACTAGGTGTCACTAGCACTACGGTTATATCAAACTTTTGCATCGCAATCGCACTTACTCGAATATCAATGAAATACCATAAAATATTAATATTTGCTCGTATGAAAGAACACTGTTTCAGTACCACTGGACAAATACAGGTGACGGCACGAACTCATCGGAAAACTAAAAAATCATACCTTACTTAATATAAGGAATTTTCACAACGGGTTTCTATTAATCGTCATAGCATTGTAAAAAAATCATTTATAAAATCAATAAAAAAATTGGTTTATGGGCCTATATACTATGAGCCCCTCTTCATAATAGTTCGTCCTAACAGCAATAAATATCAATTTAAGTTAATTTGTACATAGTTAAAAATTAATTTTTGTAATGTTGATAAATGTAAAAGAAACAATCAAATTATTATATTCTATTTAGATTTTGTCGTATACTAAACGTTAATAAACATTTATTTATGTAACAAGAGTAGTCACTCTTTATTCTAGTTCTAGTTGGATACACATTTTTTTAGGTCTACAATAAAAGCGTGAAAAAAGTGCCATAGCGTTTCATTTTTTCACCCGTTTGCGTTAAAAAAGTGTACTTTTCTACGCTTTTGTGTAAAAAATACATACTTTTAATGAAAAAAGTGCACATTTTTTAATGGGCGTAAAAAAAATGTACATATTTTAATGTAAAATTTTGACATTAAAACGTTTTATGGACATTATTATGGCGAGGGGCTCATATGGGATTACAATTTGAAAAGTAATTTCAGATACTGATATTTTGAGATTAAATATGGCCACATATTTGAGGAAAATTATATAAAACCGCAGTTATTGGATGTTATGAAAACAAAACCGAACGCGAAACAATAATTTTGTGATGATGTTGTAGAAAATTTAAGTCACACTGTGCTTGGTTTGCCCCCCATATACTAAAATGATATGGAGTGTACGTAATAAACAATGAAATATATAAAATATCAGTGGTTAAACAGTGTGCAACACGTAATTCGTAGAAAATAAGTATTTAAACTTAAACATAAATAATATATGGACGAAGAAATAATAAATTGAACGTCTTAATTCTAACGAATTAAATAGTAGTGACCGGGA
Source organism: Harpalus rufipes (assembly GCA_951394225.1). Classification (NCBI taxonomy): domain Eukaryota; kingdom Metazoa; phylum Arthropoda; class Insecta; order Coleoptera; family Carabidae; genus Harpalus; species Harpalus rufipes. Next base: position 14,268,840 of record OX596284.1, on the reverse strand, counting down.
GAATTACGGTGATTAATTTAAAAAATTCATACTGATTATATATTTTTTTTACATTGTTCAATGTTTTGGGATTCTTTGAGGGTGTGAGTACAGAAAAAGCCAACTTTAGTTACTGTGAATAATCAAATACTCTATTCAATTTGTGGTGTACGGGTATTGGGGCCCCTTAATATAGATTTAACGATTATTATCGTTTAGTAATTTAGCGAGTATAAAAATGGACTGCAGTTTTTTAATTAAATAATGAAATTACTAAAAAAAATAGTCCTTCGAGCTGAATCAATTTTTTTTAGTAATGTAGGGGGGGATGAAAATGGATTAAATAATGAAATTACTACACAATCCTTATAAACTCTACAAGAACTATATCGAAATGCAGAAAAATAAAATAAAGAAAACTTACAAAAATATGCTATCAAAGTCGCCATCCTGTTCGACATATCTGAGAACGTGCTGCACCATCATTGTTCCAATTCCTAATCGTCGGTAAGGATATAAACAACCAAGTGTCATAATATACAATCTCCGAGAGTTCTCAGAGGTGTCGATTCGACAACATACTGCACCGACAACGATATCATTGTAATATGCGAGTTTTGCTAATTCACCTGCTTCTAATACATCTTTATAAAATTTGTCATTGTAAGACACTGGGAACACCACAGTATTAAGTCTTTTGAGTTGCTTTATATTGTGTGGAGTAACGTCACCTAATTCAATTTTAGATCTGGAAAATAAGAGGATAATGAATTAGAAAGCAAAATTATTTTGACAAATAAAAGATAACCTAAATTTAACCCGCCAAATTTTTAAACAATTATTATGGAAAATAGTACTATTTCAATACTAACCGAGTCATTATGGGACGAAGAAGTTAAAATAGTTTATCCTAGTACGTTTAACATAAATTTACACAATTAATAAGACAAAAAATTATATAATATAATAAATATAACACAGTTCCACACACCATACACATGTGAATGATTGGTGCTTTTTCGTAAAAAGAAAATTACTAGATTTGGTGAATAATGAATATAATAAATCTTATTTTATATTAAGGAATTATTACTGAATCAAGTTTTACGCGATAAATGACATTTAAAATATTTATAATTTAGTCAGCAATGAATTTGTTTCAAACAATGTACTTGCGAAATACATGTAAACAATTATCAAATAAATGTAAAAGTAAATAATAAATTTATAAAAGGAAAGAATTATCTTTTAAAATTCTTAATAATATTATATTTCAATTATTTCCAAAACAAATTGATAAATTTCAAATTTAATGCAGGATCCGGATCTGTGATCAGAATGTAAGACAAATGATTGTTATAAATTCATTTTTTCGAAACAAAATATAATTATTTTACTATTTAAAGCAAAGAAAAATATTTCAATAACATAATATATACGTGTATTATATTATATTTTAAAAAATAGTTATTTTATGAACATGAGATGCCGATTGACACAGTTGTGTCAGCTGACAGTCTTGTGATTATCAAAATTCCAAGTCGGTAACAAGTGCTGGGCGAGGTGTATTAAAATATCGAGGTAAGCCAAATATACTGAATATATTGCAATAAATCTATAATAATTTGTTAATTAACATTTATTGGTTTGGACTAATATCTATAATTATTTGTTTTATGAATAAATAACCGAATTATCGATTTTAAATTGCAACCAAATACATGGGCCAACTACGACCTATTTCAGATTCAGAACTACATATTTCTTGTATTTTAATAAGATATAACTACTTTAGGGGATGAAATTATTATTATTTTATTAAAATAAAATGTAACAATTATTTTAATAATTTTTTAAAGTAGGCGTAGCCTTTTGTTGATACTTTATTGCATAATTGTTGTGACTGACTTTTGGCATTAAGTTTAAAACAGGTGTAAATTATTTCAGATATTCACAACTAATAACTCTTCACAATGTCCAAATTGCAGAAGATAGCGGATGAGGATAGAGAAGGAAAATTCGGTTTTGTATTCGCGGTCTCCGGACCTGGTAAGTTAAAATAATACAATCAATTATTGTGCTAAAATTGGTATGTTATTTAAGTCGTTACTGCCGAAAAAATGTCTGGGTCTGCTATGTACGAACTGGTAAGAGTAGGGTACTATGAACTGGTCGGGGAAATTATTCGTTTGGAGGGCGATATGGCTACAATTCAGGTAGATACCAATCAAATTACTTAAAATATGATCTTATATTAAATTTTCATTAGGTATACGAAGAAACTTCTGGCGTAACCGTCGGTGACCCAGTTTTACGTACCGGCAAACCCCTTTCCGTCGAATTAGGTCCGGGGATAATGGGTAGCATTTTTGATGGTATCCAGCGTCCCTTAAAAGACATCAATGAAATGACTCAGAGTATATACATTCCGAAAGGTGTAAATGTACCCGCTCTTTCTAGAACTCAAGAATGGGAATTCAACCCTCTGAATGCGAAATTGGGGTCCCATATTACTGGGGGGGATTTATATGGGATTGTTCAAGAAAATACGCTCGTAAAACATAAGCTGATTTTGCCGCCAAAAGCAAAAGGGACCGTTACTTATCTTGCTGCACCTGGAAACTACACCGTCGATGTAAGTTTTGTAAAAAATGTATAATTGAATTTGTAATGTTTGTCTATATAATTTATCAGTCATGTGACTGAGATAACGAGATTTGACGTTAAATTTTTATATTTCCATAGTAACGTGTATAATCGTCTTGTTTTAATGAAGTTTTAATAAGGGCTTCAAACACTCAGTTTTCGGTTCAATTTCGACTGATTACTCATTATTAAATCAAATCAAATTCTTTTTCGCGTAAAATTAGTTGCGAGTACGATACGAGATCCCACAAGGACAACTGAAGTGAAGAAATTATGTATGTGTTAATGCGTGTATTTGAACATGTACCTAGCTGAAATAAATCGATTTTTTTTCGGTTCAGCCCTGGTTTTCGTTCCGACAAAAATTACTGTTTTTTCCTGTTTTTGGTTCAGTTCCGGTTCGAAGCCCTGGTTTTAATCAGGAACCTGAAATTAAACCAGAAGCTGAATCGAAATTAAGGTCAATATACCAGAACCGAATTAAAACCGTTTTAAATTTAGATTCGGTGATATGATTTTAAATCTTCACCATCTTTTTTGTAACCATTTACTGCTCTGGGCCTCGTTTTTGTAGATTTAAATTCTATTGAATTTTTCTTCACTTTTTCTCAGAGTAGATTTCAAATTCTATTGGTCCGGAACAGTAGATTTCGTTTCAATCGTTTATGCTTGACATTTCTTTATTTATGTTTTTAAAAAATTGTGTTATAAAGTTATAATCATATTTGTATTAATTATTTATATCCAGTTAGTAGAATTTAAAGTTACAAATTGAGGCTCTGAACTGAAATTCGAACCCAAAACCGATGAACCGTTATAATTTTCTTGAACTGAAACTGAACCTGAAGCGATATTTATTTCCTGAACCTGAACCATAAATACATTTTGGATCAGGTCCTTGGTTTTAATCAAATTTATGTTGTTTGTATGTAGGACATAGTTTTGGAAACTGAATTCGATGGCGATCGTACAAAATTTACTATGTTGCAAGTTTGGCCTGTGCGTCAACCCCGTCCGGTTACAGAAAAACTCCCTGCTAATCATCCACTTCTCACAGGACAAAGAGTGCTCGATTCCTTGTTCCCGTAAGTTTGTTTTGATTTATTTACGTTTCATTTCACTCACGTGTTGTTTAAGGTTGTACAAAATATTAATGCATGACCTTGTTACATAATAACATGTTTGATTTCAAAGATTAAAAGAACTGTGTTCTTAATTAGATTCTAACTGGATTATGTTAGCTCCATCTTATATGAGTCTAATTAGTTTTAACTATTTATTTTTGTTCTTAGTTGCGTGCAAGGCGGAACAACAGCAATTCCCGGCGCTTTTGGTTGTGGTAAAACTGTAATTTCTCAGTCACTTTCAAAATATTCTAACTCCGATATCATTGTTTACGTCGGTTGTGGAGAACGTGGTAATGAAATGTCTGAAGTATTGCGAGATTTTCCTGAACTTAGCGTTGAAATTGAGGGTGTTACTGAGTCCATCATGAAGCGTACTACTCTTGTAGCCAACACCTCCAACATGCCTGTAGCTGCTCGTGAGGCCTCCATCTACACTGGTATCACCCTTTCTGAATATTTCCGTGACATGGGCTATAATGTTTCTATGATGGCTGATTCTACTTCTCGTTGGGCTGAGGCGTTGAGAGAAATTTCTGGTCGTTTGGCTGAAATGCCGGCCGATTCTGGTTATCCGGCTTATTTAGGCGCTCGACTTGCTTCTTTCTACGAACGTGCCGGACGAGTTAAGTGCTTGGGTAACCCTGAACGTGAAGGGTCTGTCTCTATTGTCGGTGCTGTATCACCTCCTGGTGGTGATTTCTCTGATCCTGTGACTTCTGCTACTCTTGGTATTGTACAAGTGTTCTGGGGGTTGGACAAAAAATTGGCCCAAAGGAAGCATTTCCCTTCAATCAATTGGCTTATTTCTTATTCGAAGTACATGCGTGCTTTGGATGATTTCTATGATAAAAACTTTACTGAATTTGTGCCTCTCCGTACTAAGGTCAAGGAAATCTTGCAAGAAGAGGAAGATTTATCCGAAATTGTGCAACTTGTCGGTAAAGCCTCTTTGGCTGAAACCGATAAAATTACTCTTGAAGTTGCCAAGCTTTTAAAAGACGATTTCTTGCAACAAAACAGCTACTCATCGTACGATCGGTTTTGCCCATTCTACAAAACTGTAAACATGTTGAGAAACATAATAGCTTTCTACGATATGTCGAGACACGCCGTAGAATCAACTGCACAATCTGAAAATAAGATTACATGGAATGTAATCAGAGATTCCATGGGTAATATTCTGTACCAACTCAGTAGTATGAAATTCAAAGACCCAGTAAAAGATGGCGAAGCTAAAATCAAGGCAGATCTTGATCAACTTTATGAAGACATCCAACAAGCTTTCAGAAACTTGGAAGATTAAAGAAATTTCGCGTAGCATTTGTCATCGACCATCCGATAATTGATATTATATCTGTACAATAATAAATCTAACTGTTGAAATTTAATAATTTAGATGTTAGGTTAGCAGAAATGTACATTTTAATTATGAAAAAAAGTGAGTAGTGTTGCACCATCAACCTTGTTGTATAGTCTGGTGGTGGTTAATAATCATTATAATTGATCAATATTTGTATTATATTGTTTTAGAATCCCGCCATTCCATTGTAATTAAATAAGGGATGTGTTATATATATGTTACGTTTTGCTATGGCACGAAATGTTTCAATAAACTCGGTGCTATCTGATTGTTTTAAACATTCGCTTATGTTTGTTTGATAGTTATACAGTATTACCAGTTCACTACACGACATTGTAAAATTACCATTATCGTTTTTGTGCAACATTTTAAAGTTTCCTATTAAAAATAATGTTCAATTTTATTAACTGATTTAAATGAATGCATCGAAATGTGAAGTATAAATGTATAATAAAGTATTTAAAGTTACTATTCATTTATTTCTCACGCGTGGTTGTGTGCGTTAGTGACCGGTTGTAATTTGGATGGCCCAGGTTCGATTCCGACCGATAACAGACTAGAAAAATTCCAATTTTTAAGTTACCCTTTTTGCTTTCTTCTCATTTACGCCAGAAAAATAGTTCCCGAAATACCAATTTTTAGGTACACCTCAACGCAAATTTTCAAACCGCAGGTCGATATCTCTTTGTTTTGAGATATTTACATTTAAAACTTTACACATTTTTTGAGATAACCCGAAAATGGATCGAGATAGATGCTGACGACTTCCTTATTCGATCCTTCGGATAAAATTACATAAGTATACCAATTTTCACAAAAATTTCTAGGGTCGGAGTAAATTTCCAGGAAAACCTCACAAACCCAGCTTTTCTCAACTTATCCGTTTTACATTTTTTGACCAAAAAACGAGTTAAGTTGGGGGTGAAAAATCGATTTTGTAAACCTTTTAACCTACTGGTATATACAGAAGTCCGATTTTCGAAGGCCCACCATTGGGATCTTGGAAACTGAGATACGACCTTGGTTAAATGGAATGTGTGCGCGCTTTTGGGAGCCATCTTATGTGTGCTTCAAGATGTGTGTGTGGATACTCTTTACGCCCTAACTCTATGCTATCGTCATTTCTATCGTTCAGAAAATTTCGAAACCTTATTTCTACCTTATTCTAATATAAAAAAAAAACCATTAGATTTTGGTGTAAATCAGATAACCGGAAATGGTACTTTACTTAAGGCTCAAAATAGTTTTTCTTCGAAAAATGCCTTTAAATATTTTTTTCGAGATTTATGTTATTATAAAAATTAAAGACTAATAATTTTTCTACAGGTTTGCATTAATACTATTTCTATATATTTTATGGATAAATTTGTAAAATTATAATATTAATATAATATGCTTTAAACACAACTCCTTGGTTACACAAATACCTATTGAACTTGAAGTTTAATAGGTATATTATATAAATGTATAAACTGACAGATAAATGTAAAAAAACTAATCATTTCAAATTAATAATAGAGTAACGTTTTAAAAAGAAAATAGTAAATAGAGCAATAGTTGTATGTAAAGAAGCTTAATACAATTTCTAGCATAAGTAAATATGTAGGTATATATTTAAATTAATAAAAAATTAATTGCGGCAGGTTTTATGTTGGGCACATCAGATTTTTTTTATTTTGAAATTACTTCTCAACTGTCTGTAATCGAGAAAAATATTTTAAATAAAAAAGTTAGGTATTTTTGTCTATCCAGTGGTGTCCAAGGGCGCACCACATGTCCCTTTTAACCGAAGTCGTATCTCTTATAGTCAATCAAAGTCTAGTCTAGACAGAGGTTGCTAAGGACGGAATACCACGTAAACCCAGCCGTTTTTAAATTATTTGCGTTTGAAGTTTTTCATATTTGATCAAAAACCGAGTCAAGTTAGGGGTTGAAAATTCGATTTTGTAAATGCTATCCTACAAGTAAATTTCAAGGAAAATAGATTTTAGCGATTTTGTGCCATTTAAAATTCAAATATTTGGCGTCGGTCGGGATCGAACCTGGTTCCCTAGATCCGCGACTCAGGTACGCAGCCACGAGAAATCATTTTGTTCAAATAATTTTAAAATTTGACTACTATGTATTTTTTCGTGTAGAATCGAATGGCGAAAGTCACCAAGTATGTATTTCAACCCATTTTTGGCTAATTACTAATTACCAAAAAATGGAATTTTTGAAGACCAAGTTTGAACGCAAATATATCAGAAACTAAAATAGAGACCTAAAAATATAAAAAATAAATATTTGAAAACATTGAACTTTTTAAACAAAGATGGGTGTATTTGAGTTTTGGGGGGCATAACTCAAAAATAGGTAGTGATATACGAAGTTTATCTAAAAAGAATCCAACCTTCGATTGGGGAAAAATACCCTAATATTAAACCACCTTTTTTCAAGTTGTGCCAAAGCCAACCATAACGTTGATAAAATATAATTGTTCTAACACGAAAAAAATTAATTAAGAATATTTTTAAGAACATAATTAATAGATATAGAATTAAAATAAACAAATAATGATCTGTAATATTTTTTTTCATTTGTTTCTTAATATTCATTTTTTTCACCCCAAAAAATTTATAATTTGTTTTATTCATGTTCAAAACAAAGATGAGGCTATTTTCAACCTAGGTCCCTATTTAAAAAAATATAATTTTGTGTTATATCTCAAGAATCATTAAGTTTTTAAAAAATCTAGTTTTTTTCTATCGTAATAATTAAAATATTTTCGAAATTAGCGAAAAATGAGTTTTTGCCTGTAGCTCAATAACAAAAGAAGATCGAAAATTCATGTGGCGACTATTAAACTTTTCTCGAAAAATTGACCCAGGAATGTGCAAACGGTTTTGCTCTGCTGTTAATATCGCCCGAGATATCTTAAAAGAACATCGAAAATGAGACTGTACATAAAAGGTAAATACCGAAAGTAAACAAAGTACTTAAATATGTATATTATATATATTTTTATCAATTTATATACAATAACAACGGTGTACAAGAAAACATTTCCCACTACATACTAAAATCTATTCAAAATAACTTTGAAATATTCTTGCAAATATAATGAAATATATAATAATAGATAGGTACGCTATTGTTCGCCTTTTGAACAACAGAAGCCTACCAGTGTATGGCAGATTCGCGTGTACAAAAGCTGCAACAGTTCCAAACATAAAACTTAACGTAACACAATTTTGTATTTAAAACTTATCACTCTTTTTTACATTTAGCGTAATTAGACATTGCCACACCATGCAAAAGCTATGACGTCTGGCGGTTGAACTCTTTGGGTAATGCCACACCGTGTTGTACGAGTAAACTCTTCAACACGTTATTGTCTCTTTTCAGTTCTTCATTTTGTTGTTTTAATTCATCCAGGTCGCTTACGAGTTGCTCGCTTTCTTTCAAACACTCGGTTAGTTTAGAATTTGATTGTCTCAATTCTCCGATATATTCACATGCTTTTGCTAGGATTCCACCTTTCGATTGGCCTTCGAATGTGCCTGTTCCTTTGCCCATATCAGCATTCAGATCTGGGATTATTTTACCCAGTTTCATAATCCAATGATTTATTTTGTCTCTTCGACGACGTTCTACTTCATTATGAGTTGCTCGTCGTCTTTCATCTCGCTGGAAGAGAATAATTAACACTTATATACTTAAACTAACTCTTGGATTTCTATCAAATCAAATAATATTTGCCCAATTTTTAAATAAGTTAAGCGACCCTTAGATGTTCAATATTTTTACACAAAATTTGCTATAGTTCTTGAAGACTACATAAAAATAATAATTGTTAATATTATATTACGGCGGTACAATACCCTTAAACCACAAGTTAAATATAATCTTTTAAAAAATAGTAAGTAAAATTGACCAGTTAAGTAGTCACACCATAAACAAATCTTAATGTACAGATCTGAGCAGTATAAATTTAGAAATACATAATTACAAAATAAATTATACAATGCTCAAAACAATTTAAGGGTCATTTTTTGTTGATAACTCTTCCCAGCAACGAGAATACCCAAATCGACAATTTAAGTTCGTTTGTATAATGTTTGAACATATAAACTTGTTCTAATTATGTATTACCTGTCCATACTGGTATTAGGTAAAACAAGAATGAAATTTAGTTTATTTCGATATTTTATTAAGCATTTACTAAATTAAAGCAGTGAAGAAGAATGGCTACCCCTGCCTACTATTTATGAAACGAATATTCAAATAAATTGTTCTTGTACTAGAACTATAAACATTTCAAAAAATTCAACATTAATCGTATTCCTTCAGGCTGTGATTCACAATCTAAATCATCAAAGTGATCATGATTAAGAAGTATGTTTTTTCGTTTCTTATTCGTTATTCCCACTTTCTCACGTTGTGATCACTAGACAACCTTCCCCTTTCCCTTCTGAATCATCCTCTTGAGAGGTCACAGATTCATTTCAGAGCTAATTTAAAAATGATTAACGACAATAGGTTTTCGAGCGTAGAAATTTATCAATGTGGGAAAAAAGATTTTCCTACAAAACGTAATGACCCATCATAATTTTGAAAACAAAGAAAATATGTAATATAAAAGATTGTTTTAAGTAAACATACTTCATATACCAAGAACTTTTTTTTTTAATTCTATATGATCCATTTTTAATGTGCTTACTTAACACTCGACAGTAGATTATTTATAAAATAAAATAGTTTGCATTGGTCTGCATATGATTCAAAAGGATTACAATTAAACTAATAAGGATTCACAAAATCACAGTCCGAAGGAACACAGCTATTAAGGTAATTGGCTCATAAGAACAATGCCATATATTGTTTCCGTGCCGAACAATGTAGATATACTCCCGAGTTGCCTGCCTGCTTCAAGTCACATGACTATTTGCATATTATGTTTATTCTTCTAGGTATTGCAACAGCTAATGGTTCTAATTGTGAGGTTAACAAAATAAAGATAAATGCCGAAAGTTAGAAATCATCGTGGATGTTTATCAAAATGTGGGCGCCAGTGTTAACAACAATGCGCGTGAAAATTTCAGAGATTGAAAATATGATGAATTTCCAATTAAATTTGTTATATTTTTGAAACCAGATGGTGATGCATGTTTTTTTTTATAACTGGTTTTTTCCCCAGACCTTCATTTATATTCAGCTAGTTTTTAGTCAAAAGTTTATGGGTTTTCGCGATTCTAGAGGCAATTATGTCGATGTTTTCTTGAGTTTCCCTATACTCGCTATGATAAATCTTCCAACAATGGCGTTCAATAACTTCGATCAGACCTTTCACTTCATGCTCCAACTACCTTAAACGAACATACTACTGATATAAACATGCATTTAAAAAAAAAAACAGTATTATTGAAATCAATTAGTATGACTTTAATTTTATAGGGAAAAATAGAATTGTCGTTTTGCCCACAAAACCAAAGTGAAATACTAATAGCTTTCAAAAAAACTTTTTTTTTAAATGCGTGTTCATATCAGAAGTATGTTCGTCTAATGTTGAGTTTTCAAAAATGTTAATAGTTCTAACAAAGCAACAATTTATTTGAATTTCCGCTTCATATAATAGGCAGAGGTAGCCATTCCTCTGAAGTATTGGTAAATTTTTAACCTACGAATCAAAACAGACATTTAACTTTAGACGGATTTGTTTTAAAACACAGAAGAATGTAGCTCGATTCTAGAAATTTCTCAAGCAATTATCAAGAGATATCAGGAGATCAGTCGAGAACTGAACTAGACATATTGGGCAAGGTCGAGTAGCATCTGTTACTAATTTTTAAGTCTTCGGGTCGATTATAAGCGCTCCTTTACACTTCGAGAGCTACAAAATGAGCTCACTCGTATAACTGGTAACAAAATTTTTGACAGAGTACCTTCTATAACTAGGAACCTCAAAAGAGCTAGAATTTTGTTTGCTCGGTAGCATCAATTATAATAACTGAAACACTGGGGACTAACTTTATTAATGAATCGAAATTCAATTTACACTCGCAAGATGTATGTGAGTTCGGAGAAAAATAAATGAGCGTTACAGCCAACACAATGAGCAGCCATGTGTTTCGTTTGGAGGTAGTACTAAGCTTCATATTTAATCCCCTCCTCTTGTAGCGACAAATAGACGTGAAAATTGTGTATTGGTGCAAGATGGAACCAGCGCATATTCACATAATATATTTCAGACAATAATATTGAAAAGATGCAATGGTCAGCATGCAGTCCAGACCTCAATCCTATTCAGCACTAATGGGATCAAGTTGAACAACGCATCGAAAGTCGAATTAACCCAAATGTAGCAATATGTGAATTGGAAGCTCTGATGGAAAAATGTCAACAAGCTTATCCGCAGCATTCCATGCCATTTCTAAGCTGCACAAGATGCTAACGGGGGTAATACACGTTATTAGAGTTATAATGATCCCTCTAAAAGAAGAAAGTATCAAAAATTAAATAAGTGTGCCATTTTTATGGGGTCTCGTAATCGTGTGCCTGAATATTTGGTCAGGAATCTGGGGACTTGGGTTCTGCCCCGACCGACGCCAAAAATTACTTTGAATTTTAATGGCATAAAATTGACCCCTGTGGTGCTCTCTCCACGCCAGCAATGAGTGCCCGTGAGGTGACGCCTGATAAGCGCCCGCAGGGTACAAATATTTCATCATACCGATATCTGCGTACAAAGCAGATTGGCACACCCAGTAATGGGCAATATGCCGTGATATATTTATTTTTTTCATTTAATTTTTGGTAGTTCGCATGCTCTAGGTACTCCAGTTCAGTGGTTTGTACGTTTGGCAATATAAATTTAAAACAATTGTTAAAATACAGGTTTACGGTATCTGTCAATTAATTTTCATATGAATCCTGCATTTAGGAAAAAAAAATATCAACAAAAAAAGTTTACCCCTTATTTTTTTTTGAGCAGTGTATAAATAAGGTTTAAAAATCTGTTTGGCTTAAAACTTTTGCAAGGCACGAAGGCACTGTATATATTTTATACATACATAAACGTTGATTATAATCTATTTTTTAATTTCAAATAAAATTTTGGTGCAACTGGCCATAAGAGAATCAAAGTACGAAGAGAAAATTACTTACAAATTAACCAGTGTTGGAAATAAATAAATAAGAAAGCAGAAATGAAGGCACCAATGAAAATCAGAAGGCTGTAAACGAAAAAATAATGACCAGTAGTATAAACAACCAATTAAAGGTGATTAGCGAGCATTTGACTAGCAATGTTTTTCTCTGTCAATCGTTTATAGATTAATTTGAAGAAAAATACTTCAAAAAATATTAACGGCCTATAATTTTAGAAAATCATTGTGGCTTGTGAAAGTATGAATTAAATTACTGCACAATATTACCGAACATCTAGATGCCGCTTAAAATTATTCTACATTATTATTGAGTTCTAACTTACACACACTTTTTTTAAATTAGACGATACAGAGGTCGTATTTTCCAAAATATTAGCTCTTGGAGCAATAGTCCGTTGTGCCTGATTATTAAAAACTTCCCCTGGATTTCCAATAACATATAATTGTCCTAAAATATGCACATTTTTGTCTATATTTCTACAAAATGTGATCTAGTGCATACCATTTATATTACTCGTTACCAACTGCTGCACATTTTGACTTGAAAATCCTGAAGAAGATACGAATTGTGGTAAATTGTCCACCCCATCTTCAACTTGTAATACTCTGTACGTGATTGTACCTTCAGGTGAGCGGAAGGCATACTGCACTTCACCGTCGTTGTTTGTATCCAATAATGCTTGTGGCGATAGGTGATCTACAGTGGTGTGTTCCTCCCCGCTACCTAAAGAACCTTCCTCTACTATCGTCAAATCTTGTGAAAGCATTGCTTTGCTGTCTATGCCAAGCACTTCATCGCCTTCAGCACTGAAACATATTTACATCCATGAAATAAATGATCATTGATACATTTATTAAAACATTTTTATTTTGACAGCCTGAAGTTGACTATAGTTTCATTACTAGCAATTTGAAGTATTTTATCAACATTAACCTACCTAATGACCTTCGTATTTAAGAGAGCATTACATAATACTAATCGAATTTTCTTTCAAACCCTAGTGATTGTTGCATTGTACATACCTTGTATCTAACGAATGTTCTAAGATATCCATCAAAGAAAAAACTAGTGTAATGAATGACAAAAATTTGAATTTGCTAACACAAGATCACGGGAACAAACATTCAGGTCATGTGAGCAGTGAGCTGACCAAAGTCACTGATCATATTGGTATTGCGCATGCGTATTTCACTTTACTCAACAGGGAAATTAATTACTTCATAGAAAATAATCAAAATTTAATTCTAAACAAAGATTTTGCAGTATAATAATATCAATTAAGTTCCGTAAACTGCAATGCCCTTGAAAATACGTAATTGTTATCATAAAATAATCGAAGAAATTGCGTATCGCTCATATAATTTTGCATTTCCGTAATTGTTATTATGGAATTGTTTACTTGAAATTTAAATACCTTGTTTTTTGAAATAATGACTCACTGATATTACTCTGTACTGCCACGTTTCTTATCTCAAAATTGATGTAAATGGGAAGGACAAAAAAGTAGTTCTTTCATTTTAGAGAACAATTTAATGTAGATAATAAAATATGTAATAACAAATGAATATTTCATAGTCATGTTTACAAATAATGTAACATAAAAATAATCTTGCTTATTATAATACAATATATTATTTGTTAATTTAATTATAGCATTGTAACTTAAATGGCGTCAAAATATGAGATGTCTGCACCAAAATGTAAAAGATTTTGCATTAAAAAGTAACATAGGTACATAATTTTTATCATGGGACATAGTCACAATTCATAAATCTAATAGCGTTTTCCATTTTTATATTCAGTTTTGCACTTAGTGTCCGGCACTAGTTGTTGTTAACACGTTCGTAGTGCATACTGTATTCCGAAATTGAACCACGTTAACCGTGGTTACTTTTCCAGTAACCGGTTATATTTTCAGAACGCGGTTACTGATATATCTGGTAACTTTTCCGTAAGCTAACCGCGGTAGATCGGCGGTTACATTTTGGCGCTAGACAGGATGAACACTTGCGTGCAGGTGTCACGTATTCAGATTAAGTTTGTTTTCATAGATTTCAACTATCTTAAATTTTACAAGTTAAACCGTAACTATTTTCAGTGGTTATCGTGGTTCATTTTCGGAATCCACTATGTGCAAGAAAGTGCGCACTCAGTAAGGTTCAGTTCACTCGAAAAGTATAAATGAAACACGTAAAACTCAGCTAGTGCGCACTTATTATATAAATGGAAAACGAGTTATGCACTCAGTGCAAAAAATCGCACTAAATATAAATGGGAAACGCTATAAAATACAAATGAAATTTAGTTGTTAATAAGTCTTTTTATTTCATTTCTCCAAATTAGATGACGTCATGAAATGTTTTGTTCTTTTCCTTTCATGAAGTAGTATTGTTGTATGTGATGTTTCTATGTGATTTAAATTTGTTAAAATTTTGAAACATGCCATTGAGCTATAGTATTATTTATGAAATGATTTTCCTAAAAGTTACCTATTATCTATCATTTATGTACATCATACTATACAGATACATTGACAAATATTAGTTATATATATTTATATATACTTTACTTTTTTAATAAATCATTTAATTATATACAAATTATTATTGCCTTGTTGCTAGAATACAGTCACACAGATGGCATAATATTCAAATATTAGGTATATATTTAAATCACTTGTAAAACATTAGACAGTATAATAATCACTATTCACACTTATAATTTAAATATTCTCTATCACATTTCTAGAAGTTTGGTTTCCGGATTCCGACACACTTTGAGCAAAGTACGTGATTACCGACTGTGACTTCCGATTTAATTTGATATGCCACCGAGTACGGGACAGGGACAACATCGGTTTCCAGAAACAGTTTACACTTGTCTCGAATAAGGCTTGAAATTAGAACTTAGTTCAATGTTGCTGCACTAACAGTGGCAGCATTTGCCGGACCCTACAACGCTTTCACCCATGCTGCTGGGACCCATTGTGGTTCTCGTTCTAAACTGTTGATTTCGGTCAGCAGTCGATGATATGCCCTTGCTGTGTCATTGTTGATTATTATCATGTCGAAGAAGTGGCCGTACTTGTCTTCCATTTCCCGCGCCTTCTCGATTATATCTTTTAGTTCTTCCTCCTGTTAAGAAAAAACATATGTTACAATAATACATAATATAAGAAAAACTGGAGTTTTATTCACCGATTCATACTAGTGTAAGAGTAGTGTAATAAGAGTCTTTAATTCGTGCGACAACTTTGATTACCTACCAATTAAGTTAAAATTTTATAAATATGTACTCTAATTTTCGAATGCACTACATAAACTCTTACATAATAATAGTTGAGTTTAAATGTGAATTAATACAAACTTTGTATGTATTTTTCTAAAAATAATCGTTATGTAAGGATTTGAAAATATAACAATTAATTCTCTAACGAATAAGCAAATAAAAAATATATAGTTACATTTAAAATAACAAAGTTGGTATCCCCGAACCGGAATTTCAACCCCCTTGCCTAAGTTTGGCTTTTTATAATACAAAACCGTTTGGACGTCTTATAAGTTTGTGAACCACTAGTTGAAAAAAGGGCGGAGTATAGAATACGGCCAAACACTTTAAAAAGCATTTTTTTAATGGACTAGTCTTTTATGTAAAGTATCATACAAAAACATAAAATTAAAGATTTAGGCAGTATTTGTGAAAAATGTGACTTTGTCGCTTGCAAATTTGTAAAAATACTTTAATGTGACGGGAACGTAACACACAGAACTCAATTTGAAGAAACTCGGGTGGTTACATTCAATATTCCTTATTTTTTTTCAGTGTAACATACGTGCAACTAACTACACATTTGAATACAAAAACTCATCAAGTCATCACATTCCTTGCTTCCGCGCCCTAATTTTGGTTTATTTTCTTGAATAGAAGCCTAATGTACCGATATTATAGTCATTTAAACGCATTTTGAGTTTGGATCATATTCTATACTTTAGAAAAAATACGCTCGTTAAAATAGTCTAGTAAAGTATAAATTGTCAGCCAATTTAATCGACCTCATAGCATAGCTCTTCTAGTTCTCAAGATTGTAATAGTGGATAAAATAAAATGAACACCTAAATAATATACTCAATGTAGTTTTATAGTATTTTTTCTCACCTTGTATGGTTCGCCACAGGCGATTTTCTTCTGCCGAAGTTTCTCTAAGCTAGGAGGCGCAACAAAAACTACATATGGTTTTAAATCTGACGTCCTAAGTATTTTCAGACTTTGTGGATGTAAATTGAGCACACAAATTTTCCCACTATTCACTACAGAACGAATCGCATCTAACGATGTGCCATAATATGCTTTTTCGTATTCTCCGTGTTCCACAAACTTTCTTGATAAAATATCTGCTTCAAATTGAGCTCTTGTGATGAAGTGGTAGTCTTGCCCGTCTACCTCTGAGTCTTTTCTCGCTCTGGATGTATCTGAGGAAGAAATAAAGTTAGATATATATATTGTTGGGAGTTAATGGAAAATAGTTCTTACGAGGTATTGCAGCAGCAAATCTGTCTGAATCTTCCATTAATTTTTGGCGTAGTTCGTGTCGACCAATGTTTGGTGGTCCAATAAGAACAATTGGTCGTTTATGATTTGCTCTAGGATAATACAACGCTACTTCTTCATACGTTAAAATTTCATCCATGTCGTAATCTATAAATAAATAAATATTTTTAATAAAATTCCTAAAAACGAAAATATAAATAGCGAAATTCGGATCATAGTAGCCCGTGCTCAACGATAACGCCACAGTGACCGTTGAAATTCAGTCACTCTTTCCCCGCGTTCGCGTAAATTGAACCGGTTTTCGCCGTACAATAATTTAAAGATTTTCGTAGTTAAATTAGTGATATTGACAATAATATATCAGTTGATTCGTTAATCTTTAACGGTCATTTTAATACATGAATCATGTAGTAAATCAAAAAAATTCATGTTTTCAAGAAAGAAAAAAAACTGGCTTGCTATGAAAGTAAGAATATTTTAATTATTGTTTTTGTAGTTACGTATGTAATATTGAATAATATACATTATCATAATTTACAATATACGTTTAAATACTAATAATAGAGAATTACAATTGACCAGCTCTTGACAAAAACAACCTGTCCATTTTTTTAAAATTGAGATAATCAAAGAAATAACTTTCTTGCTTCCTTACTATTAAGAGTGTTAAGAATTTCTGTAACATATTTTAAATCAGTAAGTTTTTTGTAAAATCGTTCAATTTTTAAAATATAATAACATGTGACTAAGTTACTTTTTGAGAAAAGCAGTTTAACCTAACTGTTTGGCATTCTTGAAAGTAGATGTTGCTGTATGTAAGTCATATTTACAATATTTGGATTATGGTTGTTTTTTCCAAAAGCTTCTTAATTCTTTAGAAAATATATAAATATTAAGTCAATCATTTTACATGAAAATAAAAAGCATATATCTGTATAAATAAAAAAATGTTATTCGTATGCTATAATAGTTATTTAACTATCAAGTGTGTTAATGACGGCGATTAATGATCGAGACATTTTAACGCGTGAGCGTAGCGAACGCGTTAATTGTTGAGATCATTAATCGCCAATTAACACACGTGTTAGTTACAATATTTTTTCGTTGACCGTATCTTACTTAAATGGAAAATCTAATTTTACTCCATGAAAAATTTTTTTAGGTTAGTAATGGTTGACCGAACGTCAAATTTTACGTCAGAAAATCAATAAGTTTTGTCATCAATTGTTTTCAGTGGGTGCGTTCAGTTAACTTAATCCTAGATGACACAAGCGGTTTTTTATGTTATTTGAGGAATTTTATTCTTTCAAATTCATTTTAAAGGTATGCTACGTGAATATATACCTAGCTAGTAAGTGTCAAAAGCATGATTTTTAATTCTGTCTACCTTTTTGCTACAACTTAGCGTTAGCAATATATGCTGTGTTCCATGTGGTGAACGCACCCAATAAATCGTTTATTAATAAAAATCATGCATTAATAGGGGTCATTAATGAATGATTTTCTATACATTAAGATAGCCTATTAATAAACGGTCGACGGAAAATATAATTTTTAGTATCAACAAATTCTTGTAATTTAATTTACGGTAAACAAAATTTGCTAATTTATTTAGTAATTTACGCTTTTACAAATATGATGATTTTGAAAGACTATTTTCATTATTGATCGTATAAAATTGATATTATTTTTAGTCTTACCATCTACTGTGCTAGTATAAATAGGATATCCTCCTTCATTATATGTCCCCTTTTTCTTTTTCCTTTTCGGTGCCTTTCTCGCACATAATAACGTGCCTGCTTTCCTCGGTTTCTCCCTAAAGTTCTTGTCATTTCCAATTTGCTGTTTCATTGATTCTCTCCTGCGAAATAATATAATTATCAGCCGTGTTGTCATAAAATATTCAATGAAAACTTACTGGTATTGGAAGGACTGACTAGGAACGAGTCCGGCTAGAGTTTGGTCCTCTTCACCTTCTCTGTAAGCTTGCCACCAGTTCGGGTCTTCTTGACTAATTATGTGCAGCACGTCGCCTTTGTGGAAGCTTATACCCAATTCTCTACAAGGAATGTATAGGTCATCTTCGGGTTCGTAATCGAAATGCGCCTTCACGTGCAACTGTAAAAAGACAAAAAAAATAATAACGCGGTTTTTTGATGTAATATATCGTTTTGGACGTCTAAAGTAGTTTTTTGGCTGATACCACAAGTTTGTACATTTACTTATTTTTGAGTTATACCCTCCAAAACGCAGTAAATTACAGTTATATTTTTTATTTCCTTGTACGTAAGTAAAGGAAGTATTGTAATCGCGAAAAAATTCGGTTTTCAGATTTCAGCGGAAATATCCATTTTGATTATCCCTGAATCCATTTTGACTAATTTCGTCGTGACGTCTGTACGTACGTATCTCGCATAACTCAAAAACGGTAAGCCGTAGAAAGTTGAAATTTTGTATTTAGGACTCCTATAATATCTAGTTGTGCACATCCCTTTCTGGTTATTACACAATTTCCAGAAGTGGCACTTTACATGAAGCCTATAATAGATTTTAATGAAAAACTGTTTTAAAATATAATCCAAAACTTTTCAAATTTGGTATACAAGACTTTTATGTCAATCGAAATAACATAATAGATTTTGGTTAAAATAGGTTAACCGGAAGTGGTACATTACTTGAAGTTGTTAACAGTTTTTCTTGAATAAAATAATTTTATTTTTTTTATTTATTTTAGAAATAAATGCTTCAAATAAAAGTTTTAGAGAAGTAATTTCTGCGTCTAGCATTTCAAGTATTATTAAGTTAGCCCTTTGTATAAGCGAGATATGTAAATTTAAAAATTATTTTTTTGTAAAAATGTTCATGTCAAATTACGTAAATACGTACAATTTTATGATTCGTACAATAACAAATATTATATTTTTATTGTGAAATTAGTCATATTCATTGTTGTAATCAAATATTTCTTTGTTGTAATCAAAACTCTCTTTAAAAAGATCTTACCGTTTTGAAGTTAAAATTAATATTTTATAATTTAGATATTAAAAAAATATGTATAATCGTACAAGGAAGTCGTGCGGTGTCCACATCAGATTTTTTTTTTACAAAAAATCGAATGTAGAGGTTCGTAGATGTTATTATTATTTATTTATTTATACAGGCTGTAACACAAAAAGCCATAGACGTTTAACATGGGAAAACAGTTTTTCATTGGCCAAAAGTGGCCTATTCATTTTAGACAAAAATGCTTCAAATAAATGTTGCAGAGAATTCAATTCTGCATCCTATTCCGTATTCATATTTTATTTTTAATGTTTAGTAACTGAGCAAATCGAATTAATTTTTTTCCAAAAGTTACTTCTTTATAGTGTTAGCCATAACATTGAAACGAAGTCGAACAAAAGTAATGACGTTTTACCTGTCAGAAACGCTCTGTTTAAGTCAAAAAATATAATTATTGAAAATTATTCTCATGAAGAAAAGTTACAAATTATTAAGAGACATTTTTCTGGGGGAATTTCAAATGAAATAGGAATCAGTTTTATGACCGTTTTAAAAAAAAATGGCTAATCAGGATAGGAGGTTTTTAAAAAATATATTATTTTCCGATGAGTGCACATTTACACTGAATGGCGAACCAAACAAAAATAATTTTCGTTGCTGGTCTCAAAGAAATCCACATAGTGTAATACAATCAAGAACACAGTATTGGCAATCATTAAATGTTTGGGAAGGAATTTTAGACAACAAAATTATTGGTCCTTTTTTTATTGCACGGCTTAATTAGAAAACATATTTGGACTTATTAAGGGAAACAGTTGGGCCAGAAATAACAAACTTAAATAATGATCATGTGTGGTTCCAGCACGATGGTGGATAGGGCGAGGAGGACCAGTAAACTGGCCAGCTAGGTCACCGGATTTAAATCCGTGTGATTTCTTTTTATGTGGGCACTTAGTCTTGTGTCTATAAGAAACGATACAATAGTATTGAATATATGAAAAACGCTATAGAAAATGAATGCAATAAAATAAATCGTAAACAATTCAGTAATGTTAGGAAAAGTTTTTATAATAGATTAGGCTATTGCTTAGCGCAAAACGGATAGCTGTTTGAGCAACTTTCATAATATTTATTTATAAATAAAATAGTGTAATAAAAATGAATGTTTAATAAATATGAGTTCAAAAACTTCATTTCTACTGTTGTTTATTTAGTTTATTTTGAATGATTAATTCTCCATTTTCAATAATTAGACTTAAACAGAGCGTTTCTGACAGGTAAAACGTCATTAAATTTGTTTGATTTCGTTTCAATGTCATGGCTAACTCTATAAAGAAGTAACTTTTGGAAAAATTTATATTCGATTTGCTCAGTTACTAAACATTCAAAATAAAATATGAATACTGAATTGGATGTAGAATTTAATTCTCTACAACATTTATTTGAAGCATTTTTGTCTAAAATTAATAGGCCACTTTTGCCCACAGAAAAACTGTTTTTCCATGTTAAACGCCCTATGGTCCGCTTTTCGTGTTATACCCTGTCCTAAAACTAACTCGAGAACAAAAATATCGACCAGGGCCCCCCTTCCAAAATATAAATTGTATACAATACATTTTTTTCTAAAGCCACTGATTGTGGAGTGTACAGGGGTTTAACAACTTCGGGTACGAACTTTTAAGGGCTGACCAAAATGAGTAAAAAAGCTTAATCAACATGGGTCCAATCTTCAACAGTACGGGGTTTACCTCGAAAACTATAAGAACTACGGCTTCGATTAAATGTGACTTTTTGTTTACGTTTGAGAAGTCATTTTAAACGTGCTTGAGTTAAAAAAAAAACAAATAACGAAGTTAAATGTTGTGGCGACCTTGACCAATGTTTAAATTTCGAATAACTTCGTAACTATTAGAAATAGAGAAAAAGAAATCATATAAAATTTTATTGTAATGTCTATTTACTGGCATAGACAAAATATTTTTCGATCGATATTTTTGTCAGTTTTCCTTCGATTCTAAAACAATTCATTTTGGTCAGTACTATATGCCCTTAAAATTTGTACTCAACGTTGTGAACCATTCTGTATTAGTGTTAGAATATTGTTAACTCACCAGTGTGTCCCTCTGGGTGGTAGTTTTGGCAGTTGAGGCCGGTACAATTAAAAACGTCAATGTTCCTTCCATTCCCGCCAAAATATCACACACCGCATTAACACTCTTCCCTCTCATTTCCACTCCATTGACCTCCAGTACTTCATCTCCCTCATGGAGTAACCCACTTTTCTCTGCTGCACCTCCTCTGACAACCCTTCCGATTACGACCGCATCTCCTTCATTTCTTACGGTTGCTCCTAACGGCTCATTGGTCTTTTCTATCTTGATAATCTTGATGTTGTTGTCCGCGTAGTGATCTTGAGCCGGCGCCGGCTCTTGAACCAGCGTGGAGGTGGTGGAAGTGTCTGGAGGAGTCTTTCCGAAGGGAGAGTCGGGGTCGATGACGGCTGCTACTCCGTCGTGAGCTACCATAAGGGCTTCCATGTCGTAGCCTGTTAACAGGTCGGCTAATTCGACACTTGCTGCGCTCGTGCAGTTCGTAAGAGTGTCCAAACACTGCAAGAAATGGAAAATAAGTAAATTTATTTATTTTCAAGCAGAATGGGGCCTTTTTTTTTAAGGAATCTAATTGGAACTGTAGTTCTAGAAAGTCTTTATTGCTATTTGTTAAGGCGTCATATTTTTTTAATATTCTATGACGTACATGTTAAGCGAACGGTATTTTCCAGTTCGCTAATAATAATTGGAGTCACATAAATTGATGTTTTCCAACATTTATAAAAAATATAAATTATGTTAAAATAGCTTTTCTGGTCAATTACTGGAAAGTAAGTAAGAATTTGGTTTATTTTCATTGTTTCGTTTTTTTCTACATTCAATTACTTGAAGGAGGCTTGAAAGTTGTAAGAAGTAGGAAGTTGTTATATTTATCTCATACGGTTTTATAATTTTTAATTTCAAATTAATCGCCTTTTCTAAAGTTCAAGAAATTGTGCGTAGATGGCTGCACCTATCTCATTTCGACTCTACTAATGACAGTTCATTTGTTTTTATCAGTTTCGTGCATTTGTTTAGTGACTTCTACAGTAATAAGTGTGTGTTTAATAATTATAATTGTTGAAACTGTAAAATAACTGTTAATTTGTTTGTATTTTTATTAAGTAAGTACATAATTTTCTTATAATTAGTCTTAAGTTTATTTCCATTGACTCATTGCAAGCAGTTGTAAATTAAAAATAAAACAACTGCTTTAGCAATTATCACTAATTAAATAATAAATAAGCGCATCTTCTTGGCTCCTTCTTGAGAATTTTTTAAATTCTAAACAAGACAGACATTGTAAGGAAACTTGTAGAACTACGCAATAAATTTACATCATAACGCTTTTGGAATAATAGATTATTTGAAACACAAACAACAAAAACAGAATACATAATTAATATTAAACTTAATATTCAAATTTTCCAAGTTTTTCTTAAGCCGATTTTCGTTAATTTGAAAATATTTAGCTGTACACACAGGCGTCTCGTGTCTTTTAAACTGGAGGGGCATAGTAATTAAAAAAATATGAGTAATTTCTTTACCCAAAATGGGCAATTAGAGAAGAAATTTAATCGAAATTACTTCTTAAAAGTAAATTCACCTTTTCTGTCTTTCGTAGATATAAATTGAAACATGGGGAGTAAATATTCTGTTCTGGGCTTTTCTCTTACTAATTTGTGTTAATTTTTAATTTATCTTTTAAAGGAAATCTATTAAACTTCGTTTTTAATAAAACAACATTATTCACTGCCATATTAATTTATGTTATCTCGAAGCCGTGTGCCTGAGTGTCTGGTTGCGAATCTAGGGACCCAGGTTCGATCCCGATCGACGCCAAATATTACTATTACTATATTACGAATTTTAATGGCACAATATTGACCCCTGTGGTGCACTCTCCACGTCAGCAATGAGTGCCCGTGACGTGCGCCTGGTAAGCGCCCGCAGGGTACAAATTTTCATCATTACCGATATCTGTGTACAAAGCTGATTGGCACACCCAGCCGTGATGATATACTTATTTATTTCCACGCTAGTCACACAAACATTACGTCACATTGTCATAGCAACGTGGGCCCCAGTAAGCCGAGCGGCCAAGACTCAGCGCAGTGCCCTTCTCGCACTAGTTTGTTTAAATGTTTTATATTTAACAATTAACCACTAACGTAACAGTAGAACCGCTTCATGTTTAATTGTATGATTAAATTATATTATTAATTTATTATATCAAATAAGTTATTTTTACCGTATTCTGGTAAGAGGGCCGCGGCCATGCGGCCTCATTAACGAGCCGCCCCTAGCAGTAGGCTACAAATAATTTTTTACCCATCAGCAGTTGTAACTACTTTAAGTTATACAGAAACTAAATACTTTATAACTTAATAAAAAAAAGACAAAATTCCAAGACGAATATATTTTATAAGAAGCCTTTCTCAACATTTTTATATTTCAAACGCATATTTCGAACGGACACAGGAAAAATATTTAATGAGTTAGTTCCATTTATAGTTTTCTTTAAAATATTTTTACGTCATTAGGCTACTGTAATTTTTATGCACTGAATGCAAATGAATCGGAAATACGTAAAGAGTTTGCACCAGTTATTCATAATATAGGTCAACCTTTTGGAACCTCAAAATAATAACCGTTGACATTTTTTTCACTTTTATATAGTTGGTACAGTTGTATTTAAAATTCACTTAGTCGAGTTAGTAATATTTGTCTTGTATTTGTTTACTTACTGCAATTTTAGGAATTTGTTCATCAAGTTATAAATGTTATCATTTCCAGTCTTTTTTTGTCTTGATAATCACTGGCATACTCACATCTCTGACGACGGTCTGCGCGTTAGGTGTGACTAGCATTGAGGGCTTAGCCCTCACCTCCTGTACTTTATTGTGCACGGAAATGGCCGTGCGGAACTGCGGACTTAGCAAAAGGCTTTGGACAGCAGCTACACGGCCCTCCAAGCCACTTCGGTTTAGCGTTGCCGAACCCGTCGATGCCTTCTTCAGCTGAAGCTGCAGGCGTTGTAGACTTGCCACCAGATCGCCATAGTCTAAAAAAGAAATAAATAATATTGGTTGTTAGTTGAAAGCTGTGACGGCGAGTCAGATGAGGCGGGTGAGGCCTCACCTCTTAAATTCAAAATATTCAACAATGTTATAATTTTATTTTTCATTAAAATGTATTGAAATAATATAAATCTATAATATATGAACTCACAATTATTGTTTCTATAGTATGCCAAATAACCATTCAAATAGTGTCATTTTCACGCGAATTTACACAGAGGCCAAATTATGCTATCCTCATGGGCAATATACCGAACATAGCCCGTTAATACGGGAAAATTGTTTTTCTCGGACTGTTGCTCGCTGTTTCAACCGACAACAATGGTTGTGGTGTCAATAGAAAGATAAAAAAATTGTGCATCAACTGACACCATTGTAATATTTAAGACCCATAAATAAATTATTAAAGTTATTCAATTTCTTATTAATATTGATAGCCATGATGACATTTTAACAAAATGACACACAAATGTTTGACATTTTATCTGTCTTTGCAACAGATTAGAAAAGGCTCGAAATAAAATAAATTAATAAAATATTAAATAATAATAATTGCATTAGTTAAAGATTATAACGAATCCTGCCAAAAAATGTCAAACATTTGTTTGATTGTTTGTCATTTTGTTCAAATACCATCATGGGTATATTGATATTAATAAGAAATTGAATAAATTTAATAATGTCAGAGACTGAACGATTTTCTCTCTACGCTTTATACTACTACCGGTGAACCATGCGGTGACTTGGCTTGTCTCTTGTTCTGAGTAGAGCAGCAAGCGCTGCAATAAAAAATGCTTGCTTATTTTCAATTAGTTTTTGTAAAAACGATTTAATAATTACTATTTATTGTTACTGTTGTTATTGTTTATGTTCTTATAAATTTAAAACTATTATTTATTTCTATTTTAATTGTATTGGTAACTTGTCGCAGTTATTTAAACTAAAAATTTATAAACAAATGTATAGCTGTGAATAAACCATGAATTGTAGAATTGTACAAATACCAACAACCAAGAAAAGACTAATTTAACAACAATACGAACTATTTACAACAATGGGCAATAATTTAACCAAACTGATATATTTTAAGAAAAAAGTTAAATAAATAAATCATTACAATAATTACTTTTGCAACTATTTTCATTATTAGTTCTTTTGAATTATATAAATATAAAAAATATAATAATATAAAAGGATCGGAATAAGTGCGTAAGGATGAAAATTTCTCGGCCTAGGTTGAGTGGTGGGGCAACGTTGGAACAAGAGCCGTGTTCCTTCGGGCTGTGATTCTCAATCTAAATCATCAAAGTGATCATGATTAAGAAGAAGTATGTTTTTTCGTTTCCTATTCGTTATC
This sequence comes from Harpalus rufipes, assembly GCA_951394225.1. NCBI lineage: Eukaryota > Metazoa > Arthropoda > Insecta > Coleoptera > Carabidae > Harpalus > Harpalus rufipes. The sequence goes on along the minus strand of OX596284.1, from coordinate 14,242,501 downwards.
CCCACTTTCTTTTGTGATCACTAGACAACCTTCCCCTTCCCTTCTGAATCATCCTTTTTGAGTGATCACACGGATTATTTCAGAGCAAATTTAAAAATGGCTGACGGCAATAGGTTTTCGAGCTTAGAAATTTATTAATGTGGGGTTTGTTGAATCAAAGGAAATATGATTTTCCTACAAAAGCATGTAATGACCCAACATACTTTTGAAAACAAAGAAAATATGTTACATAAACGATTTGTTTTAAGTAAACGTACTTCATATTCCTTTCCAAGAACATTTTTTTTTTACTTCTATATTATCCATTTTTAATGCTGACTATACATTTAACAGTAGATTATTTAGAAAATAAAATAGGTTAGTTTGCATTGATCTGCATATGATATTTGACGCTAGATGGTGTTTACATTATTCAAGTTGTTCTCTTAATATAATTTTTAAATCATGATTCAAAAGGATCACGATTAAACTAATCAGGATTCACACAATCACAGCTCGAAGAAACACGACTAAGGAGCACAACCATAGACCTCTATAACACCCCCTCCCCCCAAATTAGAACGCGGCATACAAAATCTATATGTTTATACAGGAATCTCCTGGATTGCAATGATTGCAGTTTTTGTTAGGAAGACATTGGTTTTCAGTCAAATGAATTGTACTTAACTCTAACAAGAGTTCATGAATTTACATTTGAACTATCTATTTTGATAGTAAAACATGCATGTTTTGGGATTTGAAGTTGATGACTAGGGTTATTGTTACTACATGTTGCAAGTTCCTCGGTAAATATGTTAATTTGGAGTAGTAAATTATACGAATAACCATTGTAAGGATCAAAATTTAAGTCCACGGACTCGATGGTACAATTGTACAGTAGTTAGCGTGTATTTAGTATTTAACATGGATAATAATATTTATAAAAGAAGTTGCAGCTACCGTTATGGTCTCCTGCAAATCACATTTTTTAAAAAAATATTGTAAATAGTTATTTGTGTTTTAAGAGCGTAAAGTGATAGTTTGTCGTTTAAGAAAGCGAAAGCGACAAAGACACTACGCTTGTAATACACACATTTATTATTTCTACGTTCGTGCTATATAGCGACATTCTAAAAAAATTGACAAGCAGGAAGTAACGAAAAATTTATCTAATATAATTTTAAACTCACGAATTAATATTAAAAACTTGTCAAAAGTGTATAATCTATTTCAATATTGTAAATAATCCAATAAAAATAAATTTTTATTTCGCGAAGGAGCGAAAAAGTTCTTTTTTCTACTCCTGCTCTGAAAATACAATTTTCTGGTTTGTTTCTCATGTTGAAAGCGACTCTTTGCAGCACGCTTCGATATCTAAGCAACGAATTTCAATTATAAATGTTGTATAGAATGTTTGTTGTTGTTATAGATATGTATGACAAATATAAAACTTGACAATAAATGTCAATTTATTAAAAAAAAATCTTTATTTCCTTATTTTTTTCAGGAATAGAAAAAATATAGTGCGTATAACATGTGTTGAAAGTCCTTTGTCGAACACAAACGATAGTTTGTCGCTTTCGTTTTAGTTCGACAAAGAAACATTTTCACCACGGTATACAAATAACTATTTCACGTGTATTTGTTGTTATTTTCATACATAATTAAATAAAAAGTTTAACGCCAGATATATTATAGTCTTGAAAAACAATTCCCCACTCCTGTGACGCCAAAGTACGTAATGTACAGCCAATAGGATAAATAGTTTGTCCATCAACTACGTTATTTATATAAATAAACATAGGTGATAGTTTGCCACATGTTAAGCTGAATGAACTTTCAATACTTAATTGTAAAATATGTAATGGCTATTTCGTGATATTTTCAAACTAGACTAAAGAATAATATTTTTTAAAATTTATTATATAGAAGGCATATAAAAATTCTTGCAACAGCCATATTGCTAAATGTATTTAAAATATAAAAATTCCACTTAGATCTTTATAAATTTAAATACTTATATTACTAAAATTGTAGTGATTTTTTTTTTATTTCCCATATTTATTTATATTCTGTCAACATAGACAATAAGTATTTTTTTTACAAATTTAAAGTATCATATAGAAAACATGTCCAGCGACATATTTTCTTTATGCTAACATTAAAATAAACTATGTAACGTATATAGAATATTAAATAAATGATAGTTCTAATATTTGAGTCTGTATATGTCCATACTATTGTCCAATAAATTTACTGCAGTTTGGTTTGGGTGTACAAGTCTTTTTAGGTATTTTTCGCTGTATTTCTTGATTTCTTCTTTATTGTGTTCATTTGTAAGACATTTTGAATAACAGTAGGGTGACCAGACGTCCCGATTTTCCGGGATTCGTCCCTGTTTGAGTTGTATGTCCCGGTGTCCCCATGAACATCTTCGGGACACGTAATTGTCCCGGATTTCATACCCGACTCCAAATTTATTACTTATATATCATCTATTGACGCTTGTAATATTTATTTTATTACTAAATTTTTAATTGTTTTATATATTCTAATTTTATGTAGTACATTAATTTTATTTTTTGCATTATGAATGCATTATGTATATCACGAGGTATATCTTTTAGACAGTTTGTCCAGATAAGTCAACAATCCGTTAAATATATTCTCTTTTCTAAAATGTTTTGTGATCTGGCAATTTATTTTTGTGCATGAAAGGGGAAAAACATGCAGCTCACATCCCATGCAAAAATGTAATTTTCAATTAAGGCATTTGACCTAGAATGAAAAAAAAAATACTTTTTCTTTATATTGTATGGATAAATTTATAAAGTAATATAAAAATTATATACATAGGTAAATGGCGGGAGGTACTGTGTTGGTCACATCAGATTTTTTCTGTATACCTTGCCTCATCAAAGTTTTAGTGCATGAGCCGCCACTGATTTTACAATCCAATGTCCCGATTTTGCGATTTATAAATCTAGTCACCCTAACAGTATTGTTGTCAAACCAAGGAGCGTATTATTCTTAAAATTTTGGATTGAAAACGTTGAATTTTGGCAATATTAGTCACCCGCTATCCCCCAGAGTTGTATCCCATAAGTCCAGATTGGTTTCAATATTATTTTGTACAAAAGTAGCTTGTTTTCAACTGACAATTTAGAGTTCCTATTCAGTAACCAGTATATTTTCTTTGCCATTATTCCTACTTGTTTGCGTTTTGTTGTTATGTGTGTCGCTCATGTTAACCTTCGTTCTCAGTGCATTCCTAAATATTTTACTTTTTCTGCTTGGGGTATCGGTTTGTTGTTAAAATACACTGGTGGACATGTTTCTCATCGTGAAATCAATAAAGTATTTAAAATATAGTTAACAAGCATGAAAATGTTTGCTTGTTATAATTTTAATGGAACGTTGAGTCTAACAAATGAGTTTTGCAATTTTAAATGATTCTATAGATTAATGTTTTGCAATTCTGTTTGTTAATTAATGTTGAAAGCAAAGTTCGATTATCATATAATCGATTATTAGTCACCAGTTGAAATTTTTCCACAAGGAAAATTATACATTCATAATAACTTTTGAAATTATAAGCATTCTTATCATCAACAAAGTTTGAATCATAAAGAATTGTACATAATTAAATAATAATGCGGTTAATCATTAAGTTTATAAACATCTGTCTAGATCTGGGATTTGAAAAATATAGAATTCAGTGGTTCGTATTCGAGATAAAATGATTGTATTCCCAGAGGACTATGGCCTGACAACCCTTATCACACGAAAAGATATAAATCTTAATTATTAAGAAACCCCGAACTTTTCTGAAGTTCAGGTCGATGAGCTGGATAAAGGCAAATTTAGCTACATTTTTAAAAAATATTTAATAGTTTATTTTATTTTTTATACGATCTATACTCGTTTCAAAATTAGCTGGAGTAATAAATCAGTCCGTCAAAAGATATTTCAGTGGCGTTTATGGGAATGAAATCTGCAGTTCCAAAACTTATTTCAAACAAAAATAGCATTTATGTTAAAGGAACAGTAAACAGGGAATCCATTCAATGTTTGTCTTCATTTTAACAGAACGGCATTCAACTGAAAAGCAAGCGGTGGTAGTTTTGTGCCCCCTTGTCATAATTACAATATTTATATTTGAAATTGGCACTAAAGTGTACAAAATCGTCATTAAAAGTTCAGAAATCGGCACTAAAGTATCCATTAGACGACGATTTCATGAAAATAGAATGTTGCTAACCTTATGGTAATTGCTGTACATATAAGATAATACTCGTATGGGTAAATGTACGACGTACATTAATAAATTTGTACGTAAAATGACAGAAATATCTGCAAGAAGAACGAATTCAATAATTCCGATGAAGAATTTCGAGATAAAACACATATTTTTAAGTGTTTTTTTACGATAACTTCAACAGACAGTAACTGACAGATGTCAACATAACCTATAAAAATAAATATTTCTTTCATTTTCACAAATTTTCGATTTCAAATAAAATTTAATATGCACCTCGGCACTGAAGTTCTTTTTTATCACTCATATGGTTTATTTTCTTCGGCCCTATGGGCCTCGACAACTAAATTCCACATTCGTGATAAAAAAAAAAATAGGACTTTAGTGCCTTGATACATAAATAACTATTTTTGCTAGACCCGACAGTCAATTTTTCTGACTATAGTACAGTTAGGTATATGGTATACGAGTATCTATTTTTTCTGGTGTGTTTATTTGCCGCATCTCTGACAAAAATCCAGTACTCTTTTTGCTAATAGAGTTGTATATCAATTTTTTTTTCTGGAAGAACAGGATGAACTAATAATTTTAATGCAAACATGACTTAAAAATTTTCGTAATAAGCGAGATATGAATTTTTAAAGTTAAGAATTTGGTGCGTGACGTAGTAGATTTTCACCAACGCTCTACCAATTGTTAGTTCTAGAGATTACAAAAGTTTCATGTCCGCATAGCTGAAATATTTTTATACAGTCTGTTAAAAAAAGTTTAAATTTTTTTAAGGGCATATAGTATTGATCGAGGTATTGAACAAAATGATTAAAAAAACCTTAATCCACATAGGTCCGAGCTTCAATAGTTTCCGAGATATAAGGCAATGAATAACGAATTTTTACGGGGTTTACCTCTACTATCTCGAAAACTATAAGAGTTACGAATTCAATTAAATGAGGCTTTCTGTTTATCTTTTTTTTTTAAATTAAATAGTACTAAGGAAAATGTTGTGGCGACCTTGGTCAATATTTAATTTTCAAATAATTTCATAACTATTGGAAAGTGAGTAAAATGTTTCAAATAAAATTTTGTTTTTTATAGTCTATTTACGGGCATAAACAAAATTTTGATCACTATTTTTGTCAGTTTTTTTCCGATTTATCGTTTTTCTCGGAACAATTGAAATCAAACCTATGTTGATTAAGCTTTTTTTACTCATTTTAGTCAGTAGTATATACCCTCAATTTTTTTGCCCTTTTTTAACACCCTGTATATAAACTTTATACGTTATATTCATGAAGAAATTATTATTAAGCAAAATAGCATAAGTAACATAAATAAAATGCATTTCCTGATAAATTATAGAATATTGAAATAGTGTGACCATTGTGATGTAAACTTTGGCGGCAGATGGCTCTAGTTTCACGGTAGGCGGGCGAAAAAAGCGCGCGATTCTCGCTTTTAAAATCAGACAAGCAATCAAATTGCAAAGACTTTTTGATTTATTTCTCCAGATCATTTTGAAACGAAGTATAGTATGGGACTTTATACGAAAAATACGATTGTATATTTATTTCATAATTCTTTTACTAAAAATAAAATGATTTGCTGTTCTAATAATAAATTAACAGATCCATAGTTCCTGCTTTCTAAATTGTTATATAAATGAATTTGCACAATAAAACATCTTTCTGTTTACAATAAATTCCACAAACTGTAAAAGATAAAACAACCACAAACACCTCGACATCTGCTAAAAAAATCATGTATGTAGTGTTACTGCACGATTGCGGTACCAATTTCATTGACAATTTTCCTGCAATAAAATCGGCGAAAAGACCACACTGGGAAAAGTGAATGTGCAGTTGATGTGAATTTTCCCGTCAACTGTACAACGACCACTCACTCATGCCGATCACGAGTGTAATGTTCTTCCGCAACTGGCCAGTTGTGTTTTGAATATAAAAGGCCGGAATTTCAAGCAGCACCTGATGACAGAGCTGAGTGATAGCACTCATGTATGACAATACTACTGACCGTGTTTAGATACAATGTAGATATTTTTTCAGAAACAAATGGACAGTTTCGATCCACGTTTCTTGAACTGATTGGGAAAATATACATGGCTTTTATTATTAGATAAATTTTATTAATAGTGATTTAACAAATTAAAAAATCAAAAGTAGGCAACCGAAAAGAGTACCAGCCGCGTAGTGGACCTTGTGAAAATTCTTTAATTATTGAATTCTTCTTACCATACTGTGTGTGCACGACCTCCTGGGGCTTGTCCGGCGATTCTGCTGCCGGTGTTGCCGCTCTAACCGTCGCATCTTGCTCCTCGCTGCTGTAGCCATCATTCACGACGCCTTGCGGTCGACTCTCAAGAGCTTGCAGCTTTCTGGAACCCCGTAGAGACCGGTTCAGGAACTCAGCTTGTTGGGCTAACCTCTCTTCTTCTTCTTTCCTCTTACGGAGTTGTTCCTGAAACAGGAAGTGAGGTTAGAATGTTCGCACTGGTTTTGCTGTGACACAAAACGACGCACCCAGCGCGTTTTCATATATCTGTCTCACTTAGCTCTAGAAACGTATGTTTGATGATGTTGATGACATCACACGCGCCGCCGATTTCCTCGGTCCTCATTTATTGAAAATTTAATATTTTTTTTAGCGTATTAGACACTTCGGTGAAAATACAAAATATGGGGTCTAATATTATTATTACACTTCGGCGAAAATACAAAATATGGGGTCTAATATTATTATTAACATTAAAAAATGAAAAAATAGAACCCCTATTATCTAATTTTTAAACCGCACGTCGATATCTATTATCTTTTTGAGGTATTTATCTATCTACATTTAGTTCACCCCTTTCTGGGTAATGATGACTCAAAAATGGGTGAAGGTATCTTCGTCATTTAATTCTACGGGCAAAATTTTCACAAAATTTGTCTCATTAGATCAGTTTGCATATTCAATGCATACTATTTGGAAGAATAATTCCAGAACGCATTTTTACTCCGACAAAATGTACTGGAACTCCGGAACAGTATTCCAGATCGTATATACTGGTCCCAACAGACTAGTGCTGTTAGCGGTGTTTATAGTCTCTAGAGCTAGAATATTGTACGGACTCAAATGCAAATTCTTTTTTAAAATAACCCGGAGATGTGCGACAAATGTTTAATATTAGCAAACGACGAAACTTGTGGAAAATGACATTAATTTTCATAAAACATTTTCATTATGAGTACGTGTTGTCATACCGTGTAAATTTACATAATTAGTTTGCAGAATATGCTCTTTAACACTGCCTAAGTACAACTTACAGAAATGTAAACGGCCAATATGGCGCATCATTCTAATTGTTCAATTACTTTTTTCACGTTATCATTTTTCATTTTTACTTAAAACTAAAATATCTCACGAACTACTATCAAGTTTTAGCAAGAACCTTTTTTGTGTATTTTTGCATCCTATGTAATATTTTATAAGTAAAAAAGAAAAAATATTGATAGGTAAAAAATAACGATGAAAAACGTTCAAGGCTTCCTCCTATGGGACGCCTCTGGTCAAAATTTTAATGAAACTAGTAGGTACCAGAGTTATTAATAAAAATGTGTCTGATGAGGTGCACTTTCAAAGGGAGTAAACGCCGTCGCACACTTGAAAGAAGCGAAGCGCGTTAAACGGTCAAATTTAGTACCAACGCGCATTTGCAGTAATTTTCAACAAGAAACCACCACGTTTGTTGCATTTTATAAATTTAATGCAAAAAAGATGGAGAGCTATGACGAAGAAATTATTATTATGTCATTACTATGTGAAGAAGCAGAAATTTAAGAAGACAAGAAAAAAGGCGGAGAAGGTGGGTTCATCCCATTAACAAAAAAAAAGAGAAACAGAGGGCCAGTTCAAAACTCTATTCCCAGATTTAGTAAAATATGGCATCAAATTCCATCAATATTTTCGTATAGACCATGAAAAGTTCTTGGAACTACTAGAATGTGTGTAACTTTCCGGCTATTTTCGATTCGTCTCAAGCGTATTCGTTCTGATTTAGATAGCTTCTCTACTCTGCGCTGTCGTGTGCGTCCAGACCATGGAAATAGGAATAAATGGAGAGAGCATAAACTTGAACTACCGGCAAGGGGAATGTAACCCGGTGGGGACGGACGCAGGTACTTGAATAGTAAATAGTACACATTGTAGTGGAGATTCGTGAAACATCTAATGAAACCCAATATAAAACACGAACTATATCAAAAAGGCGCAAAGGGCGAACACTTCGCCAACACACGTACACGTACAAAAACATGTAATGCACAATTGACAGCAATAACCTCGTAATTTCAAAATGACATTGTAGAGGGGGAAGCGGCTTCACTAGCGATTGCAAATACTCCCTCCAAATTATTCCTACCCCCTACGTCAAAGTGACATTTGAAGATAACCTGTAATTTACGAAAGTAAACATGTCGGTGAAACGTTGTTTTATGCCATCGTGCCAAAATACTAGCGAAAATATATTCAATTCAATGCCTTGCGTGCGTTTCTACAACTAAACAAACTTCTAACGTCTAATCTCAAATCTATACAAAGAAGCACAGCTGATATGACGCGTGGATAATTTCAAGTCAAATGAAAATTATGTTTATTAATATATTTAGATTTTCAATTTATAGTCTATATATTTTCTTTCTTTTGAAAATTCTGTGTTCATATGATTAGTCTCTACGAAATGAATCTGAACTTGCATGGCTGGTTTTTGGAACCTTTTTAAAAATATCATATTTTAAAACAATTTTATACAACAAAAAATATAAATAAAAAAATAGATTATGCTTGTTCGATTTAAACAAAAAAAAATCTGATGTGGGCAGCACAATACCTTCCGTCAATCCTGTGTATTATGTACAAATTCCATACATAAATTTTCTTGCAAAAGATTATATATTTCCAGTAAAATTATTTCATAAACAAACTATGCAAATTGCACTTGACACTAACATCTTTTTATTTAGCTTTTCCCATTCGTTAGGGGTCGCTATGTTTTATTTTCTTCTTCCACTCATTTCTGTTTTGCATGTCGTCCTCATTTAGATCCTTTTCTCGCAAGTCTTCCGCAATACAGTCCTTCCATCTTATCTTTGGTCTTCCTCTGTTTTGTTTTCCTCCTATTACTAAGTTATTCATTCTTCCAATATATTCTTCATTTCTCCTCATGACATATTCAAACCAACGTAATCGTCTCTCTTGTATCTTTCTATAAACTAAATCATTCGAGCCATTTCCCTTATTCTTTCATACCTTATCCTATCTTTCTGTGTCTACCCCAATATCTATCACAACATTCTCATCTCTGCCACATTCATTTTCTTTTCATTGGCACTGACATCTGTCAGTTAGAATTTCTTAATATAGTTGCTGTTTCCATGGTTATAGCATAGGTGGCTGATTTATAAAATTTAATTTCTTTATAATTCTTTAACTCTATATCCATTGAATATGAAATATAAAATGCAATCATTCTTATAGATAAGAATATTCTTTAATATTTATAGTAACATAGTCAAAAAATAATATTTAACAGCGTTTTTTTTTTAAAAACTGTTAAAATCTTCAAATGAGAGTACTTCTAAGGTTGACCAATTACAATCAAAATCTAATCAAGTCTGTATATGGAGGCAAAGTAGAGGTATACGTAAAAATTGTAATTTTTGGAATTCTAGTATTAGAGATATCGCTGCCGAAATTATAGCCACGCACACACGCACACACACACACACACACATACACATACACACACACACACACACACACATATATACAGACATCATCGTAAAAATAGTAAAGTCGTATTGTAGGTACTCTAAAACGTGCTTATTCATTGAAAAGTCACCACCGAATTTTTTAACTATAGACAATACCTTCATTACCTAGAGGTGACGGAAGGTAAAAAGGACATTTTTTTTGCATGACCTCATTGAATGAAAAAACTGCTCATGCATATTAAGATTTTTTTTTACTTTTTGATCATATTATATGCCCTTTAAATATGTAAATGTTATTTTTCAACACCCTTTATTTATTATTGAATTCAAATCTGGTGACCTTATTTTTTTTAAAGTACGTGTAAACTGGTAACAAATCTTAAACCACTGTAAACTTTGTCTTAACATGCATTTGTTTTTAGTTAAACAAGGCTAGCTTCCGGATACGTCAATCGTACGTTAAAATTTCAAAAATTCGTGTAATTTTACTGAAATAAGTGAAAAATAATGTAACTAGTTTAACTGTACAGAGTAAAAGTGTGAAAAACATGGACAACATTGTTTGTTAAGTGCAAAACAAATAAACTTCGAAAACAGCATTGCTACATTGTCAACTAAACAAGGTAATAAATAACAATTGTTTCGCGGCTTACATTGCAAATATTTATTGTCATATTTCATATTTCTCTATCACAAACTGTATTTGTGAAATAGGTTAGGTCAGTATATGTCAACATAGTAATTTTCGCGCATTATCTCATTTTCCTTACAAGTGTACGGGTGAATATACTCATACATTTAAACTTGCTAGCATTCAGGCGAATGGGTGAGTGCGTTCCGTGATAATGTATAAATGTACACATTGATAAGGCATAGGTGCTCGCCATGTATGAGCATACGAGTACTAGCTATGTGTGTTTATATAAGCCATGTATGAAATTTATAGGCGATTCGTTTTGACTTAATGTGCTAACGTGATGTTAGAACGTTATGCTTGATTTAGAGGTTTTCTACAGAATATTGGCAATTAATTTTCGTTTAGAATGTTTCAGTTTATTGATTTAAGCCCTGTTAACAATAACAATATAGACTTTTATTGTCGTATTTAGAAATGATTTTATATGTTACAACTTACAACAGATTATACAGAGCCTTCACAAATTAGAGGCCTCCTCAATATATACCCATTTTCTTCAAAATCTGCAAAATTTTCGAAATTCCAATATATTGTAGCGTGCGCACACCCGACGCCACTGAGTATAGCGAGCACGTTACCGACGCCACTGAGTAAAACGTGTCTAAACTAGGGCTGGTAAAGAAGTCGATATATCGATTTTCATTGGACTTAAAAATATACAATATCGATTAGTCGAATATAGACTATTTTAATTTCGACTTGTATATTTTTTCGAATTTATAGACTATATCGACTTTTCGACATATTTATGATTTAGATTATTTCAACATTAAAATTATTTCGACTTGTTAGATAATTTCAAGTTTCAATTTCGAATCGATTTAATTATTTCGCTTATTTAATTTCAAGTTCAATTGTCAAATTCATCAGGTGAAAAATATAAACCAAATATTGTTTTTGCATGATCGTTTTTCTAATTTTTTTTAAATATTTATCAATAGGGTTCCAAAGCAGTAACTTTATTTACAAATTATTGATCGGTAAGTGATTTGAATCACTTACCGTTAAGAGACGGAGGCAGAAAGTAAATAAAAACAACCTACAAAGCTTACTTTAAAAATGATAACTACAAATTTTTAATGTCAAAATAATTTTCAAATATTATTCAACCGGTAGGAACTAGGAAGCATTTTCTGACATTAATACTTAAATAACTATTTATTTCTATATAATTGATTTCTGGTTCTGAAAGCTTTTTTAAAGTTTAGGTTTAATTTATAGTTTAAATTTTTTGACAATTTAGAGATTTTTTAGACAGATCATTATACGCATATTTAGATTTTTAGACCATTAAATTTTTTTATAATTATTTCTACTTTTCGAATATTTCGACTACAATTATTTAGACATCGAGTATTTTAACTTATTGATTACGATTTTTTCGACTATTTCGACTTTTTTGACTTTTTTGTATATTCGACTAGTCGACTTCCATATTTCAAAGTCACCGGCCCTAGTCTAAACCGGTTGGCGGGCTAATAGGGATTTCCAAGATTTTCTCATTTTTAATAATCTGTATATAAAAATATTAGACCCGTATTTTGTATTTTCGTCGAAATATTTCTAATATGCCAGAAAAAATTATTAAAGTTTCAATAAATGAAGTCCGAGGAAATCACGTCCAAACATGGTTGCTACTGAATTTTATGTGCTCATGTATGTGTATTAAAAGTTTCATTTTGATATTAGGGTAATAAAAATTAGAAAAATTAACGATTTTATTCACCTTCATATTTTACTTATACATGATAAACATTGATATCTAATAACTATTTTTTTAAAGCCGTAGTCTTGGTAACCCTTATTACTACGCGTGCAGCTGAGTAAAGAGATAGGGAGAGAAGTTTAATTACTCGCGGTCGCTCCTTTTGTATTCGATGTTATTATCGTATCGAAACCTGAAGAATAATGGAGAGCGGTGTATAAAAGGTGACGCAGTCCAGTTCAGTTAGTGGAAGTCGTGCAGTTAAGTTGTATTAATTATTTAAATAAACAAATAAATAAATAATCTTAGTGTTTAAGTATTTAATACATAATATTATTAGTCTTAAATTAGCGTTTTTATTTTTTAATTATGTGGTGATCGTTATTTTTATAATATTTTCCCAAATTATTTATCGTTTAATAAACTTATTTTAAGTATTAATATTTCTCTAATTTTTACAATTTACCCATATAAATAAACGTTACCACGTCTAAACGAAATGGAACCGCAGGTCGATATATCTTTTTGTTCTGGAGATATCCGTGTCCAAAGTTGGCCCGAAATAACACCTATTTTTAGACAGTAACCCAAATATGGGTAGAGATACAATCTTGGCAATACGACCAATCGATTATGCGGGAAAAATTACATAGGTATCCCAATTTTCATAATTTTTGAACCACTGATTCAATTTCTATATTAAAATAATGAAAAACGTCCAAAATCTAAAAAAGCGAGAAGTACACTTTAAATTAATTTTTATTTGATGAGAACTTTTATTTTGAACAATTTTCCTTTTAAAAATGTAAAGTTATTAATTTTCATATTATTATCCGTTAATTACATTCGCGAATAAATTCCCAAGTGACACAATTCTCGAATTAATCTGGAGAAATTTGCACGAATGTTGACATTATTAAATTTTCTCCAAATGCAAATCATAAATCATTATCCATCACACCAGCCGTTCATCCAAATTTCAATTTCATTTTTAAGTTTTAAAAGCTTTTATTGGTATTCATATAATGAATCGGGTCACCTACTACCAGCCAATATTGTGTTTCACTTTTTATACATCGGAACAAGTGACGTTCTTGTTAAATATGATTGATTTATTGTACTTTTTGTACAAGAACTTAATTAAAGCTTACAATTTTCCAATTAAAAACACCGTAGGTGATGTAGAATCGAGTGTTGAATATTTATATAAGTATTAATAAAACTGACAAAAGCATCTATATGATTCACCGTTTTTTTTTAATTCTACATTAAAAATTAATAACACATCCACATGACATTAATATAATTTATGCTTGTATGAATAGGGAAAACTAATGCACAATTTAAATCTGTCTACGTAAACAAACTTTTATAGCAAGTTACATGTCTACATAAACAAGACTACGTCACAACACTTAAACAAACGCATAAAAAGACAAAAGAAAAACGTCTATTTCGCACTCTTTACACAGCCAAGTTGATTATCTCCCATCACGCAAAACATGAAACAGTATATTACGTCATCGATACGTTTCCAAATCCTTAGAGATGCGCTAAGGATAGCACAGAAACACACCTTAGTGACGTAGGAGTTAATAATGCTACTTCCGTTTGAACTCCGGCTGACATCCTGAATAGACGACGACACCATCACTGCAGGCATGGATCACTAGATTTTACGGACTGTTCAAAACGTGAAAAATAATTTGTGTCACATTATTTTTGTAATTTTGGTTGTTATTGTAACATATTATAATCACTACAAATTATTTCGACATTAGTTCTTGAAAAGAAAAATAGAGTACGTAGTATATTTTAAAAACTATTAAATAATTACTTTGTTATTTCAATAGTTTTTTTTTTTTTATCTGAGTGGTAACTTTTGTATTAAATATATAATGAACAAATAGGTATTATTTTATTGTAGGAAATTAATGTATTACTTACTGGGGTAATTCCGGTGTTATTTAAGGTAATTCTAAGATATTAATATCAGGGAAACAGGTATTACGTACGCACTTTTGGTATTACAAAAGAAATACTGTTTAAATGAAGTAGGTATTACAGGAAAATTTCAGTTTAAATATTTAAAAATAAACAATTAAAATATAACTTATTATTTTATTGTTACTCAAACTTTTTAATTATTATTATTTTATTATTATTATTTATTTTATTTTTTCATCATTATTTATATATAAAATTATCAAAATTTTGGATAATTTGTATAAACACTACACTAATATTTTGATTATTTTGCAATTGTTTTTGTATGAACCAGAACCAGTATAGTTTTTATTTGTTAAACAACGAAACTGTTTTTGATATGTTTGACACATTTAAATTTTATCTTTTTTCCTTGAAAATTTTGTATTATATATTATCTTAATGGTAATTTTAAAAAGTTATGTGACAAATATTTTAGTACTCATTTGTTATTTGTTTTGTCATTTCATTGTCAATTTGAGTCACGTACTCGCAATTATTATTTTTTTTCAATTTGTTAAAAACCTATATTAACTTCAACCACTTCAATAATATATTTTTTTTCTTTTATATTATTATTCACTGTTCCACTAATCTCTGTCGGCTGTCACTATATTTTATTTAACATTCTTTTGTTTTCACTTTTTCCACCCTTGTTTTGTTTTTCACAAACAATTGCCACTCACAATTCCCACCGATTATCAAATATTCTTTTTTTCTCCTTCGTTTGTTTCGCGGCGCGAATTACACAATAATCGCGGTAGACGCGTGTGTGCATTTGTTTAGACATATGACGGTGCCGAGTTACCGTGATCCTCCCACCTGGCTACCGCGTGACATACCGGCCCCCCTTACCAACAAACCGGGGGCAAGGGGGGCAATGTGTGTAGTCATACACACGGTCTGGGGCTTTAAATAGGGTGTAGGGAACTATCGATCACATAGGCAAATTTAGACAAAGTGGTAATGGATATTGCAGGTGTAAGAGTAATTTTATTTTAATGGAATATTCTTTAACATGTATTCAATTTCGAATTTATTGAAATGTGAATAAGGAAATAATCTGCGCCGTATGATATATACGAAGTCTCTAAAATACATGGCCATAAGTTAACCACAGATTTCTGGGCCTAAAATAAAACCACAACCGTGCAATGGTGGCGCGGAGTCAGTGGCAATGAGACTCCAGCTATTTTCACTGTTCGTTTATTTCTGTAATAATTCGAATATTTTCGTGTTTATCACGAGCCGCAGGCGAGTGATGCAAATCATCCGAGTTAATAATGACCATAATCCCGAATATAATACTAGGTATACTTTTTCTACTCCTGTAAATATGGATATAACGAATAAATATTTTAGAAACAACTTTACAAATTCAAAATCGAACAATAATTATCAAACAGAACATAAAATTGACTTTTGATTACTATTTATTACGGGAACTACCTGCTTATTGGCGATTGGCGTGAAAATGTATTGTAAAATTTGTACAAATGATAAGAGACGGTGTGGTGATAACCATTGTTAAATTTTCACTGCACTGAAGTATTTCATATTTCTGGCGGGCTCCAGTTCTCTTCGTCGCTCTCAGTACCCATTTTAACGTAATTTAGCACTTTTCAAAATGTTAGAAACCGGTTGTAAAACGTAAATACAAAATGATGAGTGACAACAGTGATAATGACAAAACTGTCAACTGTCAAGCGGTCATAGGAATGGTGATCGCGGCAGAATTAAAATAAACGGGAATAATTGATTTCTGGTTCTGTGATTGGTCGAAAAAAGTGAATTATGAAACAATAATTCACGACAGTGAATTATTACTACTAAAATTAATTGAAAAAAAAAAATAATAATGGGGATATATTTTTCCAGGGGTACAAAAATAAATATATCATCCCGGCATATCACCCATTGTTGGGTGTGCCAATCTGCTTTGTTGTTACAGATTTCGGTAATGACTTTAATGTAACTTAAACATTTTGGGCGCCACTACTTCAAGGTTAACTAAACATATACTTATATCAGAAAATGTACCGTTCATTATTTTTTTATTTTGCAGAATACTGTTCGATTTGTAAAAAATTTGCTATGGCCAACAATTCTCATCATTCCCCACGTTGAAAAGCCAGCGTTTCGAATAGTTTTGAGTTCAGAAATTTATGAATTAATGCTTAGCACGTTGCACATATGGTACAGTGCAGAAAAAACCTAACTCTAGACTCTGAATAAAGAATCATCAGCCCTATCCTACGTTAGTACGGACTAAACATTCGATATTCATAGTCAAAGTTCGTACTACTTTAGCCCGGTATTAACTAATACGCCGTTAATACCTTGGCTCAACTTGGCCATGGTCTATTTCTTTTACTGAACATGCGCAGTAACATTTTAACTGTCAAAGTTATGTAAATGTGCAGTTAATAAATAAATATTTGTACTTATTACAAAGAGATATATTTTTGTTTACAATGAGTACATCTTGAACATGTTGCATATCAACAGCATGATTAATAATAAAAAAGTGAGGTTAATCCATCGATAAACTTAGGTAGAGGCGGAACTAAATATAGTTCGAGGTTAGTTCTGACTTAGTTCTAGACTAAAGTTAAACATTCCCTATGAATATGAATAAGTAGAAGAGTTAGTACAAAGATGAAGTTTAGTCTGGCTTAATTTTTCTATGAATACTGTTGCGTGTGTCTTAATTTAAAAGTATTTAATTAAAGGTAAATTTGACACGAGATATTGTCAAATATGAAATATGTTATCCTCGATGTTATCTAAAGAAATCAAGGCTTTTCTTCTTGAATCTTATTTTAGAAATGGAAATAAATTAGAAAACGACGAATGGCAATATACTGTTTCTTTCTTTATTATCTTCTCTCCTTAAAATTACATTTCAAGATCAATTTTGACAACTCGACTTTTGAATTGAATAATGATCAGACATACGTTTCTCTGTTCATAGCCTAATCCGGGTCAGTTTTTTTTTTGAACACACTGTACAATATTTAAAATCACAAAAACTAAAGTGGCGCCCATAAAGCGTAATTACCGTTTAAAAATCGAGATAACTATCACTATCGTTAAGTATGATTTATGAAAACCATTTAGCCCTCTTAATTCATTCGTTAACACTTTAATTTCCTACATGAAATTTATGAAAATTACACAAGGATTACATCTGCTACAAATACATTTTCTTGTAGTCTTTCATGGAGAATTACAATAATATCCATCCATAGCTTTAGCCTAGAAACGCAGTAGCTAGCTGCATTTGCAAATTGCAGATTGCAAATATACATGTGTGGAGTGCAAATCGATGTTGAATCAGTAAAATTATGCGCAAAGCGACTTTGAAAGAAGGTGACAATTTAATAATGAAAACGATGGATGTTTCAAGTCAAGGCTAAAGCAATGTTTACACAAGTTACGTGGGATGCAGTGGCGTAGCGAAAACATTTTTCAAGGAAATTTTTTTTATTATACTCTTTTCAAATTAGGAATAAAATATGGCTTACGATTCCAGCTTTTTGATTGGTCTAAACGTGAACCAAGTTTACAATAGTGAAAAATATGTAATAAAACAATTTAGTCAGCTGTTAAACGTCGTAAGAGCTATAGTTGTAGTCAGTGCAGAAATCTACGATGTGATTCTACTCGTTTAAGTAACTGTTTATTTACTAATGAATTAAAAATTATCATATTTTGACGTTTCGAGCTGCGAAGTATGTTTTCCACGAAACATAAAACTAATTCATATATTTTATGTGTATAAAACGAGCTGGCTCCGAAGCGCCACCATGTTCATATTTAACTGGAAACTGGAATAGAGTATAGGTGTGAATTTTGACCAGTCAGAGGGCAGAATTTATTTCTCTATATTTAATAACGCTACTTTCTTATCTGAAACGAAATATAGTTTGTTTTCTAGCAAAAAAAGTTTCTAAAGAGACCTATAATTAGTATTATGTTATATCTGTTTCTACGTTTAGTGAAATTAAAAATAGACAATAAGTTTGTACATAAATCAATTATCTCATTTTCATATGTTGTATGTTCCTATTGTACTGGTGTGCTAAAAATATAACGATTATTGAAATAATATTATAAATATTGATAAAATTGAATATTTATTAACAAATGATTAGCTTTATTGTTGGCAATGTGTTTCGTCCTGATTCCCGCCCTGTTATTCACGGTGATTTGAATATAATAGACCGGTAGGTTTAGAAAATTAGTCATCGTGAATATATTTAGAAAATAAAATTACAATATTTCTATCAAACATTTTATTAACAACTATGTTTACAAATACAACGGAGATTTATTATGATGTATAGATGTTTTGCAACAAGAATTGATATATAATTTATGCACATTTGTTTATTTATTCTTGTAAATGATAATTCAATGTTAATCTAATTCTAAATTGCATTGTCATTATTATCATAAACGGCTTACACAAATAAATAAATCATTTATACATGCATGGAACAAGAAAAGAATTTATTACAATTTTATTTTCGTAATTTCTCGGTAGCAGTTAAATTATTCCAAACAATTTCATTCCGTATTTTTTTTTTACATGGATCATTAAATAAATAAATATATCATCACTATTTCCCATTCGCAATAATGATATTTTTATTGTTGAAAACATTTTTTACTGAATGTTGACATTGGTACTTCTAGCATTAAGCCACATATATATTTGGACTAATAGCAACCGACATTTCATTTAACATTAACATTAAAGCATTTAAACATTCCCCCAGCCCTATTCATAATAAACAAGATAGTTCTGTATCAAAGGCGATCTAAGTAATCCTACGTTAGTACGGACTAAACATTCGATATTCATAGACTACGTTTATCTCGCAGTGACATAACCCGCTTAAAAATCTAGTGACTTAAAACTAACTCTTAACTCCACCTCGTTTATATCGCATGTTTTAAAGTGACTACAGGATAATTAGCGTTTATCCACTGCTGTTAAACAAGGACAGATAGAAATTTATGCGGATGACTTACTATAATAATAATAACAAAACGCTCACGATCTTGAAGCAAACTTCGAAACAAACAGTTTTTAGAAGTTTTGAGTGTAGTAATATATATTTTTTTCTATTTCGGTGTTCTTATGTTTCTATAAACGCACTGTTTTGTACTGCAAACACGACGTTTAGAAGATCTATAAGCGTACTATTTTTGGCGCCTTTCATGTTCTCGAGTTGGTAGTCATGCTTTCATAACTGACAGATGACAGGTAACCTCAAAATGGTAAGTTGTTGATAATATTTCAACATATTACTTTTAATTATGGATTTTTATACTTTCTTTAGGTGATAGGACTAAAAAAAAATATAATATTAATTTCACAACCAGAATCAGACCTTGAATCATAAATACAATACACCTTGCAATACACTAATTAATCAATAGTTGACAAAATATGAAATTTCAATTGTTAGCGAGAAGCGTTACCAACATAAACATAACTAACAAAAAAATACCTAGTCATAATTTGACGTCGCAATTTAAATAAATTTAATCGTAAAAATACCTCAATAGAAAAAATAGTATAAAAAACACGTATCATAAGGCCTGTTGACGCACTCGTCCTTTGTAAAACTCGCCTAGCGGCTCGTTTTCCAAACTTGGACTCGTACGTTAACAGATTGCCTTATGATACTTGTGTTTTAATGTACTATTAATAATTATTTTCAAGTTTTTTAAAAAATGTTGAGGTTAATCCATAGCCTTAACCGTTTATCTCGCGAAATTTCAAGTAGGTTAGTTAACTCAACCCATTATTTAAGTTACTTCACTTAGCGCTAAACTAACCTGTTTATCTCGCACGTTTAACCCGCTTAACTCAAGCGGGTTAGCATTTAAGTGGATAAAATAGTGCGAGATAAACGTAGTCATAGTCAAAGTTAGTACTATTTTAGTCCGGTATTAACTAATACGCCGTTATCACTTTGGCTCAACTTGGCCATGATTATTTATTTCTCTTATTGAACATGCGCATTGCGCAGTAATATTTTAACTATCAAAGTTGTGTAAATATGCTGCAAACAAATAAATATTTGTACCTATTACAAAGAGGCATATTTTTGTTTACACTGAATTTGGACGTATATATCGGCTTCGCTTTGATAATTTTCTTTTGCCAAATATCTCATTGTACTTTATATGTACATACTTCTTCCTTCATGTATTAATAATTTGTTATGTATTTACTCTCATCAATTTCGCATTTACATTTATTATTTTTGTTTATCAATATTTTTGTACACGTTTAGGTATACTTAAGTTGTATATGTTTTTGTCCTGTAATTAGTGTAAAACTGTTGGGCAAATTAATATTATTATTATTATTAAATGTTATTATACTTGCATTTGTGGGGAGATTGTTACTATTATTTTCCAATAAAGGTTTAATTTCTAAAATATCTTTCTTAAATCTAATAATTATAAAATATATATGTAAACATTTCATTACTTACAATTTAATTACAAATCAATAAATTTGTTTAAATTCTCTTCGGACCTTGGGGAAACATCTGAGCGGTCAGTGTGATTTTTTTATAAGCACTGTTTGACGTGTTCGGTGATTTTGCAATGGTAGACATTAAAGTTTTGTTTCCTGTTAGGGAAATCAGCAGCGGAAACTGCCGCAAAGCTTCGGAGGGCTTACAAGGATGAAGCTTTGAGCCAAGCGAGGCTTTACGAGTGGCTTTCTCGTTTTAAAAGTGGTCGAATATAAAATGACCTTTAATTTCGACTACCAGAACGTCTGAAATCACTGAAAAATCCGTGACGCAATCATGTATGATCATAGAACAATCGATGAATTGGACGAACTGACTGGTATATCCTTGAGTTTATGCCAACGAATTTTGACTGAAAAATTAAAGATGAAATTGCGAGTGAAATTTGTTCCATGTGTGCTTTCCGACAACCACAGATCCAACCATTTAACAGGCCTATTCTGTAAAATATTCGCTTAACGAATCGTTATTATGAAAACCGTTATATCTACTTAACTATAATCGTTATCTTTGTATCCGTATTCTGTAACTCAAAAAAAAAAATAATAACCTTGCGATCAAGTTAAGAACTTTATTTCCTAAAATCAAATTTAGTTTTAAATGAAATATTTAATATAATTCAATATCACTCACAAAACTTCTAGGTTAGATTAGTTCTGGTGAGAGTCAGCTGTCAACCTGTTAGCTGTCAGACTCATTCTTCTTCTTGTTGAGGGCTATGCTAGAGCTACTACTACCATCTATAGACAAAATGGGAAGCTTGCGTTAGGTGCTAGGAATAAAAACTTATTAAATTATTTTAATATTACCTTGTAAAAAACTATAATGTGACGAGTTTTTGAGATCACTATTCAACATAATAGCAATTTTATTTTGACACGAATAAAAATACTGAATTATTGACAAAACGTTTAGGTAACGAATGATTTTTTCAGTCATTAAAAAATAACGATATCGTTATCTTTTTTTCGTTATGTAGAATTGAATTATTGTTTACAGAATACCACTTTAACGATTATCGTTACAATAACGATTTAACAATGCATAATGTCATAACGATCGTTTACAGGATAAGCCTATTAAACGATTTTCGTTATTACCATAACGATATAACGTTTTAACGATTCGTTATGCTTAAATAATAGCCCTGTGTGTGCTAGGAATTGAAAGAACAGTCAGAAAATGATCCGGATTTCTTCCAAGCTCTCTAAAGCCTTGCTGCTGATTTCCCTAACAGGAAATAGAACTTATGTTAACACGTTGCGTGTTAATGTACACCATTGCAAAATCGCCAAACACGTCAAACAATGCTTATGAAAAAAACACACTAACCACTCAAATGTTTCCCCCAAGGATGACGCTTGGGTAACACATTTAAACGGGTGTTTAGTAAAGACACCTAGCGGGTGAAGTCGGAACAACCTTACCACCCGCCAGAATATAATTCTTGTTTTTTAAGGATACCGCCTCGTATTATTGTGAAAGGAACTACTTTAAACATATTTAAAACTTTCAAACAAAGAAACTATTTATTTTTTAAAGAAACGCGAGAAAGCGAAATGGATTCAAATTAACAGATTAATATCTAAATAAATAACAACATAAATAACAGTATTATGGTTGTCAAAAATTAAAATATATTTATAATTCATTAGAATTGCAGCAATATATTCCAAATTTCTTGGAAACAATTATCAGACAATTTCATGGTGTTAATTTATTCTGATAGATCTTACTGCAGTTTTGTAGCACCATCCTTTCTTGAAAATTCTCATTTCTCATTTATCACAAATACATGTCTTCGTGGAAAATTCATCTGGGTATTTTTTACAAAGAGACAGAAAAAATTAAGCAGTCTGTTGTAGGAGATAAAGATTTATTTCGTTTATCTAAGTACAATCTAGATGGAAATATTTTCTTTCAAGCAGGTTGTTAGCAAGAAATAATTTAAAGATGTACAGTTACGATAGAGGCAACATTCAAGAGAAAAACAAGATTGTTCAGTTGCATAGCATGTATTTTGTATTTTACTGGCTTTTTAAAGCCCGAGTATTTTTAACGGTTGTACGTGGAGAGCACCATACGGCAATGGTTTACTACTAGAGTTATTATATAAAATTTCATGCACCGTTCTTTCTAATCTTACACATATTTGCTTTTATTTTCCTGTTCTACAGATTGATACATAAATTCTCTTAATAAAGTCGAGCAAAAAATGAATAGATATATTAAAGAGATGAATGGCTATTTCAGATATTAAACTCTGTATTTTTTTTATACTCGTACACTTTTTCTATACAGGGTGTTTATTTTATTTTGTCCACTATTGCTATATAAGAGCTACCAGGTTGTTTAAATGAGCAAACAATTTATATTTTATTAGACAGTTTTAATGAGCATAAAATTATTATTTTTCATTCAGTGGTTTTCAAACTGTGGAGACCAACTTTGTATTTTTAGATGGGACCATATATTTTTTTATTTCCTTATTAGATATTATTTGCGTACCCTTAGATAATAAGTTTTTGAGAAAAATCCATTTTTACCTCTCGCTAAGAGAGGTATTGGATTCATGCTAAAAATATCATATTCAGATTTTAGTGAATAAGCACGTTTTAAGGTCCCTAGAATCCGATTTTAACATTTCAAATTCTATAAAATTAAAAACCTGTGTAACTATGGATTCCTCAATCTAATAGTAATTGGAAGAGTTGAATAGGTTTTGGTACTATATATAATAAAGATAATTAATTTCTCAATCTGACACATTTAATTTTTTTATTATATCTCGTATAGGTTCGGAGATATAGTATATAATAATATAGAATAATCTATTGTAATAAATCTCGTTGCCCAAAAAACAGTTGAGATATTTAAATGTTTGTAATTGACAGATAAATGCATATCAGTGTCAAAAATTAGCATTATTACTAACATTACTGGAAGATTTTTCTGGGAGGTACGAGTAGATTTAATATATATATATATATATATATTATTGTATTATTAATTAAATATGTATTTAAATTATAGGTATGTTAATATTATTACCGCTAATACCGTCAATAAATTTGAAGAATTTTGAACATATTAGAATAGTAGGACAAAAGAAGAGATACAATTTCAATTATTTGTGTGTACAAGAAATGTTAAATTCGTTACTTAATGTTGGCCTTGGCAAACAGATAGGACGATCAGTGTCAGAATGACGGCTAGTAGTTATTTACATAGATGTCACAATTGTCATGTCATAATTTTTCATTCAAAATTTCAAAATATTCTAATGTTTATTTGTCATCAATAGTATGGAATATACTTGTCGAGGAAAATAATACACCTGGATTTGGAAAATCAATGTTTTGAATGAAAACTTATGATACTTGACACATATGTACATTATTACTAGCTGTCATTCTGACACGGGCCCCTATATCTGCTTGCCAAGGCCAACAAAGTTACATAACTGCTCGCGCCCTTTGCAACATAAAATGAAAATGGCGAGAGGTATTGTGCTGGCCACAACAGATTTTTAGTTTTACGTTAGTTTTATTTCATTATAGCTAAAATAAGTGTGCCATGGACGAAACAAGTGAATATGGATTCAGATTTTACATTGCTGTGACAAAAAATGGAGGACTATTTGAGCAGAATTTGTTAATTTATGTGTTTGATATTTTTCGTTATAAAGTAATTGTTCTTCACATTCGTTTTTATCGTCCATAGCAAACTTATTTTAGCCATATTAAAATAAAATTAATATAAATCTAAACATGCATTATTTTTCAAAATTATTGTCATTTAGGGTTATGTGAATATTGTATCACTGAATTCAAAATAAAATTCTCCATCGCATAAGCAAATAAAAAACATGTAGTTCTATTTATCCTAACAGAGTTGAAAAAAAAAATTATGCTCATAAAAATAGTCTTATAAAATAGAAATTGTTTGCTAATTTAACCGACCTTGTAGCTCTTGCAGTTCTCGAGATAGCAATAGTATACAAAATAAAATTAACACCCTATGTCGACTATTTTAAGTCCTTTACAATTTTCAAATACATACATACATACGAGCCCAAACCTATATTTCGGCCGGTTTATATTTTCAACATATGAAACTGTATAAGACTTACGCAAATGGTGAGAAATTTCTACAAATTTCTTTCGACTAGTTTAAAATATATATTTTAAAAAACTGAATACGTTATTCAAGTATTCTGCCATTTAATTTTGGGTTACATCGCTTTTATTAGTAATACCAACTTTAGTTCTATTCTAATAGACATTGTATTATTGTATGAGTATTGTTCATATGTCTTGTAGGTAGGTTTTATTGAATGCACTGGATTTTTACGAAGTTGTTCTTTATTGTGCCAAAAGTAAACGGTCTCGGTAGAAGCTAAGTGTGGACTAGAATATAACCCTTAAAATGCCCGTCAAACTATTGTCACCCGTCATTTGGCCCACAGTTTTTTTTTTAAGTTTTAAGTCTATATTTAAAATAGCCGAAAGCCGAAGAAATTTCTAACCATTTGAATAGGATTTAAAATTTGTTGAAAACGTAAACCGGCCGAAGTAGTGTGAGTTTGGACTCGTAGAAACTAATGCATTATTTTGCTGACTTCGTTTTCGTCATACATTTTGAAAATACGCTTTCAGTAAAATAATCGCCTTAACTTGGAAGTCAGTTTGCATTTATCGAACTATTTTTTCTGCAAAAGCTATTTCCTGTACAGATTAAATAAATCGTATTTCAATTTGAATTGATCAACAGTATTTTTTTGATAGTTAATTCTTGATTAAAGCGAACTACATCCCAAATGAATTCCATGATGACAGGGAAGAAACAAATTTGTTAAATAGACTTTTATTTTTGGCATCAATGTTGAAACTAATTTTGAGTTCGCACAAATCATCATAATTGTATTAGCACCAAAAAAACCAATAAACAGACTGATATATAGTAGAAGCAGGACAACAATAAATTTATGTTCCGTTAGTAGGTTAGGGAGAAAAAGAGCTACAGTAGTCGGAAATGAATATCACGTAGTAACACTGCACAGTTGTAAATTACTGTCTCCCCGACACTTCAAGGGAGGCTCACCACAATCCAGTGTTTCCCAACAAGGATCGAATTTTAATTCATTTTTTATTTTTAGTTATTCTTTAAAAAATTAATAAATACATTTTCTTGTTTCTTTATACAATGAACCATTTTGCTGATTTTTTTAAACAATGACCCATGAACTTTTGCTTCATAATGATGATATGTAATAGTACTGATTATACCAGTAGATGGCAACCGTATAGTACACAAAGAAACATTTATGCTTATCAAGTTGATACCGTTTGTGTTCAATAAAAAATTAGGTTTTTTTTTTTTTAACACACTGTATTACTAATAAGTATCACTCGTATAATATATTATTTAATGAGCATATAATGCAGGCTATATTACACGAGTATTGTAATCATCCAAGAGTAATATAGTCATTATATGCGAATCAAATATTATACTTTATCTACAACTATCAATTTCACAGACTGCAAATATCAGATGTTGATTAGAGTAACTGATTTCTTTATTAATTGAATTTAGAGTATATTTTAAAATTTTCAATCAATATTTACCTACAGTTTATAAAAGTATTAATAATGCAATAAAATTCAAAAAGTCGTCCCGTGTAATATTGATATTTCATATTCCACTATACTTGCCGTCAAATAAGTATGGATTGGAGATTTCTATATTGTTGCCAATTCATGGGTAATGTTGAAGTTATGAAGAAGCGGCAGGGACAGGGTGCGGAGAAGGGCTGAACATCAGCCCATACTTATTTGACGCTGAATATAATGTAATATGACTAGCATAATGCATTTGAAGTTGGCTATATAACGTGCTTGTAATTCAATAGTTGTAGATAAAATATTGTTTTCTACTAATGGGGTTTGTGACTATATTCGAATTTCAATATGTCATAAAATATAGAAACTAACCACTATAGGCGATGGGAAATAAGCAATATGACATCTGGTGGTATTTTTGGAACTATAGTTGCCGGGATAAATTATACACGTGACATTTTCTTGATTATATAAACACAAGTGTTATCTATTATGTTTATAATATTTACGTTTACATATGTAATATCTCTTAATATTGTACACTTAATGCATAAATACAATTAGTAAATGTCAAATTATCCCGTTAACATTAGTTCCACTTTGGCGCTGCGATCTTATTTCCCATCGCCTATATTCTCATTGTAATAATAAAAATTAAATATTAGTTTATAATAATATTGTTATTAGCAATTTAATGTTTTGGAGAAGGGATATGTGACATCATCATGTTAGAATCGTGGAAGAAGACCGATAGAGTGGAAGGGAAAGAGATTTTTATAGAGCAGCGTCGTAATTATGTCGTGGAAGGTATGGCCGCCGACAGCTGGCTATCTTTTTCCCTCCCAGTCTGTCCGTCTTCTTCCACGATTCTACCATGCTCACGTCACGTATCCCTTCCCCAAATTTTTAATAAATATTTTCTCTTAAAGTGTGAATAATTAATTTATTTAAAAAAATAAATACGGGTATTTTATTTTTTGTCTAGTACCATATTATGTAAAAATAAAAATTTGCTCACATACCCCATTCGAATTATTAATGTCAAATGGTGACGTCATTCTGCGGCACCATTACACAGGCTATTTCAAAATTTTAACATAATTTTCATTACAGAATTCATTTTTTTGTTACTAAATTTCCATTGTTATGAGGGTCACGCTAGAATTATTGAGAATGATGTTCAAAGTAGTTACCTTTAACAATAATAAATTTCACCATTCTTTTCTTCCACTTCTTTAAAGCTCCCAGCCAAATTTCTTTTGGGATGCTTTCAAAATCATTTCTAGAAGACTTAAAACTATCAAAGCTGGTAATATAAATTCCTGGTGCTTTAAAAACTGCCAAAGCTGCCAAAATAATTATTCAGGGCCTTATAAATGTCAAATTAATTTTTG
Organism: Harpalus rufipes; assembly: GCA_951394225.1. NCBI lineage: Eukaryota > Metazoa > Arthropoda > Insecta > Coleoptera > Carabidae > Harpalus > Harpalus rufipes. Next base: position 14,214,527 of record OX596284.1, on the reverse strand, counting down.
AACAATAATTAACTAAGTTCTAACTAACATAAATTTCTCAACTTAATTTCAAATGATAAATAAATACCTGATTTCTTATTCTCAATAATAATAGCGCGACCCCTTATTTATTATTCACTTAATAATGTACACGACGCGGTCTTTTAATTTTCATTTCAAATTTTACATCAAATAAACAATGTTCTCTGAAATCTTTGTCCTATAAACATCGTTACAAAATCATAAAATTGATAAATTTGCGTTCTATAAGTTACGATTTCTTGTAACTATGTCTAACAGAGAATACTTGGGACTATAAATTCGCAATATTTAAATTTATGTTTCGCTTGACAAGCGGTAAATTGTTGGTGTTTCCTTCTCTTGTGACCGCTGCGCGCAGACGTCCAGCCTTACAAGAAGTCAAGGCGCCGGGTAAAATATCGGCGCCAGAAGAATGGTTCCCGCTTTTGACATGGCCATTAGTCAATAGGCCGGCAATACTGTCGATATATTAGCGCCATCGGTTGTAGCAAATAGCCCGTTAACAGACACGAAGAAGGAGAGAAGGAAGGCCTGGCTTTCTTTAGCTTTCTGGCCTGGCTTATGCTTTGCTGCCCAGACGGGCAAAGCGGAAACGACGCGTTTGTAGTTCGCGATTAACGAGCCTGAAAATATTGTGATTTAAGGGCGACGGAGATTCAATTACAACATGACACTGAAATATTACAACGAATACACTACAACAATAACATCTTAGTTTATACTTTTCAAAATTTATTCTATTAACTGGGGTTTTCTTTCTTTCTTTACGTGAATTTATGTAGTTTGTAAAGTCTAGTAAAACTGATGATGTTTGCTATAAACTTATAAAGAATTGAAGGACTTGTGCAATTATATGAATGCTTTTTATCAATAAGTACGTGTTGTAAAGTAAGGAAATTACACTTGTTTCTTGAGAAACTTCACCGTACCTACTTTTAGAGGAATAGGATATTTGTCTAATTTTCGAAAAGTCTTTTAAATTGTACATGCATATATACACCTAATTAATACGGGAAAATCGTTTTTTCGCAGATTGCTGCTCGCCATTTCAACTGACAACAATGTTTGTGATATCAATAGAAAGATAAAAAATTACTGAATCAAATGACACCAAATACGAGTACTTTAAAATTTGGAATTTTTAGATTCATAAATTAATTATTAAATTTATTCAATTTCTTATTAATATCGATAGCTATGATGGTATTTGAACAAAATGACAAACAAATATGTAACATTTTATCAGAATTCATTAGCTTTTTTTTTTTTTTAATATTTTGTAACAGATTAGAAATGACTTGAAATAAAATAAATTAATAAAATATTAAATAATAAAAATTGCACAAGTTAAAGATTATAATGAATTCTAAAAGATAAAATGTCATACATTTGTTTGTCATTTTGTTCAAATGCCATCATGGCTATCGATATTAATAATAAAGTGAATAAATTTAATAATTAATTTATGGGTGTAAAATATTACAAATTTAAATGTATTTAGTGTCATTTGGTGCAGATTTTTTTTATTTTTCTATTGATACCATAAACATTGTTATTGTCATTTGAAACGGCGAGCAACAGTCTGCGAAAAACGACTTTCCCATATTAACGGGCTATGTTCGGGTTTAAAGTACTCACCCGGTATATGCAAAATTATATAAGTTTTATAATTTATTTTTTAATATAATACAGATACCCTAAACTCTAAATAGGGTTACCTGACGTCCTCTTTCATGCATTTGTCCTGTTTTTTTTTTCAAATCCAAAATATTGATACTAAAATTTTATATTGTACATACGAGTAGGTAGAAATATCTAGCGGATCAAAAGTAAATTAAATATCACTAATGTAATTTTTGTATTTTATTTAATTAATCAGTAAAGTATTATTTCTACAATCGTATACGGGAAATAGGTATTCTGAAACACAAAATGCGTGCGGGAAATGGCCGATTCCGATGGTTGTCATGGAAACAATTGTCATGACCGCTTTAAAATATTATGTATGGCCGTGCAAGTAGCAGATATCAACAATTTACAATGCATTTTGTAATTTTTATTTATTTTGTGAACGATTGCAGAAAAAAGTCTTATTTGCAACATATGTGGAAAACGTGATTCTGAAAATCCATGCAAATGGGCTACTTGCATGATACTAAGATTTTTTTTTTGAATATATATATATAAAATAAAAGACCCCTATTTTTTCTTTTTTCAAAATTTTGTCACTTACGGCTAAAAATAAATATTTTCTTTTTATGACGTCACAATCACGGATGACATACGTCCTAGTTCTGTAGTTTGGGAAGACAGAGATAGTAGAACGTTGTCTGATCCTCGATCTCCCCTCCACCTCTCCCATTCACATTAACGAATCAAATGCGAGTGATTGTGTCGTCAAGATAGGAGAGATACATTTATGTTAAATTTATTAAATAGTAACACAATGTATTTGAAAAATTTATAATGTAAATAATGTAGTTGAGTTATCTAAACTTGAAAAATATAATAGTTTTCAAAACCCTCTTGTATACAAGTAGCCCATTCCAAAACTCGCTGCTCTCATTTCGGAGAACTTGCAATTGTTTCAGAATTACTAATTTCCCGCTCTTGTTGCAAAACTATTTTCCGAAATGTGTTTTGTATTTGCACTTATGTTTACAAAGTATTTACTATATTCTGTGACGTCATGAGCGCCATGAACGTATTAGCGGGAAATTTAAATCAAAAATTGAAAAACCCAACTTTAAATGTATTAACAAGTAACAATATATATATATATATATATATATATATATATATATATATATATATATATATATATATATATATATAATAATAATAATAATAATAATAATAATAATAATAAGTAGGTGTATATGTATAATTTAAAACACTTTCCCAAAAGTTATCAAATACCCTATTCTGTTAATGTACTAAAGTGGAACAGATTATTTATGACCATTACTTTCTGAATTATGGTAACATATTGAACAAATATGATATCAATTTACAGAAATTTTAAATTTCGTTTTAAAAAGCGAAAACAGAATAAACAGTTTAAATGAAAAGAAGTTTCTGGGATTCAGCCACATTTATTGCATCAATCTCGACCGTTTCGACACCACATGGGTCTTTTCAGGAGATGAATGTTGAAAAAAAAAGTTCTATTTATGTATATTTTCTTATACGAATCCAAAAATTATTTCAAACAAAAATAGCATATTTTTGTTAAAGGAACAGTACAATTATTTTACTATACCGAGCAAGTTACAATTCAATGCATGAATAGAACGGCACAAATACTGGCCTGTTGACATCCAATATTATAATATAAAGCAAACAGTGAGCGATATGCCATTTTGTCATAATGATGATATTCATAGTAATTTTTTCTCACTATAGGTATTTTATAAACAAGTCACATTTTTATTTGTGGTTTATCCCAAAACTGTATGGAATTTTTTAATGGAAATGAAAAAAAATGTCTGCGTCATTGAAAAACAAAACTAATGAAACTATTGCCTGATACCACGAACAGAGTTGTTTTTCTGTGATATCTTTAAATCATTATAATAATAGAGGACAACATTATTGTATAATGCACGATATTTCTACAATTCTACATAATGCATTTTTAGTTGTAAATTTTTAAATCGATTTAAAATTTCGATAACAAATCCGTCCAATAAGGAATATGTTGTTGCGATACTACGGCGTCAAGTTTAGAAGTAATTTATTTAAATTACAAGTACAATATTACATTACAATATTATGTCATAAAAATTTGATGTGGCCAACACAATACCTCCCGCCATTTAATTTTTATTAATTTAAATACATACCTGGGTGTTTCAGGACTAGTGTAACAAACTTTAACAACTTATTCCTGACGTCATTTTGAGCCAAAAATGTCATATGAACATAGGTCCTATTCCTTCTAGTTACCAAAATACAAGAGGTTGAAGTTCTATAAATTTGCATTAATACTTTTTGTATATATTTTACTATGGATAAATTTATAAAACTATCTATACTTTAAATCCCGGAGACCACGCTTTAAACAAAACTCCTTGGTTAGATAATTCAGATCTCAAATGTATGTAACTGACAGATAAATGTCACTGTCAAATTTTCTAATTTTTGTAATCAAGGTACTTTCGGAAAACAAGAGTTATTATTGAAAAGTCATACCATATTTGTATTAATTAATTAATTGTCTTAATTAAAAATTGTTGTACTTTTGATTGTATTTTTGTTTCATAATGGATGGTTATAGTACTGCTGAATATGCAGATATGATTTTTATTTATGGATTATACGAGTTCAAGGCGCGCATTTTGAGCACTTGCTGTAATTTTTTTAAAATTTGTTATCTTATTTCATATTGTGTTAACATATTCCATGTTGTTCTGTGTTTAGAATTTATTTATTTGTCTATTTAATAATTGTGTCATCGTATGTTTTGTTGTCCAAATCGTATTCGTTAATATTAATAAATAAAATTAATTAATACAAATAAGGTATGACTTTTCAATAATAACTCTTGTTTTCCGAAAGTACCTTGATTACAAAAATTAGAAAATTTGACAGTGACATTTATCTGTCAGTTACATACATTTGAGATCTGAATTATCTAACCAAGGAGTTTTGTTTAAAGCGTGGTCTCCGGGATTTAAATTATAGATAGTTTTATAAATTTATCCATAGGAAAATATATACAAAAAGTATTAATGCAAACCTGTACAAAATTTAATAATCTTTCATTTTTATAATAACATAAATCTTGAAAAAATAACATTTAAAAATATTTTTTGAAGAAATATTATTTTGTGCTTTAAGTAAAATGCCACTTCCAGTTGTCTGTTTTACACCAAAATCTAATGGCTTCTTTCCATATTAGAATAAGGCATGAATACAAGGTTTCAAATTTTTTTGAATGATAGTATTGGAGTTGCTAGAGCGTAAAAAGGATCCACACATACATCATAAAAATGTTAAAATTGGATTCTAGGGACCTTAAAACTTGGTAATTTACCAAAATCTCGATAGAGTGCGTTCAAAGTGAAGAGTCGGTTCCGCTGCTGGAACGGGCGAAGCTAATTTTTGATTACACTTACTACAAAATTTGACCTACCGCTTGCTATATTGAATTTCACTCCATATATATGCATCTTCATTCATTAAAATCATTTCATGAAATATTTTGCAAAAATGAGCATATGGACTAGTAAACGGGACGATATTATTAGCATTATCATTATTCGGCTGCAAAAACCAGTTGCTTCTGCAACAGACTTATTAACTAAAACTATACATTATAAATCAGACTTATTAACGTTCTTTACATGCAGATCTATAAATTAACAAATAATTATTACATAAACTTATTCCAGCTAATTTTAAAATCACTTTTTTCGTTTGTTTTTGAATAAACTTCTTTGATGGTATATATGGCCGGACATTTTAAAATACTAGTGGAAAATCACAAATAGAACACCGAACATAGTACAAGCGCGATATGTTTACTAGGGATGCAAACATCAGAATGAGGTAAGTCTTGGCTTGCATTTCTTTCTAAGACCAAAATTTGTCTTTCGCGTAGCCGACTCTTTATTTTGAAAGACCTCTATGCGATTTTATGCACGATCCATATACCTCCCCTACCAAGGGTAGCGGGATGTAAAAATATAATATATTTATGATTACTGTCAGTGTCAATCCATCGTACGATCACGACGACTGGATCACAGCATAACGATTATGACGACTGGGTCGCAGCAATATGTAGGAAGTAGGGTAGGGGCACGGAGTCTTAAATATGTTGGAAATATACATCGTTCTTACATGTAAATTATTTGTAATCATTGTCATTTATTAGCATATGCAGTATCTCCTTTCATATGACCGAAGGCGAGGTAATAATTTTGATAGAGATATTAATTTCTCATATCCCACACTATGTCAGTGTATTATAATAATTATACAATCAACAATGTCTGAACAATGCAATATTGAGTGTAAGATAAATTCGTATCTTACAGCGATTTTGCTTTTTTATAGCCAGCTTTTAATTACAGTGTTGCGTCTGTTAATTGTAGACCAAAATAAGTGTTTTCTTCTCACTCTCAGTATTTATTACACGATTATAAATTCACTGTAAAGAACCAGAAGATTTTTTATTCGCAATCATTATAGTAATATGTCGAATCCTATCCTTTTAGAGGTTAGAAAATACGGCATTCCTAAGTGCAATGATAATCTCATGGGTGGGAAAGGACTGATCAAGCATTTTTCGATTTCGAATCTCAAAAATGCGAGCGTTACTTTTGAATCATCAATATAAATCTATGTATTACTAATGCCCTAAGTTCATATACATATAAGGTATTGTGTTTTCATGATTTAAGAATTTGCACTAACGGTTTTATTTTATTACCCATATGTTGTTAAATGCCATTTATGAATCATTTTATATAGTTTACTGTTAAATGTGTTGTTTGTCCCCTATATTGTTGTTGTTAAGCCAATGGCATAAAAACAAATAATAATTTGCTCGCTTGCTGACAATGGTCGTACAAAAAGTTTTTAAATGCTAAATTTTCAATTGAATTTAAATAAATGAATAATTAAACAATGGAATCGCTCATACATTATTAAACTGTCATCCGCAATCTACATGAATCATTGATCTTCAAAAAACCCACACTATGAAATGACATATTTACATGACAAATGATATTAACACTAAAGCAATGCTCAGATTTCTTAACACTCCTTATTTTGTAATTTAATCTGAACACAATACTACATTATAATCGGCACGAATCACGAATCAGGAAACATACACTCAAAGAAAATTATTATAGAAGATATATCACCAATCTGTATAGAATTTTGACAATGCGTGCTAGAAATTGAATAGCCGACATGAAATATCATTATGAAGTTTGTATCATTTATAAAACTACATTACATGACGGGAGAATTTATTGACAAATTGAATTTTATTTTTATGTAAAAGTTTTACATTTTATTTAATTTCAAAGAGACCTAAGTACCATGTTCATATTTTAAACCAATTATAGTATAAAAGGGCCCCATCCATAAAATAAGTTGTAAATATTAAATATGTATTTGTTTTTTTTAAGCCTCTGATTTGTGGAGACCCTGGTTTTAGTATTTATGTATCAGGTGTTTCCTTTAAAACAACCAGGGCTTTTTTGGGCGAACTAATGTTATATACAAAAAAATCAAGAATAAGAAGCTAATTTATCAGTAATAACAAACAGAAAATTCAATCAGTGGTTCTTAAACGGTAGAACAAAAATGTTATTTTAAATGGTACCCTATATATTTTTTAGCCTATGCGCTTTAAACACAACTCCATGGTTACACAGTTCAGATCTCAAATGTATAACAGTAACTTTTTAAAAATATAATGGTATAAAGAACTATAATATATGGAAAGGAACTTAATACAGTTTCCAGCATAAGTAAATATGTAGGAATGTAGGTATGTAAATTAATAAAAATTAAATGGCGAGAGGTATTGTGTTGGCCACATCTGATTTGTTTTAATCACTTGCTCTTGTTACCGCCGTTCCCAGCAAATCAGGTGAGGCTAAAAAGGAACTTTTTAGCCGAGGTAGATACAACATTTTTAGGCAACTATTTTTATTATACATATATATTTTTTTAATATTTCATATCCATGCTGTCATCTCGACAACTCACAAAACAATCTGTTTACTGTCAAAATATATTACAAACTAAAAATGAAAATTAAAAACTACAATAATTACTTTGTTGAGCAAGAAAAATAGCGAATAGGGGTGAAGTTTTTTCTAATACTCCGCTTAAAATTTATGGTAATAATAAATAAGGTTTAAATTCAGAATAGCCTCCTTTTAACACATATATAGTTTATTACGAGCTTAACCCACAAATTTATAATAATAAACATGAAATAAGAATTAACTCTAGAATAAACTCTCCATAAACGTCAATTTAACACAGGGTTAAAAGATATTCTTCGAATATCTAATCTGGAAATTATATATTGTTACCGCTGTAAATTTACTTGATTTTTAAACAATTGTTTGACAATTGAGTTCGTAAAATAGCCTTTGACAGATTTTATAGTTATTAACGTCATTAGGCTGATATAAAGCAAATAATGGACGGGGCTGAAGTTTGTAAACCGAGGCGACTGTCGAGGTTTATAATCAGCCAAGTCTGTTATTTGCATATCGGCCGTGTGGCGTAGAAGATTTTTCGTAATGATATAAAATTTAGACATCTATGAATATCTTCTGAAAATTCTTTCTGCTTCCGTGACAACAGCTCTCATTAAGCTATGATGCGTTCATTATAAATCTAACGGCCGGCGGATAGTTGTCATACTTTTTATATAACTGTCTAAAAAATATATGTATTTAACAGCAACTTTTTATCTATCTAGACCTTTTGAAATCAATTTTTCAATCTTAAAATAACTTCTGCCGTTCCCTGAATCTTTGGCTTCACTTTATTTTATTGTGAAAACACCGCGTTTAAAATTTATGTGCGACAGCAGCATCCCCGGAATCTTTCAAATCAAACCGAATCTCCTTCACAGTCGTTAAATCACTGCCATCAGTTTTACCCGGGGATTTGCGGAAACCGTTTTAAAACTATGAATCAGAGATTGTGCGTACAATTGCTACAACTTGAGTAAATCTTTCCGGACAAAATGAAACCGCACAGAAGAGAGAAAGATGCGACAACGACAAGGGATGCCCTTCGCGTTATCTTTAGTAATCGAGTTCATTCCAAGCTTGGGAATGTTCACCAGACTGGCCAATCACAACCGACGTAAAGTTCCACAACTATCACTGATAATATAAAGCAAAAGAAATGCGAAACTGGGTCAAAATATCTCGTTAATTTTCAGCTGCTACACTAAAAGTTTTGCTACTGATGCTACAAAATTTACGTAGAACAAATTACATCGGACAGCACTGGTTGACGATTATTTGTACGGTTAAAAGAGGTGCCTGTTTAAAGGTAAACTGAAATTTACTAAAAAAAAAACTTCATTCATCAAGAAGCAGTAAAATTTTCGTAGCCTAAATGTTAAGAAATTTCCTTAGCTTTCGCTTTAATTACAGGTCCGAAATATTTTTATTTCGCGCCTTAAACGTAAGTTTGTCTGTTTATTTATTCATTAAGAGAACCAACAGTCAAGGACCAATAATAGGTTCCCATTAAAAAAATAACAAACATATGTAACAGACAGTTAAACATGCGTAAATAACAACAATAATATTGAGGTTCTCAGTTTTAACAAAGCTCCTTTTCTGTTGTGGATTAACATATGAAACATTTTTTTTTCAATAGTTCTGTCCTCTTCTTTATAATTTCACCTGCTTGAGATTTTCCGATTTCCGATCGAAAACTTCAATAATTTGGGGCTTTTCTCGCAACGTTAACAAACGTTTATGATGTTGCCATTATTAAAATGTGAATTTTACTTCGACGCACAACTCAATACGTCAAAGGTGGGCAAACTTTTATGCCCGCGGGCCACATGAATGTTTGTAACATGACCAGTGAGCCGCATGGATATTTGTAACGTGAGTAGCGGGCCGCATGTGAGTAAGAAAAGGTCTCCCAAAGAAAAAATAAAAATCTTGCTAATATTATAACATACAAATTGACATTTAAAGGATACGAAAGTTCAGGAAAATGATGTTTTTCTATTTTTTCAAAACATATTAACGCGGGCCGCACAAAATGATGTTGCGGGCCGTAGTTTGCCCAACCCTGCAATACGTAGTCGTGCGTATTGAAGTACTGTAATAAGAACAAATAAGAACGAGTCCTTCTGACTCAAGCCGAAATACATATAAACAATGGGACAATGCCAAAGGTTTTAACTAACGTCCATATATGCGAGGTCAATTTTTTTTAAATGGGGTCCAAAATTAGTATCCGTGTCCGTTTAATAGCGGGTCCGGTTAATAGAGATATGTTTATTAGGAAAATCATTATAAAAACACCGGTTCCCGTAAAATTGTCCAGAATAGAGGTGTCCGCTTATTGCACGTGCCCGTTAAGAGAGATTTTATTATAACTTACAAGTAAATTACAAAAATGAGATGAATATAAAAAATACATATAATTTCTCTTTTTAAATATTAAGTAAAATTGAGAATTCAAAAAACGATATTCGACTGTGTTTTGGAATGGAGATGGAAACGAAAAGAAACAATTTCTTGGACTTGCATTCAATAATAAAATTTATTAATGTCGACGTTTCCGACTATACCATAGTCTTCTTCAAGGTTAAAATGGTCAAGTTGAAATAAAGACATACAGGCTGTATCACGGAAAGTGAAACACAGGCGTTTAACATGGAAAATCAGTTTTTCCGTGCACATTGCTACCCTAATTATTTTAGACAAAAAGTTTCAAATGGATGTTGTAAAGCATAAATTTCTACATCTGAATCAATAAAAAAAATCATTTTGGCTAGTTCATAAATAAAATATGAAAATTCACGGAATTACAATTTCATAATATTAGGCATGGAATTAGAAACAAGAGACGAACAAAATCGTATTATTATTATTAAATTTCTATTTAGAAAATTAATATTTACTACATAAAATATTTGACAATCACTATTCTGACATTCTGACACTGACGTAATAAAACGTTACGCTTTTGTTCGTCTCTTGTTTCTAATTCCATGGCATGTATTATGTTATTTAATAATTGTATTTATCTATGTTATTTAAAGTTTCCGTTTTCACCTCCTGAAGAAAGCATATGAGGTGCCGAAATCGGTAGAGGCCGAAAATAAACTTTTATTTAACTGATATCGAGTAATTTCTTCTTTCCAATTACCTTTCTAGTGAAGAAGTATTGCAGCCATAAATTTATAAGCGACACAATCTCCATTTCAAAGTGATTTTAATAACACTTAACTACGATTGGCTTAGATCTTAGCTAACGTATAAATCTTATCAAAAATACCTTCAATCTGGATTCACAAGGACCGTTACAACTGTCATAACAACTACTCTGTTCAAATGTTTCGTAATAAATATCGATGCGCACAATTACAAACTTGAAAAATGAAATATTACCAAAATATATGTTTTAACCTCAACAACATTGCCGGTTAACCTAACCTATAATAGTTTTATTTCGCCGGTATCGCCATGGACAAGTTTTCGGAATTTTTAATTGGCGAAGTAGTAAAATATTCAATCATAAACAAAATAAATAAAATACAATAGATTATAAGTTAAAGTGGTTTGAGTTGGTAATATTTATATGCATGATTTGGTCATGCGCAGTTAAAATTTACGACGGTAACGGCCCATCAACGCCGTCAAAAATAGAAATAATTCAATAGCCGCCGTCGACGTTCGTAGCGTCGAGACCGTTCGAACTGTATGATTTCAACAAATCATAGCACAGAACGGTGTAAACGGTGAGTATTTTGACGGTGATAACGGTACATGTGAATCCAGCGTTACCTTAAAAATTATTTTCTTCAAGTAGTACATCCCATTAAAAATTTACATCTCTACTCATGTAGAAAAGAGAATTCTTAATATTTTTATGAACTATCTTTGATACTGTAATAAAAATTAAATTATTTATCATTTCGGAATTTTCAAAAGCTCTTTCGAGCGGATCTAAATGTATAATACATGTAAAGTAAAAAAATCACCGGAAAGATTTTTATTTTTATTTTCCTCGATGATTTATTCGCAGGAAAATTGTGATATACGAACAACCAGTTATGGAATGTGCGAATATAAAATAAAATATATGTAGTTTAACGTTTTTTCTTCGGTCCGTTATTTATTGCCTATTCTTTGGAACGGAAGTGATGGTTTTATTTTGTTGAAGTATTTATCATAAAAAAATAACACTGCAATGCAGATATTTAATTTATTTTGTACAATTGAAGCAATTAATTCAATCAATTAAATGCCAAATAATCAAATAATAAAATACTTAAAGACTTTGGTAAATTGAATATCAATCAATCAATCAATCAATCAATCAATCAATTAGACACACAATATTAGAATAAGTAGAACACATTAGTGACTCAACTTTATAAATTCAAATCACTGAGTTGAGTTATCATATTTATAATCTGTCATTCTTATCTTCAATATTAATATGTCCCCATTGTCCACATTTGGTATTCCCGTCAAGTCTTGGATCAATATCTAACTGATTTTTTTAAGAATATCAAAATTACCCATCGTCTTTGAAGGGATAATAAATTGAAAATCTTTAAAGCTGCTCTCGACTGCGGGGAAGTAAAATTTATGTGAGTCATCAGCCGATGTAACCGGAGCCTTGCGGTCTGTTTTTTTATTTGCGTTAAAAGGTTTGCATTTATATTTTTTGCTTGAGTTTTTGTCAAGTCAGCTTTTGTGCTTTTGACCTGTATTTTAAATGGAATTATGTGTAGTTTACAGTATTTTTTACGTATAGGAATACATATTTTAGTTTGTCATTGAGTCATTGAGTTATTTGTGTGATAAGGTAAAAGCCTAATGAAGTAACTTTGTCATCTGGGTGACGTTAGTTACAGGCATGTTTTTGTTGTTGATAATTTTAGAAGTTGTTTGTTACATATAACAAATTCAGCAAATTTCACCCCAAACACACGCTTGAGATGATCTAATATCAGCTACGAGTAGCTAATAGCTAAGAATAGATCATAACAAAAAACTTGATTGATAGAGATTAATAATTAATAAATTCTAAAAATAAAAGCGATGTATATGGTATACTAAACTGATCACCTATTGAAAAGAAAAATATAATTATCTATTAATAAAAATGTGTGTAATAATAATTATCTACATCCGTTTAAAAACAGCACATTTTTTCATTAAATACGTTCTTGAAGATTGTATTTTTTATACAATAAAACAAACACTTTTTTCTATAAATATATTAAAAGTAGGCTTTTTAATGTTTGTTTTTAGGGTTATAAATGTCATTTTATGATACCAGTGTTAAAAATCTGTCATGTGACATTGTTGGGCTTGACAAGCAGATATGAGTTCAGAATGATAATTAGTAATTATGTACATAGATGTCAAATTTCAGAATTTTTCATTAAAAGTTTCAAGATTTTCTAAATTTGTTAATTTGTCACCAGGAGTGTGGAATTTAATTGTCGAGGAATTGGAAATCACTAAAATTAGAATGAGAAATTATGATATTGACATATCTATATATATAATTACTAGCTATCATTCGGACACGGGCCCCCATATCTGCTTGTCCAGGCCAACAAAGTAACATGACTCCTCGCTCCCTATTATATTTAACATTTCTTGTATACCCATACTCTACACCAAAAATTCTACTTATATCTTTATATTTAGATTGTTTCATTTTAAATTCATTCTATGAAGACATTTTGTCCTACTCTTCGAATTTTTCGAAATGTTTCCAATTCATTGTCGGGATTGACAGTATTTTTGAAGGGTATATGTAATATACCTATAATTTTAAATATTTAACTATTAATACAATAAGAAATAATATAATGTATGTACTTCCCAGAAAAAATCTTCAGTAATGTCTCTGGATTTTTGACACTAACATTTATCTGTCAGTTACAAACATTTTCATTTTTCAATTGATTTCCTTTCCGGTTGTCCAATTATTACCAAAACCTTTTCAGCTCTTCCCAGTAATGCGTAATGTCCGATTGAGAAATACGTAGTTAAACACTTATTAAGTATTATAGTTTTTAGGAAATCGTCCTTCCAACGTCCCCACATACATACACACACACACATATATATATATATATATATATATATATATATATATATATATATATATATATATATAACATACCTACATACACACACATACACAGAGAGAGAGAGATATCATCGTAAAAATATTAAAATCGGATTGTAGGGACCTTAAAACGTGCTTACTCATTAAAAATAACTATTTTCTCTTACGTTTTTGTTTTCTTCAATAAAAATTCACTTCAAACGTATCGTTGAATTCGTAATTTTACGTAGATTCCAAATTATATAAAAATATATGGGGGGTACTATTTGAAATGTGGAAAGCTAATGTATCTTCCCGTTAAACCGGAAGCACTATCATTATGCCAAAAACCATGGTTTGTGAGCCTCTAAGCCTTCTTTTCAAATATATAAATAAAATTTAAATATAATTAAAATAAAAAAGTTTTTTTGAGTGGTCCGTTTTCCAGTGTCAACTGTATCTTGTAACACACTTGATTTATTTGCGAATTACCCTTTTATACTTATATTTAAATGTTTCTTATTGACAATACAAAAAAATTGTATGTACAACAAAATATATTTATAAATACATTCATACACATGAGTTATTGTACTTTTATTTTATAAGTGTTATTGATAGATACAATTTTGTTCGTATTTATGTCGCCACAATTTTAAAAATTGGAATTTCTCATCTTTTTATTAATTTTTAATAATGCGTTCAAAATGTTAGGCATCTGCTTTGAAAGGTTTTTATGTCAATTCCTCTATACAAAAAATAAACTGTTGGACAAACATCGCATATTTTCCTAGATGTCACTGAAACTATTTTTCATTCTTTCTCTTGGCTATATATCGCATATTATATTACTGAAATGCAACAAAAAATAACTTATGAACATGTATTCTAGATTTCACATACTATGGAATATTACATAATAATTTTATATCTTGTTTCTTTTTCATGCAGCACGTTCAGATTCTTAGATCACGGTTTTAAGATACCTATGCAAATTTCCAGTGATTTTCTATTCGTAAAATACAAGTTTATTATTTATTGAAACAAGCTTTTATTATTTATTACTCTATCAAACAGCAATATCTGTATGTGTTGTATTATTTCGTAAAATACTGCGGTATATAGTAATTTTTTTGAAAGATGTCCGATCTAGGTTATCTACGAATTGTATGAATTCAGATTTTTGCTCCGTCCAGACTGACAAATTCAGTAGTGTAGTTTGCTTAGTTTTTATGAGGGCACATAAGGTACTACTGTTATTTCATTATTATAAAAATATATGTTACAATAAAAGCAATCAAAATTCAAAAATAAGTTAACTAGTAAGTTTATTAGCAAATGTAAAACCAAATATGCGAAAAATGAGATATTGACCAATATCAGTGTCAGTGACATTGACAAAAAATAACGTTAATTTTACGGCTATGAATCAAGGTAATGTATCTGAGTTAATAAATAAACTTACGTTACAGCGAAAGTATTATCAACAACGAGCATCGTTTTAAAGTGGAATGTCCTAACTTAGTCGAAACAATATGAATTTTTGAAAGACAAGCGTGTTATATCCATTCTTATCGCACACTCTTATAGCCTTTGCAAAGGTGAGAGATAAATGTATGCCAATTTGTTAATTCGTTCATAATACAGATAACCTTGATCGGACATCTTTGAAAAATTTTACTGTACAAATATTGCATATAGTTTGGTTCACGAAAGATGACAATTCAAGGTCATTTATTAACCGTATGGTATAATATTACTAGCAGATAACTTCACTGTATTTCGTATACATAGACGTGCAATATGAAAAATTTATGGATACATTTTAACTGAAAAAAATAAGTGTAATTTATTTGAAAATTTTGTTTCTTTTTAAATAATGCCTTTCTCAAAGATTTTTGCTCTTCACCTATGTATTTGCAAAACCCAAAAACATAAGACTTCACAAAAACCATGGAATAATAATTTGATTTAAATGTCAACGTCACTTAGGACAGAGGGCAGTGCAGTAGATAAGTAGATATAGTCAAATTTTTTGACTCTGCCGGGTACAGTAATAAAACTATAAATGAGCTATAAATATCGCAATTATGATAAAGCGGCATATCCTTTACTTTCTGCAGTATAATACTGTTTGGCATCAGCCCATATATTTGAGCCGCTCTATTCATTTATGTTAAAGGACTGTAAGGGTATTTTCCATACATACCTGGTAGACGTTTGATTCAATGCATGAATAGAGCGGCTCAAATATATGGGCCGATGCCAAACAGTATTATACTGCAGAAAGTAAAGGATATGCCGCTTTATCATAATTGCGATATTTATAGTTCATTTATAGTTTTATTACTGTACCCGACAGAGTCAAAAAATTTGACTATATCTGTAATTCTACGATATACGTCATTATTATTTGTAATGTGTTAGAAAGTAATGTCACTATTTACGTAAATCTGTCACACAACATAAACTATATAGACATACGTCAAATAATCTTTCTCTGTCTAACATGAAATGTTGCTAAGCTACTACTGTATAAAGTGCTGGGTATTATTTCTTCGAATAAGTGACCTTGAATAGTCATCTTTCGTGAACCAAAGTATACACACCTAATATCTCAGGTATAAGTGGATTTTTGCAGGTATTAGTAGAAATATTGGATATGCTATTATGTGTTTTTATTTATTTATTTATTATTCTATCATCTGTTTCTACTTGAAACTTCTACCATCCACCAACAAACAAATCATTTTCTTTTCCATATATCTATCCCCATATTCAAGTGGCCACTTTCCCATAATCTACGATCTAGGGCTAGGGCTTTATCGACACAAGACACAATCCAGATTCACTTTGTGCGAGAACAGCAGGGTTGTTTAACATGTGAACCGCACTCTAACGTTGAGTTTAACCTCAAGGACAGGTAACGTCTGTGTCTGGTGTTGCAGAGCATGAACTGCATACAGACAGACCTCGAAGTAAGTAAACACAGCCATAGCCACAACCAGAAATGGAATACGGACAAACATTTTTAGATAGTTAAGTCGAAGTCCAGTTAGTTTTATGAGACAATGAGAAAAGTTGTTTGTTACAGGCTTTTGGAGATTAAGAAATAGATTGAGAAATATACTATATTTTTATAGTTCACGACATAAAATTTAAGCCAGTGTTTTTTGGCGGGAGGTTTGTTCTGAGTACTACAGATTTTTAATAGTTGCTTACGATACATGTACGTAAAGCTAGTCTATAGTCACGAATGGGTCAGAATTAAAACATGAGCGTTGTGAGTGTTTTAAGACCCCTGAATGATTAAAAATACTTTACGTATGTGTATCGTACAATATTTTACCTACGATATAATGAAAAAACCCAATAAATATAAAAAATACTTTTATTTATGAACCAGGATCACAATATTAAATGAGAAGTTTGCTACGATAACAAAATATTCACCTGGTTTAACAAATTTAGCGTGTTTAAAAATTTTAATCACTCGTTGCTCGGCAACCCGTGACTAATAAAACCTTGTTACTAAACAACCGTTTTACAAACTTAAAACTAACATCTAAACATCAATTTTACGCACCATCGTAGATAAAATAATATTTCCTTCGTAATATCAAAATATATTAAGTTTATAAAATACTCATATATCCCTGTAATTATTTCATAATGCCTGGGAAATTCTTAATTTTCCGTAGTAATACTTGTATTTGTCTAGTAGGATCTTTTATGGTAATCTCCTATTTAATGTGAACGTACTATACCTGACAAACATTGTTTTACTTAAATTCAACATGGCGTCTTATAAATGTAATAAGTAATAAATATTATAGTATTGTTGTGTATAATATTAGTGCGTGCTTACAAGAAAATTGAACAGTAAAGTTCCAAAAACATTAGAATGCCGTGCACGGAAAACAAGGTAGGATCATAGGCTCAACCGGCATATATCACATTTGTTTACATTTTTATTGACACTTGACAAACCATAATTTACGCATTCGTGGATAATGTTTAAAATATTGCAATCATAAATCACTCTTACGTCCATTCATGTCATATTGTTTATGATATCCATAAATTAGGTTAGGTCAGTATGAAACTGTCAACATAGCCAGTGATAATTTTACGCAAAATACCACAAATTCTATTACTGTATGTCATGTAATTAAATTTGCAATAATTGCTACACATACGGCATACATTGTAATAATAATTATGTCTCTGCAGTAATGGATTCACGAATCCTAAATGGAACCACGAGTAGGATGTAGGAATTCCAATTACATATTGCCCCCCCCCCCCTCCTATAAAATTGACTTGCATTTTAATGGTGCATGTTATTAAGGAAAGGAACCTGAGAGTAAAACAAAGGTCAATGTTGGTAGTCCTATAGAAAAACAAATAGGTATATTAAATATCCCATAGTATAAGCAATTAATTAATTAACAACATTTAATATATTACAATAATTATAAAAAATCTGATGTGGCCAGCACATAACCTCTCGCCGTATATTTTACCTGGCTGTATGCATAAAGCAAAGATTATTTTTATAAATACAAATAATATATTCATATAAATCTATGACGTATAAACTTCTTTATTATTCAATAATAGCATGTCTCAACATAAAGATATTTACCATAAATTATGTTACAATAAATTACAAAGTAGAGTTTACCATATATAAATATTAGGCTGGTAACAGCAATTTTCAATTCGAACAACTTTGTTTACTTTCTCTTCATATTCTTCTAGTAAAAACATTAATTTTGGGCGGTCTAAAATGTATATATCTGGATTGTGCATCTATTCTTATATATCTTCTTTTACATTTTATTTTTTCATACTTGTTATATCTAAATAACCTTTATTCCCTTTAATAAAGTGACGGATATATTGCACTCCGATTATTCTTATATCGATGTGTAATTTTGTCAATATTTACAACTTACTTGAGAAGAATTTGATAGCTTTTTCGCAGTTCAAAGTTACTCTAGTCTACAGTACTGGTGTACATTGTCCTATAATGTTTGAAACAAATTTTTAGTCCTTCAACCTAGACTTGTCATCTCCATAATAGTCACAGATCAAGAATTAAGAGATTCTCCAAATACATTTTTTTTTCATTACTCATTATTTCTGACACTGACATTTATCTGTCAGTTACAAATAATTTAAATTTGCAACTATTTTTCATGGCATCCTTTCGGTTGTAAAATTAATTACAACATTATTTTATATATTATATTCCTTTTATCTCTAAATCTATAAAATATGTATAAAAATATTTAAATGTATCAGAAAGAGAATTTATTTTTCTTTAATATTATCAAGAAAAATTTTCAAAAAATAATATTTAGAAGATTTTTTTTCAAGAATCTTCTACTTCCGGTTGTCCAATTGTTACCAAAACCTTTTCAGATCTTCCCGGGAATGTCCGATTGGGAAATACGTTGTTAAACAAATTTTAAGTCTTATAGTTTTTGAGTAACCGTCCTTCCAACATCCCACACACACACACACACACACACACATCCACACACACACACACACACACACACACACAGACATCATCGTAAAAATGTTAAAATCGGATTGTAAGGACCTTAAAACGTGCTTATTCAATAAAATCTGGATATGCGATTTTTAGCATGAATGCAATACCTCTCTTAGCGAGAGGTAAAAACAAAATAAAGACAACATTATGTCTATCGCATATCAATTTAACTATAACTCGATCGCAGGGTTGAGTTAAATGTTTATATCTTGATCGAAACAGTGATGCGTAATTTTTTTGTTCAAATATATTATTGAGTTTGCATTAATAAACCAATTAACACTTATTTTTCGCATGTTAATGACAGTACGATTATTAAAAATGTCTTTATCATCTAATATGCGAAATTCTATTAATAGTGTTGCCCATAAAACTGGGCTTTCTGGAAAAACATTGCAAAAATATTTAAGTAATCCTCAAGGAACACCGAGAAACATATTTTTTACTTTAAAAATACCGGAAATATTGAGACAAACGTTGAAACAACGTTTTTCGATGATTACGAAAAGGGATGACAGTGCTCTACCGGCACTTATTATGGAAGATCGCCGAGTTGCTATTTTTGGGATAATTTTCATATTGTAACGTTAATTTATATGGGTGAAGTGTAAAAATCAAAGAAATATTATTAATTAAAATAATATGTTTATTAAACGATGAATAATTAGGATATATATTACAAATAACTAACACTATGATTAAATAATTAAACACTAAGATTATATATTTAACCAATATTTATATCACTACATTTATTTATATAACTACATTTATTTATATTTACCACTCGTAGATTATTTATTTATATCACCAACTTCATTGCTCGTTGCTTCTATATATCCGACTATCTCCGCTGGATTTGGCGACGGGTTTATATAGCGCGATGTCCATCTCGAACTTTCGGATGCCACAATGACATTGAATACAAAGGATTTATGTCAGCGGTGTAATTAACACGTCTAGGATATGGGTTATTCCGCCGTCGGGGATTACGTCATCGCTCAGGAATATTCTACCAGTAGCGGCGCCCGTATACTCTTAAGTCAGGGGCGCACGTTACAATATCTAATTTCTGCACTTTCAAAGCATGTAAAATTAATTTTGTTTATTGATTAAGATCAGAATTTTATGCTATACAACTTTCATTTGAAGCTTTTTTATTTAAAATAATAAGCGAAGCATGGAAATACGAATGTATGATTTTACATGTTAAAGTCCTCTATATTCGGGAGTTTCAGTCAGCAACTTGTGTGTACCGCATAAACAGGGTGCTAATTGAAAATCGGGCCATAAGCGTGCTACTGAAGAAATCAGTAAATCCGACCTCTGAGCCGGTCCTGATAGACCATATATCGGGTGTTTACTTTTTTATAGACATTTTTTGTAATTACACTTTAGTTCTAAAATTAATAGCGCAGAATTTACAGCCATATGAACACCCGGTACTAGATCTATTGAAAATATTTTAACAGATAACATTTTGCAGTACTCACAAGGAATTATTCTTTATTTATGCTTTATAGAAAAAACATGAGAATCTAATAGTATCAAAATTTATTTTTACATATAAAATTTATGCTTAGGCTAAAAAGAACTCTTCTTTTTAGGTATAGTTAGCTGAAATTTGACGTATCTTTGTATAGGTTAACTAGTGCTCAGGGCGATAGTAATTGGAATAGTTCTGAATTTAGCGAGGGAATGTAAATGGTCCGAACGTGAACGTGGGAACGGGAATTCAATATGAGAACTATTGAAATTCTTCAGTTTTCTAATTATTCATGCGGGAAACTGATCGCTATGTAGATATTGAGAAATCAAATGTTTTTTATTAGATTACACTACAGATAAGGCCATCGCAAGATACATTGCGTTGCAAGACGATGCTTTCAAATTTCATTCCGCGTTGTATCATAAACATTTTATACTATTCACAAATAGAAAATTAAAGAGAAAGTGGTGTCTGACAATTATTATAATCTGCAATAGATATGCGACAATTAAAGAGCGTTACAATATACAATAATTCTGCGATTACATGGCCAACACAGATGTCATTTTTTTCAAATATTTCAGGAGATCAAATTTAAAGTAAAAATCTGTTGTGGCCATCACAATACCTCTCGCACCCGTTCCATTGTGGTACACAAAATTTTTAACATCTCTTGTACACACAAAAAATTCTAATTACACCTAATCTTTATATTTACGTATTTTCTATAATTTTAAATTCATCCTATGAGCAAGTTTTTTCCATTTCTTCTAAATGTTCGAGGTTTTTCCAATTCATTAACAGGATTGGCGGTATTTCAGAAGGGTTCATGTAATATACCTACAATTTTAAATATATAATTAATAATACAATAAGTAATATTAAATATCGTTCTCAGAAAAAGCCTTCAGTATACTATTTCTGAATTTTTGACACTGACATTAGTGACATTTATTTGTCAATTACAGACATTTTAATTTCTCAAGTAGTTATCATGGAGATGTTTGGGCTGTGAGCAGGCTGTGAGATTTACTACCACAGATTATTTTATAGATTTTATATCTATATCTTTAAATCTATAGAAGGTACAATAAAAATGTTAAATGAGTCGGATAGAGAATTTTGGTTTTTAATATTTGTAATAACATAAATTTTCAAAAAATAATATTTAGAAGATTTTTGTTAATATTACTACTTCCGGGTGTCCAATTATTACCAGAATCTTTTCAACTCTTCCCATTACTGTTAGATTGAGGAATCCGTAGTTACACAGGTCTTTAGTCTTATAGAATTTGAGAAATCGTACATACATCAACCTCTCTCTCTCTCTCACACACACACACACACACACACACACACACACACACACACACACACACACACACACACACACACACACACACACACACACAGACATCGTAAAAATGTTATTATCGGATTCTAGGGACCTTAATACGTGCTTATTCAATATAATTTAGATATGCGATTTTTAGCATGATTCCAATACCTCTCTTAGCGAGAGGTAAAAATCTTGATTACTTTAAATTAATATCAACCACTTACTGATATTATTTGTAAAAAAGCTTCCCTCTCCTGAAAAGCTCCTCTTTTCGAGCTTTCCATTAGTGGTTCATCGTCGATGAGTTTAATTTTCTGAAGTAGTTTTTTTGTGCATGAATTCACGAGCTATGTGTGGAATAGTAGTCAGATACACAAGCTATTAAAAGGAGATTTGTTTTTTTGCTTTGCGTTATTTCTTGCCTGGAGTTAACATTGTTATTAAATTACAAACTGTGTCGCCAATTATTGATTTACAGAGTAAAAATATCTGCGTATTCAGAATCCAGAATAATGTAGTGCAATGATGCGTGTACAGATTACTATTCAGCTATTTTACCATTCAAATCGGACGGCTGAATATACATGAGAGAGGAATGGAAAATGCAATTATTTTTTCAACAACAGTCTTGCGAACAAATTCAAATCAACGATATTTGTTTATATTTTCGTATTATTGGGCCTAGGGCGTATATATCTTTATAAATTTTTATTCACCACTTTAAAATTTGAGAAGTTTTAGTTTTTTTTTTTATAAATTAATAGGTTTCTTTATAGGCGGTGTTTGAGTCGCCAATCAAAATAATATATATGGAATTCATATGGGTGACGAGTTGCTATAACAAAAACCCCCTTATTTTCGAAGTATTTCAATTATATCATTTTATTTCATTATTAATATTCATTATTAAGAATATAATTTCACTATTTTTTAATATTTTTCGTTAATTCGATTGAGCTGTAATCCCCCATAGTTTTTGGCTACGGGAATCGAACCTCGACCTCTCCTAAGTTTTTTATAGTCGCTAAAACGAGTATATAATTCCAGAGGTTTTCTTGTTTTTCTTATATGCGTTATAAGAACTACAATTTGCCGCAAATTTTCATCTCTCTCGAGGACAAAATTGTGCGGCACCATAAATAGTAGGTTTGGAGGAGAATGCTACATTCATTGTGGCGAGGCAAAATAACAAGTGAAATGGACACAGTAGCCGAGCTGGGCTTAGAGGCAGAGCCACGCCAGCTTGCAACAGCTTGGGAATGTTGTAAATGAAAGATTCCTCGCATAGCTGGCCCAGGCAGCCGCTGCGGCCACCGCTAAATGGACTACATCTCACCAGTATCAAATAGAAAGCCAGAGACGATGCTCGGTTGCCTCCATTCCATATTCAAGACGAGATTTTACATTTTATCTAAGATTGGGGGATAGATTATTGATTGGATTATTTGGAGCAATACTTATTCTGTTGGTTTGAGTTACCTCCTAAAGTGTTACTTATATTCTTTAGTAATGTGCTGTTCCATGTATATAAAGATATTTTAGTGCGATTTAAATCTCTTTCAACAGTACAGCTGACTTTGAAAGCCCAAATTGTAAGCTACGACAACAAATGAATTTCTTTCCGCTACGGATACATAATAGGGTGGTTGCAAGATTTTTGTATTTATAAAATAATATTATATCCTCGTAATTTTGCTTATTTAAATATTATTTATTGAAAAAAAAAAATCCTACAAATAATGTGTATATTTTCAAATATATCACGTGCTTAAAAACAGTGTGACGTCAAAAGGCACTCGCGGCAGCGCGCCCAAGGAAAGAGCTTCAAATGTCAAACATAAAAGCACATGTCAAGTTTTGTTTACAAGGGACGCAGATAAAGAGACATGTAATTGCACGCGATGAACAAGAAAAGTTTCTTGTATTTTGGTAGCCAATAGGAATAGATACCTTCCAACCTCGTAAGAGTGGGGGGTAATTTTTGCCTATTCGCCGAATATATGTCAAAGTTATTGCATGAATTTTCACGTGATCAGTAAGAATCATTGTACGCTATTGGCGCATAAGTAAGGGCTCGCCCACAGTAGAAAGCAGGTATAAATGGATGCTACTTCAATAGGGGATGTTATTACGTAAAAATGTTGTTTTATATTCCCTTGTGATACGTTTGCAAACTGAAATATATATTAAGTATAAATTATTTTGAAACTGTCAATTTTCCAAAATTTATATTTACTTTTAAATGTTTAAACGTACCTATATAAGCAATGAACGAAGGCGGGGCCTGTTAACGAATATTCACGTCACCGGAGCCGTGTTCGTTGGCATATATTCGGCGAACAGAGTATAGAGTTTTTAGCACTATTCTTCTTAATTCAATGATAAAAAAATATTAACAATTTTTTTTTCAGTTTATTATGAATAAAGTTGTATAATCTTTCACATAAAATAATAAAAAAATGTGTAACCACCCTATTGATAAATTAATTAATTGTCTCATTAGATTCCAATTTGTTTTTTTTTTCAACAGAAACTCTCCTAGGACTGTGGTTCTTTAAATTTTCATTTTACTTGAACCATGGATTTCAATTATTTTTCTGGACATTTGTCACTGTTAGACAACTATTTTTCATTTCAAAAATTACTATAGTGTTTTCTAATAATAATAGTCATCATAGTTGGAGATCATGTTCGTTTTTCTATAATTATTCCCAAGTATATATTTCCATTTCCGTATCTTCTGTAATATCATCGCCGGATTCACCCAAATTCTGTCTAACGCGGATATGAAAAAATCACGGATTTCCGAAGCGGAAAGTTTGACGATTATTTCGTAACTGGTCCACGCAGAATTTTTATGAGTTTCGCTGAGATCCGCTAAAGTGATTCCCGTTAGTAATAAAGTTGAGCAACTATATATTTCTCTCCTTAAATCTCTAATGTTCGGGCAAGTGTTAAGCCCTACCTTCAGGTAGATTTGTTTTTGCTTTTTATTACCAAAGTTTCTGATTTATTTGCTCCGGTTTTGGCTTTCGTTGGTCAATAATTTTCAGGATTTTTATACTTTATAAAATTATTCATTTCACACTTAAAATCCATTTTGTTCTCTGATTTATGGATATGAATTAAATTTGAAATATTTTCCACCGTTTAAGATGAAATATATTTGAAAAATAGTGAATGAGATCTATATATCCTCCCTTGCCTAAGGTAACATTTTGTTAAGAAATTACTTAAAAATGTTAAAAGCGCAGTCCTTTTCTTGCAGTTGAACAGAATACAAGATAAATTACGAAAATATGGAAATAATTCCATTATTTTCTGTAATATGCCACCAAGGTAGCTTAAATAATTGCAGATATTAAATAACTGGTCTGCATTCAAATTATACGAATATGTTTCTACTGTAGCGTGTCTGGCGAGCACGCGACCGACGCCGCTGGTCGAACGTTTCTAGAAACTCCTCGAAGGCGATAAATGCCGGGCTATATAAAGGCAACGCGGCTTTGTGCGAGTTAGATGAGTTACTTTAATTAGTGTTAATATTTGTTTATTCATAGTGCTCGTTATTTTTTAGTGACTTTTTAATATTTATCGTTTAATATACATTTATTTTTACATTACGATTCATTAAAGGTTAAAACATCAGAATAATGTATAGTCATCTTCAATGAACACGTACTGCTGTACAATAATAGCAGAGTCACGTTAGAATTATTAAGAATAAGTTACATACTTAATATTTTTTAGAATTTTATTTTAAATATTTTCAAAGTAGTTCCCTTCAACAATAATATACTCCTTTCTTATCACTTTTTAAAATCTCTCATCCAATCTTCTTTTGGAATGCTTTCAAACTGATTTTGTGGGAGACTTAACATCTGTTAAAAGTTAAAACTCTCAAATTAATTACAGGCTGACTTAAAAGTTGCTGAAGTTGTCAAATTATAAATCATATGAAAATGTTCCCTGGTTAATTCCACATTTTCACTCACAACTATAGGTACTTTAATTTTTAGCAACTTAATTTAAAATAAGGTTTGAAAAAACACTCGGTATTATTTCAGTTAATATTTTAAGTGAAATAATACCGAGTGTTTTTTCAAACCTTATTCAATATGTTTCACCTAGTGCCAACAGCATCTTCTATCAATATTATTAATTTAAAATGACAGATACATACTCGTAACTGTTTAAAATGACACTGCTAATTTTGTTTACCCCGGCCTACCTAGTTTTCTTATTGTCAATCATTCTATCGTGACCCTCTTATTGTACGTCTAGAGACCTCTTTAATATGCATGATTATCCATTGTTTTATTTTGAATTGAACGTTGAATTAGTTTTAATAGATAAATTATATTAGTTTCATCAAGTAAGAAATTTTGCGGTAGCTACCAAATTGGTATAAATAAAAATGAAATACGTTTTCTGTATTTTCTCTCTGCGAAACAAAAGCTTGCGTCTTCCGGTATTTTGAAGCCATTCGCCATTTGCACGTCAGCTGTATAAAATCATCGGAATTATTTCAATATCACGATTCGGCCAATGCTGTATCTCTGTCCCGGCTGACAGTTGCCGGCCGCGGAGTTGACAGTGTTTTGTTTGCGTGTTTCCTTTGTTACCTACTTTCGTTTATCGCAAGAGATACGAACTGCTCTGTTATGGAGTGGGCTATGAAAAGACGAGACAGGGACATGTATGTATTATTAGAAATGTTGGAATGGAATTTGATATGTTTAAATAAGTTTTCAAAGTCTGAAGATATTTTCAGAAATGTATTAAAGGATACAATAGGAGCTTATCTGTATTTACAGAAAGGTGTTCGAAATACCTGTCAATTTCTAAACAAGAATTATGAATTTCATGTATAGTCTGTCCAGAAATGTATACACGAGTAGAAAAAAATCTCCTTACCTGGAACTTCCTGATGCTGTCGAGCTGTTCCTTGGTAGGTTCCTTCCCCGCTGCAGCCGCTGCCGCCGCCGCGACGGTAGGCGGCGTCACCGCAGTGTTGTTACTTATCCTGGCAGGAACTTGAGGCGCGGGTGCACGGTTCACTAGCCGGCCATCCTTCTCGATCCGCAGGTGATCTCGAGGAGGTGGCACTGGTTTCGCTCCAGGACTCGACGCCGCGGGGGTGGCCGGCAAAGGAGTAGTGGGTGGTATAGGAAGAGGGGTGGCTGTGGGTGTAGAAGGGGATAGTGCAGTGCCGTTGAGGGTGCTTGCCTAGAATTAAAAAAATAGATTAGAAAGTTGAAATGTCTCGATACTGTGAACTAATTAATGCAGGGCCATGTCACAATATCGAGTTGTTCACTTTTTCGAGTTTTTGTGAAATAATTACAATACAATTTTAAACGAGTTTATTGGTTTTAATTATTTTAATACGTGTTAAATATCAAAATATTAATTTTTAGATCGTATATCCTGAAGAACTTGAATTTTAGAAAACTATTTCATGTGCGTTTTCTTCAGTCTTGATATTTTTAAAAATCGAATACCATAGCGAAATTTTTATATATATATATATATATATATTAAATTTTACAAACACAAACAATATAAGTACTGCAAAGTTAGCGAATCTAAATAATCAACTAAAGCAAATGTTTTTTAAGGTCGAACATTTTAAAATAAAATAAGATTATTTATATTTCTAATTACAACATAAATTTATAAAAAGTGAACATATATCCAATAGTATATTATGGCAAATTAACAAACAAAATTGTTCGTATATTGCAAATTTCTTTAAACATTTTATTATTTACGAGGACATTACTAATTATTATAATTATAAGAGATTTTTCGTTCATAAATAGTACCAATAGTAAATAAACTATCTAAATAATAACGTTGGGCCAATCGAATAAACTTTTACTTTTAAAACATAAAGAGTACGAACCTAAAACGATATATCCCTATACCAAAATACAATCTAATACATTTATAGCAAAACTTCTTAAGGCCAAACATTTTATTACGAAAGAAGTGACATTATTAATTTTATCCGAAGACAGATTTTCTAATAAGAAATAGTAAGAATAATTAACCACATTTTAAATATATGATGATAAGTAATAGTCTCTATAAAGTTTGAAAATTGGGCAGACAATAAAGAAATGTTGCAAGTTGACTCTTTATTCAAGTTACAAATAGAGCAGAGCAGTGTGGTATTCCAAGTAATGGCGATTGTTATTTATACAGAGGAAACGTTTACTCGTCATCCTAATGCCAGCAATAATTCTAATCTTTGACAAATTAATATTATTAGTAAACTAAGTTTCAATACTGAAATCTTTTTTTAATTAGTTTGTAATGCATGTTGTAATTACCATTATTCAATGATTCTATGTCTTTTTCTAACAGATGATTTTGTACTCTTTCCAGTAAATTATTTATTTCTGTTTTATTAATTATATCTTTATCTGATAGAATTGTTATATTATTCCAATTATAAAAATA
Organism: Harpalus rufipes; assembly: GCA_951394225.1. Lineage (NCBI taxonomy): Eukaryota > Metazoa > Arthropoda > Insecta > Coleoptera > Carabidae > Harpalus > Harpalus rufipes. The sequence goes on along the minus strand of OX596284.1, from coordinate 14,185,823 downwards.
TCATTTGCATTATTTATTTTGAAAAAGATCCATAAATTTGGGTTTTCTAAAAATTCAATAGAGTCAATTACCATAATACCACCACTAGCTTTGCCCTTTTTCTTTACTCTGGTAGTAGGACTGTAAAAAATGTTGCAATATTCCTTTAAAAATCCAGGAGCTTCTAATAGTTTTGATTTTGCGAATTGTAAATATCTGTAGCCATCCAATTGCTATAGCATGAAGTGAAGTATTGTCGTAAAATTTTGGGTGCAAATTCTTTTCCTTTTATTTAAACACCTCTCCGGCAATTGGTGCATGTTGTTTTAAAAACCACTTATAAAGAGCCTGTTTTCATTTTAGGATATACTACCGATTTTAATGTTTTCGTTTTTCCAAGTCCGGTGATAGCACAATCTGCATTTTTCATAATTTGTATCCTTTTGTTTTTTTATTGAACTTATTGTCGATTTAGCTACCCCATATTTTCGCCATAAAAATGTAGCTTCTCTACCTGCTTTTAAATGTTCCAATATTTCTTTCAATTTCATATGTTTTCTTTGAGAGCATTATGAATTACAGTAATTTGTATTACATAACACACATAACAAAACTTTATACGTATTACACTACACAGGAAGTCCTTACGAATGTATTCAGTGCTCAAGAGACCATTAGTGAAGCTGCAGCACTGCGCAGGGCTGCAGGACTACTATATGGAGTTCAGTATGAAGTCAATGTATTTATTTTTGTGTTCATTGCATTAGACGTTCTCTATTTATTGTGTTCACTATTTCGCGATGAATGTGGGCAAAAGTAATAGCAATTATGAAGATACAAAATTAATAACCGTTCAATGGCGTAAAAGCTGAAAAACTCTCCAATTTATGGAACCTGCAATCTTTAATGAAACGACGGCATTGTTGCCCGCAGAGCATCTGAATCAGAGTGGGCACTTTTCGCAGTAATTAAAGACTCCTCTCTGGCTGCTCTCACCAAGAAGGAGAAGAAGAAGAGGAAGACTGGCGAGAGTAAACGAATTAGGGTAATTGGGAGGAGAATAAAAGCCCTGCACACTTGATCTGCACAGTGGGATAAGAACAGATGTGTAAAGAAGGCCATGATAAGAATGATGATAATACTTGAGATGAGATGAGGATGAGAGCCATAATATGGGCACCAAATGTTTGTGGGAGGATCGATCATTTTCAACCATAATTATACCGAATTTGTTTTCTATTCAAAAACATACAATATAGATTATAAAAAGAGACGTTTCTATTATAATTTATTGATTAATCACCTTAATTAATTTATAATAGAGTTTTAATACAATTTTAAATATTATATACGAGCCTAAACTCATATAAATTCGACTAGTTAATATTTTTAACAAATGAATTATAAAATCTACGCAAATGGTAACAAATTTTTAGAAATCATTTCGGACTAGTTTAAAATATAAATTTTAAACTTACAAGAACTGAATATGTTATTCATGTATTCTGCCATATAATATTGGGTTACAACGCCTTTATTAGTAATACCTGATTTAATTCTTTTAGGCATTGTATCCCTAAACCCTGCAAATTTTCCTGTGAGTATTGTCCCATATGACTTGCAAGGTAGATTTTACTGTATGTACTGGATTTTTACGAAGTTATTTTTCATTGAGCCAAAAGTAAAGGGTCTCGGTAGAAGCTAAATCTTGACTAGATGGCCCTTAAAATGCCGATCATTTGGCCCTCAGTTTTTTAAAGCAGCCGAAAGAATTTTTTAGAATTTTTTTACCATTTGTGCAGATTTTATATTTTATTGAAAATATAAACCGGCTGAATTATTATGAATTCGGGCTCGAACATACAGTGCGATTTATAAATAGTATAACAAAATTTAACAACGTATTGCTCAGGTAATTTTGTGTAAAAAAAATCATATAATAAATATGACGGAAAGCACTGACGATGAATGAAATTTTAGGATAACTATTTTTTTTTGGACTGCTTTGAATTAACGGAAACATTTATTTTAAATGAACAAAATAGTACGCGGTGCAGTTTTCAAATACCTACAAAAAAGGGCTTAACACAGAAGCAAAATCATGAAGACATGGCAAATATATCGGGAATATCTTGTCCTTTATACATCTCACGGACTCCAGCTGCCGTCGGGAGAGCACCACAACGACTGAAGTCACTGTTTGCGATTTAAAAATGAATTCCAAGGTATGAAATAAACGAACGAAGTCACTAAAACTGCTAAGTAAAAGCTGCTTGCAGATCGCGGACAGCAGGAGTGAGCTCATGTCTGTCATTACACTAACACACGCACGTCGTTGTCATAACGCCCTCACAATTATTAATCGTATCTATAATATTAACTTGTATATTAGTTTATTATTTGAACAAGCTCAAATCACTAGAGAAGTGCAAGGTTCAGTTCAGTTCTCGCCCAGCAAATCCTTTGGTCCAACTGGTACGCTTACGCAATAGGTGGTTGGGGAACGCCCTTTTTCCTATTGCTAACCACCAAATAAGAGAGCAATAACCCTTCCTTTGCTACATCGACCTAGTCGGTAGAATAGACCATTTCAGAAATTTGAGCGACCTCTACATTTACATTTTGAACTAAAAACTTAGTGCCGTGAAATGGCGGCATTTCAAAATTATACGCGATCTCGGCATATAATTTTAGATTTTAGAACTACACAAAAATTGTTAACATGAATTTGAGTATAAGGTATGGCTTGAATTTTTAGTTTACAAACAAAAAAATATTTTAGTATGTGACAAATCAATTATAAAATATGTATTATATTTTTATTTACCAAACCAAAAAAAAAAAAAAAAAAACATTCCAAATGACAGTATTTTGGGGACCCGAAGTTTAATACCCATCATAATTATTTGTAAAACGAAACCAATAAAACAAAAAAAAAGTGAGTCGTCGCGGGACGCCTATAGCAGATGTAAAATATCGAAATTTATTTTTATTGAAGTAGTATACTATACAGGAAACGACGCGGACACACCGATATACACAAGTAAAGTGGCGAGCGTGGAGCGCCGAGTCGAGGCGGAGAGAGCCGACGACCTACGAGGCGTTGTTGTGCCATAGGAGCTGTTCATAGCCGCGCCATTACATGTTACAAAAAAACTAAAACAGACAGAACTGTCATATAAACAAGGATGGGTATACAACAAATGGCATTAATATTTTGTTGCACTAATGTTTGGCGCATGCGCTTTGAATTTCTGAAATAGTCTATTGTCGTCTGTTACATTGGCAGCAAACGCCGGAAAGGTAGTTTTCGTGTTTTTGTTACATAATTATTATAAAACATAACAACAAATATTTTATAGAGACATGCATATTTTATGTACAAATATTTGGACAACAGTGTCATGTTAAAATATTTATATATTTATTAACTATGTACATACAGATGTGACGATGTGTAAAAGAAAAAACTAAAATATTAATCATTTATATTTTCCAATTTATGAATGGATTTTATATCATTCACTTATTAATTACGCTCTTTTGTTATATTTTTGACATAAGGAAATGATAGTCCATGCAGTTAATGGCTGACTAATTAATCTAATGCTAGCTACTTACTTATCTTAATAGAATCTAAAATTATTGTTAGTTTATCATGCTGGAAAGGTAACCCAGGTGGGAATGTTTCAATGAAAACAAAAATATATGTACTCGTATAACAACTAAATATGTATCGAACATGACTGTTTAATATTTACAATGAAATATGTACACTATTTTTAAATGTAATTAATCTTATCAGTACAAAAGCGTATTTTATTACGTCATTATTAATTTCCTTTCTCATAATATAGTACAGATTTCATTCCAATTTTTTAATTTAGGCTTATTAATAGATTATTATTATTATTTCTACTCTTAATTTTTGATTTATTATAACCCCCTGAATTAAATACCAAAAGCATAGGCGTCACTTTTAAAACATACTGTATAATAAATATAATAAAAATAATTAAGTGTAAGAAACATTCCCTACTTTACTATCTTCTACTGCCATCACCACTATTTCCATATTCCCATCTGTTTACCTTTCCGAGCGAGTCGGGCACATCCACGGCCCGTTCTCTGTGAGTGTACCTCACCTGGGGCGTGGGTATCGCCGGCGTGGTGGCAGGCTTCGGCGGCGGGTACCGTGGAGGCGTTTTGTTCCTCGCGACGAAGGTGTCCGGCACGTCAACGGCCATCTCTCGGTGCGGGCCTGTCTCGCCCGCCAGCATCATAACCATGTTGTAGGCCAGCGGGTCGTCCAGGACTTCCTCCGGTGGCCGCTTGATGGGGTCGCCGTCGTCGAGGACTACGATACTGCTGCCGCTTCGTCGCCGAGGCCTACAAAGAGGGAGATAATTATTAATTTGAAAGATATAATGAATCAAGACTAATGAATGATAGAGAGAATACATGAAGTTGGAAGAAGTATGAATCTGATGTTGAATGTTGATAAATCCAAAGTGTTAGTATTTGAAAGAAGTAAATTGGTGACTGAGTGCAATGTGTTGGTGGATGGAGTGAAACTGGAGCAGGTAAATGAGTTTGTATATTTGGGTAGCATGATGTCGAGAGATGGTCGAATTGATCGAGAGATAGAAAGGAGAGTGAGTGCGGGATGTAAGGTAATGGGTGCTCTGGGTACGTTTGCACGAAATATTAACGTATCAAGGGATGCTCGGTTGAGTGTATATAATGGAGTGCTAGTGCCTGCTTTGATGTATGGAAGTGAATGCTGGGCATGGACAGGGAAGCATAAAAAGAGAGTGACTGCCGTGGAAATGAGGTAATTACGTGGTGTATGTGGGTATGTCAGACGGGATCGCGTGAGGAATAATTTGGTGTATGAAGAATGTATGGTAAGCAACAATGTGATTAAGAGAGTTGGTGTGAGTCAGTTGAGATGGTTTGGGCATGTGGAGAGAATGGCGAGTGAACGGCTTGTTAAGCGTATATATCTTGGTGAAGTTGAGGGTTTTCGATTGCGTGGCCGACCAGTGTGTAAGTGGATGGATGTGATTGGTAGGGTGCTTAAAGAGAGAGAGTTTCCAAGTGTGAAGAGAAGAAGAGCATGTATGAATTCGATTATGAGTGTGGCCGAGGCGAAAGAAGTCTGCTTAGATAGGAATGTGTAGCGAAGGATGATTGTTTCCTAACTATTATTGTGATCCGGATGCGGTATTTCGCTACCGAAAATCGGTCACTTTAATATGTTAAGAGTAAGGATTTGTTGTATGATTGATGTTGTTCTTATTGTTATCGGGTTTGTGCGAACCCACTAAGTGGGACACGCGTGATTTTATGTATGTATGTATGTATGTATGTATGTATAACGAAATGTTTTGACAAAAAAATTCATCGTTTAATTACTAATCTGGCAAATGGTATTCTGTAACAAGGTGGTTAATGTTTAGCAACTGGTTAAAACTGGTACTCGATAGTTAAGGATATGATAACTAAATATCCAGTTTTATTTTTACATTATGTCAACATTTCTGATTGGAGAAATTTTTTAGTTTGTTAAAAATTAACCATTGTCTTGAATAGGCCCGATTATTAAGTTACCACTGAAAACAATACAACGACAAATGCTCATTATTGTCCTAAAAGTGGTCGGTCTCTTAGAATGATAAAGGCTTCGAAAAACACGATTGGAACATCTTCTAGAACGCAGATACCATGCACAGAGGGTGTAATTTTTTAGCTGCCACAAGTTTCTATATTAATGTATAGAAAAAAGAATCGGTATATACTATAGAGAAAAAAATACGATTTTTTGATACCAAACACGTCACATTTCTGTTTCATATAAAGCCACAAAATAAATTTAAAAATTTGGGAAATTAAGAAAAAATCTCATTTACCATGAAACTGACAGTAACAAAACAGTTGTTTACTTAAGGCAGTTCATTAATAAACGTTTATTTGCATTTTGTGTGTTATATGAAACAGGAATGTAATGTGTTTGGTATCAAAAAATTCGTAATATCTCTGTAATATATAAACACTTTTGACACTAAAAAACTTTGTCTATGTCTATGACCCGTTTTAAAAATTACACCCTGTATGTATAACACATGATTATTATATTTGCGGTCAAGTAAGTATGGAGTGATGCTCAACTATAAATATTTCCCTTCTCCGTACCCTGTCTTTTACCCTGCAGTGTTGCCGCTTCTTCATAATTTAGCCCATAAATTGGCAACAGTGTAGAAATCTCCAGTTCATACTTATTCGACGGCAAGTATAGTAGCAAACTAGTCAGAAATAACTTAAATCATCCATAAGGATATTTTTCAAACAATAAAGTCATTATAATGCATGATGAACTAACTTTACTCTTGCTATATAATTTAGAAACGAAAAGAAATGGCAGTTTTTACAGCGATAATATAGAAAAAGCACCCGATAACGTAACATTAAAAACGCGCCTTATATGAAATGTGCGCACCAAACTGCGTAGTATTGAAAGAAATGGACCTTTATCCGTGTTGTGATTATTAATTTGTTATGCTCTAACTATACCCTTTGCAATGTAAGTTTCATGTTATTAAAAAAAAACATTTTATAAGAAATTATTGTATTATAATGTGTGCGAAATCAATAATGTTGATATTAATATTAAATAGAACAGTAATGAAGTTATACATCCGGTGTTCAATTCGCTTAAAAAGCCCCTTTCTTTATGTTTGGAAATTTAGCCATTAATTCTAATTGGGGCCGTATTGCAGTATAGAAAAGGATAATGGATTAACTGGATGTTAAAAATTAATGATGTGGCAAAGAAATCCTTTGGAAACTTTGATTAGAATTGAGAAAATAATTACTCAAGTCAAGTAGAATTAGGAAATTAGAGCACTGTAATAAAGACTAGTTTTACGATAAGGACCCCGGAAGAAAATTTAGTGTGATGGGGGCAATTACACACGTTCCAACTGGAGGGTACATATTAGGACGACTTATAGGTAGTTTTAGTTTGGGTGCAATTCGACCGTTGTCAAACTTGAAACTTGAAATGTAATTCCAATTTTCAAATAGCACGAAAGTAGTACTCATTCAACGACAACTTCGAGAGTTCGTGAGGTGATGCCTGGTAAACGCCATCAGCGGTATAGACATTCGTCATTACCGAAATCGCGAAATAAGAATAGTAACATAGATTGAAAACCCAGAAATTTATAATTAAATAAATAAATATATCATCACGGCATATAACCCATTGTTAGAGTAACGTATGTAATAGAAGTTTTCGGAAAAAGTTAGATCTCTTCATCAAATAGAAACAATTTTTTTATTGCAACATTGACATAAGTGGTTGTTCCTATGAACTAAGGGGATAAGAAATCTAGTTTTACAACACTGATAGGGGACCATTATCTTCTTGTTGTATAACAATAATAACAATTAAATATTTAAAATTATAACTATATACATATACCCATCAGAAATCCCGTCAAGAAATTGGAAGAAATTTAGAAGTGTAGGAGAAAACTTCATCAAAAAATAAATTGAAAATTATATAAATAATCTAAACATAAAGAAAAGACATGAGAAATTTATAGGGCGCGAGCAGTCATGTGACTTTGTTGAACTTGACAAGCAAATATGGGGGGCCGAGTTAGAATGACAGCTATTGAATATGTACATAGATGTGAAATGTCAATTTTCCATCCCAAATTTCATGATTTTCCAATTCCATGGTGGTTTATTTTCCTCGACAAGTAAATTCCACATTCCTGGTTTCAAATTAACCAGGTGAAAAATTATGACAATTGACATTTATGTACACATAATTATTAACTGTCATTTTGACGGGGGCCTCTATATCTGCTTGTCTAGGCCAAGTGTGACAAACTAACTACGTGAATTTAGAAAATCTTGCAATTTTTAATGAAACATTCTGACATTTGACATCTATGTATATAATTACTAATTGTCATTCTGACACGGGCCCACATATCTGCTTGTCAAGGCGCCAACAATGTCACATGACTGCTCGCGTCCTATACTTATGTAACCAAAAACGGAATTGGCGAGAGGTATTGTGCTGGTCTCAACAGATTTTTAAATATGTCTCATTTGTCCCTGGCCGATGTTAAATCCCGGATTGTCAGAAATTTTCTTGTCTGTAACTATCATACGTTTTAGTATTCCTAGTCATTATTGTATACTTTTCTGCTAAGAAATGCCCAAAACTCTTCAACCAGTCGCGCCTGAAAAAAATTTGATGATTATAGTCTCTCTCTGTTTCCTATAAATTGTTGGTTTCTTAATACTCCAGCATCTGGAGATTCGCTACAGCTGGACCGCTGTCTATTTGGTTACATTTTTTTTAACCATTTATGACCAAAGTCGAGTTAATTTACGCGATAATTAACTTTGTCTTGAGCACTTTAATAAGTCTGCTGATACGATTTGGAGGCAAAAGTTCGGGACGCCCAATTTTTGGTAAATTAATACGTACTACACCTTCTTCACATTCCCGTATAGTTCGGTAAATAGTCGTCTGTCCAATAGTTTGATCCCAAAGACGTTAGCTATTTCACGTTTCGGCTATCTGTCAAAACTAACGTATACATGCCTATAGATTTCATTTTAACATGGTATATTATAAAACACCTATTATGTATTTATTATGTCCAGTGACAACTAGATTAGACATTAGTAATAAAATTTGGAGAGTAAAATTTTTCCGAAAACTTTTGTTACATACGTTATTACCGCAGTTGAACTTTTTCTGAAACGTTAGACTTAGCCCATAAAATGTTTTCATGTAAAATTTTTACATAATTTTGTTGGCTCTTAGTTCCCTGTGATTTTACAAGTATATGCTCTGATGGGGTAGTTTCGCCCTTTTTGATTTTTTCATTAGAAGCAAGAAGCAAGTATTTTTAAATTTTCCATATTTTTTATTTTGCACAATTTTTGTTTTTACATGAGAAAAAAATCTGTTGTGACCAGCACAATACCTTCCGTCAATCCTGTGTATAATGTATAAATTCCATACATAATTTTTCTTGCAAAAGATTCTAAATTTCCAGTATAATTATTTCATAAAAAAAACTATTCAAATTGCACTTGACACTGACATCTTCTTGTTCTTTAACTTTTCCCATTCGTTAGGGGTGCTATTTTTGCGTGTCGTTATCATTCAGTTCTTTTCTAAGTCTTCCGCAATACAGTCCTTCCATCTTATCTTTGGTCTTCCTCTGTTTCTTCAACATCTCATTACTAAACTATTCATTTTTGTTCCAATATAATTCATCATATTTCTTGTATCTTTCTAGAAACTTGTAATACTAGAGTTATTTTCTTACCGTATCTTTCCGTGTTTTCCCCAACATCTACTTCAACATCTTCATCTCTGCCACATTAATTTACATTTTAATTAATACTGACATCTGTCAATTTGAATTATATGAATATATTAATAGTTTCCATGTTTAGCATAGCTGGCTGAATTATAAAATTTAATTTCTTTAAAATTCTTTAACTCTGTATCTATTGAATATGAAGTATAAAATTAATCAAATCGTGTAGAGAATAATATATTCTTTAAGTTATAATAACGTTAAATGTCAATAAATCAAATTTAACTGCTAAATCTTCAAATGAGGGTATTTCCGCTTCACCAATTATGACCAAAATCTAATCACTTGTTCTTCTGGAAGTAAACTTGAGGAATACGAAAAAATTATAATTTTTGGAATCGTGGTATTGAAGTCATGGGATCCGGAACTTTTGTCACACACACACAGACACACATACATACAGACATCATCGTAAAAATGGTAAAATCGTATTATAGGGACCCTAAAACATGCTTATACACTAAAAACTCATCATTGAATTTTTTGACCAAAGACAATACCTTCCTTACCTAAAGGTGACGGAAGGTAAAAATTACTGAAAATACCGGACATATCTATTCCCGCCACTGTGACATTATCCTTGCCGTTTCCGTTGCATCTTAGTTCCGACGTGCTTCTCGAAGTATGACAAAGATATTTTTCGACGTATATCTTGCGGGGTAAGGGGAACTTGTTTGTTAGGTTAGATTGCTGTGAAGTTAGCACGTATTTTTACTTATTTATTTTTGTTTGAGTAAGATTGTAACGACGTTTTGTATTACAGTTGATAAATAGAAACAAAGTTTGTCCACGGCGTCAGTATTACCATCAACTGTCACTTTGATATGTCACATCCCATCGCTGTAAAACGACACTAGCGACATTTGCGGCTTTAAGTATGTAAGCGTGACATCACAGAGGTCGATTTGAATCATTAATATTTTAAATAACATTTTTGAAATATTTACATAATAAATCAGGAGTCATATATTGTAAACAAATAAGAATTTCATTAAATTTTAACATGTTTAATGTTACTTTCTTTTAATATTTTTCTGATATATACCTCAGATACTTCTATATGTATTTTCCTAATATAAAATCTGAATGCCTTTCGTCATTTCTGCATATTAATAGAATAAGGGAATACCTGTGTGCATCATATTTCTTCTGCGAGTTGTTCTCGTTATTTATGTATATAGAATTAATGTTTATCAAATTAGTTTTGTTTGGTAAACATGTTGACAAATTCGAATATACGACAAACAGAATTTAAAATATCTTCATTTAGTATTCCGTATTATAATTAAATAGAATTTGTAAATAGTGCGAAAACATTTACTACAAAGTAAAAAGGAGTAAAAGTACAAGATCAATATTTAAAATTCTATGAGATATCTCTACCTCGCAATTTGAAATGCAGAAAATGGAATCCCAATTAAGGAATTCAAAATTAAACAGTTTTTCCGTTTGAAGTGCAATGAATTAATTCTAACTTAAGAACTAATTGAAATCAGGAAATTAGAAACGTCTATTCCAATATCGATGTCATTTGCTTTGAATTCTTGAGAAACACAATTTGAATTAAGAATGGACAATGGTTTTGACCACCCAAGTCTGACCCAAATTTTACTCATTTATTTTTCATTGCCAACTTCTTTTGTGGAAAGTAAAATCATTAAACAGACATGGTAGCTAAAGTATAATTTTAGTGTGATATTTCGAATAATATAATTGATATTAATTTTAAAGCTACTTTCAGTTTAAATTAATTATACACTTTTACGGTGTACGCGCCTTGCGCCTTCATTATTATTACCGGGATATTTTGGGCTCTCAAAAAATTCTGCAATACATAAACATTGAACTTCCTTTTATTGCCAGGTATTATTATCAGCAACAATTAATATCTTCTATTTCTATAATTTTGGACTTCCTTGGTGCATAGCTCACTCCCAGCAGTTTTAAAAAATAGTGTAATTTAGTGTATTGCGATATATCTAAATATTTTAAACATCTAAGCACGATCTTAACTTTGAGTATACTGACCACAATGTACAGGATTTTTTATGAAATGGTCTGAACTATATTACGTAGCTCAGGTGGAGTGCAATTGGTTTTCATCTTCAATGGTTGCACCATATTCTCTTAAATATATGTTCATAAATGAATTGACAAGAACTTTTGAATAAGTGAATGAATGTCAATCTAATGTTACTACAGCATTAAACATACAAATTTTCCTAAATCAACTCTTATTAATGTAGCAGTTATTGTTTTAAATATTTTAGTGTGTAAAACGTATATCCTAAAAGTTTTGGCACAAATTTCAACATTTTTTTTTTTGTAATATAAAATGCATTTACTTAAAGTTTTGTAATACTTAATAATTAAGTGTTTCATAAGCAACAAAATTATGAACTTAAATTAATCGTGTTGTTCCACAAGGCGTAACTTTCTACGGACACCTAGCATTGCGTTTTGGACGACATTTACATCGATATCTCGTACATCCCTGAATTCCTGGATGTTCTATGTTAAAGTTCATCCTCATTTTGGGGTTCCCAACCTCTATCGTGAACTTTTCAAGATAAAAGTGCTCAAAAACCTTCTATGCGATGAGCCTCGAAAAGGTTATGGGATATTCATTTCTCGGAACTAATGGTACATTATAATCAGTTAGCCAATTTCGAGTTTGTGTTGCATAGTGAGAGGACGCAAGGTCTGGCCAGAAGAGAAAATCATCCCCAGCGTGTTTTTCATCAATAAAATTGACCAATTTTGTTATATACCTTTGACTATCCAGGGCTTCACCTCACTCGGCCCACATAAGGCGTGGGTATACATACCCCTTGTGGAAATAATGCATCATACTAACGCCTTATCATCGAATTTAGCATTTGTTTATATCTGACATTATTAGGGACCTCTGCAAAATTGTCAGTATAAAAACGATCATTTCTTCTTCAATATATTATACTAGTCTGCCGTATTAAGTGGTTCGTATTTCAATTCATTTGCAAATGAAATTGCATAAAATTACACGCACAAAAAGAAGAAGTCCCAAGTAAGTGATTTAGTGAAGCATGTTAAATTCAACACGAATCAATCCTTAAAAAAAAGAAGCCTCAATTTATCATTATATCGACATCATCGTCGCATGTCCGTAATTGGCAACTTCCTAACTAGTTACAAGATGCAAATTGAATAAAATATTTTCATAAATCCGTCCACATGTCCTTCAGAAAGTACATCCGCTCAGCTCAGACAGATATAGAAATTCACACGAAGTTTAATTTATATTTAAAAATAATGAGAGATCCTACATAATAGAGTAAAACAAAACAACTCACAATGAAAGAAAATCACTCAAATGTAAACAAGTGCTAGCCCGAGCCGAAACCCTATTATTATAACGTTGTTTGTGTTTTCATTCATCCTAGAAAAACATTATTACAATCCAAATTAAATCTCTTGTTTCTCAAATTATAAATGTAGGGCCAATTGTCTCGTTCTGTGTAGAATCAAAATAAACCTCGAAATAAACTCTTTTATGCCGGGCAGAAATTCAACCTATTTCAGTAACAATTTCTAGTAGTATGTTTAATATTAATACCGTTTAAAAATTGGGGTACACCTGCTAATTTTTAATTCAAATTGGAAAATTTTGAAGGTTTTGGGGAAAATGAGTAAAATAAATAGTACAGGTGCGGCAGAATAACTTATCTAGTTTTGAAGGTGAATTAAAAAATCTGATGTGACCAACACAGTACCTCCCGCCATTTACCTATTTATATAATTTTTATATTACTTTATAAATTTATCCATACAATATATATAGAAAAAGTATTAAAGCAAACTTGTAGAAAATGGAATAATCTTTAATTTTTATAATAACAAATTGAGAAAAAATTACATTTAAAGGTATTTTTTGAAGAAAAACTATCTTGAGCTTCAAGTAAACTGCCATTTCCGGTTATCCGATTGCCACCAAAATCTAATAAGATATTTCTATATTAGAATAAGGTAGAAATACATGGTTTCAAAACTTTCTGAATGATAGTATTTGAGTTAGAGCGTAAACAGGATCCACACGTACATACATACTTTCTGAATGATAGTATTTGAGTTAGAGCGTAAACAGGATCCACACATACATACATACACACAGACATCATCGTGAAAATGTTAAAATTGGATTGTAAGGACCTTAAAACGTGGTCATTTACCAAAATCTCGATATGCGATTTTTAGCACGATCCCTATACCTCCCTTACCAAGGGTAGCGGGAGGTAAAAATAAATAATCGAGATAAAAAAACATATTTTTTCACATCCTGAACTTACAACATGGGAGGTTTTATTTCATGTGGTTTTGAAAATAATATCGGCCAAGTGATGTCCGTCATTGTCCAAATTTCGCATAACTCTTTCGACAATTTCTTGGGGTATACGGCAGATTTCTGTGCGCCCGGAGAACATTTTCTCGAAACCTGCATTGATGTTCGCGCTGTATGGGCCGTAACCCTATCCTGCTGAAACCAGACATTCTCCAGGCCAAGTTCTTCAAGAACTGAGGCAAAAAATCTGGAATAGACTTACACATCGTCAGAATTGATGGTAACTGCTCGATTTCCTTTCGTCGATGTTTTCGGGTGTTCGGTCCATGGTTTTCCACGTCCTTTCCTGACAACAGATCCTGATTCCCTAGTTTTTATCAACAAAGTAATCGATTTTCGGACCAGAACTGTTTGACGTGGAGGTATTTCAGCGGCGGCGCTAATGGGGGGCCAAGGTGGGCACGTGCCCACTCTAACAAGTCGAGTGCCACACCCAAGTGCAAGGGTTGCCACCCGTCCCGTATAATACGGGATTTCCCGTATTCAGCACCGTTGTTCCACGTTTCGTATGAAATTCACACGGGACACCTTAAAACCCGTATTTCATAAAAACCGGGATCGTTACTTTAACCACATTATTTTAAATTTGGCATTTGTGTGTTTATTTCTGAATCTAATGAGAAGAATAGCTGTATGCTTCAGTTGCACACAAGATAATATGCGATATCGAGTTGACAAGAGAGAGAGGGAGAGAGAGAGAGAGAACTATAGAATACTCGTATTGGAGAGGGTACATTTACACAATAAATGCAACAAGCCAACAAGTTGAATTAAGAGTAGGTATATATGTATACTAGAAGAAAATATATGCCACGATTTACTAAAAATGTGACTATATTTTTTTAATTTAGTGATTTGCAACAATTTTTCTACTTTTCTAATTTCCAAATTTTATTTTTCAATTTTAAGTAAAAATACTTCGCGAGGGAAAGAAAAACAATCTTGTTTTTTATGCCCTATAAAATTGTTCATGTGCCCCCCTCATATCATGTCCCATAGTCTAAAAGCAAAAAAGTGGCAACCCTATCAAGTGCCCACCCACTATCTCCATTCAAATAATATTTTGTGTATACTTGTTATAAAATGGATGCATACAATACAGAAGAAGATTTTTGTGGTAAAATTATACTATAGTGGAAATATTTATTAAACTGATAATTGTGGTTCATTTCCATGGCAGTCTGATTCTTGACGAAATTGTTACATTTTATATATTAAATATTTCTTGCTGCAGATGTACTGTTAAATCTTACGTCCAATATAAACTTATTTAATTTTAAACAATTTTCTATTTTTCCAGTTCTGGTCTAAAAGTTAAAAGTCAATATCCGAACTTATTTAAAATCCCATGTAAAACTCCTATATTCCCTGTTTCGGTACACAGGCTGAATAGGCATCCTTATTATTAAAAAAAAAACCTGATGTGGCCAACAAATACCTCCCGTTTAATTTAATTTTTATATATGTAAATACTTAAAATTAAATTAAATTTAAATACCGGGTTCGATCCCGGCCGACGCCAAATATTTCGAAATAAAAATGACCCCTTTGTTGCACTCTCCACGCCAGCAATAAGTGCTCGTGAGGTGACACCTGATAAACGTCCGCACGGTACAAATATGGCATCATCGTTACCGAAATCTGTGTACAAAGCAGATTGGCACACCCAGCAATGGATAATATGCCGTGATGATATATTTATTTTATTTATTTATATACTGACCTATACCTATATTCATTGCTGGCGTGGAGAGTGCAATTCAGGGGTCAAAAAAATGCCATTTCCGGTTATCTGATTTACTACAAAATATGGCTTCTTTCCATATTAGAATAAGGTAGAAATACAAGGTTCCATAATTTTCTGAACGATAGTATTTGAGTTAGAGCGTAAAGAGGATCCACACACGCACACACAAACACACACACACAGACAGATAGACAGACATCACCATGAAAATGTTAAAATTGGATTCTAGGGACCGTAAAACGTGCTCATTTACCAAAATCTCGATATGCGATTTTTACCACGATCCCTAACCTCCCTTACCAAGGAGGTAAAAAGAAAGGTTGCCCGCCCTTTCAAATAATTTTTTGATTGTGCCCATCCTACATTTACACTGGCGTCGCCACTGTGTATTTGGAACCGAGTAGTAAACGCGCGCTGGACGGCGACTACATATCCGTTTTCGCGGATGTAGGCTTCCATGACAAAAGCGTGTTGCTCATTCGTCCACATGCTTACGATTGAATTTTATTGTAACAGAAACTTCCCATTCACCTGCCTTCATCAACACCACCCCCACTCTTTTACCACTTCTATTTGCTTCACAATGCCAGAGTAACTAGGGAGGTTATTCTGCCGCATCGTGTATTTCGTTTTTTACCTCTCGCTAAGAGAGGTATTGGATTCATGCTAAAAATCGCATATCCAGATTTTATTGAATAAGCACGATTTAAGGTCCATAGAATCCGATTTTAACATTTTTACAATGATGTCTGTGTTTGTATGTGTGTGTGTGTGTGTGTGTGTGTGTGTGTGTGTGTGTGTGTGTGTGTGTGTGTGTGTGTGTGTGTGTGTGTGTGTGTGTGTGTGTGTGTGTGTGTGTGTGTGTGTGTGTGTGTGTGTGTGTGTGTGTGTGTGTGTGTGTGTGTGTGTGTGTGTGTGTGTGTGTGTGTGTGTGTGTGTGTGTGTGTGTGTGTGTGTGTGTGTGTGTGTGTGTGTGTGTGTGTGTGTGTGTGTGTGTGTGTGTGTGTGTGTGTGTGTGTGTGTGTGTGTGTGTGTGTGTGTGTGTGTGTGTGTGTGTGTGTGTGTGTGTGTGTGTGTGTGTGTGTGTGTGTGTGTGTGTGTGTGTGTGTGTGTGTGTGTGTGTGTGTGTGTGTGTGTGTGTGTGTGTGTGTGTGTGTGTGTGTGTGTGTGTGTGTGTGTGTGTGTGTGTGTGTGTGTGTGTGTGTGTGTGTGTGTGTGTGTGTGTGTGTGTGTGTGTGTGTGTGTGTGTGTGTGTGTGTGTGTGTGTGTGTGTGTGTGTGTGTGTGTGTGTGTGTGTGTGTGTGTGTGTGTGTGTGTGTGTGTGTGTGTGTGTGTGTGTGTGTGTGTGTGTGTGTGTGTGTGTGTGTGTGTGTGTGTGTGTGTGTGTGTGTGTGTGTGTGTGTGTGTGTGTGTGTGTGTGTGTGTGTGTGTGTGTGTGTGTGTGTGTGTGTGTGTGTGTGTGTGTGTGTGTGTGTGTGTGTGTGTGTGTGTGTGTGTGTGTGTGTGTGTGTGTGTGTGTGTGTGTGTGTGTGTGTGTGTGTGTGTGTGTGTGTGTGTGTGTGTGTGTGTGTGTGTGTGTGTGTGTGTGTGTGTGTGTGTGTGTGTGTGTGTGTGTGTGTGTGTGTGTGTGTGTGTGTGTGTGTGTGTGTGTGTGTGTGTGTGTGTGTGTGTGTGTGTGTGTGTGTGTGTGTGTGTGTGTGTGTGTGTGTGTGTGTGTGTGTGTGTGTGTGTGTGTGTGTGTGTGTGTGTGTGTGTGTGTGTGTGTGTGTGTGTGTGTGTGTGTGTGTGTGTGTGTGTGTGTGTGTGTGTGTGTGTGTGTGTGTGTGTGTGTGTGTGTGTGTGTGTGTGTGTGTGTGTGTGTGTGTGTGTGTGTGTGTGTGTGTGTGTGTGTGTGTGTGTGTGTGTGTGTGTGTGTGTGTGTGTGTGTGTGTGTGTGTGTGTGTGTGTGTGTGTGTGTGTGTGTGTGTGTGTGTGTGTGTGTGTGTGTGTGTGTGTGTGTGTGTGTGTGAGGTTGTTGGAGACACGATTTCTCAAATTCTATAAGACTAAAGACCGGTTTGACTACGGATTCCTCAATCTAACAGTAATGGGAAGAGTTGAATAGGTTCTGGTAAGAATTGGACAACTGGAAGTGGTAGTTTCTAAAAAAAAAATTCTAAATATTATTTTTTGAAAATTTGTTACTACAAATATTAAAGATAATTAAATTCTCAATCTGACACACTTAATTTTTTTTATTATATCTCGTCTAGGTTTGGAGATATAGTATATAATAATATAGAATAATCTGTTGTAATAAATCTCGTTGCCCGAAAAACATTTGCGATATTTAAATTTTTGTAATTGACATGTAAATGCAAAATGTCAGTGTCAGATTTTTCTGGGAGGTAAGAGTACATTTAATATATATTATTATATTATTAATTAATTATATATTTAAATTACAGATATGTTAATATTACATATATCCTTAAGAAATACTGCTAATACCGTAAATGAATTTGAAGAATTTTGAACATAATAGAATAGTAGGATCAAATTTCTTATAGAACGAAAGAAGAGAAACAATTTCAATTATTTGTGTGTACTTATAGGGCGCGAGCAGACATGTGACTTTGTTGGCCTTGGCAAGTATTTGAGAATCCGTTTCAGAATGACGGCTAGTAGTTTTTACATAGATGTCACAATTGTCATATTTCATTCAAAATTTCAAAATGTTCTGATGTTTATTTGTCATCCATTAGTATGGAATATACTTGTCGAGGAAAATAATCCACATGGATTTGGAAAATCATAATGTTTCGAATTAAAACTTATGATACTTGACACCTATGTATATTACTAGCTCTCATTCTGACACGGGCCCCCACATCTGCTTGCCAAGACCAACAAAGTCACATAACTGCTCGCGCCCTATGCTACATAAATTGAAAATGGCGAGAGATATTGTGCTGGCCACAACAGATTTTTTTTTTTTCGAAAGTGCCTGATTTGTGTTGAGGCCCCGAATTTGTACCCTGTATAGCTGCAACCAAATTGTCCAATTTATTATACTCGTATTTTACCGTTCTCATTTGTCGGTAACATTAGATATTGAATTATTTGTTGAATGTTAAGGCCAATTTACAAGCGAACATTCTCATTGTTGTAATTCTAAACTTCCTTTCCTCTTGAGAACTATTAAATCGTGAATGTCAGGTTCATGAAACAATTTTTACTTTTACATGGGTAACTAGATCATTATTAAACACAATTCTTTCTTTCATTATCATATATCGCGTGTACTTTCTATCATGACAGAATGAGAAATTTCTTTTGTAAATTTTAATGAACCAGACCAGATTGTAGAATACGTGATGAGCCTATGCATGACTACAAATTTGAAACACGGAATAAACTCTCTCATTTTGGAAAATCCTTTCGCTTAATTGTCACAAAAATGAGAAGTCATTTACATAGTTCTTAGAATCGTACAGTCATTGAACACGGAGAATATTTAATTTTTCCTGTGGAATTTTTAAAATGATTATCGAATATTTGTCATACGAATCGCTAGAATTATTTGAGAATAAGAAAAACAGGCAGGCAGTAAAAAAAATCGGCGGAAAAAAGCAGATTTGCTATTTGCCTGTTTGAAATTCATAATAAATAGTAATTTGAATACAATAGAAAACTACACGTGTGTATAAACTTATTCAGCTAAATTAGTATTCCATATGTACATTTCAAAATTAAACATATTTTTGCAGACAGATCATCACTTCCTGTTATTCAGACATTTTTTTGTTGAAGTTCTTTAAAAAAATGTAGGGGCATCGCAAGCGGAAGTGGTGGAAGTTTAATAACGGAAACGGCAATAATTTTATAACCTCACGCCTTTTTACAGTTTTCACATAAGTTTGACCAAGTGAGAACTACCTACGAGGAGGAGAAAAACAAGTGTTTATTGAACCGATGTATTCTTTGTCATAGTTATATGAAGCGATATGTGATAGATGTTGGGTAGCTTAGCGGTCAGGATTTACAAATTATTCGATCTTGAAGGCATCAAAAAATAGGCCGTATAAAAAAAATTATTGTATATTTGTATACTTAAAATATATAATAAGAAGTAATACACAGTAAATATAAAATTTTAGTTTATTAACTACGAAAAATTATTTACATATTACAAAAGAACAACACAAAGTGAAAGAGATTCAGTACAGAGTACGCAAATTTTGGGTATAGCTTGTTCAGAGATATTTCGTTATGGCCCTCTCAGCGGGTCTATTGTTAGGGATTTAAGCCTGATTTATAGGGGTGCAAGGACAGGTATGTATTCAATATTTCCTAATTTAATTTTATTTTTAAACAGAGAATTTTGTATAAATATTATTAATAATAATGAAGAAAAAAAAGTTACATAAAAGTATCATTGTATAACAATTCGTCATTTCTAGTTCTCACTCCACTCACGAACAGTATTGTACGGCACTTTCGTCATTTCTGATGTTTTTATCAGAGCCAAATTTTCACCTTCACTATCTTTTTCTTTTAAATAGTTATACACATTTGAAACTATTTCTTTCGCTTCTTGCGGCAAAAACGTCCGTTTAATTTTATCACAATTTTCAACTGGTAAAATATCAGTATTGTCTTCTTCAAATGATCGCCACATATTACGTAAATTGTTGACCTCTCAGTAGGAAAGTTAGTATTACTACTGATTTTAAATTTTTGAAAACTCATTTATATACCTACTCACTAGGTATCTTAGTTTCCCTAATATGTATTAATACCGGTCAAGGACGATTTATTTTGCAATCCTACCCTGTGCGCCAACAGGTAGAATCTCTTACTGTGTGAGGTTTACCACAGGCTTAGTCAGTTAAAGCCATAACGAAATATCTTTGGACAAGGTATACATGACAGAAAAAACTACCTGATCAAGGAACGTTTACCGCAAGTCCCATAAAATTTTATAATGGGCAATTGGCAGATTCCATAATGAGTTTCATATATCACTTCCTTATTCTTACGTAAATTACCATCCCTGTAATTGTAATCTGTAAGTCTGCTACTCTTTAATGTTATTTCGTTAAAAGTAAACTCTGTTTATATTTCAATTTGTAGGTTATTAATTCGGCAGCTGTTAATGGTTTTTAGTAACTTTTTTCTTAGGTTATAGTGACATTTAGAGCGATATTACAGGTTTTTTTTGTACAAGTTATTTGTTAATTATATGTATATAGTTTCTAACGTTAGAGACACCACTTTGAAAATAAAGTTTATTTAAATTGCCATATATTTTCCTCTATAAAAATAATGATTTTTGATATATAGAAAATTGACTGTTTTCGTCAGTAGGTATATGGACATTTTTCGGATACAACTTTTTTAAACATAAAATTACAAGCTAATGCACAAAAGTCACGTCTGCGCACAGTATGTACAATAATGCCAACATAAATGTATGTATATAAACGTCAAAATATTTTGTTTGAAAGTATAACAAAATATATACTTATGAAGAGATAGTTTTTTTCTCTTTGTACTTGTAACAATGTCTAAAAATTTATGTAAGGTACCCGATTATTTAATCACCATTTTTATCTTAGATTAGTAAGTATATTTTATGGTACAATGTAAAACAGGCTTCACTATACCAATAAACCAGGGATGAAACAGAACGACGCAATTTAACCGCTAACTGCAGAGAACAAACTTTGAGCACGCATTGAACCAAATCCAAACTCGTGCATTGCTGCAATTTGAGAGTTAAATTAAGCAGCGTTACTTCTTCCTTCTTGGAAGCTAATTACCACTGCGATTAATAATAACTGTTTATCAATATGAAACTTTCCAACGAACTATTACAAACTGTGCTTACAATTTTTTGCTCTATGCTTCTGCCGGGAAATGGAACTGAAAATTATAACTTACAGTATGAGAAACGAGATCATTACAGCATTTTTCGACCTTTAAAGAAGATTTCTGAGATCAGGCAAAAGAGCAAAGGAATAGTTGTAGTTTTAACAAAGCCATTTGAAGTACTATAATTTCTCTTTGATTCCGTTTTAATTGCAGAAAATGTCTATGATACGTTTAATTACAAAGCTGATTCCAAAGTAACAGAAAATTCAACGTTACAAGCGAAAATGTCCATATAGTCATTTTACAATTCGCCCAATCGTTTCAATTGCCATTAACTTCCAGGCGATCAATATTTTTCGAGATAAATTTCTCGGCAATTAATTTTTTTGAGATCTATTCTATTTTCATCGCGGTTAATTTTCTGTGATCTACGAGGTGGTGTCAAAAAGCCCCCGAAATCGTTGCCTAGAGACGAGCAGGTGATCGCTGGGGGGAAATTTATTTTTCTTGGGTTGGCAGGCACTACTATGGAAAGCGTCGAGCTGTTTTGCACCTCTTTTAGTTACTGTTTGCGAAAGTTACAGGTTGTTTCTTACAATGCGTTCTTTTCGTTCGTCGGATTTTGAAATGCCGCCTTTAGAGTAGCGTGCAAACATTAAATTCTGTGTTCTGTTGGAGAAATCACTTTCTGACACTCTTCAGATGCTAAAGCATACGGAAATGAGATGATCAAAATATCGACTGTGTACGAACGGCACAAGCAAAAATTTCGCTTGAACAAAAGCACGGGGACAGTGATTAAAAGGTGTTCTTTGATTAGCAGAGCGTGATTCATCACGTATTCGTTCATCAAGGCCGAACTGTAAACAAGGAGTTTTAGTGGAATCTTTCAACGCCTATGAGACGCAATCAGACGAAAACGTTCTGAAAATCGGGCAGAAAACGATTGGCTTTTGTTGCATGACAACACTGCGGTACATCGCTCCCCAATGGTGTAAAATTACCTTGCTAAAAGTAATGTCGCCACTGTGGAACACCCCTCCTATTCTCCCAACTTTGCACCAGCCTATTTTTACTTCCTACCCTTCTAAGGTTTTCAAGCGGAGAAATTTATCAATGCGGGGTTTGTTGCGTCAAAGGAAATATGATTTTCATACAAAAGCATGTCGATCAACTACTTTTAAAAACAAAGAAAATATGTTACATGTTTTAAGTAAACATACTTCCTATTCCTTACCAAGAACATTTTTTTTATTTCTATATGACTCATTTTTAATGCTGACTATAACACTTGACAGTAGATAATTTATAAACTAAAAAAGTTAGCTTGCATTAGTCTGAATGTAACATTTAACGTTAGGTAGTGTTTATATTAAAGTGGTTATGATTCAAAAGGATCACGATTAAATTAATCACGATTCACAAAGTCACAATCACGGCTCGAAGGAACACGGCTGAAATTGAAGGGACAACGTTTTACTAATCCAGCAGAGGTGATGGAAAATTTGACGAGGCTGTTGAAGGCACTTGATTTCCAGGAGTGTTTTCAAAAGAAAGGTGGAACGAGTGCGTAAATGCGGAAGGGATGTACTTTAAAGGAAATTAATGTAAAATTGTTGTACCTGTTTTCAATAAAATATTATTGACCAATTCCGGGAACATTTTGACGTTACCTCATATATTCTGCTTCCTAGTATCATTGGGGACTGTCAAAACCTTCATAAACTCTACAGGATTTATAAACGTCATTATTAAACTACTATTTCATAAACAATTGTCAATACTAAAATGTATTTCTCAAAATTAAAATTCCTTTAAATTTCTCATTATAGAATAAAATCAAGAATCTCAAGTTATTATCTTCCCATCATTTTCAATATAATTGTATCTGTTAACCTTGTATCATCACATGATTAACACTCATTTAATTTTCTACACAAAATTAACTTTTTATTCTTCTCGTAAGTGGAGAACAATTCTCTCCAGTTCCAGTAACCTGATAAGAAAATAATATATTTTACATGCTTAAAACATCATCGAGAATACTCGTTCTTCTTATATGGTATCTCGTTCAAGACTCGTTTATATGCGAGTTAAAGATTCAAAGAAAGGACGTCAGATTCTCATAGTAAAAGACGAGAATTGTGAAACTAAAATTCAAGAAAGCAACAATATTACGAAGGTAATGCTTGAGACTAAGACATATATATATATATATATATATATATATATTTACATCCCACTATCATTGCTGCGTCCTTTCATGGCTAGGACATTGTGGCAACCACCGAAAGGAATAGAGATAGGCTTCGAATTTCTGAAGTATATCGGCTATTTTTTTCCCCTGAATATGAATATCGGTTCAAATTTCAATTAAGTCAATTTACAACGATATACGTTTCCGTTCATTTCACGATATTATGAACTCCTCCAAACTGAGAGAATCCGACGTCCAGAGTATATACTTCATGCATATCCCGTACTTTGTGACGTCCGATTTGTATATTTTTATTCATACTACCGTTACAATGACGTCCAGCAACGTTGCCAATATTAAATACATTATTCTGATGTAGAAACCAAAGCGAAATTTTTCATAGTCATATGCACATCCATATGTTAGAGATTTTTTACAATCTCTGGTAATGATAATTAACAGATATAAATGTCTGATACTTATTTGATTTAGTTTAGTTTAATGTTTGAAGATTTAAAGCAGGATAGCATATTTTATTTTATTCAAAAAAAAAATTATTATCATTAAACTAACGAAAATTGATCAACGTAATCCTTTTCATAAAAATTCCTAATCTATTAATAAACTTCTTCTAATTTTTGTAATATGATTTATTTTCTATGAGAAAGGATATTTAACATAATAACCTGACCCTAACATCCGGCACTCGGTGTAAGAAATCAATGGCAAAATTTTCGTTTGGCTATAGATAATTCCCTATTATAATTTTTAGATCAAAAGTTTAGAAATCCTGTCATTAATCACACGTAAATTAAAAGTTCTATTTTCAAGCTGTTTACACAGTGCCATGAGAAATATAACAAATAATAAACTGTTGGTCTGTGTGTTATGTAATTTTTACTTTGATTTTATTATTATTAAAGATAATGGAACCTCTTAATAAAATGACTCGAGCCTTAAAATGACATTTATTTAGGTCTATCTGCCTGTTTTATATCATTTCTCATGACTGTCTGTATAAGCAACATAAAAAGAAACTTTTAATTTGCTACTACTTCGTAACAGGACTGAATTATTTCAATTAATTGCCATTTTAAATTATGAGTAACTTTATTATTTAAACTTATGTTCTAAAACTAAAATTTTACCATTGTATGTATTTCCTATAGATAGGGTATTAATCACTAAATTCCGATCACCAAATTGTTTCAATACTAATATCTGTTAATGCATTCTTGTTATTAGTAAAACCAATCAAACATTAAAAAAATCGTCTTTGTTAATAATGTTTACACTGTATTTATGTTGTATTTGGTCGGCCCTCGGGCATTCAATAAATTTATTATTATTATTATTAAGCTAAAAATATATATTAAATATTTGCCATCATTTCAAAGATCTACTCATCAAAAAGCTCCGCTTCGCTCCGTGTTGGCTCCCAACGACGCTTAATATACATATACATATAACTTCTCACGGACGGCAAATATACCATTAACCGTGGTTTAAGTAGGATGAAGGAGGAGCTGGAATTTAATGTTGGATAAAAACTAGTTCTGTTGAATGTAAAATCGATTTTTACATACGATTTTATGTATTTTGTACTCACTGGAAACTGGAACCGAAACCATTCAACTCTACACCTCAAGTAGAGTTCAATAATATATTGGATTTATATAAATTTTACGATCACACCCCTTGCAAATCTTTCTCCGAAGCATTTTTCATTGAATTTGTGAGTTAAATCTGTAAAATTACCAAAACTTATTATTTTTAAAGTAACTAAGTAATTTAATTGTTGCTATTATGATGGCGACATTTGCGACTGTAACAGAATAAAAATAGATCGAACTAGGTGTTAGAATATTTTCTTTAGTGACAAATTAGTAATTTTGGCGACACTATAGTAATACTCGTATTAGCTTAAAAGTAGATAATTTTTGCACAAAACTAATTTCGTGCTGTTATTCGAAATATCTTCAAAATTTGGATATCCTTTTAATATAATATATAGAAAAAATATATCATCACGACATATTACCTATTTCTGGGTGTGTCAATTAGGTTTGAACGCAGAAATCAGTAATGATGCTGACATATGCGTATCATGCCGGCGTTTACCAGACATCACCTCACAGGCACTTACTGGTGGTGTGGAAAGTGAAATACAGGAGTCTCTTTTGTGTAATTTAAAATTCGAAATAATTTTGATGTCATAGGCGCATGGCCACTGGATACCATATATTAAAAGAAAAGAAAAATGAATTTCGCAAAAGTACAATTTTTATATATTGCAATATAATTCCATGGAAATGGAGACTAATTTTACACAAAAAAAATCAATTATTAATTCAGTTCATATTACATGCCTAGTGGTTACTAAAAATAATTATCTGTATTTTGCTGTGATTTAAATAAATATATTTAATAAGTTAATTTTTCGCTTATTTTGTAACAGTGACGTATTAGTACATTGCAGTTTGTTTTACTACACTGAATTTTTTATTTATTTATACATTTATAAAGAAAATGAATACAAGTAAACTGAGGGTCTTCTTTATATTTGCTATAGTAAAAAGGAATTTATCACCAAAATACTTAATCCCACACATTTTTTTTTTTTCTTAGATTAATTAAAGTATTTTCAAATTAACAGCAATCTATACACTCAATAAATAATTAAGCACCTATTTTGTCCCGCACAAAATCAGTTTTGTGCACAAATTATCTACTTTTGTACCAATATGAGTATTATTATTGTGTCGCTAAAATTACTGATTTGACACTAAATAAAATATTCCCGACGCCTAGTTATGATCTATGTTTTATTCTGTTACGGTCGCAAATGTCTCAATCATAATAGCAACAATTAAATTAGTTAGTTACGATAAAACTAAGAAGTGTTGGTAACTTTACAGCTTTGGCCCGCAGATACAATGAAAAATGCTCAGTAGTTTTGAGTAATTAGAAAATATTTTTATACTTACTAGTAATAACGATTTTAATTATGTATGCTTATTTATAAATATCTTTACGTGGGACTTTTTGATCCCCTTCTATGCAAAATAAAATGAAAAACCAAATGATTTAAATTCATGAAATACTATTATGGAGAACTATTCTGTTTATTTCCAGAAATAATATTTCAAAAACCACACAAATTCGTTATTGTTGCCAATAAACAAATTAATTTTCCGCGTTTCTTTCTAAGTAGTGTAGGTTACAATAAAATTCAGTGTTTTTAAAAGCCATTAATTTTGAAAATTGTTCTTTTGCATAATGCAAAGAAATATAATCACAATTTTCAAATTACATTATAATAAAAATAAAAAGCAAATAGCTTAACAATATTTTTCACAAAATAATCTTATAATTTTTTTAGGTACCTATACCTACATTTGTAAACAAAAATTATCTAATGGGTCTATATTCTGTTCACATCTGTAAGTCATACGTATTTGTAAATCTGTAAATAATGAACAAAATCGCAACGAAAGCTGACGGTCTTATGTATAATTTTATATTAATCAACAAGAATAGATGTGTTTTTATGACGTTTTTAGAGATTTAGAGGTCTGTAAAACTTACAGATGTCAACAGAATCGACCCATAAACTTATACTATTAGTTACAGGCACGTAAAGATATTTATTAATAAGTGTAAATACTTAAAATCGTTATTACGAGAAGTATAAAAATATTTTCTAATTACTCGGCAACTGACTTTGGCTAAACACTTTAGCAAGTAGAGGAAGAGTCGAAAGAAGTACCTAAATAAGAGTAATTAAATTATCTATATTTTTTAATAAATAGTTTATAATTTATTGACAGTTAATTTGTTTAAAATATTTTTTCTATTTAAAAATTATTTATGTCTCACTAAAGTATTATGCACTGTTTATTGCTAGGATACGGTGTATATAAACATATCCATTATGCCCCGGTTGTCTTGGATATGTTTATATACACCGTACACGATCATCGTTAACACAAAAAAAAAAAAAACGTTGATAATAAATAAAACAATTAATCAACATCCTTAGCAACGCCAAAATTTGAGCATTATTGTAATCAAAATTATTATCAATTAAAACTTGTTTCAGATATTCTAGTGAGACATAAAATCTTGTATGCACCACGAGCGTTACTAGATGATAATGCCCATCGGACGACATCTATCCCTCGGGCCAGAGGCCCTCGGGCTAGATCCTCGTCGCCCTCCTGGCATTATGATCATAGTAACGCCCTTGGTACATAAAATACTATTAGATTCTCCCTTTTTCTACTCTATTTAAAATTTCAATCTTGATATTTTAGATCAAAAATTTATAAAGATTTTATTTTTATATTTCACTGTAGCCTACCGTCCTTATATTTATTCAATACATTTAATCATAAATTTTGTTGTCCTTACAATTGGCATTTATTTACAATTTGCACAATATTTTGTAATTAATAATTCAGCTTTATGTTATTTAAATAATTATATTTTTTTAAATTGAGTACATTTCTATTTTGACATCATAGTTTATCGATTTTGTCTTTACTAAGAGGATTTTACAAGTATAAAATAAATGTTTGATTATTTAAATATTAATTTAATATATTATCAGGAGTTCACAATATAACTTTAAATACGATTAAAAGACTTGCGCACTAATGTATTGCCCAGTGCCCACTGTTGCCAAGTATACGGAGTTCAGATTGTCGGTGGAATGAAACTTCTGTATATACAGTGTATATACGCCGGACGACACTAACGCCACAAGTGGAATTTTTTTGAACTACAAAAAATATACATTTTTCACTCCGCTATCATTGTGACGTCCATAACAAATTTTGCTAAACGATTCTAGGGCCCCCCCTGATGCCAGAAAAAAATTTACAAGGCATTTTAAAGTGACGTCCGTATACCGGACGTCATATGCACAAGGACGTCACTTTGAATGTAGAAAATAACATAGGGGACGCCACAATGGTAGTGGGATGTAAATATATATATATATATATATATATATATATATTTATATAATAGGGCACTTGCACCTACGTCACAACATGGCGGGTGAACAGCTGATTCTGGACAACCAAGCTTCAATTTAACATTTCATCTTATGCAGTGAATGTGCTTCTGTTTAAAAAATTGGACTTTTATCTTCGGGTCCTTATTTCTTATTATCGTAATATGTATTTTTATTTTTATTGGTATTTTTATTGAGATGAGCTCAATAAGTTCGTACGCCAATAATTTATCATGAGAAGCCAAAATACTTTAATCAGATGATAAATTTAAATGGATAAATAATGTGGATTCTTATACATTAAAACTTTTTTTGACGAGGATTATAAATGCATCTCAAAAATCAATATGAAATCAATAATATTTAAATCTTTGTGGAAAACAAAGGCACAATTTTTTTCTGTTTCGCAGTTAATTCTTGATGAGCAACCAACAATGGCACAGCAAGGTGGCATACTAAAAAAATCATCCTAATCTTGTAATTTTGTTATTTAAAAAATAATTTTTCATTTTTTTTATACAAATTATTAAAGAAAATTGCACATATTTAAATATTATTATAATATACTCCTATCCGATTATATTTAAATTGTTTAACATGTAATAAAAATATACACAAATAACTATGATTAGATTAGTTTTAATTTACGAATTCACTAAATAATAACAATATTTTCAAATACTTTTATGGAAAATACTGCTCATATATTCATCTTTACACACTCTAATCACTTTTTCCGTAAGAAAACATTAAGTCCTGTAAAAAAACAATAAAAGCTTACGGGACGATATTTCTCCGTAAGACGCAATGTAAAGTAGAGGTTTGCTTCCACAATCAGCTGTTAGCCGCCATGTTGAAACGTCAGATGCAAGTGACCCATTACATGGGTGAGTGCCGCCCGGCAAGTGGGAGATACAGGACGAAGTCAGTTGATTTTTCAAAAGTTTAACTTAAGATTCGAATTAAGACACAAGGTGCTGTTTTTAAATTTTATTTTATATATGTTCAAATTAGTTCTCTTGAACAATAATACACTTCGCCATTCTTTCCTTCCACTTCTCAAAAGCTCCCAACCAATCTTCTTTTGAAGTACTTTTAAACAAATATCCGGGAGATTTAAAAACAGACAAAACTGTCACATTAATTTCTGGTTACACTTTGTAGATTGTACCACCTATAAGAAATGCCAAAAAGTCTTCAATCAGTCGCGCTTGAGAAACATTTGAGGGATTTTACTCACTCACTCACTCTCTCTCTCTGTTTTCCATAAAATGTTGGCTCTTTAATGCTCGGAAGCATATTATGGAGATTCGCTTTAACTGGACCGCTGTCTCTTTGGTTACATTATTTCTTTTTCGAAATTTTAAATCATTTCTGACCAAAGTTCTGCTAACAATCATATTTAAAATTCTAAAGCATCGAGTTAATAAGCGAGATGACTTTCTAACTTTGTCTTGAGCACTTTCAATGTGTCTGCTAATTCGAGTTGAGGGCAAAAATTCGGGTCACTCACTTTTTGGTAAATTAATACATACTACATCTTCACATTCCCGTACAGTTAGGTAAATAGCAGTGGCGGCTTGTCAGGGTAGGCAGATGAGGCAGTGCCTCACCAGAAAAGAAATAAAGCTGCATGTAAAGTGTATGTAAATTAAATTTTAACTTATTCCGTTAATGCTTGTCTTTATAAATATCAAAAGAATAATTTAAGCCACCACCATAACTAATATGTAATGCAGTTCACCTAATTTACACCCTATAAAGTGCTTCTCGAAATGAATAGTATAAACGCCTATGTTTTTGATACAAGCAATAATACCGGTAAGAAATACGTGCGCTAGACAAACAGCTGTTTGAGGCATTACTTCAAATGCTAAATGCAATGAGTGCGTAAAGGATAAAAGATAGTCGCTTTACCTTCCACGCGGCCCTATAGAGGCCGTTACCCCATACATGAATACAATCAACGCCACGTACTGATAAATTTTGTAAGTAGGTTCACGTCATTACTGCATATTTTTGCAAGCAAGATTATATAGTTGCAAATTGCATTCGACAATAAACAAACATAACCTGTCTTGCCAAGCATTTTTATTATAATAGGCTCTGATTTGCGACTGATACGTATTGCAGTAAATATTTAATTCTTTTTTTTTTTTCGTTGTATTTATAGTTTACCCACGTAGTGTTTTTGTAATTTGAATTTTAGTTGAAAACAAATAATGGCTTCGACTTCAACTTTAAAAGAATTGAGTGACAATATAAGGAATTCTGAAGATATTGTAATTTTTTTAATTAACAAAAATCCATTTAATCAACTGTCTTATGAAGATAAACTATTTGTCAAAGAATTTCGTAAAATGTTCTGTGATCTGGCAATTTATTTTTGTACATGAGAGGGGAAAATTTGCATTTGCACATTCCTTGAAAAATGTAACTTTCAATTATAAGGCATTTGACCTTGAATGAGAAAAAAAAAATCTCCTGGTGAGCATTTTTTTCTGGATACTTTGCCTCACCAAAGTTTTAGTGCACGAGCCGCGACTGGTAAATAGTCGTCTGTCCAATATATTGATCCCCAAAAACGTTAACAATTTCACGTTTCGACTGTCTATCTAACCTATAAACAGATTTGCGTATTTCATGTTTGTATAACATCGTTTAAAACTTTTTCTGGCAATTTTAACATGGTATATTATTAAACAATTATTATGTATTTATTATGTTCAGTGACAACTTAATTAGTAATTAAATTTGGAGCGTAAATTTTTTCTCAAAACTTATGTTACATAATAATGTGTCTAGGTGCTGTGCATAATAGATTCATGTTTAATATTTAAAAAACTTATGTGTGTGTCAATTAATATTTCAATAATGATTCATATTTGAAACATTTAACTTCAAAACGGTCTATGTGCTAAAAAATGTTTTAGAAGTTATATAACCATAAATAAAACATAAATATGCTTCAATTACGTATTCAGTTAATTGCTATATAGGTATAATTTATAAATTTAAAAGAAACAGGTTCAGTTTTACCTGCACACTTATTTACTCCCCAAAAGTAGCGAAAAGTAAACCTGTCTACACTTTTATTTCCCTTAAGTTGTAAACATTAAAAAATCAACTACTCGTAGAATCCCCCTCATAAACCTAACCTTACAATTTACGACTTGGAATTCAACCTGCAATCTGCTGTTTTAAAATCGAATCTACAACCTGTATCTTTCCATTCATCCAGGTTCCCACGAACGGTACTGGAGCCAGGTGCAACAGGAAGGGACAGGTACTGAGTGACGTCACCCGAGTCCAGGAATACGTGAATAGCCCTAGCCAATCGCCGAGCGGGACGTCAGGGGTGCGCAAGACGGTGGACGTCAGTTTGAGGTTATGTGGGCGACACAGGTAAGACACAATGGAGTGAATAGTTTGCTGAAAGGAGGGGGAGGGAGAAAAGTGGTTCTCAAACGGTGGAATACAAGGAAGCTAAAAGTCAGCATTGATCACATTTTTTTTTAAATTTAAGTATTTAGTAACAGAGTTAATATAATTTGAAAAAGTCTGATGTGGCGAACCCAGTACCTCCCGCCATTTAATTTTTATTAATTTAAATATATACCTACGTATTTACCAATGCTGTAAACCATATTAAGTTTACATATAGCTATTATTCTATTTACTATTTTCTTTTTAAAACGTTATATGTACTAGTATTAATATGAAATGATTAGTTCTTTGACAGTGACATTTATCTGTCAGTTATATACATTTGAGATATGGAATATGTAACCAAGGAGTTATGTTTAAAGCGTAGGATCTGGGATTTAAATTATAGATTTATAAATTTATCCATAAAATATATAAAGTATTAATGCAAAAAAATAATTATTATATTAACATAAATTGCGAGAAATAACCGAGGCGTTAGCCGAGGCTAGGCAAGCTGTGTAAAACACAAAAACGGCGTTCGGCTCCGAATAACATATACTATTTTTTCTTCAAGTGTTTCAAAGTAAACTGGGGATTTTTAAAATATTTTTTTGGAATAGTTTTATTTGTAGAGTTTGCAATTTCAGCCAAAGTTGGCTGTGTACGCTACAGAACGCAAACGATAAAACTGACAAATAACAATATTCAATATGGTCTGTGTTGCTATGACGACTGCTGCCGCCAGTGGTGAACTAAGAAGCTAACATTTTTGTACTAGTACAATAATGAACAACATTGTTGTACTAATAACATAATGAATATCTTCTATAGTGTATGTACAGTAGCATAATAGGAATATTATAATACGCTTGAAGAAAAAGGTATTTATTAAAGAAAATGACCTTGAGCTTCAAGTAAAGTGCCATTTCCGGTTATTCGATTTACACCAATACCTAATGGCTTCTTTCCATAGTAGAATAAGATAGAAATACATGGTTTCAGAATTTTCTGAATGATAGTATTTGAGTTAGATCGTTCAGAGGATCCAAGCACACACACACACACATACATACTCACTCACACACACATCATTGTGAAAATGTTAAAATCGGATTCTAGGGATATTAAAACGTGGTCTTTTATCAAAATCTCGATATGTGATTTTTAGCACAAAAAATGAGCGTTGCTTTTTGTCAATTTGTTGCTCTTGAGGTTATTAAATTGAAGCGACTTATAGGCCAGCTGTATACATTTAAATGCAAACTATAAATGATTTAATAGGTTTATTAATATTAGCATAAAGTAATGAATACGCTACTGATGTGAACTATATTGTTTTATATTAATAATAGAAAACAACAAACTTTTAATAAATTCTTTGAATTCATGTCATGTACAATATTAATTATTTGTTTTCTACTTCCTGTACATGATAAGAAAATAAGTATTTAACAGAGTTTCAACAAAGAAACAACGATCGTCACGTAACGTACGTTTTCCTGTTTGACTTTTGACTTTCATACACTCAACACTATTATATCTCCCCACATAACCCTACTTTTCAATATTCTACAACGCTATGACAGGTAAGGGCCAACCCCTAATTTGAATTCTTTTCTCAGTAAGATAGACGAGCAGGTTTAAAATTCTTGGATAATCTACCTTAGCGTTAGCCGTGGGGAATGTCGGTCATTACGAGAAGTATCACGCGATTTTTATTTATTTTTTTGTGAAAACGAAGAAGTTGTGACGGACAACTGACATAGATATCTATCCTCACACGTATGTTTAATAATAATTTAAACGTAAATTCTTTGCTAGAATAAATGTTACATTTTTTGTAAACTACAGTAGTTGTTAAATTTAATTTGATGAAATGTAGTACACAAAGTTTTACTATTCTATAATAATACAGGCTGTGGCAGTTTTTAATACGTTTAAAATGAAATCTATAGATGGAAAGAGGTTTATAACATAAATTGTATTTAAATTCAAAATAACCTGAGTGCTATTTTTTAGTTTAAAAGTTATCCAACAACAAAAACGATAGCATTAGATTCTTCTTTTGTTAATATTATACTAGCTAAAATAAAACGGCTAAAACGTTGTGCTTTTTAGGTTTCAGGTTATGGCAGTCTTATAAGTGTAATCAATATTTCGTATTCAATTTTTACGGTGTAATGTTACAATAACAGTTCTCCTTATCAAAAACATAAACCAGTCATTAAATCAGAATTAAAATAAAACAAATTATTATGATAACATGGATAGATAACATGTTACTCATAGTATGTTATGTCCAAGACAATGATATTATGAATTATAGGTCAAAACACCTATACATTATCGGGTCGGTAATATAACTCGTGTGGTACTTAAAGAAATCATAGAAATTTTAAATGATTTAACATGAATTGAAGTCTTAAATGTATAAATTATGTTCGCAAGAACAATGAAATTAGTCACGGTCAGGGTTATGAAAATGACGCAAGAAATATAAGAAAAACTTGATGTACAAAATAAAATAGTGATTTGTACTTTGGACTAACATCTAAAATGTTTACATAACAATATTTTTAATCATATATTTTATCTAAAGATGAGGATAAATGCATGTATAAGTAACGTAACATGAAAAATATTTTAAAGAATTAGACATTTTATTTTCTAAAATTTGCATCGGTAGTATTCTTCTAAAATCAAAATTAAACCCAATGTTAGCTAACCGAACCTAACATACATAGGTACTAGATGTCTCTTGTCTTTATTTAAAGAGTACTCATCTTATCACACATGATTCGAAGAAGTTCGTTTTCAGTATCTGGCGCCACATACATATCGTTCGTGCGATTCCGGTCGCGCCATATTGTAGCAACAAAGTTTTGTCGAAAACCAAACAAAATACGGAACATATAAAGCTGTACGTTTGTAATTCTACAAGAATCAAATTAGTCCCCTTCTGTATTTGAAAGTGTTTTTGTTATTTAATAAAATAATAAGTTTTTTTTAAATAAATGATGGATTTCTATGCTTATTATATGTACGAAGAAAAATTGTCACAATTATATAATGAACGTTTTTAAATTGAAAAGTATTTTATGTCATTCTGGTTTCTAAAGCAACGTTTTTTGTATGATTTATAAAACAAAAAGTGAAACATTAAAGTCTTTTAAAATTTTACCTTCATACTGAATTCCTTATTTATGCAGCATTAAATTGTTCTTCACCTCAGCAACTAAATCCAAAATTTTTCGAGGAATATATTTTATATGAATTATAGCGAATAAGAATGTAACGAAACCATAAAAATTCAAGCTCAATCTATCAAAATTTTGCTAGGATTTTCGAACAATTGCGACTGAGCCTACTTATTCAAAACTCATAGTGCTACGAATTGCTGCATATTTTTTAATAATTTAATAACTAGAAACCAGTATGACATAAAATTATGTATGAACCTCAGACGAAAAGTATCTTTAACGTACTCAGAAGTAATTCCAGCCTCGGCCGTAAACAACTTACTCATACCTTAAAGATACACTTTTCGTTCTAGATACATAAAATACTATTCTGTACCTGGAAAAAAATTTGGTCATATTCGCCATTTTTTCATTCATATTTTAAAATGCATAGCACGCAAGACAATTAAAAGAAAATTTTTGATTGAATAATTTAACCTATTCATTCATTTTTTATTTATTGAGCGTAAACAATAATCTTTTGATATTTTTATTCGATAAATTTTCTAGTAGTTTGTTATAGTTTGAAATATTTTTCTTATTGCTAATATGATTGATTACAATAACACCTATTAAATACTAATTGATAGACTCCATATAAAAGTGGTATTTAAGTGCATTTATAAAAAAAATGTTCTTTAATATTTATAACATAAATTGTATTTAAATAATATTTAAACGTATTCTTTTAAGAAAAACTGTTTACTACTAAGTGAATACTAAGTACTTCCGATTGTCCAATTATTGTTACCAAAAACTATTCGGATTTTCTCATGTTGTTCCTACGATGAGGAATACGAAATTTCATTTGTTTTAGACTAATGTACTTGAATAATCGTCCTGTTTAATTTCATACACACGCACACACTCACGTACATACACACAGACATCATCATAAAAATGTTAAAATCTATTTTAGGGACCTTAGAATGTGCTTATTCACTAAAATATCGATATGAAATTTTTAGCATAATACCTGTGTCTCTCACCTATGTTTGGGAGAGGTAAAAATATTTCAGGTAATCAAAATATTGTGGACAACTTTTGTACTTTTAAATACAAATAAAATCATAGGCCAGTATAATGAACGCCCTTTTACAATAAAAGTGGTAAATAAAAGCCCTCTATTACATTATGTTATTGTGATGTCAAATTTAATTTAACAAAGGCATCAATAAAAACAAGTTTAACATACGGATTATATTTTTACTGTATGATTTTTGTTTGAGTCAGTTTACAAATTTGTATGTATAATAAAAACCTTAGGAGTCAATAGTATTGTTAATATTGATTACAACAATCAATAAAACTAATTTTGTATGCGTTTTTAAATTTATACTCTTCAAAAATTGAAATCCCATCTTACCAATAATTCTTTAGAAGCCTCATTTTGAAAATACTACTTTTCCAATCAGAATCCACCAAAATAAAGTACCATCACTTATTCACTGCACTAAACTTCATCCAATTATCCTCGAACAAACTTCCAAATCTAAATCCAAATATTCACAAACACATCACTGAAATTTTCTTCACCCGCGACCGCTTTCTTCGCTCTATGTCCATAGACTGAACAGCCGCGCTCGAAGCAAAAGCAAGACCTCTTGCTTCTCTTAGCCAGTGCACCAAGCCTCCAAGTCGCCTGAACTCTAACAAGTGAAGTGGGTGTCGTAGTCAGGTACGCTGGAAGGTAGGTTCGATAAGAAAAGGTGTGTGAGTAAAGCGGGAAGACAGGTAGGGGGCCAATATTTTCTTCCAACTGGACAACAAAACAGAGGAAACATTCTTTGATGAGGAGGGTATGGTTGGATGAGTGGAAGATTGTTGAAGCGTATCTTGCAAGAGGTTCTTAAGATTTGAGTTGAGTTTTGAGTTTGTTTACAAAGAGGGATATTAATATTCGAATGGAATTCTTTTGGATTTCAGAAACGTACTATATACGGTGAGTAGATCTTCAATAATTTTCTATTGAACAATGTTATTGATGGGTGTATTGAATATTGAATATTTTTTGACAGTCAAAATTTAGTTATATTTTGGTCATAGTGTCCGGTTTGCGAATCTGAGAATCCGAGTTCGACCTCAACCGACGCCAATTTATTCCGTATTTTGATTTTAAATGGTACATAGGGTCTCCTTGTGGTGCACTCCCCAAGTCAACAACGAGTGCTTGTGCGCTGATGCCTTATAAACGCCCGCACGGTACTTAAAGACCCAGGGGGAAAAATGAGTGTCACAAAATGTGTTTTTTGCATGATCGGTTTTTTTTTAATGTTTACCGATACGGTTTCCAAGGCAGTAAGCTATATTTACACATTGCAGATCGGTAAGTGATGTGAATCGCCGATCAGGAGGCGGAGCCGGTAAGTAAATAAAAACAACGATCAAAGCTTACTTTAAAAATGAAAACCAAAAATCCAAAATAATTTTCAAATCTTTTTTTTTTAATTCTGTGCATCGATCGTACAAAAAACGTAATAATTATTGCGGTCAGTAAGTGATCTTCTACCGGTATCGGTTATATTGAAGATATCGACTTCGTCTCGATCTCCAAAATCATCTTCAATCGGTAGGAAGTACTTACTGACCTTTGTACTTAAATAATTATTTTTCAATACACGAATTTTTAATTTTGAAACCTTATTGAATGTTTTTGAAGTGAGATAGTGTATTCAATCTTAGTCCAAAACTCAGATTGGTCATTTCTTAACATTATTTTACTCATAGATATATCGAGTTTCATCTTATGTGAGACCTAATCGAATTTTACTAGTCTGACTACGCAAAAATGCTTGGACCGTCATCCTTTTTAGCTCTTGTATTGCAATTTCTAAAGCCTGTATCTTAGGACTTATCGCTTTTGCCTTGTTTAAACATACCATTTCAAAGCCCCACCTTCAATATATTAGGAGAACCAATAATTTTGCTAGAAAATTGGAATTCATCTTCATCCTTTTTCCCCCTGCCGTTTAAAGCAAATTGGATAATATGTTGTGATGATATATTTATTTATTAACTTCATCTTTTGTCCAATTAAAAAATATATATTATGGCGTTCTGAAGATACAGTTATTGGAAGTACATACGTCTGTGAAAAATCATGAAATTTAACAATGAGCATTTTCGAGGTGTAATTTTCTACAATTTCAAGCGCCATGAATGTTTTGATTAACTGAAGAAGGTGTTTGCATGTAAGTCATGTTCATTAGCTACCGTAAAACGTTGGTAAACAATATATTTCGTTTTGGTCGTGAATTTTTGAAGGATGGGCTTCGTACAGGACATCCTAAAACAGCTGTTACTGACGAAAACAAAGCAACCCTGGCCTGGGCATTGACGTAAAAGCGATCAACGCCATCTCGCACAATCATTTGGATGTTCAGAAGCTATGTATATGCTCGTTGGATTTTTAATATTTTAACACCAGCTCAATAGGTAGATCGTGTCAATTGGTACAAAGCCATTCTCGTACGTTTTACTCGCGGATCCTCTTATAGTCAGAAAAAATGACTCTGTCGGGTCCAGCAATAAAACTATAAATATTGTAATAAAGCGGCATATCTACTACCAGATTTGGTACTTGAGAAATATTCTCACAATCTCACAACTTGTGATGCTATATCATGCGCAGATAGGTTCTCGGATGAGGTATGGAATTTGTTTCTGGAGTCTTGTCTCCTATCGCTCATGATGTGTTCGTCTTCCAAAAAAGATAGTACCGTGAATGTCCCACAAACACACTCGTGTAGGCAACTATTTTTAAAAAATAATTTATTTTCATTGATCTGCATCTGTATTTATGAAATCTGTATCTTTATATTTCGTAATAGAGACAACATTCCAAAAAACTCTTCTATACACAATTACAACACGCGTAATAGAGTCCCATTGACGAGAAGTACTCTCGTTATTAAAACACCTCAAGCGCAGGGTTTACATGTGTTCAACAAATTACCTCCTGAAATTAAACAATGTTATAACTTGAACACATTTAAAAATAAATTGAAATTGTTTATATAGAAACATAGTTTTTATGCATTACAAGAATATTGTAATTATTAACTATATTATTATTATCTTTTTGACATGTTCTATACTGTGCATTGTACAGTCTTTGGACAATAAAATTATTATTATTACTATTATTATTATCGATCACTGCTTGCATTATAAAATTGGATGCTAACGGGCCATTATTTACGTCGCTCGATTGCAATGAAGACATGCATTGCATAAATGTTATTTTTGTTTGAAATATTTTTTTGCAACTACAGTTTTCATTCTCATATGAAATTATTTTAAATAAAAGTAGTATTTATGTTAAGGAAACATAAGATTATTTCAACAGAGCGGCGCAAATAATGCTCCGTTGGCATCCAATAATGCAGGTTAATATTTCTGACTATACCTAGTTTATAACGTTATAATGAGCGACAAAAGTTGAATTTATTCGCAAGATCTCGAAAAAATATTTTAATACCAGCTCAAAAGGTAGATCGCGTGAATGGGAACTTATGAAATTGACGTCACACAACACACATCCTCCCCTCCAGCACTCATATTTTTGGAAGAATATAGTTTTGTATTGTACTACCATTGCCTCTCTTCACTGCTCAATGTATTGTCCTAATTCGATTTGATATTTGCTCTGTTTCATTTTGCCGTGGTGTTTAACGTCGGTATGTATGCCTGACAAATTTTATTATAACAAAGATTTGTTAGCTGATGATAAATTCCAAGAATAATAATAATACCGAAACACAAAATTATCCAACACTTTTAAACACTGTTTTAAATATTATCTAAGACGTCATAGTAATGCTCAACAATCTTTGTTTGAACTCTTTTTCTACAGAGGTTACTTCAGAAGTCAGTAGATGGCAACAATGAAATTTGAAAATCGTAAGTCCTCATTGGTTCAAAATCACTCCGTAAGCTTTGCTTGCAGATCCTCTAATCTGGTTTATAACTTTGTGACAGGCACCGGAAGTTGGATGTATTCATTTGGCTGTTTGGGTCTTCCAAAATAAGTTTGCTTCAACAAAAGTTGTTCGTCAAAAAAGAGAAGATGGTCGCTGCTTTGTTTAGTATCACTAATTATGTTGCAACTATAGCTCTGAATAATTATAGAACGATAAATTCATAGTGCACAAAAATAATAATAATATAAGTTAAACTCAGACATAATGACGTATCTAATCGAATCTGGAAATCTCAGCCTCGCAATGAAACTAAAATGAATCATTTCCAAGAAACTATAATTCCTTATAATAACATTTCTCTCGTAAGCAGATTTGTTGTAAAAGTTTGACAACTTCTGGTTACTAAGTACCTATCTGAGATAATCTGTGGTTCGTAACGAACTCGTAACTCGAAGAACAGAACACCATTTACTATGACTATGTGAGATAAGGATTAAGAGTTCGTATTCACCTTAATAGTTCGAGTGCTTGATGGCCTGATGGATTTTAAATAACCTACAAGATTGATGTGCAAATTTCTAACTGTACTCTGTTGAGAACCTTGTAATTCATAAATTGAATGGAAATGAGAGAGAAAAATTATTGTTTCTCATAAAAGGAACAAGAACAGTTAATATGAATTTAATGGAGGAACATATGTTAATTTTTCTAATCAACGTATTATTCTATTGTCTGAAATTTTTAGTTGTTATATGTAGAAATGACTAATAGATTTCAAAGAATTATTTATTTTTCATGTCCAAACCATACACATTATACATATACATACATACATGCATATATAAAATCACGCATGTCTCACTTAGTGTGTTAGTAAAAACCCGAAAATAAGAACATCAACATCATATTACAAATTCTCACTTTTATCATATTAGAGTGACCGATTTTCGGTAGCGAAATACCGCATCCGAATCACAATAATAGTTACGAAACAATCTTCCTTCGTCACACATTCCTGTCTAAGCACACTTCTTTCGCCTCGATCACATTCATAATCGCATTCATACATGCTCTTCTTCTCTTCCCACTTGGAAACTTTCTCTCTTTAAGCCCCTACAACCACATCCATCCACTTACACACTGGCATAATAATAATTAAAAATACATAATATATACAAATATAATACTAATACTTACGAACAGTTTTACTAACTACACTGTAACGGTTATTTATTTGGGTGAAGTGTACAAATCAGAGAAATATTATTAATTAAAATAATACGTTTATTAAATGATAAATAATTAAGATAAAGATAATAAAAGTAATTGATACTATGATTAAATAATTATAAACATTATTTTAATACTAAGAATAATTAAATACTTAAACACTAAGATTATTTATGTAAACAATATTTATATAACTACATTTATTTATATACACAACTTGTATACTGTTTATTTATATCACCAACTGTTCTTTGCTCGTTGCTTCTATATAACAGAATGTGTTGGCTGGTTTTGGCGACGGGTTTATATAGCGTGATGTCCTTGTGGAAGTTTACGACACGGCAGTAACATCGAATACAAAGAATCAGCCCACCGGATGTAATTATGCTTGTCTAGACGGGTGTGTTTACCATGTCGAGGTGCGGGCGCGCGCTACTAAACAATAAATATTTCTCACTCTTTACATGTTAAAGTGACCGATTTTCGGTAATATCGCATCCGGACCATATTAATTTAAGAGGAGTGAGTCAGCTGAGCTCTTGTTGTTTTTACTCGTATTATTAATTTCTGGTTAAAATCATATAAACATCGTCAAATTTGGTAATTATATAATTTACTAGACCTAACTACTAGAACCTACGCCAGATGAAAAACCGTCCGTAAAAACTGGCAGAGAAGTGGCCTACATAAATTGTTTTCGTCCTAAAAATTGTGCAGTTTAGAGCAGCCTTAGTCAGATCTTCTCTCGTGTATTCCTCTTCTAAGTTGGCGTACGTGAGTAGGTGGGCTATTGTTTGTTCATGGCCACAATGCCATATAGTTGGTTCTACTTGCTACCCCCAGTTGAACATGTTTACTCCACATTTCCTACTTGACTGCGAAGAGTGCGAAGGCGATATAAAGTTTTCCAAATGGGCCATTTCTGGTGGTAGTTTCTCATCCGGAGGGATACCCATTGCTTTTCCTTTTGGCTTTAATGTCTCATTCCTCCCACATTAGGTGCCTGGTTGCAGTCTTCTGTCAGAGTATACACTCAGTTCAGGAAACTCTGTTTGGATTTTAGTCGTGACCGAGCTGGTTGTGGCCAAACATTGAGGATCGCGTAACTATTTCAGAATGTAATTCATATAATTTTAGTTTAGATTACTTATTACAATTAAGTATATTAGGAAAATAACATAACAAAATGTAAAATATCTTAGAAAAACATGCAAGTATACTTCGTCCAAAATTTATACGGATGTTAAGGTTCAGTATTTTCATCTCTAGTTAACCTGTCCGTTAACCTCACTGTCAGTTAAAACGAAAAATGTCGCATAAAAAATAGACGTGTAAATTTTTACAACTTCTTTATAATTAAGTATACACTGTACTTTACGCTACAATGCCATAGTGAAGCCAGTGAAAACTAAAAGCAGTTTAAGAACTGACGACTTGAAGGGTAAGTCTAGACAGCACAGCAGGTTTCAAATATCAGTCTTGCGTCTGGGCACTTAAGGAGCTTATAAAAACGTGCAATACTAACTTGTATGCCGCCAATATATACCAGCATGGTATACTAGAAACATAAGTACAGATGAACACAACCCGGCAGTGGTGGCGTGGAGTCTGCGAAACTCCAGTGATTTTAACAGTTCGTTTATTTCTGTAATAATTCGAATATTTTTGTTTGTCGTATATTTTATGCACAAGTAGCGGATGGTTACTTTTGATTAATTATAAACTATATTAAAAACAAACAATCATAAACTAAAATTAATGTTGAATATATTAACAAAGTCTGTCAGACTCAGCGCCACTAATAAGGGAAACCATAGGCGTCTACTTGTAGGGGTCAAGTATAGATTTGCATCTGACAAAATTGTTATCCAATAAAACATGATCATATTTATATTATTCGTTACTAATAATTGATTAGGATCTTTTCACATCAAAAAGAAGCATTTATGTTCGCCATCACAGTAGACCTAAAATTAATAATAGAGAAAATAACTATGTATGTATTTGTCCCTATTTTTTCAACCACCTTATAAAGATGTTCATTTTAAATACGCCACTATTGCTATCTCGAGAACTAAAACAAATTTAAAGAATGGATTTTTTTTTCGTTCAGGAGTTCTCATTCTCAACTTACATTTTATTTTAAATGAGGACATATATTTTTTATTTGCTCATTCATTGGAGAATTTAATTCTGAATTCAGTGATATAATATTTTTATAGCTTTACATAACGATTTTTTTTGAGAAAAATGCATTAAAGTTTTATATTGATTTTATTAAAAA
This sequence comes from Harpalus rufipes, assembly GCA_951394225.1. Classification (NCBI taxonomy): domain Eukaryota; kingdom Metazoa; phylum Arthropoda; class Insecta; order Coleoptera; family Carabidae; genus Harpalus; species Harpalus rufipes. The sequence continues at coordinate 14,142,123 of OX596284.1, read as the reverse complement.
ATGGATATGAGTGTCACGAATGGAAAAAAATCATGATCAATTAAAACAACAAAATATTCACTTCTTTCTGTCTTCTATGTAAAAATATTAGATGTATTTTTTTTCATTCGTGGCACTCTTATTATAGCCATTTTTAATCAAATTAGTATAAAACTTTATATGCATTTTTAAAAAAATTCGAAATGTAAAGGCATAAAGATATTGTATCAATAAATTCAAAATTAAATTCTATAACGTGAGAGAAAATAAAAAATATATATGCATTTAAAATAAAAAGTTAGGTCCCGTATTTCCATTGGTCGAAAAAAAAATATTTTCTTTAAATTTATCATGTAAAATAGAAGTTGTTTGTCCATTTAACTGTCTTTGTAGCTCTTATAGTTTTCGAGATAGCAATGGTGATCGATTTAAAATGAACACCCTATGGCTTTATCGCTATTTGAGGTGATTCTCGATATTTTCATACTTAATTTCTACCGTTATAAAGTATGCAAAATTAATTTTGCTTATTATTCAAATGCAGAATTTTATGCTCTACTACTTTCATTTGAAGCTTTTTTCCTAAAATAATTATAGAAGCACGATTGTTAGTTATATGTGTCCTGTATATGTGTAATCTCAATTTTCTGTTCAGTGAGTGCACCCGACAAATTTTCTTCAAAGTAGACGCCTATGAGGGTACACATGTGTTAAGGCGGCTTCACAATAGACCGGAAACGTGAACGACAACATTTACTCACTTTTAAGATCTCAAATATTTTCATTTGTAAATTATAATCATTTTCTCCTAATTTTCCACATTTTTTGGAAATATCTGTTTCATGTATGGTGTTCATATTGTACGACTAGTATTAATAAATATTATTTAAGAATATTTCACTACTGTTACACTATTTATGTTTATTAATATTTATGAGAATAATTCATACTGTTACCCACAAATATACCGTATTATGTCTATTCAATTCCTATTGTGAACCTCTATAAAATATATTAACAGTTTTTTTTATATCCGCTGCTCGTGTAACTCACAGTAACAATATATATTTATTCATAATTATTTTTCAGTGAACATGTAGATCAAATTATTAAAATTACTCCAAATCTTGTTTTAATTTATAGAGAAGTCCAACTTGACCATGTATATATATAACCTTTCTATTTTGATTATGAGGCCATGACCGATAATCAAGTTGCATTAAAAGTAACTGTATCACATTGCATACGACTGTTACTAAATACCCCTATAATGTTTCATTTAGATAAAATTAATGTGATACCATCATACACAAAGTGTTTGGCGAATTTTATACCTGTCGAAAGATAAATTGTAGGTAATTTATTGTTACATATTTGTAATACGAATATATGTAAGGAGAAAGTACTAATTTAGTATATTTAAACTATGAATTTATAACTTGTTACAATTACGTTTTGTAGATTTAATTGAAATATGCATAAATCATTATGGTTGGTTTCAGTATAAGTAACTGCTTGTCACATTTCGTTTTTAGAACATTAAAACATATGTTAGAAAGTATAAAGCAATCCAAAATTTATGACGGATAAAATTAACAAAATTAGAATTGGCATAAATTTATTCTCTACATATTAATTAAACTTGTATAATAACGCGCCTCTACACAGTGTAGCTATAAAAAATTAGGACTGAGTTTCTGTAGCGCCAAATAACAGCATCATGTATGAATTGACACCCAAACTATTTCAACTACCCTTCATCAACATCGCCTTCAAATTTTATTAATATTGGTTCAGTACAGTTCTCATACGGGCGTAGTTTGTTAACCTCTCAAATCTACCTCGTCATGGATGCATCCGTCGAACAGAGCAGTACGCAATCAAATTTTGTGTTTGTTTGCACAAAGAACCAATCTAATCGTTTGCTTTGGTCTAAAAAACCTCTGGGGGATGTTTTATTGATTCGTTGCAATGTTTATGCCTGGCAAGAGCGTTTTCGCGATGGGCGAAATGAAAACAAAAATGACCCAAAGAGAAACCGCCCCGCATCAAGTAGAAACGCCGAAAACATTGAAGTAGTTCGGCAACTGTTGATTTTCGATCGACGAGTTACGATTAAGATGGTTACACAGAAACAGCTGAATTGACAATTGTCGAAGATTTAAACCAAGGGTGCGCAAGTGTTGTCCCGAGGGCCACTTGTGGCTCTTTTGATGCAGGAAGGTGGCTCTTTTGAAAAATTATAAAATAAACAATAATCTCATTTAATTCGAAAAAATATAAATAAAATTAAATGCTACAGCCTTGTGGTATAGAATACAACAAAGGTTTGACAATCTGATTGCGTTTCACCAGCATTTTATAAAACGCCTATAGTCCATTCGCTGAGACGAGAGAATGTGTAACTAATTCTTGAACAGAGACAATTAATTCTAGTAAAAGAGGATAATGTTGGAACAGAGTTTCTGTTCAAGAATTAGTTCCACAATCTCCCGTTGCACCCAATATAGTACAGGAAAAAGTAACTATTCGAGCATTTAATATAAATAACAATTTTGTTTAAACGTCAATATACATATATGTAATATGCATAGAGTGATAAAAAATAACTGATTCAGTTGGCTGGCAATAGAATTCTGGAGATCTTTTTATTCCATAGTTTATACAACACTAGGCGGGCGGAAATACTATTAAATATTTTATATGTACTCAAATTAAAATTTTCAAATGTTATTGTCAACAGTGTGAACAACAGGAAGTAAATTTATGTTTAAGTCTTACCAATTTCAAGTACTTTTACCTCTCGCTAAGAGAGGTATTGAAATCATGCTAAAAATTGCATATCCAGATTATTTATTTTTATTTTATTTATTTCACACAACAAACTACAGGAAAGGCCCTATTTATAAGTTTGTGAAGTACAATTACATTAATTACATTATAGTGAATAAGCATGTTTTAAAGGCCCTAGAATCCGATAATAACATTTTTACGATGATATGTGTGTGTGTGTGAGTGTGTGAGGTTGTTGGAGGTACGATTTCTCAAATTCTATAAGACTAAAGACCTGTGTACCTACGGATTCCTCAATCTAACAGTAATGGGAAGAGTTGAATAGATTCTGGTAACAATTGAACAACCGGAAGTAGTAGTATTTTAACAAAAATCAATATTTATGTTATTACAAATATTAAAAAACAAAATTTTCTATCCGATACATTTAATTTTTTTACCTTCCGTCACCTATAGGTAAGGAAGGTATTGTCTTTGGACAAAAAAATCGGTGGTGAGTTTTCATTGAATAAGCACGTTTTAGGGTCTTTACAATACGATTTTACTATTTTTACGATGATGTCTGTATGTGTGTGTGTGTGTGTTCGTATGTGCGTGTGTGTGTGTGTGGGTGTATGTGTGTATGTGTGTGTGTATGTGTGTATGTGTGTGTGTGTGTGTGTATGTGACCGTTTTTTCCTGCACGATATCTCCAATACTAGAATTCCAAAAATTACAATTCTTGCGTATTCCTCTTCCTTACAACCATATGCAGACTTGATTAGATTTTGGTTATAATTGGTCAACCGGAAGTACCCTCATTTGAAGATTTTAACAGTTTTTCTTGAAAAACTCAGTTAAATGTTATTATAACTTAAAGATTATATTATTGTCTATACGATTTGATTGCATTTTATATTTCATATTTAACAGATATAGGATTAAAGAATAATAAAGATAAAAAAATTCATATAAATTTCATAATTCAGCCAGCTATGCTAACTTAACCATGGAAACTGCTAATTCAAATTGACAGATGTCAGTATCAATAAAATGTAAATCAATGACAGAATAAGGGAAGTAACTCTAGTGTTAGAAGTTTCTGGATATAAGAAAGACGATTACATTGGTTTGAACATGTCATGAGAAGCGATGAATATATTAATAGAAGGTGGAAGAAACATAGGAAGACCAAATATAAGATGAAAAGATTGTATTGCAGAAGACTTGAGAGAAAAGGAACTGAATGAGAAAGACACGCAAAACAAAAATGAGTGGAAGAAGAAAATAAAAAATAGCGACCCCCTAACGAATGGGAAAAACTAAAGAAGAAGAAGTAGATGTCAGTGTCAAGTGCAATTTGCATAGTTTGTTTATGAAATAACTTTACTGGAAATATAGCATCTTTTGCAAAAAAAAATATGTATAGGGCGCGTGCCTTTGGCAAGCAGATATGGGAACCCGTATCAAAATGACAGCAATTAATTATGTCCATAACTGACAAGTGTCATAATTTTTCATTCAAAATTTCATGATTTTCTTATTTCATGTGGTTTGTTTGTTATCAGGAGAATGGAATTCAGTTGCCGAGAAAGGGAATCATAAAATACCAAAAAATTAGAATCTTTTAGAAGAAAATTTATGTATGGAATTTGTACATAATACACAGGATTGACGGAAGGTATTGTGCTGGCCACAACAGATTTTTTTCTATAGATTTAAAGATATAGATTTATAATCTATAAAATAATCTGTTGTAGTAGATCTCACAGCCTGCTTACAGCCCAAACATCTGCACGGTAACTACTTGAGATATTAAAATGTCACTAATATCAGTGTCAAAAATTCAAAGATAGTCTGAAGGCTTTTTCTGGGAACAATATTTAATATTTCTTATTGTATTATTAATTATATATTTAAAATTATAGCTATAGTACATAAACCTTTCAGAAATACCGTCAATCCCGTTAATGAATTGGAAAAACCTTGGACATTTAGAAGAAATGGAGAAAACTTGCTCATAGAATGAATTTAAAATTATAGAAAATACGTAAATATAAACATTAGCTGTAATTTGAATTTTTTGTGCGTACAAGAAATGTTAAATATAATACTTATATATACCACAATGGAAAGGGCGCGAGAGGTATTGTGATGGTCAGAACTTTTTTATTCCCAACTGAATCAGTTATATGTTTAGTCACTATGTATATTCCTTGTGAACTAGCTCTATATATAATAAATTTGATATATTAATGTTATTTATCATATAAATACCGAAATGGCCCTTTAGGAATACAAAGAATACAATTTGGCTCTTTTTACTTCCTTGTACGTAAGTAAAGGAAGTATTGTAATCGCGAAAAATTTCGGTTTTCAGATTTCAGCGGAAATATCCATTTTGATCATCCAATCCATTTTGACTAATTTCGTCGTGACGTCTGTACGTACGTACGTATCTCGCATAACTCAAAAACGGTAAGCCGTAGAAAGTTGAAATTTTGTATTTAGGACTCCTATAACATCTAGTTGTGCACCTCCCTTTATGGTTATTACACAATTTCCAGAAGTGGTACTTTACATGAAGCCTATAATAGATTTTAATGAAAAACTCTTTTAAAATATAATCCAAAACTTTTCAAATTTGGTATACAAGACTTTTATGTCAATCGAAATTACATAATAGATTTTGGTTAAAATAGGCTAACCGGAAGTGGTACTTTACTTGAAGTTGTTAACAGTTTTTCTTGAATAAAATGATTTTATTTTGATTTTAGAAATAAATGCTTCAAATAAAAGTTTTAGAGAATTAATTTCTGCGTCTAGCACATCAAGTATTATTAAATTAGCCCTTTAAATAAGCGAGATATGTAAATTTAAAAATTATTTTTTTGTAATAAAGCTTGCTATGGATTAGGACAAAAAATAAAAAAATGTTCATGTCAAATTACGTTAAATACGTACAATTTTATGATTCGTACTATAACAAATATTATATTTTTATTGTGAAATTAGTTATATTCATTGTTGTAATCAAATATTTTTTTGTTGTAATCAAAACTCTCTTTAAAAACTACCTTTATGGTCGCTATATATCTTACTGTTTTGAAGTTAAAATTAATATTTTGTAATTTATTTATTAAAAAAAATATGTATAGTTTAATAATCGTACAAGGAAGTCGTGTGGTGTCCACACCAGATTTTTTATAAAAAGCTGCGCATCACTGATTTAAACAATATACATCGGCGACCAACAGTCGTGCGTTAATTCCTGTGCTCCAAAAATGTCAATGTTGCAACATCCCCTGTGTGTTTCTGATTTGGCCATGGCTGATTATATCTAATTTGTTGCTACACAAAATCCACTGTTGGTTTGTAACTATTACAGGAAACTTCTTAAAATAGAGCATTTACTCGGTTTCCTTTGCTGACATTCTTATAAATCACCCGAAGACTTAAACTCGAAATCCACTTATACAATTAACTACATTTTGACATTAAAGTCTTGTATTTAATATTAACCTGAACAATATGACGATAAATGATAATGATTTGTGCATCAGACGAATTAATATATTATTAATAGGTTTATTAATTATAGTTTAATAGCTCTTAGACCTAAATCTCAGATGAGGCATCGTCGGGGATGAAATTTCGTCTCAGGTGCAGCGCCAAGTTAAATTAACTTTCCTCGGGGAATATCCTCGAAATTGGGGTGGCAAATTTAATATAAAAATATTTCCTGCAGCACCTGTTGCCTTGCATTTCGTCCCACACGAAACAAAGGAGATTCTGCTTTCATCTTTTCGCCATAATCAACTTCATTAACTTCTTTTTTCAGTTAATTATTCAGATTTTAATTCTAACAAAACCTAAATCCCAAAATGTTTATTTTTTATGAATCATGTACAGTACTGGCCATAAAGATAGCAACTTTTATAAAATTTCAGTTACTCGTATGAAGGGAAATTTTAATAATAAATTACAGGATTAATGTTCCTTTGAAACTAGTTTATTCTACGTTAAAATAACTTATTTTGAATGTATAAAATTTATTTATTATTTGTATAACTTTTATTTATGTCTGGACAAACATAGCAACTAATTGCATTCACTTGTTAATTTTCTCAATTTAAACGTGTATATCATATAATTGTTTAAAAAATATGAATTGGTACATACAGTCCATACGATGTAACTTGGCGAGCCAAAAGAATGTAATTCAGTTCACTATTCTTAAGTTGCGTTTTGCAAATATTTACTTTTACTTCGATGCCGCACAGCTTCAGAAGTGAAATAGTGATTTTACAATGTTTTATTGCCTTACACAAAGCAAATTTCACCCTAATACACTCAAACCCGGGGTGTCAGGTACTTTTTAACCCAAGAAGTTATATTCATACATAAGCGTTGGTGCATTTTTTTTTCAATAGCAATAGAAATTTTATTTTCTTAACTTTATTAATTTAAAAAATAATTAATTATAATATGATTTATATAATAAATAATTCATCCCAATATTTGTAATATTTTTTTTTTGTATAAATAATTTCTTTTTTTTGTATTATTCGTAATTTTATTGAACTTCATTCTTCTTCGGTACGCCTATGGATTTTATAACTTCCCCATTACCGCAGTGATAATGTGAATTACCCCAACTCGCCAAGTTACATCGTATGGACTGTACATATAATTCGTAAGTCGTAATACTATCCAGTGATATTTGAAAATTAATACCTGGTGGTTGATTAAAAAATCTCAAAATAAACAGCCAAAAGTATGAAAAATAACTCGTTAAAAAAATTGTTTTTTGTCGCTCGAAGTTTTTTTAAGACTTCTACCAAATAATAACAAGGATAAAATATCTTCAAGAACGGTACGAAGACGATTACTTAGTGAAAGAATTTATTGTCGTCGGCCAGCAAAAAATCACTTCAGTCCGATTAGACTTTGCGAAGAAAAAACATGTAAACTGGAAATTGACTTGTGGAAAAAAATGATATTTAGTAATAAATCGATGCTTAATTTATTTAGAAGTGATGGAGTATGTCACTTGCGAAGACCTTAAGGTAAGCGATTACATCCTGAATGTATACTATACCTTCTGTAAACTATTGCAGAGGATCAGTGATAGTCTGGGGATGCTTTTCATGATATACTATGGATCGTTTATACCACACAGAAATGGGTAGATTTAAGAACAAGGACATACTAGGGAATGTGATGAAGCCTTATACAGATAAATATTTGCCTCTGAAAGATATATTGCAGCAATATAATGATCCAAAGCAGTGGTGCGCAAGTGTGGCCCTGAGGGCACAAAACTCTGCCCGAATTTACCAAGCGTGACTGTGTTAGATTATGTTATTGTTGTTATTTTTGCAAGCTAAGTAAGCTATTCGTCGTTTTATAAAAATATATAAGACTAGACAGATTGTAAAATATTACTAAATCAACAAAGATCTGACAATCTGGCTGCGTTTCGTCCGCGTTTTTCTTTTTATTGAAAATAGTATATTGTGTTATTAGGAGTAAAAGTGATACTTTGTATGGCGAGCGTGGAAGTTTAAACGACGAGCGAAGCGAGTCGGATGAATGCACACGAGGCACACAAAGACACTTTTACTCCGAATGACACATTATATTTTTTCTTCAAACGTAGATATTTAAAGAAAAATATCTACTACTGACGTTACACTTTACGTAAATTACGTTTGCGATTTCAATTGCCCTGTAGCTATGGATACTTATTTGTTCACTTTTTGTTATAAACATTGAAATGAAAATTTTCACGTTTTGACGTTTAAATAAAAACTGTGCAATTTTATATCCTCCTTGTGTGCAATTATGTCGGAATTTGATGTATTATAATGTACGCCCCCTGAAGTTGTTCAATTGGATGGAAATCTAACAGTGTGGCTGAAAAATATGTCCAGGAATCACTGCAAAACAATATAAACTTTTCTTATCACTTTAATTCTAAGTATTCTTATGCTCATTACCGTCCCTTTAACTGTATTCTGTAAGTCTGCTATTCTTTAATAATGTTATTTCCTTAAAAGTAAACTCTGCTTATATTTCAATCCACAGATTATATATTTAAATTTGACAGCCATTGATGGTATTTAGTAACTTTATTCTTAGGTTACCTAGCGTGTTATAGTGACATTTAGGGCGATATTACATGTTTCTTTTATTAAAGTTACTTCTTATTCGTTGATCTGTATAGTTTCTATGGATATATATTTATTATAGCTACTTCTACCCCGGCGGCGTAGAAATTAAACTTCTACCTTGTGAATCAAGTCACAAAAGATTCTACTTTTATGACGTTTGAAGAAAAAAAATATAACAATACATAACAAATGTAATATATAAATATATCATTCACACAATATATATTTCCACGATATCATAAAAATGTTAAAATAAATAAAATAGTAAATAATTTTCAAAAAAAAAAAACTTCGAATTGGTATATTATAGTGTCCCTTTAGGAATAAAATTTGGCCCTTCTTTATAAAAAGTTGCGCACCATTGATCTGAAGCATACTTCGATACATAAAAAATTGGTTCAGGGACAATAAAATTAATGTTATGACATGGTCATTCTAGTCTCTTGACTTAAAGAAAATATTTGGGAAATTCTATATCGGCAAATTGTGGATCAAAGTCATACAGGAAAATAAATTTTGCTTAGTGCCTTAAGAAGTACTTGGAAGGAAGTTCACAAGGATATAAAATTAAAATCACTAGAATCCATATCGAAACAATGCAGAGAAGTAATAAATTCTAACCAAAATGAGTTGGAGTAATAAATCAGTCCGTCAAAGATATTGAAGTGACACGTCAATAATTGTTTGCTAAGAAAAAGCCAAAAGACTGAATTCGATAGAGATCGTCCGTTTCATTTCTCAATTCGTTTTTCGATATCAGCTGAAGTCAACTTACATTCAAATAAATATTAATTTTGATAAAGAACTTGCAGATAATATAGATATAGTTTTAACAATTACTCGAAAGTTCAGTCAAACAGCATTTATTCTTACTATACCAACGTTTCGGTGCACCCTTGCACCTTCTTCAGGATCTACAACAATTATACAACAAAAATGTAATATATCACACTTACAGTAAGATCTTACAAATTGTTACAATTCATGTACACAAAATACATTCGTAAAAACATTCATTTAATTTATTAAACATCGTATCAAAAAAAAATTCAAAGAACATACACACATCCATTTGCTCTAAAAAACGACAACCGAATAATACGGAAAATAGCCGGAAATACCCTGTGTACGGATTCTGGTGACATCATTGATATGGACGCCTATTGGTCGTCGGTACACTAATAATAATGTAGCAAGTTATAGGAATTTAAATAAAATGTAAGGAAATTAATGAAACTCAGTTTGGCCTGAAATTTGTCTTTTTCTTTTTGAACTTTTCCAAACCAAAATATACGGTGTTAAATCCTTGAATATCAGTTCTTGCATTGATGTTATTGTAACAATTTGTAAGATCTTACTGTAAGTGTGAAAATGTCCATGTTATTTTGTATGTATTACATTTTTGTTGTATAATTGTTGTAGACCCTGAAGAAGGTGCAAGGGTACACCGAAACGTTGGTATAGTAAGAATAAATGCTGTTTGACTGAACTTTCGAGTAATTGTTAACACCCAATACACATCACAGTCGAGAAATTTACCCACAATAGATACATAAACTCTTCAAAAGGGATTATCGAAACATTCATTGAAGTCTTTCAATTATTAGAGAAGTTTTGTTCCTAGTATAAAGCGGATGTATATTCTATTTTATATCCCGCATCCTTGCCAAAAATTCTATACTATTCTTGCAAATTTTGATTTATTACACCAGATTTTTTTGAAATTATGTCCCTTTGTTAAATTCCTACAGTTTATACAAAAATGATTTTTGAATACAACAAAAACAATGTTTATGTTATCATATAAATAGTCAAGAAAAGTTGAGTACAATAATGAAAATGATAAATCATACAAAATTTGATTATCATAATATGTATGTTTTTACTCTAATCCCAACATATGTGTATCAAGGCTGTTGGATTACAACAAAAACAATGCTTAATTACAATAAAGAAAATTTAAAAGTGTAAAATAGGTAAGCAAAATTGCATGTTCAATATTTAATTCATATCCAAATAATGACATGTGTCGCAGACACATCTGGCGAATGACAACTTCGAAGGATATCTTACATTAATCCAATTTTTTTCCGTATTATTATAATGATTAAACCAAAGTTCACTACACAATCTTGTAAATTCAACTTGTTTTTGTGCGTTAGTAAAAAGCTCAGATAGCTAAGTGTTTCAACAAAAACGTTTATAAGCATGTCGACCGTTCTATATAACTTTGCAGTTTGAACCCTTTCAACTGAATAATGTAAATAAGTTTTTCATCATGCTAAGTTGTTAAAATATGGATATTACGCAATAAATATTTATAATAACAATTGCAACAAGAAAGTATTATTAATAGTCATTTGATTTTTGAAGAATAAATGAGCCAAACTTAATGTTTTAGAATTTGATTCAATTTATGGTAAATCAAATAGAATTTACTAATTACTTCTGGTCATCGTTTGATTAACAAAAGAAAGTTATTTTTGGGTGAAAATAATTTTGTATAACACTGATTTGGCCAAAATGAATATCGAATAGTTAGAACCATAACAGCTAAGTGCTACGTACATATACTTGCGTTAAATGAAATTTTATCACCCAATCCTTATAAGCACAAGTACAATTATTAAAATATTTTGGATCATAACATATTTGTTGAATTACTTTTTAAACATAATAAGAATAGCTTTTACATCCCTTTGCATTTCAAAGCAGCAATTATTGTATACTTTTGATATAAAAACAAAGCTAAGTCTAATGCACAATGCAATTGCGTGTATAAAAATTTATTATTTACTGGTATTAGTATTAATTACTTGTCTGTAATTAGAACTAATTATGTTTGCTCATCCAATTAAAATACATAAAAATACCCCCGTTAATTATAGAAAACATGTTATTCTAAATTCCTTTCGAAAGTTGCGTTTGTACAGAAAATTAACTTTTAGAGATATTTATTACTAAATGATATATAACCATAAAATTAAAACTGTTAATGTATAGTTTGATATTTGCATAGAATATAGATTAGTTTTTATTTTTTTTTAGGTTAAGGTGAACCATATTATAATCTGGTTATTATACTCTCAAAATTAGTTTAATGTTTAATTATTAAAAGCAAATATAAATATTTTCTAATTTTAAATAATAATAACTTCCATATGTTAACGATACATGAAACAATTACTTAATTATATATTTTTAGTAATTAATAAAATTAGAAAATATCTTTTATAAATATAATTAAATATAAAAAGTTTTACAGATGAACAAATTCTAGATAAACCATAAAAAATTCAAGGTTAATTGATTACTGTAACAATACAATAACAAAAACAAAACTGTATATAACCATTATGACTAATAACGAGAAAAAATCTTTTAATTCCAAAGTTTTCCATCTTGATTTTTCGTTGAAATCTCCGCCTACGATCCGCAACCATCTTCACAGTTCTTCAAAGTTGGTAACGCACAAAACATTTTGTTTTCTAAATTTCAAGATTTCAAGAAAAGATTTATGTAACGTTCCGCATAAAATAATAAAATAATTAACATTACCAGGAATAAAAACTCATTATAAAATTAATTATTGTCGTCATAATGGATCAAGGTGACAGTGAAACTGTATTTCACTTGTTTAAAAACGAGAGCATGTTATAAACTAGTATATAATGATATAATTGTAAAGAGCCATTTCTAAAGAAAGTGAAATGTAGAATAGAGAAATTTTAAGTGCACAAGGATTTTAAATGGTAATAAAATTGATATGGCATAAAATTGTACTGTGTACAGACTGTACAGGATAGAAAATGTTATAAATATGTATTAAAACTAAAACTTATTAGAAAACATTGATGTTTTGACGCAGGTATTACTAATTTATAAATTACATTTAGAAATATGTACTCGTACATATATGATAGACAAATGATTTGTGTAGGTGCATGTTTATTAAGAGGAAATTATGAACATAAATCGTGTACGCAACAATGAACTATCAGGCAAAATTATTACTCTGTCTGATTGGTTTGGGATTCATTATAAACTGTAGAATTTAGAGAGCATTGGTTGGTAACTTCCAACATTAAAACACAAGAAAAATGGCAGTATCTATTAGAGTTAAGTGTAGTGAAAGGTCGCGAAGGAAATACAAGGGTCACGCTAGATTTATTTTTACTGAGTAAGAAATCAAAATTTGCACCAATATTTTAACTTACATCTTTGACAGTTTTTAAGTCTCCAAGAAATTATTTAATAGCATTCTAAAAGAATGTTGGTTGGTAGCTTTTAAGATGTAAAAGGACAGAATGGTATAATGTATTATTTATTGATAACTACATACTTTGAAGATAAGTATTTGAAATAAAATTCTAAAAAATATGATGTGGCCAACACATGACCTCTCGCCATTTCCATTTTATATTACTTAAATAAATAATAAATAAATATATCATCACGGCATATTACCCATTCCTGGCTGTGCAAATCTGCTTTGTACGCAGATATCGGTAAATGATGACATATTTGTACCGTGTGGGCGCTTACCAGGCGTCACCTCACGGACATTTATTACTGTCGTGGAAAGTGCACCACAGGGATCAATTTTGTGCCATCAAAATTCGAAGTAATTTTTGGCGTCGGCCGGGATCATACCCGGGTCATAATTAACGAATTTCTTGTACACAAAACTAATTCAAATTGTATCTATTCTTTCGTTCTATGAGGAATTTTGTCCTATTCTTATAATATATTCAAAATTCTTTATATTCACGGATGGTATTAGCGGTATTTTTTAAGGATATATGTAAGTATTAATATACCTATAATTTTAAATATTTAATTAATAATACAATAAGAAATTTTAAATGTACTTACTTCCTAGAAAAAGTTTTCTGTAATGTTAATTAAACTGTTGATTCTTGACACTGGCATTTTGTATTTATCTGTAAATTATAAACATTTAAATATCTCAAATGGTTTTCATGAAGTTGTTTGGGCAGCGAAATTTATTACAACATATTATTCTATATTATTAATATATCTCTAAATCTATAGAAGATATAATATATATATTTTTAAATGTATCAGATTGAGAATTTAAAGATCTCTATTAATGTACGAGTATTAATATATATATTTTCAAAAAATAATATTTACAAGATTTTTTTTAAGAAACTACCACTTCCGGTTGTCCAATTGTTACCAAAACCTATAAACTCTTCCCATTAATGTTAGATTGAGGAATCCGTAGTTAAACAGGTCTTTAGTTGTATAGAATTTGAAAAATCGTATCTACAACATCCTAACACACACATGCACACATACACACACACACATCATCATCGTAACGACCTTAAAACGTGCTTATTCAATAAAATTCGGATATGGGATTTTCAGCATGAATCCAATATCTCTTTTAGCGAGGTAAAAATATAAACCATGTATCTTATTGTCAATAATTCCACCGTTACTCTCGTATGAATAAGCACCACCGTGTTGTAAGAGGTTTGTGTGCAATTCTTCCGTGTTAGAGTATACCGTGTTTTAAAAGTACCGTGTTTTATTTGGGTTTTGCAAATTTAACTAATATATTAATGATTTATTAACACAAATTAAAAATGAAATATGTGTAGATTTAGGAAAATTTTGGCAATAAATCTCCGTTTGCAAACCAATTGAACGTCGACAAAAACAATGAAATATATTTTTGATATTGTCCCGTTAATTAAAGCACACATGCTACATGGTGCAGCAGAGTGGTTAGAAATAAATTGCACAGGTTGATAACAAATGGTTGAGCTTATATCTCAAGCAGAGAACGACGGCTCCTCCGTACGTTTAGCTTTTGTTTTACGTGTTGGAAGAACAATTGAACGAGCAACAAGTATCTGATTCATTGCTGCTATTTGCAGACCGTCCTAATGATATACTAGGGACGAAATAACAAATATTCTGCTCTACCCAACTGTGAAATCCTGCCATTGTTAAAAACTATACATTTGGAATAATTTGATGATTTAGGACTAAGTAATTCAGTTTAAGACAATGCGCAGAACTCTAGCAGAAATGTTATCGAAATAGACCTTGAAACTAGCTTTAAGACGTTTGATCAAATTCGCTATCGATTAAGTTAATTTTTTAAGACGTTGGTAGCTCGGTCAGTGAATTGTATGTCAGGCTTTATTCATATAGGTCGATGCGAAATCCGCTCCATCGTATACAAGGGCCGTCCAAAAATTAAAGATATAAAGGTACTGGGCACTGGGGAAATTTTATTTCGGAAAGTTGGCACCTTTGTCGTATAGAGGGACTCCTATTTAAACTAGTGGTATAACCACAGTATAGCGGTCGGTGTGTATGTAGGTCGGTTGGAAGGACGCTATCTCAAAAACTATAATACTTAATATCTGTTTAACTACATATTTCTCAATCGGACATTACTGGGAAGAGCTGAAAAGGTTTTGGTAATAATTGGACAACCGAAAGTAGCAGATTCTTAAAAAAAATCTTCTAAATATTATTTTTTGAAAATTTTTGTTCTTGCTTGTATTGAAGAAGAGTAAATTCTTTATCTCATACATATAAATATTTTATTATATCTTTTATAGATTTAGAAATAAAGAAATATATAATAATCTGTTGTAATAAATCTCACAGTCCACATAATGTCATGGAAACCACTTGAAAAATAAAAAATGTTTGTAACTGACAGATAAATGTCAGTGTCAAAAATCCAGAGAAATTACAGAAGATTTTTTTAGGTACATACATTATATTATTTCTTATAGTATTAATAGTTAAATATTTAAAATTATAGGTGTGTTACACATACTCTTCAGAAATAATGTTAATCCCGAAATGAATTGGAAACATCTCGAAGAATTAGAAGAGTAGGACAAAATTTCTTCATAGAATGAATTTAAATTTAAAAAATCTAAATATAAAGAATAGATATAAGCGAGAATACAGCCCGAAGGAAGACGATATTTAAATGTTATAAACACAAGATGAAAGTGAAGATGGTCTCCACTCTGCAACGTAAAATACAGAAAAATTGTATTTCATCGAAATAATGAGTAATGAAAGAAAAATATACTTGCAAAATCCCTTAATTCTTGATCTGTGACTATTATAGAGGGGACAAGTCTACGGTGAAGGACTTAAATTTGTTTCAAACATTATGGGACAATGTATAAGAGCACTGTAGACTACAGTAACATTGAATTGTAAACAAGCTATCAAATTCTTCTCAAGTAGGTTGTAAATATTGACAAAATTACACATCAATATAAGAATAATCCGAGTGCAATCATAGGAAGCAAACACTTTATTAAAGGAAATCAATGTGTTATTTAGATACAACATGTATGAAAAAATAAAATATAAAAGAAGATATGTAAGAATAGATGCACATGTACATTTTAGACCGCCCAAAATTAATGTTTTTACTAGAAGAATATGAAGAGAAACGTTGTTCGAATTAAAAATCGAATTAAAAATCCCTGTTACCAGCGTAAAATTTATATATGGTAAACTCTACTTTGTAATTTATTGTACATAATTTATGGTAAAATATCCTATAGATTTTGTAAATATATGTGAAAATTGTTTTGTGTTGAGACATGCCCTTATTGCATAATAAAGAAGTTTATTCGTCATGGACTTATATGAATATATTATTTGTATTTCTAAAAATATTCTTTACTTTATGCATACAGCTGGGTAAAAAATACGACGAGAGGTTATGTGCTGGCCACATCAGATTTTTCCTTTGTTGTTTTTGATGTTTTATATTTTTTATTGTTATTATTTGTAATATCATTTTGTTTTATTGTTTTGACAAAAAACCAGTGGTGTTTTGTATTATTTTCTATTTATTTATATAATGTTGTTTTCTCTTTTATTGTTATTGTCTTTTATATTTTTTATAATAATTATTTTCATGTCACACAATTATTACAATACATATTAAGGGAAAGACTTTCCTAACTTTTCTAAGCAACTAGTTTGACATTTAATTGAATTTCGCGCGCTCGTACGCTGAATTTCAAATCTCAAAATAAAATGTAATTTTATATTTTTTCATAAATGGTTATTTTTATATTTTTAATTTATAAATTGTACAAAGTTCAATCATAATTACAATACATATCGAGGGAAAGACTTTCCTAACTTTTATACGCAAATATTTAAAATTTGACGTTAATTGAATTTCCCGCACTCGCCGCTAGTGGGATGCGCGAAGAGATGATAGGTTTCAAAAGATCACATGGAGCGACATACTGGTTAGAAGCGAGCCAAACACCTCTTTAGGCCGAACAGTTTGGCAGTAACTTGCGATGAAGCATCTCCTTCACTCTTCCGCCAGATGCGAAATCTACTCGAACATACGTTTTTGCATGAGTGAATGGGGTTCACTATTGTAAAATCGTAAAGAAACGTCGATGGACAATTCAAAGCCGAAGGCAGGGAATGTTGACTCGCGGCGTATGTTTGCTTCACGATAACACATGTCCTCACAGCCGCAAACAGCGTGAATCATCAAAGCTTTACTGGATGATTTTGGAGGGGATATTGTGGACCATCCACCACATAGTCCCGATCTGGTACCGTCTGATTTTCATTTCTTACTTCATTTATATAAAAATCTGACAGGAAAAAAAATAAAGGTGAAGATAAAGTAAAAGAGGATGTGGAACATTGGATAAGGGAGCAGGGGGCAACCTTGTTCGACACTAGCATAAAAAATCTCTTGCCTCGCGTATAGAAGGTGAATGAAAATAACGGGGACTATGTAGAAAAGTAGTTGAGATTGTATACCTACACCCTCGTGTAAGATTTTTAAAAATATTTTCTTTTTTCGATTTTTTGGTAGCATATATATCTTTAATTTTTGGATGGCCCTTGTAGTTTGTGTTTGACAGTTACATTTTGAATTTGGCACGCTCGATGATTTTTTTTTAATTTAAAAATTATCGGAACAAAGAATCCGCATTAAATGCAATGGTACAAACGTTTTGAAGAGGGCCGTGAAGACGTGGAAAATGACAAGAGAGTTGGGCGTCCTAACATCAACCACCAATGAAAATGTGGCAAAAATTGAATATACTGTGTTTAGTAATCGTCGAATAAGGAAGATTGAACGGATCAAGTGAAAAAAATCTGATGTAGCAACACAATACCTGCCGCCATTTAATTTTTATTAATTTAAATACATACAAGAACCTACTTATTTACTAATGCTTCAAACTATATTATGTTCCTTTGCATATAATTATTGTTCGATTTACTATTTTCTTTTTAAAACGTCTGATACATACATTTGAAATCAGAACTGTGTACTGAGAAATTGCGCTTATCTTTAAAATATAAACTCCAGAATTAATAAAATACATTTTTTTAAAATTTATCTGTAAAATATGTAGACAAGGTATTAACGCATACTTGTAGAAAATTCAATAATCTTTCATTTTTACAATAATGTAATTTATGCAAAAATGACAATTAAAGATGTTTGTCAAAGAAAAACTATTTTGAGCTGCAAGTAAAGTGCCATTTTCGATTATCGGATGTGCACCAAAATCTAATGACTTCTTTCCATATTATAGTAGGGCCGAAATGCAATGTTACAAAATTTTCTGAATGATAGTATTTGAGTTAGAGCGTCCAAAGGATTAACACACATACCCACAGACATCATTGTGAAAATTTATAAGTCGGATTCTAGGGACCTTAAAACATGGTCATTTACCAAAATCTCGATATGTGATTTTAGCATGATCCCTATACCTCTCTTACCTAGGATGGCGGGAGGTAAAAATTGTAGGCAAACACGGATTTATTAATTCTCCGCTAATATTACTATGATGAGATACCGTTGAAAGTAGAAAATTATCATCTTCCTTTAAAATGTGTCATTAACCTTCCTTTTATTAATTACCCAAAACAGAAACGAAAATCTCACGATCTCATTTTTTTTTATTTTTCCTCTACTTCAAAACGTTGTGTGATGAAATAATTACTGTCAGTTTCCTTAAATTAATTGTCATTTGTTGCGTATTTCACCTTTCCAGTTTCTTAGAATTTTGTCTCTAATGATTTCGAAGAAAACGAAACATATTTTTATTTTGTCGTAAATACGTCGTACGTTGTGAAAATATACGTGTTTTGTTTTGATGCTTCTATTTAGAGAAAAGATATTGATGTAAGGTGGGGATCGACGCAATATCGTTTTTACAGATTCTAGATAAAACATTTACTCTTGTTTATTTTGTGTCTGACCTCGCGCGTAAATTTATTACCATCTTGTGACTTGAATCCTTTCAAAATACATAATCTGAATAACATGTAACGGTTTGTGTTGGTATACAGATACACCAACAACTTACAAATACCTATAAAAACATAAAATAAAATACAAATAACATTCATGTTAATAATAATTTAAGAAACTATTTTTAAACCGATTGTGTATAGGCACAGGCTGTCTCAAAAGTGAATATTATAAAATGTTAAAGTACCCTTACCTGTTTTCGGTATCAACGACAAGTGTATTATTGTTGCTCTCCACGACCGCCGTGGTCTTAAACTTCGTTTCTTCAGCCCCAATCAGCACTTCCGTCCTGCCGTTCTGAAACGGACTCGATGCTCTCCTATCCTGCCTAGAGTTAGTGGTTATCTCTAAACTATCCCTTTTCTCCTTGTCTTCTATCCTCTGCGTTAGTATCAAGTCGGCATCGTTGCCGTTAGCGGCGCCGGCTGCGCTTGGAACGGTGACGGCAGTAGGAGTAGCCCCTCCAGCTCCTGTACTTGGAGCAGGAGTTACGATGGCAGGGGTAGGAATAGGTTTGAGAGCGGATGAAGTGGAAGACACAGAGACTGATGATGGGGGGTTGTTGTTGAAGGCTTCCGTTGAGGTGAGGGAGGTGACGTAGATGGGGGAGTTGTCGATGATGCCGTTCAGGTCTTGTGTGGTGGAAGATGTGGACTGTTGGTTGAGCTGCAACAAACAAGACTATATTTAAATATAGGTGTTAAATAATTGCGAATTGGTCTTGTTCCAACCACAGTAGGAGACGGACATGTTTCATTGAGCTCCGTATATGGTGATTGTGTAGTTTCAATATATTAATAATATGATAGTGAAGAGTAGTGAGGTGAGGTGAAATATAGTAATGTAAAGTGAAAATGTATAATAATAAATATATCACCTAGCCGAAATAAGGAATTTAGATGAAGATTCGAACAAATAACATAGAACAGGATAGGATATATGTCCAGACGGTAAATCGAAATTGGATAATAAAATAAAGGAACACTTCATCACAAAATAAGATGTTCGGCATTAAATTCAACTACATAATAATTAAAGACACCATCAAATTTAATATTGTAGGTACATTTTATCTACAGTCCTTTCAAGGACTTTTTCGCTTTCGAATATTAATTTTCTTTTAGGTTTATTATCTAATTCTAACAGCATCAACAATACGGAAAGAAATCAGCAATAATGCAAAGCTGGAGAAGTACACCAAAAATTCAAGAAGGAATGAGAATAACAATAAAACTGGAAACCATGCTTCATATAAATGGCAAAGGACAACTTTAAAATTAAGGTCATCCGGGATATGGAATTCAACTAAATATCTTTTAAATTCGAATCCATGTTTAAGGACAATAATTGGAATGCTATAGGAAAAGTAATGACAAAATCTTCACAGAATTCAATTACATGCATATGTGGTAGAATCCCACGTTAAAAAAGTCACCCAACATAGATTTCGATTTAGAAATTTGGGAAGTCTACTAGACGTTAAACAGTTTTACTTTTCGTCACCTTTAGCTATGGAAGGTATTGTCTTTGGTCAAATTAATCAATGATGAGTTTTTAGTGAATAAGCACGTTTTAAGTTCCATATAATACGATTTTACCATTTTTACAATGATGTCTCTATGTATGTGTGTCTGTGTGTGTCGCATAACTTCAATACGATGATTCCAAAAATTATATTTTTTTTCGTATTCCTCAAGTTTACATCCAGAAGAAGAGGTGTTTAGATTTTATTTGTAATTGGTCAACCGGAAGTACCCTCATTTAAAGATTTTAACAGTTTTTCTTGGAAAAATTCAGTTAAATATTATTATAACTTAAATATATAATATCTCTATACGATTTGATTTCATTTTATACTTCATATTCAACAGATATAGAGTTAAAGAATTATAAAGATATTAAATTTCATAAATCAGTCAGCTATGCTAACCATGGAAACTGCTAATATATTCAGATAATTCAAATTGACAGATGTCAGTATCAATGAAAATTAAATGAATGTGGCAGAGATGAGGATGTTGAGATAGATGATGGGAAAGACACGGAAATATACGTTAAGAAATGAAAGAATAAGGGAAATAACTATAGTGTTAGAAGTTTCTAGAAAGATACAAGAGAGACGATTACATTGGTTTGAGGAGAGATGAAGAATATATTGGACGAAGAATGAATAGCTTAGTAATAGAAGGTTGAAGAAACATAGGAAAACCAAAGATAAGATGGAAGGATTGTATTGCGGAAGACTTGAGAGAAAGGGAACTGAATGAGAACGACACGCAAAACAGAAATGAGTGGAAGAAGAAAATAAAAAAAATAGCGACACCTAACTAATGGGAAAAGCTATAGAAGAAGAAGATGTCAGTGACAAGTGCAATTTGCATAGTTTGTTTATGAAATAATTTAACTGGAAATTTAGAATTTAGAATACACAGGATTTACGAAAGGTATTGTAGCCACATCAGATTTTGTTTTTATGTTTGTATTTGTTGACTAGTGTGCTCTTCTCTAATCCGCGTCGTGTCCTGAACAAGGCCGGCTGCTAGTGTGTGTTCAAAAAACCTTTACCTGGGTAGACATCTAGGATTCAGTACTATGGGGTAGTCGGATCGGTCAGAGTGTCAAATCAAGTCAAGTCAAGGTGTTAAATGATTGCACATAAGAGCATTAGGTAGACTTGCACTAGCATTTTAAACAATTATTTGTCTATCATTTGAAATTCTAGTGTGACTCTTGTAAAGCAAACTCACATGTCGCAAAAAAATCCTAACAGCAAAGAAAAGAAACTTTTCTTCTTTATGGCACTCTTCGATACAAAGTTCTATCTTTGACCACGATAGTCAACATCGCAATTCGTATCTCATTTGAATAACTTGGAAACTAGGATCGAAGCAGCCGTGAAGGAGAACAATTGCTAGGGCCCGCAACATGCAAAAACACTTTGCGGCGAACATTCGAGCATCGCGATCGCTCGTCTACTGTTGAAATTGATGGGCGGACGACTAGACATTGTTCATTATCATAATCATCATTGTAAAATGATACTTGATACAGAGAACATAAGTTGTAAATGGCAGTTTACAATAGAAAGTTACAGAATACAATAAAACTGAACATTTTTTTCTTAATTTTGAAAATGTTTATCTTGGCTTCCTTTGAAATTTCAAAAATAAATATACATATCATCACGGCATATTACCCATTGCTGAGTGTGTCATTTTGCTTTGAACGCACAAATCGGTAATGATGACATATTTGTACCGTACGAACGTTTACCAAGCGTCACCTCTTCGGCACTCATTGCTAGCGTGGAGAGTAACCAAAGCGGGCACTTTTTGTGCCATTTACAATTCTAAATAATTTTGACATAGATCGGGATTGAAGCCGGACCCAGAAGTGCGACCAGACAAAGACACTAACTAAAAACACCTATAACGATATCGTTACCATACGACTGTCGTTAAGCATTTGGTTGAACGATGTTAATGATAACAAATGCCAAAAACTTATTCTACTAATTATATCGTTATAAATTAACGTTATCATGATTATAACGATACCTACTGTCTAACTTCATGTTCATTTTGACAGAATAGATTTACATTTGTTTTTCAATTTAAATTTCACATATTCATTCATTTTATTGAAACATTGAAATGGATCGCTAAGAGCGGTATTGGATTCATGCTAAAAATCACATATCCAGATTTTAATGATTAAGCACATTTTAAGGTCCCTACAATCCAATTTTAATATTTATTACGATGATGTCTGTGTATGTGTGTGAATGTATGCGTATACGAGTATGTGTGTGGGGAGGTTAAAAGGACGATTTCTCAAAAACTATAATATTTAATATCTGTTTAACTACGTATTTTTCAATCGGACATTACTGGGAAGAGCTGAAAAGGTTTTGGTAATAATTGGACAACCGGAAGTAGCAGATTCTTAAAAAAGTTCTTCTAAATATTATATTTTGAAAATTTTTGTTCTTGCTAATTAAAGAAGAGTAAATTCTCTATCTGATACCTATAAATATTTTATTATATCTTTTATAGATTTAGAGATAAAGAAATATAAGGTATATAATAATCTGTTGTAATAAGTCTCATAGCCCAAATAATGTCATGGGAACCAATTTAAAAATTAAAATGTTTGTAACTGACAAATAAATGTTAGTGTCAAAAATCTAGAGACATTACTGAAGTACATACATTTACATTATATTATTTCTTATTTTATTAATAGTGAAATATTAAAAATTATAGGTATATTACATATACCCTTCAAAAATACTGTCAATCCCGACAAAGAATTGGAAACATTTCGAAAAATTAGAAGAGTAGGACAAAATTTAAAATTTAAAAATCTATATAATAGATATAAGTAGAATTTTTGGTGTAGAGTGTAGGTATACAAGAAATGTTGGCTTTGTTAGCCTTGACCAGCAGATATGAGGGCCCGTGTCAGAATGATATCTAGTAATTATGTATATAGATGTCAAATATAATTTTTCATTCTAAATTTACTGACTTCAATTTCATGTGGTTTATTTTCCTCGACAAGTAAATTCCACACTCCTGGTGACAAATTAACTACGTGAATTTAGAAAATCTTGAAAATTTTAATGAAAAATTCTGACATTTGACATCTATGTACTTAATTACTAATTGTCATTCTGACACGGACCCCCATATCTGCTTGTCAAGGCCAACAATGTCACATAACTTCTCGCGCCCTATATAGTTATGTAACCGCAAAAACGGAAGTGGCAAGAGATATTGTGCTGGTCACAACAGATTTTTAGTTTTGTTTTTGAAATATACCAAACTTTACTACTTTAACGAGTCATATGAACTTGTCGTTCAACAATAACGATTTGTAACAATAAACATAGCAAAATAGGGTTTTGACAAATCGTTATTATAACTACATGTGACCTGGTAACGAGTCGTAATGACACATAATTTTTTAGTAGGCCTGTAAGGAATGAAAATATAATTTATTGATATAAATATCATCCTAACTATATGATATTATAGAGGCCTATATCTAGTATATTAGTTGCAATCTGAAATAGACGTCCAGAGAATGTATATATATGCATGTACATACATATGTCAGCGAAATGCCAAGATAGAATTAGTAATTGAGTTAGGAGTTCTGGTGTACAGAACAGATTGAAATATGAAATTGATTTTCCTTAACTCCCGCACGTATATTTAGAATGATGAATATAAATTAGTCACACAAACTGATACAAATTGTTATTTATAGTATGAAATATCACACCTTTAAATTGCATTATTAAATTCTCTCAATGACATCGCGTATTTATCTTCATAAAATAAAATATAAAAGAGAAAACGAGGCTTAAAAAGGTGAAACAAATTAGACCTTACATCATTTTATATAATTTAGGAAATCTTGCTTTGCTTATAATTACTATAACAACTTCTAAAAATATGTGACATTTTACACAAATTCGAATGTTTATTTAATGATGATGTAGGAACCGTTCACCTTACGATTAAAAATAATTTCACGTTTGACCTTTCGGAATTGATGATGCTATTAATTATTTAACACATTTTTCCAAAAATAGATAATTTCGCAATCATCCTCACTCGAGATTTGGAATTCAAAATAGTATGAAATAAAAACCTGTCGGTAGTCCAAAATATTCATCTTGAAAATAAAGTTATAAATAACTTTTTGCTATAATTGTTGTTGACATATAAGAGTAGAAATATGTAAATTAAAACAAGATTTATTATATTTTGATAGAATAAGCATATTAGAAAACATGTGTTTTTTGTTTACAAATTAAAGTCACTGATTAAAATCAACACTGTTTGAAAATCTTCATTTGAATATCTGTACAATCTTTAAATTCATACATTTATTCAAAGAATTCTAACACAACGTTATTAATTGTCAAAAATAAACATAATTACGCGGCGTAAAAACAGACCTCTACGCATGAAATGATTCACGAAACCATGACCGACTTATTTATCAAGAAAACAAAAAAGGTTTACACATATTACGAAGTACGATACTTAAATATAAATGGCAATACACAAACGAGCAGGAATTTTCGTAGATATTGGCCATGGGTATCCTCGCATTCTTTGTAAATATACAGACTTTTTTTCAAACTTGGGATAAAAACTGGTGCTGTGAGGATCTGACATAAATTGTATCCGAGTACCCGGATTTCAAAATATCAGGTTCCTCGGATATCCGATTTTCGGATATTGACGCGGATATTCGTCAGGATTCGATTTTTGTTTACGGACCCCGATCCAAATATTAATTCTGTATCTGATTCTTTATTTTATTGTATTTTTATAGTCCCTTTATTGGCATATAGACAAATTTTGTTCGATCACCTTCTTTGTTAGTTTTTCTTCGATTCTAATACAAAATGGCCTCTTTCTCAATCAATCAAATCAGAGCTATGTTGATTTAGATTTTTTACTCATTTTGGTCAGTACCATATGGCCTTAAAAATTTTACCTCAGGTTTAAAAACACCCTGTATATGCGGAATTATGTGATGCAGATTTCTTGTGGAAAACGCTGCAACTGCATTCCCGAAAATGTAGATTCCTTTACTAAGTCTGTAATCCTAAAAAGTGCGAAAACTTTGACCTCATGTCGTAGCGACCACGCCTAGAACTTGGAAATTTCATCAAAACTTGTGAGTTGTAAAACTTGGAGGTATTCTCTCTCTCTCAGCCCAGTGTCGGCTCGAACTTGAAGCTTAAAGTTCGAGCCCGGAAGGCAATACAGGCTTTCATATCTCTATATCGTGCAGCTACGCAAATGAATTGTATGAGAACAGACTAAATGCAAGCGTATACAAATGCAAAATACTAAATTATTTGTTTTGTGCAATACTGTAATTTTTTACCTTCCGTCACCTTTAGGTAAGGAAGGTTTTGTCTTTGGTCAAATAATTCAATGATGAGTTTTTAGTGAATGCACACTTTTTAGGATCCATATAATACGATTTTACTATTTTTACGATGATGTATGTCTGTGTGTCTGTGTGTGTGTGTGTTTTTTTTTCTTGAAAAACGCAGTTAAATAACATTTATTGACATTTAGCGTTATTATAACTAAAAGAATTATATTATTCTCTATTCGATTTGATTGCATTTTATACTTTATATTCAATAGATATAGAGGTAAAGACTTATAAGGATATTAAATTTCATAAATCAGCCAACTATGCTAACCATGGGAACTGCTAATATATTCAAATAATTCAAATTGACAGATGTCAGTATCAATGAAAAGTAAATGAATGTGATGACGGAAGACACGGAAAAATACGGAAAGGGATGAAATAATTAGGGTAATAACTCTAGTGTTAGAAGTTTGTAGAAAGATACAAAAGAGGCGATTACATTGGTTTGAACATGTCATGAGGAGCGATGAAAAATATATTGGAAGAAGAATGAATAGCTTAGTAATAGAAGGTTGAAGAAACAGAGACAGACCAAAGATAATATGGAAGGACTGTATTGCGGAAGACTTGATAGAAAAGGAACTGAATGAGAGCAACACGTAAAAAAAATGAGTGGAAGAAGAAAATAAAACATAGCGACCCGGGAAAGGAAAATGGGAAAGGCTAAAGAAGAAAAAGATGTCAGTGTCAGGTGCAATTTACTGGAAATTTAGAATGTTTTGCATGAAAATTTATATATGGGATTTATACATAATACACAGGATTGACGGGAGGTATTGTGCTGGCCACATCAGATTTTTTCCTGTTTAAAATTACTTATTTATTGTGAATTCACGAGTAAATAATGTATGGTTTTTAAATTACAAACAATTTAAACGTTTCGTTTTCGTTAAAGACCAGAAGTAAATCTGTGGTTAACTTAATAGCCCTCCGAACTTTGTATTTCCAAAAACACGAAAGTATAATTATACTCTTCGCAAGGAATTTTAACTAGTATGTAAAAAAAAGCTTAAATTTGGATTGTCATTAATGGTATGCAATTAAATTCTAATATAAATTCTAATAGTATATGTTTAATACTTGTGTGACACAAAATTTCTAATCGAAATTGTTATAATTACGTTTTCGTTCATCGAATCACGTGAACTCATTAAATAGCAAATAATTAAACTACACTCAAACTATTGCAGCTCGCATCACAAGCATTTACATATAAATTTAACAAATACAAATGTTCTAATTCAAAATATTCAATCAAACTATCATTAACAAAGCATACCTCAAACTCTAAATAAAATTAACATTGTTATTTTAAAACGCTGTTTGTAATAATTATATCTATATTCGATATTAGTGATCCATGATAATTATTTATAGTTGAAGTAGCTCTTTGTGAAATGGAATTTCTTAAATTCCATTTCTTATATTTTTATCAATATACTTGTAGAGTAGTACTTCTCAACCTTTTCAATACCGCCGAATACTTTTGTGAGTAAGAATTTTAGCCGAAACACTTGTTAATATTTAAAATAGAAAAAAAAGTAAGTTCATATATTCTTCAGATTAATTTCTGATACTCGCTGTTTCCAAAGAATAATATTTTTCTTCAAACGTCATAAAAGTAGCATCTTTTATGACATGATTCACAAGGTAGAAATAAAATATATAAATAACCATAGAAACTATACAGAATCAACGAATAAGAAGTAATTTGTATAAAAGAAACCTGTAATATCGCCCTAAATGTCACTACTGTTCATACGATGTAACTTGGCGAGTTGGGGCAATTCACATTATCACTGCGGTAATGGGGAAGTTATAAAATCCATAGGCGTACCGAAGAAGAATGAAGTTCAATAAAATTACGAATATTACAAAAAAAAAGAAATTATTTATACAAAAAAAATATATTACAAATATTGGAATGAATTATTCATTATATAAATCATATTACAATTAATTATTTTTTAAATTAATTAAGTTAAGAAAATAAAATTTCTATTGCTATTGAAAAAAAAATGCTCCAACGCTTATGTATGAATATAACTTCTCGGGTTGAAAAGTACATGACACCCCGAGTTTGAGTGCATTAGGGTGAAATTTGCTTTGTGTAAGGCAATAAAACATTGTAAAATCACTATTTCACTTCTGAAGCAGTGCGGCATCGAAGAAAAAGTAAATATTTGACAAAACGCAACTTAGGAATAGTGAAGTGAATTACATTCTTTTGGCTCGCCAAGTTACATCGTATGGACTGTATATCACACTATATAACCTAAGAATAAAGTTACTAAATACCACCAATAGCTGTCAAATTTAAATAAATAACCTATGAATTGAAATATAAACAGAGTTTACTTTTGAGGAAATAACGTATTAAAGAATAGCAGACTTACAGATTACAATTACAGGGACGGTAATTAACATAAGAATACTTAGCTCAGCCCCCTCGAGGATCGGGGTAAGTTTTGTATTTATTAAATAAATAAAATAATTTGTAAAAAAATGTTGCATACAAATAAATGGAGTAATATTTGTCGGGATGCAGTATGATTAGAAACTTCGCCAAAATTCAAACCCTATACTTCAAATGAAAATATTTCCGATAATATCAAAGTTAAAAATAATATCTGATAAACATGTTAAATAATAAGTATTTAAATTTTAACAGGCTTTTTTGTGTATTTTTTTTAACTAATAGAAAGAACGATAGAAGAAATATTGCTATAAATTGAAAATGTGTTTGTTCCTAAAAATCTTCTAATCTTCTACGGCTTGATCGAATATTATAAATAATATATTAAAGGATTTAATGAAAACTACTTTTAAATAATTGATTAGAACAAGAAGAGGATCACGAATTGATTACATAAATCAAATTGATACAACGTTTTACGAAGCGCAAATAATATAACCCTAAATTCCCTAATAATAATTGCTCAAAAATTTTTAAAAGTCGGCACCCATGTTCGTAGTCTCTTATAGTTCTCGAGATAGCAATAGTGTACATAATAAAATGAACACCCTGCATAGCTCTATTTCGCAGGAGATTTAGTAGTAGTTTTCCATACCTGCTGAGAGAGTTTGGTCATGTCCACTGGCGTGATCCGCTTGAGGGCGGACAGGCGCTCGAGACGTTCCCGCGCCTGCTGCTCCACGGCGATAACGAACGCATCTTGGACGCTGCTCGAACACAGTTCCAAGTCCAGAGCTAAAAATAGACAAAACACCAAAATTAGATATTACATTCTTATTAGGAAGAAAATTAGGGGATGTATACCACCAAAAATAGTCGAATGTAATATGAACAAGTACATAAATTGTTACCTGATATTTGTAATCAACATGCATTGAACAGAAAGATCTTATATTACTATCTCCAAAACTACGATATGTTGATATTTTTTAATATTTTACGTATATAGAATTGAACATCAAAGCACCAGATATCTTTTTTTTGAGCTACTGCATATTTCCGCAACAACCTATAATAATTTTGTGATATAGTAACTCATTATTTACATTATTTTCAACTCTTGCATAGACATTCAACATGAAATAGCTTCCCATAATTAAAAAGTTCAGAACGACCAGGAAAACATAAATCATTTATGCATATATCGTTTTAATATCTCATTCTCTTCTGGTATTCCAATCATTCTACAAAATAAATGATGACTTCATGTGAGGGCAAATGTACCATATAAATCATAATGTCGTATTATGCTGAGGTATACAGTTTAATACCACATTAGAATCAGTTCAGAAAACACATCATATAGAACTATAATATTATAGTATAATAAATACATAAAAATTGTATTTAATAAAATATTTTTTTCATCATGTGATGAGTACCATTGTAATGATGATTAGCAATGTTTGTATGAAGATAAAGTCCATTCATACATGAATATAACTATGACTAAATGTTGTATGAATTTGTTGATGTTATCCGTTACTAAATTCTTTCCAAAGTTCACCTTCAAATGTATTTATTTACAAACACGTCATACCTGAATATCAAATCACTTTATTAATAAAATATTACACGTCATATTTCCAGATAAATAATTCAATTATAATCCTATAGATATGCTTCAATATTTATAGGTTTTCTAAAATATATTTCATAACATGTAATAGAGTATTACAGTTTTATAGCACGATTTCGTTACAATTTTCCGTTATAGACTAAAACAAATTTGAACTTTTTAGAATTATGACAGCTTTTTTTATTAAAAGCACTTTAATTAAAACCATCGTAGTGATGGACTTATTTTATGACCCTATAAAAAGATAATACGATGCGGACATAATAATTAAGGTACATCTCTTTCATAAACATGTAAAGCACTCATATTTCTTCTTTTTCTATCTTCTGAAGTTTATGCTTCATAATAAACACCGCTAAGAACATAATTTAGATACCCTGCACTAAAAAGAAATTATTCTCGTTTTTATCTTTATTACTTTAACACCTAAAAAGTCGTTACTATTAGGTACAACAAGCCTTTTATGAATGTAATAACATTTTTTTAGAGCACATAATTACTCATATCGTTATAATATCGTAAATAATTGGTTATGAATTCTAAAAATATGATCTAAGAAAAAGAGTGAAAAATGAAAATCACCCGTACACATATGATATGGTTCAAATCTAGAGTCAGGAGAAACTGGAGTGGGTTTATTTGGTTCAGATTACCAAATAAAGGTATCTACAGGCACCAGTCCCACCATCTTTCAAGCAGAGATCTACGCAATAAATTCAAATCACTTACCGATCAGTAATTTGTAAATAAAGCCTACTGCCTTGGAAACCCTATCGGTAAACATTAAAAAAATAACTCGATCGTACAAAAAACATATAAGTTCCTTCAAATATTTAGAAAGCATAGTAACTTCGAATGGCAACTAAAAATAAAATACTAAAAAAATTAAGTGAAGCTAGCTTAGCTCGCGTCCCACACTAGGAGTGTGTTCCAATTTTTTTTATAATTAAATAAAGGTAAACGTAAAGATTAAAATATTTGTTTTTATTTTATTATTTCCCTGGTAATTGTATACTAGGTGTATTTTTTTTTCAAGATGTACGTAATAGAAGATTCACATGAGAAATCAGTTTTTTGCAGGCTATTACCCCCTTTTTTGACTGACAGCATTGGTATCATTAGAGAGATAAAAATTATCTGCATCCAATTATCCCAAATAAATGTAAATTAGGTAAAATTTTATTCCCATATAATTATCAAATTTGTATACCATTTGAACAAAAATAATGTATTATTTTTTGCTGCAAAAATTGACTTTGTGGCACATCATTGTATACAGAATTGGGCTTAGATTCATAGGCGCCAACTTTTAAAAATGCTCGAGGGGGCTGGATTTTTTAGCAATTATTTTTAAGGAGTAATGTTTTTTGAAGTTAAATTATGTATGCAAACACAGCCGAACATAGGACTTTAACATGTAAAATTATACTTTCGTAATTTCCTGTTTCGTAATTTTTTAGGTAAAAAAATTTTCAAATAAAAATTGTACAGCATAAAATTCTACATTTGAATCATTCAGCAAAATTAAAGTTGACCCAAAAATAGCTATAGTTATGGACTGTAATAAAAAAATTAACAAATGTTTAATGATTTATCTTAACTAACTAGGAAAGCGTAGTGACAAATAATACTTCGTTTCCATAACAACCGTGAAAGTTGGTAGGGAAAGGAACGTGAAACGTAAAGGGAAATTTTCGCTACGCTATCTGCTATCATAGCGTTGTTTTGCGATCCCACCCCAGGTCACCACCCTAACGATTCTAGCCATGCTACATCCCGACAAATATTAGTCGATTTATTTATACGCAACTTTTTTACAAATAATTTTATTTGCCACCCCCCCCCCCCCGAGAATCGTCTCGGGAGGGGGTGGGATTGGCTGCAGTCCAGTCTTAGAATACAAAAATTTAAAAATATACAGGTATTCCATTTAATATAAGAAAGTCGATGCCACTTCCGGTCAAACCGGAGGTTATATGTTTATAATTTATACATAAAACTGATGCTACATTATGTTCAGTTAACGCATGTAAATTTTCAATTACATATCTGTATAAGTAAAGAAGTTAATAGTCCCGCTTTCTGTGGACACCATCAGTATAACCAAATGAAATCCTGGATACGGCCCTGAATAGAATTAGAAGTTGAATTTCCCAGTGCAAGACAGCATTCAGTACAGCTCAATAGCAATTAATAGCAAGTCATATTCTAAAATGGAGTATCATGCTGTATGAATGCGAACCATGGAAAATAAGAAAAAGTACCTGGAAAATTTTGAGATATGGTTGTGGCGACGATTGGGGAAAAGCAGGAATGAGGTGTTGAGAAGAGACGGATTGGAGAAGAGAGAAGAATTTTGACATTGAACATATTTTAAGGTGTGGTTATATTTCAAAATATTACAATTGAAGGGAAAATACATAGGAATAGAAGGGAAGAAAAAGCAGAAAATTTGGAATTTGTTAGAAATTAACGCATCACTTTTATAAACTCAGTTAATATTGGAATATTTTTATTTTCTTCAAATTTTAATCATTGATTTTTATAATTTTACTGTTATGGTAAGAATTAAGACAATGAAACAATAAAAACTTAATAAAATTGTAAGAAAAATGAAGAGAAACACTTTTAACAAAATTTAACATGCGATTAAAACACTTAATATTTAATGTTTCCTCCTCTTGCTCGGATAACTGCCTGGCAGCGACGACCCATACTGCTAATTAATGCTCTAATGTCATTCTGGTCAATATCTTCCCAAATTTCCTGCAATTTTTGCCCGAGCTCTTCTTGGATGATTGGACGCCGAGTAAGTGCTCTAAGTCGTTTACCCATCGTGTCCCAAAGGTGTTCTATGGGATTAAGATCCGGACTTCTGGCTCTGCGATGCTCAGCGATTAATTGGGGTCCTGTTGCTGGTATTTTTGGGGTTAAATTAAAACCACGTAACCTTTTTCTTATGGTAACGGAACTAATATGAACATTGTGGGCCTCTGCGAGCATATTTTGTAGCCTAGGAGCCGTAATAAACCGTTCCCTTAACATCTGCATCATCAAAAAACGATCTTGGATAGCATTTGTGGCTCGTTTTCTCCCTTGACCTGGCCTTCTTGAGTATGAGTGAGTTTCCCGATGTCTCTTCAAGACCCGCGATACTGGCGATTGGTTAACACCAAGCGCTGACCGATGTAACGCTGACTCCAACCTTCTTCTGCAAGTGTTACAGCCACAGCTTCTTCAACACTTAAATTAAGATTCTGACGTCTATTCATATTCACGCTTCACTATTTAGCATTTAATTTCGAGAGTACTTCAAAACAAATCCAAAAATGAATTTAATATGAAGCTTTCTTTAAGTCAGAAAAGAAAATTTTATTTATTGACAGAATACCATGAGAATAAAAAATATCAAACAATCAGTAAAACATCATACTTGATAAGCTTTTTCCTTACTTAAATAATTTCCGCACAAACATAATGTCGGCTCCAAGATATAGAATAAATTATAAGTGATGCGTTAATTTCTTTCGCCAGTGTAGTTTAAAAGGGGTTGGTATAGTACAGGGTGTAGGTAAAAAGAAAACAATAGAAATCACATAGTACATATTAAAATATACATTACGTAAGTTGTACTTTATGCGACGTTAAATAAGAAGACCATATTAACAAAGTTTAATTAACATGGTTACCTCTACACAAGGCATACAATATCAGAGTTTCTAAAAATTCTATCCGCGCGCGCCCATTGCGAATGTAAATATTATGCATGCTTCACTACTGACTCATTCGGTCTACGCTTTCTATTGTTCACAACACCTACTTGGATTTCGAGAAACAATATGACTTTTATTTGTTTGCTGTGCTGCCTTTTCAGAACTTTGCGCTTAATCAGTCTTTACGACCAGAAAATATTTTAACAAGATAATAGATAGAAACTTATGAAAATGATAATTTTAAAATATTTTTTGCACAATCAATTTTATTTAATATTACCGATAGGGTTTCGAAGACAGTAAATAAAAACAACAATCAAAGTTTGCTTTAAAAATGACAAATGACAACTAAAATGTCAAAATAATTTTCAAATCTTATTTTTTTAATTTTGTGCGTCGATCGTATAAAAATTGTAATAAGTATTGCGATCGGTAAGTTCTCTTCTACCGGTATCCGCAACCGGTAGCAATGACTAACTAGAAAAATGTCAGTTGTCAAATAATATCGACAGAAATAAGTAGTGACATTTAATCATTTCTTCTCTATCTAAACTAGTGATCCTTTCTTATCCGAAATGAAGTACAGTAATTGATCATAAATGATAAATGAAAGTAATAATTATTAGAATCTTGAGATCTTATGAATGCAAATAGATAATTTGAATATATTGTGCACAACACAGATACATTCGATTCGATTAAACATTCGAATAGAAATTCAAATCAATGATTACAATTTGATTTTAATACATACATAAACATATTACTATTGTGTGTATACTCATACTCGTATATTTCATTCATAAGGTACAACGGTAACATTTAATACTTTTTCATGCAGTACGTAGAGGCATAGAAATTAAATTGACTCCAATTTAGTTCATCTTGATCACATAGTAGATAATGTAAAATGTAAATTACAGAAGCAAATACTAAATCATCGTACATAATAACCATCTGTCAAAAATTTACATCTACTAATACTTTTTACCTCGTGCAGCATTTGAAGAAGTGGCATGTTAACAAATTTTAAAACGTGAACGTTTAGAAAAACAGTTTCTAAAACTGGTTACAACTTACAACATTCAAAATATCCTAAAAGACTTACAGGCCAATGGGAAAGTTTAGCGTGATTGAAATTACATGTGAAATATTTTTTAATCGCAAATATATGAATAATTATAACTTAAAATGTAATTGAAAGTTAAAATTATATGCCCATTTATTTATAATTAATTATTTATCATCCAATTTTTTTGACGTCACCAGTGATTAAGCGCATGCCTAGAAAGGATGGTGAGTCCTGACTTTTTGAACGTATGTTGAGCCATTACAATAACACTGCTGGCTAGCTCACGTGAGTTTGTTTACATTTTCGCTGAGTGAGGTTATGAATTTTTAGTTCGAATTGGCATTGTATTTGTTTTCAAAACTATTATACGATACTTAATTTTTATATTGAATACAATAATACACTAAATGAAATAAATAGAACCAGTCGTTTGCACAAGAAGAACGTCAAAACAAGTGGATGCCATTTTTAAAACTTCGTGTTGCCATGTGAACCTACGCACCTGCATAAGGTAGACTATAAGTTCTCCGTGAACTTCTGTGACGTCATTATTTTAGAAAATTTCATTTTTTGAGAAATCTAGGCATCTTTGTATGAAATACAATATAGAATATGACCTTTGAAGACATTGATAATAAAATAGAAAAATACACTAAACTTCCCCATTTTGAACATATCTGGAAGTCTTACAGATCTATAAATCTGCAAAAAGCGCATCTATTTTTATTGATTAATATAAAATTATACATACGTGTGGCAGCTTTTGTTGCGATTTTGTTCAGTATTTACAGATCTATAAGGTTTATTGATTTGTTTAGAATAAAGCCAATAGGTACAAAACATTTTATCTTGCCCATAATTCACCTCTTTAGCCTGAATTTGGAAGAAAGTATAACGACCAATTATCAGATATTTATAGGCAGAGCAGAGATTGTGGCAAATTCAAAATTCATTTACCTTATGATGTATACTATCCTATTCTACCTCTCGTTGAGAGACATTGACTACGTTTATATCGGATTGACATAACCCACTTAAAAATCTAGTGACTTAAAACTAACTCTTAACTCCAGTTTGTTTATATTGCATATTTTAAAGTGACTACAGGATAATATGCATTTATCCGTGCCTCTGAAAGAACAGGACAATTAGAAAATTTTGCCAAAGACTTTGCATAATACAAATACGTTCACGATCTTGAAACAAACAACGAGGCAAACAGTTTTTAGAATTTTAATATATAAATATTGTTATTAATTATTACTAATTTAAGAAAAGAGGTTAATCTAGAGCCTTAACCGTTTATCTCGAAAAATTTCAAGTTAATTAATCTAACCCATATTATTTAAGTGATTTCACTTAACACTAAATAGACCAGTTTATATTACAAGTTTAACCTACTTAACTCAAGAGTTTGCATTTACGTGGATAAATGTGCGAGATAAACTTAGTCATTGAGGGACACGAATAATGCTAAAAGTGCTAAATTGAGATTTTAGTGAAAAAGCAAAGTGTATGGTCCCTGAATTCTAATTTTAACATTTTTACGATGGAACTTTGTAGTTTAATAGGATAAGGGTTGTTTCTTAGCTGGGTAGTTGATGAAATGACAAAGTTTCTGGGATTCAGCCACATTTATTACTTCAGTTTCGAAGAAGAGTCATGTGGGGTCCAGTGCCGTATCTAGAGCAGGGCCATAGAGGCACCTACCTAGGGCAGGAACTCTGAGGGGGCGCAATTTCAGACTCTTTCCTTTATTACAAAAAGAGTCAAATTGAGCACAAAATGAAGGTTCGGGTTTACATGCGTTGTTCGCTGACATTGCGATTCGCTTTGGTAGACATTTAATGAATGGGGTACTACACTGTAGTAAAATTGTAACTATCTTTATAAGAAAGCGAAAATATCCGTAAATTAATGAGTATTAGTGAAAAAAGTTTCTTTAAATAACGATTAGTGCGCAAAATTACAAGTGATTGATTCGATTAATAATTAATGACGAATCAAGTTCTAAGACATTTGATTGCTCGTCTAATTTTAAAAGCGCGAGTCGCACATCTTGAATGACTGCCCACCGTGAGACCATCAATGGACAAACACTAGCACCACCCGCCGCCATAGTTTGTATCACAATATTGTCAAATAATGGTCATTAGGGAAAAAAAATGCATTTTATTTGTTACTTATGCTTAATAATAATTTCTTCATAAATATAACGTATAAGTTTATACATATATAAAAATATATCAGCTATGCGAACATGAAAAATTTGTACTCTCTAGAAATAACAGTTTGTTGGCCACCGGTGAGGACAAGCTTCGCCACACGCCAAATTCTGAATTTTAAAAATTCATATCTCGCGTATTACATAATATTTTTAAGTCGCGTTTGCACTAAAATTCTTAACTCATCCTGTTCTAGAAGAAGAAAAAATGAAAAATTGGTATCCCTATTTTTTATGTTTTTATTCCTATTATTGTTTATTTTGTAAAATATATTTCTTGTAGGATGATACTAATATTTTTTCGTACGAAGTAACGCTACAATCCTTATTAATAAGTATTTTTTGGATAAGAAATAATTAAGATTCGGAGTGACTGGGGGCGCAAGGTATCAAGTTTGCCCAGGGCGCAATATTGCCTAGATACGGCACTGATGGGGTCGAAACTATCAAGACTGAAGTAATAAATGTGCCTGAATCCCAGAAACTTTTTCATTGCATTTTGTATTTGAATATTGCTAATCAACACTCCATCTTTCCTCTCCGTAATATCATATTCGTAACCTCATCTACCGTTAAAGTCACCATCTGACACCATGCCCTCAACCTATACCAGCGGTCAGGCCTGCGGCCTGCAGCCTTTGCTAGTGTTTCTTCTCTTCAGTAATATCGTGCCGATGTTGGGTCGACGTATAAAGGCAAAGGCAGGCAGACCTCGCTGACCGGACTCAAATCTCAGCTACTCTGAGAGGGTCGACGACCGCGCACGCGCGCAACATACGCGCATTCGGGCGGCCACTTTCACAATTCACATATCTCACATGAGAATGTGGACTAGGAAATAAGATTTGCTAATAGGAAACGAATAGTCGAGTGATAGGCATTTTGAAATGAATGGGAAAACATCGAATTTGTTTTAGTAAACAACTGGCATCCTCACTTCATTTGCAATCACTAAAACTTTCAATCTTTGTTTCAACTTTTTAATATTATTTACTCTTTCTTTTTGCTTCCAAAGTTTTTCCGTACTTTGAATGCTTTTATTTGGGTTTGTGCTAACTGCTAATCCACCATGTGGGAAAAGCGTTATTTTATGTTTGTCTATGTAGGTATGTATGTTTTGTATACTTCTTCTTCTTGGAATATCTATTCAATTATACAGTATATTAAGTTAATGTAAATATGAGCTCCTTGTATTTAATTACTGCTAGTTCATCAACTTTTATGCATCCGGCAAAACTATTTACCTACATATAGCATACAGTGCTTTATGCATATTTACTTTACGGCGTAAACGGTAGTGTAATATAATAATATAATCTATGCTTTTTCGCTAAATTAATAAAGATATGAATTCTCTAACATATTGGCAGTAAAGTTAAAAATATACTTATCGTACTCTTCAATTTTTGATTGAATTTTAATGTAGAGCATGTTTAAAGATCGTACATCGTACATTTAATATAGATACAAAACTAATGTCAAATATCAATTAAATTTATAATTATTGTGAATTGTTACTAGATTTAAATCCATAAACTTTTGTTCATTAGGTCCTTCATCTATTCTTTTCCTTAAGGAATAACGATTTTCAGATGAGTCATGGACCAAATGAACAAACTATTTATTCTTATTTTGTATGTACATACTAAAATTATTTTATTCATTATCTGCATCTATCTACCTATAATTCGTAATTTTCTATTACACGGAACAGGAAAAATCCAAATAATTTAACCGTTAATATTAATCAAATTAGTGCGCAAACTTTTACTATACTTTGGATCACGAAAGATGACTATTCATGGTCACTTGTTCGAAGAAAGAATACACAGCACTTTATACAGTAGTAACTTAGCAACATTTCATGTTAGAAAGAGAAAGATTATTTGACGTATGTCTATACAGTTTATGCTGTGTGACAGATATACGTAAATGGTGACATTATTTTCCAACATATTACAAATAATAATGACATATGTCGTAGAGTTATAGATATATAATTATGTACTGCACTGCCCTCTGTCCTAATAGTTACCCAGTGACGTTGACATTTAAATCAAATTATTATTCCATGGTTTTTGTCAAGTCTATGTTTTGAGTTTTGCATATACATAGGTGAAGAGCATAAATCTTTGAGAAAGGCATTATTTAAAAAGAAACATAATTTTCAAATAAATTATACTTATTTTTTTCAGTTCAAATGTATCCATAAATATTTCATGTTGCACGTCTATGTATACGAAATACAGTGAAGTTATCTGCTAGTAATATTATACCATACGGTAAATAAATGACCTTGAATTGTCATCTTTCGTGAACTAAACTATATCGGAGATCGACCATAATACTTTTTGGTGTTGAGCGATCGATTAGGTAGGAAAAAAATACAAAATAAATAAATGTACAGAGTACCCCACAAACCTCGCCCTGCCTGGGGATGTCGAGGACTATAAATG
The DNA here is from genome assembly GCA_951394225.1 of Harpalus rufipes. NCBI lineage: Eukaryota > Metazoa > Arthropoda > Insecta > Coleoptera > Carabidae > Harpalus > Harpalus rufipes. Next base: position 14,102,368 of record OX596284.1, on the reverse strand, counting down.
ATACGAAGTCAATTAAATTAGACAAAAATTGCACTATTAAGGGATGATTTTAGTTAAGAAAAAATTAAGAAAAAATACGTAGGGCACTAGATATAGGCGAAAATTTTAAATTTTGCAGTTTTTACCTCTCTCCGAGAGAGGTATTGGATTCATGCTAAAAATCTCATATTCAGATTTTAGTGAATAAGCACGTTTTTAGGTCCCTAGAATCCGATGACAACATTTTTACGATGATGTCTGTGTGTGTGTGCGTAGGTATGTGTGTGTGTGTGTGTGTGTGTGTGTGTGTGTGTGTGTGTGTGTGTGTGTGTGTGCGGATGTTATAGTTACAATTATTCAAATTCTATAAGACTAAAGATCTGTATAACTACGGATTCCTCAATCTAACAGTAATGAGAAGAGTTGAATGTTGAATAGGTTCTGGTAACAATTGGACAACCGGAAGTGGTAGATTCTAAAAATTATTTTTTGAAAATGTGGTACTACAAATAATAAATATAATCAAATTCTTAATCTCCTGTAGGTAGGTAGATATAGTATATAATAATATAGAATAATCTGTTGTAATAAATCTCGTTGCCCAAAATACTCCATGAACACCAGTTGAGATATTTGAATATTTGTAATTGACAGATAAATGCAAAATGTCAGTGTCAAAATTCAGCAGTTTTACTAACATTACTTGGAAGATTTTTCTGGAAGGTACGAGTATATTATTTAATATATCTTATTGTATTATTAATTAAATATGTATTGAAAATTATAGGTACGTTAATATTACATATATCCTTGAAATACCGCTAATACCGTCAATAAATTTGAAGAATTTTGAACATATTAGAAGAGTTTAGGACAAAATTCCCCACAGACCGAAAGAAGAGATACAATTTCAATTATTTATGTGCAAGAAATGTATAGATGTCACAATTGTCATATGTCATAATTTTTCATTCAATATTTCAAAATATTCTGATGTTTATTTGTCATCAATAGTATGGAATATACTTGAGGAAAATAATCCAAATGGATTTGGAAAATCATGATATTTTGAATGAAAAATTATGATACTTGACACCTATATACAATATTACTAGCTGTCATTCTGACACGGGCCCCCATATCTGCTTGCCAAGGTCAACAAAGTCACATGACTGCTCGCGCTCTATATATGCAACATAAAATGAAAATGGCGAGAGGTATTGTGCTGGCCACAACAGATTTATTTTAATATTGCGCATACCTTGCAAATGTGAAATAATAATGGATTTTCGTTGGCATATCTTCAGGGCACTTTTATATTTTATTTCAAATGGTGACCCTAAAAAAATTATTACTCTTGTTTATTAGCTTTTCAACAATATATAATTTGTCTATGTTCATTTGTTTCAAACAGTAAAACTGCAACAATTATCAAATTTATAGGAACTTGAGACAATGCAAACGAGAGCAAACTAAATGTTGCAATCACCTTAAAAATATCTCACAATCGACTGTTTGAACACCCCTACTATATGCTGTATGCAATATGTTAGTGAGTTAATACAATAATGAATAGCGCATTAATCTCCTCTCCTCCGTAACAATAGCTGATCGAAACAAAATTTATGGCAAGAGTTGACCAAAACTAAATGGCAGAATGATGTATAGTTTCTCACGTTCGCGTATAAAGCCATTGCGATAATGAGGCATATTGTTAGGATCCCGCATTGCATCGCTGGTAGAAAATTACCTCTGGGTTTGTGATGTGGCTAGTAATTAAAACGGGTATCGAGTGAAACGCAGGTACTTCATTCCACATATTTGACGTTATCAGAGGACCTCATTGCAGTAATGACGGTATAATGCAAGCTATTTGTCTGTGCATTATGCTTTTACTTCGTACCGCTTCATACTCTACATAGTTATCAATGTGTCATCGGGATATGTCAACAGATGACGGTTGATCGGAAATGTTCCAAACGTCGGCCGACCGGGTGACTGAAATATTTATCTATTACAATGAAATTTGTGCGCTTTTCAAATTAGGAAAATATGTTCTGTGAACCTGTAACATGTATTGTCAATAAAGGAAATTATCTAATAAATAAACAACTTGCAAAAAAACTAATAAATTACATAAAGCACTAATTATGTTGTGGTATCACGTGAAACATCAATTCGTTCTGGAAATTTTCAATTCAGTATCCTTCAGGCTCTCTTACTCATTCATTTCAATCTGAATTGCAAGCACCGCAAACCAGTTTTAAACTATTTTGCAAAATATTGCAAAAAATATTTAAATGTCTACTCTGCTCCACATCACAATTTCAGAATACCGAATCTAATTTGTAATAAGATGTTTGATACATAAGACGATAAAAAAATGAATAAATTTACACGTCATTCTCGAAGATATAGGTTACTGTATACATCGAGAATTTATAATAGTATAATTTAAATTCAAAGGCAAGAAAATATATACGATTCTAGCCCAAAGTTAATTGTGTTCCAAAAATAAAATTAGTTGTATTGACAAAGGGTTTCTCACTGATAAACCTACAAAAAATAATTTAACAAATACACACATTCTCTCCAAAAATCAAAATTTAAAAAAACTCCAATTTTTATATACAAGGTTTTATAGTGAAAATGATTATAGGCAGAAGACGCACGTCGTCAACCTAAAAAAAACCTTATAAAATGAAATATATCTTGTAGAAATTATTGGTTGTTATTTATTTTTAAAAAAAGAAGAAAAAATACACTAGTATTAAAGAAACGTATATATTAATTAATTTACAATTATTGCTAAGTCAATCCTTATTTCTTTTACGGAATATTAAATTATTTGAAATAACAAAGTCATTCTCAGTACTACCAACGTATGGTACGAAAATAAACTACAATTATTTCAAATAATTTTATATTCTGTAAAAGGAATAACGATTGACTTAAAAATAATTGTAAATATCATTAATATATACATTACATAATACTAGTACTTTTTTTTTCTTCTTTTTTTAAAAATAAATAACACCCTACAATTTCTACAAGTTACATTTAATTTTATAAGGGTTTTTCAGGTTGATGACGTACATCTTCTGCCTAATCATTTTCACTATATTTAAACAAGTGTACAACTCTTAACCAATGGTAGAACTAACCCTATAGATAGTAAAACTGGCAATTATTTTTGTTTTTCATGTTTTCTATAAGAACTGGAGTCCCTTAAAACTGATCAATTACGTCAGTTCATTTTTTTTTTTTTAAAGTAAAAATCACTGAAAAAATGTTTATTGTAACAATTGATATTAAACGTTTTTTTGCATAGACGTACAATTTATATTATTTTTATTTTATAATCTTAAAATACCAATTATCTTCACCAACCAAGAGTATGCAGATATGCAACAGTGTTGATAAACATGTAATCTTTCATTATGAAAAGTATGAAATGATCTTATATGTCAATTATGACAGGTATGACATTTATTCCAAAGAACACATTGGGTAAAGGTAAAGGTGATGACTAAGGAGGAGATGACTAGCAGTGTTTTAACTCTGTCAATCGTTTAGGACTTATTTTAGAGAAAAATACTTCAAATAATAGTTGCGTATAATTATTTTTTGTACTCCTGTATTGAAATGTGTCGCCTAAGCAACGCCTGAAACGTCATTTTCCCAGGCCTCCTTCAGATAAGTGGCCGCGAAATTTTGCAAAAAAAATACATTTACTCTGAAATTAGCTACAAAGCAGTGTATATGTATAAGTTTTAATAAATAAAATTATTTGTACAAAATTTACTAATTATTAGTTTCACACTTTTCGTAAAAAAATTGTACAAACCGCGTGCGTGAACTTGGTTCCCAGAATCGTTCTATGGCACACTAACTCATCCGGGAACCAAGCGTTCCCGCACTTGGTATGTAAATAACTATTTTCTTTGTCTGAAATATTTTTCTCTAATATAAACCGTAAACGATTGACAGAGGTAAAACACTGCTAGTTATCTCCTCCTTAGTCCTAATCACCATTCATGCTATCACCCATTGATTTTTACTTCTTTATAAAATTTTGAACTTTGACGTAATTGATCAGTTTTAAGGGGCTCTAGTTCTTGTAGAAAACATATAAAACAAAAATTATTGCCAGATTTACTATCTATAGGGTTAGTTCTACCATCGGTTAAGTATTGTACACTTACTTAAAGAATAGCCTGCATTTCGATCGATCTGGAAGCGCTGATTCAAATTTTTAAAACCGCAGGTCGATATCTCTTATCGTTCCCGGGATATTTGTGTTTGAAGTTGGACCCCAAAACATCCATTTTTGGACAGTAACCCAAAAATGGGTCGATATGTAGACTTGACCAATCGGTTCCACGGCCAAAAGTACATAAGTATACCAATTTTCATAATTTTTGAACCACTGGCTTTTTAGCGATTTTTGGATATTTTCAGTTATTTTACTCTAGAAATTGTATACATTGGGTTATTGTCTAAAAATAGATTTTTTGAGGTTCAAGTTGAACGCAAATATCTCAGGAACTAAAAAAGATTTTAAGTTGCGGTTTGAAAATTTAAAAATGTATCTAAAAGTATTAAAAAGTAGAATTTTGAAAGTTTTATATGGAAAGGGGAGGGGTTCACTTTCTTATCGCCAAAATTTTAAATATTTCAATTGTTATAGAATGTAATAGTCATTGTAAAAACATCTTGCCTTTGGCTATTTTGGGTGTGACATATTATGACACATATAACAATTTACATAATATATGTAAGTATGTGCAAAACAATTGAATAACACACAGAAGATACATTAATGTGTGCAATACATGCAACGATTGCATTTTTTCTTGATTGGAATTTTAATTGTCTTATTAATAATGCATGTTTTCTAGTCAAGTTGTTTTTAACTATTTATGGTATAAATATTTATTTTATTTGAATAGTAAAAGTTGAAAACAATATTTCGGTAGGCAAGGACACTTGTGGAAATTTTCCTTACCAATACTTATTTATATTTTTTCTCAATAATTTATTCTATTAATTTCTGTAAATATTAACTAACATAAATATTGACAATTACTTCGAAATTTTGGTCAGTAGATAGTATTTGCCCATAATTTTTTTACCCGAAGTTGAAAAACATCTTGTATACATTCGTTCAACAAACTTCATACACCAATTTGCAAGAAACATACACATCTGTTAGCTCTTAAAATCAACAACATGATGATGAGAATTCTTCCTTTCAAAAGTATGAATTTTAATTGCTCCAAGATTGAAATTTTATATCTCTCTCATTAAAATTTAATTAATACAATTTTTCCTTGCTACTTTTCTCTTAAATTAAGATAAATGGCTGAATAATTATAGTCAAAAATTGAGGTTACTAGAAAACTTTAATAATAGATTTTACTGAAACTATTTTCTACACAAATTTCACCCTGTAATCTGTTTATTCGACCGTTGTCTTCTCCACTGTCGGAAAAAGAAAATTCGTGGTTGGTGGTAATTCCAAACGAATGCATATCTACCGCGTGATACATGAAAATGTCAATTATAAGCTTCATTAAACAAATAATATGAAACGCAAAACGCAAGGCATACACGGGTATCCAAGTGTGCCTTTTATGGAGACGAAGTTTCAAATAAAAAAACGTCGAATCTATAACAACGAGGCTGCGAGGCAAATGCTGAACAGCATTTGTTTTTCCTAGCGTTGGTTGAGAATTTATACATCAGTAATACACATTTTCATGCCGTATTCTGAATAGTTTTGTGTATGAAATTTCCTGAAATATGATGCAGAATTTAAAGAAGTTTATTGGCTACTGAAAAACTTGCAAATTTCGGGACGTATAAAATATTGCTTTAAAATAAATTATTTTTATTACACATTACTATACTCCAATCACACAATGGTAAAAAGTTCCCTACCTATTGTTTTCTTTGAAAAAAGTCGAAAGCTTGCATTGCATTGTTCTTTTCTTCCACCTTGCAAATAAAACAAACACCATTTTCAAATTCCGCATTATAATAGAGGATATTATTAAATGTGCCTTTCAGGCGACAACCATTTTCTCTTAAGTCAAGGCCAGCTGGATCCGAATTTTAAAGAATATAGCGGCTACGCTCCTTTTTCAAACAAAACAAAAGAAATTTCTATCCGTTGAGAGCTCGTATTCGAAAATTTGTTATTCACGTTGGTTCCCACAAGATTGATAAAATTTAGAGCCGGAAAAATTGTAAGAAAATGCTTGGGATTTGACAAATTGCAATGCGGAAAACTCGACTATGTTTCGGAAAAGAAATATTTCTTACAAGGCAGGAAGAAATTTTAATAAATAAAGTTTTATTTTTATATGTTATTTGAAATATATTTCCAGTACTCTATGGTGCTCTTTTCACAGCAGCTTTAAAAACAAGTTAGAAGAATAGTAAACGTTCTCAAATCTAAACACCCGGATTTGGGTAATAACTAATAAGTCATGATAATATAAATTCAGTGCTGACACTTCCTATGAAATTACCTTTTTTATCAATCTCGTCTCATTTTCGGATTCGTAATCTCGTTCTCGTCTCTGACGCTACGAGATGAGATGAGATGCGACAGATTTCTCGCCGATGAAATGATTGGAAAGATTACTTTTACTATTCGTAATAAGGATAAAATATGTATATGTCATGTATGTTAAATTGTAAAAGAAATTGTATTTGTATTAGTTTTGCTTTAGCCTTACAAAAAAGAGACGAACCATTATGTTAAATCAGCATAAATGAGAGAATGACGCGGAGAGTGAAACGATAGGGATTGAGTGTTGGTTCATCGTTCAGGAAAGATGTGTGGAGGCTAAAATTTGAAATATTACGAAGTAATTTCTTGTGATATCATTTAACCAAATAGTTGTTGTTCTCGAGATAATTAAACCAAGTTATGGTATGTAATTTGTTTGAAATTTATATATTACTCACTGTAATTTGTCATTCTAATATGCTGTTTTAAATTGCTATTGTATTTGACTATTCAAAGTTTAATATCTATTAATTTATGTTTTATAGTTATAATTTTATTTTGTATTTATATTCATATTTAACTTTATCGTTATAAATATATGTTGTTAAGGTTTTAAAAAATATTTAATTAATTTTATTCACACCTTTTTGGACTCAAAAAGCTTCTGAAAAAACTTATCGCTCGGAATAAAGTAAATCAAAACCGCTCAGAATTACTAGAGTATTAAAAGTTTATATTATTAGAACTGGTGATTAGCATTGAATTTATTACAATAGGTAATATCGGTGGAATAGTATAAAATTGCTTTTATTATACCTCATGCACCCTATTATAATGAAATATCGATCTCGTCTCGTTTTCTGATCCGCAATCTCGTTCTCGTCTCGCACAATACTACGAGACGAGACGAGATGCGAGAGTAATCTCATCTCGTCGTGCATCACTAAGCAAGACCAATTATTCTAGCCCTATTCGATAGTTTTAGTTGACATTATTGAGTAATCACGTAAATCAACACGAGGCACAAAAATGCTGAAATTCAAATTAATTCCTGAACAGAGTTGCGACATACGTCGCCTAATGAACAGATTCTATAACCTGTGTTGAAAAAAGAAACTACTTCAATTACGTATATCATCAAGAATCATACACTTTTGTGCAAAGCTATTCGTACGTGAAGAATACTATATTGTAACATGCACACAGCCGACGCCACTGAATATAGCGAACACCCGACCGACGTTACTGGTCGCACTTTTCTAAAAACTCCTTAAAGGCGACTGTAAATACCGCTCGCAACTGTGTAAACAACTCGTGCCGCGCTATGACATACTGGAATGTCCGCGAATTTTGCTAGAGTAATAGAGTGTTATAAAGGCAACTCTGTGCGAGACAGGGATCAATCTACAACGGCAGTTCAGTTAGTGCAGAGTTAGTCGGTGGAAGTCAGACAGTTGGGTGGGGTAAAATAAATGGTGATATAAATAATACGAGTTTATACGCAGGTTGAAATAAACAGTTAAATAAATATTTTTTAAATAAATAATCAGTGTTTAAGTATTTAATAAGAGTTTATTTGTTTAATCATAGTGATCGTTATTTACAATATTTATTTATTTTTCATTATACTTACAGTAATTGGCATATATTTGTCTCTTTCATTTGCAAATAGTACAAGTGTGTGCGATAAGGATGGATATAACATGCTTGTCTTTAAAAAAAATATATTGTTTTGACTAAGTTAGAACTTCCAATTTAAGACTATGCTCGTTGTTAACAATACGTTTGCTCTTTTGTAAGTTTATTTATTAATTTAGATATATTACATTGGTTCATAATCATACGATTAGCATTATTTTATGTTAGTATCACTGACACTGTCAGTATCTTATTTTTCACATATTTGGTTTTACATTTGCTAATAAACTTACCAGTTGACTTATTTGTTTTTAACTCTCGCTAAGAGAGGTACTGGAATCATGGTAAAAATCGCATATCCAGATTTTAGTGAATAAGCACGTTTTAAGGTCCCTAGAGTCTGTGAGTGTGTGTATGTGGATGTTGGAGGTGCGATTTCTCAAATTCTGTAAGGCTAAAGACCTGTGTAACTAAGGATTCCTCAATCTAACAATAATGGGAAGAGTTGAATAGATTCTGGTAACAATTGGACAGCCGGAAGTAGTAGTAATCTTCTAAATATATTTTTTTTAATTTGTTATTACAAATATTATAAATCTGTTGTGGCCAGCACAATACCTTCCGTCATTCTCGTGTATAATGTATAAATTCCATAATTTTTCTTACAAAAGATTCTAAATTTCCAGTAAAATTATTTCATAAACAAACTATTCAAACTGCACTTGACACTAGCATCTTCTTCTTCTTTAGCTTTTCCCATTCGTTAGGGGTCGCTATTTTTGCATGTCATTCTCATTCAGTTCCTTTTCTCTCAAATCTTCCGCAATACAGTCCTTCCATCTTATCTTTGGTCTTCCTTGTTTCTTTAACGTCCTATTACTAAACTATCCATCCTGTTCCAATATAATTCTTCATTTCTCCTCATGACATGTTCAAACCAATGTAATCGTCTTTCTTGTATCTTTCTAAAAACTTGTAACACTAGAGTTATTTTCTTACCGTATCTTTCCGTGTATTCCCCAATATCTACTTCAACATCCTCATATCTGCCACATTAATTTACTTTTTATTGATACTGACATCTGTCAATTTGAATTATATGAATATATTACTAGTTCCCAAGTTTGGCATAGCTGGCTGAATTATAAAATTGAATTACTTTAAAATTCTTTAACTCTGTATCTTTTGAATATGAAGTATAAATTGTAATCAAATCGTATAGAGAATAATATATTCTTTAAGTTATAATAACGTTAGATGTCAATAAATCAAATTTAACTGTTAAATCTTCAAATGAGACTACTTCCGGTTGACCAATTATAACCAAAATCTAATCAGTTGTTCTTCTAGATGTAAACTTGAGGAATACGAAAAAAATATAATTTTTGGAATCGTGGTATTGAAGTTATGGAATCCGGAAGTTTTGTCACACACACACACATAGACACACAGACACACATACATACAGACATCATCTTAAAAATGGTAAAATCGTATTGTATGGACCCTAAAACGTGCTTATTCAGTAAAAACTCATCATTGAATTTTTTGACCAAAGACAATACCTTCCTTACCTAAAGGTGACGGAAGGTAAAAAACAAAATTCTCTATCCGACACATTTAATTTTTTTATTAAATCGGTCACTTTAATATGTTTAAGAGTAAGGATTCGTTGTATGATGTTGATTCATTGCTAATAGAATGAATTTAAAATTATAGAAAATACGTAAATATAAAGATTAGGTGTAATTAGAATTTTGTTTTATGTATTACAACTGGCCAGATGTAAGCCAATCAGCAAATTTGATGTAGTACATATATCATGTGTGAGGCTATAATTGCCAGCGGAATTTCCTCTTTTAATTAAATTAAGTTAGTATTTTACATTTTACTGGTGTCAGATCTAGGGGAGACAAAGAACGAGGTAAAATATTTGGATATGCTCCTCGATAAAGGACTAGTATGAAAGAAACATCACAAAAACAAAGGAAACAAATAGATATAACAATAAAGAAAATGTACTGGCTCCTTAAGCGCAAATCACAATTATCCACAGAAAACAAACTTCTGATCTACAAAATCATAATTATTCCAATTTGGACCTATGGAATACAACTTTGGGGATGCGCCAAGAAGTCCAACAACATAATTCAGCGATTCCAAAACAAGACTACGCAGTATTTTAAATGCCCCTTGCTATGTTAGCAATTATACAATACACAAGGATCTGAAAATAAAATACGTTCAACGAGAAAATAAAAATATACGCCGCCAACTATGAAGACAAATTGTATGACCATTCAAATGAACTCGCACTAAACCTCTTAGACAACGAGGACGACCCCAAACGCCTACAAAGGACAAAACCCCTAGATTTAAGACTTGAATTTTCAATCATTTTTACTGTAACATATTTTTATAATAATAAAATAACAGTAGTAGGTACAGTAGGTAATTTTTTTTAAAGATGTCCGATCAAGGTCATCTGTATCATGGACGAAATAACGAATTGGCATACATTTATCTCTCTCCTTTGCAAATGCTATAAGCGTATGCGATAAGGATAGATATAACACGCTTGTCTTTCAAAAATTCATTTCGGCTAAGTTAGGACATTCCAATTAAAACGATGCTCGTTTTTATAATAATAAAATAGCAGTAGTATCTTATGTACCCTCATAAAAACTAAGAAAACGACACTATTGAATTTGTCAGAATGGGCGAAACAAAAATCTTAATTCATACAATTCGTAGATAACCTTGATCAGACATGTTTCAATAATTTTACTGTATCTTATGTACCCTCATAAAAACTAAGTAAACGACACGAATTTGATAGAATGGGCGGAACTAAAATCTTAATTCATACAATTCGTAGATGACCTTGATTAGACATCTTTCAATTTTTTTTACAGGCACAAATTTTAGAAATTAATTTTGAATATTTTCCTTCTAGTTATAAAATAGATTATTCCATAAATTAAATAATTTTCTGTTCTGATTAATAACAGGTCCATAATAATTTATATCGTCTACTATTATCTATGCCATGCCATGGAATAGACACACCCAAATAAAATATCATAATAATATATTATACAGTACGTTATTTATAAAATTGAGATCAACCTATTATACATAATTGATATATTATATCAGCATCATGAAAGACTTTCTCATTTGTTGATTTATTGTTGATGGAAAATAAGAACTGATTCATTCTATAAATACAAAAATTCTTGGGAAAACTTAATTAGTCCCTAACGATTTAGCTATAAAATAATTTTCGTTGTCTGGTAGCAAATTTATCTCGTCGGAATTTCCAAATTACATTTACTAATCTGTGTTAAATTTACGGAGCTACAGAATTTTTCTTATTACATTTCCGCCAGCAAAGGTAAAATGAAATTATGCCTCATCCATTCATGAAAATTATTTCCCTTGGATGGAGCGTGCCAATTTTCTTCATTTTCTCAGATATATAAACGCAATTATTGAAAATTTCATTCAATTTCAGATGGTGGCTAATGAAATATAAGAACTGACTTAATGCTACGGTGAATAGGTGCCCATCAGCTTATTAAATTATAAAACAGATAGAGAAATGGTTAGTACCGTTAAATCGTGGATTCAATTCTCAATTCTAAAGTGCCCTCGGTTTGTCGATTGACTTGAAAACCTAATGGATTCTTTCCATTTTATAGTCAGAAAAATTAACTATCGGGTCCAACAATAAAACTATACAGGGTGAGTCTGGGAAGACACTCACTCCTTAACTCTCTTACTATAAGTAATAGAAAAAAATCTGATGTGAGCAACACAATACCTTCCGCCATTTACCAATGGGGTATAATTTTTATATTACTTTATAAATTTATCTCGAAATTTATCCATAGAATATACAGAAAAACTATTAAAGCAAACCTGTAGAAAATGAAATAATCTTTAATTTTTATCATAACAAATTGCGAAAAAAATACATTTAAAGGTATTTTTTGAAGAAAAACTATCTTGAGCTTCAAGTAAACTGCCATTTCCGGTTATCCGATTGCCACCAAAATCTAATGGCTTCTTTCCATATTAGAATAAGATAGAAAAAAATGGTTTCAAAACTTTCTGAATGATAGTATTTGAGTTAGAGCGTAAAGAGGATCCACAATCCACACCCACATACACACACACACACACACATACACACAAACACACGGACATCATCGTGAAAATGTTAAAAATGGATTCTAGGGACCTTAAAACGTGGTCATTTACCAAAATCTCGATATGCGATTTTTAGCACGATCCCTATACCTACCTTACCAGGGGCAGCGGGAGGTAAAAATGACTCATATAATTTTTTTATTATTTTAAATATACTATCAGGTTGCAGATGTAGATATGTTTTATAAAGTCAGATTTATAAGATACAACTATCATTTTTTTTTTAAATAGCAAACTATAATTATTATATTGGATTCATGCAAAACATCGTATATTCGCATTTTATTGAATAAGTACGTTTTAAGGTCCCTTCCTACAACCCGATTTTAATATTTTTACGATGATGTTTGTGTGTGTTTGTGTATGTGTGTGTGTGTGTGTGTGTGTGTGTGTGTGTATGTGTGTGTGTGTGTGTTATGATGTTGTAGGTACGATTTCTGAAATTCTATACAACTAAAGACCTGCTTAACTACGGATTCCTCAATCTAACATTAATGGGAAGAGTTGAATAGATTCTGGTAACAGTTGAACAACCGGAAGTGGTAGTTTCTTTAAAAAAAATTTTCTAAATATTATTTTTTGAAAATTTATTAATACAGTAATAAAAAAAATTAAATTCTCAATCTGATACATTTAACAAATACCGCTAATACAGTCAGTGAATATAAAGAATTTTGAATATTTTAGAAGAGAGGAGAAAATTCCTCATAGAACGAAAGAATAGATACAATTTGAATTATTTGTATCTACAAGAAATGTTAAAATCGTTAATTATAACCCGGGTTCGATCCCAACCGACGCCAATACTTAGAATTTTAATGGCACAAAATTGACCCTTGTGGTGCACTTTTCACGACAGCAGTGAGTGCCCGTGAGGTGACGCCTGGTAAGCACCCACACGGTACAAATATTTCATCATTTACCGATATCTGCGTATACAAAACAGATTGGGACACCCAGCAATTGGTAATATACCGTGATGTTATATTTATTTATTATTTATTTATGTAACATAAAATGGAAATGGCGAGAGGTCATGTGTTGGCCACATCAGATTTTTTTATATTACGTATAATAAAAAAGTTAGAGGGGGGGCTTCACAAACTCAGCTTGTTCTGTATATCGTAATTATGACAAGGCGGCACATAACTGTCACTACATGCTTTTACATTGACTACCAACGTATCATTATTTGTGCCGCTCTTTTGAAATGAAGACTTGCATTGAATGGAATCCCTGCCTAGTCTGTATAATAAAATAATGTTACTGTTCCTTTAATATAAATGCTATTTTTGTTTGAGAGAAAACTATAGTTCTAAAAATTATTTCAAGCATTTATGTTAAAGGAACAGTAAGATTATTTTACTATACAGAATATACTTTCATTTCAACAGAGCGGCATAAATAATGGCACATTTGCATTTCTATTAGGTAGGTACACAGTAACGTGTTCCTAGACACAAATTTTAATACAGTAGAAATATGAATACCAATTTGCAAAATTGTTAGAATCGGATTTAGAAACCTTAAAAAGTGTTTATTTATCAAAATCTCGATATGCGGTTTTAACCCATGGGATAACAGCAGATAAAAATTGTAACAATCTATAAAAGTTAAAAAGGAATCTATCAAAATTATGACTCACTCAAGTTGCCATTTAAACACTCAGTTAGAATGTGATATATGCATGTATTCGATTAGTGTTGTATTTCGCAATTGTTCTGTTTAAATTTCCATGTGTCAGCAGCTATTAATGGCGAAATACTAACCTATAAATATTTCTACTACAAATTGCGCACACGTAACAAAAATTAGATCAAATAAAAATGAAACCACCACAACGTTTTCAACATTTATACTATAATAAATCATTCCTCAGTTTAACCTGTTTATATAAATATTTTATTAGGTAAATTGAAAAGAAAATTGTACTACGTACAAACACAATTAAATTGCAATTTGTCCTGTACGCTTATAAAGAAATTTATACCAATTTAATGTTTTTAAATTCTGCTAAATATAATTTTTATTGCTCTCATAAAATGTTTTAAAATAAATGTGCGTAAAACGACAGAATCATTCCGTGAAATTCTATAGGGGAAAATTATTAGAATGAAGGCGAATAAGTATTTACGGTTCTACCGTAATAAAATTTGAATTGTTTTGGGGTAAAACAAACGAGAAAATTAAATTAAACTTCTAAATTATTTCATAAATTCGTACACCTGCGCTTACTTTTTAATTAATACTCCGAATTTTAATACCAGAAGAAGAAGAATAATAATAAGTCCGACAATAAAGTAATGAGACCGATTTTTTTACGTTATTTGAAAATTTAAAATAATTTCCAAGTTTCAAGTTTGACGTAACATAATTTACCGACGTTTTACAATCTGGCAGTATAACTTATATTTTATGTAAATATAACAATAATAGCACAAAATTCGGCACGAGTTTTAAAGCGTGATTTTTGTACATTAGGTTAGGTTATTGTTGTTATATTTAGAGAAATATACAAGCTAAGTAAACTGTTGTTAAATAACTATAGCTCGTGCCAAATAAAAATGACCTGTCAGTCATTTCTTGCGCATATGGGTCACGGGCTCACACGTGACCCTTAATCTGTAGCCAATTCATGTTGGGGTGAGACTGTCACTTTGCGTTGGCGGCAATTTGAATATTAGTGAACTGTGGGTGTAACCATCAATCTGACGTTTAAAAAGCTAGGTTGTTTTTTTATATTCGCTTGAAGTTTTGTTGTGTTTTTACTTCCCGCTACCCCTTGGTAAGGAAGATATAGGGATCGTGCTAAAAATCGCATATCGAGATTTTTGTAAATGACCACGTTTTAAGGGGTCTAAAATCTGATTTTAACATTTTCACTATGATGTCTGTGGGTGTAAGTGTGTATATATATGTGTGTGTGTGTGTGTTTGTCTGTGTGTGTGTGTGTCTGTGTCTGTGTGTGTGTGTGTGTGTGTGTGTGTGTGTTTGTATCTTCTGTGCGCTTTAACTCAAATACGAGTACTATCATTCAAAAAAATTTGAAACCATGTAGTTCTACCTTATTCTAATATGGAAAGAAGCCATTAGATTTTGGTGTCAATCGGATAACCGTAAATAGCAGATTACTTGAAGCTCAAAATAGTTCTTCAAAAAATACCTTTAAATGTTATTTTTTCGCAATTTGTTATTATAAAAATTAAAGATTATTCCATTTTGTACAGGTTTGTATTAATTCTTTTTCTATATATGTTATGGATAAATTTATAAAGTAATATAAAAATTGTATCTCGGAGTTCATGCTTTAAACACAACTCTATGGTTACACAGTTCAGCTTAAATGTATGTAACTGACAGATAAATATCACTGTTAAAAAAAATAATCATTTCAAATTAATAACAGTAACGTTGCAGGTATGTATTTAAATATAAAATTAAATATATTATCACGACATATTTATCCTCTGCGGGGTGTACTAATCCATTTTTTACACAGATTTCGGTAATGATGATGACATATTTGTATTGTGCGGGCGTTTACCAAGCGTCACCTCATGGGCACTCGTTGCTGGCGTAGAGAGTGAACCACAGGGGTCAATTTCGTGCCATTTAAAATTCGAAATATTTGGCGTTGGTATGTATTTAAATTAATAAAAATAAAATGGCGGGAGGTATTGTGTTGGTCACATCAGATTTTTTTTTGTTTTGCTGCATTTTTTGACTCGTTTAGTGTTGTTTAGTTGTTTATTGTTCTTTTAATTTTTACTGCTGCTTCGAACTTATTTAATATTTATTGCGTTTGTGTTGTATTTGTGTTTTGTTAGATTGACAGATACACAAGGTACAAAGTGTAAATGTCTATTAATAGTATAAACTAATATAAAAACGAACAAACACCTACTACATGAGCCATGGTTTGCTCAATCTAACAAAACACAAATACTACAATACAAAATACAACACAAACAATAAATATTAAGTTCAAAGTAACAGTAAAAATTAAAAGAACAATAAACAGACCACACTAAAAAGGGTGTATTCTGTAACTTATCACTTTAAATTTAACATCCTGTTTCACCAATAATAATAGTAGTCACTGAATAAAAAATTTACATGACAAAAAACAAATTTGTTTCTCTTGGCTACAAATTCTAACAGGCTGTTAAAATTAACATAGTACGATACATACCCAAAAGAGTCAAAAAATGTAGCAAAACAAAAAACACTAAAAAATTTCAAGCGAATACAAAAAACAACCTAACTTTTTAAATGTCAATTTGATGGTTACACCCACGGAACACTAACATTCAAATTGCCGTCAACGCAAAGTGACAGTCTCACCCCAAACATGGATTGGCTATAATAGACTAAGGGTCACATGTGACTCGGTGATCCATATTGTCAAACGGAGGATGCGTAGCCAAATTGCAAAACTTCGCTAAATCTACGAAGGTAGGGCTTTGCTGCAACAAACACAATTGGGGCCATAATCTTGTTCGTTCTAGCATAAAAAAAAATAGTTGAACCAAAAACATAATCTCTACTCATTTTGAGTGAATGAACTGCGACATTCATCAGTTGAACGGCGTTTGTTCATCTTTTTGAAAAAGTAATCTAAAATTGATTGCTTTCGATATTTTTGCATTTCCGTTCATTCTAAAATCCAAATTTTCTTATTAAAACTGTTCGTTGTAACATCCGTTCGTTATAGGATTGTTCGTTATAACGTACCTCACTGTATGAAAAATCTAGCTGCGTTTCATTCATCCACATTTTAGAAAACACCTACAGGCGTTTTATTAAAAGAGTTTAACAATCTGGCAACTACATTACAAAACAGTGATCGCCAAACTAAACAAGCACGGAAGCTACTTTTGAAATTTAAATTACAGCGAGCTACTTAACTATAGAAAGACATTTTTGTTTATAACTTTATACAATGACTAGGTAGGTACTACGTGACCAGAATAACAACATGTACAGATATAGTATAATATATGGAAACTGGATAGTGGGTTTGACAGTTAAGATTGTAGGGACCTAAGTAAAGTACACTCTTTTTATCAAACTTTCGGTTATATTTTTTAACATCTTCAGGACAATTAGTTGAGATTGTAAATAAAATTAGCAACATTTACATGTTTTATTATGAAATTAAAAATCAATAATATTATACAATGGTTGAAATTTTGTCAGCACGTGCACTCGTGCACAGCACCATTTTGTAAAAAAAAATATTCAATAATTAATTTTTACCTTCCGCTACCCTTGGTAAGGGAGGTATAGGGATCGTGCTAAAAATTGCATATCGAGATTTTGGTAAATGACCACGTTTTAAGGTCCCTAGAATCCATTTTTAACATTTTCACAATGATGTCTGTGTGTATGTATGCATGTATGTATGTATGTATTATGTATGTATGTGTGTGTGTGTGTGTGGATCCTCTTTACGCTCTAACTCCAATACTACTATTCAGAAAGTTTTGAAACCATGTATTTCTACTTTACTCTAATATGGAAAGAACTGATTCGATTTTGGTGGCAATCGGATAACCGGAAATGGCAGTTTACTTGAAACTCAAGATAGTTTTTCTTCAAAAAATACCTTTAAATGTAATTTTTTCTCAATTTGTTATTATAAAAATTAAAGATTATTCCATTTTCTACAAGTTTGGTTTAATACTCTTTCTATATATTGTATGGATAAATTTATAAAGTAATATAAAAATTATATACATAGGTAAATGTATCAGATACATCAGATTTTTAATTTTAATAAAAACAAAAACTCAAATTGTCACACGAACTATCATAAATGTTCCCGCGGGCTACTATTAGTTCGTGGGCGATGGTCTGGCGATTGCTGTAAAAGTTTTACCACAGTTTACTATATTCTGACAAAATGGACAAGAATATTATTAAAAGAAGAAGTAGCAACTATCGTTATTATTTCGTACAAAGCACTTTTTGTTGATCATTACTAACAAAATATGAATAAATATACTAACAATTATCCATTTTAATTATTTCTATTTAATTTAACCTAAATATCCGATTAACATTTTCTCAATAACATCCTTTGCTTAAACCAATTAAAACCAAGAAATACCAAATGAGATCAATATCGGGAACTTATGACTAAGTATCATATTACTAATTACAGTCCGTCAAAATTTAATTTACAAACAAATTTCCTTTATAACGAACTCCTTTGTTAAAAACCATTAAAACCACAACACCAAACAAATTATCTGATCTTTGCCTTCCTGAGATCAACACCGATCAACATTCCTCTTACGTCTCAACATCTCCAGCACGAGTCGCGAGCTTGGTTCTCTCGGTTCCTGTTATTCGACCGAATAATTGAACCAGGTTGAGTTTGGCTGGAACCCGCGGATTCTGCTTGCTTGATGCTTACATCCTCAACTCCGAAGTCGAACTCAATGACCCACTAACCTATCGCGAGCCTATCGGTAACGGTAATTCCTGAAGATGTGTCTAATTGGTAAACGAACAGAACACAAGAAGATGGGGATAAGAATACACGATAACGAACTACGAGGTCTGTAAATAAATAAATATAACGTCACGGTATATTACCCATTTCTGGGTGTGCCAATTTGCTTTTTGCACAGATATCGGTAAACTTTAGGCATATTCGTTCGGACCAGGGCCATATTATCCAATAGGCTGACAAGGTTAAAGCCTAGGACGCCGTAAAGGAAATAAGCGCCAAACCCAATCTAGTTTTTCTTTTTCATTGTAACTTGTAATTCATTTTACGCTTATGTCAGCTTTATTCAAATAAAGTAAATATTTTTCCTTGATCGTTTTCTGTAGGGATGTAGGGTAAGTAAGATAAAGAAAACAAAAAATATCACAAATGGGCACATTTGAAACCGTATCGCCTTGCATAGCCATTGAGCGCTCATAATTTCACATCAAAATCAAAATTTTGGCATTTTTATGATAAATGCTAATATGTTGGATATTATTTTTAGAATATGCCTTCCTGTTACAAACTACACTTGAGAAAGATTTATTTCCACAACAAAACAAGTAAATTTTACGAAATTCTTTAACGAATGACAAAACTCTGATCTCTCTTATTATCTAGAATCAGAAGTTTTAAGTTTTAAACGTTAAATGTAGAAAAATCATCTAATTAATATAATGTTTAGTGTTTTCATAAATACATACAAATTATTAAAATATGTTTAATTTTAAGTACCTTCAAATTTTTGCGTAGGCGTCAAATTTTTATCAGCCTAAGGCGCCCAGATGACTTAATCCGGCCCTGGTTCGGACTGTGAGTCGTGATGATAAAATTGAACAAAGTGAAAATGACCAAGAAGAATTATGTTTCTTCGTTCGTTATTCGCTATCTCCACTGTTTCATTTTGTGATCACAACACCCCTTTCCCTTCTGAATCAATATTTTCTCATGATTATTGTGATTCAAATCACAAAAGACTGAAAAATGGCGGAAAAAACAATAGTTTACGTATACAGTAGTAATGAAATATTGAAATGTGGGGTTTGTGGGATAAAAGGCGAGCTAATTTTTTTACCACGCCACGTTGAGACCCACCTTACATTTTATGAAAATGAAAATATTGCTTGTAAGGGAAATATATAACGATGTAATAGGTATATATTTAGAAATTGTTTTGTTTTTGGTTTTTATCACAGATAAAAATTTATTCAGCTCAATGAGAACAGTTGATTTATCATTTGACATGTGACCCTATAGTTCGTTCAACGTTGTGTAGGTTTCGAGTCGAACGGTTTAGTTTTGTTGTTTCTTTGGAATTAAATTTAATCATGATTGGAAGAAATCATTCTTAAACGAATCATGATTTAAAAAAACACAATTCGAAGGAACACGCCTTTTATTATTAATTTTACACATTATTGGTCCTAGTCCCCTTCAAAGTATTTCCCTCACATATTCACACACTTTTCCCAGCGGTATTTCCATTTCGTGAATCAGTCCTGGATAGCTTCATTTCAATGGCCTTTAAGGTCTGTGACGAATTTGCTTTGACGTCATCAATAGTCTGAAAACGCCGTCCTTTTAGAACGGATTTTAATTTCGGAAATAAGAAACAATCGCAAGGAGCTAGGTCTGGCGAGTAAGAAGGCTGAAGGAGGATAGTCATTTGATTTTTGGCACAAAACTGGCGATTTGCACGCACCAGATCGTTGATTTTCTGAACGTGGGAGTCATCAGTTGAATTCGTAACCTTGAGTACGACCCAAAATATCATCTCCGTAAGCTTGTTTCAAAACTTGAAACGTTTCTGTGAAAGTTTTCCTCAGTTTCACGCAAAATTTTACGTTGCAATCGTACATTTCAAAAATCACTACGAACACTTTAACATGTTGCAATCAAATAACAATATCACGAAAACTAAACGAGATATCAGCAATCCAAGAACATGTGGTCACAGAGGAGGTTATTCGCAACGCAATGATGCCAACCGCATATCACTACATATCTCCGTTGGCGCGTAATTCAAAATGTTTGGTTATTTTCTGAACAGACCTGGTATTTACAATTTGTAGGAGGGTCATATAATGCTAAATAAATCTGTGGCTTATTGCAAGAAAAACCAATGTCGATGAACATCTTCTGGCCACATTGTCAAATTTATTGCGCCCATGGTTGTTGGTATATCGTATGTGATTAATTATAAAGCTTAAATTAATTAAAATTAAAATGTTTCTTGCTTTCATGTCAACAATTAATTTGTTCCACATTTGTTAATCACAAATTGCGACATATATAAACTATAATTCACTGTAAATTTCTTTTACTAATTGCAATTATTTACGGATTACAAATAATCGTACACCAATGATTTCTAAACATGAATGAAAATCTCATTTCTTTGCCGCTAAAAATATCGAAATCAATCTAATTTAAAACAGCGTTGAAAACAAACCTGTTGATTGGTGGAAAGTTTTATCTTTCATTAAAAATCAGTGAAACAGTGGTAGTTTATCAATTTGTAGCTTGAGTTGTGATGAATCAGAAAATTTGTAATTATAGCTCGAGCCTTAAATGGGATCTGAAACCAGGGACGGATTTCAAATTTTCCGCCTTTAAGATAACATTACAATTAAATATGAACCAATTTTACACTTACTTTAAATGGAACCGTGTAATTCTAGTAATTCATAATTGTTATTCGTTAAGTTGTAATTATTTTGATAATGTTCTTTAACGTAAATGTTTAGCTCATTTTATTCTCAAACAGTGGAGTTCGCTAATACTTGAAATCACATAAAATCAGGGACTTAAAACGAAAAATATTTCGTTCAATTCTTATCCGAACGAAACCGAAAAATTTCGTTTCCGTTCTTAATGTTCCCACCTAAGTATTTTCGTTTTCGTTTTCGTTCACAGTAATTAAATACCGGTTAATACCGGTTATAACTATTAATGAGTAACAATTGATGAAATTATTGAAATATAATAAGTTTTTTTTTTATTAAACATGAAAATAAAACACATATGAAGGAAAGATAATACATATATAAAAATAAGAAAAAAAGCTTATGCTATGGCCTGAATTTTTTACGATAAAGAATAAAACATTAATTACATTTTATTTCACCTAACTAATAATATGTTTTCAAGCAAATCTTCCTTTATGTTAGTTCTCTTATATAAGTACTTAACATAACTAATGAAACGAATACCGACAGTGTGTGCAAATCAAAATTATCGCAGTCAGTGTTCAATAGATGAAACTACGAGTATACCGTTTAACCTAACACGTAACAGGGTTAGCTACTGGAGAGCTACTTCTACTTTGAAAATCTGCTTGTTTGCAAATCAAATATCTGAAAATTCAATAATATTTGCCTGTAAAATATTTGCTGTAAATAAAATAAAATATTAAATAAAATAACGGTTAAAACCGGTAACCGAAATAAATTATTTCGTTTTCAATCATGAACGAAAAAAATATATTGCGTTTTCGTTTCCGTTTTCGTTCTTTGAAAAATTTCGGTTTATTTCGTTATTTCGTTTTCGTTCTCATTTCGTTCTTAGTCCCTGCATAAAATTAATCTATTTAATCACTTATAAAAATGTATAAATACGTTTAAAATACATAATTTTCGTGCTCAATAATTGGAAATATGCATGAATAATAAACAATTTGATAAAATAATTAATAAAATACTATTAAATTTCGATTACCATTGGCAACCTGTCATTCAACATACAAGCCAAAATTTATATTATTTCGGCCGGTTAACATTTTCTACAAACAAATTATAAAACCTACGCAAATGGTAAGAAATGACTACATTTTTTTTTCGACTATTTTAAAATATAGATTTTAAACTTACAAAAACTGAATATGTTATTCAAGTATTCCTCCATTTAATATTGGATTAGTAATACCAGCTTTAATTATATTAACATTGTATCGCTAAACCCTGCACATTTTCCTGTCAATACTGCGATTGTCGCATATGTCTTGCAAGGTAGATTTTACTGTACGCACTGGATTTTTACGAAGTTGTTTTTCATTGTGCCAAAAGTAAAGGGTCTCAGTAAAAGCTAAATCTGGACTAGAAGATGACCCTTAAAATGCCGGTCGAACTATAATCACCAGCCCACAGGTTTTAAAAGTTTTAAGTTCATAGTTAAAGTAGCTGAAAGAATTTTGTAGAAATTTCCAACCATTTGCATAGAATTTATAATTTGTTGATAATTTAAGCCGGGCGAATTATTATGAGTTTGGGCTCGTATTTCCTTTTTATACAGGATGGTGACCAGCACAGCCGAATATAGGACATGTAAAAATCATATTTTCGTAATTTCCTGCTTCCCTAATCATTTTACGTAAAAAAAAGCTTCAAATAATCATCAACTATGGGGGGAGAGGAGTAATCCGACATTATCAACCACCCATCTTACAGCCCCGATCTGGCGTCTTCTCACCTCTCTGAAGTTGTTTATTGATAGAAAAAAAATTCGACCGATGGCGATGTCAAGAAAGCCGTCAACAATGGGCCAGACAGTTGACGGAAGACTTCTTCAATGTACATAGTATCAAAAAGCTCATCCCTCAACTCACAAAGTGCATCGACCGGGAAGGGGATTACGTGGAATAATAGTGTAAACTATAACCTCAACAATAGAGTCATTTAAAAATAAATCGTTTTTTTTTATAAAATTGTGAAATCCGTGTCATTTAATAAATATAGTAATATAAAGAACATGAAATATGCGACTTTTCATTCATAAACTTGCTAATAAACTTTCGCGGCTGTAAAATTCGTGACGTCACGGTTTTTTACACAAATACATTCCTCTCACGCACATATTCACGGCACACGTGGTTTCCGTTTGCTGTTGTAAACAAACTAACCTAAAATTGTGAGAAGTGACAGCAGATTTAAGAGTAAAGATATGTAAATAAAACATTTATTAAAATAAATATCAAAAGTTGTATGAAATATGTTTTTAGTTAACAAAATGTAGCTGTTACAAAATCAAACTGACAAGTGATAACCCAAATAATCATAGTTCCAAACAAACCC
This sequence comes from Harpalus rufipes, assembly GCA_951394225.1. Classification (NCBI taxonomy): domain Eukaryota; kingdom Metazoa; phylum Arthropoda; class Insecta; order Coleoptera; family Carabidae; genus Harpalus; species Harpalus rufipes. The sequence continues at coordinate 14,078,448 of OX596284.1, read as the reverse complement.
GGTAGAGCTCTACTGCCGCATCCGCTAAGCCGTGACATCAGCGTTCAAATATTTGAAATTAACAACAACTTTTAATAAGTTATCTCTATACACCCGTATATTTAATTTGACCTATTCTTTCAAGAAAAAAATAAATTAGAAAATGTGAAATGACCCCATTCTTTAATTTTTATTGAAATATATTGATTTTTCTATTTATTTATTTTTAAATGAGCAGTCTTATTTTCTTTCTCGTATTGTTAGGTTTACTTTTGTGACGTTATTCTCTGCATTTATATATGTTTTATTTTAAAACCAATAACTTTTTGTAACTTTGATACAGTTTTAAAGTAATTTCATTATAAATGCTTCTACCAACTTAGTTTTTACTTCCTTGTACGTAAGTAAAAGAAGTATTGTAATCGCGAAAAATTTCGGTTTACAGATTTCAGCGGAAATATCCATTTTGATCACCCCTGAATCTATTTTGACTAATTTCGTCGTGACGTCTATACGTACGTACATTCGTATCTCGCATAACTCAAAAACGGTAAGCCGTAGAAAGTTGAAATTTTGTATTTAGGACTCCTATAACATCTAGTTGTGCACCTCCCTTTCTGGTTATTACACAATTTCCAGAAGTGGTACTTTACATGAAGCCTATAATAGATTTTAATGAAAAACTCTTTTAAAATATAATCCAAAACTTTTCAAATTTGGTATACAAGACTTTTATGTCAATCGAAATAACATTTTGGTTAAAATAGGCTAACCGGAAGTGGTACATTACTTGAAGTTGTTAACAGTTTTTCTTGAATAAAATGATTTTATTTTGATTTTAGAAATAAATGCTTCAAATAAAAGTTTTAGAGAATTAATTTCTGCGTCTAGCACATGAAGTATTATTAAATTATCCGTTTGTATATGCGAGATATGTAAATTTAAAAATTATGTACTTTTTTGTTTTTGTAATAAAGCTTGCTATAGATTAGGACAAAAATATAAAAAAAATGTTCATGTCAAATTACGTTAAATACGTGTAATTTTATGATTCGTACAATAACAAATATTATATTTTTATTGTGAAATTAGTCATATTCATTGTTGTAATCAAATATTTCTTTGTTGTAATCAAAACTCTCTTTAAAAAGAACCGGGTTAGATTATGGTCGCTATATATCTTACTGTTTTGAAGTTAAAATTAATATTTTGTAATTTATTTATTAAAAAAATATGTATAGTTTAATAATCGTACGAGGAAGTCGTGTGGTGTCCACATCAGATTTTTTTTATAAATCCGCCCCTGTGTAGATCTGTGTATGTGGGATTCGACAGTTGCGATAATTGACTCGTTTCGTTTCGATGAATTTAAAGATATCATCTCACGTTTTTGTAGAAGACAGCTGGAAAAAGTTGCTCAATTTCAAATTACTCTACAAATTGCTTACAACCCAACGTTTCCACAGAATATATCAACAAGGAATGCATTTCATAATTTAGAAAAGCACAAAAGCGAAATTATATTAAAGCTGTTCTTAATTTAATCGTAAACTTTGTTAGTACAAATGTTTTAAATAAACTTGTTGGAATTTTAATGCAATTAGAAAACTAATTTTAATCTGTAACATAAAATAAACAAAACAACTATAACCAAACTAATATTAACTTTAATTTTATTGCCTTTATTTGTAACGAACTTTACACATTACAATTAAAAATTTGATACCATAAATCACTAACTACAATAATTGAACTTTCTATTATGTACTTTGATTATTTACAATAACATTAGAATAACAATACAGAAAAAACTATAATAAATAGTATTTCCGTACTACTCGTATAACTGTGCTTGTACTACTTACATCTCTTAATACTATGCTACTACCTAAATCAACTTTAAACTTAAATTAAATTTAAAAGTGTGAAGTCAGACACAGTGGAAGTTACTACACTTCAGGAATGTAAAAAGTAAATACTAATTGTTACTGTGAATTGGATTACAAACATTTTGAAAGTTCCTAGACCTAGACCATTCTACCAGTAGCGCACCTTGAATTTTTTTCTGTAAGGGGTAACGTATAGATTCAAGGTGAAATGAAGGGAATTGTAAAACGACAAATTACTTGCGGAATTAGTCGAAATGGATACAGTGGGTAACAAAAGGAATAATAGGATATAGTTTTTGTTGAAATTAATTTTTTACTTTTAATATTATTAACAGAGTAAATAAATATAAATTCATACATCGTCACGGCTTATTACCCATTTCTGGATGTGCCAATCTGATTTTGGTAATGACGATATATCTGTGTCGTTGAGAGAGGACCAAAGTAGTCATTTTTGTGCTATTTAAAAATTGGAAATAATGTTTAAGTATCATGTTTGACGTCAATCGAAATCGAACCCAAGTCATCTGAATCGCTTAAAACATATCTTAAGCTTTAACATTCACACACACATACATACATACATACATACATACATACATACATACATACAGACATCATCGTAAAAATGATTATAGGGACCCTAAAACATGCTTATTCACTAATAACTCTTCATTGATTTTTTTGACCAAAGATAATACCTTCCTTACCTAAAGGTGACGGAAGGTAAAAAATGTTGTTTAATCTTAATCGTTATTTATTGAATAGTAATTCAACGATAAAGTGTACATTTTATTATTTTTTGTTATGGTGGACCATTGTTATTGTAATAAGCAGATTCAGTATACTTTTCTTAAACCATAATATTATCGTCCATACATTTTTTTTGAAACTTATGTGACACCATGTTACTTTGAAAGGGCAATATTAAATTTGCTAAATAAATACATAATTAGATTTTGAAATGAATCAAAATTATCGTTGCTGTTTAATATCTTCATTGCAGTATAATGATTTCAATTTGCCATATTCCCTTTCATCAAAAGTTCTAACACTAATCGCAAATAATTAGTGTAATACTGCCTCCGAAGTTCTAAAACATTCTTGCATTCATCCTAAGTATAATATCTCTTCTGTGCGTATATGGGGTACCTACCACACAAAACCGTAACCTAATAAGATGTATTTTAGTGTTATTGTTGAACAAAGTTACGCCTTTTGTATGTAGCTCCAAATAATAGCTGTTGTGAACTTCGGTAAAGTTTTAATATCGCAGTTTGCCTTGCCTCATCAATTGTTAACACTGCGTAAATTCTTTGCGAATTATTAATTATTACAGGAACATTTTAACAGGATAGAATAGATAAGAGTTAATTGGCAAATGAAGCTAAAGGCCAGGAGTTCAAAACCTGATTAAATTTCGATACGAGATTAATTTACAATGACGATGAAAGATAAAAATTACTTAAGAAAATGAACATGAATTTTAGTAAATAAGCAACATTTTACAATGAAATCCAGTACTAAAAAAATCTGATGTGACCAACACAATACTTCCCGTTTAATTTAATTTAAATTAAATTTAAATACCTGGTTCGATCCGGGACGACGCCAAATATGTTGATTTTTTATGGCACAAAAATTATCCCTATCGTGCACTCTCCACGCCAGCAATAAGTGCTCGTGAGGCAACACGTGGTAAACGTCCGTACGGTACAAATATATCATCATCGTTAGCGAAATCTGTGTACAAAGCAGATTGGCACACCCAGCAATGAGTAATATGCCGTGATGATATATTTATTTTATTTATTTATATACTTACCTATATTCATTGCTGGCGTGGAGAGTGCATCACAGGGGTCAGTTTTGTACCATTTAAAATTCTAAAATATTTGGCGTCGGTCGGAATCAAACCCGATTCCCCAGATTCGCGTGAAGTGACGCCCGCACGGTACAAATATGTCATCATTATTACCGACATCTGTGTACAAAGCAGATTGGCTCACCCAACAATGGGTAATATGCCGTAATGATATAGATATTACATATTTTTACTATCTTACCTATATTCCTACATATTTACTTATGCTGGAAACTGTATTAAGTTCCTTTCCATATAAATATTATTCCATTTACTATTTTCATTTTACAACGTTACTATTATTATTTGAAATGATTAGTTTGTTGACAGTGACATATATCTGTCAGTTACATACTGAACTGTGTAACCATGGATTTGTGTTTAAAGGGTAGGCTCCGGGATTAAATTAATAGATAATTTTAGAAATTTATTCAAAAAATATATACAAAAAGTATTAACGCAAATCTGTAGAAAATTTTAAAACAGCTTTAATTTTTATAATAACAAATCTCGAAAAAATAGCATTTAAAGATATTTTTCGAAGAAAAACTATTTTGAGCTTCCAGTAAAGTGCCATTTCCGGTTATCTGATTTACTCCAAAATCTAATAGCATCTTTACATATAAGAGTAAGGTAGAAATACAAGGTTTCAAAATTTTCTGAACGATAGTATTTGAGTTAGACCGTAAAGAGGACACACACACACACACACACACACTCACTCACTCACTCACTCACACACGCACACACACACACACACACACACACACACACACACACACACACACACACACACACACACACACACACACACACATACACACATATACACAGACATCATCGTGAAAATGCTAAAATTGGATTCTAGGGACATTAAAACGTGGTCATTTACCAAAATCTTGATATGCGATTTTTAGCACGATCCCTATACCTCCCTTACCAAGAGTAGCGGGAGGTAAAAATTGCATATTTTTGCCAACTTTATGATAATTATTCTACATGTAAGATAATTTGGGCAGGTGTACGATGTAATGGTAAATTTATACGTAAAATAACAAAAACTATGTGCAAGAAAAACGAACTAAATAATTCCGATGAACAAAATGGAGATAAAAACATAATTTTGAGTGTTCTTTATGATAACTTCAATGTCCGAGATTAGTAACATTGACTGTCAAGCTGCCAAATATGTAAACATAATAACCTATAAAAATAAATATACCTTTCATTTTCACAAGTTTTCGATTTCAAATTAAATTTAATATGCACCTCGGCACTGAAATTCCTTCTTATCACAAATGGCCACATTCGTAATAAGAAAATATAACTTCAGTGCCTTGATACATAAGTAATAATTAGTTCTTACCTCGGTTCTTACTTTACTTACTAAAAACCGCACTTATTAAAGGTCTGACGTCACAATATCCGAAATTGAGTAAAATATTTAAGAAAATTATATTTAATATCCATACACTTTTGGAAAGTGCGAAATACGCTCAAATTTATCATTTTATTTATTCTTTAAAAACAAATTAATTTGAAAAAATTGTTCTATTTAAATGATACATCTAATTATGTAAATGGAGATTTACGTTAGGTCTTATTTAAGTTACCAAACGGGTTAATTTTGGAATGGTCAGTTAACATTTTAAAGACATTCACTTATTATGTAAGGGGGTAACACCCCACCTGGAAATAATAGTAGCGGTGAATATGTAATATACTAAGTCAGGCATGATTCTGAATTATTCAATTCGCAATCTGCTACCATATTCGCTAAACTATAAACTATAATGCTCCTATTAATATTTTAGTTGTGGCCACTTATGAACTAAACATCAATCGTTAATTTGTTTGTTTAGTGACCAAAAGATCTTTAGTTCGAAAATTCAAATTCCACATTCAACAATCGAGGAAATTATTAAGTAAATAAAAATGACATGATTTTGTGAACCAATATAATTTTGAATAAGAATATACACACAAATTAATACAAAATGGTTTATTAAACTTATTAACTTCCGTCACCTTTAGGTAAGGAAGGTATTGTCTTTGGTAAAAAAAATCAATGATGAGTTTTTAGTGAATAAGCACGTATACGATTTTACCATTTTTATGATGATGTCTGTATGTACGTAAGTGTTTCTGTGTGTGTGTGTGTGTGTGTGTGTGTGTGTTTTTTTGTGTGTGTGACGAAAGTTTCGGATTGCATTATAATTTTTTCGCATTCCTCAAGTTTACATCCAGAAGAAGATTTTAATTATAGTTGGTCAACCAGAAGTACCGTCATTTGAAGATTTTAACAGTTTTTCTTGAAAAACGCAGTTAAATGTCATTTATTGACATTTAACGTTATTATAACTTAAAAAATATATTATTCTCTATACGATTTGATTGCATTTTATACTTCATATTCAATAGATATAGAGTTAAAGAATTATAAATATATTAAATTTCATAAATCAGCCAACTATGCTAACCATGGAAACTGCTAATATATTCAGATAATTCAAATTGACAGATGTCAGTATTAATGAAAAGTGGCAGGGATGAGGATATTGAGATAGATATTGGGGAAGACACGAAAAGATACGGTAAGGAATGAAAGAATAAGGGAAATAACTATAGTGTTAGAAGTTTCTAGAAAAATACAAGAGAGACGATTACATTGGTTTGAAAATGTCATGAGAAGAGATGAAGAATATATTGGAAGAATGAATAGCTTGGTAATAGAAGGTTGAAGAAACAAAGGAAGGCCAAAGATAAGATGGAAGGACTGTATTGCGGAAGACTTGAGAGAAAAGGAACTGAATGAGAACGACACGCAAAACAGAAATGAGTGGAAGACGAAAATAAAACATAGTGACCCCTAAAAAATATGGGAAAAGCTAAAGAAGAAGATGTCAGTGTCAAGTGCAATTTGCATAGTTTTTTTTATGAAATAATTTTACTGGAAATTTAGAATCTTTTGCAAGAAAATTTATATATGGAATTTATACATGGTGGAAGGTATTGTGCTGGCCACATCATATTTTCTTTTCTTTAATATATATATATATATATATATATATATATATATATATATATATATATATATATATATATATATATATATATATACATACGAATAAAAAGAAGGTTAATTTATTAAATAAAAAGGTTCATTAAAAGTTACACAAAATGAGTAAAAGCCTATTTACTTATCTTATTATCCTAATTACATTGAAACAAAAGTAAACTTTTCCAAGTATGTTATTGTTGTATAATTATGTAGGAATTTAATATTTTGATATACAAGATATTTTAATATGCTCAAAATTCCTAGAATAACATTACTTTCTAATGTCATGGTTGAAAATACCTACGTTTTTCTACAGAATTTCTGCAAAACAAAATGAATAAAGGAGAAATATAATGAGATATTTCGTTTATGAAGTTTCAGAAATATGTCGTAGCCAGATTATAAAATCCGTCTAGACATTTTTTTATAAAACATAGCCATATTGCCAAATCTAACCTAACTAATAATTTTTAACTAGATTCCCGTAAAAGAAGAAAGTCTATGTTTAATACAATTAAAAGTAGATAACTCAGAGTAGTGTATAATTTTCTTATCCAAATACATGGCTTGGAACTTAAAAATGTCTTTCACCACATTAAAATTATTTTCGCAACGTATTACAAACTTATACTGTTACAGATTGCGACCACGTATGGAAAAGTTTTTATATAATCAAATATACAGATTATGACACATTTCATTGTATACCTCACACAAAAAATACTAATTTACGACTTGAAAATTAATAACAAAAATATCAGCTGGCCTTGAAACCATCAACGAACAATTGATTTCCATATTTAAAACGTCAACGGCTATAGGGAAAACAAAAACATAAAAAACAATCGAAGAATAAATTGTAATTTGACAATTGAACTACATTAGTATTATTTCATTGTTGGCAATTTTATTCTCATTGAAATAGTCTACTGGGAAAGTTGAAAGTGTATCAAAAACTCTAATTATGTTACATTGAAAATTACGGTTATTTCCACCACGATATTTGGTACAACGAAGCAGGAAATACAAACAAATAGATCTATTTTCACAGAATACAAATCAGGCAGTAGCTAGTTCATTGTTGTAATCAAATTGAAAAAGCAATATAATTTATTTGGTATACGCATTTGGATTTGGTTAAAATATAATGAATAAAATATATGAATACAAACAAAGCATTCATTGTATTATTTTAATAAAAGTAAAAATGGAATCAACATTATTTATAATACGTTTCGCAATTGCCAATACGGACAATTAATAGTTACTAAGTTTGTTTTTGAAGATAAAAATATTATATCAACCCTACATAAACATCAAACTATCTCACATTTCTTTGTATTTTGTTTTAATTTTATGGGTAGCACACTATTAAATTGTAATTTTCAAAATTTTCAACAAAACATACCAAATGAATTTTGTTTACTGATTTATATGCAGATTGTATTCTGAAATTCGAATAAGTACCATAGTAAATATGATTTTCTGTTCAAATTTCTGTATTTATTAAACACAGTAGCAATTTAGAAGTATAGTGTTTGAATTGGAGCCAAATCACACTGCCTGTGACGTCCAAGAAATACTACCCAACGACATTAATAAAAAATAAAAATTAAAAAATATTTAATATTCTTTATTTAATTATAAAAATAATAATGCTTATAGCAAAATGATCTTCGCAGAATAAAACTTTGATTTTGTAAATGGTTTTATCTTTACTTGAGATAACCATTTTCTTCGTAAGGCACTACTAAAACTATTTTTTTACTATTATTACTTCTATTTGGGCACACTAGCACAAAACTCTTTTCTACAACCCTGTTTGAGTCTTTAAAAAATATAAAAATCAGTAATATGGATAAAACTAGTTTGTATATAATTGACAGCTGTCACTCGTTTAAATTCTGTCGGCGGGAAATGTAAGCAACTCCTTCATTAGTTAATATTTTCCTGACGTCATCAGGCCATAGAATAGGCGGCAATTTAAATAATGTATTTTCAGAGACAATTTTCTCATGAATAGAGAGTAATATGAAAGAAAATAAAAAATACGCGTTAAATATTTTTTTCTTATTCTTTCGATTAAACTAAAGAAAAAAATCGTGCAACACCTCATTGTATGCTCTACAACTTTTATGTCAAATATATATTTCTAAAATAATTTGCGAAGCATTGCACAAATAAAATCTGTTTTCCCATGTGAAACGCTATGATCCACATTTTTTGGAACACCTGTAATATATTGTACGAGTGTGTACATAATAGTAATTAAGGTATCAAGGGAGTTATAAGGGATGATAACGTTTGCGGTCGGCAGTGTACATACCAAGAGCTTCAAGACCGAGGGATGTACGTCGACCGAGAGCGTATCATTATAACTCCTGTGGTGCCTTCACCGTTTTATGACTTCCTATAATTTTTAATATTCTGGGTATTACGATGAATACTACTGCTTGATTTTTAGGCTTTATCACAGTGTCAGTATCAATTACTTAACAACATTACCATAGCAACAAACAACTCATAATGCCCTTGGGCATTATACACTACTTAATGTACCTAGTATCCATGACATTAATAAACAATAATGGTCTAGTAAGACAAAAAATATTTATTTAAAAGTTATTAGTTTTTAAAATATTCGAGCATCTATGTCTTCTATTCCAAATTTTTTCTACTTTCAAGCCTTCTTCTATCGCCTTTTCCAAATTAGAAATTTATTTTCAAATAAATGAAGGCAGAAAATAATGGAACAATGAAAGTAAACCAAATGCGCTTGTATGGAAATGAAAGATATATTGAATGAAATAACCAATTGCCAGCAATATTGTGCCAGTGGCAATCAAAACGTGGATCATAATACGTAGTTTTTTATTAATTATTTTATTAAATCTATCAGGATTGTGTGAGTAACTATTATTGTGATCTGAATGCGATATTTCGCTACCGAAAATCGGTCATTTTAATATGTAAGAAAAGGAGTGAGATGTGGTTAATAAAAATGTTGTTAAGAGAATGGAGTGAGTCAGCTGAGCTCTTATTTTTATTATTATTATTTTTCGGATTATGCTAACCCACCAAGTGGGATAGGCGTGATTTTTATGTATATGAATGTAAGTTTATCTATTTATTTATAAGGGTTGAAACAGATCAATTTATGTGACTCCACCGTATGAGAACAAAATACTATGGCTTAACGAATAATAATTAAGAATTATAAACAATCTTAGAAATAAATATGTTTATGCATCCTGTAATATAATATGCAAGTCATCTGTATCATAGTTTATTCCTTTTTTGAGCTGTCTACCTTACATTGCATAGCATAGTCTGTCTGGAATCTAATTGGATTCTATATAAGATTATAGTATTAATAAAAAGGTTGCCTTGAATCACTGTTGTAAAACATAGAAATGTTAAAATTCCTTTCATATTTGCTGTTTCCTTCATTTATATTTGTTACACATATTTTAAGCAATACATTTTTTAAAAATCAAGCTATTATGAATCATAAGTACATATTTTATAAAAATTTAAATTAAAATTTGCCAAGTTAAGCCTGCAGAGGTGTTTACAAAGTTTGTTTATTTTTTATAAAAGAGCGCTCCTAGAATTTTAATTTTAAAAATTTGAATATGTGTCTGTATGTCACCCACTTAAACAGTTGAATAGCGAGCTACGTCACTGCCACCTTGATGACAACAATTGAAAATACCATTGCGGATGTTTCGTTGATTAGTGCAAATACAACAATGAACAAATCATCATTGCACTTAAATTAAGAATTACGTAACTGATTGAAACCTACCAACAAAAGTTGAACCAAGTGTTCCAGATTTAAACCACTGAACAACCACTCAACCAACCACTTCACTGATCACTAACAATCAAACCACCACCATCAACAATCACAAGACGGGGTTAGATCAACTAGATCAACAACACATTGTAAAACAATCGCAAACATGTCTCGCGAACAGAAATAATACAACACACACGTCAACTTTGCTTTCCGCTTACTAAACCGCTCACCGCGCTCTTGATCACAGGTAAAACGAGTTACCTGTGACGTGACGTCATACCCGGTGATGGCCGACCTGGCCCGAGGAAGAGCGAAGACTCCACGCATTGTTGCTTTCAATTAATTTGATTCGATTTAGTTGCTCATTTACGCGGTGGAGCTAATCTTACTTAAGGTTTACCAGATACCAGGGGTGATAAATAATATTTAGATGTTATTATCAATAATTAAATCAATGAAAAATTGTTCATTAGGTGAGATTATAGCGCCGAGATTTCCCGCCAAAATTTAATTTGTGATTGGGGGAGATAATTTCGCGCGCTTCATTAGGGAGGTTATCTTTTAAGTGAACGATAACTTTTTAAGTGATTACTCATTGAACATTAAAGGCCAGAAAATTACAGTAATTTTTATTTATTATTAATAAGAATAAGAATAACTTTATTGATAGTGACTTAATAGTTAATGTGTTCGCATATTGGAGCGCTCGGTCAGGGTTTGATTATTATAATCAACAGATACTGATAAAAAAATATTATTATTGCATTGTATTAAATGGAATTTTAAGTTAACCACTTAAATTATATGTGTCATTTATACATTTTAATGTTGAAAATAGAAAAAATCAAATTAGATTAATAAATACAGACCCAAAAATTCTATTTAGCGCATTTTTATTACCTCTCGCTAAGAGAGGTATTGGATTCATGCTAAAAATCGCATATCCAGATTTTATTGAATAAGCACGTTTTAAGGTCCCTACAATCCGATTTTAACATTTTTACGATGATGTCTGTGTGTGTGTGTGTGTGTGTGGATGTATGTGTGTGTGTGTATGTATGTAGGATGTTGGAAGGACGATTACTCAAAAACTATAAGACTTTAAATTTGTTTAACTACGTATTTCCCAATCGGACATTCATGGGAAGATCTGAAAAGGTTTTGGTAACAATTGAACAACCGGAAGTAGAAGATTCTTGAAAAAAAATCTTCTAAATAATATTTTTTGAAATTTTTTCTTGATAATATTAAAGAAAAATAATTTTTCTTTCTGATACATTTAAATATTTTATAATATATTCTATAGATTTAGAGATAAAAGAAATATAATATGTAAAATAATCTGTTATAATAAATTTTACAGCCGAAAGAATGGCCATGGAAAATAGTTGAAAATTTAATTTTTTTGTAACTGACAGATAAATGTCAGTGTCAGAAATCTGAAGACATTACTGGAGTTTTTCTGGGAAGTACATACATTATATTATTTCTTAATGTATTAATAGAATTGGAAACATTTCGAAAAATTAGAAGAGGACAAAATTTCTTCATCAAAAATGAATTTAAAATTAAACAATCTAAATATATATGGAATAGATATATGCGTAAGTAGAATTTTTGGTGTAGAGTATACAAGAAATGTTAAATACAATAGGGAGCGAGCAGTCATATGATTTTGTTGGCCTTGACAAGCAGATATGGAGGCCCATGTCAGAATGATAGCTAGTAATTATGTATAAATTTCTCATTCTAAATTTAGTGATTTTCCAATTCCATGTGGAGCAGAATTAAATGTTAAATATCTAAGGCATACAAGTAAATTTTAAACTCCTGGTGATAAATTGACGTAAATTTAGAAAATCTTAAAAATTTTAATGAAAAATTCTAACATTTGACATCTATGTACATAATTACTAATTATCATTGTGAAACGGGCCCACACATCTGCTTGTGAAGCCCAAAAATGTAACATTACTGTTCGCGCCCTATACTTATGTAACCAAAAAAAGGAAGTGGCGAGAGGTATTGTGCTGGCCACAACAGATTTTTTAATTTAAAAATAATTTTTCTTCGTAAGGAAATACTAAGCGAAAGGTTATAAACTTGTTCCGCATCTATGTAACAGATTATTTAATTCTAAGATAGTTTGCGGCATGTAAGATATGTAATGTGCCGTGTGAGTATAAAGGTAATGTGAGAACGCTTACATATTACACAATCATAATTACAAGACAAGAAAGAATACACACTTATCATACTCGTATAGATAAGATATAAGGAACTATTAATTATTTTAACTATTTTGGAGGCTCTTTTGTTGAATTTTGAAAATTGAGAACTCATTCACACATTTTTTTATATAGTGTTACATTTCTACAGAAGTAATTTATGCTAACATCTTTAAAGTGATAGAAAAGTACAATGAACTAATTTTGTGTAAACTTTTTACAAACTGTACAATGTACCATCGATTTTCTAATACATATGTATTCTCTTTTGTAGTGGGTAACTACTTGTAATTATGTAAAAACTTATATTCATGAAATATTTAAATATATTTTCCTACAACCGTGCGGAAAGTACATACTTTACGCACTCTTTACAGTGCGTAAAGTGTCACTTTTCAAGCACTAGTGCGTGAAAAGTAAATAGGTGTTGCAAATCCAACACGTGTACCTGTTTTGTGCTTATATTTGCTGTTGCATTATGGGATTAAACTTGAACTAATGAACTGTTCGCAAAATGGCGACACCTATTATTGTAAGTGTGAGTAAAGTATCTTTGTTTCAATACACAGTGTGCTACGAGTACAGTAAAAATTATAAAATAGTACGTAAAATATACCAGAATTTAACAATATTTATTTCTTTCAATTGAAATTTTTGAATGTTTGTATTGTCATCCGTTGCTATCGTAACATTATCCTAGCCACAATTCACGGCAGTCATCAATGTATTTTTTAAATTAATTTTTAATATTTCGTTGTAGGAAAAATACTGTATGCAACACGTGTGTAAAGTAGTTTTTTATCTCGTGGTTTCATTCATTGCACTCGATCAAAAAAGTACTACTTTACACACTTGTTGCATAAATAACTATATTGTAACAAGTGCGGAAAATTTGTGATTCTGAAAAGAATGTAATATTTGTATAGAGTTTCAGAATAACGTAATTGTACATAAAAATAACGAAATGTATTTCAAATTTTTGTTATGCCATCCAAATGTAACAAAAGTTTTGAAAAAAGCTAGAAGGGGTTGTTCCTATAAACTAAGGAGATAAGAAATCTACTATTACAATACTTGTCTGATTTGGGGGCAAAAGTTCGGGCGCCCATTTTTTGGTAAATTAATACATACTACACTTTCTTCACATTCCCATATACCGGATGTCTACTTCCTTTTGTAAACCATAGGAAATACAATGGTAAAATATTCATATTGCTATAAATTCTATCCTATTAATTTTAGAACAAAATTGTAAATACAAAAAATCTTCAGAATTAAAAACTACATTTAACAAGTCCAAAATTATATTGTTTGCTTGTATTTAGTTTGCGAAAAAATGGTAAAATAAAAGTAATAATTATTAGCTATTTTACAGAGTGTCATGAGCAATAACACAAAATGCTGAACAGTTGTATTGCATGAGTTTGGCAGATGCCATCTGTCATAAAATTTTAAGAATTTTGAATTCATTAATTATTTATCAGTAAACATGAATACATTTACCATCGCAGAAAAAAATCAGTGGAACAATATTAACAATTAAATATCAATTAATAATCTTTTATCTGTCAAATCAAATTGTATGTATTGTCTTCCATGTCTGTAAAAGCTTAAGACAGTTATTTTATTTTACGTTTATCTCATGACAAGAACCTATTATATCAATAAATTTAGGCTTATTTGATGCAGTTTTTAATTCTGAACATTTTTTGTATTTATATTTCTAAAATTAATACAATAGAATTTACAGCCATATGAAAATTTTATCATTGTATTTCCTATGGTTAATAAAAAAGTAGACACCCGATATATAGTTTGATAAATAGTCGTCTGCCCAATATTTCGATCTCCAAAAACGTTAACAATTTCACGTTCCGGCTATTTCTCCAACTAACCTATACATAGATTTGCGTGTTTCAAGAGTGTATAATATATTTTAAAACTTTTTCTATTAATTTTAACATGGTATACTATAAAACAACTACTATATATTTATTACGTCCAGTGACAACTAGATTAGACCTCATGTAGTAATAAAATTTGTAGAGTAAATTTTTTCTCAAAACTTTTGTTACATACGAGTACCTACGGTACTAGTAAGGCGGCTATGCATAATATTTTTAAGTGATCATATGACGATTGCATATATAATTACAAAACAAAAATCTTATATTTTAATTATCTCCCGCACACTTTTTAACTTTGAAAACACTTATTTCTCGTACGATTTTAGAAAAGACTTAAAATAAATACATATTCATAGCAACTAATTTCCATTGATAATACGAACATTAAATATAAATGTAAAGTTTTATATTTAATTTTTGTTAAAATATACCTAGTATAGGATTTTTTTAAAGCTCTCGAAAATAAATACAGTTTATTCACTTGTAGCATAAATAATTAATACCATCTCTTAAGTTAAAAATAAAATTCTACATGAAGTATGATGTTAAAATATGTTGTATTCTAGGTTCTAGAAAATTATTTACATAATTTTATTAAAAATGAAACATTTTTTACCTTCCGTCACCTTTAGGTAAGGAAGGTACTGTCTTTGGTCTTATAGGGTCCCTATAACACGATTTTAACATTTTTACGATGATGTCTGTATCTATGTGTGTGTGACGAAAGTTTCGGATCGCATAACTTCAATACCACGATTCCAAAAAATATATTTTTTTCTCTAGTTTACATCCAGAAGAACAAGTGTTTAGATTTTGGTTATAATTGGTGAACCGGAAGTAGCCTCATTTGAAGATTTTAACTGTTAAATATCATTTATTGACATTTAACGTTATTATAACTTAAAGAATATATTATTCTCTATATGATTTGATTGCATTTTATACTTCATATTCAATAGAATAGAAGAAGTAAAGAACTATAAAGATAATAAATTTCATAAATCAGCCAGCTATGCTAACCATGGAAACTGCTAATATATTCAGATAATTCAAATTGACTAATGTCAGTATTAATGAAAAGTAAATTAATCTGACAGAGATGAGGATGGTGTAGATGTTGGAGAAGACACGGAAAGATACAGTAAGGAAATAATTCTAGAGTTACAAGTTTCTAGAAAGATACAAGAGAGACGATTACATTGGTTTAAACAGGTTATGAGGAGAGATAAGGAATATATTAGAAGAAGAATGAATAGCTTAGTAATAGAAGGTTGAAGAAACTGGAAATTTAGAATATTTTGCAAGAAAATTTATGTATGGAATTTATACATAATACACAGGATTGACGGAAGCTATTGTGCTGGCTACATCATATTTTTTAGGATAAATCCAAGAATAAACAATTAATTCGCGTCTGTCCTATCAAATTATGTACATATGAATATTTTAAATGCTAGAAATAAAAAAAATAAAATTAAACTCACCAAGTCTGCCTCCACTTCTTCTCTTCACCCGGAGACATATTGTGCGTGATCTTATACACTGTAAAAATATCAAAAAATTACCATACATTTATCCATTACAGTTTATATAACATTCAATAATCAATTCATACTCAATACATTCATAATTTTATTTACATTCAAATGTTTTCCCTCTGTCATAATCAAAATATTTCTTTCAAAACATGACAGAAAACTTGCTGCTGAAAAGGCAATAAATCAATTTCGCGCATAGTAAATATTCGTTATGATAGCAAGCGAACGATAAGCATCAGTTTAAGGGAGCTGATGAAATTGTGACTGGTTAATATTTCACGATAGAGGGGTGCACCCTCGGATGCAGCGGTGAATAATTCAACACTTTGCATAATAGAACAGCAACACTGAAAACTTTGTCAAATGAGATATAGCTTCAATTTCGCTAAACGACTTGCTAATTTCAGTTTAACTTCCACGGTAGGTGATTTATAAAGATTATATAAAGTTTAAAGATTAAAGGGTGAAATTAGAGCACAATTTTATTTACAATGAACGCAATTTTTGAATGCAACCAGATATACGCGAGTGATATGCAGGACATCATACACAAGAAATTGGACACATTCCTGCAAAACAAGAAAAAACTTGTGGTTGATACTTAAGAAACTATTAGGGGCATTAGGAGTAATATTTATAAGTCATTACTTCATTTTACAAATTCATTATTTATAGGTGTTAACAATTACTCGAATTCTCAGTCATACATTTATTTTTTTACACAACCGACGTTTCGGTACACTCTTGTCGTTAATTCATCTGGATAAGATTTTACAAAAAATTACGATTTTACCTCAATGAATTTGCAACAAAAGCTTTTTTATGGAATCCTGTCCAGAAAAATGCCCTGAACAATAGTCTATCCAAGCAGCTGTTTTGTGTCGCTGGCCGCGCCACATGACGGATTTCCCGTTAAGTAGCGTTGGTAGGATTTCTTAAGTGTAGAATGGAGTTTTATGTATAAACGAACCGTTTTGTCAGTTGCAATGAGAGCACACATGCAAAACGTTTCCAACAATTTTGACTGCTTCTTACCACGGCTTTCGTGCTCATATTTACGCGTGTTTACAAACTGTAATTTAATTTTATACCTACGATAGTGTTAAACTATATATCAGAAGTTTTCAGAAATCTGAGTATGGAAATCTCCTGCCAATTAGGAAAAATGGCGGCATATTTAGGTTTTGATCATTTTACAATAATACAAAATTAGGATAAACTGTCAAAGAATTAGGTTAAAAAATATTTAACCAAAATAACAATTTATGAAAAATTAAATTATTCAAAAAAATTAACAATATTACGTATTTAACACTTGGTGTAATAAGTTTTATTATTTATAGTAGTTTAAATTCATCGTGGTATCGAAAGAAGTAAATTATCGATGATTTAAAAAAAAAATTGTGAACGGTTTCCTACAAATTTTTATTATTTTCTACCTAAATTTCGACACGATTAAATATAAACAATATTACTTATTCAATATGTGTCGTAGCGATTGATGAAAAAATTAGAGATGAACCAATTTTCAGGTGTTTAAAATTATTGAATTTAAGTTGTTAGTAATCGCGAACCGCTCACAGGCAAAAATCGTATAATCCATTGTATGAAAGAGAATTTCATGTTGAATTCAAAATTTCAAATCGCGTTATCCTATCTTTAACAAAATCAGAGTGATGGATGAAAAAAATTAAAATTTGTAGAAAAATGATGACAAAAATTATTTAAAAATAATCTATAATTTACTTCTTTCGTTGCCACGATGAATTTAAACTGTTATAAATAGTAAAATCTGTTAAATCAAGTATTAAATACGTAATAACGTTTTTTTTTTGTTAATTTAAATTTCTTTCATTAATTGTTATTTTGGTTAAATATTTTTAACCTAACTCTTTGACAGTTCATCCTAGGTAAAAAGTGTAAGAATCATTTTTTATATAAAAATACTAAGCTTTAATTTTGTATTATTATAAAATTTTGATACGGGCAATTGTTTTCGAGAAAATGATCAAAACCTAAATATGCCGCCATTTCCGAAAAATTTTGATATGTTATCAGTGCATTTTTCTGGACAGGATTCCGTAAAAAAAGGTTTTGTTGCAATTTCTTTAAAGTTGGGCTTTTCAGCGTTATACAAAAATTCATAAAAAACATATACAAATTGGACAACAGAATTTGCATTTATACTTGGATGTTATAATATAATATGTCATCATCATTACCGAAATCTGTGTACAAAGCAGATTGACACACCCAGCAATGGGTAATATGACGTGATGATATATTTCTTTTATTTATTTATAACTTTTGTTTATAGCTATTTAAAATGCACATTTTATGAACAAACGCATATTAAATTTAAACGTCATACCATATAACTAACATTGCTTTCTATCTTTCAGAGCATTTATTTTCTTTAAATGTGTATTTAAAATTAAATGACTGCTGGTAATTCCGGACATTACTGTGTTAAATAAATAAGAACAAATAGTTGCAAATAAATTATAGGTCATAAAATGTATAGAAATCATCTTTTATTTGTGTTTAAAATGTATGAAGCGTATAGAATTTTTCAATTATGAACATGTGCACGATAAAATGTAATGTTGTTTGAAAATACAAAGTTATTTTTAAGTTTGCTAATTAAATTAGCATAAAAGAAAAACACGATAGATGAAAAAAGGATTTACCTGGTGAATATGGTTTATAACTTCCGTGTGAGTAGCATCTTCCAAAGTTTTTCCATTAACTTCAAGAATTTCATCTCCTACTTCCAAATTGTCCTTATCCGCTGGTGATCCTTTCAAAAAATACAAACGGCGCATTAAAATTATAAATTTTAATATAATTTCGATATAATTAAAGACACGAAAGATCAGGCCCACTTTTTTGAAAATTTAGAGACCCATCTTTTAAGATTTTTAAGCTGAAAAAAAACAGCTTAATCTCGGGTAATCTCTCATGAAAGTTTTAACGTAATTTTTGCTGATAAAAAATACATTGCTGAATATTTTAGTTCATCATACTATTTTCTACTAATATAATAGTATTGTGTACATGTAAAATAAATAAATTATATTTTCCTGAAACCGTCTATAATTGAATTTCCATGAGTATCTTAAATCTTGAAGGTTTATATTTACTGTACTAGGCAAGTAAAATTGTACCTGATTTTTGAGTGCTGCAATGAAAAATTGCTCAATGGGTACATCATCTGTTTTTGATTGTTTTTATTTTTTAATGCAATTATAAAAATGACATGAAATTTACGAAAAAAAAATTAAATAATTTAAACGATTTCGAGAAAAATATTATACGTATTACATCAGGAAAGAGTCCTAACAGGTCTCGCAGGATTATTCCAGTACGGCTCGTACTGGAATAGTCCTACTCGTTCTGCAAAAGATCACTTTACTGGCTTATAACATAAATTACTATTCCCGAAATCATCAATAAAATCGAATTTTCATGGCTATCTTAAATCCTGAAAGTGCATATTTCCAGTACTAGGCATATAAAAGTTTACCAGACTGTTTTGAGTAATGTAATGGAAATGGAAAATATATTAATTTCACCATGAACACAATCTGATATTTTTTTATTTTTTCATACAATTATCAAGAAAGACAAAATTGCGAATTTCTGAATAATTTTTAAATACTTTAAGTCATTTCGGGAAGAATATGTACATATTAAGTCAGGAAAGTGTCCTCTCAGGAGTCGCAGGATTCCAGTCCTGTAATAGATCACTTTCCTTACTTACAATGTAAATTACTATTATTATATTTTTTGGAAGACACGCAATTGAGTTTTGAAATTAAAAACACGAATTTGCCGTTTTGAAAAAAAGTGACATATCTGAGTATTTCCTTGTATTCGTTGGGAATTTTGTGGAAGGACCTGTTGTGCTTACCATAGAGTTTGATTTTTTTATCCTTGGTCTCCACTAGGATGATGACATAACCTCCTAGATCTACCATGTTCGCACTGGAGAGTGGAATCCAACGCCCGAAAAGTCGCGCACCACTCACCAGGAGATCACATTCTTCACGCGCACGCGTATCACAACACCGTCCGAACTTAGTACGATTACGATACGTGAACTTATCTACTACAAATATGTTAATTGTGCGTTACAAGGATTTATTAATTATTACTACAAGTACTAACAGTACAACGATTCGCTTCTACATTATGTTACGATTTAAAACACATCCAAACGCGAGCGAAATTTGAAATTGCGGAAATTTGTTAGTGTTTTTATGTCCGTAAACATTACAACATAATTCCAAGTTTGGTCTTGTATTGCCACTCGATTAATGTCTCATTCTTCCAGTTGTTATATTTCCACCATTTTATTCTTTTTTTATGTCCAGCCTTCAAGTTTAGATATTTTCCGTCTCCTCCAGTGGAAGTTGCCATGTTGCTAAGTCCTGGAACTCGAATTAACAGCACGTCCTCTTCCCCAGGGGACACGGGGAGTCCGCACATATACAATGTCACATTGCTTATTTAACATTTATATTCCTAAGATCAACAGCAAACAAATTTGCCATAATTCACTTAAAATCACTTGACTGGTGATAAGTGACGACAGGAATTCGCTCGTTGCCATCTGACACAGTGACCGACTAAACGGGCGCGCGCGATTTTGGGGGATGCAACCCTGAAGACGAAGATCACTGCATCTTCAACACTCTTCTTATAAAAAAATAGTGCGTGGTCATTTTGAGTAAAAAAGTGTATGTAGGGTTATCGCGGAAGGTATTCGGAGTTTGTGACAGCACCACGAGAGATTCTGCAGGCCGAACCGAGCCCAACTTATGAGATCAATAGCAGTGAGAGCAGCAGTGCTCCAGCCAGCATCTCGAACACGCACACGAACACACGCGGGAGCGCACGCGCACCCCCGATGTCCTGTTTTTCCTTCTGCCTCAAGCACTGCGGCTTCGAGTTCCATTCACGGGGTGGATATGCCAACGACAAAAACCAAATCCACCACGAATCATGAGATTTAACGCTCATTATTTTTTCATTCTGCAATGATCCTCCTACGCAAAATCCCAGATTAACTTAACAGACTCCCTTTTGTTCATTATTTGTCTACCCCAAAATATAATTGATACATTGACACATGCATTAAAAATATACCTACATATTACATTACATCAGTTTAACACAATAGTTATTTGTACACCAAGTGCTGAAAGTGTTTCTTTGTCAAACCTATATTTTTTTGTGTTCGACAAAGGAGTTTCAACAAGTGTTATACGATCTATGTCTTCTACTCCTGCAAGATGAAAAAATAAGGAAATAAAGAATTATTTTTTTAAAATAATTTGACATTCATTGTCAATTTTTGTATTTGTGATGCGTATCTATGACAACAAACATTTTAAACAATATTCATAAGTAATAAAATTCGTTGCTAGGATACCGAAGCGTGGGGTACAGTTTTGCAGCACTAGTGCTGCAAAGAATCGCTTTCAGCTATGAAAAGCAAAGCAGAAAATTGTATTTTCAGAGCAGATGTAAAAATATTTATTTTACAGTATTTTTTAAATTTTAACTGTTTGTGGTTCAGACGGGCTGGTTTCGAATTCGACCACCGGCAAACTTAAAAATTATTTCCAATAGGGATTTTCAGGATTTTTTGATTTTTTTTATATGTCGCGGTCGTGTGCCTGAAGAATGTCTAGTCGCGAATCTGGGCACCCGGTTTTGATCCCGACTGACGCCAAAATTATTTCGAATTTCAATCGCATAAAAGTTACTTCTGTGATGCATTCTCCACGCCAACAATGAGTGTCCGTCAGATGACGCCTGTTCAACGCCCGCACGGTACGAATGTCATCATCATTACCGATATTTGTATACAAAGCAGATTGGTACACCCAGCAATGGATAATATGTCGTAATGATATATTTATTTATTTAATTTTGATAGACACCTATTTTTTATATTTACAGGAAATTAATAATACCAAAAAAAATTAAACTGTTAAAATTTTTTTGTGACTTGTGATGTAACTGCCTCAAAAGAAAGAAATATTAATTGTCCACTATAAGAAAGAAATAGAATGAGAAAGAAAATAAAGTGATACGTCAAGTAGAAGCTCATAAACAGTGGCGTAGCAATTGGGGCCTACGAACAAAGAGGACCCATGGATTACAAGCATTATTTTCTTAGAAACAAGAAGTAGAATGATAAGGAAAATAAAGTGATGCACCGTCAAGTAAAAACTCATAAACAGTGACGTACTAATTGGGATACAAGCATTATTTTTTTAAGACGTAGAAACAGAAGTGGAATGATAAAGAAAATAAAGTGATGCAGCGTCAATTAGAATAGCTATTTGTGTATTAAATCGGACATTGTCGATTGAGAGGATGTTGCCGCGTGACGCAGGAGCGCGACATTCTCTCGAAATCGACAATGTCCATTTGCGCTCGAAACACACACAAGATTTTTTCTACAGTCGCTACCATAGCAAAAAATAATAAAATGTACACTTTGTACATACACTACTACTCAATTAATAAGGATTAATATAAAGAAAAAAACGTCTTTTATATTTAATTTTAATTTATCGTTATTTCCCATTCTACTTGACCTATTGCTTCAATCTAATCTAAACATTTTATACTTTCGTTTTTGTAAATGAATGCCCTATTCTATTTTCACAACAGTGCGGCATTTTTTTTTTGGTTATGTAACATACCGACAGAGCAGTTATATGTCAGATTGATTTGCAAAGGTGGTAAATGTGTCACTACAGTGCTATTAGTTCCTGACTAAACGTTTCCATTAAGAAGTGACATTTCTCAACATTGTATAGTTAGAAATTTGGACAGCGAGCGTTTTTTCTACTTTGTCGCGCTAGAGCGACAAAGTGACATTTTGCGTTGACAAGAGAGAGCGCAAATGGCTACTTTCTATGTAGACTGTAGAAAAATTCATAAACAGTACTCGTAGCAATTGGGGCCTACGAACCAAGCGGATTCATAGCATACAAGCATTTTTTTTAACTTAGAAACAGGAGTAGAATGATAAAGAAAATAAAGTAATGCAGCGTCAAGTAAAAGCTCATAAACAGTGGCGTACCAATCTATTGGAGCCTATGAACCAAGGAGATCCAAGGAATACAAATATTTTTTTTTAACATAGAAACAAATTTAAAATGATAAAGATAATAAAGTGATACAGCTTCAAGTAGAAGCTCATGTACAGTGGCGTGCCAATTGGGGCTTACGAACCAAGGGGACCCATAGGATACAAGCATTATTTTTTTAAACAGAAGTAGAATGATAAAGAAAATAAAGTGATACAGCGTCAAATAGAAGTTCCTAAACAGTGGCGTAGTAATCAGGGCCTTCAAGCCAAGGGGATCCATTGGATACGAGCATTAATTTTTCATAAGGCATAGAAACAGAAATATAATGATAAAAAAGTGATACAGCGTCAAGGACAAGCTCATAAACAGTAACGTAGCAATAGGGGCCTACGAGCTAAGGGGACCCATAGGATACTAGCATTAATTTTATTAAGGGGTAGAAACGAAAATATTTAGAGGCTACTAAAAGTTGGACAGCGATTTTTTTGCACCAGGACTCATTGGCTTCTTGCTACACCTTTATGCATAAAGTCAAATAATCAAACATAACATAACAGCATACGCGCATTCCCCAAGAATATGAATCTAGCAGAATTGAGGCTGTGGTATCATAACATTATTAAATAATTTTTAATTTCACTTTTTTAAAAAAATACTTTATAATTAAACATTGTCTTAATTTAAATACAACACACAGTCAAAAATTGATAAGCAATACAATGTTTTAGAAAGGTCTGTGAGATGACGCCTGATTATTCTCATTACCGAAATCTGTAAATAAAAAGAAAATAGGCAAACCCATTTAAAAAGCAAAAATATAAATTTTATTAAAACATATATTGTCTCCTTAATACTATAACTAGGTAACTTGAATTTTAGGGTTTTTGAGTTATCTACATGGTCTTGTCTCGTTTTTTCCTCTCGTTTTCAGTGTTTTACATTGTATTTTTCTTGTTTTTGTAAATAATCCTCTGTAATTGGGAACTTTTGTTCCTGTTGAGTGATTAATGATAATGATAAATAAATAAATAACTAAGTAAGTTCTACGTGTTTCTAAAAGAGTAGAAATTCAATAGCAACAAATAAATAAGTATAAGATTTTGCAAAATTTTCGTGCTATTTGTTAATTACTTGAAATAGCTTGTTATGAAAGAAAATAACTCCAGATATCTATTTATAACAGAAAATAATTTGACTTAACATCAACCACTTTCTCTAACTTCTTAAGATAATAAATTTTAGGCGTATACAAGGTCAGTTTTTGTGTTTCTTTTTATTTGGAAAAATGTCTAAGTGATCTTAGTGATAATAACTAAAATGAATTATTTGTTACTATTTTAAGTATGCTGCAATAACTAGATATTTTATTTTTTTCCAAAATCTGCTAAAATTATGAAATATTATTTTATGTTAGCATGTCGCATATATCATTTGTTTTACATCCTGTCCTCAAATCCCAAAGACAAAAACGATTACTTATGTAAAATACCTTTATTTTAATTAGGAAACTTCAAATTGATTTTGTCGAGAAACACTTTTTCAAGTTACCTAGAAATAAGGGGACGATATTATCCTGCAAAATTTTCTCATTGTTGCAAGCATACACCAACACTGTCCTGTATTGTGAGTTGCGTCCAAAGTTCTCCAGCGTCCTCTTTTTAGTTGATGGCGACCCCGCAGCAATTGAGGGCAGCACAAGTCACGTCATATGTCGGCAATTTGTTTTGTTGTGATCCAAACATTGACAAGTGGTCTGACTCGACGCTATGCGTCGTTTATCCTTTCTCCTTTAATATTAAATAAGAAGTGTTGTATATAAAGTATGTGTACCAAAATAAATGTTGAAAATGTGTATAGAAAATGAGTATTTCACCGAGTATTCAAGCTATAATCTGTGAGGAGATATTTGACGAGTCGAGCCACCCTTCTGTAGAGGGTGAGTGACATTGTCCTTTCTTCTACTACGTTGTTGGCGAAGATGGTGTATTTGGACTTCAAAACATGATATACCATATGAATTATTAATTATTTTAATCTTTGTTTGAATTTTAACAATTCTTTATTATTACTATTATTAGGTCATTGATTATGATGTATTTTGTATATTATTTACATTATGTTATTCATCAGTAAATTAAGAAAATAATCTTGATTCCTTTAAATAATAAATAATGTTTTCGTATTTTCTGTTGAAAATTTGAAATATTTTTCGAGATGGGGAAACCCGGAAATACATATTGATTATTTTGCAATATTTTCGTCCAGTTTATTTTTATAGTTATTAAGTATGACTAATACGTTTTCTTCTAAGATTTTATAATTTGTTGTATTGATTTATTTTTGAAATGGCGTGCAGGCAAGAAATTAGTAAATTGTTCATTTCAGAAATAAATGAATATGCCACAAAAATTGGAATTGATCCGAATTCGGAGCCCCATCTTCTGCATCTGGCTAAGGAGGGGCTCATGCAAGCCTTGCCATCGGACTGGAAACCATGGTAAATGAATGTCACCCGCTTAAGCCCGTTTGACACGATTAAAATTTTATAATCATAATGGGATCCTCCAATCTCCGCCATAGTAACAAATTAGAAATTGGTCACTTATATTAAAACTAGGCTTTAAAAGTGTATGGTAGAGACTATCCAAGTTTGAAAAAAATATTAGTTTTTAAAATATTCGAGTTTTTAATGCCCTTAATATACAGGATATTTTACTATTGGTATCTCGGAAACTGTAAGTACTATGACGTATGTGCACCTAATGGGAAAAAAGTTGCCATGATTGCCATCCATATTAGAAAGTTATTTTAGTGATGCTTTTGTTTTTCAGAAAAAAATACAGCTCACTAGATAATGACAAAAAAAAATATTTTTTCTGCTAAAGCAACAGTTATCGGGAAAAATGTTTCAAAGAAAAATATTACAATATTATAGTGTCTATCCAGTGGCATACAGAAATATTTTCCAAATTCTTACTTTCAAGCCTTCTAGTTTGGTTCACAAAATATTCAAAGTCATTTATAAGCTATGTGATATATTTCTTGCAGTTAACTTGACGTAATCCATGAAATAATAATTTGATTTAAACTTCAACGTCACTGGATAAACATTAGCACAGGAGGTAGTGTAGTAATTACATGTCTGTAACTCTTCGAATACTATTTTTAATGTGTTATAAAACATTGGCACCAGTATATCTATCACACAACAGAAATTAGATAGACATACGCCAAATAATCTTTCTCTTTCAAACACGAAATGTTACTAAACTACTGCTACATAAAGTGGTGTGTATTATATTCGAATAATTGACCTCGAATAGTCATCTTCGTGAATTCAACTATAGTATCTTATACATTTTCAAAATAATGTTCCATTGCATTTGTATGAAGTGAAAGATATGTTGAATGACATTATTATCCACACATATTTTTAACTATTAACCATAAAAGTTATTTTAAACATATTTAAATATTTTTTCCTATAGCAGATTTTAAAACTGTTCTTAAATAAGAATTTAATTTATAATTGATTTTTCTCGATTTCTAAAAAATTTTATTGAGAAAAATAACTGTTGAAAAAGATCAATTTATGTGACTTCCATTATTAGCGAACGCCACTGTTTCAGAACATTTCAATTTAGATGTAGTTTCATAAAAGAAAATTAAAAAAAATAGTGGAGGACCCCATTTATAATGCTTTTTTTATGGAAAGAATAGAACATCATATTAGTCATAATATTTGATAACAATTTATGATCGTGTTGACATGACCCTATTATTTCACAGTTACGACGAAAAATCCAAATCATACTATTACTACAACCACCAATTGGGAAGGACACAATGGGAGCATCCCCTCGACGACATGTACCGCTCGCTTGTCGTCAAGGTGCGCTCAGGCAGCCAAGCTAGCTTCGAGGAAGACTCCAAAGGTCACGAAGATACGACATACACAAAAGAAGACCTGCAAAGTTATGAGGAGTCCTTACCGAAACCCTTAAGCTTCGCTAAACCCCCCCTCTCCCCCGTTAAAAAGCTAGACCCAATTAGTCTCGGCGCTAGAAAAAAAGAGTTGAAACTATCCCCAGTCAAAGTCAAATCCAAATCGATGCAGGATTTCGGACAAAAAGCTAATGATTTTTTGTTAGAAAGAACTGGGTCTGGATTTGTCAAACGTAAGAATAGTCGATCAGATTTATTTTCGGATGCGCCTGAATCTGGAATTGGACGAAGTGCTGAGAGTAAGAATTTTCTACTTAAAAATGATAAGCATCCAAATACTATTGAAAAAGGAGAATTGACTTTAAGTGGTACGCATTTATGTAATTCTTTCGCCAAATCCATCTTCTAACTATGGACACAATTTCTTGCGTTTGTTATTTTTTGCACATCGCACGCCATCTATGCAGACAACACATTTCATTCATGTCGCACAAAAACATAGTTAACCCGCGAAATAATAATAACAATAAATATTCCTATTTGTTTTTGTTAGTATTTGCGGGTTAGCTGCAACTTGCAGTTATGAAAAGTCATGCGATTAATTTTTTATAGGAGGAGGATCAATGTTTTTAAAATCAAACACAAAAAAATTAGTATCGCAAATTTCCGACTCACAAATTGATATTGGTACTACAGGACCTAAGTCTTTAGATAATGAATATTTGCCAAAGAGTATTCTTAGGGATCGGAGTCTTCCAGAGACGAATTCTTATAAAGATTTCACTACCAAAGAAATCACTGAAGATAAGCATGAACCAGATGATATTAAAAAAAGCGTTACTTTTAATTTAGAAGCAACTACTAATTTTTCTAACCAAGAAATTGATTTTAACTTCTCGGAGGACAGCGAACAAAAAAGTTCATCAGAAGAAATTGAAATATTTGCTGAAAGCAAATTCAAAAAACCTGAAATTACAATCAAACCTAGCAGGTTTACCGTATCACCTGTACTCTTCGATGAATATGGTCCAAATAAGAAATCTGAAAGCATTTTTGCGAAAATAGAAAACGCAGAAAAACTTGAGGAAGCTGCATCGCCTCGCAATTCAAATTTAAAATTAATCAAACCAAATCCAACTGATTTCATCACACCAAAAATAATTGGTAAACCTTTAGATGTAGTGAAACCAATAAATATATTATCAGATTCTGATGATGAATCTGTTTCTAAATACAAAGCAAAATTTCCTAAAAAAGATGCTATTATAACGGAAAAAATATCAAACGTTCAAGATAGCATTCCTGAAGAACTTGCTGATAGAAGCGAGATATCTTTAGAAGATAAAATAGAAGTTGTTTTAGAAGATGTGCCAGAAATAAAATTAATTGAAAGTAATGAAGATAATAATATAGAAATAGAAAAAGAAAAATTAAAAGAAGAAATGAAACTTAATTTAGAAATATTTAGACAAGAATTATTACAAGAAAAAGATAAAGAAATAGAAAACTTAAGACATACATTATTAGCTCGTAAGCAAGAAGAAATCGAGAAACTAAAACAAAGTGTTTTTGAATCTCAAAAGACTGAGCTTGAAGAAATATTAGTTACAGAAAAACAGAATCAGGAAGAACGCCTAAAACTTCAAGTTGAAAAACTTAAAGAAGAAACTGAAATCAAATTTAAACAAGTATTGACCGAAGAGGATGAAAGGTATCAATCAAAATTAAATGAAAGAAAACTTGAAATGGAACGACAGTTTAACAAAACTCTAGATGAAATAGAAAAATCTTTCAGGGACAAAGAAAAAGAAATAGAAAACAATTTCCAAATGAGCCTAAAACAAACCGAAACCGATTTTCTCTTAAAATTGGAAGAAAGAATAAAAGAAATCAGTTTAGCTCATAAACAAGTTCTCGATCGTATGAAAGATGATCACGAATTGACCTTAGCCGAATTATTAAGAGATTTTAAGTCCGAGGTACCAAAAGTAACTTTAATTTATTATAAATTGTAAATAATTTTTATATTGATCCATTTTCAGGAGGAAATTATCCGTAAAGAACATCAACAAAATCTTTCCGACTTGCGCGATAAAATTGCGCAAGAATTGGAAATTGAAAGACAGAAAATGCGAGAAATGGGTGAAGACCGTTTATATGAAAAAGTCCGTTGTGAAAAGAGACTTTTGGAGGACAAATACCGTTGTTTGAAAGAAAAATATTTAAGGTTAAAAACCGATGTTAAAGTATCTTTGGATCGGAGGAATCGTAGAAAGGAACAAAGTTTAACTACAACTACCGGATCTGACACTGAACGTTCTACATCTCACAAAAAAGGTAGTAATTCAGAAAGGTAAGCCCCATTGAATTTAATTGGTTGGTAATTCAAAAAGGGAATAAATTAACCAGTCACCAAAATATTACTAAACTTAAGACCCGAGAATTAAATTTATTTTTATCTCAGATTTATTAAAATATCTCCAAATTAACAGAAATCTATACACTCAATAAATAATTAAGCACCTTTATTGTCCCGCGCAAAATTAGTTACTTTTACGGCAAAATAATATTGTGTTGCCGAAATTACTGATCTATCACTGTTTTATTCTGTTACGGTCGCCATCAAAGTAGCAAAATTAATTTACTTAGTTATCATAATATATGGAGTAATTGGTAAATTGATAATGTTGCAACGCCCAGACGGGCAGGCCCTTGCAAGCAGTTTGAGAGTGGCTTAGGCCATTGGAGAAATAGGGCTGGGTAAAAGGGTTTAGTTAAAACCACGATTACCGCAGTTCTTGCCTTTCCTGAAAAGTTTGGGATGATATATTAAAGGCTCTCCCAAACCAAAGCGAAAAATTCTGTAACAGATTTAGCGGTGATACAGGCCTTCCTCACGTTTGCTGCAAAATGTAGCATTTATATCTACCGACTTGGTCATTGTATCAAAGGAAGCGTTATAACTCTACCGGTGGTTAGCGATGGGTAAAAGGGCGTTCCACAACCAACTATTGCATGGCGTTCAGGTTGGTCTGAAATGGGAGTGGGCGAAATAAGGATAAAATTACTTACCCGTGCCAGACAAAGGTCCTGGATCTGCAGAGCGAGACGACCAAATCCTGAACCTTTACCACTTCACTACTATTATTAACTTGAAATGATTAGTTTTTTTGACACTAACATTTATCTGTCATTTTGTCAGTTACATACATTCGACATCTGAACTGTGTAACCATGGAGTTTTGGGAGGAAACTCCGGGATTTAAATTATAGATAATTTTATAATTTTATCCATAAAATATATAGAAAAAGTATTAATACAAACCTGTAGAAAATTTAATAATCTTTAATTATTATACTAACATGAATTTCGAAAAAATAACATTTAAAGGTATTTTTCAAAGAAAAACTATTTTGAGCTTCAAGTAAAATGCCATTTCCTCTTATCTGATTTACACCTAATGGCTTCTTTCCATATTAGAGTAGTAGATAGTATTTGAGTTAGAGCGTAAAGAGGATCCACACACACACACACACACACCCACAGACATCATCGTCAGAATATTAAAATCGAATCCTAGGGACCTAAAAACGTGGTCATTTACCAAAATCTCGATATGCGATTTTTAGCACGATCCCTATACCTGGCAACAACGCAGGGCAAGGGACAGGGTACGAAGAAGGGAAAAAGTTGAGCATCAGTCCATACTTATTTCACGGCAAATATAACAATAAAAAATGAAAAAACTTGGAAACCCTCCTCCTCTGATTCCGTTCGTTCGGTTCAAGCAGCGGTGGCGACGACGACAATTTCGCGTTCATTGTGGCAACGAAATTCGCATGTGTATCCACACCAAGGCGTACTCCACATCAGGCAATAAAGAGGCACTTTTATTGATTACTTTAGACTTTTAGACAATAAACATAATGCCATGTTTCTATTTGTATACCGTTTTAAATCATACACTTATTAATTAATTGATCAGGAAAAAGAAAAGAAAGTAAATTCATCCATAAAATCAAAGTATGAAAATTTCATACACTGATGACACAATTTCGACAAGTGCAACGGTTTTATATGAACACAAATTGAGTATTTTAGTATCATTTCCATCTTTTTTTTTTGTAAATGTCATAATGAAATTACAATCACTAGCGAATAACCAGCGACGGTGAAAAAAACCTTGTATGCAGCGAAAGTAAATAAATCTCTGCAGTTTCGCAGACATTCGTGCGAAATTAGTTATTCTGAGGGCAAATTAGATTATTTAGTAAATAAAAATGGAATAAAAAGGTGCTTGGTTAATTTATACTCGTTCAAAAATCAACAATAATACCATCAATTATGTTTTAAAGACACAGACAATAAATCATCCTGACCGTCTTCATCATCCACTAACATCATCATATAAAATACTAACTTCAACCATATTAAAACAATCACTAACAGTATGTTTTGAATTACTAACCTTTTAACTACTTCAGTAGTTATAAATAAATATTTTTTCTCATTCACAGGGCTAACGTAAAACCTTTAGAAGTAAATAAAAGTACAGAACGCCAACCAAGCACCCCAAAGCACTTGCCAAAACCAACTAAAAGCGATTTGAACAGTAATCGCACGAAAGCAGATAACAAAAATGTACAGCAAATTATCATAGAAGACCTGGATACGTCAATGAGCGATAGGAGTTTAAGTAAACACAAAAACGACAACGACAAAAAGGATTTGGATTCTTCGGATGGTGTTTCCATTCATGGCAGAAGCAGGCGTAAACTATTCACCCGGCTAAAATCAAATTCTACTTCGAGGTTAAACAACAACGCTTCGAAGAGTAAAGAAATGAAGAGATCTTGCTCTCCTGTTGAAAATCTGCGAAGACAACTGCAGAAGCTAGAAGATCTGGAAGACCAATTTCCGCAAACGGCTCCTTCTGATACGTACCATCTTCGGTATCCGTTCTCTGACGCAGGTGTGCAGCATTTAACTTTTATCAAATAAATTTCTTCCGTTTATACTGTTATCTTTCCTCTTGTTGTTGAAATGGAATCCTCCACTGTAGTAAAAAATTAGAACATGGGTCATTTATATTAAAACTAGTTCTTAAAACTGTACGTTAGGGACTATCAAAGTTTAAAAAAGTTATTAGTTTTTAAAATAATCGAATATTGAATACTATTTATTTCAAATTCTCACTACCTTCAAGCCTTCTGCTGTCGCCTTTTTGAAATACGGAGTCCATATTCAAGTATATCAAAATAATGTAACAGCGGAAGTAAATTAAATAACTCTTGTTTAAATTAATGATATCATGCCAGATAGATACTCCATGCGTTTGTATGAAAGTGAAAAATATGTTGAATAACATAAGCTGCCGGTGGCACTCAAACCTTGGATCACAATATGCTTTTTTTTTATTGTCCATGCATATTTCGAATTATTGTAACTCCAATTAATAACTATGTTTAAAAACAAAATCATGTCTATACATGTGTTTAACAACTTCAAGTACAAACTTTAAAGGCATATAGTACTGACTAAAAAGCTTAATAAACATATCGTCTGATCTTCAACTGTTTCCGAGAAAGAGACTATTTTGTATTAAAATCGAAAATATGACCTCCTAAAAGTAAACAAAAAGTCTCATTTAATTGAAGTCATAACAAGTTTTCGAAATAGCAGAGGTAAACCCCATAAAAACTCATTTTTCACTGCCTTATATCTCGGAAACTATTGAAGGTCAGACCCATATAATTTTAGCAACAATATTACCAACAACGAACGGAGCGTTCGTGGGGTATTCCGGTGTTATGGAATTTATGCAAAATAGTAACTTTTTTGTATGGTTTATAGCTTCATAAAGTAGGAAAATACAATAAATAGTTATTTGTTTAATTAGGCACAAAAATATCAGATTTACAGCAGAGGCCTCGGCAATGAATGCTGTCGAAGCGGTAAATCTGTGTTTAGTGCCGTTTTGAACATAATATTTTTTGTCGATTTTAAAGTTAGTATTAATTTAGTTATTTGTAATACCTACTTTGAAAGTTATCGCCATCAACTTGTGTTGCTATCCGCTTATTGAACGGTTGCTTTGTGTTTATATAGCGATTGCTAGGCAGTAAAAGCGACATTTTACAGACTGTTGTCCAAAAAATCGCACTTTTAATGTCAATCGGCAAAAAACATGTTTAAGAAAAAGTTTTCATTTATAACTTGGTGTTAGAAAATTGAAATTCTTTACATATCTAGTATTCGTCCTTGAAAACTGTGACGTCATTTCGCTATGCTTTTGCGTTGTTTTTGCTCATTTCAGATTGAATACGTGCCGTTAGAAATACAGATGGAGCTTGCAGTTACTACGCGCGTATATTTTGTATCTGATATATTATTCACTTTGTATTAATTATTACGTGTTCCTCAAATATTTGCTTGTTTACCTACGTTTTCTTATTGAGAAGTTGTAAACTGGCAAATAGCTTGTCTGGAAAACGTGTGTTTAAACGCTGAAGTTCGCTGCAGATGACAATATCGGATGCTCGTCATAAGCGCGCTGTTAGAAAATTTGAATTTTTTAAAAATTCATATCTCACTTGATATATGTATTTTCTTACTCAAACTTATATTCATAGTCCTATTGTACTGAACTAATAAAAAAATGCGGGAATATCCTATTACATAAGGTAGATAATTTTACAAAATCCTGAAAATTACGATTGACTCACACAATGTTAATAAACACACTAATACCAATAAGTTCTTCCTTCGCAACAATATAACTCCACATAAATATGGAAGAACAAAGTTTGAAATTGTACTTAGCTGGAGTGGCGTGTTCTTAGGGGGTTATAGGGCGATGGTGAAGGCGGAAGGGACGAAGTCGCTGGACTCTCTAGAAGGTGTCCCGAACAATGAATACGCAGACGAAAGAGTTGCAAATCTTCCTCAGAGTATGACTTCTACTACCTAATAGGACGCTCGTAACACAACACGTGGACATCCACCAAAACTCACAATAATGGACAGTCAATAGGCATTCCCAATGTCACAAATCCGCAACAATAGCATGACTAACATTGGTCAAAACAACAACGGGTAGTAAATCACGCCAACAATCGACTACTCGCCAACACGCTAATTAAAATGACTACCTCGTAACACGGCTCTTACAATAATTTTACAAATTTTGGTCAGTACTAGCTATATACCCTTAATGTTTGTACTCGAAGTTGTGAAACACGCTGTATCTACATCACAGGTTATTAAATAAAAATATTGCATCTGAACGAATAACAACAAAGTCTTTCTAAAATTTTAAATCGCCTTCAGTTTTGATGAAGTTTCATACAAAAATAGTGGAGGACCCCATTAACATGTTTCTAAATTGTTTTCTATTTATAGTACAGACAAAGTCTAAAAATGTAACCATAAATGATTCGTCCATAAATTTTGTCCTATAAATAAGTCTTTACACAAATCAATATATTCATATCAATAGCGTTCTCATAATTTTAAATTAGCCAATAATTAGTGCATTATTAAAAATAAATTAAATTAAAAACCAAGTCAATCAGCAGTGACCTTCCGATTACGCTATTGATCTAAGGGCTAAATTAGTGCCTCTTTTTGCAATATAATTGTTAACTGTTATATTAATTATAAATAAAACATTTAAAACTAAATGAATTCATTTTCCTAATAATAAATCATTTACTTTTTTAATTTAGTGTCATTTTATTTATTTCTTTTTCTAGTAACTGGCGACATAGCTGGAAGTTCAGAATTAGAATTCTTCCGTCACCGAATCCACTTAGAACGCGATTCAGTTCGCCGGGCTAAAGAAAGCCTCCGTAACCAACGTTCCAATTTCCAAAAACGTCAACGAGAATTAAAACTCCGTCACGGAACAGCAACAAGAAACACCCTTCAACAGTTATTCCAAGAAGAACGAGAGCTTTCAGATATGGAAGTATCCCTCCATCGAACACGGAGTCTTTTAGGAGAAAAGGTCATCCGTCTTCGGCATTTGGAACAATCGTTACAGCGGTTGTCAGCGACAAATAACAAACAAGATGATGCGACTTTAAGCGATTTGTCTTCTCACAGTGCTAGTTCTGGGATAAGTTCAACTGAATTTGCAACAGCTGCGGATATTAATTTAGCGTCAAATGGAAAAGGAGTGCAGTTTAGGGAAGAGCATCTTCAGGAGTCATCGGAAATAATGCAGAGTTTGGAAAACTTGAACAGCGAAATTAGGGAGATTTGGGATGTTTTGAATAAACAACAACACGCAGCGAATGTCACAGCAGGTAAACAAAATTATTGTTGGACGGAGAAAATTAGGTCCTTAATAATGTTTTTTCTTCTTAGTAATTCCTCCAGTTCCGTTGGTCTACTCTGACCATGTTTGGCCTGTAGCCGGTAACGTAGCTCTCCCAACATTAAACGCAATTCCAACTCTTGCTGATAGACTCCACGACTACCACCAAAGAGCAGCCCTAGCTCACGGGGTTCAAAGCATAGTAGTTACTCAACCCCCAAGAGCATCTCAGGGCGCAGCTGTGACTACAACTCTCGTAGAGAGAACAAAAAATCTGAGAGATTGGCTCCGGCAAGCCAAGGCCGAACAGGGCGAAATTGCGAATCCAGGACAAACAACACTTTAAAAAATCTCTAGTCAAAATACTAGTCGAATAGTACACGAT
The DNA here is from genome assembly GCA_951394225.1 of Harpalus rufipes. Taxonomy (NCBI): domain Eukaryota; kingdom Metazoa; phylum Arthropoda; class Insecta; order Coleoptera; family Carabidae; genus Harpalus; species Harpalus rufipes. Next base: position 14,042,414 of record OX596284.1, on the reverse strand, counting down.
ATCGCGCACAAATATACATGGAGTTATATTATCTTTACTCTAACTTAACGAGGGAATTGTACAATGAATATACCACCAGGGATTTAGTCCGTAAGTGTAAGTTTTTTTTTAAAGTTTTTTACGGCAAGTAAGGACGTATAAATCTATGTATACATCTCTTCAAGTGCAATGATTTTCAGGAACTACAAGCGCAGGCTCATAATAGGTCAGCTTGCTTACATTTTCAACAAATTATAAAACCTACACAAATGGTTAAAAAATTCTACAAATTGCTACTACCGGGATTAAATTTGGTACCTAAAACATTGTGACGAAAGTGGGTGTAAGATTTACGTACCTTTGTCAGACAAAAAGCGGCGGCTAGTCGTAAGAAGTAACGGGAGCGTAAGGAGTGAGTTTGAAACAATAATTGTGGCCATATCTTACGCCCGAATTACAAAAAAATAGCTATCTTACGCTTTAAAGCGTGCTTTGAGATATCTAACCAAAAACTAAATAGCAAAAATTTTACTAAAAAAAATCACAAAAGGCAAAAAAACTTTACTGAGCCAAAAAGGAACAGCCGTAACGGGTCAAAGAATAAAAATACGGCAGATTCAGGATGAAACACATCTGCTTAAAATCACAAAAAAATAAATTCTTTAAACAAAATTAGTGCGTGCTATTAAACAGAAACTTAAAATAAGACAAAACAATGCAACTTAACAAAGTATGCACACGCTGTCAAACGGCCTTGACCCAAAACTCACAAACAAGAATTCAAAAATTAACTAGAACGTGAAATCGTCAAACTCACTCCAAACGAAAATAAAGCTGATTATTGTCCTCTCACATTCGGTCGTGTACAAAAATATGATAAAATAACTCTGAAATTTAACAGATTCATCTCCAAATAAATTCTCACCTCCGGATCTCACAACCGCACCCTGGAAACTTCTCCACATGCAATGAAAATCTTTATAAAATTAACGACAATACTAAATTAAATAGCAACAATAGCCGTACTAAAAATTTAATTCAAACGATAATTGAAAAAAAATGGATTTATGATATTTAGTCCCGGAGTAGCGAAATTTCTACTTTATATATAGACTTAAAATTTAAAAAAAATACGCGCCAAATGACGAATGATAATAATGTAGTTCATCCGGCATTTAAGTCGTCTATAATTCGTTTCAAAATGAGCTGGAGTAATAAATTAAAATTTGCAAGAATAGTATTGGATTTTTGTCATTGGTGCGGCAAATAAATTCACCAGAAAAACTAGATATAACTTAACTGGGGTGCTCATAGCCGCCTGCTTTATACCTAACAAAACTTACTTCACTAACAATAGAAAGACCTCACTAAACTGTGATGACATTCCCCTCGTTGCTGTTTTAGAGTCGCGGGCGCCATTCTGAAGTTGTATGTGAGGGTTTTTAGGATTGCCGGTAGCTAATAGGGGTATTGTTTTTAAGCAGTGAAAATGTATAAAGTTAAATTATGTTTATTAACACACACACTGTACAAAAATAAATATTGAAATACGTCGGTTGACGCCCCCATCACCGAGTCGCTGAGTGCGTCTGGGACATCTTTTAACAAAATAGTACGTAAATTGACTCCGTTTTCCCCTGCATTTTCTTGAAGATCGAAGTACGGTGTTTTCAATTTTTGTAGTCGACGGAAAATTGTAAAAATTTTCCACCCTTTGCGTAGGTTTTATAATTCGTTTGTTGGAATTATAAAACGCCAGAATTATGAGCCTGGGCTCGTAAAACATAAATCCATAACCATTATAAATGTCTGATCTATCTTGTTTTATTTGCTTAGTAGCTCATGTACGACAATCCAATAGGTCAGGAATATAGCATGGCTCATTTGTACAGACTGAAACGTTTCATCAGCTCATTTATTAATAGAAATTTAATCTTCTGTACATCTGATATCGTGCAGTAGGTTGAAAACAAGTTACAGAAGTACAATAAAAGTAGAAAATAAAACGCGTTCTCTTTTTACGAGTTTAGATACAGTTAAAGTAGAATCGACAAATTTAACAAATTGCTATAACGAAATTTCAGGAGAATATATTAATGTTATCAATGAAAAATTATACTCCTCTTACAACAAATACTAACTTATTACTCCCCGATATAACATAGTTAACGTTATATATTTTTAATTATTATTATACAAACTGCCACTTCTCTGGCGATCGTCAAACTACGTTTCAGACTTTGTGATATTCTATAGAGGAACAAGAAAGTAATGATATGTCGTTATATACCTCTATAATCTTTTATATTGTGATATTTTTTGCACTGTTTTTAAGTTACCGTCCAAAGGTGTTTCTGTATTGTTTCAACTTTAAGTATAGAACTGTATCACAATATATTGTGAATTATATATACATACGATTATTTAAATATATATTATGTGTCCCAAACATAATTTTCATTATATTAGCACAATATCTAAAATGCACAAACCTTTTCCTTAACAAGACTCCATTTTTTGTTTGTTTTTATAATGGGATATTCTATATAAATCACAAATATAATAATTTAATGTTAATAAATATTCGAAATCTCAGTCATACAGCATTTTTTATCACAAAACCAATGTTTCAATATATACTTACACCTTACACCAGAGTATGTAAATACATAAGATCTAACTGATTCTTAAACATAAAATCTTGTACACCTCAATACATTCGTTTAAACAATCAGTTTTACAAACATCGTACAAAAATTCACAATAGCACATTCACATTTCTTCCCTAACATAATTTTCATTATATTAGCACAATATCTAAAATGCACAAACCTTTTCCTTAACAAGACTCCATTTTTTGTTTGTTTTTATAATGGGATATTCTATATAAATCACAAATATAATAATTTAATGTTAATAAATATTCGAAATCTCAGTCATACAGCATTTTTTATCACAAAACCAATGTTTCAATATATACTTACACCTTACACCAGAGTATGTAAATACATAAGATCTAACTGATTCTTAAACATAAAATCTTGTACACCTCAATACATTCGTTTAAACAATCAGTTTTACAAACATCGTACAAAAATTCACAATAGCACATTCACATTTCTTCGCTCTCAGAATAGACAGCATTGACGTCACATGCAAGAGAAGGATTAAACATCTCGATACAAACAAACCCCCTCGCGTTGTCTTCAATCAGTCAGGTACTGTGAATGGCTGACAGTTCTTTGTTTATACTGCCACAACCGTAGCAACAATACAAATCTGTAAGATTTTAACCCAAAGGAGGTACAGAAGAATAACCTCCCTAGTTTTGAAGATGAATTAAAAAAATAAATACTCGATAAAAAAAATATTTGCACGTACTGAACTTAGAACGTGGGAAGTTTTATCTCATGTGATTTTAAAAATAATATCGGCCAAGTGGTGTCCGTCATTGTCCAAACACTATTGCAAGCGACTTATGAAGTTTCGCATAACTCTTTCGAGCATTTCTTGAGGTATGGGGGCGAATTGCCTCCTTTAGGGTTTGCAGGTTCCTCGGCTTGAGGTTACCCCGTACCCCACAGAAAAAGTCGCACGGTGTAAAATCTGGCGAACGCGCGGGCCACGGAATATCGTCTCTCAGGGAAATCAAGCGCCCGTAGAATGTTTTCTCGACACCTACATTGATGCTCGTGCTGTGTGCGTCGTGGCCCCATCCTGCTAAAACCAGACATTCTTCAGGCCAAAATCTTCAAGAACTAGGGCAAAATAAAAATCAAGAAGAGGCTCACACACCTTCAGAATCGATGGTAACTGCCCGATTTCCCTGCGTCGATGTTCTCGGGTGTTCGAGCAGTCTATGGTTGTCCATGTTCTTTCCTGCCAACAGATCCTGTTTCTCTAAAGTTTTTTACCAATAATATAATCGATTTTCCGATCAAAACTGCTTGGCGTAAGGGTATTTGGAACCGAGTACTAAACGCGCGCTGGACGTCGGCTACAGACCCGTTTTCGCGGATGTAGGGTTCCACTACAAAAGCGCGTTGCTCGTTTGTCCAGCATTATGTTTAAACTTCCCATTCACCTGCCTCTATAAACACCACCCCCATCATTTTACGACCTCTACTTGCGTCACAACGTCAGAGTAAAACTAGGGCGGTTGTTCTGCCGCACCTGTATAAGTGTAAAAACGTAGCGACACGTCGGTTTTGTAATAATAAATGCTATACGACTGGGATTTCGAGAATTTATTGACTTTTAATCTACACCACAGTAGAAATTTACCCAAATTTACAAATATTAAACATGAATGTGTTTTCTATTTCATGGGATACAATTTTTTTTTAAAGTTATTATAAATTTTGCGAGTGCGATAATTTTGAAATGTTATATAAGCAACATGTACATAGATGCAAAAGTAAATTTAAAACTCTACTTAAAATTTTTCTTCTGGATAAAACACATTACTCGTTACATGAATATCTGAGCAGTTTATAATGAAGTCTCCTTCTTATAATTTTATTACTATATCATTATTATTTTAAACGAAGTATGTACTAATGACGTATTCTATACATATGTATATGTCAGTGGAATAAACTTATTATTATTATGTCTTCTGAAATTAAATTGACTAAATTAGTGATTTCTAAATTAAAATTAACTATTTTAAATTACCAGTAACGCTTTTTGAAATAAATTTGACTATTTCTGAAATATAATATTTATATAATTGATTGAAACAATGAAGTAGTTTTTATGTAAATTTATTTTTATGAAAGTAACCATATTACAATACAAGAGTAGTGGGAACCTGCTTGCGTGTGCGCGTCTTAACCTGTGCGGCAATACGATCCAGATCCCTCCTACCCTGTTGGGTCAATCTCCTACCACCATCGGGATGCTTCTCGATGAGCTTCAACTGCTCAAGGGACTGAAGGGCCTTACGGCCAATGCTGCCTGCAGATCGGCAGAAATGGGAGGGCAAGGTTCCGTTGCGTTTGCGACCACCAAAGATTTTGGTCACGGATCCGACTCCAATTGGGGAACGAATGTAGACGTGACGGACTAAGGCGGCACAACGGATGTAGTACCAGTCGGGGTCGTAAGGAGCGAGCTCCTTGAATCGAGCGGATTTGACGAGGTCTACCCATTCGGGAACACGCATCTTGCCAGTTCTGCAAAGATAAAAATAAAATTTGATTCAATAAATATATCATCACAGAGGGGCGCTGAGACAGTAAATTTATGGAGACAGTGTAGCGCTAGGATAGAGAAAAAAGTAGACGGTGTAACGGCCATTAATTAATAAAATTAGATATTCAGAATATATTTAATATAGTAATATAAAATAATTTGTTTTTATTCATAAATTTGCTAATAAACTTTCGCGGCTGTAAACAATGACTAAATTTGTGACGTCTTAGCTGCAAAGTCATACACGCACACCGCACCACATTTACGCTCCACTTGATTTTAAACACAAAACAGCAATCTAACCTAAAATTGTGACATATGACATCAGAGAGAATGTTATTATTATTGTATTTCTTTACTAGTGCTAGTGCAGTAAAAGGTGTGTAAATAAATCATTTATTTAAATAAATACCAAACAATTATAGTTCCAAACTAAACCGGTAGAGCTCGACTTTCGTTATCCATGAATCTGTGACGTTAGCGTTGAAATTAAAGGAGCTGAAATTGGAGCTAAATTTACGCAATGTAATTTCAGACTATTGTCAGTGTATATGACATGTGACATCTCGTGTCATTTTTATGTGCAATGTCAAGTGTCAGCTTTATCCAATTTGGAAAGCAAGTAGATAATACTTTATATTTCACGCATACTGACTAGAATATATAAAGTTTCGATGGCTTTATGATACCTTTTTAATATTTTAATAAAATGTCAGATGACAGCAGTTGAATACCGCCATTTTTTAAAATTTCATCTGTTTAAAACTGGGGCTAATGGGAGCGCCATCTACTGAACCGAATATATTAAAAAATCATATATCTGATTCTAAACATTTATAAAGTGTAAAACATACAACCACATATTCAATATGACCTTTTGTTTCAAGAAAACAATGTGAAGTGTCCTCATTACAGTTGACGAGTTTTGAAAAAAAAATATTTTTTTTTGTTGATTAATATAAAATTATACATATGAATGGCAGATTTCGTTGTGATTTGGTTCATTATATACAGATCAGTTTTGTATAGAATACGGCCATTCATTTTTTAAATTAAATTGATTATTCCGAATTAAATTTAACGAGTTCTGGAGAAATGATTATTCTGAATTACAAGTGTAAATGGTGTTGATTCTTCTTATTTAGGAATAATACAGTATTTTATTGGTTTTTTGGCATCTCTGATCTATGCTACTTTTGGTTAGTAATTTATTGTTCCATTAAAATTTAAGTACAAAAGATTGTACATAATTAAGTATTTAACGATTTTGTGCAACATTTATTAGAAATAATGAAGAGTATATGGGGAATGTTGCAAGACATAATCATGGTAAACTAACCTAAAATTATTTACTTACTTTTTTAAGAAGGCTGCAAAAGCCTTCACGAATTTGTGTTGGTCAACGTCTTTAAGTGTGACGGAAGGCATTTTCTGTAACAAATATTATAAATTAACAACTTTAACTATAAAACTTATGAACACATGCACGTTGTAACATGGCGTGAACACCATGCCATAAACATTATTATTCCCTGAAATTATTGCACTTAACACTAGTATATTACAAGTCTATTTATCCTAAGGGATTTGGGCATATTTATTAATAATATTTATGTACGTACTTTATAAATAACTAATTTAAACGGCGTGTAACTCACCTTGCTGTCAGTGCACAAACACAGACCGGAAAAGGAAAGAAACTAACGGTGGTTAGTCCGCAAGTAAACTTTCGTACCGGCTTTATTTACGCGGGAAATTTAAAGGATAGAAAAAATCGTGCGTACAAAACAAAATTTATTCAACAAAACACGCATTACATAATTAATGGCATTTTATTTTTCTTAATTTTTTTCTTTTTATCAATTTTACCTAAGAATATTTTTTCTTGATTTTTAACATTATTTCTATTTTTCTTTACTTTCTTTGTAATATTGTCTGATGTTTCTTCTTTTTCAGTATCTTCTTTCTCTTCCTCGGTTTTCTTTTTCTTGGGCTTTTTGTGTTTCTTCAACTTCTTCATTAATTTTTCCTCTTCTTCATCTGGATCTAATCCTTCCAATATCCATTGTTTTCTTTTATTTATTATTTTCTTTTCGTAGAAATCATTTTCGTCTAACTTTATTATTGCTTCACTTTTCGTTACTGACACTTGTGTGAATATTTTTCCAACTTCGCTATCTGTAAAAAACAATTCCATTAAATATTTCTTGTATGTTTTGTTATTTTTTACCTACCGTCTATTTTATATTCTGTTAATTTCGTATTTATGTGTTCTTCAATGGCATGTAAATGTGGAATATCGTACGGTGTTACTAAAGTAATAGCTATACCGCCTCGTCCAGCTCTTGCAGTTCTTCCGACTCTGTGAACGTATTCTTTTGGAGCTCTAGGAAGAATGTGATTTAAAACTAGCTGAACAGTTGGAATATCCAGACCTCTACTAGCAACATCGGTTGCTATTAACATTTTAACAATATTTGATTTAAATCGTGCGAGAGCGGCTAATCTTTGTGATTGGGAAATCATTGCGTGAAGGGCTACATTTTCAAACCCTACGTCGTTCAGCATCATGGACAATACTTGACATTTCCTACAAAAAAAAAAATACAACTTTGAATACAATATACATGTGCCCGGTTTTTGAGCCTCGCCATTGATGACAATGGTATCACGGACACTATAAGAGATGCGAATATTTACCTCTCGCCAGCCTACATACATTCATAGTTATTTTTTAGTGAATAAGTACGAATTAGGGTCTCCACACCCACAACACGTTTTACTATTTTACAATTGTCTGTCTGTGTGTGACGATTTTTTCTTCCACGATAACTCATATCAAACTTCCAAAAGATTCTATTTTCCGGATTTAAGCTTTCTGCATTCATATAAAGAATTGCTTAGATTTTGAGTAAAATTGGACAACCGGAAGTAGTACTTTACTTGAAGCTCATAACAGTTTTTAATGACGAACTATTTTAATATTCCAAAACTTTTCAATTTTAGTATTTAAGACTTTTATATCAATGGAAACAACATATTGAATTTTGGCTAAAATTGATTCACCAGAAATGATACTGTATTTGAAGCTCTGAACAGATTGTCGTGAAAAAATATATTGATATAATTCAAAACTTCTCCAATATGGTATTTAAAACTCAGATATAATTAAGAATAACATATTATATTTTGATTATATATGATAAATCAGTAGTGGTACTCTTAACTTGGAGCTCTTAACAGATTTTCGAGGAAAAACATAATAAAATATAATCCAAAATTTCTTATTATACACTTTTCTATTTATCGGAACAACAGATTAGATTTTGTTTATAAAAGATTGACCGGAAGTGATACATACTTTACTTAAAGCTCATTGCTATTTTAAACGTGGAATTAGATTATTTATACTTAAAATAAAAGATGTGTACAATTTATTTTTCTATATCTGCTATTTAATCACCCTTAATCAGTTGTTCATGCTACCAATGTTTTTTTTTTTAACTTTAAAACGATTTATAACATTTCTATCTTCATGTGCTTCAAACAGTAAAAATTATTATATTTGTAGGGTAAAAACAATAGTTGTGGCTATGAAACAAATAGAATCGTCAGTTAGGTATTATTATCTATTTATTTATATATATATATATATATATATATATATATATATATATATATATATATATATATATATATATATATATATATATATATTTCATTTTCATTATTTCTAACTTACCATAACTTAGCTTTAAAACAATTTTTCAAATTTTGTTTTCAATATGTCATTGCCTGCTATGATGTTCACATAAAATTTTAAAATTAATTGAACAGAATGAAATTTTGAAAATTAGCAATGAAAATAAACAAATTATTAATTGTATTTGCACACTTAAAAGCTGTATGTAAAAATATAAATTAGCAAGATTTTTTTTGTATATTTGTCTAGTGATTTGAAAAAAGCAAATACATTTTTAAAATGGTCTACTAATAGAGCAACTGTCCCCTAATGTTTAAATTACTTCGTATCTTTATAGTTTCCGAAAACTCAATGATACTACAACGGGCATCGGCATAACGATATTTGTTCTTACTTGCAAGTGTCCGTGAAAATCATAATATTGCCAGTTTCATTTTCCGATCTGAAAGTTCGTACTGTCTCAACCAAATATGCATCCCTTACATCTTTCGGACACAAAACATAATGCTGTTTTAATTGTTCAACTGTAGCTATTTCATTTGGAGCTTCATACAAAAATACTTCATTACCAGTAACTCCTTTTAATTTTTCTAAAGTATCTGTTATAGTAGCCGAAAAAAACAATGACTGTTTCTTTTTTGGAAGAGTATCAAAAATAGTTTTTAATTGCTTATCAAAATCGCCGCTTAGAAGTCTATCTGCTTCGTCCAAAACAAGAAAACGAATACGATTGAAATTAAATGTATTACAGCTTTGAATATGGTCAGCCAAACGGCCAGGAGTTGCTACAACAATATGTGGTTTTTTGGATAAATCTTTACCCTGTTGAACCATATCCATACCGCCAACAATGGTGCATTGTTTGATATTTACTGGCTTACCAATAACAGCAAATTGATCAGCAATCTAAACAATATAATAAGTAATTATAATTGTAAATTGTGTTATAATTTAATTGTGTCTTACTTGAAATGCAAGTTCCCGAGTGGGAGTCAAAATTAAAGCAAATATTCCATACGGATCTTCATATAATTCTTGCAAAATTGGTAACGCAAATGCTAATGTTTTGCCACTACCAGTTTTAGCAGCACCTATACAGTCCTTACCAGCAATAATTTGTGGTATACATTGTTGCTGAATAGGTGTAGGGCTTTTAACACCAATAGTTGCACATTGTTTGATAAGCCAAGAATTTAATTTTAAGTCGGAAAAGGTTGTTGTTTTATCAGAACTCATTTTACTTTAAATTAAAAACAAAATGTTGGAGTATGAACACGTGTGCTTTATAGGTTAGGAATAATGACATATGTCAAACAAATGATCATCAAAATGTAATCAAAATGATATACGAGAATCGTTAGTACATTTGATTTAGAAAACAAAAGATTGTATGGATTGTTGCCATCATATATCAATGTGTTCATTTGTTATATTAATATTTACTAATAAAATAAGTCAAAAAGTACAATTCTACAAATACAAAATGATAAAATGTATTTGATAACTTATGTAATAAAATTATGGGAGTTTGTTGTAATGTAGGGCATTTTCGTTACAAGATCCGTTGTAAAAACGCGGTGTAAACGTAGTGTCCAGTTTGCATAATTTTGTGATCTTGTGAATCAGGTTTTAACCAAATTAAGAATGTATACGGAGTTCGTATTCGTAGTGCGATTTTGTTCTGCCCATGACCGTCATACGCTAGCGCTAGCGCTGTCAGTCCGTCGCCGGGTCGACTACAAACTACATCTCAGTCCTAGCTTGTCAGTTGCAAAGTTGCGTTCATACGCGCTACGCATACTCGCGGTCTCTCATGTTCATTTCTCACAGAAAAGTATGAAAATTAAATAACACCCGCACATCGAATTCAGCAATAAAGCTTCGCGCACAATGAGAGAGTGAGAACGGACGGTTTTTGTATTGTTATAAACAGATAAAAGCAAAACATGACTACCATGGCTGAACGGGAGAGGATAACCAAAACGGCCATCCGGGTCGGCTTCTACGACATCGAGAGGACCATTGGGAAGGGGAATTTTGCTGTGGTGAAGCTGGCCAGACACCGAATCACCAAAACAGAGGTAAGTGATTTTTTATTATTTGCCGATCTGTCAATTTCGCCGAGACACGAGAGTGCAGCATCTCTTCAATTGTTTCTTCCTGAAACTCACAATTGTTTATTTATGTTCATATGTTTACGTTTTAAATATTAATAGTAAATTTGATCACGTTTCGGCTTTGAAATGTTTTAATTTGTTGAATATTTATAACAATGTTTATAAATGCAATGAATTTATAATGTCATTCCATAGTATTATAATTAGGTTTTAATTACTTGTTAATTTGAATAAATATTTTAAATGCATCATGCATCCATTGTTTGTATAATACTTATATGCATTACAGAATATAAATATCGAAAGTTGCCCGTAAATAATAATAATAAATATCTATGGGAAGTTAATTAAAATGAGAAATTTAATTATTGTACAGATGCAACAACAAAGCGCAAAAGTTCATTGCTCTAGCCCTGAAATAATAATTGCAAAGCGGTGCATATGAGTATCAAATGCACTATCACGAATAAGCGGCAAAGGGTAATCGATAGTTACTTACCTGTCTCTATAACTAAAAAATAGTGATTATGTTATTACCCAACCCATCCTCCAATTTGGAGGCACATGCGTCCACTTGTGCAACTGGTAATTTTTCAATTAGAGACATTGCTCGTTTTGCGTCAGAAGGAATTAGCGAAATAATATCAGCAACCAAGGTTTTTCACCGCTTTGATTCACATCCATCGAGCGGTCATTGTATTTGACGTTTGCGTTTATTGTTTTTCTTTCATTTTTTGTTTTGCTGTTTGCGTCAGTTCGTTAGACGAAACTGGGAGCCGGTTAACTCGAAATAAAGCGATTTTAAATATGCCAAATGACCCGCAATTTGTCTTTGTCTCTGTTTATTATTTCGTATGGTTTTGTGTTTCTTTTATTAAAACAAGAAAAATGAAAAATGGTACAAGTGTATTTTACAAAAGAGATTTGTTTTTAATTCCATAAAACAATTTTCTGACCCTATTACACTTTTTATTTCCAGCAAATTATAAAACAAACTTAATATTATAAACTAATCTTAATTTCTGATACAGAAATTTATCTGTCTATTACAAATATATAAATTTTTCAACTGGTTTCCTTGAGTAGTCTGGGCTTTGAAATTACTGAAATTTATTACAACAGATTATTTTTCATACATTTTTACCTCTCGCTAAGAGAGGTATTGGAATCATGCTAAAAATCGCATATCCAGAATTTAGTGAATAAGCACGTTTTAAGGTCCCTAGAATCTGATAATAACATTTTTACAATGATGTCTGTGTGTGTGTGTATGTGTGTGAGGTTGTTGGAGGTACGATTTCTCAAATTCTATAAGAATAAAGACCTGTGTAACTACGGATTCCTCAATCTAACAGTAATGGGAAGAGTTGAATAGATTCTGGTAACAATTGGACAACCGGAAGTAGTAGTATTTTAACAAAAATCTCCTAAATATTATTTTTTGAAAATTTATGTTATTACAAATATTAAAAACCAAAATTCTCTATCCGACACATTTAATTTTTTTATTATACCTTCTATAGATTTAAAGATATAAATATATAATCTATAAAATAATCTGTTGTGGTCAATCTCACAGCCTGCACACAACCCTCGACACAACCCAAACATCTCCATGGTAACTACTTGAGAAATTAAAATGTCTGTAATTGACAGATAAATATCACTAATGTCAGTGTCAAAAATTCAGAGATAGTATTGAAGGCTTTTTTTGGGAACGATATTTAATATTTCTTATTGTATTATTAATTATATATTTAAAATTATAGGTATATTACATGAACCCTTCAGAAATACCGTCAATCCCGTTAATGAATTGGAGAAACCTCGAACATTTAGAAGAAATTGAGAAAACTTGCTCATAGAATGAATTTAAAATTATAGAAAATACTTAAATAGAAAGATAAGGTGTAATTAGAATTTTTTGTGTGTACAAGAAATGTTAAATACAATACTTATATATACCACAATGGAAAGGGCGAGAGGTATTGTGATGGACACAACAGTTTTTTTTTATTTCTAAACCTGTAGAAGCCATTTTTTGTCAAAACCCAATACATCCATTTTCTCCTAAATTTTCGAAATTCCAAAATTTTGAAACCGCAGGTCTATATCTCTTTTTGTTCTCGAGATATTTATGTTCAAAATTGAACCACAAAACACCTATATTTTTTTACAGTAACCCAAAAATGTGTCGAGGTACAGCCTTGGAGACATCACTACGGGAAAAATTATTTACAAAAGTACATATACCAATTTTCTCTTATTTTTCTAATTATATTAGCAAAAACTAAAATATTTAAAATGTGTTGTTGCACGATTTGCTGTAATAGAAAGAATAAGAAAAAATATCACCCGTATTTTTTATTTTCTTTCGTATTACTCTTTATTCATGAGAAAATTGTTTTTGAAAATACCATATTTAAATTGCCGCCTTTTCTGTCCTCTGATGACGTCAGAAAGCTACTCATCAATGAGCGAGTGGCTTACATTTACCACCGACAGAATTTAAATGAGTGACAGTTGTCAATTATATACGAGCTACCAGTTCTATCCATATTACTGATTTTTATAATTTATAAAGACATGGTTGTTGAAAAGAGCTTTGTGATAATGTGCCCCAATAGAAATAATAATAGTAAAAAAATAGTTTTAGTAGTGCCTCAAAACGAAGAATAAAATGGTTGTCTAAAGTAAACAATAAACATAAAACTATTTACAAAATCAAAGTTTCATTCTGTGAAATTATTTTGCTGTAAGCATAAATATTTTTATAATTAAATAAGAAATATTAAATATTTTTCAATTTTTATCTTTCCAGTTCTGTCATTGGCTAGTATTTCTTGAACGTCACAGGCAGTGTAATTTGGCGCCAATTCAAACATAGTATTTATTAAATTGCTAGTGTTTAATATACAGAAATGAGAACAGAAAATCATGTTTACTAATACTATCGAAGGTATTTATTCGAATTTCAGAATAAAAAAGGTATTTTAATTTTTTTTTTGCAACACCTCATGCATATTTTCTTATAAAATTTAACTTTGCTTCTTAAATGTATAATTAACTTATATTTATGCATAAATTTAAAACTAGTATGCAAAGAACAAAGTTCACCTTTTAAATTTATTGTAATAACCTCTTAAAAATAATTTACTTATCATTATTTTTTGTAGTAGTAAATATTTTTTTTTGACGTTTTAAAGATATTTATGAATAATTACAAATACCAGTTTGATTCAGATAAATATAATTTTTTTGATGATAATATATATTGCGTCTACCTGTTTTATTGTAAATTATCAGTAATTTTGCTGCAACAATAATGACACAAATACAAACTTTGCTATAAGTACATACGTCAGAATTATTAAGCAATTTTTAAAATGCGTCAATATTGTTAAATTAAATATTTACTTGCATTATTTCATTTTAAACTTCGATAAGTATGCCATTACAAACTTTTACAACACTTTAACAAAATTTGATTCTATTATTAGCTCCGGTGCTATTCCATTCTTCATTTATGTTCTCCTTTCGTGCACGAAACACACCCGTAAAGAATGACGTCATTAGATTTTCGATGATATTGTTTGACGTCACTGCGACTGTGAGCTTACATTACTGTAACATTTAGTTTCACGATCAACTAAACAATGTTCGGATGTTAATTGATGTTGAATTTGAAAAATAGTCACGTTTGCAGTTTGCATTAGTAAACAATTATGACTAGGAAACTGGATCGAAGGCATTACGGCCATAAATCGCGATTGATTGCCTTAAAAGGCCATCTATTTTTCCTGATGCTATTTTCGGTTAATCAGTTTTGGGGTGGAATAGATCATGATGAACATTTTGGCCCGTATTACTAGCGCACTTTTATAATAAATGCGCTTTTATGGAGCACACTATTCCTAAGAAATATAATGTAAAAGCGTGTTCCGTAAAATCGTTTTTATTATTATAAAAGTACACTCGTAATATAGGCCATTGCAATTTTTTTTTTTAGAAATTAAAGAGTACTGCTTTTATATAATGTACAAGTGTCTCATTTTTTATGTTTTTTTAAGGTACCTCGGGTAATATTAACGACAGAGCAAAATCATTCGCACATTACATGGTCAACTTTTCGGAAAAAGTTTAACAGTCATCACAGGAATTTTCGATCTTTTGTTTCTGAGCTACAGGCAAAAACTCGTTTTTCTCTAATTTCGAAAATATCTCATATCTTCTTTATTATAATAGTTAGATAAAAAAAAAATAGACCAATTTTGCATAAAACAAAATAGCGTAGATTTTTTGAAAGCTAAATCTTTCTCGAGATATTACAAAAACTTATAATTTTTTTAAATGGGACGCTATGTTAAAATAGAAGCTTTTCCACGATATATGACAAGTCTACATTCTTTTGTTTTAAACATGAGTTATTTATTTTTGGGGTAAAACAAATGAAAATTATTAAGAAATAAATGAAAAAATCTATACAGATAACCGGTTGTTCAGAAAACTTCAGAAAACGTATTAAACCACTTTTTTCGAATTGTGCCGAAGCCAACTGTGATAAATAAAATTTAACTAACCCGTAAAATTAGTTAAGACTAATTTATAAATATAATTAATAGATATGATATTAAAAAAATAAAAGTTGATCTGTAATAGATTTTTTTCATGTTTCTAATAATTTACAATTTTTTTAACCTCAAAAAATTGATAATTCATGTTTTATTCATGTTTAAAACAAAAGAATGTAGAATTGTTATACACCGTTGAAAAGCTTATAAAATAAGCAAACAGATGAGATTTGAACACGCAGAAATCGATTAAAAATTTGTCTAAACAATTTTTCTCTATCATAATAAATTAAATATGAGATGTTTTCGAAATTAGAGAAAAACGAGTTTTTGCCTTTAAATCAGAAAAAAAAGAACATCGAAATTCCTGTGGTGACTATTAAAACTTTTCTCGAAAAGTTGACTGGAATGTGCGAACCAACTTTTTCTGTCGTTAATATTACCCGAGATACCTTAAAAGAAAACATCGAAAATGAGACACCTTGCATTTTCCAAACATTGTAATTAATATAAATAGGCATGAATAACCGTTGCATGAACTTTAAAGTATAGCACGCTATTTATTTTGTGCATTCAAATGTTTTATAATAAATCAAAAGCAACAGATGAAAATAGAGAATACATTTTAGCATGAAAAATTCATACTCTAATTTCAAGTGTGATATATGGTTTTCTTTTGAAGTCTGAAACTTGTTTAAATTTTAAATAAAGGCTTCTACTAAAATACCTGCAGGAGTTTTCTGCTGTGGTATTTCTTTGTTGTTTTTATCTTAAAACATATGTATTTTACTGATCAAAAATTATTCAAATCTAAATTCTACATAATCTGTTTATTATACAGGGTGTTATAAAAAGTGTAAAAAATTGAGGGTATATACATTTCGATGTGCTGATTCTAAATTAAAAAGAATTTTTCCAAATTTCGGAATATTCTTTCTTATTTTTCTTGGTGCACCACTGCCAATATGAAATTTTTATTAAAAATAATGAATTATCTAATCACGGAACAAAAGTTGAATAGGAAATAATTACGAATTCATTTATTTCCTATTCAACGTCTGTTGCTTGATTAGATAATTCATTATTTTAAATAAAAAAATCATGTCGGCAGAGGCGCACTAAGAAAGAATTAAATAAAAAATGAGAAATAATTTTCTGAATTTTGAAAGTCTTTTTGATTGAGAATCAGCAATCAGCACATCGAAATGTATATGCCCTCAATTGTTTTAAGTCTTTTTAACAGCCTGTACGAATATAGTAATATGTCTTCACAGATAAAAATCCGAAACTATATTTTTTTTGGAAAGCAGAACTGGGACCAGTACTCGAAAAAAATATTTAAGTACTAAATACTTACAAGGAAAGTATTTAAATACTAAGTAATACTTTAAGTACTTTTTTCTACCTACTTACAGTACTAGCACCAAGTATTTTTTTTATTAAATCAGTTTAAATATCACAAAAAATTATCGAATTTAAGTATATCACTCTCATCTAAGAAGACTAATTTTAAAGTACTATATATGTACCTATTTAAAAAAATTAGTACCTACATATATTTGTAGAACAAGTGAAGAAGTCTGTCCACATGCGTCTAAAAAAGGCTTCACGCAAATATGAAATGTTTTAAAATAAACTCCATAAGACATGCATTGTATTTTACGCACCTCTAAACTTCACATACTGCGATTAATGTGTGTAGTTACTATTTCACGTACTGGAGTAGAAAAATTCTTTATTTAGTTCTATAATATTGATAAGCAAATAGAAATATATTTAATAAATAAGTTCTTCAAACTGTTCATCATAATATACTGCATTACGTCTTGATTTGCCTTGATTTACCTTTATTTACGTCTTCAACTATTTGATTAAAACTGTAGATAGCGAATTTTTTAGTACTTTCCTATATTTGCTCAAACCCGTGTTGACAATATTGCACAAAACACACAGCAATATGTTCTTGCACATGCGTGAATATTTAGTGTTTAAAGTATTTTAGTTACTTTAAATACTTTTAGATACTTTAAGTACTAAATAGTTATTTACGATACAAGTACGTAAAGCTAGTCTTTAGTCACGAACGGGTCAGAATTAAAACACGAGCGTAGCGAGTGTTTTAAGACCCCTGAGTAACTAAAGATGCTTTACGTACTTGTATCGTAAATAAAGTATCGTACAATATCTTAAATATCTTATCTACGATATAATGAAAAAACCCAATAAATATAAAAAAAATACATTTATTTATGAATCAGGATCACAATATTAAATGAGAAGTTTGCCATGATAACAAAATATTCAACCTGGTTTTACAAATTTAGCGCATCTAAACATCAATTTTACGCACTATCGTATCGAAGTACTTTTTTATGAAAAAAAGTATTTTAAGTACAGTACTAAGTATTAATTTTCAAAAGTATTTTCTGTAAAAGATTGTAAATACTGGATGTATTTAAAGTAATACGTCCAGTACTTTTACTTTAAGTAGTTCCCAGCTCTGTTGCTACGTAACATCCCATAAAAAATGAAAGAAAAACTTATGAGGCGTCGAAGTAATGAATGAATTTACAAATGTTAATTATTTATATGCGGAGCAGATCATGAAAGAATTTAAATATACTTTATTGTGAATCACGGTGCACCTGCCAAAACACCTACCACGGACGTCACTAGCAATGACGTAGAATTTTGGCGATAGATAGAAATATATAAATTACACAAATTACAGGGATGTTTTTATAATTATAAATATACAAATACATAGGTAGTTCAATCAGAAGAGGATTTTATTTACCTTGCAAAAAGTGGGGATATATATAAGTTAATAATAAAGCACCGGAGCACAATTTAAACAAAATGTAAACTTGACTTGCCGACGACCATAACCGAGGTCAGTATTTATTTATTTATTTATTTATTTATTTATTTAAATATTAATTATAGATCCCTGAATATTTAACACTATATTAAACATTAAATTTCGTCTATTATACATGCAACTATCCACGTGCCATCAACAAAAAATAAAGTTAGTTTTCATGTTAATTTATCATATTTTAAAACATAAAATTATAAATTATGTACTAACACGCTTACTATTAATCCTTATACGTTTTTTATTGTATTTTTTGTTCTCCATTTCTTGAACTTTGAATTGGGAACCCCCATAAAGATCCTAAAAATTAAAATAAGAATTTTGCATGAAATTTAATCATAGTAAATATTTTTTTGTGGATTAACATTCTATAGTGAAATTATAAAAAGTTGCTCAACATATTATCCGTAATATTCTTTTTATAGAATGACCACACGGTTGGTTTTTACCGGACATGGCCAGTTCTTATTAAAATTAAATAAGGATCCGGAATTTTTATGTAAGTTCTACAAAAATCGCTTCTTTAAAAAATGTTGTGTTCCTTCGTCCTCAGATTGCACACTTTTGGACTATGATCGTTTTTCTCTCGTCTCATGGGGACTGTTATCATTCTTTCTTTCCTTGATTTTTCTGATGTATTTAAATTTAGGTGAATTCCGAAAGTTTTTGCGTTTCACGATAGTACTCGTACCACCAGATAGAAGAAATAAAAGCTCGAATAGGGCTGTTGACGGGCTGTTGCAAGGATTTTTATATGTCTTGTATGCAGTGGCGGCTCGTCCTTAAGTGCTGCAGTGCTGCAGAGCTGCAGAACCACCAAAAATATTAAATAAAAATGCGTATTAATTGAGCATCACTTAAACATAATAAGCTTATAATTTAAATATATCTAATTATCTAAAAACAAAATTATTCCTTTACATTACATTGTGTATTGCGGTTTAATACGCGGTATTGTGCTTGTGACGTTATACAATCATGCAGTCAAGTGATCACTGTCTGCTAGCATGTTGTTTAGCACTTAGCATCATCAACATTGCTGTCTAATGCTGGGTTATGCAGCATGTAAATTATAAAATTAAATTAAGCCACTAAATTAAGAAACTAAATTAAAATAACGTCGTTTATGCAGTAAATTAAAATTGAGAATTTTATGTTTGACATTTAGTATAATCAAATTTTTATAGGTGAAATTGCAGTACATACAAATATATAGATATATAAATTGTTCAATAAATCCAATTAGTATTTCGTTGCTCTTCTCTGCAGAAACTTTGTTATCGCCGTACATTTTCATAGGTTAGGTTTTAACATTTCTCATACGTGCGCGATTGACGTAGGTGCAAAACTAAGAAATTATGAAAAAAAAAAAAACTAAAAGTTGAAAATAGCCAACGTCATAATTAAGGTTCATTAATTTAGTTTTTCAAATTAGTTGTATAAACGTTGTCATTAATAACAATGGTTTCTATTTGTTTAGTTTAGTTTTACAATTTATTTTTTTACTTTAATTGTCTGCATTCTCGAATTTTACTGATATACATATACGCTTCCTAGTTATTAGAGTTGATTGCTGGTAAAGCACAAAACATTTGATTTAATTTAATTGAATAAGCACACCCACGAGCCGCCACTGCTTTTAAGTAATAAATTTAAAAAATATATATATTTCTTTAAATATCCTCAAATTTGAAAATATCACATAATATACATATTTTAAAATTAATTATTAAATTTTGTGTAACATTTTGTAAGTTACTTGATCTGAAACAGAATGTGACGTCAAAGTTCATACAGCCTAACATGTTACAAACTATCGCCTAGGTTTATTTATGTAAATAACGTATAGGTGATGGAGAAACGTTTCGTATTGGCTGTGAATGACGTGATGTATGCTGTATGTATTTTGACGTCACAGATAACAGGAGTTAGGGACTGTTTTTCGCCAAACTTTTTATTTAATTATTTACGAAAATATCAACAAATTATTATTACCTAAAGGTGACGGAAGGTATTGTCTTCGGTCACAAAATTTGATGGTGAGTTTTTAATGAATAAGCACGTTTTAGAATACGAAATTACTATTTTTACGATATCTATATGTGTGTTTGTATGTGTTTGTATGTGTTTGTGTGTGTGTGTGTGTGTGTGTGTGTGTGTGTGTGTGTGTGTGTGTGGGTGTGTGTGTGTGTGTGTGTGTGTGTGTGTGTATGTGACGATAGTTTCGGCCGCGATAACTCCAATACTACAATTCCAAAAATTATACTTTTTTTCTTATTCCTCATTGTACAATCCAAATAAAGACTTGATTATATTTTGGTTACAATTGATCAACTCAAAGTACCTTAATTAAAGTTCTTAACTGTTTTTCTTTAAAAAAAACAGTTAAATATAATTTTTTGACATTTTATGTTATTATGAATATTAAAGAATATTTTATTCTCTATACAATTTTATTGCATTATTTTTTCATATTCAATGTATTTGGTTATAAAAATTTATAAAGAAATTAATTTCATAAATCTTGCAATCTTTGCTACGTTACCATGAAAACAGCTTCAGTAATTCAATATTACTAATTGAAAGATGTTAGTGTCAAATACAATACAACATATATATCTG
This sequence comes from Harpalus rufipes, assembly GCA_951394225.1. Classification (NCBI taxonomy): domain Eukaryota; kingdom Metazoa; phylum Arthropoda; class Insecta; order Coleoptera; family Carabidae; genus Harpalus; species Harpalus rufipes. Next base: position 14,021,348 of record OX596284.1, on the reverse strand, counting down.
TGAATTTTTTCACTAAAAATGCAAGAAACTTTTTGTGGGAAATTTATATAAAATATACATATATAGATATTTTATATTGCTATGAAAAAGATTTCATTTAACATACTGTTTTAAATAACGTGAAACCGGCTGATTCCAATTTGTTTACAATATTGCAATATGCTTGTCTAGGAGTGGGAGTAAATAATTATTCTCATCTGCCTGTCTGTATGTTTTAATTAATCTCGGTCCCTTGTATTTATTGTAAGAGGAAAACAGTGCAGATATTATATTAATTGATCGTTTGTTATTATGGGAAAGGATAGCTGCATGACAAGTGTTCTTAATTCGTTGTCTTATCAGTGTTCAGTATAGTATCGTTCGCTAGCGTTCAGTAACATTGACGGATTGTCGTCGGTAGCAACTGATCCACGTTGCCGCGTACGTCAGGCCCAGATGACGTCAATCTGCTATAAAAGGATGGTTAAGATATGCTGCATAGATTGATCTAGGAAAGCCAAACTTGTGCATTCACACCGTTGAATTCTATTGTGACTGTTGAAAGCGGACGAAGGCCTGATATTTTCGTCAGCAGGATAAACTATTAACCCTGCGTCCGACTCTTGGGATTGTGTAACATTTTTAGACAGGTGGGGTGTGAGAGACTCCAGTTTATTTTTTAGTTTAAAAAGTGTATTATGAGCATTTTGGACTAATCTCTTTTGAGAAACAAAAATTACATAATTTACAAAAAAGATTATACTGTTATATTTTTGCCTTATAATAAAAAATAGTGTTTATTGATTAAAAGAAAACACAAGTTGCTTCAATTTTTTTTTTATTGCATATGAAACATTAAAATAATAATGAAATATTTCGAAAATTATAATAACTATAAATATATATTGGAAATAAAAAGAAAAAAACTATTGTGGCCAGCACAATACCTCTCGCCACTTCCGTTTTTGGTTACATAAGTATAGGGCGCGAGCAGTCATGTGACATTGTTGGCCTTGACAAGCAGATATGGGGACCCGTGTCAGATGACAATTAGTAATTATGTACATATATGTCAAATGCCAGAATTTTTCATAAAAAAATTCAAGATTTTCTAAATTCACGTAGTTTGTTATACTTGGCCTAGACAAGCAGATATGGAGGCTCTTGTCAAAATGACAGTTAGTAATCATTTACATAAATGTCAAATGTCATAATTTTTCATGTGGTTAATTTGTCGGAATGTGGATTTTTTTTTTCCAGGAAATTTGGGATGGAAAATTGACATTTGACATCTATTTACATAATTACTAGCTGTCATTCTAACTCGGGTCCTCATATTAGCTTGTCAAGTCCAACAAAGTCACATGACTGCTCGCGCACCTATAAATTTGTCATGTCTTTTCTTTATGTTTAGATTATTTTTATATTTTTTAATTTATTTTTTGAGGAAGTTTTCTCCTACACTTCTAAATACCACAGAAAAATTCTTCAATATCAGTTAAACTTCTTCATTTAACGTAAAAGCGTAATTTGACGTTTTACTGCTATGTTGCAAAAAAATGTAAGATTTAGTTTCAGCTAATCTACATAAAACCATATTCGTACTATGACAAATTTTGAATTGGTTCTTAGCCACTGTCATCTGTTTAGTTAAAATAGACGTATGGTTGTTTTAGAACTGAGCTGCCAATACCGCCCAAATAGGTTTATGAACTACTGTTGGTTTTTGACACTGTCATTTTTCTGTCATTTACAAACATCTGATGGTTACTATGGAGTTGTTTAGGCTCTGGTATTTATTACAACAGATTATTTTATATATTACTTTTTTATCTCAATATAAGAAGATATAATAAAATTTTAAAATGTATCGAATAGAGAATTTTACGATCTTTAATACTAATAAAAAAATTCAAAAAAATAATATTTAGAATTTTTTTAAAGATACTACTACTTCCGGTTTTCCAATTGGTACCAAAACCTATTCAACTCTCCCCATTAATGTTAGATTGAGGAATCCGTAGTCAAACAGGTCTTTAGTCTAATAGAATTTGAGAAATCGTGCCTCCAACAACCTCACACACATACACGTATCGACACACACACACGCATACACACGTATCGACACACACACTCTCACACACACATACAGACATCATTGTAAAAATGTTAAAATCGAATTCTATATGGACCTTAAATCGTGCTTATTCAATAAAATCTGGTTATGCGATTGTTAGCTTGTATCCAATATCTCGCTTAGCGAGAGGTAAAAAGTTATTGGTCATCAACTTCTGCCACTTCTATGCAAGTTTCACAGCGCATTTTCAGGAGTTGCAGGCATATACTCGTAAACTCATTGCATACTACATAACCTTATTTTGTTTTACGATCACAGATACATGGATAATCTTCACATCTTCCTTGTTGACAATTTGGTTTAGATTTTTTAGTAGGAGGTTCTGATGCGTCCCCTTTAATTTTGTGAATTTCTCGCTTGAAGTCTCCTATTTTGCTATTTTCTGAAATACTATGACTATAGGCAACAATACGAATTAAAACAAACGTTTATTACCTTGAAACCTAAAGTAACAACTCGATTTCACTATCTTCATGAGGATATAATTTAAAAATCTATTAAGACGGGTGGGGTGTAATGAACCCCAGTCGCATTCAAACGCGTACGAATCAAACATACGCAAAATGATTACTGATTTTAAATGCTAATACTACAGAGACAACTAAAATGAGACGCTACCGAGTTCACCCGAATCCAAAGCGCAAATTTCCAAAATGCAATTTTCGACGATTCGGGTTTGTCCACACCCCACGTGTCAGATACAGGGTCAGTTATAAGAAAAATGTCGAATCGATAAATCATTCATTTCAAAATTGTACTCGTAAACAAGTTAATTTTGTAAACTATGTGAACTAGATATATTGAAGAACATTATATAGTTTTGAAAACAATCGTGTTAATTGATTCATAATTAATTAATGACTCATTTCAGGTTGGTAGAGTTCGATAATTTTGTGTTTTGTTTTATGTTTTGTTGAATATTATCACCACCCATCAGGTACATTGGGAAAACAAAACTCGATCAGCGACTGTCAACGCACGTTGACATGTTTTTGTTTTGCAGTCGCCAATATTGCGGTTGGAAAGGCAAAGGATATCCGATTAGATTATTTGTAACCAAAATGGATATTATCAAAATAAAGATAATAACCGTTACAGAAAAATTAATTGTACCCATCTTTTTCTAAAATAATCCATAAACGATTAACAGAGAAAAAACGTTTGTCAACTGTTCGCTAATCACCCTCAATTGGTTCTTACTAATGGATATTGGGTTTTGAACATAGATATAATTTATTAAATAATCTTCTAATAATATAATGAAAAGCTGTACAAATTATATGAGTCATATATTTAGCATGTTATACATTGTTAATGTCAAATTATTTTTAATTCTATTGTTTTATGCAATTACATAATACATAATAATTTCTTATTTTTTAAATTAATGTGAAAGGCCACAAAATATTTTCTCAAGCATTTATTCTATCATCATTTAAATTAGTGTAGGATTTAATTAGACAAATCTTATTAAACTGTAGCCATACGTAATATTTATTTTCATAGCCATACTTAGTCCCTCCTACGTATGATAATGATTAATAGTGAACTTGTCAGAAAAATAGGCCGAGGACATGGTGTCTAGCGCTGTAGATAAAAACTGATTATTTATGAAAATATTTTAATAACTATCTAATATAAGGTATTCATTTAATCAATAGATAAATGGCAACGTATACAATCAACGGAAAATTTAATTATTTTATCTAAATCTGCGGCGCTTTTATGGTTAATAGATAATGGAGGTCTGATATTAAATTTAAATTTAAGCTTTTGACACATTTTAAGTATGTCGTTATTTACTGTACAAATATAGAGCAGTATAGTTGACGTCAGCAAGATGCAGTAAGAATTATTTCAAGAAAAATATATTTTACCCAATATTTTACGCATGTAGATGGTATATACCCTATTTTTATTATTAAACTTTCTACACTTGTTTAGGAAGTTTTTCGTTTTTATTATGAATAATTTTTATTAATGAATCATTTTAGTTCAAGTACGTTACTAACCTATAGAAAATATGTCAAAATAAATTAGATTTTCTCCCTCCAATAGGCCACTACTTTTTTATAATTTCATCTGAAACTAAAAGTAAAATTAAGATGATGCTGCAAAAATTCTTATTAATACGCGAGTTCGTCAAAGTTTGAAATATATATGTGATATCACGAATATGAGTTGTCACCTCAAACTGTAAACCTAATGTCCGGTTGCAGAAACGTTCATCAACACCTTGTTTATTTAGCAGTTCATCAAAATGAACAAATTTGAATCAGTTTCCTTGTTCTTGACATTTAAATCATTGCTATCAAAATATCGCGTTGCATTTGTTCGTTTTGATGAACCGGTAACTGAACAAGTTTCTGCAACCGGGCATAAATATTCTTAAAGTTTTATTTCTAAATTATATCTATAAAAATCTGATGTGGCGAACACAATACGAGTACCTTTCGCCAATTAATTTTTATAAATTTTAATACATATATACTATTTACTAATGCTGCAAACTAAAATTGAGTTCCGTTGCATATAAATATTGTTAATTTACTAAATGTCACCATTATTATTTTGAAAAGATCAGTTTTTTGACAGTGACATTTATCTGTCAGTTACATACATTTGAAATCTAAACTGTGTATAGCTAAGGAATTGTGTTTATTTTTAAAACATAGACTCCGGGATTTATTAAATAGATTACTTTATAAATTTATCTGTAAAATACAGGGTGTAACAGAAATAAGTAAATTAAATTTAACCAGTGATAGAACTCATCGTGTGCAATAATGTTTCTTAATAACTTTTTCTTATAAACTTTCTAGATATTGAGTTAAAATTCTTCAAAGTTTTGACACAAATTTCATTCCCCGCCTATGGTTGAATAAAATAAACAAATGCATTTCGGCAACGTAGAGCGGGTTGTATAATGGCACAATTTAAAATGGAACTATTTGCGCGTGCGTGTACAAACAACTGTCCAGCTGTGTTTTCGTTGTGGTTGTGACGAGCGTTATGCGCCATGAGTGTGTTTTTGGTTATAAGCGTTTTTTTATTCACCCATCAAAATATATTCATATTCTTGACGTACCGCTAGAACAAAAACCCCATTCATTTTATTTCTTTATTAATATACATTCTTTTTTTACTGATTTGGTTAATAGACTGAGAAAACTATTTATCTCTCTAAACTTTCCAGTTTAGAACTTTGGGATTAAGGAGGCACATATTGTGGGACGTAGCATTTAGGAATTATAGGATTAAAACGCAGGACATGCTTCTTATTGTTATTCTTTAAAAAAAGATGTATTTAGTTTCGAAGTTAAAAAGTTGTTTAATTTATTATAAACACGTAGATAGAAAACTTTTACTCTGTATAAAATCTAGTTTCAAGTTAAATTAGTGAAAATATAAAATTTAATATCTTTGTCATATAATTAAGTTTATGTAAGCAACGACCTTTAATTTTTTACTTACATCGCAAGATAAGTAATCACACACTTCTTCTTATTATTCAAAGCGTGCCGTGGACGAATGTTATTCATATCTACGTGATAATTACAAAAGTATTCTTCGAACTTTCCTTGTATTTTAATTCCCGCAATATCTGTTTTGCGGCATTTGTTATTTAAATGAACCAGATAAGATATACAAGTGTTCAGCACATTTTTGTGCCTGTTTCTATAAAACATATCGTTAGTTATGGTTGCAAAGAAATTTTAAATGTTAAGTAGTAAACACGTTCGAAAAAACAATGAATTTTGCAATCGGAGCGCATTTCAGACATAGATGTGAAGGACATGTATTTAAAAGTCATTGCTCTTGAAATTTTTCTTTAAACTATCAATTTAAATAACTCATTGATGATTTACTGTATCATTATGTTAACGCTATGACGCTTATACCAAGTAAATATTAAAGCATAATTAGCTTCATTTTTAAAATAAACAAAGTTTTTATCTGCTATGGTTCTCGCAACCATATACAATATAATAGAGAATGTAGTTAGTATTTATTTTGCCATATGTGCCCAGTATTTTCATCTCTGGTTAAATAGTCTGTTAACTGTCAGTTAACACATGCGTGTAATTTTTACAACTTTTGCTATAATATCGATGATTTATTTTTGGTTTTAACTGAAAGTTAAGTTAACAGACAGTTTAACCGTGACGTCAGAGTTAAGGTAGCTGTTGTATATTCTCTACTTCAGATATGCTATAAAAAGCATATCCACAAAATGATATTGGTATCTATATTTATTTATGTGGACATTACATAAAATAAATATCATGTATATTAATTTGTTTAATTTATAACAGTAGGGAATAAATTAAAATTTATCTCTTTAATAAATTGAAATGAAATGCCGTAACAAGCATATAAATTAGTTGCATAATATATTTTTCCATTGTATTTTCATTTTATGTTAAATATATTACACATTATCTTTTAAAATTAAATTATGTTTGACATTGATATAAAACTGCATAAATTTATTTGAAATATTTCAACATACGAATACGAAATGTATTTATAAGCGTAATCATCTTATTTGTTTTTACAATACATATTGCAGAAGAGGATTTTTTTTTGTACTAAATCATAATAGTTCGGCCGGTTTTTTCAGCAAACAAAGTATAAAACGTACGCAAATTTTCTACAAATTTCTTTCGGCTAGGTTAAAATATAGATTTTAAAGCGGATGATGAAGCTTCTTGACTGGATGGGTATATGAAAATAATGAATTACTGGATTAGAGTCAAAATATTTATTTAAAATTCGGCCTCTACCGATTTCCGCATCTCCTATGCCTCCTTCAGGAAGTGATTTTTTTTTTATATTTGCATGTACAAATTAAAAGAACACATTAAAATAATAACAAAAAACATAACACACGTAGGACGTGAAAACAGTTAAAAAAAATTATATAATAAAATACTCAAATAGTCGTCAAAATATTTATTTATTTAATTTTTTAACTGTTTTGACGTTCTACGTGTGTTGTTATGTTTTTTGTTATTATTTTAATGTGTTCTTTTAATGTGTACATGCAAATATAAAAAAAAATCACCTCCTGAAGAAGGCATAGGGGATGCCGAAACCGATAGAGGCCGAATTTTAAATAAATATTTTGACTGCAATCTAGTAATTCATTATTTTCATAGATTTTAATCTTACAAAATCAAAATATGTTATTCAGGTATTCCGCCATTTAATTATTGGGTTATTTATTTATTAGTAGTACCCATAAAGTTAAAAATATATGGGTCACGGGCTCACACGTGGTTTATGTAAACTGTGAACTTATGCATTTACTTAGCATTAAACTTTACATTACGTTGTCCGGTCATGTACTTCATAGGGTAAACCAATAAGAACAGGCCGGTAATGTCATTTTTTCTAACAGTGACACGTCATTTTTCCCATAAATGTATTTTTATTGTTCAATGACACTTATTTTTAGCCATACAATGTGACAGAACTATTAAAAAATAACATACGTGCAATTGACAGTCGTAAATATCTCCAGAATCAAACTATCGTACACAAACATATTCTCTTTTGATTGGACAGCAATGTCGACATTAGCATTATACATTAAAAATTTAGAAATTGTCGTATTCTAGGGTTACGGCATAATGCTAAGGTTAAGGTTACAGCTACAGATACCGTAGCACGCATTGGTCTATACCACGTCTATACTCGAATTATTAATGCAAAGTCAGAATGCTAATACTAAGGTCAATTTTTAAGCTTACTGCTTACATAAACCAACCTTTAGTCTGTAGCCCATCCATGTTTGGGGTGAGACTGTCACTCTGCGTTGGTGGCATAATGTTCTGTGGGTGTTGCCATGAAACTGACGTTTAAAAAGTTAGGTTGTTATTTTGTATTCGCTTGAAGTTTAAGGCGCTTTCTTTTTAGGGGGAAAATGAACTGATCTTACTTCGTACTGAACTGAACTGAACTGAACTACTTCTAAAAAGAACAGTGTTTTTTAAAATAAGAAATAGAAAATAAAAACATAAATAGCATTATAATTAGAACATAATAATCTGCCGAATTTGCTTGTAGCCATAATCTGTTGTATATGTGATTTGTTTTTGACACATTAAATTATTTTATTTTCTGAGTGTTTAAATATGGATGTATTTCCTAAAGTAATGAGACATGATATAACGTTTAAAACTAATTAATTTCTTGTACAAGACAAAATACAAAGCAGTCAGTCAGATTGACGTAACATTGACATTCGGGATCAATTCAGAATGTATTTGATATTTGATCCTATTTGAAAAGTGTTGCTTCGCGAGGGCAGGGACGAAGAAAATGGGTAGCACAAAATCATTTATTCCCTTTTAAAAAGAACGGATGTTGGTAGATATACGTGCTCATCGGAGTTCATCTTGGTAAAAAGAAAGCGACTTTAGCTGCGTTTTTTTTTTGTTTTGCTACATTTTTTGACTCTTAGCGTGTTTTGTTTATTGTTCTTTTAATTTTTTGAACTTATTTAATATTTATTGTTTGGGTTTTCTTAGATAAACTTTTTAAGTAAACCTTGCCCCATGTAGTAGGAATTTGTTTGTTCTTGCTTAAATCTATACGACTTAGGTTAAAAAACATTAGTTTATACTATTAATAGATAATTTCCACTTGTGCCTCATGTGTGACAACTTCTCCTTTTTGAATGTTCATCCTAACACACAATAAACTTCTACTACACGGGGCATGGTATAGGTAAAGTGGCAGTTAGTGATAACCAAAGGTTATGTTGCTAAATTGTTCTTACCACCTTTGGTTAGAATTAACTGGAAGTTGTTTTCATTGTACAAGCTAAATCTGGACTAAAAGATGACCCTTAAAATGCCGGTCAAACTGTTATCACCAGTCATTTAGCCCAATTTTTTTTAAGTTTTGTTTTAAGTCATATTTAAAGTAGCCGAAAAAAAATTGTAGAAATTTCTAACCATTTGTGTAAATTTTATGATTTGCTGAAATTATTGTAACGTTTATTTATTTGGGTGAAGTGTAAAAAATAAGAGAAATAATATTAATTAAAGTGATACGTTTATTAAACGATAAATAACTAGAATAAATATTAAAAAAATAATAAAAATAACTAACACTATGATTAAATAATTATAAACACCTCGATACACTAATTTAAGACTAAGAATATTATTAAATACTTAAACACTAAAACTATTTATTTAAACAATATTTATATCACTATATTTATTTATATAACTACATTTATTCATGTTCACCACTAGTAGACTATTTATTTATATCACCAACTGTTCATTGCTCGTTGCTTTTATATAACAGACTATGTTCGCTGGCTTTAGCGAGGGGTTTATATAGCGCGATGTCCTTCTCGAACTTCCCGACGCCACACTGACATTGAATACAAAGGATCAGTCCACCGGATGCAATTAAACCAGTCTAGACGCGTAAGGGTTTTCCCCGCCGGGGATTACGTCATCGCTCGGGAATATTTTACCAGTGGCGGTGCTCGCATACTCTTAAATCAGGGGCGCAGGTTACAGTATTATGAGTTTGGGCTCGTACACCCGAGCCGAGAAATTTGCCCACATTTACTATATAATTTAATCCCTCCATTTTTAAATGCGCCCCTGGCGCAAAGTTATAATTTACAATTTACAAAAAGAGAAAAAGTGTTTGTTAAGCCACAATTTACGAGTGAAAAACCACTTCATTAGTGTTTTATAAAACTGGCATATTTATTTAGTCCTCCCACGCAAACAAAGAGTTCGAAACGTTAACGTTATTCTTGATGAAATGATGTGCAAGACAAGGTTGTTTCACAAGGACGTCACAGTGCTTTAGCTTTTCTGTTTTATTGTGTAAGTTTAACGACAAGATAAAGATAAGTGTATTTGTTGATGTTTACATATGTTATAGTTAAAACTTTGATGAGTGTGTAACTAAATATGTACTTGTAGTGAATTTGCAAAATTATCGGTCATTTAATTTTGCATCCTGAAGAAAGATTTTTGTGTAAAATTCATTGACCCACAACATAGTAAGATGCTATTGTCTTACCAAGTGTGCTACAAATCCCGGTGTTTACTTTATGAAATATTTTTCGCGGGTTTTGATTTGAAACTACAATAATGCTTGTATGGGATCTGTATTGAGTCCACAACTGGTCCAAAACAAACTGGCCGTTCTATCAATTAAAATATCCCATTGATTTACGCTATCAACAGATTAGTGTATTTCCCCTTCTGAATAGATAATAGGATACGAATGATCGATATGAATACATTACTCGAGCCTTTGTGTATGTGTCTATATTTCGGTTGGATTTTAGGTCAAGTGTCCCCATGTGCCCTGTGATTTAAGGCCCATGTGCATGCGTGTTATTTTCAGTCGTGTGGTGTGCTTATCCTTTTGTTGTCGGTGTCACAAGACCTTTCTTATTGTATTTTAAGGCTTAAGGCCGTCTCATGGTCATCACCTTAGAAAACGAGTTGTGAGACGCCTACCTAGATTTATTATATTTTGTTCTGTAATTATGGTTTTGTACTTGGATTATGCTGAGCTATTTACTGGTAACTTGAAATTAATACTGTCATAAATTGAGAACTTGTCAAGATATCGTAATAGTATTGTTAACAAATAAAATAACTACTTATTCATTTGAACTACCCAACAGTATAACAAAATTTGCTAAGCTACTTTTAAATTTTTGAACAAAAATAAATATAAAATTTCAAATTGTAACATCAATTCGGAAAACCAAAAAACACACCAAATTTCGCACATTTCTTTCCCTTTTATCGAAAGAATAAGTAAAAATAATAATACTATATACAGGTGTCTCATTTTCTATGTTTTTTTACGGTATCTCGGCATATATTAACGTTAAGAAAAGTATAATAGGCACCATAGGAATTTTCTATCTTCTTTTGTTTTTGAGCTACAGGTAAAAAACTCGTTTTTCGCTAATTTCGAAAATATCTCATATTTTATTTATTATGATAGTTAGAGAAAAATTGTTTAGACAGATTTTGTTCCGGTTTTTGCGTAGAATAAAAAGGCGTAATTAGAATTTTTGAAAATTTTGTAGTTCTCGACATATAACACAAACTTATATTTTTTAAATGGGATCCTGTGCTGAAAATAGTCTCATCTTTTTACTTTATACGCTTTTCAGTGATATATAACAAGTCTACTTTCTTTTCATAAATCGTGAAATAATATAACGTTTATCTTTTTGTGGATAAAATTAATGTTTTTTACCATTTAAAAGTTGGCTATGAAATAAATAATTGAACAAAAGAAGTGTAAGATACACAATGCTAACGAATGAAATATGTCCATTTCAAATGAATACAAAAATAAGAAATTTGATTGTAGAAATCAAAATTTATTCATAATACGCGGGTGCGCGGATTACAAGAAATTAAATATTGATTGCAACAATGATTTATATTTTACAAATGAAGTTAAAATTCTTTCTCAAACATTTTGCCATAAGAATTATAAACTCGTTTATAGAAATCAAAACATTGATTACAACTTACAACAATATATTCATATAATACTTTTTGTTTGTGTATTTCACACTTCCTTTGTTCAGTTTTTTTATTTCATAGCCAACTTTTAAATGGTAAAAAAAACATTAATTTTATCCACAAAAAGACAAAAAGTTATATTATTTCACAAGTTATGAAAAGAAAGTAGACTTGTTATATATCACCGAAAAGCGTATAAAATAAGCAAAAAGATGAGACTATTTTCAACATAGGATCCTAGTTAAAAAATATAAGTTTGTATTATATCTCGAGAACTATAAAATTTTCAAAAATCCTAATTACGTCATTTTATTCTACGCAAAAACCGGAACAAAATTTGTCTAAACAATTTTTCTCATAACAAATAAAATATAATATTTTCTAAATTAGTGAAAAACGAGTTTTTGCCTGTAGCTCAAAAACAAAAGAAGATTGAAAATTCCTATGGTGACTATTAAACTTCTCTTAAAATGTTGACTATGGAATGTGCAACCGGTTTTGCCCTATCGTTGATATTTCCCGAGATACCTTAAAAAAACATCGAAAATGAGACACCTGTATAGTAGAACTTGGTTATCCGATAGAAATAAAGAAGTTAATTTGTTTGTAAGATATAAGTACGGGTATGGGTTGATGCTCAACTTTTGCCATTCTCCGCACCCTGTCCCTGCCCAGCGGTGTCGCCGCTCGTCATAACTTAGCATTTTCAAGATAGCCACTGAATTGGCAACAGTGTAGAAATTTCCAGTCCATACTTATTTGACGACAAGTATAGCAACATCTTTACCCTCGTTCTTACACATTTGTAAGATTGTTTCCATGGTTACAAGTTTGTGATAGGATAATGTATAGTGAGTTATAAATGACATAACTTAATGAATGTAAGACAGAGATTTGTTAACTACTGAATAAAGCAAGTGTATCTGTATACCGATACCGATACATGTATTCCTTGTGTACCCGGCCAGATTAAGAGAGAACACAGGAAGTGTGAGTGAGAAGAATATAGTTAATTCCACTTTGGAAAGTGATTTTAATAATCACATCACTGTCAAATTCACATCTGTCAAATTTATGTCAAAAATTAAGTTGAAATATATTTAATCCTGAAACATGAAATAAGTATGTATACAACGCTAAATTAGAACAAGAACACATATAAGAATATAAATTAAACAATTACATAAAATAATTAAATTTTAATAGTGATAATGACAAGTAACGAAAATAAAGACAACAAATCGGAATTATGTATCAGTATCTCAGTCGATCTGGCCTGTTCCATACGAAGATTAACTTAACTCTATCTAGTAGTTAACAAATCCCTGATGTAATATATACGTACATGTAATTCAATAGAAATAAATAAAAAAATAAACTTGTCCAATATAATAATCTTATCCAAAAGAATATCTGATTAAAAGTGTTTATCTTAAATACTATATTAATTTTGGAACAAAAGATATGAATTTTTGAATGAAGATTTCATTATTACGACCATAACGTATGTAAGTACATAAATTAAATTTAAAAAAGTTTAACATAAATTGTTTTATATAATATGCAGTATGCTTAAATATGGAAAAATACTTTTAAGTAATAATTGAAGTGACTTTAACTTCCGAATAAAAAATTAATTCCAATTAGCTGAAATAATATCACGTCGTAAAATTTAAACAACACTTCAGCAAATTACAAACAAAAAGCTCACCTTGAAATTGAGAATCAAGTATAAACGTGGTTTTCATTTCTCCTGTAATTTGTACAGGATTGACGTATTTAGGCTTTTCGGAATTTGATGTTCAGTCGAGCTAAACGTAGAGTATAATATGCGATTGTAAATAAAAACTCTGGTTAGTCATTAATTATAAATTACATACTTTTGTTTACATCTCATCGCTGATCATTTGTTTTACGAAGTTGTCAAGGATAAATTGATTTCTTCTTTTTATTATTTTGAAAAGTAAAACTTCTAAAGGAGAAATTTATTTGAATAAGAATTCATTTTTTAATGTCTAAACATTTATTAAACAAGTACGGAAAATTTTAATGATGATTAAATATGATTTCTCTTGTGTTGTTTTAAATAATTAACTCTGCTAGAGCGCTCCTCCTCAACAATATTTAATATTGTAATGAAAATAGAATAAAATCATCGATACTTTTTCAAATAAAAAAATCTGTATGTATACATTCCATACATAAATTTTCTTGCAAAAGATTCTAAATTTCCAGTAAAATTATTTCATAAACAAACTATGCAAATTGCACTTGACACTATCTTCTTCTTTAGCTTTCCCCATTCGTTAGGGGTCGCTATTTTATATTTTCTTCTTCCACTCATTTCTGTTTTACGTGTCGTTCTCATTCAGTTCCTTTTCTCTCAAGTCTTCCGCAATACAGTCCTTCCATCTTATCTTTGGTCTTCCTCTGTTTCTTCAACCTTCTATTACTAAGCTATTCATTCTTCATCCAATATATATTCTTCATTTCTCCTCATGACATTTTCAAACCTACGTAATCATCTCGCTTGTATCTTTCTAGAAACTTGTAACACGAGTTATTTCCGTACCTATCTTTTCAAGTCTTCCCCAACATCTACTTCAACATCCTCATCTCTGCCACATTAATTTACTTTTTATTTATACTGACATCTGTCAATTTGAATTATATGAATACATTAGTAGTTTCCATGTTTAGCATAGCTGGCTGATTTATAAAATTTAATTTCTTTAAAATTCTTTAACTCTATATATCTATTGAATATGAAGTATAAAATGTAATCAAATCGTATACAGAATAATATATTCTTTAAGTTATAATAACGTTAAATGTCAATAAATCAAATTTAACTGTTAAATCTTCAAATGAGGCTACTTCCGGTTCACCAATTATAACCAAAATCTAATCAGTTCTTCTGGATGTAAACTTGAGGAATACGAAAAAAATATAATTTTTGGAATCGTGGTATTGAAGTTCTGTGATCCGAAACTTTTGTCACACAGACACAAATTGGTATTATAGGGACTCTAAAACATGCTTATTCACTAAAAACTCATCATTAAATTTTTTGACCAAAGACAATACCTTCCTTACGTAAAGGTGACGGAAGGTAAAAAGTCAGTAACTTTTGACCTGTATCGTGTATTTTTGAACTATACCAATTTAATTTCCAATAAATTTTTATGCATAAATTTTCTTTGTTAACAGATAAACTACAATAATTAAATATGTAAATTATGCAAATATATTCAAAGAAACAGGTATAATGCAGAATAAATGAAATCGTTAAATTTGCTATTTTGTCTGTCACGAGCAGGGCCGGATTGATAGTAATAGAACCCCTTACCCCCACCCCTTGCATGAAATCAATTAGTGATAAAAAAATTCAATTTGGGTTTTAAGGATGCCAATAGTTCCAAGTACTTTTATTGTTATTGCATTAAGCCATAAGTATTTATATACTTAATAATATTTTCAAATTGCGTAAAATATTTCAGATAAACCAAAACTTTCTGTGAACTACATATACCTTGCTAATTAATTACCTTCCTACGAGTTTTGGTTTTTGGAAATAACTTATCAAGTGGATTCCTCAAAATATCACCTACTACGTTTACGTTACAATAGTTTACACAACAAATTTTGAGTAACATACGAAACCATGAACGTAATTGTATAAATTGACGTCATGTTTTCAACTCTTTATTGAAAATTTTACTGAATCAGCATCGGTGTTCTGTTAGTACTACGGTTATTCATTTCTTTATTTCAAACCATTTGCGTCATCAGGGTTCTCAAAATGGGTCAAAAGTGATTCGTTCACCTGCTCGCTAACAATTGTTTCGTTTGTTTCTTTGTTTGTAGATACGGACGGTAGAATGATTTTTCTTAAAAAAATGTGTTCTTGTTTCAAATTTCAATAAATGAATAAATTTATTGAAACACGTGTATGTCATTACCCATTGATGGGTGTGTTAGTCTACTATATTGTCATTACAGAAATCTGAGAAATAGATGTAGATTGGCACACCAGAAATAAGTAATAAGCCGTTATGATATATTTTATATTTTGTATAATATTAATCTCTGATATTTGCATATAAAAATTAGTCATTTTTTGAATTTAAAACAAACTCAAGACATTTAACTATTGATATATAAAAGACCAGGATGTACATTGGCGGACAAAAGTTTGGAAACTTTATATATTTCATTTTTTGAAAATTTGTTTATAATTTTTCGGACTACTTACGAATAGTACAGCTCCATAAAGATGGTGTGAAGCAGTGCAATATTTCAAAAACTTTAAAAATCAGTAAAAGTAGCATATCAAAGATTTTGTAAATAAAAAAATTCTCAATATGGGAGTGTTGAAACTAATAATAAAAGTCAGTCGTCCAAAAAAAAAAAAAACTGCTAGAATTGGCAAAACCATTCGGCGTCTGTCAGTAAATGAACCTTCTTTATCATCAAGTAAACTTTGTTCAAAAATTCGGGAACAATTTGATGTATATTGTTCACCAAGCCTCATTCATTTCTGGCATGAAGAGTGCACCACAGGGGTCAATTTTGGGTCATTTAAAATTCGAAGTATTTGGTGTTAGTAGAGATTGAATCCGGCCACTAGACCCCATAGGTATATGTATTTAAATTTTAAAAAATTAAATGGCGGGAGGTATTGTGTTGGTCACATCAGATTTTTATATAGGAATATACAGGAGAAGGTAATGCTACCATTTTCTGAAGAAGAAATGCTTTTGCATTGGCGTTTTCAGCAGGACAACGATCCGAAGCATTCATCAAAGTATGTTAAATGACGTTTTAATATACCATTCTCAATCTCTGGACTTAAATCCTTATAAAGCATAAAAAAAATGCCAATGAATTGTGGGAGTCACTTAAGGATGAATGGCAGAGGATTCCTGCAGACATATGCAGTAAATTTGTGGACTTCATGCCCCTGTACGAACTGCAAACGGTTATACAACAAAATACTAATTATTTTTATTTTATTTGTTTTATTTCTAAATAATGAATTTTTTACCTCTCGCTAAGAGAGGTATTGGATTCATGCTAAAAATCGCATATCCATATTTTATTGAATAAGCACGATTTAACGTCCATAGAATCCGATTTTAACATTTTTACAATGATGTCTGTGTGTGTGTGTGTGTGTGTGTGTGTGTGTGTGTGTGTGTGTGTGTGTGTGTGTGTGTGTGGATGTGTGTGTGTGTGTGTGGGGTTGTTGGAGACACGATTTCTCAAATTCTATAAGACTAAAGACCTGTTTGACTACGGATTCCTCAATCTAACAGTGATGGGAAGAGTTGAATAGGTTCTGATAACAATTGGACAACCGGAAGTGGTAGTTTCTAAAAGAAAAATTTCTAAATATTATTTTTTGAAAATTTGTTAGTACAAATATTAAAGATAATTAAATTCTCAATCTGACACACTTAATTTTTTTATTATATCTCGTATAGGTTTGGAGATATAGTATATAATAATATAGAATAATCTGTTGTAATAAATCTCGTTGCCCGAAAAACAGTTGCGATATTTAAATTTTTGTAATTGACATGGAAATGCAAAATGTCAGTGTCAGATTTTTCTGGGAGGTAAGAGTACATTTAATATATATTATTGTATTATTAATTAATTATATATTTAAATTACAGATGTTAATATTACTATCCTTAAGAAATACCGCTAATACCGTCAATGAATTTGAAGAATTTTGAACATAATAGAATAGTAGGATAAAATTTCTCATAGAACGAAAGAAGAGAAACCATTTCAATTATTTGTGTGTACTTATAGGGCGCGAGCAGACATGTGACTTTGTTGGCCTTGGCAAGCAGATGAGGATCCGTGTCAGAATGACGGCTAGTAGTTTTTACATAGATGTCACAATTGTCATATGTCATAATTTTTCATTCAAAATTTCAAAATGTTCTGATGTTTATTTGTCATCCGTTAGTATGGAATATACTTGTCGAGGAAAATAATCCACATGGATTTGGTAAATTATAATGTTTCGAATGAAAACTTATGATACTTGACACCTATGTATATTACTAGCTCTCATTCTGACATGGGCCCCCACATCTGCTTGCCAAGATCAACAAAGTCACATAACTGCTCGCGCCCTATGCTACATAAAATGAAAATGGCGAGAGGTATTGTGCTGGCCACAACAGATTTTTTCTATACATACTTTCGTCCAAGGGTTTTTCTTTAAATATGGATATTATTATTAAATATTTATTAAATGTCAAATATATTTTTATAAATCTGTAGTGTATGATATACATGCTATTATTTTTATTTCCATACTCTTGTACATCACTGTATATGACTAGTAAATGTGAATAATTACTTTCACAAATATGTATATTAAAACTGGAAATCCTCTTTATAAGTACCATCCATTACTCTGAGGAAATTACATACTTATAATGAATCCTGTTTTTTGTTCGATTACCTCAAAGCGGCATTTGGACTTCAACCTTTCTAGGTAAACAATAAAACATCCGATTTTAATTTAAAACTATTTTTTTGCTACTTAAAGTCCCAATACATTTCTCAATAAGATATTATATGAGAAGAATTGTTGAGAATGACACATAGTTCATTTTATTTAGAATTTTATTTTAAATTTTACAATAATACACTTCACCATTCTTTCCTTCCTCTTCTTAAAAGCTCCAAATAAATCTTCCTTTGGAAAGCTTTCAAACTAATATCTGGGAGACTTAAAATCTGACAAATTGCTCAAACTAATTACTGAGTAACTTATGCCCAGTTGCTGCGTTGACACTTACATTTTGAGCTAGACAAACAAAAAAATGCAAACCGAAACTTTGACAGCAATATTCAATAACTCAGTTGTTTCGTTTCGGTACGATTTTGTCAATTTAAGGAATAATTAAAATTAATTTCAAGCTGACGTAAAAAAATTTCAAACCTATCAAATTATAAATCATGGTTCGAAAATGCGCTCTAACTAATTCCATATTTTCCCTTATAATAATAGATTAAGTTCTAACTTAACTTTAGTAACTTAAATTGAAATGTTATATAAATAGCCAGCTATTTAAAATGATAGTGCAAATTTTGTTTTTCACGGTCAACCTGATTTACTTATTCTCAATAATAATTCTGACGTGACTGTCGTAGTTATACAATATATTGCGTAAAGAATTAAATACGATTTTTTTTTTGTTTCAGGTCGCCATTAAAATTATAGATAAGTCACAACTAGACGCGGCCAATTTGCAAAAAGTCTACAGAGAAGTGGACATTATGAAAAGACTGGACCACCCGCACATCATTAAGCTATACCAGGTGAGAAACAGATCATTTTTAAAACATCATTTATCTTTTTTTTTGCTTATGTAATACACCTTTACATACCGCATAATCTAAAAAGAAGGTATTTTAAAATCAGAGGCTGGTAGAACTGACGTCAATTTATTAGTAGAACAATTCTAAATAAGCGGTTGTAAATGTATTTTGAACTTGAACCAAAATTTAACGTAAGAACTAAACTAGTTTTAACCAAATGTAAATTTCCTGAAATAAAATGTTTTCATTACGTATTTGTGTACACAAAAAATAATGTAGATTTAAATTGTAAATTTATCATTGACAAATTTACAATAAAAAAGCTAATTCTAATATGTAAATTGATAAAATTACATAAAAAAAACATTGCAGTGTAATTAGCATATTTATAATAATGATTAATAAAAAATTACTATTAATATGGAACAGTATAGGTACATATATTAATGATTAAATTTTCTTTATAAACTATGAACTTAATTATCTAAAAGTTACTAACCAACTTTTACAAATATTTCACAGAAAATTAAACACAGAATACAAACACAATAAACTAAAAGAATGCACTTTTACCGCTTTTACTCTAAATGTAATTAGAAAATGTAAACTGTAATGTTTTTCATACTCTGTTACCTTTTTAGACCACATTTTTTATTCTTTCACTAATTTACTCGTTAACTCTCTACACACAAACCCATGCACCGATTTTAGGATCCATTCGGCTAAAAACAAGGTATAATTGCATTATTGAATTAAATGACGAATTGTTATACAATGATACTTTTATGTAACTTTTTTTTTCTTCATTATTATTAATAATATTTGTACAAAATTCTCTGTTTAAAAATAAAATTAAATTAGGAAATATTGAATACATACCTGTCCTTGCACCCCTATAAATCAGGCTTAAATCCCTAACAATAGACCCGCTGAGAGGGCCATAACGAAATATCTCTGATCAAGCTATACAGTCCATACGATGTAATTTGGCGAGTTGGGGCAATTCACATTATCACTTCGGTAATGGGAAAGTTATAAAATCCATAGGCGTACCGAAGAAGAATGAAGTTTAATAAAATTACGAATATTACAAAAAAAAAATTATTTATACAAAAAAAAATATTACAAATATTGGAATGAATTATTTATTATATAAATCATATTATAATTAATTATTTTTTAAATTAATAAAGTTAAGAAAATAAAATTTCTATTGCTATTGAGAAAAAAATGCACCAACGCTTATGTATGAATATAACTTCGTGGGTTGAAAAGTACCTGACCCTCCGAGTTTGAGTGTATTAGGGTGAAATTTGCTTTGTGTAAGGCAATAAAACATTGTAAAATCACTATTTCACTTCTGAAGCTGTGCGGCATCGAAGTAAAAGTAAAAATTTGACAAAACGCAACTTAGGAATAGTGAACTGAATTACATTCTTTTGGCTCGCCAAGTTACATCGTATGGACTGTATATGGCCTTATCGACAAAATAACCCCCAGTAATTATTAAAGGACTATAAATAAACTAAATTATGTTTTAGTTTTTATTATAACGTATGTAACAGAAGTTTTCAGAAAAATTTAGAACTATTCATCAAATGGAAAGATTTTTTTATATTGATACATAGACATAAGGAGATAAAGAGAGAGGATGAAGCTTGATTTACATTAGCGGTACAATGATGGTACAATAACGGTACGATGACGGTACGATACTTCATGTTCCAATGTATTTTAATGGTCCCATTTACATCTACGTTCTCGGTACGATGACAGTATGATGACGGTACGATGACGGCACATTGATATTCACTGATTTACATTAGAGATACGACTACGGTACGGTATAGTTTTGTTTCTATTGAAAAAATATTTATCATAGTGAATGCGTAGTATTTGCACGCAACAGGGAGTGGAAGGCTGCGTTTTAAGAGTACGTGCACGTCGCATTGATGTTCATGCCAAAATCAGCTGAGTGGAAGGAAACATACTAGTACGTGATTGACGCTAGTACGTGTTTGACATCTGACATGTTTTCGACTTTTTACTTCATTGTACGTAAGTAAAGGAAGTACATATTGTAATCGCAAAAAAATTCGGTTTTCAGCGGAAATATCCATTTTGATCATCCCTGAATCCATTTTGACTAATTTCGTCGTGACGTCTGTACGTACGTACGTTCGTATCTCGCATAACTCAAAAACGGTAAGCCGTAGAAAGTTGAAATTTTGTATTTAGGACTCCAATAACATCTAGTTGTGCACCTCCCTTTCTGGTTATTACACAATTTCCAGAAGTGGCACTTTACATAAAGCCTATAATAGATTTTAATGAAAAACTGTTTTAAAATATAATCCAAAACTTTTCAAATTTGGTATACAAGACTTTTATGTCAATCGAAATAACATAATAGATTTTGGTTAAAACAGTTTTTCTTGAATAAAATGATTTTATTTTGATTTTAGAAATAAATGCTTCAAATAAAAGTTTTAGGGAATTAATTTCTGCGTCTAGCACATCAAGAATTATTAAATTAGCCCTTTGTATAAGCGAGATATGTAAATTTAAAAATTATATACTTTTTTGTTTTTGTAATAAAGCTTGCTATAGATTAGGACAAAAACATAAAAAAATGTTCATGTCAAATTACGTTAAATACGTGCAATTTTATGATTCGTACAATAACAAATATTATATTTTTATTGTGAAATTAGTCATATTCATTGTTGTAATCAAATATTTCTTTAAAAAGAACCGGGTTAGATTATGGTCGCTATATATCTTACTGTTTTGAAGTTAAAATTAATATTTTGTAATTTATTTATTAAAAAAATATGTATAGTTTAATAATCGTACAAGAAAGTCGTGTGGTGTCCACATCAGATTTTTTATATTTGTCTTTTAGTTAAACCAAAATGTAATTAAAATAAGCTAGATATGAGAAATTATTGTTTATTTATTTATTTGGACAGAACCAAATATGAAAGTAAGTACAATATAAAATGTACAAAAAATATTACAAACTAGGAATAGGAACTAATAGTATAATACATGTATTTAATTGAATTTAATTTAATTAGCTCTGTTTATAATGTGCTTGTAAATAGTTAAAGAATCAGAAAAAATATCAATATGACTTTCAATATTATTATAAAGATTAAACATTTGTTGTAAAGGAAAATTCAAAAGTTTGTACATGCAGGAAAGGGTAGGAAAGTTTGATTTTGTCTGGAATTGAAAGAAGGTACACGCATATTAATTGTAAAATTAAAGGATCATAATATACATAAATGTGAAAATTTCACGTATATTTAATATACATCACAGATTATTACAGTACATAAAAAACAATATCATTTTGTAAAATTTTCTGGATTTTCTTCATTTTCTTCTTCTTCGTCAAGAGTAAGGGCAGTTATAGACAAGTCGGTATTTAATAAATTTGTTAAACTTTACACGATATTTTCTACTTTTGATAGACACAACCCGTCATAATATATAAAAGACAAAATTATATTGTCCTAGTATTTTATTATGTTCGTACCGTCGTGGTACCGTCTAATGTAAGTGCCTCGTTAATGTAAATCAAGCCTAAGAAATCTAGTTTGACACTTATCTTCAATGCGATGCAATTTTTAATACCTTGTTTCATTTGTCTCTGGACAATGTTAAATCTACTTCCCAAATTGTCGGAAATATTCTTATCCTGGTTGTTCGTTTTTAAGTTTTCAATCAGTTGCGTCTGAGAAACATTCTGGTATTATATTATCTATGTTTTTTTATAAAATGTTGGCTCCTTAATGCTCCGCATCATCTGGAGATTCGTTCAAGTTGGACCGCTGTCTATTTGGATACATTATTCCTTTTCCCAAGATTTATATAATTTCTGACCAAAATTATGCTAACAATCGTTTTTAAATTCTAAATTGTTGAGATAATTTGCATGTTGACGTTCTAACTTTGTCTTGGGCACTTTTAATGACTCTGCTGATTCGATTTGGGGGCAAAAGTTCAGGTCGCCCACTTTTTGGTAAATTAATACATACTACATTTTCTTTACATTCCCGTATAGTTCGTTAGTCGTCTGTCCAATATTTTGATCCCCAAAAACGTTAACAATTTCACGGTTTCGGGTAATCTGTCTTACTAACCTATAGATTTACGTATTTCAAGTTTGTATAAGTCTTTGAAAACTTTTTCTGGTAATTTTGATATAGTATATTAAATAAGTAAATAAATAAATAAATATTTCATCACGGCATATTACCCATTGCTGGGTGTGCCAATCTGCTTTGCATACAGATTTCGGTAATGATGGAATATTTGTACCGTGTGGGTGCTTACCAGGCGTCACCTCACGGGCACTCATAGATGGCGTGGAGAGTGCACCACAGGGGTCAATTTTGTGCCATTAAAATTCGATGTAATTTTTGGCGTCGGTCGGGATCGAACCCGGGTCCCCAGATTCGCGACCAGACACTCAGGCACACGGATATAGTATATTATAAAACAACTAATGTATTTTATAGATCTAGAACTAGATTAGACCTTATTTAATAATAAATTTGGAGCATAACATTTTTCTGAAAATTTATTTCCATTCGTTATTAATGAATTAAAAGAATAATCCGATTATTTAAAAATCCTACAACTGACGTTTTCTTCTTGGCACGCTGAGCTATTCAACCCATTAAAATGTATTTCAACTCTACTTAATTAAAGCTAACTGCATTTAAAACGAAATCACCCCGACAGTAATTTCTTTGATTTCTACGGGCACTTAAGACAAGAATAGTAGGAAGAAGTGAATTAATAAGTATGTGAACAAGCAGAAAATTAATTCTATGATAAAGTTGGAAAGTGAGAGTTTTAATTACATGGAAAAATAAATGAACGCAATTTTGCAAGAACGTGACGTCCACAATTAATAACTCGGAAAGTAAATTTGACAGACGTTTGCAAATTTCAATTACTCTAGGAAAAAAACTAATTATGTTCCACCCACGGTTTTTCCAAAAATTTCACTAACACTATATTACGTAAATAAGGACTTCAAATTTAATTAACAGAAATTTTCTATTTCATATTCTAAAATATCCTTTAATACCCAGTATAAGACGACAAGCCCTCTCTCATTCTCTTCACGTGAAGTTGAACTAAATTATTAGTTACAATGTTGCAAATAGTTAAATAGTTAGGCGAGATTCACATATCACACATCTACATTAATATATAATTAATTATTATTAAATTCCTTGTAACAATAGAATTTAATATATATATACGTAATATTGTAACGATAGTAATATGAATAGAATATTCGTTATCAGGAAAATCGTGGGTCGTCAATGTAATTATCAATCGCCATATTACATTCCTGTGGCGTATTGTAATTTAATCTGTATGATTTTTATATTTATTATTTTGAGGTTATTTCAACGTAAACACTACGCATATAAAACCACAGAAAACTGAACGCATGTTTACAAAGTAATTATTTCCTTGAAAACTGTGAAATAGACTTCTCAAAAATTTATAATAACTACTTAATAAGAATTGAACATTACAATAAATCTTCATTGCGCAGTTTTATTTACGATGCTTGCAGTAAATTTATTGAGAATATAGAATATCAGGTAGGCCATGGAAAATAAAATTTGCACATCGTTTGAAATCAAGATAGAAAAATTGAGTTAGTTACAATTTAGTTTATCAATATTCAAAGAGCATTTTCTACAGATTTTGGCAAACTAAGTAATAGAATACCCGTCATATTCACCTGATTTGGCCATGTGCCATTATTTACGGTATAAAAAGTTGTCTGAAGAGAGAATGATGCTGCAATTCGTGATTATTTTGAAAACATTCAGCATTGGTTGGGTGCTTTCAATAGCTGGTTGCACCAGCGTTTTTTTAATTGACAATATTGCATCGAAATTAAATGTCAAATGAATTATGCATTGCTATCATAAATTCGATGTGCTTTTTTTTGTTTGTCACTTAGAATTTAAGCATAAGAAATGGGAAGAAATAATTGTGAAATATCGATAACGATCAACAAAATTAGGGGAATAGTTTTCTAGCCAGCTTCAAATCTGTCCAGTTCTTGTATACACTGGGCAATACGTCTATACACTCATAGACGACCATTACAATGAGTTAGAGTAAACCGCAATTCGTTTGTAAAAATTCTGATGTGACCAACACAATACCTCCCGCCATTTACGTATGGGGTATAATTTTTATAAATTTATCCATGGAATATACAGAAAAAGTATTAAAGCAATAATATTTATAATAACAAATTGTGAAAAAATTACATTTAAAGGTATTTTTTGAAGAAAAGCTATCTTGAGCTTCAAGTAAACTGTCATTTCCGGTTATCCGATTGCCACCAAAATCTAATGGCTTCATTCCATATTAGAATAAGGTAGAAATACATGGTTTCAAAACTTTCTGAATGATAGTATTTGAGTTAGAGCGTAAACAGGATCCACACATGCATACATACATACACACAGACATCATCGTGAAAATGTTAAAATTGGATTCTAAGGCCCTTAAAACGTGGTCATTTACCAAAATCTCGATATGCGATTTTTAGCACGATCCCTATACCTCCCCACCAAGGGTAGCGGGAGGTAAAAAGCACTGACTTCCAATGTCGAAGTTGCTATTGAACATGTTCGCAGGCAAAGTTTTGACGGAGAAGTTTATGAACACTGCTCAAGCGAGGAATTTGCGCAGACATGCGAGAAGTCAGATTGGCTTTTTTAAATCTTCTTCTAACAGTCTGATCGGAAATTACATACCACTGGCATTTTGGAGTAGATTTTGTAGCTCACAAGCAGTAGAAGTTCGCCGGCGAAGACAAGAATTGGCAATATACCTGTTGTCTCGATGGGTAGTTTTTCTTCTAAGGCCCTGTCCATTTCTTCAGGAGTACCTACCCGTTTCATGGTACCCATGCCATACTTTGCAGATAACAGTTGGACTCCTCTGTAGCTGATTTTCCACATATCACATATCTTCAAGCAAAGCCACAACTGCACGCATTTACTACTCACTGACACCTACAAGCAAGGAATCTATCAAAACTAACGCTTATTGTAACAAACATCTACTTTGATTAGTAATGGATGTTTATTTTGTGATGAAAAACAACTTTGTTTTGAGACATTTTTCTACATTCAAGTGTCTATAAAGACTAGAAAAAATATAACAAAAAAATCCTGTCAAGCATTATTATAAAAAGTTACAGGCGTTCAAAAAAGTGTTCCTCTAATTTTGTTGATCAGTGTACATTATTGTTGAAGGGAACTATTTTGAACATACATATTTAAAATAAAATTCTAAAAAATATATAAAAAATCACCAGTTTTCTTAGACACACTTGAAAAAAAATAGTATATGTTATTCGGAGAAGAACGCTCAACACAAAAAGACCGCTTTCTACTCCTAATAACATAATATACTATTTTATGTTTGTGTTTTTTGACTAGTATGCTTTTCTTTTGTGCGCGCCTTGACAGGGCTGGTTGCTACATAGTGTATGTCCTAAAAACCTCTGGCTGGGTAGGCTTGGCTGTCCCAGCACAGCATTCGGTACTACGGGTAGTCAACTCGGCCAGAGTGTCAAGTCAAATCAAACAATATTACATAATAATTAAATATTATGTAATATGATAATGTAACAATAACAATCAATTATTGTATTTCTATATTTATTATTACATTTTATTTAATACAAAAGCTTTTCACATATTACGTTGTAGCTCAATTATTCCCATTATTATTAGCAATTAATGTAACGCGAGAATTCGTATAAAATAAACTGTTATTATTCACAATTTCAATAAAATAAACATGTACACAGAATTAAATTTGCTTTTGGAAATTTTATTTCACATGTTTTAATTAATTTTATTTTTCAATGAATTTACATCTATTCAGATGTAAATTCTTTATAAATCAATCTATTGTAGATCATTAATATAATTTTGGTTGTCTATTGAATTTACGTTACAGTTAATCGTTCGCTAATGAATATAGCTATTGATATGTAAAGGAATTGATATTGATACGTTTCTATGTAATTTACTACTATTATAGTCATAGTACTTCAATAATTAGTTACTTATAGGTTATTACCTTATCTAATTGATTCATTGTAGTCAATTCGTCAAAGTTATATAATAAACTAGCCTTAACCTTTTCCCCTTAAGGAAACATTAAACTTTTCTTTGAAATAGGGCTGTTATCAGAATTTTTACTTCGTATTACTAAACTTTATAAAATATTGTACTTTAAATACCCTCAATTTGAAAATATTTCCAAATATCCATTAGATATTTTACAGTTAATTATTAAAAAATAATTTGGAAAGTTACTTGATCTGAAGCAGAATGTGACATCAAAGTTCATAAATAAATAACGCCTATTTATAAAAACGTAGGTGATGGGCAACTGTTATCTTATTGGCTATGAATGACGTGTTGTATGTAATTTGACGTCACATGACCGGGGGGTGGGGGTTTTTTTTTTCATGACTATTTCTGTCGCCAAACTTTTTATTTAATTATTTATGATAATAAATTAAATATAATATTGTATGTACTTTAATTTGAAATACTTTTTAAAAACTGCGAAACCCGCTCATTGTAAAGAAATTATTTTTTTGTGAAAATTAATACCAAAAAATAATTGGAATGTTTAGAACCGTTTATATTTTCATTTAATTTATTAAACATTACGAAACTTCTGAATATTTACAAATTTGTAACGAGGTTATTGTTCCCCAAGACAAATTCCATTTCCTAACCTCACCAACCATCACAAAATCACTTTCCCATTTATTTCCTGTTTGTAATCCTCCCTGAGGGAACCTTCAGCCATCCTCCCACGCTATTTTACCCTGCCCTGTCCTGGAATCCAGTAATTCATCTCGTTAATTTTCTTGCTAAGTGCGTTTGTTAATTGCGCAGGTAATGGAGACGAAGAACATGATCTACCTCGTCTCGGAGTACGCGAGCCAAGGAGAAATATTCGGTGAGTGAACCTAGATCATAGATCCTAGATCGTAGAGAGTAGAGGAAGTTGTTAAGTAGACACCGATAGTATTATGGCGTGACAGTGCACGGAAATTAATGAAGATGAGAAAGATACGTTATTAGGGGATGATAATTGCAACAAACTTATTTTATAACTAGGGAAAATATTACGATTATTACATTAGTCTTTAATGACAAATACGTAGGAGTTTTATATTCACCATTAGTTCTTCTCCCAAATTTCAATTGAAATTAATTAAAATTCAATTCCATATTTGTTATTTTTAATTAATAAATAATACAAAATGTTTATTTACATTTTCTTAATCCAGGTTATATATTTGAAATATTTGTGAATAATTTGTTTAGAGAATAGGGTATGTGACCAAATTTCGATTTATAATACTACACAAAAAATAAAATATCCATATTTTCTTAAATTGATTAATTATTCGTAGTTTACGAGAAAATAATTATTATAAATTTGGGGAAGGGGTATGTGACGTCACCATGGTAAAATCGTGAAAGAAGACAGATAGCCTGGGAGGGAAAGAGATAGTTATAGCCAGATGTCGCCATGCCATAACCTACCACAACATACTCGCGACGGTAGTCAATAACTATCTCTTTCCCTCCCAGTCTATCCATCTTCGTCCAAAATTCTACTATGATGACGTCACATGTCCCTTCTCCAAAATATTAAATTGCTATTAATACGAGGGTGGATTGAAAAGTTTCCGGAAGCCGACATGGTGGTCTTGTGGCTATGCTGCTAGACCGGCATCACTAAGGTCGTCGGATCGATTCCCCATCGTTCCAGACTTTATATGCTATGAATACCACTCGGTAGGAGGGTTTTTCTCCGGGAACTCCGGTTTCCCTCTATCGGTAGGTACACATACTTCCAACACGGTTAGTTGCCATAGAGCGCTACTTCACCACTCGGGCAGAGAGCCATCTCTGTTCACTAAGAGAAAGCTCGAAGGCGTCAATAACCGAGAATACAAGACTCTGTCTAATTCTCAACCATCATTACACTGAAACAAACAAATACACTGACCTACACACATCACCCTGAAGAGGAGATTACTTTTTCGTATACCGGGGCACTACACATATTTTTTTTTAGTGTATATATATTTAACACGGACTACATTTTATTTTTCTACATAGTCCCCCCTGAGGTCAACACACTTGATCCAACGTTTTTCTAACTTTTCAATGCCCTTCGGAAACTGATTTTCTTTGAGATCCTCAAAATAAGCATTTACTGCTTCGATGGCTTCTTCCTTTTGAGTTTCGGGAAAAGATGGAAGTCCGAGGGAGCCAAATCGGGCGAGTACGGTGGATGGGGGAAGATTTCAAATCTCAGTTCGGCCAATTTTTGTTGAGCAGTATGACTTGAATGAGCGGGCGCATTGTCGTGGTGAAACAAGATCTTTTTCTATGCCAGTCCTGGGCGTTTTTATTGAATTGCTACTTTCAGCTTGTCTAAAAGTGTGGCGTAGTATTGTTCAGCTACAGTTTTTTCTTTATCAACATAATTAATTACCGGAATACCTTTGGCGTCCCAAAAGACTTATGCCATCACCTTTCCTGCCGATTGAACTGATTTCGCTTTCTTCGGGGCCGACTCACCATGTGTAATCCACGCTTTCGACTGAATTTTCGTCTCTGGAGTGTAGTGGTGTATCCAAGTTTCATCCATGGTTATGAAACGTCTTAAACAACTCCAAATTTTCGGCTGAAGTTCGTGCCCGAATGCGCTTTTGCTCCGAACTAAGCAAATGCGGCACACACCTGGCGCACATTTTTCTCATGCCCAGGTCATTATGTAAAATATGAACTACACGTTCATAAGAGATCCTTATGGCTTCCTCAATCTCACGCACTTTGATTAGGCGATCTTCCAGAACCATATCATGGACTTTATCCACAATTTCCGGTATGGTAGCCTATTTTGGGCGACCTGAACGTGGCTCGTCAAAGGTGTGTGTTCGGCCACACTTAAATCCAGAAACTCACCGTGAAAAACGAATTTGAAGCATTCCCAAGGACAGCATCCAACCTGGTCTTGATCTCCGTTGCCGTCTTTCCTTCCAAATTAAAAAAAACTTGATCACCGCACGAACTTCGTTTTTTCCATTATCGATTTAACGCTAGGTAGATCGACACAGATGCTTTTCAAGATTAGACTGATAGACAGATTGTACTGAAATTTATTGGCAGTTCATATGAAGAGTTAAACAAAACAACGACATAAGATTGTTTTCGAAAAACCAAGGCTTTCTCAGTGATTCCGGAAACTTTCAATCCACCCTCGTATTATATTACAAACTAATGTTTAGTCTTATTTTATAGTAAGAAGGTATAGTGGTTAACTTTTATATTTTGTTACTTTCATATTAATATTCGATTATGGTCACATACCCTAGTATCACTAATGACGTAAAAATATATACTTATTTACAAATTCGTTTACTGGTTTTTAATGCATGAAGAAGTAAATATATGGCCCCACAAAAAGACCTGACATGTTTGATTCAAATTGTAGTTGCGTATGCGACAGCTAAGTTTCATATTTGCATATTCATATTTTAGTTTTTAATTTCAATTAAAAAACGCACGATAAAATTCACATTTTCTCCTACAATTTATTTCATAATAAGCCCGGAAGAATAACTGTTTTAATTTATAAACGCTATTTTTCGGGTTATTCATTATAAATTATATTCGCTAGAATGCTAGGATGCTGGATAAATAGGTCGAGATATAAAAACATGGTAAAAACACTACACAAATTTTTATTTTAATCTACGCATACCGGAAAAATTAGGGGAACGCCAAAACTATGTATTTAATGAACCCTATGTTTTCCATATTTACCTATGTTGGTAATTCTACATCTACAACAAATAACAAATGACGATATAACACCTAAATATAGCCATCTAATAAAGATTGATTTTCATTTATCAAGGTGTTAAATATCGCTCGGTCTTTAGTTTTATTAAATATGGGTGTTTAATTCGTGTTCACTATAGATCAAGGGTTAATAATCATTTCTGCTTTTGTTATGTTTTCAATTCCAAGGGCCGGTTTTGTAAAGAAATTTAATCTTCACAAAATTTAGTTGTTAAGTAAATTTAATGAAATGAACAAATTCGAATTAGTTTTTCTACTCGTATGACATTTATAAATCATTACTGTTAAAAAAAAATGTTGCATTTTTTCTTTTCATTAAATTTACTTCCAAAGTGAAGATTAAATTTCTTTATAAAACCTGCCCTAAGTATGTAAAGTATTTTTTTTTAAATTGAAAATTATTTTTATGTAATAATAACAATAATACATATTGGAATTTTTTTTTTTTAATTAAACTAAATTCTTGATCTACAATGTATACGAATTAAACACCCATATTTAATAAAACTAAAGACGGAGCACTATTCAACACCTTAATAAATGACAATCAATCTTTATTAGGTAGCTATATTCAGGTGTTATATCGTCATTTGTTATTTTTTGTAGATATAGAATTACCAATGTAAATATGAAAGACAAAGGGTTTATATTTTGTTAAATACGTAGCTTTTTAGGCGTTACCCTAATTTTGCCGGTGTGTGTACGAGCCCAACCCCAAATATATTCGTACCCTCTGAAATAAATATAGGGTATAGGGTACAATAGTTAAGACTGTATTTGGGCATTATTTTATTTTATGTATTAATAAAGTGTACTGGATTTATATACAATGTTATTAACTAAATTTCTCATTTAAACAATAATCTACGGGCAAATATATGACAAAAAACAAGTCCCAAAATTTTTCGTTCCAACAGTAAATAATACAATATTTATGTTAGTATTATCTATAAAACTGAGGGTAAAGGTAACTAACTGACAATATACTCAATTAATTGCAATCTTAAATTTTATTGCTTTAATAAACATTATTTGCGAATTATTAAAGACGAAAACATTTGTCACATTCAGACAATGGTTTATTTGCAAATAAATTATTATTAAACCTATGAAATTTTATTATAAGCAATGTATTCAAGTTCTATACAATTTGTTTAATTGGAGTAATAATCATAGCATCCAGAAGTTTATTTATTCTTGTTTTTAATATAATTGTAGATGGTACTTTAACAAATAAATATCACTTTGCAAATAATTTTGCTAAAAAAATAAAATTTAATATAATAATAATTAATTGAATATATTGTGTTTCCTTTACCTCCAGTTTTATAAATAATACTACGATTAAATATTGTAATATGTATTTTCTGTTGAAACTAAAAAAAGCACTTGTCTGTTGTCATATATTTGCCCGTAGATTATTGTTGAAATGTTAAATTTAGGTAATAACATTATATTTAAATCCAGTACACTTTATTCATACATAAAATCAAAAATTGCCCAAATATAATCTTAACTATTGTAATCTAAAAATTTATTTTTTATTTCTGTTAATATGTTTTTTCCAGAGGGTACGAATACACTCGGGGTTGGGCTCGTATAATAAATAGTTCATACAAAAATTTAAGAATTTTTCTTCTGTTTATGAATTCATTAATCTTGATTTTTTATGAATATTTATTTATTTTGAAAAAATTAAAGAAGTACAAATAACCAAGATGAACAAATATTAAATGTGACATATTAAAATCAAACATATTCCAAAAGTTTTTTTTACTACCCTCGTTCCTGTTGCTAAAATGGGTTTTATGGCGCTAAACAACATCTTATTAACAGTTTAATAAGCTGTGGCCTCGAACGTATTGTACATAGCGTGAAGATTGCATCCATTATCATCTGATTTATCAGATTTAAAACATCGCTTAGTTTACGAAGATTTCACATTTTGCCCACATTTTGTAAAAAAAGAAAAACGGATTTTTCAATCTAACTATTTTGTAAATCCTGATTGGTTTAATCGTGATCCTTTCGAATCGAGATGTAACAATTATATCAAGAAAACAACTTGAATAATATAAACACCATCTAGCGTCAAATATAATATGCAGACCAATGCAAACTAACTTATTTTCTTTTATAAATATTCTACTATTAAGTTTTATAGTTATAGAAGTAAAAAAAATGTCCATGGAAAGGAATATGAAATGTTTACTTAAAACAAATCTTTTATGTTTTCTTTGTTTTCAAAAGTATGTTGGGTCATTAGGTCATTGCAGGCTTTTGTTGCAACAAACCCCACATTAATAAATTTGTACGTTCGAAACTATTTTCTCTGAAATGTCTTCGTCTGATCACTCAAAAAGAATGATTCCGACGGTATAGGGGAAGGTTGGTGATTACTGGTAATCACAAAATGAGAAAGTGGGAATAACGAATAGGAAACGAAAAAACATACTTCTTCTTAATCATGATCACTTTGATGATATAGATTGCGAATCACAGCCCGAAGGAACACGCCTCTAGTAAACCTGGTAAAAAATGTAGTTCTAGAACATTCCTTTGGGGCTTTTTGTTTAAACACCTAATTCTGTCAATTGCTCACAATCCGCCTGTATCTCTCCTCAACCTTGACGCTCTGACGTCATTCGCCGGCTGGTGGGGAGGTAGTGACGCACACACTCCCCTCTCCGGGAGATTTCTCCTCCCGAGCCATGGCCAGGGTCAGCTCCGGACTCGGCTCCAGACCCAGAGACTCCGGGTGCATCGCATGTTTCCGGGATACTGGAGAATGTTTAATGATTTGTTTGAGAAATTATTAATTTTAGTTACTTAACTATACATATACAAAGGCGATTAATAATTATTGATTATTGTAACTTAAAAAAATAAATTGTAAATGACATTTGATATTTATGTACTTATATTTTATTTTTTACAACGAAATATTTAATTATAATACGCCACATAGGTATTAACATTATTTGCAATGCATTACATAAACTTAAAAAATGAAGCATATTATTCATCATTTAATATAAATACACATACAAATTACAAATTTAAGGTTAAAGTATTCAGATATAATTGTTTATATTACATAATGTTACTATTTATATTTATGCAATTTTATCTGCCTTTGCAAAAATAGAAGATAACATATTCATAAATTATATACGTAACTGAATTTGTGTATACGATTATTTTATTATAATTTTTATACATAATATTAAACATAACCTACATATTTTGAAAATATGATTTTAATTGTTGTATTTTTTTTTTCAAAAATGTTGCATTAATTTTTTGTAATACCTGGTAAGAAAATATATTGGTATTTACATAATATTGTAGCGTGCGTGCTGACGACCACTTAGCGAAACGTGTCTAGATTTGTCGGTGGTGTAAATACTGCGCGTGCAGCTAAGTAAACAGATAGGGAGATAAGTTTAATTACTCGCGCTCACCTGATCGGTAAGTTCGAGATGAATGAGAGCGGGTATATAAAAGCGGTAGGCTTAGTCTACAAGTTATGGCCGTATTATAGTCAAAACTGTAAGTCTTAAATCTGTAAATAGTGAATAAAATTGCAACGAAAGCTGCCACTCTTATGTATAATTTTATATTGATAAAAAAATAGATGTGCTTTTGTTAGTTTTTTTTACAGATTAAGATTTACATTATTGACCTTAACACGGCCATTAGGCGGAATCAAGTTCACACGCCTACCCTCGGTTTTATAAAGGACATAATAAATTTACCTCTATAGTAAATTTATTTAAATTAACAAATTCGAATCAGTTTTATTCATTTTATGGTAAATATAACATTACTGTCAAAAATTCCTGAAATAAATACTTAGTGATATAAATAAATAGTGAAATAGATAATCTTAGTATTTAAGTGTTTAATTGTATATTAGTCTTTAATTAGTGTTTATATTTGTTTATTCATAGTGTTCCTTATTTTTATTATCTTTTTCTTATTTATTCATCGCTTAATAAAATTTTATTTTAATTAATAATATTTCTCTGATTTTTACATTTCGCCCAAATAAATTAACATTACATTATGAATAGCCAATAAAACTCGTAAAAGAACATAAATTTAAAGAAATATTACGTTTAAAATGTCTTGAATTATGAAAAATCCGTAAACCGTGATAAGAAATATAATATTGAATCATTGAAATAAATGTATCATCATGCCTTCATCTACTTGTACTTCAAATATATTTCCTGATGTTTTGAAACAGATTTCATTTTATTTTATCTTTTAAAGGATTTCAAATATATTTACGAATAGAATCTGCAAATCTTACGAGAAATTGCATTGAATAATAAGTTTGAACTTCTAACATTTCTTTAGAAGTAATAGAGAGAATTGTATATAAATATATTTTTTTAAATTTTTACTGTGGAAGGTATTACGTGAATTCTGAATAAATAATAAAGATTACAAAATTTTACTATTACCTCCTTATAAGCTCACATGTTCATAGTCACGTTTAAGCTATAAAATGCATACTTAATAAATATTTAAATGTGATGTCATAGTTGCTCCTTTTCTGTGTACTTTAATGGAAATGTTTGAACTCATAATGTACGTCAATTACAATGAGTTTATCCTACAATAATTATAGATTAACTAACAGTAAAGTACGTCACCTTTTCTGTCCGAATAAATTGCAAAATTACTGCTTATTACAATGCTAACCTATATTCATACTCCGTTACTTACACTGCGTAATTTCAGAAGATTAGATCGAGCATTGTTGCATAGCAATAGCAAATTAAGTAGATTTTTAATGGTCGTAAAATTGTGTACTGCAATTATACTATGATTATATTCACTCTGATTATAATCAATTATTTTTCAAATAATAACAATAGGAAAATTCTATAAATATTTTATAAATCTCATCAAATTATTCGTACACTATCATAGTCTTCTTTCGATATTTCAGGATTAAATGATAGTAATCAAATTTAAAGAAATGTTTAGTTTACTTTGTGATTCTGATGAAAACGAATTATTGTGACGTGCGCCCCTGAGAGAACAGTATACGAGCTCCGCCACTGAAAGAACGTACCAGAACGATGAGTAATCCCTTTGCCGGAATTTCGCAGATGATGCAATCCCCTACGACTCACCAGCTAGAGGTTAATTACGCCGTGACCTGATTCTTTTGTGCTCGGTATCGCTGTGGCGCCGGAAGGTTCTAGAAGGATATGAGCTGTATAAATACCGTCTGAATGACAGCGGAGAGATAGTCTGATATATAGAAGCGTCGAGCAATGAACTTGTCGATATAAATAAATAGTCTACGAATTGTGAACATAAATAAAATGTAGTTCTATAAATAAATGTAGTGATATAAATATTGGTTAAATAAATAATCTTAGTGTTTAAGCATTTAATAATATTTGTCTGATTATTTACACTTCACCCATATAAATAAAAACGTTACATTATATACAAAAATTGAGAAACAAATTATTCGTACCTACACCTACTTAATACTCATTTTTTATATTTATTGAAGTAACCATTGCCTTTAAACAGAGACGGATCAAGCGTATATTGCGCCCTAAGCTGAACCAAAATTCCCCCCCCCCCCCCCCCTGACCTTATTTGTCTTTTTCTAACATGAACATAAAATTAAACGAAATATAAAATGTTTTCAAATAGATTTTTATAATTTCATAATTCAGCCAGCTATGCTAACTTAACCATGGAAACTGCTAATATTTTCAGGTAATTCAAATTGACAGATGTCAGTATCAATAAAATGTAAATCAATGAAAGAATAAGGGAAGTAACTCTAGTGTTAGAAGTTTCTAGATATATGAGAGACGATTACATTGGTTTGAACATGTCATGAGGAGAGATGAATATATTAATAGAAGGTGGAAGAAACATAGGAAGACCATATATAAGATGAAAAGACTGTATTGTAGAAGACTTGAGGGAAAAGGAACTGAATGAGGAATGACACGCAAAACAAAAATGAGTGGCAGAAGAAAATAAAAAATGGCGACCCCCTAACGAATGGGAAAAACTAAAGAAGAAGAAGAAAATGTCAGTGTCAAGTGCAATTTGCATAGTTTGTTAATGAAATAACTTTACTGGAAATATAGGATCTTTTGCAAGACAATTTATGTATGGGCGCGTGCAGTAACATTATTTTGAAATTGTACATAATACACAGGATTGCCGGAAGGTATTGTGCTGGCCACATCAGATTTTTTGTTAAAACTAAATAAACTATGTAGAAAAGTAGTGTCTTGACTGGAATGGATATTAGGAAAGTAAATTCTAGGATTCAGTCATCCAATTATTTATTATATCTTCAACGTTTCGATCCTACAAGGATCATACTCTGGATGTCCATGTGCTTCTGTGAGTATGCACAGTAGTTTTATCATTGACTTATAATTTTTAAATTATGAATGCCTTTTACGGCAATAAATGTACATCTGTAACTGTCAAAAAATAATTTCTTTCTTTCTGACGATGATCCTAGTAGAATCGAAACGTTGAAGATATAATAAATAATTGGACGACTGAATCCCAAAATTTACTTTCCTAATAAATAAATTATATATATACTAGTATATATAAAATAATTATATTGTAATAACTAGTTAAAATTGAACTCAGTCAAAAATAAAATGGTTTCCTTTTCAATAAGTAAACTATAACACAACTACAAAAAAAAAAACGAAATTTAAACAAACGGCGTAATAATCATTGCTATTTTATTTTCTCCGTGTATTCGTACCTGCTACGTCTATCTCGACTTTTTAGACTTGCGGAAATATCTTTTTAAAATGCAACCTTTTTTGAGATTTTTACTATTTCATGAAA
The DNA here is from genome assembly GCA_951394225.1 of Harpalus rufipes. NCBI lineage: Eukaryota > Metazoa > Arthropoda > Insecta > Coleoptera > Carabidae > Harpalus > Harpalus rufipes. The sequence continues at coordinate 13,983,498 of OX596284.1, read as the reverse complement.
TATGATGAAATTTTGCTCCCTTCAAATTTTGGCGCCTAAAGAGCTAGCTTCTTTTGCTTACTGGTTAATCCACCTCTGCCTTTAAATACAGCTTCCAGTAGCCTAGGCATTGATTTATTCAATTAGATCATATGGAAAGTGGATTTTTTTCCATTCTTCAGTCAGATTCGTCCGGAGTTGCTAAATATTATTTTGCGGGGTCGCCTATCTAGTTTCAACCATACATTTTCAGTGGGTTTGAAATCAGGAGACTGGGGATGTTTTTATAGTTTCATTAATAAAACATAAATTCCCCAACCCCCGTCAGCATGCATACAGCTCCAAACAATGACGTTTACATTGTCGTGTTTTATCGTGCCACACAAAATATTTTTATCTAGCTAGACTTCGCGAAAAAATATGTTAATAAAGGCCCTGAATTTTGGAGTAGAATTATTTTCTCTAAATTTAATTTATTTAGAATTTGGATCAGATAGCTGGCCTATAGTTTGGAGAAAAACAAATACCGTACCATACAAATAATTTGTATGGTACGATAAAACACGACGGTGTAAACGTTCTACCACATCCCGAAACAACTTTAAATACCTCCCCAGTCTCCTGATTTCAACCCTATTGAAAAATTATGGTTGGAACTAGATAGGCAACCTCACAAAAAATATTTTCCACTAGTTTGCATTTTCAGACGAACCTGAAAAATGGGTAAAAAATTCACTGTACACATCTAATTTAATAAAATTGTCTAGGCTACTGAAAGCCAATGAGTACACCACTAATTATAAAAAAATAGTATTATGTGTTAAATAATTTTATAACTGTAGGTGTATATAATTTGTTTTCAGCACAATTTTTTAAATTTGATGATTAACATCTGATTCTGAAATATCAAAAGAAGACTATGATTATTTTTTTTATAAATTTCTTTTTTTTCGAAACCCTTTTTATTTTACATTTTACTGATAAAAGTAAAATGTACGAATAATTTTGTGAGCCAGTATATCTTGTTTTAAAGCGTTTGAATTTGTTGCAAAATATTGACAATCTTTTATTTTTTGTCTTTTTCCTAATGAAAACACTTTACTAAATGAGTTTCTACTCTTTTGTGTAAAAATTCACAACTAATTAATTTTCACTCTGCCTAAGTCTCTTGTTGCTTTTTTAATCCATCCCTTATAATTAATTATTTAATCATTGCATAGAGAAGGATAAAAAAATGTTATTACTATTAGTATTCAGTAGTAGTCACCAAAGTATGCATATTTATTAATTTAAATATTAATACATATAATTAAAATAATTATCAGTAATTTATAATCAATATATACAATAAATGACAAAATAGTCATACTGGTTTCTAAAGCAACGTTTTTTGAACGATTTATAAAACAAAAAGTGAAACATTAAAGTCCTAAAACTTTAAAATTCTACCTTCATACTGAATCCTTTATCTATGCGGCATTAAATTGTTCTTCACCTCAGAAACTCAATCCAAAACATTTCGAGGAATGTATTTTACATCAATTATAGCGAATAAGAAAGTTAACGAAACCATAAAAATTCAATTTAATCTGTCAATCTGTCAAAATTTTGCTAGGATTTTCGAACAATTGCGACTTAGCCTACTTAGCCTATAAAACTCATGCTACGAATTGCTTCATATTTTTTTAAATAATTTAATAAATAGAAATCACTATGACAAAATTATACAGGCTGTTAATACTAAGTCGTTACACCCGAAAATGGTAGATAGAACTCATTAAAACAAACAACTTTTCTTAGCTCAAATTTTTGATTTGGAGCCCCAGTTCATAGTTATTGGCGTTCTCTTGTTTTTCGAAAAATCGTCATAACTCCCTTATTTTAAGGAATATTTAAAAAATACAAAAACTTTCAGCATTTGCTTTTGGTTCTCTAAAACACTTGTATTTACAATTTCAGCTAAGAAAAGTTGTTTGTTTTAATGAGTTCTATCTACTATTTTCGGGTGTAACGACTTAGTATTAACACCCTATATATGTACTCACAAGTAATTCCAGCCTCGGCCGTAAACAACTTGCTCATACCTTAAAGATTCACTTTTCGTCCTAGATACATAAAATACTATTAATTATTGGTGTGTTGTAATATTTGACAATTAATAAACACTCAGTTCTTGAAATAAAGTATAATCTATTTTTATCACAACTTTAAATTGTATATACTCAGTTATTAAAGCAGGAAAATAAAATATTTGCTAATAAAAAAATCTAGAATTTTATTCTCTAAATCACCCCCCGCCCCCTATTTGTACGGGGCAGATAATATTTAAAAATACTGTTTAACGCCTGTCACGGTTTCTCGTGTTCACCTTCCTTTTATAAATGTATACCGTCTCAGTGCACATGTATGTATTCTATTTTTCTATTTTCGTTGTCCTCCAACAATGGAGGTCTATTTGTGAAAATTTCTGAATATGCAAATGTACTCTGTACTAGAAATATTTATCACTTTCATTCTCATCGTTTTGCAGGCATCCATGCTAATGCAGCCGACAAAAAATACCCCGCGAAAGGTAAAATTGATGATCTCTAAAGTGTTCCATTTCCACTGAAATTAAACCCGCAAAATGCAGTATCGATTCCATAAAAATAGTCAATCGATCATGTTCTTCTATATATACCCGAAACAATTTATTATTAGTCCTGCCCTGCACCTATCATAAATCAGCAACAGTGACGTAAAAGTCCGAACAATTTGTCTCCTGCGATGACTAATCTAAAGACGAGAGAGTTAAGCAGGTTTTACACTAACAACTATGATGAACAAACATGATATGATAGATGAACACTCGGATGAACAGCATAGAAAATTAATCTAGATATAGATAGTAACCTTGATTTTACGAAATAATAATTGTAACGTTTATTTATTTGAGTCAAGTGGAAAAGATCAGAAAAATATTAATATGTAATTAAAATAAAAGTTTATTAAACGATAAATACATAAGAAAAATATAGTAAAAATAACGAACACTATGAATAAATAAATATAAACACTAATTAAAGACAGAATATTATTAAACACTTAAATATTAAGATTATTTATTTAACCAATATTTATTTTACTACGCAGTTCAATTTCAGACTGCCGGTCGGTTGCAGACTGTCTACGCGATATTTATATCACTATTTATGGGGTCTCGTGGCCGTGTGCCTGAGTGTCTGGTCGCGAATCTAGGGGACCCGGGTTCGATCCCGACCGACGCCAAAAATTACATCGCATTTTAATGGCACAAAATTGACCCCTGTGGCGCACTCTCCACGCCAGCAATGAGTGCCCGTGAGGTGACGTCTGGTAAGCGCCCGCACGGTACAAATATTCCATCATTACCGATATCTGTGTTTGAAGCAGATTGGCACACCCAGCAATGGGTAATATGCCGTGATGAAATATTTATTTATTTTATTTATTTTATTTATGTTTACTTGTCTCAATATCAGATTATCCATGTCACCACACGTTTGAGTACTAAGACTAATATTGGACTGACTGTCCTGGACTCCCTTAATTGACTGCACTAGACTCCTCACACACAGCCTCTTCGCCTTTATACAGAGTGAACACGAAAACCGTCATTATTATTTTTTATTATTATAGTCACAAAAAAATACTATAGAACAAAGTTATACGAGACCAAGGGGGACATCCCATTAAAGAAGAAAATTGTTTTTTTAAACCAGTGGTTCTCAAGTTGCAACACAAAATTATATTTTTTCAAATGGGATTATACATATTTTTTATGCTTATTCGATAGCGTATTTTTTTCTGAATTCAACCATGTATTAGTTTTATATCTTTTCATAATGAAAATATTGAACAAAATGCGATGTATATAAAATATGTATAATCCCATTTGAAAAAATATAACTTTGTTGTAACTTGAGAACCACTGGTTTATAAAAATATTTTCTTCTCTAATGGGATGTCCCCCTTGGTTTCCTACAACTTTGTTTTATAATATTTTTTTGTAACTATAATAATAAAGAGAATAATGGCGGTGGTCGGTGTTGGTGTTACATCCTGTATAGCTCGGCGTCATTTCTAGAATGTTCTCGCACTTTCGATGCGATAATAAAATCGAATACAGAGGATCAGACCACCGCTAGTAATTAAACTTGTCTCGTCCTATTTGTTTTCTTACCTGTGTACGGTAATTATGCTACCGACAGGTCCAGACACCTTTTGCTCAGTGTTGTCGGAAGCGCGGACAGTACAATATTATTTCCTAATTTTATTTCATTAATAAAACCTTTAACAATAACGGCAACTGCCATATTTTTTTAATAATTACCCAGTTTAAATACGTACGACCTTCCGAAATATGAGTAATAATATCTTAGTACTTATAATAAATGTTTGTAAACAAATTTAGCAATTTCTTTTTTTAGATTCTTTTGAATCTGAAAATAATTTATATATCTACTTGAATTATATTCTTCGAAAAATAAGATTTATACCGCATTCATGTATCTATTGTGTACGTAAGTACCTCTAAACAAAAAATTGTGTTCTGTTCTCGAAACGTTCATTTAATTGTAGTTCATTTGAAAACAAAAACACTTCAAACGGTTCTTTTCTCTGAACTACGAAGGTAATAGAAAAAACTCCGTTTAAACAAAAGTTTATTCGATGGTTGATTTTTTACTTGTTATAAAAAGCTTAAGTAAAACAGTTTAATATAAAAAGGAATAGACTTGATTCTTTTTACGATACCGATGTGGGATGGGTGTAAAAGCAGCTTAAGTTGAGCCGAGCGTTTGCGTTCCCTTGACTCTTGTTGATTTTTCCTGTCTATTTCCAGATTACATCGCTAAGTACGGTCGAATGCCCGAGACGACCGCCAGAGCGAAGTTCTGGCAGATCCTCTCCGCCGTGGAGTACTGCCACAACAGAAACATCGTTCACCGGGATCTCAAGGTCAGTGGACTTGAATCTAGCCAATCAAATCAAATTTACCAATGCAAAGGATTAGAGGAAGGTTAGAACTTTGTTTCATTAAAATTCTTCCCCCAAAGAACCTCACTTTGAGATCGAGATAATGCGAGATGATTATCTCGATGATGCTACAGTAGACTCAATAAGTATCTTAAAAGATGGCAGGAAAATATTGCTAAATAAATTGAGACAAATTGAAATGTGTTGACGGAGTTAAAAATAAAATAAAACGGAAACATAAATATTATGCTACATTTCACTTTACCCGCGAGTAACTAAAAATATTTCCTCAATATTTTATAAATATAAATGTAAAATCATATTTTACTTCACATAGTAGCACAGAAAATATTTAATCATAAATACTTGTAATACGGTAAAAAAAATGGTGGCAGCGCAAATTCTGAATAATTTCATTTCGTAGAAAATAGATTAGTATATCATACATTGAGCCGGGAAATTCTCCATAACACATTACAGTCTAACTCTGAGTTAGATAATTGAAATAAACAGAGGCCAGATATGAGCGCGAGGTTGGAAAAAGCATTCCCGCAAGTATAGGTACTATTTTATTCATAATGAGTAATAATTGAGGTTTAAACATTAATGTTATTAATATTTTTTGCCATATGTTCCTATATTTATTATTTATTTTGTCTGCTTTGATTTTGTCATTTAATTTATCATTTTTATTACAATTGTCTTGTCAAAGTGGCAATGACATTTTAACTGTTGGAAAGTGACATGTAGCTAGCCAAAATAGTATATTAAAACGTAAGTTACAGAAAGCAATCTAGTCTAGGGCGAGTTAAAAAACCGGACACGAGCCGCGTTTCGGCGAGTGTTTTATACTCTTCTCTGTTTCGGCTTTCAACGGATTGGTACATCCAGTAATGGATAATATGCCGTGATGATATATTTATTTTACATTATAGTCCAAATTTTGATTGCTACTGGCACTATGTTCTGGCTCGTATATCATTCAACATATCTTTCATTTTCATATAAACACACATGATTTCTATTTGGTGTGGTATCATAAATTAAAATAAGAGAATTTTTTTGGTAGAATTATTAGTTTGGTGATAGTGTGTATTTAGTGTATTTATTGTAGTCAAGCTAATCTCAAATAACAATATATCACCAAAAATCGTTTAAGAATGAAGCACATAAAATTAATATGCGTTCTAGAATGTGACATTCTAATTTCGAAAAAGAAAAGTTTTGTTAAGGGCATTAAAAACTCTAATTTTTTAGAAACTAATAACTTTTTTAAAACTTCATTATCTTCAGAATTTGGTGTATGACGTATCATACAGTTTTAATGTCTATTTTTAATTTAAATGACTAAATGCAAGAACTGTTTAACATTAATAATGATGAATCGTACTGTGTCACAATTTTTGTGATTTCTCGTAATTTTTTGCCCTAATTCAAATAATAATCACGTTTCTGTCGCCCCAGTCTGACATCCCCATCTTGATTAGCAAATGTAGGACTTGGGTCGTTGTCGTAGAATTGAGCGGGCGGACTGCGGACTGGTGAATATGACATCAATACCGATATCACGAGCAACAGCCCGAGTTGAGGCTAATGACGCGTACTTGATTGATGTGTGTGTGTATGCACAAGGCTGGTTAGCTCAACCCTCAATGTGATGTGATACTGTTAGTGTTCGCTGACTACACTGTAACCCGCCTCTGTCTGTATGGGATTTTTAATTGCTTCACTGAGCCCAGTCAAAATTACGAGGTTTAGGATGTAATAGACGGATTGGAAGGGGGTGGAAATTTTAAAGGAATTTGATGTCGTAAGCACATAAGCCATACCAACATTTGTTATATCGGTGCCTTAATTTAGGTACAACCATTGTCAATTTTTAAAAACAATACATTTATGTAGATGTAGTAAAGTTATAAAAATAGTCTTTTTATAAAAGATCTAGACATCTCATAAAACGCGTGTGCGGCCACATAGTTAAGTCTTCGTTATTTTATAATCTGGCTGGTTAATTTATAAAACGTCTAAGCGTTTTATACAACGATGAATAGCTTACAGCCACACATTGACCGATGAATACGAGGGCCGACCGAAAATTATAGATACATAAACTACTAAAAATCAAAAAAAAAAAAGAAATTATTTTCAAAAATCTTACAAGAGGGTGTAGATATACAGGTGTTTGAAAAATTTAATTGAAATTTAAATCAATTCTATTTTTATTATTATTTTTAATAGGTTATGAATCAAAAAATGAACTTAAATTAAAACGAAACAAATATTTGTTTATAAATAGTGTTAAAACCATTTTCGTAATACCATACAGTTATTATGATTTAACAGAACTAAACACGAAAGTGAAAAGGGATCTATAACGGACGCCGGCCGTTAAAGATTATAACGGAGGCACGAACGAAAAACAAAAGTAAACAGATGTCTATAACAGCCGGGGTCCGTTGTTATAACGGCCGGGGGCCCTTATTATTTATAACATGCGCATGCAATTAAGGATAAAGTATTTCTAAAAAAATCACAGTTTCGTAAAGACCTTTATGGTATTATGAAAAAATTTGAACGCCATACGGCCGATATGTAAATAATGGACTCGGCTGATTATAAACCTCGCCTATCGCCTCGGTTTACAAACTTCAACCGCGTCCGTTATTTGCTGTATGGCGCACCGAGAGAAATGTATTGTTATGATAAATATATTTATAATAGTTGTTATTATATTTTATATTTAAAAAAGGGACAAATACACAAGATATATGAATAAAATATGTATGGATATTAAAAGGTTTAGAATATTATGTAATAAGAGCAAATATATAGAATACTAGTTTTAAATATATATTTATTTTCAAATTTAAAATAATATCATCTTTAATATTCGAGATATTATTAATAATTATAAAGTTATATTAAATTTTATTATATCATGTGGTACAATTTACTATACATAATATTTACTTCAAAGAAACAAGTATCTTAGACTCAAAATTACAGCATACTTATAAGGGCAAACAAATATATTAAATTTTTGGAGTAGGTATAGGGTGTGCACGTTAAACTCCTACGTTCCGTAATCGGAGTATAGGTATCTATATTTAAAGACAAATTTTGTAAATATAAAAAAAATATTTTTCTAAGTAGGTGAATGTAATAAAAAATACTATTCAATGAAACAGATTTCATAATAAGAATAAAACAATATAGTAAATTCTAAATAATAATCCTAACACTTTCACACAAATTTTCAAACCACTACGATTTTAAAATATTTGTTACAAAATTGTCGCACATTTTCATTTGAGGATTGATGTACACGGTCTTATTGTCTTATTTCCACTTTAAATCAACGCAGAAGCATATACACATGTAAGTGAACAAGGAGACTCTTCTTCCGTCAGCCGTAATACTCAGTATTTTAAAGTTGAGTATACCGAATATTTAATACTAGTATGTAATATACAGTTAAATATCTATATATTTAAATATATTCGGCAAATATACGTATAATTATTCTTAATATGCTGTCTTTAATTTTAAATATATATCGTTTAAAAATATACGAATCTTAATAGTAAATACATTTTTATAATACTTTTACATATACGTTTCCCAATATTTAATATTTACATATTTAAATTTAAAATTTTGATGTACAATATACAATTTTTAATATACATTTCTCTCAGTGCGGGCCTAATGACCTTAATAACTATAAACAGTGAATTATGCACTAAATAATTCAAATTGACAGACAGTTTTTGTTTTTCTTTCATACATAGCCTACTGAGAAATAAATATAAAAATAAATTTGTTTAAATTTCAATTGCATTTTTCTCAATATTTTTTTAATGTGAGGATGTAAAATGATTATATGGTTGAATTCAGAAAAAAATACTCTATCGAATGGGCCTAATAATATATATATATATATATATATATATATATATATATATATATAACATCCCATTATAAAAATATAACTATATGTTACTGTTTGAGAACCAGTGGTTATTTTTTTTTCTTCAATAAGTGATCGTTCCCCTTGATCTACTACAACTTTTATTTGAATAAGTTTCTTCTATATCCAATAATAAAGACAATAATCGAGGTATCTCGTAAACGACAAACATCCTGTACATCTCAACTATATTTCTACGTAGTCCCCGTTAATTTTATTCACCTTCTGTAGGCGGGGCACGAGATTTTTAGTGTGGAAAACAAGGCGCCGCTTGCCCCCTTATCCAACGTACTCTTTTACTTTATATACGTCTATAATTTTTTTCCTGTCAGATTCTTATGTAAATGAAGTTAGAGATGAAAATTAGAAGGTACCAGATCGGGACTGTGTGGTGGATGGTCTACGATATCCTATCCAAAATCTACCAGTAAAGCTTTGGTGATTCGCATTGTTTGAGGCTGTGAGGACATGTGTTATCGTGAAGCACACACGCCACGAGTCAACATTCCCTGCATGCCTTCGGTTTGCAATCGTCCTTCGACGTTTCTTTAGGATTTTACAGTAGCTATCCGTGTTCACAGTATAGACCAGCGTTTCTTAACCTTTTCAAGGCGCGACCCAAATTTAACTATTGCATTTTGGTTTCGCGACCCACTATATAGAAAATTATTTAAAAAATAAAAACTCATGACTTTATATAAACAATAATATATTTATGAAAATAAGAAAATGAGTATGTACGAATATACCACATACCTATTTATAAATTAAATAATATAATGAGCTGGGCGCGTGTCGTGAATTTCTTTAAAATTTAAAATCAAATATACGAGTAGCTTACAAAAATTAATGGCGGTTAAATATTTGAAAGACGGTATTCATTTTCTTGTTGAAGGCGGTTCCTAAAATGTAGTTTAGTAATTACAAGAGCAGAAAACCAGATTCGCACATATTCCTACATAGATAGGTGGTAGCAAAAAGGATTAATATTTTCAATTATTTATTTCCCAAGATTGGTTTTCCTTTTTTTTAACCAAAATGAACTCAAGGTCTAAGTAGAATTATTAGCAGTAGCAATTCTACATTGTATTGCTAACATTGTAATATTTTAGTGAAATTTTATATTTTAGAAAAATATGTTTGGGATTTAGTAGTAAATATTATAAAATTCTGAATATTTCAAGCGACCCACTCACAACCCCTTCACCGTCACGGAGGACGGAGGAGGAATCCCTCTACATGACAGTTGTTTTTAATTTTCCGAAACAAAATTTCCCCTAGACTACCAGTGCCTTTGCATTTATAATTTTCGGACGGCCTTTGTATTGTGACATTTACGCTAGTAATTTTTCTAAACATACTTTGACGTAATTTAACCTAACGCACAAATAATGCAGTCCTTCTGAAAATGGCTAGAAGTTTTATAAAACGCCTGTTTTTCTAATTCGCTTACGAAATTACGCAACTAAAGTTTGACGTTTTAGAAAATGATTAAAATGCATTAGCCAGAAAGTAAAACGGGTACTAACTTCATAAATATTGCCGTAAGACATTCGTGTGTGATGTTTTGTATTATAAATTTCTTAATAAATTTATGATCATCTGCCGTAGGTTTTATGTTTAATTGCAGTTTGCTTGTTTAATGTGAAGGAAATGCAAATAATTATTGCATTTTTGCAGCGTTTGTAAAGTTGTAAACGATTAATTAAACTAATGAGAGCAATTATTTAAAGCGCGGATAAAATTTTAAGTGTAACACAATTAAAATAATGATGCAGTACTTGAAACGTTAAAATACAGCATGTGAAATGTCACGAACTCAAAAATAAAAGCGTAAAGCGTAGAATGCAGAGTTAGAAACAATTTTAATAAAAAATAAATAAAATCTAATGTCACTCATAACTGTCACGAACATACAGTGAAATGTCAAATAACGTCGTTCACATAAATGAAATATTCCGTCAAAATAACTTTTTTATATTTCTATTATTTCAACATTTTTCATTTGTTATTGTTATCAACTTTTTTTTATTAACAATTAAATCAAAACAAAAGCAAATTAATAACATTTTCATATCTTAACAAAACAATTGCAGATTTTCCAACTGTTTTTGGAAATTTGATAAACAATTTTTGTTTACTATTTGATAGATTTGTGTTCTTTTTGCACGGCATATAATTGATTGGTAAAATAAACAGTATATGTAAGAAATTTGACGGTTTAGCTGTAGATAAATGTTCAGGTCGTATTTTTCGTGTTTGATATTTTGAACGAATTTGTCAATGTCTTTGGCTTTTATTCATCCGAGTAAACTTGCTTTTTGATCATATATCATATTGTTTCTTAACAAAGTGATACAAATACTGTTTTCTTTGCACAATGCTGTATCAAAATAACATAACATCCAATTGATTTGTTGTGAACTTTAACGAAACATATTTACTATACAGGGTGTTTTCTTTAAGGTGCACGTAGGAAGTTAACATGGAAAATGACACCAAATACATGTCAATTGTGTAATATTTTGGTCCCATAAACTAATTATGAAATTTATTCAATTTTGTATTAATAGCAATATCCATGACATTTTTGAACATGTTAATCTCCTACGTACAGTATTTTTTTTTGTCAGATGTCCGATCAAGGTTATCTTCGAATTGTATATGAATTCAGATTTTTGCTCCGCCCATTATGACAAATTCAGTAGTGTCGTGCGCTTAGTTTTTATGAGGGTACATAAGATACTACTGTTATTTTATTAACATAAAAATATATGTTACAATAAAAGCATTCAAAATTCAAAAATAAGTCAATTGGTAAGTTTATTAGCAAATGTAAAACCAAATATGAGAAAAATAAGATAGTGACACAATGTCAGTGTCAGTGACTCTGACAGAAAATAACGTTATTCGTACGGCTATGAATTAAGGTAATGTATCTGAATTAATAAATAAACTTACGTTACAGCGAAAGTATTATCAACAACGAGCATTGTTTTAAAGTGGAATGTCCTAACTTAGTCGAAACAATATGATTTTTTGAAAGACAAGCGTGTTATATCCATCCTTATCGCACACGCTTATAGCTTTTGCAAAAGAAAGAGATAAATGTATGCCAATTAGTTAATTCGCTCATGATACAGATGAACTTGGTCGGACATCTTTAAAAAAAATACTGTACACCTTGAAAAACAAAACACCTGGTATGTACTTATATACCAAATATATATTTTTTTCATTTGACAAATACTTTATCTATTTGTACTTATGCGTATGATGATTCATTTTTAAAAATATTGCGTTTTTGACCAAACTTATCAAAATGGAAGGAATTGTTACTATAAAAAGAAAAAGTTGACTTACGCGCATTGGTGACTCATTAATGACAGTTAAAATTGTTCACAACTATAAATTGTAGATTCTTTACAGACAATCGATGCAGGTAAATTATACTTTGTTTTAAAATGAGCTGAAAATATAAATTTGTGTATTTCATTCTTCATTTATAATTTTCTAAAACAACCTGTTAATTTCGCTACTGCATTTTCATTGAAATTCATCTCACATCATTTTGTTCCAAAAATAATAAGAAAAAAAAAACGAAGGTTCATTCAATATGCTGGACGGAAACAATAGAAGCACGCCGGGTGGCAATGGCCCATCCGAACTGACATTTCACAATTGTTTCTGAGCCGTGCATTTGCCCGTAATAACTTAGCTGTCGAGACAAATGAGCGTGCTGTCTGCTGACATCGGTAGCATAAATGTGGATAGCGAATAGAGAAGTTACCGAGGCCATTTACACGGTCACTTCGTCTTGAAGCCTGTCATTCGTGCCGCTGATTTCAGCAGACATTAATGCCTGAAACGTAGAAATCAGAAGATATTTACATATGTTTGACAGTACAACAAATTGTTATTGTTACTGGTACCTGATTTATAGCAAAAAGCGTAAAGTAGACCTTCAAACGTTGCTACTACAAACATTTTTGTTATTTATTTATAGAGTCGAAGTCGAGTCAAAATAAATATCCACAAATTCACATAACAAACAAATAAAATATCATCACTTCTCTTACAACAAAAGACTTTTACTAGTATATTATATTTATATTTCTTATTGTATGTAATAGCAACTAGCAATTACGATCCTGACCAAATTTTGACAGACCAAAATCGTGCCAGTCCAAAATTCCTATAAAAAAAAATCGAGGTACCCTAAAAAGAAGTATAACCTCTTGAGTTCATCAAGCTTGTGTTCTATGAGTTTAGAATAGATCTTGTTAAGATCAGCACTTTTTACCTTCCGTCACCTTTAGGTAAGGAAGGTATTGTCTTTGGTCAAAAAAATCATTGATGAATTTTTAGTGAATAAGCACCTTTTAGGGTCCATATAATATGATTTTACCATTTTTACGATGATGTCTGGGTATGTGTGTGTGTGTGTATGTGTGTATATGTGTGTGTGACGAAAGGTTCGGATCGCATAACTTCAATACCACGATTCCAAAAATTATAATCTTTTCGTATTCCTCAAGTTTACATCCAAAAGAAGAAATAATTAGATTTTGGTTATAATTGGTCAACCGGAAGTACACTCATTTGAAGATTTTAACAGTTTTTGTTGAAAAAAACGTAGTTAAATATCATTTAACGTTATTATAACTTAAAGAATATGTTATTCTGTATACGATTTGATTGCATTTTATATTTCATATTGAATAGATATAGAGTTAAAGAATTATAAAGATATTAAATATCATAAATCAGCCAGATATGCTAACCATGGAAACTGCTAATATATTCGGATAATTCAAATTGCCAGATGTCAATATCAATGAAAAGTAAATGAATGTTGCAGAGATGAGGATGTTGAGATAGATGTTGGGGAAGACACGGAAAGATACGGTAAGGAATGAAAGAATAAGGGAAATAACTCTAGTGTTAGAAGTTTCTAGGAAGATACAAGAGAGACGATTACATTGGTTTGAACATGTCATGAGGAGAGATGGAGAATATATTGGAAAAAGAATGAATAGCTTAGAAATAGAAGCTTGAAGAAATAGAGGAAGACCAAAGATAATATGGAAGGATTGTATTGCGGAGGACTTGAGAGAAAAGGAACTGAATGAGAACGACACGCAAAACAGATATGAGTGGAAGAAGAAAATAAAAATAGCGATCCCTAACTAATGGGAAAAGCTAAAGAAAAAGAAGAAGATGTCAGTGTCAAATGCAATTTGCATAGTTTGTTTATGAAATAATTTTACTGGAAATTTAGAACCCTTTGAAAGAAAATTTGTGTATGAAATTTATACATAATACATAGGATTGACGGAAGGTATTGTGCTGGCCACATCAGATTGTTCAATATAATTTAAGCGAACCTATATACAAAAGAAAACGGCGCTTAGGATTCATTTAAAAAACTCACAATCGAAGAATATTTATTTATGTATTAAGATTAAGGGCATAATTACAAGATTGTAGAACAGGGGAATGTTTGAAGCTCGACGCGCAGCGGGGATTTTTAATTTTCCCGAGTGCTATAATCTTGATTATACCCGTGGCACATACGTTTATTTTATTTTGGTTCTCGAATTTTAAGGATTCAATAAATATATTTTTATATTCATTATCGTTGTGCTGGCTTTGAGAATTTCAGTATGCTGTGGTTTCTACGTTGTTGGTGTTGTTTATTATAAACAATTTTAATTTAGTGTCAAATGAAATTGAGAAATGTGGTTATTCAAAAAAAGTATGGGATGAATTTGAAGAAGCTGCACAAGGCAAGTTGGTTTCACAGAAATCAAAAGATGTATACAAGAAACAATACGGAAGTTTTGCGAGAGGCAATATTCAAAAAATGTGATTTATCGAATTTGTTGTGTTGTTTGACATTTATCCATAAACCATACTTTGATACGCGTGAACAGCTGTTGCCTGGCAACTTCATAAGCCCTCGGGCAATAAAAGCTAAATTGCGCCCGCTTTTGAGGGCGAATACACAAGTTTATGATTCCAAAATAAAATATAAGTAATATAATGGCTTGTATTCACCGAATTTCAATTCTATGAGCTTAGATCTTAGATCAGCAAACTGTCATGATTTTTAATAAAATTCAAACGAGTCTTTATAAAAATATATCGTCTGTTGTTGAATTTTGTGAGCTTAGGATTCATTTACTAGCAAAACAAACCTTTATGAAAAGGAACATAACGAATTAAGTTAAAGTATTGCAAGCTTAGATTTTATTTAGAAAAATAAGCTTTTTTACGAATTTACTATATTGGCCGCGGTGAACTTGAGTTCTGAAGGTTTACGTCACTACTTTTATCATAATTTTAGGATATTTTCCATAGTTTTATTATTTTCTGCATTCATTTCCTTGAAAATTAATTCCGTATTTCAAAAATGCAATAAGCAGAAGGCTTGAAAGTAGTAATAATAGAGTAGATCTGTGACGTATATCTTAAGGGCATTAAGAACTCGAATATTTTAAAGATCATTTTTACATTAACTTTTTTAAACTTTGATAATCTTTAGTTTTAAGGTCGTATTTTAACATAAATGACCAAGTTTGAAATCTGTTACTATGATGGAGGACCCGATTGAATAGTCAATAGATATTACAGTTAAAATATTGACTTTCCATGTACGTAACATTGAAATTTTGCAATAATATTTACTTAAAGGTGAGTAGTAATACGTTTGAGAAATTCTATTTGCGAATAGATTAGAAAATTAACATTGAGTACTGAAAAATTGGGAAACAGATACAATAAGTTATATTTAGTATTATTCCATAGTTATTTTTATATTTCTTGAATAACTTGTAGGGAAATCTGAAAATTGTTTTATTTTCTTTTGTAAACTTCATAAAGATATTAAAAATTTAGACTCCGCTTTATTCTCTTTCAATAGCTCCACCAATTCGTGAAGTTCAGACGAAAATAAAACCAATTTTTTGTACCAGGAAGTGAAGAAATTTGTCCAGAATCCCTAAGTTGTTAAAAATAAAATAGAGTGTGAAGTTGTCACCCGAGCTAGGAGCGCAAAGTTCCCATCAGTGATGACGTCACGAGTTACTATGCATGTTCTACACCACTAGTGGCGCTAGTGTTGACCTTTCTCCTTCCAGTCGGTATTGGAACAACTGCTCTTGTCTAGCCCAGTGCCTTTCAAACTTTTAATTGTCCTTTCTCACAAAAAATCAATCTCCTGATAAATGGAGGACTCTGACATCACACAATTTATTCTGAGTTGTTATTTTCTACTCTTGAATGGTCGTTATTAATTGCTGTTTTTCAGTTTTGTAGCCATGTCAAATAAATAGCCCTACTTTAAAATATTACATAAATGAGAGAGAACAAATAGATGAACACCCTTACTTTATTCTTTTGAAAGAATAAGTCAATAAAGAAATGCTTACAATCATTCGTTCTGCTAAAACTAAATCTTCAACTTTTTAAATATTTTCTTTCATTCGTATTCCGGTTCATTCTCAATCGATTCTGAGCTTTATCGAAATTGCTTACACCATAATTTCACTGTAAAATACGATGGGCAATCACTCTTTCATTAATAATTTTTGATCCATTGCTTCTTTTGTTAAGAACTTTAAAATTATAATGCTGTTTGATATCACTTATTATCATCATACGTAATATAAGTGATATGGTTATCATCAATGATATTCTCGAGTGAAATGTGCTGCTTTGGTTTCACGAACAATATCTTCGATTATTAATTATAACACGAACTTATATTTAATGAGAGAATATAATGAATTTGTGTAACACATTTTGTGTGCTGTTAACCTAACTAACCTATCGGAGTTTGAGTTATTGTTATTACTCATTTTTATACTCAAAATTAACTGTCAATGCTGTAAATAAAGAAAACAAATCCCTTAGAATTTATAAAATTAATCGCCAGTCAAGTGGTTTGTAAAAAAAAAA
The DNA here is from genome assembly GCA_951394225.1 of Harpalus rufipes. Lineage (NCBI taxonomy): Eukaryota > Metazoa > Arthropoda > Insecta > Coleoptera > Carabidae > Harpalus > Harpalus rufipes. Next base: position 13,966,592 of record OX596284.1, on the reverse strand, counting down.
AACCTAAGTGTAACAATTCAAGTTTTACGAAGTTGAGTTCTATAGATTTACTATTTGGTTACTGTATGTGTTACTTATCTCGAGTTCTTGGGCTTAAAATTATTTAGAATAATATATGTATAGCTAGGGAACCTTTTAAGTACTCATACACATTTATTTAGATAATTTGTAATCTAATATGACAGTAGAGAGTAGAGTTAAGTGGGCTTAAGTTCTAATTGGGTATAATTTATTCGTTTTGAAAAGTAGCAAATAAAGCTTAAGTTGTGTGTACTTTGGGCGGGTTTAAAGAAATCGTTCCTAAATAATTACATATTACGTTCTTAAGTTCTGTGTACTATGAGTGTATTTTTATGTATTCTTTCTGAGCTTAAAATTTGTTTAAAAATCGTTAGCTAAATTAGTCCCTAAAAATTTAAGTTCTAGTGTTCTTGATAAGAGTTTTAAACGAAGCTATTATCCTTCATTCACACAGGGTGTATCAAGATAATGGAACAGTGCCATTTATTCGTGAATATGAAAAGTTACACAAAAAAGTGATTAAGATACTTTGTAAAGCATAGAGGCGGACATATTTTGGCTTAACTATTATTATTTTAGAGCCAGTGGCACTCAACTTGTGGATCAGTGTTATATTTTTTTAAATGGCATCATATATTTTTTATTAACTTATTAAATAGCAAATTTTCTTCGGAATTCAACAATTTAATAATGTCATATCCTTACATTGCGAAAAATTTGATAAAAATTAATTCAAAGTTAGTAGTTAGTATTTTCATTTTTTTAAGTAGGCTAAGCAAACATTCAACTATTAAAACAAAAGAAAATTATCTGTCATTTTTGTATGTCATTATTACGTATTATATTTTTTTTTCGAAATGTTCCAAATTTTTTTATTTTTTTTTATTTCGCGTAATTACATTTAGTCTTTTGCATAATTAGGATAACTTTTTGTAAACAAATTGCATGCTGCTAGGAATGCATTTTGATGGGTCTTGTATTAATAAATAAAATCAGTATTTGTTGAATCTGCTGCCATTATTAAATTAATTATTACAAAGGTTACGAAGATTACCTTAATTATAATAATGGATAACAATGAAATACGAAAATGACAGATAATTTTCTTTTGTTTTAATGATTAAATGTTTGCAAAACCTACTTTAAAAAATTAAAATTAAGATGAAATACTAACTTCAAATTAAGTTTTATCAAATTTTTCGCAATGTAAGGCTATGATATTATTATATCATAGAATTCAGAAGAAAATTCTATAATAATGAGTTAATAAAAAATATATGCCATTTAAAAAAATGTAATATTGATCCATAAGTTGAGTACCACTGGATTTAAAATAATAATGATCATGTCAAAATGTGTCCCCCTCTATGCCTTAAAAAATATCATAATCACTTTTGTGTGTAACTTTTCATATGCATAAATAAAAGGCACTGTTCCATTATCTTGATACATCCTGTATATAATGGATCAAAAACATTGCGAATCGATGGGCTGAGTTCTATAACTTAGAACTTTTATTATGTTTGGATTTCAGTCGCTTTGATATTACGAAAAATCCATAAAAAATTACTAAATTTTAGGGGTGGAACTAGATCTTCCTCCTTTTAGGGGTTTCTGGTCTAGCTGCTAGCTCGTACCGGAATGACGTCCGATAGTTATGTCGTCTGGCGTACGAAACGCAATCCAGCAATCGATTCACCTAGTGACGTCATTTCTATCCCCGTACCCGACCGCAGCTCACGTGTGGGCGGCCGAGACAAAGACAACGCGAGTACGTCACCCTCCAACTAAACAAAGACAGCGACAGAAAGAGGAAACGTTAATCAGGGGTGCACAATCACGCGCCGGTCGACGAACTGCCACCCGGAAGTGATTTCCACTTCCGGGATTTCATTCGCAGGAAGAGTTACTGTTTTTCGATACCGTGTTAATTGTTTTGATTTATAATTCAACGTCTTTCAGTGGGTGTGAAACTAGATTGACCTCGGAATGTCAATAATGAATCAACATCTTTGTTATGTTGCAAATGAGTACGTAAGTGATACACTCGCGGTTCAGTTTGGGCAGGTCAAGTTCAGGCAGATTATATCTTAATCGAAATAAATATAACATTTCTAAGAACAAAATGACGTGACTAATGCACAAATTGAGAGAAAAATATGCACAACATGGAAAAGAATGGATGATAATATTTATTTCAGATCTATTCCCTCGGGTACTTACGAGAATATATGTTAGAAATAAAATACAGCAAACGTTTCAAAATGAATAAAACAAGAGATTTAAATTGAATCTGAATAATTGTGCAATTTATACTTTTAACAACACCAATTATCTTATTTAACCAATTTCATTATTGTAGTAGATTTATTATAGATCTAGATGTAAATTACGTTACTTGCTTGTATTCTCTGGGCATAGATTTAATTTAGAAAATGCGAGCGTCATTAAATACAATTTTAACAGCTTGAATTCTACAAACTTAAATTTAAACTAAGCCCCGCTCCTACCACTTCTAGTTAAAGTGACAGTTAGTGATAATCAACTTATGTTGCATAATGGGGTAGTTTCGCCTTTTTTGATTTTTTAAAAGCAAGTATTTTTAAATTTAAATTTTCCATATTTTTTTATTTTGCACAATTTTTGTTTTTAAACGAGAAAAAAATTACTGAAAATACCGGATATATTTATTCCCGCCACTGTGACGCTACCCTTACCGCTTCTGTTGCAACTTAGTTCCGACGTGCTGCTCGAAGTATGACAAAGATATTTTGCGACGTATGTCTTGCGGGGTAAGGGGAACTTGTTTGTTAGGTTAGATTACTGTCAAGTTAGCACGTATTTTTACTTATTTATTTTATTTTAAAGACAATCCATAATCATGTATATTTTTTACTTATGAGTAAGATAGAATAAATGCCCAAGAAACAAGGTTATGTCCACGGCGTATCACCATCAACTGTCACTTTGACATGTCACATCCCATCGCTGTAAAACAACGACACTAGCGACATTTGCGGCTTTAAGTATGTAAGCGTGATGTCACAGAGAAGAGGTCGATTTGAATCATGTAATATTTTAAATAACTTTTTTGAAATATTTACATAATAAATGGCGAAATTTATTACAGTATATATCTTATTACGAGTCATATATTGTAAACAAATAAGAACTTCATTAAATTTTAACATATGTTAACTACCCCATAGCTAACTGGAAATTAAAACTGTTGTTCGTATCGCTTCTAACCTTTAGTTTAATTCTTAACTAATGGTTATTAACTGTCACTTTAACTGGAGGTTGTAGGATCGCACCTTAGGGCCGGTTTTATAAAAAAAGTAATCTTCGCTTAAAATTTAGTTGTTCAGTACATTTAATGAAATGAACAAATTCGAATCAGTTCCTCTGTTTTTATGATCATTGCTGTCAAAAAAATGCGTTACATTTTTTTCTTTTCATTAAATTTATTATGCAAATTTTAAGTGAAGTTTAAATTTCTTTATAAAACTGACACGTAAACTAATATAATTACCCCTTAATCTTAAAATTAATTTTAATAAAAACTAAACACGTATTTTGAGAACTACGTTCTCATCATTAGTAGTACAAAATTAGGAAATGTTAAATCGAGTAGCCAAGATTACTCAACATGTTAACCATGCCAGTAGTCCTAACACCTCTGAAAGTGAAAAACAAGGAAGAGAACTGGGATTATATAGGGACGAGAGTTACAGATGAATGATTAATAAATTAGTAACTAAGATTATTTCATCCAGTGATATTGACTCATTAAAATTTAAATCGCCCAATAACAAATACAATTTTAAGTTTATATTACATCTGCGTCCATCAATTTTTTTAGTTTTTATTCAAATTAATTGTAAATTAAAGAAGTAATTTTATTACTTTTAGTTATAATTTAACCTTAAATTTAATTAGAAATGTCGCGTGCAAATCGAGCCGTCTTAAAACCATGTATACTAACTCGAATACTTAAATCTAGATTTTGAGTTCTGTGAGTTCAAATTCTATGGATTTAGGCGTTTAGGATCTTATTAAAAGTCAGCAGGTAATTAAACCTACTTGGAAAACGAATATAATGACTCGAGTTCTCCAGGCTTGAGTTCTGTGGGCTGGAATTCAATGAACTTGGTGTTTTATTAAATAACTCAAATACTGATTAAACCTCCCTGGAAAACGTGTGTTATGACTCGAGTAATCTTAGCTTGAGTTATGTGGGCGTGATTTCTATGTGGTTCCAATTTTATTAGAAAAGTCATACGCTTGAACTCTAGAGTTTAGAGCTTTAGTAGAAAAATCAGACTAATAAAACCACCTTGAAAACTCAGTATAATATCTCGAGTAATCTTAGCTTGAGTTCTGTTGGCTTGATTTATATGTGCTTAGAGCTGTATTAGAAAAATCAGATGCTAATAAAACCACCCAGAAAACTCAGTATAATATCTAGAGTAAGCTTAGCATGAGTTCTATGGGCTTGAATTTAATGAGCTTGGGGCTTTGTTAGAAAAATTAGAAACTAATAAAATCACCATGAAAAACGATTGTAATATTTCGAGTAATCTTAGCTTGAGTTATGCGAGTTTAAATTCTATAGCCTTAAGAGTTACATTAGAAAAGTAAGAGAATAATTAAACCTCTCTGAGAGACGAGTATGACGACTCGAGTTCTCCATGCTTGAGTTCTGTAGTCTTCCTTTTGTCATAGATTAGTGCTTCAAATGCCTAAACCTTCATCAAGAGGTGTTCTATCGAGATTTTTGAAATTTTTGTAGATAACAAGACTATTGAAATAATGTCGGAATTTTGTCTGTCGTGTTTTTTGGGAAATCCCATATTTTATCTGCCGTTATGATGTAAAGTATCTTTATTATATTGTCCGGAAATTTTGGGAAGTTTACTAGGAAATAGATATTTTATCTATTTTCCTTATTATTGTTGCTTATCATGTCACAATTATTATAAACGTTAATGGTTATTAATACATTATGAGGAAAAAATGGAACAAAGTACACAATCTTAACCTTTGACCTGTAAAGAAAATATTTTCCTTATTTCACTTCAATTATTACTTTACACCAGAATTAACAAAGTTTCTCTACAAACATCGCATAAACCATTTAAATGTTACGACCTTTACAATCTATACAGTGTGCTGAATTTGAATAAATATAGTCATATATTATTCACTGAACTTTATGCTTGTTAACAAAAAGAGAGCAATACAAACAGGTATATTTTTCTTATCGCGAAGTTGAGTTTTAATATTCGTGCAGTGATAATTCCAAAGCTGTGCTCGGGGGGACGTAGACCGTAGACGCAGGAGAAATGTTTCCGTTGTCGGGTAATTTCTCCCTTATCGAGGAGTGTATGTGTGTACCCCTGCAACATTAGGGTGGTTATCTGTGCTCCTGCAGAGAAGAGAGTAGTTGTATTTGCAGCAGTTCTCAATAAATTACATTTTACTAGTATATTATAGTTTATTATTTAATTGTGGCGATACAGTATTTAATGTACTTCAAAATAAATTAAAAGCCCTATATTCAAAAATTATTAACAGCTACATTTTTTTTTACAATCAAAACTTTTTTTTCTAAAAATATTTTGTTATGAGAAAATTTGAGATTTATGTATTGACTTGGACTAGGCAACTTTTCTTTGCATAAATTGATTAACACTGACAGAAAATTCAAAATAGACACTTATTGTACAGAACTGATAAATAAACATGTTTTTCATTGCATTTTATTTTAGAAAGAGTAAATATTACGTATAATAAGACGTAAAACAATGTATGAGGAGCTAGATTAAATGTATTTCTTGGAATGTTTGGTGTAAAAGTTTAAAGTTAAAATAAGTTATTATAAAATTCAGCAATTTTTAAAGAGGGCGCCAAATTTATTTATGTACAATCGTGGCTTTAACAATTTACACTCTTAGAGTGTCCAAATTCGAAGAAACAAAAAAACCTGCAAGACCTACACACCTCAACAACAGGTTAATTAGAGAAGCTATTGAGATTTTCAAAACCAAGAATAATAATCTCAACCATTGTGACAGTTTAGAACGTTAATCGTACCGAAACAAAATGTCAAATGTTAAGCATTACTGTCAAAAATTCGATGCGCATTTTTTTTTTGTTAACCTGTATCTAGTTCGTTCAGACATTAACTATAAGCTGTGCAACTGGCCATTTATAACACAAAATTGCTTAATTTTATTGAAGAACACGCTGAGGATGATTTTATCTTCCGGCCTGACCTTGCGTCCTGTCAGTATGCAACACAAACTCAAAATTGGCTCATTTATTCCGCGAAACGACAATCCCCCTAACCTTCCCCAGGCTCGTCCCATAGAATATTTTTGGGCTCTTTTATCTTGAATAGTTTAGGATGGAGGATGGGAAGCCCAAAATGAATATGAATTTCAATTTAGAATGTGCAGGAATCAGGAATGTCTGAGAAATCGACGTAAATGTCGCCCAAAACCTAATGCTTGGTGTCAGCTGAAAGTTGCACCTTGTGGAAGAACACGGCCCTCTTTATTTAATTAAAGTTCATAATATTGTTGCCTATGAAACAGCTAATAATTAACTTAATACTTAGTACGTATTACAAAACATTAAATGCATTTTCTGTTTTCAATAAATTTTGTTGAAATTTGTGCCAAAACTTATGAGACAACTTGTTTAGTTGTGTTGGTCCCGCTAGACAGGTTAATTAGAGAAGCCATTGAGATTTTTAAAACCAAGAATAATAATCTCAATCATTGTGACTGTTTAGATCTTAGTCGAGCATGGCTTCCTATATTAAATATGTTGTAATTTGTCACCATGGTTACCTGTTGCTAATGTTTTGTTATTATTTATTTATATATTTGTTGAATTATTGCTTATTCCCTGAAGTAGGCAGTAGTTCATGCTGCCGAAACGTCGGTTTTTATTAAAATAAAGAGAACAAAAACTAAAAATGTTGAATCATTTTAATTGAATTATGAGTTCTGAAAGTTTTTTTAATAATTTAATAGAATTACTACTTACTACACTACAATAACATTTATATATAATAGGTATAACACTAATCATTATTCCACATAATAGTATTTTATGTACCAAGGGCGTTACTATGATCATAATGCCAGGAGGACGACGAGGATCTAGCCCGAGGGCCTCTGGCCCGAGGGATAGATGTCGTCCGATGGGCATTATCATCTAGTAACGCTTGTGGTGCATACAAGATTTTATGTCTCACTAGAATATCTGAAACAAGTTTTAATTGATAATAATTTTGATTACAATAATGCTCAAATTTTGGCGTTGCTAAGGATGTTGATTAATTGTTTTATTTATTATCAACGTTTTTTTTTTTTGTGTTAACGTCGTGTACGGCGTATATAAACATATCCAAGACAACCGGGGCATAATGGATAGGTTTATATACACCGTATCCTAGCAATAAACAGTGCATAATACTTTAGTGAGACATAAAATTTATTATATACCTACTTATTATTTATATTCTTTGAAATAAATCAAATAGGTAATTTTATATGTTACACCGTTTAAACACTACATAATACACAATATTGACATACATAATGTAATGTAGAATACATATCGATTAAAATGCTAATAATATAAAGTGGTTATCCCACCGCTGCCACCAAATTGCCCATATATCTTCCAGGCTTTTAAATTTCTTATATCCATAACTCAAATTGATTTATTCTTCAATTTGATTAAATTCTCTTATTCCTTTCCTTGTTGAGTGCCACTGGAAGGCATCTCCATACCCGGACCCACCTTAACGGACGGCTACATTCCTAAAGCCGGCCCTGTGCCAAGTCCAGTGTCGGAGTAAACAATATTTTCTCCTCTCAAGAAACTTTGCTAAATTAATTTCAGACTTTATATAAATTTTGTACCATGAATACCTTGAGCTTGAACACATTAGGATGGTTGCCAAGTACAGAATGGGATTTAGGAAATTTGTGCCAAAGTGTAATATAATTAAATGTTGCGCGTTACCCGAAACTTTGATCAGTTTTATTACGGGAAATATTTTGGAGTTTATATATTCTAAACTTTGCTGAAACAGGGGGGTATTCAGGAAAAATTTGAACCCATTTGTGATGTTTCCAAATCGGGTTTTCAACTGATATTTTAAGGTGCACAAAAATGGATGTTTTTACTTTTTATATTAAACACAAATATCTCGGGAACGAAAAAAAAAAAATATATTAAAATCTTTTAAATTTTGAACAATTTTCTCAAAATTGGATAGGTGTGGGTTATTGTGGCTTTTATTCAAAAATGAATACAGATATGAACTTATAAATATTACTAGTTGATTCTACGAGCAAATTTACATTTCATTTAAAAAATAGTTTTTGCACGATCGGGTTTTTTTTAATGTTTACTGATATACGGTTTCCAAGGCAGTAGGCTTTATTTACAAATTACTAATCGGTAAGTGATGTGAATCATTTACGGATCAGGAGGCGGAGGCGATAAGTAAATAAAAACAACGATCAAAACTTACTTTAAAAATAACAATCAATTTTTTTTAATATGTCAAAATAATTTTTATATTTCCCGCTACCCTTGGTAAGGGAGGTATAGGGTTCGTGCTACAAATCGCATATTGAGATTTTGGTATATTGTCACGTTTTAAGGTCTCGACAATCCAATTTTAATATTTTCAGGATGATGTCCGTGTGTATGTGTGTTTGTGTGTGGATCCTCTTTACGTTCTAACTCAAATACTACCGTTCAGAAAAATTTTAAACCTTGTGTTTCTCCTCACTCTTATATGGAAAGAAGAAAGAAGTCATTAGATTTTGATGTAAATCAGATAACCGGAAATGGCACTTTACTAGAAGCTCAAAATAATTTTTCTTCGAAAAATACCTTTAAATGTTATTTTTTCGAAATTTATGTGATATAAAAATTATAGATTATTAATTTTTTTACAGCTTTGCAGTAATACTTTTTCTATATATTTTATGGATAAATTTACAAAAATATCTATAATTTTAATCCCGGAGCTTACGTTTTAACCCGCAACTCCATGGTTACATAGTTTAGAAGTCAAATGCATCACTGTCAACAAATTAAACATTTCAAATAATAATAGTAACGTTTTAAAAATAAAATAGTAAATAGAACAATAATTAGAACAGGAACTTAATACAGTTACCAGCATAAGTAAATTATATAGGAATATTGATAAGTGTATAAATAAATAAAATAAATATATCGTCACGGCATATCACCCATTGCTGGGTGTGCCAATCTGCTTTGTACACAGGGGTCATTTTTGTGCCATTTAAAATTCGAAATATTTAGCGTCGGTCGGGAACGAACATGGTATTTAAATTTAATTTTAAGTATTTACATGAATAAAAATTAAATTAAACGGGAGGTATTGTGTTGGCCACATCAGATTTTTTTTAAAATATTGTGCGTCGATCGTGCAAAAAAACATAGTAAGCATTGCGGTCAGTTAGTGCGCTTCGACCGGTATCGGGTATTCTTAACCGGTAGGAAGCACTTCTGCCCTTAATATTTAAATAACTATTTTTTCAATGTACTTTAGTAAAAATACATAGACTATATTCACAGTTTTAATAAATATTACAAATATGTTTTAAAAAAAAACGTCATTCTCCTGTAAATATTGTAACGTGCGCCCCTGACTTAACAGTATTCGAGCGCCGCTACTGGTAGAATATTCCCGAGCGATGACGTAATCCCCGACGGCGGAAAAAAACCCATACGGCTAGACGTGTTAATTACACCGGTGACCTGAATCCTTTCTATTCAATGTCATTGTGGCGTCAGAAAGTTCGAGGACATCGCGCTACATAAACCCGTCGCCAAAGTCAGCAAAAATACAGTCTGATATTTAGAAGCAACGAACAATGAAGTTGGTGATATAAATAAACAGTCTACAAGTTGTGAACATAAATAAATATAGTTATATAAATAAATGTAGTGATAAAAATATTGTCTAAATAGATAATCTTAGTGTTTAAACATTTAATAATATTAGTCTTAAATTAGTGTTTATAATTATTTATTCATAGTGTTAGTAATTTTTATTATCTTTTTAATATTTATCGTTATTATCTATCGTTAAATAAACGTATTATTTTAATTAATAAATATTTCTTTGTTTTTTACACTTCACCCATATAAATAAACCTTACAATATGTATATGTAAAGATTGTCCCATAATAAGTATATAAATGATGCATTTCCGTTCTATTTAACTTTTTGTAGCAGACAGATAAAAATCACGACCGTCGTAAAACTTTTTACGTGCTTTGGTGAATATAACTCATGTTTTACGTTAAGTCCAACCCTGTTCAAATACCCATGTCTTCTAGGACCGCATATTAAAAACGTTTCACGTTTTCAGACGACAGAATGTCGATGAATCGTTGGATATTAAATTTCTTTTCAATCTTGATTTTTTGTTCGTGAATCTAGTAGCACCTTTTCGTTTTTCAGTAATTAATTCAGGTTTTTTGTTTAATGTTTGTAAACACGAAAGGAGATTCATGGCAACGGGAAAAATTTGCATAATTTGGTTGGTCATTTAGTAATTTGTGAACAAATTAGAAAATTTTCCACTAGTTTTTACAGGAAAACAATGTTTGTTTATCTGATTTTGTTGCGTAATATTTCAGATAAGAAAACGTATTATTAAATTAAATGATTAATTTTTCTGAGTATAAACGAGACATTTATGCATTCGAGTCATTTAACATGTCAAACAAAGAATTCATTATGTTCCAACAAGAAATAAAAGCATACAGCAGACACTATAATAAGTCGCAACTACATGTACATTGTAGATGCAAAGGATAGATAAATAGAAAAATCAATAGGTAAACGAACTTACAACGGAAATGAAAGAAAATAAACACAGACAGTGTAAAACAATTTTATAAAACTGAAATTCATTGAAGTATCCACCAGATTTCCAAATATCTAAATATTGGGGAAACGTACAAAAACAAACATCAAAGAAATAACATTTTGAAAGTTGTTTCGGATACATGGCAATAATACGAAGGTCACGCTAGAATTATATGGTTCATATTTTTTAGAACTTTATATTAAATATGTCCATAGTGCCATTCAGCAATAATATGCTTCAGCATTATTTCCTTCCACTTCTTAAAAGTTTCCAATCACTCTTTATTTTTGGAATGCTTTCAAGTTTATTTCTAGAAGACTTAAAAAGTGTCAAAGCTCTCAAATTAATTTTTGATTACTTAAAAAATGCCGCAGCTTGCAAAATAATTACTTAAAAACTGTTCATTTCAACTTGAAAAATTCCAAATTATAAATCATGATTCGAAAATGCTTTCTAGTTAATTCCATATTTTCACTCACAATACTTTTAAAAATTGTTTAATTGTTTAATATCAAATGATATTGCAAATTTTGTTGTCCACGTCCTATCTGATTTTCTTATTTTCAATAATTTTAGCGTGACGCTCGTATAGAAAAATAAACATTTTTTCAAGACATGCAAAGAAAATAACTTTCTTGCGAAATAGTGAGCAATAGCTATTTTTAGTATAAGTGAGCAAAGTATGTCTTTTTCTCACGCGTTCAGAAATTGGCCGCACGAGAGAAGCGAGTGCGCCAACTGGACAAGTGAGAAAAAGACATGCTCACGTGTGCTAAACATGATTTTTCCACAATCTTGAAATACAATTTTCCCAAAAAAATAAAACATTGTACTTTGTTTATTAATGAAAAACTCAGAAGTACATTATATTGACAATTGAATTTAATTAACTAAAAATAAATACAAAAAAAAAATATTTCATCATGTAGAATGGTACAATTTATAACTCCACCAAAATTTTGCTCACTTGTGAAGAAAGTTATTTACTTTGCTCACTTGTGAAGAAAATTATTTACTTTGCTCACTTGTGATTCAATATGCTACTTTGCTCACTATTTTCAGTTGAATAATAATGAATTTTGCTCACGATTGTTAAAAAAATATTTTTTATAGTATATAGTAAATAACTTTCTTCACAAGTGAGCAAAATTTTGGTGGAGTTACACATTGTACCATAAATATCTACCATTCTACATGATGGAATATATTTTTTTTGTATATATTTTTAGTTAATTAAATTCAATTGTCAATATAATGTACTTCTGAGTTTTTCATTAATAAACAAAGTACAATGTTTTATTTTTTTGGGAAAATTGTATTTCAAGATTGTGGAAAATATCATGTTTAGCACATGTGAGCATGTTTTTTTTCTCACTTGTCCAGTTGGAGCACTCGCTTCGCTCGTGCGGCCAATTTCTAAACGCGTGAGAAAAAGACATACTTTGCTCACTTGTACTAAAAATAGCTATTCCACACTCTAAACTGTGAATCCAAATTCACTTATATCGTCCAAGGCAGACTAATTTTCGCTATAATGAAATAAAACTAATATAAATCTTAACATGATTTTTTTTCAAAAAAAAATTGTTATCCAAGGGTATGCAAATATTATAATCATTGAATTCAGAATAAAATTCTCGATCTAAGAAAATCAAAAGTAAATTGTTCATTTAAAATAACAAAGTTAGTCTCCACAGTTTGAAAACCACTGGTTGAAAAAAAAAATTTTTCGCTCATTAAAATAACCTTGTAAAATATAAATTGTTTGCTCATTTAATAGACCTCGTAGCTCTTATAGTTCCCGAGATAGCTAAAGTAAACACCCTGTATAGCCTCAAATTGTTTCCCCTTTTTAACATTCTGTATATTTCTTCTGCAATGGGGTCATTTCACATTATGTATTTTTTTTTTTTGAAAGAATAGGTCAAATTAAATATGTAGATGTATGTTTTGCACTTTACAAGTCTTTAGAATCAGAGAAATGATTTTTTAAATGCGGCAGTAGAGCTCTCTACCGGTTTTGTTTAGAACTCTGATTGTTTGGGTTATCACTTGTCAGTTTGATTTTGTGACAGCAACATATTGTTAACTAAAAACATATTTCATACAACTTTTGATATTTATTTTAATAAATGTTTTATTTACATACCTTTACTCTTAATTCTGCTGTCACCTGTCCCAATTTTAGGTTAGTTTGTTTACAACAGCAAACGGAAACCACGTGGACCGTTGTGTGTGTGTGAGAGAGGAATGTCTTCGTGACGTCACGAATTTTACAGCCGCGAAAGTTTATTAGCAAAGTTAAGAATGAAAAGTCGTATATTTCATATTATTTTATATTACGGTATTTATTAAATGAGACGGATTTCATGCTAAAACATGATTTTCAAACTCCATGCAAATTCCAAAATTCGTTTCAGAATCACTAATTTTCCTCAATATTTCGGGAGAAGAAAGTTTAGTTTTCTATGTTGGAATGTTACGTTCGTGAAACAAACTATATTTCTAATATTTTCTTCTCTAACTGATGGTATTTTTCTAGGCGGAAAACCTGCTGCTAGACTCGAACGCAAACATTAAAATAGCAGATTTCGGTTTCTCCAATTACTACACGAATGGCGGCCAGCTGTCAACTTGGTGTGGCTCCCCTCCTTACGCTGCTCCGGAGGTGTTCGAGGGCAAGCGTTACACCGGTCCGGAAATCGACATTTGGGTGAGTTGACTATATAATATCACCTTTATTTCCGCTATAGAATAGTATAAATCGGAATGTTATACATTGTATTCTAATCATTTTGCACCAAGAAAATTATTACCAATTTGAATTGATTATTAATAATTAGTTTATAGGTTTCCTAATTTTGTAGGATTCTAGTAATTTCAGTAAGGAAGTTCCTGTCTCTGTCCACGTGCCGTTTACGAAATCATTTTAAATGGGGTACTATGCCATAGTCAAATTTTAACTATCTTAGATAACAATGCGAAAATATACGTAAATTAATGTGTATTAGTGAAAGAATTTTTTGAAAATATTAATTAGTTCGCAAACTACAAGCAATTTAAAGTCGCTTAATAATTACTTTGACGTATCATCTAAGCAATTTGATTGGTTGCCTGATGTTAAAGCAAGACTCGCGCGTTTTTTATCCCCGCCCTCTGATAAACATCAATGAATAAAACTAGCGCCTCCCGCTGGCATAGTTTGTGTCACAATATTGTCAAACAATAGTCAAACTGTTTCAATGCTCACGTTCAGCCTGGCCAGCGCTAGCTAGCACTTGACTAGCAAAATAATTGAACGGTTTGTTAGAATCTAGAGCCTGGCATAGCGCTAGAAGAAATAGTAAGCGAGAAATATTTCGCTAAAACGTCTAGCGAACTAGTGTGCAGATTCATGTGTCAAGTTTGGTTGCACGAACGTCACTCTAAGAAATTTACTCCCTGGTTAACAATATTTATTTATTTTTGGTGCATCTTCTAAAAGTTGAAGTAATAATTTCCATTTCAAAATGAAATCTGCGAGCTTTCAACTATACAGATAGAACTGTCAGTTATTTACATATTTTAAACAGCGCTTGCTTTGATTCCCTAGAACATGACTCTATTTGGAAAGCACTAGAAGAAGCAAATGTAGACGAGCCTTATATAGAGTTAATAAAGGAATTGTACCAAGATAATACAGCTACAATAAAATTGTAAAAAGTGGGAGAACCATTTAAAATTAAGAAAGGGGTAAGACAAGGGGATTCCCTATCTCCCGAACATTCAACTGTGTTCTAGAAGAAAGAATAAGATCACTGTACTGGAACAACAATAAATATGGTATTAAAATAAACGGAGAATACCTAGCAAACCTAAGATTTGCCGACGACTTAGTGATATTAGCAAACCGTACTAAAAATCAGATGTTACAAAAACCATAAAATCTTTAAAATGGAGCTGGACAAGACACATGTTAAGAAAACAGGACAGCTAGGGCCAAACCAATACAGAATGGACACCTATAGAAGACACAAGAAATAGAGGACGCCAAAAGAAACGCTGGAGTAATGATATCAGATCAGCAGTAGGGACACTGTGGCTAAGAAAAACAAGAGACTTGGAAATATGGGTCATCCTGGGGGAAGCCTATGTCCAATGAGGGCAATATACCACATTCAAATTGGAAAAGAATACTATTTTTTGATAGCATTTAACTTGTAAAGTAATTTAATATATTAGTAATTATAGTAGTTCATATAAAATGTATTTTAAATTGGATGGTACAATAAAGGCTTACTAATAATAAACAGCGCTTGCGCGCTAAGTTTAGTAAATAAATAACCGTTCAGTACGCATTTAGCGCTAACAAACAGCGCTACATTTTTGCTAACTGGTGCTATCCTGTCCGATTGCGAGAATGTTCTATAATTTATTAGGCAAAAAATGCTTAATAATAATTTCTTCATGAATATAACGTATGAGTTTATATATAAAATATTGCAGCTTTGCGAACATGGAAAAACTTGTAATCTCTAGACTAACAGTTTGTCGACCACTGGTGAGGACTCGGTAAATTCTGAACTTTAAAAATTCTTTTCTCATTTATTAAGTAATATTTTTAAGTCACGTTTCGACTAAATATCTTAATTCACCCAGTTCTTCCAGAAAAACGAATTAAAAAAAAAATGGTATAGTACCCCATAGTTATAAGAAGTAATTATTTGTTTTTTGGAGTAACGAGTTATTTTCTTGCAAAAAAATAGTACATTTCTTGTGGTATGTTTCCTGAATAATTATCAACTTATGTACAGGTCATTAAACAATTTATTGTACTACAAGTAGTTAAACATACATTTAAATAAGTTACATACTTACAAGTACTTTAAAAGTTACTTAATTTTTTTCTAAGTAGTAACAAAGTTGTTATTGTTATTTATCAAATTGTACGATTGTACGTACACATTTTGTTACTGTAATCATGTGATTGTCAAAAACCTTTTAAAAAAATTAAATAAACTTGTCGATACTGCAAAATATCTTTACATTTTTTACTGTCATTGGAAGGAGCAAAAGAGTATAGAATGTTAGCGATATTGAAAAATTCTCGGGGCGTAGTTTGCATAAAGTACACAGATATTTCCCGTGATATATATTCCAAGACTGCCAGCTGTAAATTGAGAACTGACATAGCGTACATTTATTCGGGTGCAGGACACTTTACCCCGGGCTCACATAAATTAAACTTGATACTATTTTCATACATACGTGTGTTTGAAATGTCAAATTGTGTAAAGTGGTTTACATAAAAAGAAATGGAAGAACTATAGCGTATTTGAAAGAAAAAGATGATGTTTTTAATACGAAGGGATATTGATAAGTTTTTTAGCCTAACATAGAAACAAGTATTTTTTCTGTGAAATTCAGTTTTATTTTTCAACAAAGACTCCTTTTAAGTCAACACATATTTTCCATCGATACTCCAACATTTTTAAGTCATCCAAAAAGTACTTGGTGTCGTTCTCTGCAAAATAAATTTCTTTGGAGCAGGTTAACCCTTCACATTCCAATATTTTGACTCTTCCTACGTCCCAGAAGTACTACAGACTACCGCCAATCGCCAATGTGGCAGATTTACGATGATGACGACCGACGACCTCCCTCGTGTTTACTGCCAAATGTAACATTTATATCTACCGACTTGGTCAATGTAGTAAAAGAAGGATTATATATCAGTTCCGATGGTTAACGATGGGTGAAAGAGTGTTCCACAACCACCTATTACATGACGTACAGGTTGGACTGAAATGGGAGCGGATGAAATAAGAATAGTTTTACTTACCCCGTGCCAGACAATGGTTCTGGATCTGAATCTTCACCACTTCACTACACAATAGTGATTAGGGTGTGTTCCAATAATTATCAACACAGGGTTAATTTTATATTGATATATTAACTAGTATGAATATAGACAAAAAATTAACACTAAAGATATATTTGCAACTAAATACGTATATAATAAATTCTTATACGTGGGGGCAGTATTACAGCGAATAGCGCAGGTTGGCGCGAAGTCAGATTTCAATTCACTGAATTGCTCTGCGATCTGCAAATGTTTTAGCTCTGCAATAGGGTGGTTGTACATTTTTTTTTTATTATTTTATGTGAAAGAGTATACAAATTAATTCATAATAAACTGAAAAAAAATAATTTTTCTTCATATTTTTTTTTAAATATTGAGTTAAAGAGATTCGTGCTAAAAACTCTAAACAAAATCTACCCGCCACTCTTATGACGCAGGAAGGCATCTATTCCTATTGGCTGGCCGAACACATGCAACCTCTTTCTTGTTCATCGCGTGAATTGCGTGTCTTTCTATCCCCGTCGCTTGTAAACAAAACTTGACATGTGCGTTTAGTGTTTGAGATTAGAAGCTATTTTCTTGGATGCGCTGCCGCGAGTGCCTTTTGACGTCACACTCTGTTTTTAATCCCGTGATATATTTGAAAATATACACATTTTTTAACAAGTAATAATTCATTATTTATAGGTATTATTATAACTGTTTTCCAATAAATAGTGTTTAAATAAGCAAAATTACGAGGATATAATATTATTTTATAAATATAAAATCTTGTAACCACCCTATTCTGCTGATTTAAACAATTTAGCCTCCTCTGATTCCGTTCATTCGATTTAAATCTTCACAAAATCCAACTTTGATTCGAATTTCATCCAGTATCATTTGATGAACGTTTTTATGCTATGCTATACAACATTCAACTCGGCTTTCATTCGCTTCACTAGCCGAAATTATAGTCGATGTTTTCAGGTTTAAATTCAGCTGCATATCTTTTCACGATGGCAAATGATGGAGCAGAGTCCCCGTAAACAATATTCAACTCGGCTTTCATTCAATTCACTAGCCGAAATTATAGTCGATGTTTTCAGGTTGGCTAGGAACTAGGATGCGCAGGTCCAGTCTAAACTAAACGCGCGCCAGCTATACCAGAATAATTTTGATGATTAACGACATCTACCTGTTGAGACTAAAACTTAACAATACCCCTTCGTATTTAGGAGACACCCCATTTTCATTGACATTATACGAAATCTATTGATTTCCTTAAGGAAATATTATCTTTTCTGTTGTTAAAATGTGATCTGTTTGCTTTTCAGAGCCTTGGAGTGGTGCTATACGTGCTGGTGTGCGGTGCATTGCCCTTTGACGGTTGCTCCCTGCAAGCGCTCCGGGACCGAGTGCTTTCCGGACGGTTTCGGATCCCTTACTTCATGAGCTCCGGTTAGTATCGACTCCCACCCTCAATAAAAGATTACATTTTATATCGATATTAAATGAGAACACTTCTCAAACTTTTAAATTTAACGAGAATCCGTTGTTATTAACTTTTTTTTTCTCAATGAATAAATTTTACAAAACAAACGTTGTATGAGCCATGTCTAATATTTTAGAAACGGTACAAGTCTCATGGAACTTTAGATGAAATTGAAATGTAAAGCCAAATATAGAAATAATTTTATGAACAAAATTTTTTTGTAAGTAAACAAGAAACAAGTACAGAAATTTGAGTTCATACTTTGAAGGCCCTTAAGAAGTGTTTATAGTACGAAGCCAGGCTCATAATTGTTCGTCCGGTTTACATTTTCAACAAACAAAATATATAACCTTCGCAAATGGTAAGAATTTTTTACAAATTACAAAATGTTGGAATATTCATCATAAAGAGTAATTAGATAAAAATTGAAACAAGTGCTATTATCCGCACGCGCCAATAAAAATTTAATAACCAAATAGTGATAAAATACGTAATATCGTGGCCGTGGCAATGGTACGTTGGTTTTACTCGCGCGGTTATTCTTTTATTTTTTGTTTAGTACTCGTACAGTAAAGTTGTGGGCCTCCCACCGCTGGCTAGATCGACGTCCCCGTCCCGGCCCGGCTTCCTAGTGATCGGATGTGATGACGCAAGTGTGACGTCAATTGTGGCAGGCTGGACGCCGACGGCGATGTGGCGGTGCGGCGACGGCGGGCGCATATCACGATGAGATGCCGTGAGCCGTCAGCCATGCCCATGCCCCGGCCCCGACACCGCATATAAATCCATTCCATTGTTGTAGGCGGGTTCGGCTCGGCACTGCTAAATGATGTTTGAACAACTGACGTACGCACGGATTGTTCATTTTTTCTACTGTTTCGACCAGAAACCGCCGCATTTCATTTGTTTACATTAGCGGTTGCTACTAACCCACAGAACTCAAAGTTTTGTTTGTTGATAATTTCTAAAATTTACTTTAAATTCTTTTATTCCCGGATCGTTAGAAATATTATTGTCTGTAACTGTTCATTTTGTTATTTCCAACAATTATTCTATATTTTTCTGTAAAGAAAAGCCTAAAAGTCTTCAATCAGTCGAGTCGCGCCTAAAGGAATTATACTCACTCTCTGTATTCTATAAAACGTTGGCTGTTTAAAAATTTCTGACCAAAGTTCTACAATCAATCATTTTTAAAATTTTGAATTGTCGAGTTATTTGCGCGATGAAGTTCTAACTTTGTCTTGAGCACTGATAATGAGATTGCTAAGTCGATTTAGGGGTAAAAGTTCGGGTCGCCCACTTTTTGGTAAATTAATACATACTACATCTTTTTTACATTCCCGTATAGTTCGGTAAATAGTCGTCCGTCCAATATTTTGATCCCCAGAAAAGTTAACAATTTCAAGTTTCGGCTATCTATCCAACTAAACTGTAGATACATTTGCGTAATTCAAAACTTTTTCTGGCAATTTATACAGAGTGTTTAATAAAAAACCTAACCCGAAGTAGGCTATGAACAGAGAAACGTATGTCTGATCATTTTTCATTTCAAAAGTCAGATTGTCAAAATTGGTCTTGATATTCAATTTTAAGGAGAAAAGAAGGATACAGTATATTGCCATTCGCCGTTTTCTAATTTGTTTTCATTTCTAAAATAATATTCAAGACGAAAAGCTTTGATTTATTTGGATAACATTTTTAACAATATCTCGTTTCAAATTGACATTTAATTAAATATTTTTAAATTGACATACGTTTCTTTATTCATAGCCTGCTCCGAGTTAGGGTTTTTTATTATTATACTGTGTTATAAAACAACTATTATGTATTTATTATGTCCAATGACATCTAGATTAGATCTTATTTAGTAAAAAAATTTTGGAGCGTAAAATTTTTCTCAAATTTTTTTTTACATGAGTTATCACTTCCGAGGTTGTGAGTACAAAAAAAATGGTTGGTTTACTCTTATTTTGTCTGCTATCGACAATAAATTCTATTTGAAAAATAGAATTTGCTAATAGTTTCTCATTAAAAAATAACGCGAAAAATGTACATATTTCCAGTTATTATTGCGCATATATATTTGTAGAAATTACTAGAACAATATGTGTATAGAAATTAAAACATCATTAATATGTTTACTCATTAATTCTTGAAATAATTTAAAACTAGAGCTATAACATTGCATGCTCTAAACAATTATAATCGTGTGAAAAATAATTAAGTATTATCTTGTAGTATCTATGTTATTAGTGTTATCTTAAATAACAAACATTTTATAAATAGTAGGACGTAAAGTTTGAAGTAAATATCTCCGTATTATAATTTATTTAAATATCGCAAAACATAGCCTTCTTAGTGTTATCATCGTTAAGTACACTGCAGTATTATTTATCAGAGTGTGTAAAGTATTAAATAAAATAGCTCATCACGTGGAATTGTTGTGACTGGAGAAGTTGTTACGCACGAGGAGAAAGCCTTTATTGTTTACATACAGTTTTTAGAGCAGGCTTATCATATTTATTTTCTTTATTTTGACGTAAACATTTATTTAAACATATAGACCTGATTTTATTTTCTTTTAACATTCGCATATTTTTGCAAAATTTATTTAATGTATGGGTGCGAGAATCCTTAAAATAACCACTCGCCTAACGTCAGAGAACACCCACTCATTTTTATTTTACGTGATATTTTATCTGGCCTATAATAGCATCACGACATTCTCAAATAATGATTAATACAATAAATAATATTAACTTTGCACTTTTTTGTTTGTTGCAGACTGTGAATCTCTTATTAGAAAAATGTTGGTATTAGAACCTAGTAAACGATATTCCGTATCCCAAATTAAAAGGCATCGATGGATGCAAGCAGAAATTCCTCCACAAGTGGCGTTCACACCTTCAATTTCATCATCGACACCAAACGAACAAATTTTAAGGCTGATGCAAAGTCTAGGAATCGACAGCAGTAAGACGAGAGAGGTCAGTATTTTATTCATTTCTCAATATTGAAAAATAACAGGCAATATTTATTACAGAGTATTCGATCGGGAAGTTACGACCATCATGCTGCCATTTACTATTTATTGTTGGAAAAATTACGGTCCCAATTAGGAACTCTGGATTCCCAATCCGCCGGGCGCGACGCTCAACGACGGCGCCCCAGCAGCATAGCAGAGCAAGCGATGCGCAAAATAGGTAGGGCGAATACGAGTGAAGACTGCCGAAGACTCCTGCATCACTCGACCACAGTGCCTTCGCAACACCTCGCCAGTAATTGTGATGTGACGACTCACACGACGCAGTCAATCTCACGACCCAAGACGGAGCCATTCGTCCAGTCCGAGTCACCGCCCACGCTCGGCATCGACGCCGCCAAACTCCTAGCGACAACGAATAGCGAGGATGCAATCAAACTTTTACAGCAGTCAACTTCCACCACTTTTACAATGTCCAGTGAGGCATCCAAGCTCATGTCCACGCTGCAATTATCACCTGTGCCTCCTTCATCAGTCAATGTCAGCACGCAAGAGAAAACCATTTCTCTGGACTTGACCCGTGCGCAGACCAACACCCCGCCCTTTAAAGATTACATGAACCATATTCAAACGTACGCGTACATACAGAACGCGCTGTGTTCGCAGCAACCGAGCAACGAGACTTGCCTGCCCTCAGAACATAGTTTACTTCACCATGATTCCAAATGTTCGCTGAATAGATTCACGCCGATCACCAGTTCGGTAGGCTACAGCAGCGACATACAAACACAGTATTCAAGCTCCACGGATGAGGGATGCGAGACTGATTTAGAAGATACGCCAGCGCCCCGGCTAAGTTACGCAAGTTCTAGTTCAAGTAGCGGAGTTGTTACGAATTTCAATAACAGTAAAAGTCTCAGTCAGAATCTCAGCAGGGACTCATCGCAAAGTAACTTTTCAACTTTTGAAAGTTTCGAATATCAGTTATCAGATTCAAGTGATTTAGCAAGCAGTTTACCGAGCTGCACGTCCACCGATCGAATTGGAATGACCGGCACAGATCATATGGTCACTAGCACTAGTGCTATCCATCCAAATGTCTACGTGTCCAAATCGAATAGGGCACTCGTAAATAAACACAACCCATTGGTGTACTTATCAAGTGCTAAAAGTGGTGCGCGGAATTTAACGAGGTCGCCGGTTGATTTCCGAGAAGGACGGCGCGCTAGCGATGGCCTCGTAGCTCAGCAATTCAATCAGCCAGACGCAACAAATAATGTGATAGCTTTTAACAGTCAAAAACTTAGTGAAAATACCAAAGCGAAAGGAGTACTTGAATTACATTTAGTTCAGAAAGAGGCAAAGAAACTCAAAACGCAATACCAAGCCAACGTACCGCTGGAAGAAGTGGTACAAATGCAACAAAAACATACACAGTACTTGCATTTGGGTGAAAAGCCACGCGTGCCAAAAAGGATAAGTCTGCCTGATAATTATAACTACGTCCCAAACACCAACAGTGCATCCTGTGTGCATCCGCCAGTCACCGTGGAAACAGAAAGCAGTAGCAGTATACCGAAACCACCATTGCAACAACTAATGCAGCATCGGTTGTTACAGCAGAAACGGCAAATCCTTCAGAAACAGTGCGCACTTTCGCACCAGTCGTCGAATCAGAGCGGAGAGGCTGGTCACGGCGTGATGAACCTCTCCCGACGGCAGATGCTTCGGCAGGCTAGTTACAAGATAGCGCAACAGACGCAGATATTGCCTCCGTTGCCGCTGTCTGATTCAGAGAGTAAAGACTTGATGGCGTTCCAGGCCATTGTGGAGGGCGTGGGCGCTGGAACGATGAAAAGCGTGGGGGTGAGCGCCGGCTCTGCGGCCGATAACTGGAATAACCTGCCCAGCAGTTTGCAGAGCTCTTGCCAGATTTCCGAACTAGCCACTGGGCCTAGTTTGTCCGCGTGGCAACAGCCCGCATTTGCCACTGCCACGGCCGCCTGGACCCAGGTACCTGACTTGTAGCTTTTGCACGATGTAGTGTCTGACATTTCATAGCCACTGAACTCTATATTTTTTACTGGAACGCGCCCCTAACACCCTCATTGCGGAACGAGAGAGAAAGATCTATATTAGTTAATACAAGAGGGACAAATATTTTTCTACCGGGAATGTACTTAGAATTAATGCACGCGTAAAGGACAAAACTATCTCTCTCGGCTCGCTATTTTTTCTACAAAAATGTAGCTTCATAATGCGTTCTAGTACATTAACAGTAAGACATCGCTTAATGCTACCTCGATTAACGCTAATTCGATATAACATAGTTTTTCCAAACTTTAAAAGGACGTAAAATTACAATGTTTAATCGTTACAACATTTCTACATTGATGGTGGCGAAACGCCAAACGTTTCTTATTTATGGGCTATAATCGTCATTATTTTGTAGAAATATAAAAAATCTAATAATTAATTATTCGTCGATGTTTAACGCTCTGATGGATTTGTTGTAGCCTTTTCACTTTTGGTAAATTCACAAATAAACACTTCACTGTACTTAGAAAATACACAGTGTAGCTACAAAGTTTTTACTGAAGGCTGTCGCGCACATGAGCGATGCAGAGCCGATGAAGAGAATCACGTCGAAGAGCAGTTTTTTCATTCAAAATATTATGGTGCGCATACGCGCACTTTTGGGCAGCAAAGCGCAGAGCAACGAGATGACTCGCCGGAATTCTTCGGTGAGAATATTTTGCTGCTCTGATCCGCGCTTTTCTGATCTAAAGTGCGGGATAGTGCAGAGTAGCGAAACTACCAAATCAGAACGAATACGCTTGAGCGAATCGAAAATAGCCGAAAAAAAAAACTAAATTTCTCACGTTCTAGTAGTTACCAGAACTTTTCGTAGTCCATACGAAAATATTGATGGAACTTGATCCTATTATTTACTAAATCTAGGAATATGATTTGAAACTCGCCCTCTATTTTACTTTTCTTCTTAATGGGATGAACCTACATACTCCGCCTTTTCTTCTTGTTTTCTTAAATTTTTGCTTCTGCGCACTATAAAGACAATGATAATTACTTCGTCTGAGCTCTTCTTTCTTTCCTTTTCTTCTTTATTGCTTTAAATTTATAAAATTGCAACAAACCTAGCTGTTTCTCGTTGAAAACTGCTCGCAAATTCGCGTTGGTACTAAATTTGAGGCTTTGGCGCTCAAGTGTGCGACGGCCTTAAAGAAGTTACCAGTAAAATTAGGGCACGTAGCCTTTAGCAAAGCACGTAACATTTATTAGTTGAAATGTCTATATCTTCAATAAACTGTCCCGACACTGTCTTTCACATTGTCAATAATGCCGCGACAAATAATAAGTTTTGTAACTAAACACGCTATTCTAAGAACTTAAATGTTAATCGAGGTATTGCTGTTAAGCATTCTGTTTTTTTTTAATGAATACAGTATAACCGTAAATTGAATAGTATAGTTAATATAAATACTGTTCAACCAACGGTATAATAAATATGGAAGAGAATCAATTGTGTATTTATTAATTTTTAACTAAGCAATAACTTTTGTAATTATAAAATGCATGAATGAATATAAAAACTTAGTAGATCCTTCATTCTCAGAAACAAAATAGAAATTTTTTAATCAGCGTTATACTTATAACAAAACAGCGTATATCGGGGTAGCGTTAACCGAGGTATGAGTGTATTGAGTTCAGTGTTGATAGCTAAGTACAAATTGCAGTTAGTATCGTACTCGTATAATTATGTGTTTGTATTTGTATCTGTGTTATTTAGTTGTAGTTTGATATTGTTATTATAATTAATTATTGTACTTGTGCAGCTACTAAATACACTATGTTCTTTATGAAACACTACTAATTTATTTTTTATTTTGTTTAGTTTTTTGCGCTGGATTTGAAACGCTGTCCTTTTGTTTTAGATAGTATAATTTGAGTTTGGTAACACGAGCATGGCGTGACGTGGAATAATAGCGTGTGATGAGGTGTGTTGTGAAATGTAGGCGCAGGCTGTCCCGGTGCCTCTCGGCAGCGGTATGTGGCCCCCGCTACTGCCGCTGAGCGAGAGCCCCATCCTAGAGCTCACCGAGCAAATGGAATCCATGTGAGACGGCGACAAACTGAGTCCAGCTCCGGTTGAAGCAACACCCAATTTACACATGCCAACTTGGAAATTCGTCATTCAGGTAACGACACACAATAAGCACAAGTTTTGCAGTTTCAAACAACTACCTCTGAACCGCAAAAATTAAGACTGCATCAGTCAATTCATTTCATAAGTAATATTTATCGGCTGCTATTAAAGTGTTTTTCGAAATAATGTGACCTTATGCATTTTCTAATTTATTATATACATTCCACATAACTAACATATATTTATCCATTAATTTATTTAACAAAAGATGCGTTATGTCATTTATTTTTCGGTTCTCTAATTCCAAATCTAGATACACACTTTAATAACTCGCCGATCAACGACATACAATCAAATCATCAAACACGAGTCTGTAATAAAGATGATAATAAAAACGTATCTTATTAATGGCTAATCAGAACGCAAGGTATAATAGCTCCTAAGAATTACTATAGGTAAACAAGTTCGATTACAATACATAACCATGTGCTCAAGGCAATATAAAACTGTGTGTTAACTTTCGTTCATTCTGTCTCTGTGATCAAGTGGGGCAATTGCCGGAAACACGCCGCTGAAGCGTATTTCTTCCCGGACATATCAATAAGGCTTTCGCGTTTTTCGAATTAGTTGCGGTTTGTTTTCAGCAATTGCCTCACAGATTAAGATTACAGAAAGTAGCCTGCCATAGATATGTTAGCTTTCAACGTATCAACAAGGTGTATTTAATTAAGTGTAGAAGCAATAATATATGTACATGTGCCTATATGCATGGTTTCTGTTTGAACGATGTTTTTATAATTCGTTTCCAAAATTGTAAGCAGACACTGTTGTTTTCATGTGTTGCGCTGTTTACATCTGTTATTAATGAATGAGTAAATAATAAAATACATTGAAAACTATACCTCCTTCTTTCTTTCAGATGTTTTCTTATCGTTTTGTTTCTGTGTTCCTATCTTTTTGTATTGGGTATTTTTAAATCTTTTGAGTTGTGCATGCACTTAGACTATGAGTGTATTCGCGATTCGTGATGCATATGTTCCGCAGGCAATTTGTGAATAGTATGTAGGGATTTGTAAACAACGTGGTTCGTGTGTTCGCATTTATTTGCTCTTGGAGACGGTAAATTGACAAATACCAAAGGCCGCGCATTAATACGAATTGCTGATTCGAATTGATGCATGCCAGTTCTTTAATGCGCGCTAGTTCGTGAAGGTTTTCTTTTTTCATTAATTCTATATAGCGTTTCAAGGATCCCATATATGGCATATTATTTGTTTTAATGATTTCAACAAAATCGCCCAAGAGTACTCGAATCTCAACAAGAATACGAGTGGTCTGTTCACAATCTGCGTTCTATCCGTTTTGGTTTTGATTTCTTTTGCGCCATGATAACGAAAATAGTACTAGCTATTGCCAAATCATCGTTGCACTCTACTTTAGCAGAGCAGAAAACTGTACTGAACGTGAATGCCAACGCGCATCACGAATCGCGAATACACGATAGTCTATACACTTTGATTTTCGAATTAGGGATAGTTCCATGGCGGCATCCGCGCGGAGATAAATCGCACGGAGTTTATTTACTTTGGCGTCTTCATATTCGTATGTTTGAACACAGAATATTTTTCCGCGATTAAAATCGCGTGGATTCCGCCGTGTCTGAACTGGCCCTTACTCCAAACTATAACGAACCAGACGAATCGTGAATACACGCAGTCTACAGCGTCCTTTATGATTTGTGTTTATTATTTAAATGGGTTCTTTTCAGCGTAACCTGATTAACGATAACTATGTTACTGGGTTAATGTTCTCATGTTCGTTAAAGTAAATATGTATTCTGTAATAAGTGTATTTTTATATTTCTATAAGTTTTTAAGGTGTATTTAGTAAATAAAACACAATAAACTATACCCACAAATAGCTTTATAGTAATAAAGAAACTTGTAAATATGTTTTGATAATATGTAACTTACAATCTTTTATTTTCAATAGTAATAATACTATATAAAAATACATAAAATTGATGATGGATGGTACAATGCTGTACAATATTATTTAACAATCATCACCTTTAATCATATTGCCATTAAATCATGATATGAGCAAGTTTTAATTTCAATGTTTACTTAACAAAAAGTAGTTTTCCAGTAATATAAAACTGTAACTACATAACAGGAACTTGCAGTTACATTTTATTTAATAGAACGATAAAATGGAAGGCACACTTTTATGTGGACGGGAATTATACTCTTAATACTGAAATAAATTACTTATCAATATTCAGATCATCAAAAAAATACTATCCTCTGCTGCCATGGAGTGTTGCAATATGATACATACTAATTAAAAACAAAATATTATTGTAATATATACAATTTAAGTAGAACTACATATTAATAAAATTATCACTTATTTAAAAACTACATGAACAACAAAAATTTCATTATAAAACGATACAATAGGTAATAAATATAAGCTGAAGATTTACTGGCACTATTGAATTTCGTAAGTGTTTGCGCCAGTATAATTAAAGGCACATTACTCTATGGTTTAGTAGTTTGTATGTCGTGCCCCGCGCATCAATGGTACAAGGAGTGCAGGAGTCCCTGCTTGCCTCAAAAATGGATGAGCCAATAACTCCGTAGCTGTTGCTCTTTGCGCGGGATCTCTCACCAACATCCTGTCCAAAAATCCCTGCAATCTGGGTGAAACTTTATGAGTATTTTTCAGTTTCGGAGGAGGCATATCGCGGATCCTTCTCATAGCTTGCAAAGGAGGCTCGTTGAAAAATGGTGGTTCACCATCTACCATTTCAATAACCATTATACCAAGCGACCAAATATCCACTTCGGGACCGTAAGGCAAACGGGATATCACTTCAGGGGACATCCAATAAGGAGTTCCGACTAAAGATTTGCGTTTTGGAAGCTCTTGGGATACTTGAGCGCAAAATCCAAAATCGGAAAGTTTGACCCGACCGTCAGCTGCCAGAAGAATTGAATCGGATTTGATGTCTCTGTGGATGACTCCTTGTGAATGAAGATATGCTAAAGCTTTAAGGCACTGCTTGCAGACTGTTGCGATCTGCTCTTCGTCCATGCGGGCATGAGTAACTATATCGGTAAGTGCACCACCTTCCAAATATTCCATAACAACCCATAATTCATCCTGAACCAAGAAACTGTCATACATTTCGACAATATTCGGATGGTGATAATCTCGCATGATAACTACTTCGTTGAATAATAATTCTCGTCGTTGTTGTTTTCGTAAATCCATTTTTTTAACGGCTACTTGTCGCCCAGTTGAACGATCTGTAGCAATACAAACCGTTCCTGTTGATCCTTCTCCGATTTTCATAAAATGTTCCAAGTTTTCCCGCGGATCTCCAGCTGATACCACCATTTGTAGCGCTGCTCGAAACTAAAAATAAATTATGTAACACATTATTAGGAAGTGCCTTCGTAACCGGCATTGGTGATACAATTTAAATGGCAGCCGGAAGTCAAATGACAATTTTCATACTTGGCCCGAGTTTTCCAAGCGTGACTTATGCGTTACGTTATTATTATTATTTTTAGAGCAATATACAAACTAAGTAGGCTAATGTTAATCGCTGTCGGTTGCCAGAACGTCAATCGGCGCCAGTTGCGGAGACATTGACAAATTTAACCGGCCCGGGAAATTTGTTAGTAACTGGCCTCCTTGTCACGATTAATTGGGCATTTGTATTTTGCTTAAAGTTATCAGAAATATGTCGTGTTTGGTATCAAATGAATGGTTTTTTGAAGGGCTACCAAGCAGAAATGTTAAAATTTTGACAGCTTGGTCGGCTTTTGTATTTTGCATAATTATCAGAAATATGTCATGTTTGGTTTTTGAAGTCGCCGTGTCGTGTTTGGTTTTCGCCGGTAACAGGTAAGTAAATGCTTTACCTACAGTCAAAAACCATAAGAACAATTTCTGATAATACTGACCGGCCTCAGTACTACCAGGAAGGTTTATGGACTTCCAGCGACCTCTAGAATAGATGTAGCAGATTTAAGAAAGCGTCTTTGAACTTTTTCAATATATTGAACTGAATGCAATCATACTGGATTTCAAATAATCGAACAAATACTTATGTGGTTAAGTTGAAACTAGAGAGATTTACCTTAGCCTCAATAAATGTTGGCCATTGAATATTTCAGAATCCTAAACATTTGAAGGCTGCGGAGCCCTTTGTTTGGATATGTGAAATTAGGCTAAATGCGCACTACGACTTTATGTCGTGCGTTTTAAGGCTCTCCCAAACCAATGAGAAAGATTCGCAGCGATAACGACGACGACAATTCCGCAGTCATTGCGGCGGCGAAATTCACGTGTGTGCACACCAAAGCGTCAGTTTTCTGGTAACATTTGCGACAATATACTCCAAATCAGAAGATGAAAAGGCACCTTTATTAATTGCTTTAGACTTTAGACGATGAACATAATGCCAGATTTCTACTTGTATATCGCTTTAAATCATACAGCTATTAATTGATTAGGAGAAATACGACAAAGTAGATTCATTCATAAAATCAAAGCATAAAGATTTCGGAGAATTCTATACACTGATGCCGCAATTTCAAAAGGTTAAACAAATGGACACTAAATGAGAATTATATTACCATTTTCATCTATTTTTCTGTAGTCCTAATGAAATCTCTAGCAAATAACCAGTGACGGCGATAAAAACTGTGCATGCAGCGACAATTTGGAAAAGCAAAAGTTCCGCTATCGCTGCGAATATTTTGCGTTGGTTTAGGAGAGCTTTATTTTTCCGCACTGTATTTTCGTAAAATAATGTTTTTTATGAAAATGCGCCCACTTGCATCGTAGGTCCCGCTAAGGCAAAAATAATGCAACGAGTTACAATTTTACATATATTTTTTTTGTTTAGAAACATATTTATTTGTATGTTGTGTCAGTTTGTATCAACGAAGATGTTTTTTTCCGGCATCACCCGCTAGTGTTTTAGATCAGAGGGTAGAAATTAATGTAGAAATACTAATTTTAGAAATTGAAAAAAGAGGATGCACCCAAAAAATATTTTTTCTGGGTTTCTTTTTACTAATTTTCATTATTAGAACACAAATACAAGCTGCCCAAAAACTTTACGGTAAAACAACCACAGTGGCGTTCATATCTTCTTGCGTTTTTCTATCGTACCGACAAAATACCGCACGACATAGTCGCAGTGCGCGCCTAGCCTAAAAGTTAACTTAGGATCAAATATAGCACCTAGATGAATTAGAGTTTCAGGTCTTGATATAATACAATTATTATTGAGTGTATAATCAAATATAACTGGTGCATTTTTTTGTACATGTCATAAACGTAACATTACATATATAAATATAATTTATTTTCACGGCATTAATTATGAATTTTAACCAAATTGTTCTGTAGATTACTACAATCGAAGACAGAAGTGATGTTGGAAAATAGGTAATTTAAGATCATCGGCGTAAAGTAGACGGTCGACATTAATGTTTACGAAGATGAAAGTAAACGAGTTTGCATGATGGAGATAAATAATACGCGAAACGTTGGCCGTAGACTAATAAATTTTAACTGCAGTCCTTTATTAATGTTTATGGCATTAATAAATAAATTAAACAGCAAAAGACCAAGTACAGATCCTTGCACATGCATAGTAAATTTATTCCTTACCTGTTCATGCGTTAGTCTCTGCTCGTGATGTTGTTTAACGGAGGCAGCTGCGGGAGCAGTTAAAGCTTGTGGTTGTCCACCACTTTTAACATTCTGATTCTGATCGGGCGATGGATGACTTGGAGGTCGAATATTTCCATGTGGATACGGTGGATGAGACAAACTCTGATGTGAACCTAAGTGTGAATGAGTGTGCCCTAATTGCGAAAGCCCAACAGATGGAACTGTAGAAGCAACAGAACCCACGGGAGAAATTTGCGGCTGTTCTCTCGCGTATCCACCGTAAACATTGCTAGGTTCTTGATTTCCATTAACGTGACCAGAATGGGACAAGTTGTCATGGTTTTGATTATTAGAGCGTTCAGATGTTTGACTGTCATGGACTTGCGGTTTGCCTACTTGAGGTTCTCTTCTTAAACTGGGATATTGCATTACTTGCTCTTCGGGGACAGCTGGGGGGACGTTAGCATTCGATCGATGATCTCTTCGTAATCTTGGAGGACTGGATGAACGTAAAGAATTGGATCGAGCAACGTTTGAAGTTTTTGGTAACATTAATCCGTTTGTAGTATTATTGCCTTTATTATTTGTGGCAACTTGAGGCATACTCATCTGCAATAAAATAATTATACATTAAAGTTAATTTGCGCGCAGTAATAAATTAATTAGGCCACTAGGTAGTATACTTACGCGATGTTCTACTTTGTGGTCGCCACGAACTATGGTTTTTAAATCTAATATTTCTGTGGGCGTAATTTCTGAAGGATCCACTAATGGTAGTGGCCTGTTTGTTGATTTTAATATTTGATTGTTTCCAACAATTGAAGCCCATTGTAATGGTAAACCTACGTATTTACCTTCTCGTTTATCGAAACCAGTATGAACTCTATGTTCAAAATTTGTTGGTGGTGAAATCTGAGGCTTCTTCTTTTTTTTAGAGAACATTGTTAATATTTAAAACAACACACAACAAAATAGGTATTTCGCACTTATTTTATACACGCCCTTTTAAATAAATTGGATTGTGTGTTTGGAATACTTAAACATGCCCGTTTGGAAAACATTAAAAACCGTTAAAATTGTAGCACTATTTTGATGACACACACTTCCTCAGTACTTTTATATTACAAGTTTATGAACATTTAATCTCATCAATACTTAATATTTACATAAAAACATGTAAACAATTTTTGTGTTTCTACAGACACTTCCTCTATGCAGTCATCTTCTCATTTTACCTAGTGGAATACTATCGAACTAATACTGGAATGTTAAATTGCAGATAAAGCCCCTGTTACATTGATAAAGACAGCTTAAGGTCAAGTTATAAAACATATGATTTTCCTTTGATAACGATAATTAACTAACTATCTTTTTCTAAACTAATACTGCCCAATTCTTAATTATTTCATTGTATAACAAAATTAAACATTTATGTGGTATAATCCACTTTTAAAACGACTTGGAAATGCATCGAACTTTGGTCAACGGTTTTGATATTTGGATTAAAAACGTCTTCTTGAAACGTAGAAAATAATTTATTGTGTTCACATTGACATTTACAAAGCCTGTTACACCTGTGTATTTTATTGCAATATTCAGTGTTGAAGAATATCACATGATAAGTATGACTAATCCATACTAACGTGAATAATTGGATTGAAGATTGCGAAGCAAATTGTATAACCCCAAATTCGAATATGTGGTCAATATTAGTATCTTTTATAGTTTCATGTAAAGCAAAGGCTTAATTTAGATCATTATCAGCATGACCAATTTATTTATGATACTTCTATTTGTAAGTATAATTTATCTATTATGTTTTAATGATACTGTTGATAAAATTCACAAAAAAAAGTGATTGAATTCAATGCAATATCAAGTTGCCCTCTCATATTCAATAGTTGTTATTTATTTTTTCAATGAGCTGTCAATAAATTTGTTGTTAAAATGTTTTCTTCCAAGTTTTTGGCCGATATGAGAGTAGAAGGGTTTAATATCTTTAACAAATTCCAACCGTCATGGTACGTAATAAAAGTATGCGTAATAGCTCTTCATCTAATAATTTGTTACAGTAACTTTTGTAACATGGGACAAACATTGTCAGAACCGGTTACCTCAAAAGAATCAGCATGTTGTCAAAATTCTGCATTCCGAGTTGGGTCGAGCTGTATGCAAGGATGGCGAATAAACATGGAAGATTCCCACACACACATTTTGTCATTACCTGATGACCAAGACGCGGCCTTCTTTGCAGTATATGACGGTCACGGTGGTGCAAAAGTAGCCGAATACGCCGGGAAACATCTCCACAAATATATTGCGAAAAGACCCGAATATAAAGATGGGAATATTTCGGAAGCAATGAGAAAAGCATTTTTAGAATTGGATGAAGTAATGCTTACCGACGATACATTAAAAAACGAACAGGCTGGCAGTACTGCAGTAACTATATTAATAAAAAACAATAATTTGTATTGTGCAAATGTTGGTGATTCGCGAGCAATAGCCAGCATTAATGGGAGAGTAGAAGAATTGTCTCTAGATCATAAACCGGGCAACGACATTGAATTGAAACGAATTACTGCTGCCGGTGGGTGGGTTGATTGTAATAGAGTTAATGGAAATTTGGCCTTATCCCGCGCCCTCGGTGATTTTGGTTTTAAACGAAATGAGAAAAAACCTCCTCAGGAACAAATTGTTACTGGTAAGTGTGAATCATATTTTCGTCCTTCGCTTGAATGAATCACGTCATTTTCTATAATGTGGGTTGATAATAACCCAAAATCATATTCATGCATCTTTCACCAAATTTTTCACACTACTTTCGCTTCGTCCACATTCATACTAACTCTAATTTATTTTTATCCAATTTATCAAGAAAAAGAAAATACGATATTGATATATGTCATGCAAAATAATTTATAATACTTTGGAGATTCAATTGTCCTTAGATATCAAATTATTAACATATAAACTTTAATAAGGTTGGAATTACGACAGATCGAATGAAATTTTATGTTATTTTTCATGAGTTCCTACACAAGTATGCAAAATGGGGTATTCCACAGCATTTTTTTGATATTTTTTATTGAAAGTATTGCTTTCTTGAAATACAAAAGTGGTATTCTATGTCTTTTTCATTTAATTTAAGCGAGATATGATATATTTAAATTTATTAAAATATTTGTATTTTACCGAAATGACGTAAATTTTTCCAATGACATATCAGAAGTGATAACAGCGCTGTCTACTGCTGAAATGTAGAAACAATCTCTTGTGACAATACAAATAATAAAAATCTAAATATATAAGTAATGTATTTAACATTTCTTGTATACACAAAAAATTCTAATTACACCTAATCTTTATATTTACGTATTTTCTGTAATTTTAAATTCATTCTATGAGCAAGTTTTCTTCATTTCTTCTAAATGTTCGAGGTTTTTCCAATTCATTAACGGGATTGGCGTTCCTGAAGGGTTAATGTAATATACCTATAATTTTAAATATATAATTAATAATACAATAAGAAATATTAAATATCGTTCCCAGAAAAAGCCTTCAGTACTATCTCTGAATTTTTGACACTGACATTAGTGACATTTATCTGTTAATTACAGACATTTTAATTTCTCAAGTAGTTAACATGGAGATGTTTAAGCCGTCAGCAGGCTGTGAGATTTACTACAACAGATTACTTTATAGATTATATATCTACATCTTTAAATTTATAAAAGGTATAATAAAAAAATTAAATGTGTCGGACAGAGAATTTTGTTTTTTCAATATTTGTAATAACAAATATTCAAAAAATAATATTTAGAAGATTTTTGTTAAAATACTACTACTTACGGTTGCTCATTTGTTACCAGAATCTATTCAACTCTTCCCATTACTGTTAGATTGAGGAATCCGTAGTTACACAGGTCTTTAATCTTATAGAATTTGAGAACCTCACACACACACACGCACACATCATCGTAAAAATGTTATTATCGAATTCTAGGGACCTTAAAACGTACTTATTCACTAAAATCTGGATATGCGATTTTTAGCATGATTCCAATACCTCTTTTAGCGAGAGGTAAAAATTCTTATTCATATCTTATTTTATGGATGTTTTATGTTCATACTAGTATTCTTAATTGTTTTATTTTCACGTGTATTTAAAAGGTATAGTTTGGTTCACGAAAGATGGCAATTCAAGGTCATTTATTAACCATATGGTGTAATATTAGTTACAGATAACTTCACTGCATTTCGTATACATAGACGTGCAACAGAAATATTTATGCATACATTTTAACTGAAAAAATAAGTGTAATTTATTAGAAAATTGTTTATTTTTTAAATAATACCTTTCTCAAAGATTTCTGCTCTTCACCTATGTTTTTGCAAAACACAATAACCTAGACTTGACAAAAACCATGGAATAATAATTTGATTTAAATGTGAACGTCACTGGGTAAATATTAGCATAGAGGGCAGTGTAGTAGATAATTAGATATACCATGTTACTCTACGACATACGTCATTAATATTTGTAACGTGTTAGAAAGTAATGTCAACATGAACGTATATCTGTCACACAACATAAACTACATAGACATACGTCAAACTTTCTCTTTCTAAACTGAAATGTTGTTAAGGTACTACTGTATTAAATGTTGTGTATCCTTTCTTCGAAGAAGTGACCTTGAATTGTTATCTTTCGTGAACCAAAGTATAATAGGAAATATGACAAAACAAGCAAAATCACAAACAGCCATCAACAACTGGCTGCTCGTCAATGGCGTTCAAGGAAGTTCCGGTTTACAGTATAGTGGGATTAATAAGTTTTGAGAGTTGTTTGTCATCAGGAAAATCTATGTCATACGCTAAACTATATTTAGCAAAAAAAAAAAACATTAAATAAAGTAATTATGGACTTTTTTTATAGGGTAATCTTATTATAAACTAGTTTTAGTTGTAAATTTTACTATAGTAGAATACCCCATTCTAAAAGGTTTACCGCGTGTGAGGTCAGATATTTAATGCTAAAATACAGCAAAACTTCATTGGCATTCCCGTAGGAATCCGATACAGATTCCGGAAATTTAAAATGTTCGACTCCGACTCTATACTAATTCTAATTCATGCTTATCTCATGTAACACATTTCATTTCATAAAAACGAAAACAGGAGATTATGCAAAATTTAATCGTCACCGCGCAATCAGTGACGACTAATAGATAGGCAACCGTTCTACTTTGTCGCTCAATTTATGTAAAGAAATTATGTTCTATTTGGAAAAAAAAATATAAGAAGTCCAACAAGGTGCTCACAAATTGAAAAAAATATTAAGAAGGGGCTCGCGCGAGTCCTTATACCTCACTACAAGTGCTAACCAATGGTTTTGTTGCAAAACTGTTCTTACCACCTTTGATTAGAGCTAACAGGAAGTTAATACTGTTCGCATCGCTTCTAACCAAGGCATCGAATCCGAACCAAAACCGGAACCAAACCGTAATATTTTAGCGAACCTAAACCCAGAACCGAACCTGAAATATATTTTTCAAATTGAACCCGAGTCGGACTCGAACCGAGTACTAAAATTCGGGTTCAAGGTTCAGCTCCGGTTCAGGTTCATTTTGAGTTCGAAACATACGCGTAATCATAATACAGCCGATAATCGAAACCTGTGTTGACTGTTTGTGAAAATTGTGTTCGTGTTCTTGTCTTGCGTAAATTCCGGCTCGCATTGTAAATTATTTGTATATAAAGATTGTTATTCCAAAAACATTAATTCAATTTTCATTAGGTCGAACCGAACCTGAACCCGGAACAAAACCGCAAATTTTATTAATGTTTGAACCAGAACCGTACCCGAACCCATATCTTAAAAAATTAAATAACCTGAACCGAACCCAGTTTTTGGCGGGTTCGATGCCCTGCTTCTAACTAATAGTTAATAAACTGTGCACTTTAATTAGAGGTGGTAGGACCGGGCCTTAGTAGTAAAGAAAGTAATTTATATTTTATAAAATATGAAGTCGGGATCGGGAAATTGAATGCAGATTCCAACTCTACTAAAAATTGCCCGACTCCATGATTACGACTCCGACTCCACACCCCTGAATTTCATATTATAACTTTAGCACTTTAGCGAGCAGCTTAGCATTGCTTCAAATTAAAATCAACTGATTTTAATTAAAGTCATAAAGTGAGCCTGATTATGCAAACGGCCCTAATTACTCTTCGAAAGTTATGATTTTCGATGAAATTTTTGTATTTATATGTAGTCCTTTTATTTGAATTTGGGGTAATCAAAGAACAAACTTTCTAGCTTCCTTAGTTTTATAAATTTCTGTATCTTAATTTAACTTAGGATCATGTTTAAATATTAGAAAATTATTTACCGGATTTAAAGAAATAAAAAAATGAACATTGATAAGCAATTATATAATAATTAGACATTTTTATGGGACGTTTTTGTAGAAACGGTCAAACTTTAAAATGTAATAACGTGATTAAAATACTTTTTGCGAAAAACAGTTTTACAAACTGTTTAGCATCCATGTCGCTGTATGTAACTCATATTTACAATATTTGGACTATGATTGCTGTGGCATTAAAGTAGTTGGATCAGGAAAGCATTGCCATAGACAAATTCTAGATTTGCCTGCCTACTTCAAGTCACATGGGTAGTTGCAACTAATGGTTGTAATAAAGAAAAATGTCAAAAATTAGAAATCATCGCGGATGTGTCTCAAAACGCGGGCGGCAGTGCTACCAAACCAACAATGTGAGTAAAAATTTCAGAGATTGAAAATATCTAATGAATTTCCAATTAAATTTGTTTATTTTTGAAACCAGATGGGCATGCAGTTTTTAACTATTTTTTTTTCCTCCAGTCCTTCATTTACATTCAACTTGTTTTTAGTCAAAAGTTTATGGGTTATCGCGATTTTAGAAGCAATTATGTCGATGATTACTTGAGTTTCCCTATACTCGCCATGTTAAATCGTCCTACTCTGGAGTTGAATACCTCTGAT
This sequence comes from Harpalus rufipes, assembly GCA_951394225.1. Taxonomy (NCBI): domain Eukaryota; kingdom Metazoa; phylum Arthropoda; class Insecta; order Coleoptera; family Carabidae; genus Harpalus; species Harpalus rufipes. The sequence goes on along the minus strand of OX596284.1, from coordinate 13,928,430 downwards.
CGGAAATGGGCAAGTTGACTAAAATTTTGGATTTACATCGAACAATATTTAATTTAGCTGTACGCCAAAGATTATTAAGATTTTATGGATTTCACTTCATGCTCCAACTACCTTAATGGTTGGAAATATGTTTCAGAAAATTTATAATTTAATATTGTTCTAGCTTATCCAGACATAGAATCCCGCGTGATAACCGGAGACTGGGAATTTATTGTTATGGCATGTGACGGAATTTGGGATGTATTAAGTAATGAAGTACGTATAAATTTTTATGTTTAGGGAATTATTTAGTAATATTGTTGCGTCTTAAAGGAAGTTATAGACTTTGTCCGAACGCATATCGCTTGCGGAGTCGAACCGGAGGAAATATGCGAACAGCTGATGATGAGATGCCTAGCACCGGATTGCCAAATGGCTGGCCTGGGTTGTGACAACATGACGGTTGTGATTATATGTCTCCTGCACGGGAAATCCTACCAGGACCTGAGCAGTCGCTGTGCCTCTTCGCTGCCGCCAATGGAACCAGACTTGAAAATGGATCTTCGCTAAATTTAGCGTAATCTCTCCAGTCAAGTGTTATTTTATATGTGTGTTTACACTGTAAAATAAACAGAATCGTAATTGTGGAAAAGTTACAAGTAATCGTAGGCAAGTGCTTTAACCATAAGTTCAAATATTCTAGTGATATATTTTTCTAAAATCTCGAATTTTTATGTTTTGTTTTTATTAAAGTTCAGAGTATACATTTATGCGTACCAGATTTTTATATGCGAACTCAAACCAAAATATTATTTCTATATATTGTTGCTGTTAATTAGGAACGCAATTATAAAATAATTGCTTATAACGAACACTTTGTACGCGTATATACACTTCCTGTCATTTAATTGTATGATAAGAGATACATTTGAATAATTGCCCGTTTCCTAATTAACAGTAAAAAATATACCAAACTTTATTTTGTGCCAATTATCCAAAACTTCAATCATCATTTAGTTGGCCAGAAAACATTAGTTCCATACTTGTTACTAGTATTTTGTTCAATAAACATTTCGTTCCAGATAGTTGAATTAATTCAGAGTAAATCATTCGAATTATTTACTAGTTACAGTTTAGTAATAACGACAAATTGAGCTGCGTTCAAATTTATTTATAAAAAATATACGAGTATTCTTTACAAAAAATTTACCTGAAATTTTCAGGAATCTAATCAAAAATTATCCGAATTCTCAGCTCACATTATAATTTTTCTAGATTCCTGATTGTTTTTCTATCGCTTCATTATATCTTTTTTATAAATTAAAAATGAGCGCAGCCCTAATAAAGTACAGTTGAAAAGTGTATATAATGAACTTCTGTACGAAATATTCAAATGGTTAAAAGTTTAAATAAGCCATTTTATTGTAACATGTACACTATATTATATACAATACACCAAAGTATGTTTTAAATAATGTTAAATGACTACGCACTGCTAGTTTTTCTATTTTTTAATATACTAGCTATGAAGAACTCCCCAGCTTTGTAGGAACTTCTTACGAGCGGGCCGCTGGCAGTATATAAAAATCCTAATTCGCTCCCCACATCTTCCCAATATTTGAACTTTTCAGGAGTTACATATTCGACTACTTTTAAATGTCGCTTTGTGGGCTGCATGTATTGACCTAAAGTTACACACTCAACTCCTACTTCCCTTAAATCTTCCATAGTTTGCCTGATTTCTTCATCAGTTTCTCCCAGCCCTAACATAATCGATGATTTTGTGATTAAGTCTGGACTTTCTTCTTTGGCTGTTCGTAACATAGATAAAGATTGTCTGTATTTAGCTCTTCGATCACGAACAAAAGGTGTTAATGCCTCAACGGTTTCTATATTATGTGCATATACATCTAAACCTGAATTTACAATCGTTTTTACGGATGAAATGTTTCCAGCAAAATCTGGGACTAGACATTCAACGAGTATATTGTTATTGCTGAAAATAAATTATGTTTAATTTCGCGTTTACCAAATTCATATATTACATACAGTATTTTTATTTCTGTTACAGTTTCAGCAATATGTTTTGCGCCACCGTCCGGTAAATCTAAAAATAAATTATAATAATTTTTTTTTAACATTAAATAAACCACACAATATACCATCTCTATCAACCGATGTTAACACAACATAATCCAAACCCCATGACGCAATAGCACTCGCAGTATTTTTTGGTTCGCTCGGATCAAGTGCGGGTGGGGCCCTAGAAGTTTTTACAGAGCAAAATCTACAGCCTCGTGTGCAAGTATCGCCCATCAACTAAGGTAAAATATTAATTTGTTATAAATAAAATATATATAAGTTAGCTGTGAAAAACAACGAATAAAAAACAATTGTAATGAGGTTTGAAGTAAACATTAGTTACCCAGGTATGTTCAAAAATACCTCAAATTTATAGTTATTTAAGTATTAAGGTCAGTAAGTGCCTCCTACCGGTTAGGATGATTTTGGAAATCTCAACTTCGTCTCGATCTCCAATACATCCGATACCGGTAGAAGAACACTTACTGATCGCAATGCGATCGACATACTAAATTAAAAAAAAAAGATTTGACATATTAAAAAAAATTCGGTTGTTATTTTTAAAGTAAGCTTTGATCATTGTTTTTTACTTGCCTCCGTATCCTAATCAGTATGTGATTCACATCACAACGGTCAGTAATTTGTAAATAAAACCTACTGCCTTGGAAACCCTATCGATAAACATTAAAAAAAACCGATCGTGCAAAAAATAATACTATTAATACCCCGCGGGCATTCGGTGTGCAGATGTTTAAATTATATATCGTACCATAACGATGTATTATCAATTATAAATAAGAATCTTTTTTGGTACTTCTGGCGCCGCGAGTCAATTTATATTTTAACCCCGTACAATACGATTTTAGTGTTAATTTGAATATGGGCCAGAGACTGGTAGTATTTACTCAAAATTTTAGTCACCCCAACTAATTCCCATGCCTACCATTTAAAAATTCATTGGTATGACTAAAAAACAAATGAATTTGTTATTTTAGTCATAGCTTAATCACCCCTGATTACGAGTAAATCAGAGTGTTTAAAGGGTTTCTTTGCATATTTCCGGTATAAAAGTAATTCAATTTTCGGTTAAAAAAGCTCCTCAAACCCGGGTTCAATTTTTTTACTTTTTTGGCCAAAAATTTTAAATTAAATATCAGTCAATATCTCGATTTGCATGCATTTTATTTTGCTCACAACTCCTCAACGGTTTAAATTATCTTCAAATTAACTCGAAATTCGTTTTCTACTTTGTTTATAATATAAATTAACTCATTTCAAAATTTTAAGTCTTAAAGTTTTATTTAAATATTTCTTAGATTCATAAAGGCTCAGAGAAAAAATAGTGACTAAATATGAACGCTGAGAAATCAGTGAATAAAAATATACTTTCTTTAAAAGAATGTATGATTCTGAATTGAACACATACCATTTTTTTATAAATAAATAAGGTTTGGTACGAACCCCAAAGTCATAATCGCGCAATATTCATCTTTATTGATATTTAAATATGCTTTACTATCGCCCCCGGTGCAAGTTGAACCAGAATAAAGTTAAACTTTTAATGAAAAATGTATGATTCTGAACTGAACATTTGTACCATTTTTTCTCTAAATAACTAAATGGCTCTTAGTTATTTTGCTATTTCCTTCAATATGGTTTGGTACGAACCCCAAAGTCATAATTGCGGAATATGAATCTTTCGTTATTAATATTTAAATACGCTTTAATATCGCGCCCGGTGCAAGTCCAAACAAGAATATATGTCAGCATACAAGAAAATCTTACCATTATTGTTGCGGTTGCAGTACCGTGTTCTCCACCGCCCCAACATTCTCCAATATTGGGACATCGAGCTTCTTCACACACCGTGCTTAATTTTAAAGTACGTAATTGTTCTTTTAATTTGCTGTAATTTTGCCCCGTTGGTATTTGTCTTTTGAGCCATGGTGGTAATCGCAAACGGCCGCCTTCACCCTGTTCGCGTTTTAGTTTACCTTCATAAGTTTTCCAATCATCGCTTAATTTTAACACTGGGCTGTCGTCGTTTATAAAATCGTGAAGAGATGGACCACTTTTAATTCGTTCTTTCAATGATTCTATGTGGTCATTATGTTTAAATCTCTAAATATATATTTCGTTAAACGTGGTAAAGTAATTTTATGAAAAATAGCTTACCTTCAATAAATATTTGTTTGTATTTAATAATAAATTAGGTTTACGTAACATAGTTAAGTAGAAAGTATCATAAGTTAAATTATTCTAAATTTTATCACAGAAAGGTCATTTTGGATGTGAAGGTTATGTATGTGGTTATGTACGACAAAATGACGTCAATAATTTTCAGCATATGCGCGCAAATTTTTATTTATTACAATTTTAAATAATAGTACACAATAAAGTTTCTATTAAAATACATCAGTTCCAGTTTGTCTGGCTCGTAATTTAGCTTCTTCTCTTGTTAATTTCTCTTCGGAAGAAGGTGCCATCGATGTTCCATCCTCATTAAGATTATTATTTTTGAAATCTTTTACAATTTTCTTGCTGTAAACAGCATCAAACAAATCTTTAGCGGAAAATTCTGATTGAAATACATCTGCTGCCCGATAAGAAACGTATGGTTTTAGCTGTAAATTTTATGTTTAACACAACCACATTTTAATTGTTACACTATTTTACCTCACAATTTGTTAAATCGGGTATTATCAATTCAGGAATCTTTTCTGGAACAGTTACAAACTTTCCATCAATCATAAATCCTGCATCCCGTACTCCCCGTTCTAGAAAATATGCATTATGATTAAATATTCAATGGTGAAGTATTTTTATTTACTGTAAATTGGAATGTCTGGATCTGGAGATTTAATTTGTTGTTGCTTAAATAATTTGGAACCTCTTTTATTGTATAGCATGAATTTTTTAAAGTTCCTTTTGCCCAAACATGTAGCTGATGTAGAAATTGATCGCTTTAATACTAAATTTGCGACAGACATTGTTTATATTTTAGAAAACCACAAATTAGTATAATTACAAATTTTAGGTTAATAAGTAGGGTAATTATATTTTATTATGTTAAGTTCTCAAATTAATGTGTTGGTAACTTTGTGATAGTAGTTACGTGTGAAATAAAAATATAAATTTCAGAAAATATTTACGGTTTTGTTGATAATTAAACGCATAAAGTAAATGAAATATTTAAAATGGATTGTTTAAATATTAAAATAAATGTTCAAAAACGGAGCATCAACGATTACAGCGCCACATTTAACTTTTAGAAAACTACGGTCAGCATAACTACGGTGCCCTGAAGAACAGGGTTCCATGTTAAATGTACTTACTCAAAGTGAACCAAGTAAATTGTAATCGTTTTACTGTGATGGTGCATATACCACTAGAGCATAGCCAGCTTTAGCATTTTCGTTTTAGTGTAATCGGTAGCAAATATATGTTGGAAATAATAAAAACATAGTGCAATTAATGCTAACGAAGTGTTAGTTATTAAAATAAATATACGAAAATGGTTTTAGCAGAAAAAGGAAATGAAAACGTGCGAAATGGTCGGAGGAGTCGGGGGCCGAGCCCTAACGGCCATGTAGCTGCAGAATCCACCAGCGAAGATGAAAGTTCAGGTAATGAAATTTTATTATATTTCTCATGAAAATATGAATTTTGTTTCAATAAATAAAATACTTTTGTTGAATTTAATTGTTTAGAGAGATGTAGTATGGTTTTATTTTATTATAGTCCCTGTCGATAAAATTCGTGTTGGTCGCGATTATCAAGCTGTGTGTCCAGAACTCCAACCAGTGGCAAGTCGTAGACCAGATCAACTAGCAGATAGAGCTCTTTTGGTGTGGTCGCCCACTGGAGAGATTTCTGAACAAAAATGTAAGATAATCATTTTCTGAAGTTTGTAAACATCTTTAATTATATTTAATACTTCGATAATTAATATGTTTTGAAATAACAAATCAATTATGTTTTGTACAGTGGACGAATACATTACATTAGCAAAAGAAAAATACGGTTATAATGGTGAACAAGCACTAGGCATGCTCTTTTGGCACAAACATGATTTAGAACGAGCAGTTTTGGATTTAGCCAATTTCACACCCTTTCCCGACGAATGGTCCGTCGAAGATAAAGTTTTATTTGAACAAGCATTTCAATTCCACGGAAAGAGCTTCCATCGCATTAGACAAATGGTAAGAAAATTATTGTAAAACGTGTTTGTTCTCTCCATAACCGCATTTCTCACAAATAGCTGCCAGATAAAAGCATTGCAAGTCTCGTAAAGTATTATTATTCATGGAAGAAGACCCGATCCAGGACAAGTTTGATGGACAAACAAGCCAGAAAACTAACAGCACCCCGCGAAGAAGGCGCAGCCTCAGAAGCTGGCTCTGAAGGCGGATCAAACGAAGAATCAGACGCAGATGAGAAGGTAAGAATCAGCGAATTATCGAAAGCAGGGCATGATCTTGGAAACAGTTGTTGCATATATTTGGTATGAATAGTATTGATTGGACGTACCATTCAGTGCTTGATTACGTTACTATAGTTTAATGTTTTGTATTACATGCAACACTTTTGAAATTGGGAGTGGGGTCCTCCACCGTAGAAACAAATTAGAACATGAATTATTATATTAAAACTAGACCTTAAAACTGTATGTTAAGGGCTATCAAAGTTTAAACAAGTTTATTACTTTTTAAAATAATCGAGTTAATACCATTTCCTCATCTCACACATTTACTCTATTCCAAATTATCACTACTTTCAATCCTTCTGCTATCGCCTTTTTTAAATACGGAATCCATTTTCAAGTATAAGAATGCAGAAAATAACAACGAAAGTAAACCAATTTAAATTTATGATGCCGCGTGCCTCGCCAGACTGTATGCATTGCTTTGAAAGTTAAAGATATGTTGAACTACAATATGCGTAGTTTCTTTATTTATTTCTAATTATTGACCACGAGAGTTACGTATTTTAACATATTTATATATTTTTATGTATTAAAAAATATCAATTTATATGACTTCATTTGAGGGATCCAGTGCAAAACAAAGGTATTTTCATATTTTGAAATTTTACAGGAGGCAATAAAAATATTCTCATAAATTTACCTTATATAAATTTGCATTTTTTAATATTTCTATTGACTCGTAGCTGTAAATGAAGAAATTTTTACTAAGTTAATTTAATCTGACATTTAAATTAACGATGATTATTGCCAAGTTGTTCTAAAAAAAGTTATGTAAATATTATTTTTTTATTATTATCAAACTAACATGTTAATACAAACTAATATAACTGAAAATAAATTACTAATGTACAAAAAAATAACATTCAGTATAATAAATGCGTACTTTAAAAACAAATGAATTTTATTAGGTTTATTCTCTGAATGTTCTAAATTTGCGATTTCTGTCTCTACTTTCTTTTGCGTCTCTTCAATAATATAACAAAATTACCGATTTTTTCATGAACAAAATTATTATTTTTTATCTATTTGTATCATTTTAAACAATATTATACATATTTTATTAATAATTTTTAAACTGTTTCAGATATTTTAGAATATGATGTATTATATAAATAAATCGGGCTATTTTTTACCAATCTATGACTTGAAATTATTATAAAATGATTTAAATCACGCATATACGACTTAAAAAAGCATCGACTATCTAATATAATATACGATCAAGCCCCCAAAATTCATCACGATGATCGGAATTTTTTTAGACAAAGCTACAGTCAAACGATTTGAGCGATTTTGATGAAATTTGCTTCAAGAAGTAGTAAATAACTCAATTTAATTTCCTAGATATTCTCATATTTTTACTTAAAACATATGGTTGAGATTCTGCGCAATATAAATTTTGCCAGTTGTACAGTGCCAGAAAAATATATCACCAGGCTATTATTAGTTTTTAAAAAAGTGGAGATATCTAGTTCTTGCATTGGGCACCTCAAGTCTACTGTTTGAAAACAAAATCATCTCCGTCACAGAATAAAAAAATATATTACGGCTGAACGAATAACAATAAGGCTTTCAAAAACTACAAATCGCTTTTAGTTTATATGAAGTTTCATAAAAAAAATAGTGGAGGACCCCATTGGTAACATAAATTCTCAATCTTAATTTCAAATGAGATAACTGGAAGTAAAGTAAAGAAAAGCACGCAAGCAAAAGCGAAGTAAAGAAAGCTGTGTGTGTGGTGTCATCCATTGATAATTCGTCATTCCAGAAATGGACAATTCACCGCGGCATTCGGCGTAAGAGCGGTTCACCGCCGCACTCGGGACAACCCGGTGATGAAAATACCAATCAGGTGCGTGCAATGCCTCATGTTGCAGTGCCAACACCTCCACACACTGCCAGTGATCAGTCACAATCTCAATCACAGTCACAGCCTACCATGGCAGCCATCCCATGACACTTACATTACTTACTCATTCATTATTTGATTTATATTTTATTATATGCACACCGCCTTTGTATTAGCAAACAAACTGCATTTTAAATGCATGAATTAGTAGAAGCATTGATGCCATTTTTGTTTGTGTATATTTAATTTTAGACAATATCTCAACGTTGCACATCATATTAAATGTTTGCACGATCAAGTAGATTGAATTATTTAAGATTAGTTTTATTGTGCATTTTGACGATGCACCTTTAATTTTATTGTATCCCGCATAATCATTGATTTGTAATTTATTATGAATCTATTTATCTATTTGATATACGATGTGTGCAGAATACAAACTGTTACTTTAATGTTGTTTATGACATCGTCTCAATAAAGTCAAAATTTTTGATAATACGTTTTTGTCGTATGTACAAAACACCTCTTGTTACTAATATAAATTCCTCTTGTTCCCTGCCAAGCTTAGTAATATGTAGACATTTTCAGTTGAATTTAGGGAAGTATTTTGTGCATTCGACTGCGCGTAATTAAAATTGTTTTGTTGCAAGAAGTGAGAAGCAAAGCAATAGCAAAGCAAAGCAATGAGCATAGACTTATTCTTTATGAATTCTTCTGTAACGGAATGTAAGTGTGGGTGTGTATGTTGTGCAGGGGGAGGGGGGCGCGTGTGGTAACTGCGGCGTGTCCTGTTCGTTCACACATGTGTCGCCCAAAGGGGCTCTCTGCCATTCCTGCTTTCAACACTGGAGGTACTTATTGATTGACATTATTTGTATGTAACACTCTTTACCACTTCCATGTTTATATTTGCTTTTATTCCATTCGACACTATTTATTATAGTTTCTTTACGATTATGATTACCTGTTTTCTTTATTCTTTATTTTCATTTATAAATACACTTAAAATATTATTAAAGGTATGTATAATTTTTATTTATTTTTGTAGGAATCATATTCGTACATTAACTATAATTTTAGTAAAACTTATACTAAATTTTTTGCTTTAAATTTGTACATATTTTTAAAATTTTAATGAGATAAGTGATTTTGCGCAAGTGTTGATGGTACGAGGGGGGTACCCAAAAATAACGAAAATTATTTTCTGACGTAGGTAGTGCTTTAGTTTCGACTTTACCCGCTAGGCATTTTTACTGGAGTCAGAAAAATTTACTCTGTCGGGTCCAGCAATAAAACTGTAAATATCGTAATTATAACTCCTTGCATTATAAGAGATACTAACGGACCATTATTTTCGCCGTTCTGTTGAAATGAAGACATACTTTCTATAGTAAAATAATAAATTTTGTTCCACCATAAATGCTATTTTTGTTTGAAATAAATTTTGGATCTACAGTTTTCATTCTCATAAGAAATTCTTTCAAACAAAAATAGCATTTATGTTAATGGAACAGAATAGTATATTAAAACATAAGTTACAGAAGGCAACGTATTCTAGCACGAGTTGCAAATGCGCTCACGAGCGCGCAGCGGCGAGTGGGCGAAATAACGAGCGCTTGAATTGCCTGCTGTAACGTGTGTTTTAAAATATTTTCTCTGTTGAGGCTTTCACATACATTTTTTTTTATAAAAATATTTAACAATTTCCATTAAGAGAAATTTTTGGTGGAATTATTAGGTTGGTGACAGTGATTTGTGCTTTTTATTCTGTCTTTTGCCTAGATTTTTAGTGTATTTATTGCAGTCATGCTAATCTCAAATTACAAAATATCACTAAAAATTGTTTAAGAATGAAGCTCCTTCTAACATCAATATGCGTGTTAGAATGTGACATTCTAATTCCGAAACAGAGAAAGATTATTTGACTATACAGAGCATGTCTTCATTCTAACAGAGCGGTGCAAATAATGGCCCATTAGCATCCAATTTTATACAGTGAGCGATATTCCGCTTTGTTATAATTACGATATTTAGTTTTACAGTTAATATTTCTGACTATAGACACCCTTTTCAAACTGTTGCGCAAGCGTAATCCTTGGGGAAACATTTAAGCGGTTAGTGTGATTTTTTTCATAAGCGCAGTTTGATGTGTTCGGCGATTTTGCAATGGCGGACATTAAAAACGTGTTAATATCAAGTTCTGTTTCCTGTTCGGGAAATTAACAGCAATGCTAGGGAGAGCTTACAAAAATCCAAATAATTTTCTGACTGTTAGCACATACTCAAATGATTGGCTCTCTGGTTGTTGGAAAGCAACACATGGAAAAAAATTCAGTTAAAATTTGTTGGTATAAACTTAAGGATATTCCAGTGATTTCCTCCAATTCATTGATCAGACATGATTGCATCACGGATTTTTCAGTGATTTCAGACGTTCTGGAAGTCGAAGGGCGTCCCGGTTGAAGGTCATATTCAGTTGTTATTCGACTACTTTTGTATTGCGACAGTTTGCGCTGCTGATTTCCGTAACAGGAAATAAAACTTTAATGTTTGCCATTGCAAAATCGCCGAATACGTCAAACAGCGCTTATGAAAAAATCATACTGACCGCTCAGATATTTTCCCAAGATGACGCTTGGGCAACAAATTCAAAAGGGTGTGTAGTAAATATACCTAGTGGGTGTATTCCAAACTAGATCCCTACCACCCGCCAGAAAATAATTTTCGTTATGTCGTCAATATTTGGCGCAAAGTTATGGGCAGCATTTGATTGGTAATTGGTACGTTTAGGCGCACGGGCGCTTTAAGGCCTACGTCTGGCCCGTCGAAGCGTGGAGCCTCGTTGGGAGGCCGGCACAAACGGCGACCTCCGCGCGGCATGCACATCAATCACGATGATCTCGCAGCCATGGCGGCAGGCGCACAAGGCATTCAAATGCTACGCGCCATGGATCGGGAGATAATTTCTCTCCGTCGACAAGTAAGATACTTACACCCATCACACTGCAAGGCGGGTGTGCAATGAACTAAATTTAAATTCATTTAAACACGGCTAAATATCCAATCGAATGTAGTAAATGAGTGTTGCATATGGTGTCATTCATAAGCACTCTTACAATTAGAACAATGCAGCCCTATACCATATTGCTAATCTAACTTAAATGTTAGTATTTCATTGTAGACCGGCCTTGTATTTTATAATATTAACTGTTAGTTTACTAATTATTTTTACGTTTTTATTTATGTGGGTGACTGTTGCTTTCAACTGCTAGTATGCATGATTGTGGATGTATTTGCCTAGTTCGTGTTGCTTCTCTCTTTGTTCCTGAATGTTTTATTTCAAGTTGTACTGTATTATTTGTATTCTGTACACTTTGACACAGGGTTCCCGGAAAATTTATCGCGGAAAAATCATCGCGGGGAAAATTGATCACGGGAAGAATTGATCGCCGGAAAATTGATCTCGAGAAAAATTGATCCCGGGGAAAATTGCTCACCGGAATATTGATTATCGGAAAATTGATTGCCGATACATTTATCGCGTGGAAAATTAATCGCAAGGAAAATTGATCGTCGGTAAATTTATCTCGTGGAAAATTGATTGCCGGTAAATTTATCTCGTGAAAATTGATCGCCAAAAAATTGGTCGCTAGGAAAAATGATCGCCAGAAAATTGGTTGCTAGGAAACTTTATCCCTATAATAATATCGCAGAAGTTCATTACCAAGAAAATGAATGATAACAAAATTTACTACTACACTAATGTAATGAAAAAATGTTACGCTGTGGCTAGTGTCCCAATAAAGGGACAGCAGTCTGGTCCACATTTCAGTTATGACGTATCATCACTGACGACAGAAATGGTGTATTTCTCCAAATATAATAAAAATAACCTAACGCAGAAAATTCGGCACCAGTTTCCCAAGCGTAACTTGTGTAAATATGTATAACCCTAGCCTAAAGGACAAAATTCAGTCCGAATTTTCCAAGCATGACTTATGCATTATTTGAAAATTGTAACTCATTTGATTTGGTATAAACAATATTTTTTGTATGCACAATATCTTGGCAATTATTTTTTGGCGATTAATTTACCACGCGATCAATACTTTGGCGATCATTGTTTCCTTGCCATCATTTTTCCACGCCATCAATATATCAGCGTTCAATTTACTGGTGATATATTTTCCAGGCAATAAATTTTCCGCGATTAATTTACCGGCGATAAAATTTCTGGATATGTTGACACAGCAATATAGCTGGGGAATTGTGAAAAGTAAAAGTGTAGTAGTGATTATAAAGCTTTAGCAGAACATACATCAGCTTTGATGATTCCTTTATACATGGCTTATTATACAAGTTTCGGGCAACATTAAAATATTGTGTAAACTCCAATTCGTTTATAGGTGCAACAAAATAAACAAACAATCAGTGCCCTCAAACGCAAAACATCTGAAGGCATCGATGATATTAGACCGCCCGGCGATTCCACATCTCGCATCAATGCTAGATGGACAAACGAGGAGCTACTTCTTGCTGTACAAGGTGTTCGCAAATACGGAAAAGATTTCAAAACTATCGCCGAAACACTGGGAACTAAAACAGAATCCCATTTACGTAGTTTTTTCGTCAATTACCGCAGACGGTACAATCTTGATAGCGTTTTGAAAGATTTTGAAAAAGACAATGGGCCCGTTTCCGTATCTCCTGACGAGACTATAGAATCAGAAAAAATGGATGTAGATATAGATCCATCGGAAATAACTCCAGACGTTCCAGTGTCTGTTTCGCCCACTCCAACAGCTAGAGTTCCTCTCAAGACAGCTGGTAAAGTTACTGTGTCTGCTGGGCAGGCTAACAAATGATAACATTTCTTTATCCGCGTAAAATAACGAAACGTATATTCATTTAGATGCGCGCATTACAACACGTTAAATGAAAGCCAGAATTTTCTGTACGTTTGTGTATAATAATGAATTATTATTTAGAAAGATTTGATCATTAGAGTAAAAAATTAATTTATTATATATAAGCAATGGTTGCGATTCCTTTCAAATTATTTCATATTATAAAATTTTCTTGTAGATAAGTAAATTTATTATGTAATCATATTTTTTTAAGATTGACCTCAAAATTTGTCGTCAAACTTGAAAAATTATGAGATATTTTTTAATAATTGACGTTTGATTACAAGATTTTTTTATAATATAAAATAATTTGTCAATAAATCTGTAAATAATTATTTTTTCATTCAATTATATTTTGCAAATAAATTAGTCCAATAATAAAATATTAATATCATCAAGAACCAAACACGATTATTTTTTTTTAAGTTATTTATAAAATATCGTGATTTATTTTGATATATTCATGAAGGCATATTTGATTATGAACAAGAAGTATTATTTCATATATTTGCCAACATTTACATAATTTCATATTTATGATTTTATGTAAAATAAAAAGTATTTTTCTGTACATACACAAAAAATGATGTAAATTTTTAAATGTAAGACTTGCAATTTAATGTAGATGTTTAGTTTATTTATTTTATTAGTAATGTGTAAATTTTATATCGACGATAATGAGACTATGTTTAATTTAATGCACTTCATATTAAGTGTGAATTCACTCTTTGTAAATTGTTCATACAGTTTGAAGGTCGCAAAAGAGATGTTAACTGTGGCTATAATTTTATGCTTTTTCGTGTTATGGATAATATACCTTATGTAGGTGTAAGGGTTTTCCACAATATTTAGCTATTAGGAATCTTAAAATGTAGTATAGTATATATCTCGGCTATAACAGCTAAGAATTTATTTTAATTATGGATATCAATGTATCAATAGTCTACGTATAATACGGGACGAGTCACTGGAATGAAATTACATCGAGACAAAATATATGTAGATAGAAAAGTTTATTAATAATGTAATGTCATTTAAAATCTGTATGGTTTTCATGGCTCACCTGTATAATTATATTACATATATCAATTGTATCAAATATATAATTTTATACGTTGATTATGGATACGAATTAAATAACAGATGTAGTGTTTGTACATATATACATTTTGCCGTTACAATAGTAGATTAGTTAAAATAAATAAATTAATATAGACTATTTAATTATCGTTTAAAAATTAAGTGATCCTTGTGGTGCTCTATCCACGATGGCCTTGAGATGACGCTTGATAAGCTTCCTGTACACGTCATCGGTGAAATCTGAATAGAAGTAAATTGGCACACCCAGAAATGGGTAATAAGCCGTGATATATTTATTTATTAAGGTGTTAACAAATCTTAATCACACAGCATTTATTCTTATAAAACAGAAGTCTACAGGGTGTAAACGAAACTGTGAAACGCGATTTTTCTTGGAAGTTATTAGAGATACAAAAAAAACTGTAAAATAAAGTTATAGGAAACCAAGGAAGAAATCCCATTACAGAAGAAAATATTTTTTTTAAACAAATGGTTACTACACAAAGTCATATTTTTTTAAATGAGATGGCATATATCTGCAAGAATAGGAATTATGAACTAAATAATTCAAATACATTCAGGTGCCCATTTTATCTGTTCCCGCCTGAAATTTTAAGAATAGGCAAAACAGAATACATTTCATAAGCCACTTGGTAAAATATTAGTACTGTAGCGCGCCACTGGGTCTTGTCCGTGTGCGAACGCCGGTACTGGTCGAGCGTTCTAGAAACTAGAGCGATGACGTAATCGTCAGCGGGGTAAACCATACGTCTAGACTTGTTTAATTACATCCAGTGGGCTGATTCTTTGTATTCGATGTAAATGTCGCGTCGGAAAGTTCCAGAAGGACATCGCGCTATATAAACCCGTCGCCAAAACCAGCCAGGACATTCTGTTATATAGAAGCAACGAGCAAGGAACAATTGGTATCAAGTGTGGGGTTGTTAATAAACTTTTATTTTTAGTTAATAATATTTCTCTGATTTTTTACACTTCACCCTGATAAATAAACGTTACAGTACTTTAAATCGCAAGACCAATGTTTTGATTTATTTTGATTTTGTATTGCTAAAATGTTATTTTCAGGTAGTAAAACATATGAAATTCAAAATAATAACTTTTTAGTAGTTCAAAATCAAAATAAATCAAAACATTGTTCTTATCAAAGTTACATTATTATTGTCCAAGAGTCAAGCGCACACAAATCAGCTGATTCCAAGCACTTCAAGGTCGGTCGAATCACGTGTTTGCTCACTTAGCATCTTAGCATAGATTGCCTATTCATGAATTTTCAGGCGGGAACAGATAAAATGGGCACCTGTATTATCAGGTTTTGGTTTCTCATTCATAGCCAACTGAAAAATAAGTATAAAAATAAAATTTATCTAAATTTCAATTGAATTTTTCTCAATATTTTTGTTATGTAAGGATATAAAATGATTGAATTTAGAAGAAAATACTCTATGGAATAGGCATAAAAAATATGTATAATCCCATTTGAAAAAATATATCTTTGTACTTTACCTTAAGAACCACTAGTTTTAAAAAAATATTTTCTTCTATAAACAAACACTCTCCTTGATCTCTTATAACTTCGTTCTCTAGTATTTTTTTGTATCTCCTATAACTTCCAAGAAAAATCGCATTTCCTAGTTTCGTTTACGCCCAGTATATCTTCTGGGTAATACCTTATAAATTCTTAAACGTAATTGGTCCGTATTACAAGCGCATTTTTATAATAAAAGCGCTTTTGCAGAGCACTTTTTTACATTATTTTTATGAGGAGTGTGTTCCATAAAATCGCTTTTATTATAAAAGTGCGCTCGTAATACGGGCTAAAATCATGTATAGCTGACGCGCTGTAAATTGAGACTGGACCTACGCATACTTTGGCTTTCAAATTAATTACAAATTTTCAAGTGAGTATGGGTTGCGTGCACAATTTTTACGTGCAAGAACGCGATCTGCTGGTTACCGGTTTCAGCGAAAAAATTAAAGAATATGCACGCAGTACTCAGTGTGGACGAGAATTTGAGGTAAATCGTCGTCAGTTTTCATTTTAGTTAGTGTACGTCACATAGAGCAATGAATAAGCGCTCAAATTAATAGACGAATATGAGAAGTTTCCTATTTTACAGGATTCTAAACCCCTTATATTTTGCAAGAAATGAAAAAATAGATGCTTGGGGTGAAATATCCAATAATTTAAGTATTAATCTAGCAGAAGTGTAATAAAAGTGAATGGTTTACTCTTTACGAGAATTATATTACGTCTTCTTTCCAACATTTCTCAGTAAATATTAGAACGAAAGTTTGCGCACACACTTCTACAAATACCCGCAATGAAAGTTTGCGCGCAAACAATTCAATAGAACAAAATATTTACGCGCACGAACGTAAGTATCTGCGCGCACATCTTTCGTGTGCAGAAAAATACTCAAAACTTGAGAATATTTGCGCGCACGAAGGCTGTGCGTGTAAATTTTCTCTAGTGAGTATGCCTGTGTGGACAAGTGTTGCGTGCACGAATGCGATCCATTAAAGCGCTTGTAAGCTCAGTGTGGACGGTGTTTTGGTACGACGATTACTTACGCGCACAAATCGTCGATTGTAATTATAGAGTGGAGCAACTCAAAACATCCCCAATACTACTTAATGTTTCTCCATTCCATTTTACGCTACTTCAGAAAAATTATCGAACAGTCGGAGCACAAATTTTCGCGCACGACCAGAAGAACAGCCAGAGCACAAATTTGCGCGCACGAAAATTATTTTGACGAAGGAGAAACAATAACCTGCACAAATGCTGTGTGCGCACATGCATTCGTGCGCGTAAATTTGCTCAAGTGCGTACACGGCTTTAGATGTTGATGGAGTCTTTTCCACGTTATAACAATAGTATATTATAATTACTATTGTATTTCGACTCGTCCAAGTACGAATTTTAGGTTCTGCGCGTACAAGATCACTTAAAGATCAGTCTCAACTCTGCGCATACATGTTCAGTCTCAACTCTGCGCATACAAGGTCAGTATATAACTTGATGTAAGTACTATTATTATTTTGTTGCGATTGTGAGAGTGAATTGATATGTATGTGGTTTTTGCGAATTTTTGTGCGATGTTTATAAAATTGAGTATGTACAGGATTATTTTGTTCAAAAATCTGTACGATAGTACGATCACTGAAGAAAGTAGTATGTACGAAACGTCAGATAGTTTATTATTTACTGTTTTTAAAAATCCGTTTGCTTTTGCTACGCCACTGGTGTTGATTCATACCAAAACCAAACCAAGGTCGTTGTTGTCAAAACCATTCTTTATCTATCTTTAACATTTTAATATAAATAAGCGATATGTAAATGTGCTAACATAAGCTATTTAGCACTAAGTGACAAAACTGATAAGAGCAGCATGTTGTTCCTGTCTTTATTACTTCCTTTTATTATCAATTCTAATAGTGATTGTTAAAGTTGAAGAAAGTGTACAGGTATTGATACAATGGTAAACACAAATCGAGGTAAATAT
Source organism: Harpalus rufipes (assembly GCA_951394225.1). Lineage (NCBI taxonomy): Eukaryota > Metazoa > Arthropoda > Insecta > Coleoptera > Carabidae > Harpalus > Harpalus rufipes. Next base: position 13,910,520 of record OX596284.1, on the reverse strand, counting down.
TGTTGATATTTCAGAATTTTCCAGAATTAATGTTTTTCATTTCAGACAATGCCAATTATGAACCCCTCGGAGATAATTATTTTCAAAAATTAAATCATAATAGTGAAAATGACATAGTTTTAAGTATATACGGATACAAGGAAAATAAATGGAATGCTTTTTTATATCATTTCCTGGCATTAATTTTGCTGGGAATACCATATTTAGTTTTCAAATGGTATCCACAATTCCAGATTTTAAAATACAAAAGTTGCTCTCTTCAAATTGCAGATTTTCTTTTATGTAAGTTTTCATTGGAATTTGATCATATAATGTGCTAAATTTTATTTTTGCTTTAGTGAAGGACAATCATGACCATAATATTATATTGCAAGTTCATAGTGATAAAAATATTTTTGGATATAATCAATTGAGATATTTTATATTTCAAAATGTAAAATATATTTGGGTTAACGATGATATTCAATTTACTCGTTTAAAAATTCCTATTGGAGATATAACTTTGAATTCTATTCATGAACATTCGACTGGCGTAACATATCAAGAACAAGAAGAAGCGTAAGTTTAAAATTATATAGAGTTTTACAACTTCGGGTGAAAACTTTAAGGGCCTATAATACTGGCCAAAACAGTAAAAAACAGAGCTTAATCAACATAGGTCTGATCTTGAACTCTTTTCGAGAAAGAGGCCATTTTGTATTAGAATCGAAGAAAAACTGACAAAGATAGTGATCGAACAAAATTTTGTTTATGCCAGTAAATAGACAAAAGTATGATAAAATTTTATAGTCTGTTTACTGACAGACAAAATTTTATTCGATCGCTATCTTTGTCAGTTTTTCTTCGATTGATTAAGCTTTTGATGTGAAACATCTAATGGCGCGCCTATATGGGGCTAAGAACGGTTCCTATGACACGTCACTCATGCTATTCGGTCAGCCTCGTGACTCGTCGGCTCTCTTCGACTCGGCGCTCCACCCTCACCACTTGTGTGTGTCGGTGTATTGGCGTCGTTTCCTCAATACTACACGCTCACCGCGTTACTTTTGTATATCGCTGTATCGGAACGAATTTGAAAAAGCAGAGTGTCGTTTCGAGCAATAAATACTTCAATAAAAATAAATTTCGATGTTTCACATCTGCCAGGCGTCCCGCGCAGGCTCACTTTTTTTTATTCATTCACTAATGCCCTTAAAGTTTATACCCGAAGTTATAAAACACGCTGTAGATAATATTAGCACAACATATTGTTATTCGTAATATTTTTTTTAGATTAAAACTATATGGAACAAATTCAATAACAATAGATGTTAAATCGTACTGTCAATTATTTATAGATGAAGTATTTAATCCGTTTTATTTATTTCAAATCTTTTCTATCGGTTTATGGTCTTTCGACGAGTATTACATCTACGCAGGATGTATTTTATTCTTATCCCTTGTATCTATTGCTACGTCATTATATGAAACGAAAAAACAAAGTGTAGCTTTGCACAATTTAGTTGAATCATCGAATAGTACAATAGCTCAGGTCTGTAGGCCGAAAACAACGCAATTTGAAACTGACTGTGATGATCAAGATCAATTTAATTACGAATTTATCAACGCTGCGTTATTAGTACCAAACGATTTAATCGTACTACCCTCAGATGGCTGTGTTATGCCTTGTGATGCAGTTTTAGTCAACGGACTGTGTATTGTTAATGAATCTATGCTCACAGGTAGGTCAGTTTTACCAGATTTCGTACAAGGCCCGATTCTCAACTATCACTTCATATCATAGCACAATAGTGATAAATTAATATCATATCACTTGTCACATCCTACACCTAATTCGTATTTTATTGTTATGCGGAACCAATAAAACATACAATATAACACATTCTTATTCATTTATATCAGATCATTTTTGTAATTAAGAATAGCTCCAAGTGATACAGTAATTTTTTTTCACTGCATACCACTTGATGTAATTGTTTTTAGGTGAAAGTGTACCAGTAACTAAAACACCCCCAAATCATAGTGATGAAATATTTAATGTTGAACTGCACAAACGACACACAATTTTTGCTGGAACTCAAGTGATTCAAACAAGATTTTACGGAGGCAATAAAGTGAGTGAAAAATGTTATTCATACACAACCAACTTTCGGGTTTCTCATTTCTCGATAGTTGAGAATTAACCAACGGTTCTCATTTCTTGATAAGTAATGTTTTTTTTACGTCCGTTATAGTTGTGCATTTTTATTTTTTATTAAAATGGGTTCATAAAGTACTTATTTATTTTTTCACAGTAAAATAATTGTGTGCAGCTATTCTTATTCGTGAAATAAGACTATACGTTTTACTCATGTTGCATTAATAACTATTTATTTACTAGAACATCTTGTACTAAATTATATTATAATTCTAAATGACGGAAAATATTACACAAGAATAATAATAATATATTTGGTTGTAAAACTGATACATTTTTACCAAATATTGGCAATATATACATACTTACATAATATTGATACAATACAAAAATACATGAATAAGTCAATTTTGTCGTTGATCAAAAAATATACTTAAATAAAAATTATAGTTATTTCTAATTTAAGATTTTGGGAACGAAATTTGTAGTTTGAAATAGGTAAAAGGCCGTAGGTTCCAATAAAAGTTGACCATAAATATAAGTCACTTTATTATTACAAAATGGACGTTTCGGACTATAATTTGTCCATCATCAGCACAATTTGAAGAGAAAATTTTAATTGAATGTTACGTTTAAAAAATACTAATCGTATATATTATTAAATTACATTTTGAAAAACTACTTAAAACATTAGTAGTTAAAGCACAAATTTTGTCAAGAATCACAGCAGAGCCATGAAACAAAAACATGGTAATTAAAGGGCGACAGGTTGAGCACTGGTACTCAACCTGATTTAAATGTTAATGTCACTGGATAAATATTAGGACAGAGGGCAGTGCAGTAGATAATTAGATATCTGTAACTCTACGACATACGTCATTATTATTTATAATGTGTTAGAAAGTAATGTTACCATTTACGTATATCTGTCACACAACATAAACTACATAGACATACGTCAAATAATCTATCTCTTTCTAACATAAAATGTTGCTAAGATACTACTATATAAAATGCTATGTATTCTTTCCTTGAACAAGTGACCTTGAATTGTCATCTTTCGTGAACCAAAGTATACAAAATACACGCGCGTATTAACTATAGTTTTGTCCACGAAGGATGACAATTCAAGGTCATTTATTAACTGTATGGTCTAATATTACTTGCAGATAACTTCACTTCATTTCGTATACATAGACGTGCAACATGAAATATTTATGGATACATTTTAACTGAAAAAAATAGTGTTATTTATTTGAAAATTATGTTACTTTTTAAATAATGCCTTTCTCAAAGATTTATGCTCTTCACCTATGTTTTTACAAAACACAAAAACATAGACTTAACAAAAACCATGGAATAATAAATTGATTTAAATGTCAACGTCACTGGGTAAATATTAGGACAGAGGGCAGTGTACTACATAATTATATATATGTAAGTCTACGACATACGTCATTATTATTTGTAATGTGTTGGAAAGTAATGTCACCATTTACGTATATCTGTCACACAACATAAACTGTATAGACATAAATCAAATAATCTTTCTCTTTCTAACATGAAATGTTGCTAAGTTACTACTGTATAAAGTGCTGTGTATTCTTTCTTCGAACAAGTGACCATGAATAGTCATCTTTCGTGAACCAAAGTATACTAGCGCCATCTATATTTCTAACGGCATATATTCAATCTGATATGAGTAAAAACCATGAAAAGCTTATCGAAATGACGTCACAGTTTTGAAGGATGTTTCTAGATATGTAAAAAAATTCTAACAAATTATAAATGAAAACTTTTTCCTAAACATGCTTCATTATATTTTCCTACTATATGAAGATGTAAACTATAGAATAAAGTTACTATTTTGCATAAATTCCATAACACCGAAAAACCCCATTGCTTTTTAAAGTGGTGCATCATTTTTAAAACTGCGAAAGTGCCATCATTACCGAATCTGTGTATAAAGCAGATTGGCACACCCAGCAATGGGTAATATGCCGTGATGATATACTGGAACAATCAACCTTCTGCATATACTTTTAACAGTTTTTTTTTTTTAGGTTCTTGCTAGGGTGGTAAGAACCGGTTTCAATACATCAAAAGGAGAACTAATTAAAAGTATTTTATATCCAAAACCAATTGGTCTAAAATTTTACCAAGATTCCATGAAATTTGTATTATTTTTATCATTAATTGCCACTACTGGAATGGCATATTGTATATATCTTTACTCGGAAAGAAAAGTAAGTACAATTATTTTTATTAAACTTTCGCTAAATATTATTTTTGTTTGCTAGCTGAAAAGCATTATCATGAGACTAATGTAAGTAAGAGTTTGTTGTATAGTTTCGTTTTATGCTTGTAATTGCTATATTTTATATGTTCGGAATAAAAATTAAATTTTTAAAATATTTTAGGCGGAAATTAGAGAGATTTTCATACGAGCTTTGGATATCATAACAATAGTTGTTCCTCCGGCATTGCCTGCAGCAATGACTGTTGGAACAATTTATAGTCAGAATCGTCTTCGTAAAAATAATATATTTTGTATTAGTCCTCCTCGGATAAATGTAGCCGGAAAATTAAAATTAATTTGTTTCGATAAGGTACATATATTTAAAACATAATTAGAATGAATGAAATTTTTGATTTTTATAGACAGGGACTTTAACGCAAGATGGTTTAGAATTTTACGGCATTATACCATCCATTAACAATAAATTTGTGGATTTAATTCAAGAGCCTCATGTATTAGATCAAAGGAATGATGTTCTTAATGCCATGGCTTCTTGCCATTCTTTGACTAGGATTGATAATGTTATAACTGGGGATCCTTTAGATTTAAGTATGTTTGAAGCAACGAAATGGGTAAATTTTGGTAACTTTTGCCATATTCATTGATAATAATTTTTGTATATTTAGGAATTGGAAGAACCTGGAGACGAAAATGCGCGTTACGATATGATAACACCCACAATTGTAAAACCAAAAATTGAGGCAGTTACAAATGATATACCCATTGAAGAATTATTCAATGTAATATCCAATATATTTTTTAATTATTTTTAATAATTATTATTTTTAGTTACAATGTGAAATAGGTATTCTTCGTCAATTTCCATTTACTTCAAGTCAGCAATGTATGTCAGTAATTTGTCGTATTCTCGGCGCCCGCAATATGGTTGTTTTTACAAAAGGCGCCCCTGAAAAAATTCAGGCCATGTGTGTTGAATCTTCATTACCAAAAGATTTTTCTTCTGTTTTATCGAATTATACTACTTCCGGTTTTCGAGTTATAGCTTTAGCTTGTAAGCAACTTCCGACAAAACTTTCGTGGCGAGAAGCTTTAAAAATTAAAAGAGATTTGGTACGAAATAATCAATAAATATTAATTGCAAATTAATTATACATTTTTAGATTGAATGTGAATTAAACTTTCTTGGTTTTATAATAATGCAAAATGCTTTAAAACCAGAAACAACTCCAATAATAAACGAACTACAGTCGGCAAAAATTCGAACTGTGATGGTTACAGGTTTGTAACTAATAATAAGTTCCTCAACAAAATTAAATGATCTTATTATTAGGTGACAATATAATGACTGCAATTTCGGTTAGCAGAGATTGTGGTATGGTGCTGCCAGATGAAAATATTCTTCTGGTAAAAGAATGTCTCGAAACAAATGAAAATCCTCCCAAATTGGCTGTGGAACTTTTAGGCTCTTCCCATCAACATTATCAAAATGGGGATTGTATATTAAGCATTCAAACTTCTTCAGTAAGTTTCTAATCACTTTCATTTTCCTAAATTTATTTGTATTTATTTTAGCGTACTCATATAGCTCTAGACGGCAAAACATGGTCTATTATTCGAACTCATTATCCGACTATATTTCAGTTAATTGTTTTGCGTGGTACAATTTTTGCTAGATTTCGACCAGAACAAAAAACTCAACTAGTTACTAGTTTGCAAGAAGTAGATTATGTTGTAGCTATGTGCGGGGACGGAGCCAATGACTGTGGAGTAAGTATACATTGTTTTTCTTTTAAAATACATTCCTTAGACTAGAGTAAACAAAGGGTTACCAAGCAGGGCATTGAACTCTCCAAAAACTGAGTTCGGTTCAGATTCAGGCTTATATATTTTTTAAGAGATGGGTTCGTGTGTGATTCTGGTTCAAGTATAAATAAAATTTACGGTTCAACGCAAGAACTAGAGTGCTTATATGTACACGATAAGAACAAGCCAACTGCGTCTAACAATACATTACGATTACGCTTATGTTTTAAATAAAAAAAAAACCTGACCCAGAGCAGAATCCTAAATCCGAATTTTAATACCCGGTTCTGTTCCTACTCGGGTTCAATTAAAATTATGTCTGAGGTTCGGTTCTGTGTTAAGGTTCGCCAAAATGTAATGGTTTGGTTTCGATTTTGATTCAGGTTCGATGCCCTGTTTCCAAGGCAGTAGGTTTTATTTACTGATCAAGAATTGGTGGCTAGGAAAACAAAGGCAGTAAATCGGGCGGTAAATAAATAATTTTTACATCGCTGTGGTAATAGCATAGAATAAAAATCATAGTTGCCGTTAGTCGATCAATGGGGTCATTTATAGAAAAAGTCGTTTTTTTATATAAAATCGTGAAATCTATCAAATAAATATAGTAACAAAATAATTTGAAATATACGACTTTTCATTCATAAATTTGCTAATAAACTTCCCCGGCTGTAAACATGGACTAAATTCGTGATGTCACAGCTTTATAGTCACACAAAGACATTTCTCTCTCATACATCACACACACATTTACAATCCACATTATTTTCGTTTAACAGGAATCTAAGCTAAAATTGTGACTGATGACAGCAGATCGAAGATTATTATTATTATTATTGAGTATTTCTTTAAGAGTAGAAGGCATGGTAAATAAAACATATATTAAAATAAATACCAAAAGTATCATTAAATAGTTCCAAACTAGACCGATAGAGCTCCACTGCCGTATCCGTGTCCGTGAAGCTGCGACGTCAGTGTTGAGATATTTGAAATTAAAGGCAACTATTAAAAATTAATATATCTGATTCTAAAGACTTGTAAGGTGTAAAACATACACCTATATATTTCATTTGACTTACTCTTTTAAGAAAAAAATATATTAGAAAATGTGAAATGACCCCAATATTTGATCGTGCAAAAAATATAATAAGCATCACATCAACAGTCTCGGTATGCAAAACGCCCTTAATACTTAAATAATTATACAGGGTGAGCCTCCCCCCCTTTAAAATAATAAAACATGAGCCATTTTTTTCTGTTATAATAAAAAAGTTAAGGGTGGGGCGTCTTCCCATACTCACCTGTATTTCCACGACAGTCATTCTCCTATTATGCTTTTCATCCATTATTAACTCTATATTATATTTATTTTTAATAGAATTCATAATGTATATAATTTGAGTAGGCATTGAAAGCTGCCGATATTGGAATATCTCTGAGTCAAGCTGAAGCTAGCGTAGCTGCACCATTTACATCAGCAATTCAAAATATATCTTGCGTAAAGCACTTGGTTTCTGAAGGGCGCTGTTCTTTGGTGACCAGTTTTGCCGTTTTTAAATACATGGCTATGTATAGTTTAATCCAGTTTTTCACAATTTTGATTCTTTATAGGGTAATATCTAATTTATTAAATGAAATAGAACAGTTTAAATAGTATTTAATTTTAGCGTTATACTACTTTAGGAAATATGCAGTTCTTATATATCGATCTCGTTATAACAACGAGTTTAGCTGTGACAATGGGTTACCAAGGCTCAGCGCATTATTTAGTCGCAAAGCGACCAATGGGTTCATTAATTTCTTTAGTGAATGTGATTCCACTTTTATTACAAATTCTGCTATGCGGCGTTATTCAGTTTGGTGCTTTATATTTTCTCACACTTCAACCATGGTAAATATTCATCTAATATAATAAAAAATAGTTAATGATAAATAATTTAACCAGGTTTAAGCCATTGTTAAAAAGTTCTTATGTAGATGAAGAAGTTATAGTTTGTTGGGAGAATACAGTTGTATTCAGTATTAGTTGTTACCAATATGTTATTCTTGCTTGTGTTTATTCAAAAGGCCATCCGTATAGACAATCTATTTTATCGAATGGTAACTTCCTAATAAATATTTTGACCAAGTAGATATTAAAGTTATATTTTTCAGGTCTTCTCTTATTTACGGCTGTCGTTTTAACTGTCTTTACAACAGTTTTATTAGTTTATCCTGTAGGTCCGTTAGCAGAATTCTTTGAAATGGTTCCTGCAACTTTCGATAATGACATATTTGTTTTCCGTTCGAAATTACTAATTTTTCCAGCGGCGCATTTTATTTTAGCCATATTTATTGAATTCGTTTTGGGACAACGGAAATGTATGAAAAGTATTGTGCATTGTTTAACTTGTAAAAAGAATCCGAAAAATAAGTACAAAAGATTGGATCAAATTCTAGATATTAATGAATGGTTAGATATGTGTAGTCTTTCTCCTCGCAGTATATATTGTTAACATTCCACTTTTCTTTATATATTAACTAACATATGTCAGTATTAAGCAAAAAATATATATATTATACTTTGTATATTTTATTATTATACATATATTTTTACAATAAATAACTATATATACATTTCTTTCGCGCAAATTTTACTACAGACTACAAGAATAAATTACAAAGAAAAACAAAAATATATTTATTCTGAAAAATGTCCTAATTTCTCATATTATGCCGATAATATCAATAAAACAAAGCACTAGAGTTAAGTGAAATTTGAAACAAAACACTTCTGCGGTCCAGAAATGATATATGACCACGTTGTTCATATGTTCATGATCTGTGACCATAACCTATAAAATAACCGCAGAAGCATTCCTTCAAACTGCTAAAACATGACAACTGAAGAAGATTTAATAAAAGCAGGCGATTATATCGTGGTCCAAAGACAAAGTTTTGTTAAACTACATAAATTAAAAGCAAATGGAACAGTAACTTTAGGTAAAGATACTGTAGAACTAGAAAATGTTATTGACAAGCCCTATTTTTCTACATTTCGTATGGTAATAAGACCCAAAAACAGAAGGGTGTATTCTCTTGAATTAAGCGAATATAAAAATTCCATTCAAAATTTAAACATTGATAAATCTGGAGTTGATAATAGAGATATAGTAGATGATGGCAGTTCTCAACAATTAACAACTGAAGAAATAACAAAATTAAGAGACGATGCTTTAAGTTCATCTGAAATAGTAGATAAATTAATATCTAACTCAAAAACTTTTGGTGCCAAAACCGAATACAGCCAAGAAAAATATTTAAAGAAGAAGGAAAAGAAGTATTTTGAATATATCCAAATAAGAAGACCGTCAATTCGACTGATTGTTGATATTTATTATCGCCAAGATTCTGGAAAAACTCTAGGAATTCGACTGGACGATTTATCACAAATTTTAACTTATTCAAACATTCAAGATGATTCAAAAGTTTTATTGTATGATAGTGGAACATGTGGATTACTTCCAGCTGCAATTACTCACAGAATTGGAGCGAATACTTCCGGTACTTTAATTCACATGCATCCAGGAAATGTTTGCCAGAAAGAAGCGTTTCAAGCAATGCATTTTTCGCAAGAACAAAGTGGAAGATGTATAAATGTTTGTTTGTATTCTGTTTTGAGATGTTTTTACCAAGAGAATAAAACGTCGACAGAAGTACAAACAACAGAAAATTCTAATGAAGTAAATGAAAATAATAAACGAAAATGTCCCGATGAGGAAGAAAGCCGACCAGCCAAAAGACCATGCTGGCAAATAGAAAATGAAAAAGCTTGTGAAATATTACAAAATAAAGTTGATTCGTTGATAATTGTTGCCAAGGAGCATCCATTAAATATTGTTAAGGAATTAATACGATTTTTAAACGATGGTAAACCATTTGTTATATTTAGTTTAATTCGAGAAACCCTTGAAAGTTTATATTTTGAACTTAAAAATCGAACTGATGTCATTTCATTACGATTGTTAAGTACGATGATGCGAAATTATCAAGTATTACCAAACAGAACTCATCCAGATGTTACAATGACTTGTGGTGGTTATATTTTAACTGGATTTGTAATTAATACCAAATCAGAATAATTTTGTACGAAAAATAAATTTCTAACAAGATTTTAATATGGCGCTTTTCATTTTGTTTAGGATGTGGGTACCTCAGCGACATCTACTTGTGTTGCTCTTTTGTTTCTCTGACGTCATGCGTCGTACATGACACAAGTAAACGATCAGTAAAATTTGTAAATATCAGTTTTTATAAAATTAAAATTATTATTATAAATAAATAACTTTCAAAATGGCTATGTCAAAGACTACCAACACATACAACAGGCAAAACTGGGAAGATGCGGTAAAAATATTGATATATTAACACATTAACCTCAAAATAATTTGTCACAATTTAAATCGTTTGTAGGAATTTCCAATTTTATGCCAAACTTGTTTAGGAGACAATCCCTACATTCGTATGGTAATATTATACTGCATCCATAAAATTGGAAGTTATATTTTTTATTTTATAGACCAAAGAAAAATATGGCAAAGAGTGCAAAATTTGTTCGAGACCTTTCACAGTATTTCGATGGTGTCCTGGAGCTCGAATGCGTTTTAAAAAGACAGAAGTTTGTCAAACATGTAGTAAAATTAAAAATGTTTGCCAAACTTGCTTATTAGATTTGGAATACGGGTTACCTATTCAAGTAAGAGATGCTGCTCTTAAAATGAAAGACGAATTACCCAGGAGCGATGTAAATAAAGAATATTACATTCAAAATATTGAAAAAGACGTAAGTGAATTTAATTATTTTTTGCTGACATTCACTATCAGATGTGGAAATTATATGAACCTAATATATTTTTGGACACGTCTTCAACAAAATAAAAAACTTTTGTGCAACACAACTATAACTTTTAAAGCTCCAATTTTAGAAAACGTAAATTTATTTCAGAAAAAGTAATATACATTTCAGAAGAAAACTAATTTCAATTTCAGAAAAATTAAGTTCAATTTCAGAAAAGATAAATTAATAAATTGATATCAGGCCATCAAACCTGTCAAAAACTGAGTTCGGTTTAGGTTCAGGTTAGTTTTTATTTTTTGAGATATGGGTTCATGTCAGTGACCTCTATATACATAATATATATAGGTCACTGATTCGTGTGCGGTTCTGGTTTCTGGTTCAAGCATTAGTAAAATTTCCGGTTTTAATTCGGGTTCATGTTCGATTCGACCTAATGAAAATTGAATTAATGTTTTTTGAATTATATAGAGATAATTAAATTGTGAGCCGGAATTTAAAATACAACGCAAGTCAAGAACACGAACACAATTTTTATGAACAGTGAACACAAGTGGTAACGCAGACGCCGAAGGCGTCGCTGATCAACTGTATTGAGATTCGGGTTCAATTGAAAAACATCTGAGATTCGGTTCTGGATTTGGTTTCGCTAAAATGTTTCGATGTCCTGATTGATATTACTTTTTTTGAAATAGAATATACTTTTTCTGAAATTGAATTTGAAAAGGTACAGTTTTTGTCCAATATTAAATTCCACTTCATTCTTCATCCCAGTTAAAACCTCGTTTAAAGGAATTCTTGTAGTCCATGAAAAGTTGTTATATTAAAAACGTCGATGAAATTGGGTTCCATTATAGCGATTAGTTTGTAATTTTTTTTTTAAGTTTTCACGCTGGTTAAGATAGGTTTAAGTATTAAAATTCATATTTAGGCGTTTTACATAGAGATAAAATATATTGAATTCATATTATTTTCACGTCTCATAAAGAAAACATTTATCATGTTTTTACATAGAATTATGATTTTATATTAAAACAATTATAATTTAGTTGAAGAATAACGACAGCGCGTCTGGTGGCGTAAAATCCGACAGTTCAAACGACCTTCTTATGAGATTAGCGCGTACAGCGCCATACTACAAAAGAAATCGCCCACATGTCTGTTCATTTTGGGTCAAAGGAGAATGCCGAAGAGGCGAAGAATGTCCATACAGGCACGAAAGACCCACCGATCCCGATGACCCACTCGCCGACCAAAACATCAAAGATCGTTATTATGGCGTCAACGATCCAGTCGCTGATAAACTACTCAAACGTGCAGCTGCTATGCCGGCTTTACCGCCCCCAGAAGATCAGACAATCACCACTTTGTATATCGGAAACTTGGGCTCCCTTACAGAGTCAGAATTGCGTGATCATTTTTACCAATACGGCGAAATTCGTTCGGTTACTTTAGTTCCGCGACAACAATGTGCGTTTGTTCAGTATACAACTCGCGCTGCTGCGGAATTAGCTGCAGAAAAAACCTTCAACAAATTAATTTTGGGGGGGAGGAGGTTAACTATAAAATGGGGCAGATCTCAAGGGAGACAAGGACCAACAATTGGTCATCAAAATTTAGATCCTTTAGAGCCAGTTCCTGGATTACCAGGAGCTTTACCAGTTCCTTCAGGAGAACTCGCTCATAATTTCTTTAATTTGGAACCAGGGCATATTCCTCTGCCGAATGTTCCTCCACCGCCTCCTTTGATGGTACCTCCAATGTTTGGACCGCCTCCTATGCCACAGTTCTTCTTCAATGCTCCCATTCAAGGAAGCGCTACGTATGTACCTTCGGCTGATTTGAGTACAAGTACGGCAACCAGTGCGGCAGTTACAGCGGCAAAAGCTGTTGTTCATTATCCGAGTCAAGATCCCGCAAGGTTGGGCGCGACGCAGTTAAATGCAGACAGACAGGAATAAAGATAATGATGTTACATCACGCGGTTTTAAATTGATGCTCGCGGCGTTTTATCTAACAGATAATTTGATGAGTAAGTTCTAAATATCGAAGTAAAATTTTTACATTTTACGCTGTATGTGTTTTACAAGCAGCATTTGAGAAGAAGAATCAGTTCTGTAGAGTATCCGTAAATCATTTTAGGTTATGCTTGACATCGTTGTCGAATTACATGTGTATTTTATCAACAATACTTTTTAAATATATACAACATAAAAATGACAATGTTATTCGTAATATATTTTTATTTATTATTACATAATGTGGTTTATTGCAAAATATACGCAACTTTATCCGTAAATGTAAATAATGCAGTGCATTCTACAGATAAAAAGTTTTTTAGTGTTGCGTTGGATACAGCAGTAGTAGCAGATCATTTTAAAGATTTTGATATGCAGTAAGTAAAATAAATCATATTAGGGGCGCATACTGTCAAAGTATGACCGTATTGATTATTACGATAATTAAGTGCTTATGTCTATTTTGTTGTATGGTACAGTTCTTTCAGACTTCATAAAATATCCGTAAACTACAAATTGAATAGAATGTGAGTTCGGTTGTAACCCACATGAATTACTTTTTTCTAGAGCTTTTTTTATAACCTGAAATTTACGAAAGTAAACATGGTGAAACGTTTTGTGACATCGTGCCAAAATACTAGCGAAAATATATTCAATTCCATGCCTCGTGTGCGTTTCTATGGCTAAACAAACTTCTAGCGTCTAATCTCAAATCTACAAAGAAGCTTCAGGCCAAATGAAAATTATATTTAAAAAAATGAAAAGAATGATGTTATATATTTCTCAATTTATAGTCTACATATATTTTTCTTTTACAAATTTTGTGTTCATTTGCAGTTCTGAAACGTGACGTCACAACATTGCTGGTTTTTACTTTTTAAAAATACACTACAACAATTTTATACAACGAAAAATATAAATAAAAAACAATTTAATCATACAGTATACAGTACGATAAATTAGACTAAGCTTAATCGATTTAAACAAAAAAGAACAATAATGCTCGGTTGCACCGCTAATGCTTAAATTTTAAGTGTTCCTTAAACTGACAATTTCGAAACGAAACGGTAATTGAATATTGCTGTCAAAATTTCGATGTGCATTTTTTTGTTTAAGCGTAGTTTAAAATATAAGTGTCAGCGGTGCAACTGGGCATTAATTTTTTTTGCTACTATAATTAATGGAAAGATATAATCGATATATTTTTACATGAGTAGAAAAAGTATTTCAACTTATATTTAATTTAAATACAATATAAACTTTAACGATTTATATTAATAACAACTTCAATTGTGCAATTAACGTTATCTGAAAGATTTATTCTTGAAATAGAACCACAACTTATATTAAAATTGTGCGTAAATAATAATTTAATTTCTAATTGATTTTTCTTATTTTTTAAAATCTGCTATAGAAAACAGTAGAATTTTATACACGATGATAAAATTTAATAATAAAATTTAATAGGCCCATAAATCTATTTCTTGTAATGAAACTTTCTACAAACATATGACCATTCATGAAAATCCGATATGAAAATTCCTTATACCTATTATTATTGGGTCAATGGTCGCGAATCTGAGGAACCAGGCTCGATCCCGACCGATGCGAGATATTTCGAATTTTAAATGGCAAAAAATTGACTCCTGTGGTGCACTCTCCACGCCAACAATGAGTGCCTGTGTGGTGACGCCTAGTAAATGCCCGCACGGTACAAATATGTCATCATCATTACCGATATCTGTGTACAAAATAGATTGGCACATCCAGCAATGGGTAATATGCCGTGATGTTATATTTATTTTTATTTTACTTATATTAAGCAAAATACGACTTATTAAAATTTTGTGATGAATTTATGACGTCACTGGTGGCAGACCAATGGCATTGAAACAATATTTTTTCAGTTCCACCAACTTTACTCACCAATGGGAATGGTAAATAGATAGTATGTGGGCGGGGCGCTGTGGAATAGGGCCATCCCACACTTTTTTATTTTAATTTCGTAAAATATAGATCAAAATATTCATCTCTGTGT
Source organism: Harpalus rufipes (assembly GCA_951394225.1). Classification (NCBI taxonomy): domain Eukaryota; kingdom Metazoa; phylum Arthropoda; class Insecta; order Coleoptera; family Carabidae; genus Harpalus; species Harpalus rufipes. The sequence goes on along the minus strand of OX596284.1, from coordinate 13,895,433 downwards.
ATTTTTTACACAATACAAATGTATATATTTGGCGATATACTGTTTAGAAATATCGTATTTTTGAATGATATCGTGAGGTCAAAAATTAAAAGACTAGGTTCGTGGAATGCACATTTTACCCTAGCGGTGAAAAATAGAAATAATATCTGTCATTTTACATGTTCAAGGTCATTTGTATTTTGATTTTGGTACATGTTCACAGTGAGTAGAGTAGCGTATTTAGAGTTCAATGAGTTTTTAATTTAATAATGGAACCCAGATATGGACAATCTTCCAAAAGTAGATGGTAGCGTGATAAATGTTTTTTTTTTATAAAAAGTTGAGTTCCGGAATGCTGAAGTACAAAACGTAAAAATGAAAAGATGTCTTCATTTTGATTTTATTATAATTCTTTTTCAATGGGATTATTATTTTTTAAAGAGTTGTTTGAATTTTAAACTTTACCGCCCTGCTAACTCCACATGATTTGTGAACCGCGGCAACTCAAATTAAGAGTGCGTACCACAAACTCGGATTTTAATTCGTGATGTCACTGTAAAAGTCTGCGAAAAAGTATTACGAAAATTATGAATGAAAAGTAATAAAATTGTAACTATTTTTCATTGTAAAAGCAATGAAATTGTCTAAATTTTTTATTTCTACAAAAAATGCATATATTTTTTTTATGGGATGGCCCTATTATAGGCGAGATTCTCGGCTTTCATATTTCTGGCCAATAGAATCAAATCGACACGCGCGATGGTCATAAAATGTTTAATTCGTTATAACTTTTTACTGAAGAATATATTTTAATATTATTTAGCTTTACTAATTAATCTAAGTATTTTACGATTTTATAAAAAATTGTTATATTTCGATTATGGTTTATCGACTTGCGAAAAATAATTTACTCAATGCACTCGTCGATAAAATAGAATTTTATCGTCTTGTATAAAAAATAACTATTTTCTTTTAAGAAATAAGCGTTTGTATAAACTAATACAAGCACTTTCTCCCGGTTATTTGCGTATTGGTGGCAACATGGCAGACCGCTTACATTTTTCTATAAATTCAACAAATGCTACAACTTCTGATTTTGAAATGACTCATTTTATCCAAGATTGTGCACACGAGGAACTAGAAAATTGCAGACACAATTTTCCAAATTTCACCATGTCTGGTAATAATATATTATAATTTTATATTTACTGCATATCTGGAATTTATTATTATTTACTTTCAGGTGAAGAATGGACTAATATTAATATTTTTTCTAAAAAATTAGGAATGAAAATATTGTTTGATTTAAATTGTTTAATCCGGCATAAAAACGGCACGTGGAATTCACAAAATGCTGAAGAATTAGTCTCCTATTCAAATAATAAAAATTTCGATATTGATTGGCAACTTGGAAATGGTACAATTTCATTTCGAACAAAATATTTTTTGTTAATTAATTTGTATTTTAGAACCAAATGCTTTTCGACATATTTTTAATTACTATGTAAATGCATCACAGTTGGCACAAGATTTTACCGTTTTAAGAAACATTTTAAATAAATTTTCTCGATATAAAAATTCCTTTTTGGTTGGACCGGATGTTACGAGACCAAGACCGGACCATCCTAAAAGTGAGAGATATTTAAGACAGTTTTTAAGAGGGCTGCGAAAAGAAAATACTATAAACGCAGTGTCGTTTCATCAGTATGGATTTTATTGTTTGAATGTGATTTTTTTTATATTATTTAATAAATTGTAGATATTATTTGAATGGGCGATTAGCGACGGAATCAGATTTCTTAAATGTAGAAACATTTAATGCACTTGAAGAGCAAATTAATATAGTAAATAATATAGTACAAAATACTAATTTAAACAGTCTACCAGTTTGGATAAGTAAGTATAAATTTTATTATATATATTTTTTTATAATATTGTCAACTTCCCTTGTTTTTAATTATATCAAAATGTGAATTATTTACAACAGTTTATAAATGCCCGAAAAGTATTCTGATCTGCCACACTTTTTAAAGTGTAAAAGATGTCTTTCTTCGTGCAATATTCTTCTATGTATTGATCTCTAAGGTGAAACATTTTTTGTTTTTAAGCTGAAACAAGTTCCGCTTATGGTGGAGGAGCTCCAGGATTATCAGATAGTTTTGTCGGCTCTTTTCTTTGGCTTGATAAACTTGGCCTCTCGGCAAAATTAGGTATAAAGATTGTTGTGCGACAATCTTTAAAACGAGAGAGTTATTCTTTGATCAATAAAACTTATAATCCAAACCCGGTAAAGATGTTTTTAAATATTATTTCTTATAGGACACGAAACCGAACATAAAAAAAAAACCGTTAATGGTGAACTGAAATAGAAAACAGTTTGTTCAAAAATAGGTTTACTCTTTACTTAACCGAAACTGGTTTTTAAAACTGTTAAATTGACCGGTCAATAAAATTATTCTGAAAAGAAAAAAACATTTTTTTATATTCCAATCATTTAATAAGTAATATTACTTATTAAATGTTTTTGTATTTTATGGACACATTACAGAGCTACTACCATCAATACACGTGTGGCATTTAAGTTATCTTACTGTAGAATACTTTTTATTCTTAATGTATTTATTTGTCAGTAATATGATGGCTCTATAATGTACACTTTGTTTACATCTATGGCTATATTATATTTGTATTGTTCTTTCGTACGTCTGCCTTCACCGTCCGTTCGTCCCACACCCTTCCCTTCACACACCTCCCAGTCTTGCCATCTGTCTATGTCTTTAACAGTACTTAAATTTAATTTTTTCTGTACATTCACGTTGGTGATACTGACTAAGTACTGCAGTATTTAACTTCACATCTCATATTTGTCAAATTTCAAATTTGTTTCAAGAATTTTATTTAAGCTCGTATAAAAATATCTTGTCTACAACTCAAGTGTAAATAAGCTTTATGACATTCGGTCAATAATTTTCAGACATGTCATAAAGCTTGTATTTACACTCTTGTTGCATAAATAACTATTTCTACATCCGTCAGTTTTTTTTTTACCTTTTAGAACTGGCATAAAAAACTGGTTTCATGATTAATGATTATCGGTTTATTAATAACTAAAAATATCGGTTTCCGTTAAAAATCTGGATACTTGATAATTATTTTTTTATGTCGGTTTCTTGCCCTAATTTCTTGTGTATTATTTATTATTTCAGTATATTTGTAGGACTGGTGGTTGAGTGTTTTATACCAACGATTAATTGGTCATAAAGTTTTAAATTGTGACGTTATTGCTCCCGAAACAATTCGTTTATATTGTCAGTGTTCAGCAACAAATGCAGCCTTTGTTATTTTTGGTATAAATATATCAAATTCAACAGCGCATATCTTAGTTGAGAATATTAATCACCGAGTTAACACTTCTGCATATATTTTGACCGCTAGTAATGGGGATTTATTAACGAAGTATGTTTTATAATTTCAAGTAAAAAATTATGACTAAAATTTTTCAGAAAAGTCTTGCTTAACAGGAAACGACTTGAGTTATCAGAAGACGCAGATCTACCAGCATTTTACCCAAAAGCTGTAGACGTAAGCAAACCGCTAGAGATGCCTCCATTTTCATTAGCGTTTTGGACGATATCGGCCGAATATTCCAAGGCTTGCCGCTAACAGAATAATAATTAACATAATTTTAATTAGAACGTATAACTGTGAATAAGTTCTTATTTACAAAGATGTAAGCGAACATTTCGAGTATCTATTTAGAGTTGTGAATATTTAGACGTAAGTGAGGTAGGTACATAATTACAAGGCATGTTCTGTATTCACCGAAGCGACATAATTGTCATCTTTGAGGAAAAAAAGTGTTGAATAGACTATTTGAGATTGATTTCGCATGGGCGCAGTTGCGCGGACGCAAGTCTTTGGCGAGTGAAAAGGCTACTTGAATTCTGCTGGCACTTGTATTCGTGCTCGAGGGCTCGACTAACAACTAAAGTAGATGACGCGATCGGCACATACATCTACGCACACACACATACACACACGCACACACACACACACATACGGACGGGGTACTTTCACATTATAACAAAATTTTCAAATTGGTAACTATATAAAATTAACAAATATGTTTTAAATTTAAAAATTAATGAATTGCTGCTTAGATAATTCAAGTGTTGGCAATATGAAATTAGAAAAAAATAATTTAATAGTAGGAACCCTTTGTCAGTAAAATTTGTATACTTGTATAGTTGTTTTGTTCATAAAAAAAATTCTTAAACTAAAGACATAATTTAGGGTCTTGTTTTAAAAAAACCGAACATGTCACTTTTTTCACGTTTTTGTTGTAGACGTAAAATAATAATATAAATAAGCATTCATATTCGTAAAATAAAACTATACTTTTTACTTATGTTACTATAACTATATATTATCAATTCTGACTATACAGGGTGCTTTCTGTAAAATAACCAGCGCTTTTTTGGGCGAACTAATGACTAGAGAAAAATGTTATATACAAAAAATGATAATTTCTCAATAATAACAAACCAGTGATTATCAAACGGTGGAACAAAATTATATTTTTTTAAATGGTACCTATATAATTTTTAAAACCATTAGATAGATATTTTTTTTCTGATTTCGATGATATAAATATTGTATAGGGTTGTATGACAATTATTTCGAGAAAAATTGTATTAAAAATAATGTTACAATATTGAAGTAGCCTATGTAATTCACAAGTACTGATACATCTATTGTCTAGGTTACACTAGCAGTAAAGCCATTTTTTATTACATTACTTCTAATTTTGAATACCATTTTACTCGAAATAATTGTTATACAACCCTATACAATATTAATATCGTTGAAATAGAAAAAAAATCTCTATGCAATGAACTAAAAAATTATATAGGGCATTATTTAAAAAAATATAATTTTGTTCTACCGTTTGAGAACCACTGGTTGAATTTTCGGTTTGTTATTATTGATAAATTATCCCCTTATTCTTGATCATTTTTTGTATAAGATTTTTCTCTAAAGTCATTAGTTCGCCCAAGAAAGCTCTGGTTGTTTTAAAGGAAACATCCTGTATAATAATTTTATTTGGTACTTCAAGTATGTATGTGTGAAATTTGGCATTAATCGGTGCATGGGTTTTTATTTTTAGCGCTTTCAACGATAAGTAAAAAAACTTGATTTTATAGATATAGATAGCTGTACTCGCGTTTTTATTTTATCGGCGCACTCCCGAGTGTTCTCAAAACCAATGCCAATGCTCATAAAAACTTTGAAAATGAATTATAAAAAAACTATGCAAAATTTTGAACTATGACTACTACGATATTTACCGAAGCTGAAAGAACATCTCTATAAAATTTGGTGTCGATATGTGAAACAGTGTAGATTTGTATAGACATCAAACTTTTATGTACATAAGATAATAAAGATAAGCAATTTGACTTGTTTGGTTTTGAAGAAATTCTGCATGTACTCGAGAAAATAAAATTATAAAAATGAAGAAATGATACTTAAAATATAAAGATAGAATTTCTTTGATTCTTGCCAGAAATAGGAAGCTCTTGTTTTGGATCTTGTAGAATTACAACCGTTACACGTTTATAGTTTTCGTGCTTTATTTAATTTTTCCCGAAACTTTGCTGCTCACAACATTATTATATTTTTTATATTCCTGCTAATGTTCGTATAATAAAGTTGAATATTAATTCACTATTTGCATATTGTAACAAACTGTAATAGTTCTTATTGAAAATTCTTATTAATCGTTTAAAAATCTGAGCACTTATGCTTGAAGCAAACTAGGTCATTTGCTTCGCAAATTAGAGTAGCAATGTTGAAGCTCGTTGATCGTTGAAGAGTGAAGTGGCGCTGAGATAATGCGCGGGAAAGCGTCTGTGGGGAGGTAATCGGGGCACGACGCCGCATAAGAGGAACAAATGGACGTCTTCGTCAGCAGTTATGTGTAGCGCCACTCACTGGCACTGGCGAGGTGGTCAATCTTCAAAGCCTGTAGTGAGGTAAGAAGATGCAACACACAATATTTAATAATAAAGTGTCTATTGTTTTGTTGGTAGATTGTGCACGAAATGGGAATATTCTTTAAATTTTTTATTTTCCGAGTGGGGATATATTTATTCTTGTTTCGATATGCCGCCTGTTCTGATCACCAGTAAGTTGTTTTCCAATTTATTTTATAATAAAAATCATGTTCCTAAATATTAATAAAATTGTGTAAGTTACTTTTGGTAGAACTGTGGGAAATCATAGTAATTCTGAAACGAGCGCAGCGAGTTTTGTAATTTTTATGGAGTTTCAAAATCATATTTTCGACTTGTGATGAAAATATTTTTTTCTGTAATTATCCACAAATATTAGGAAAGTTACGAAATGTATTGTAAATGTTTGACATATCATTTACTATTTTTAGGCGACTATGCATGATAAATAAGCGATCATGACAAAAAAACCTTATATTGTAACTATAGTTAAAATATTAAATATATTTGCCGTACTAGTGTGGGAATTGACAATTCCCCGCATTCATTTTGAGTTTGAGAATATTTGTTGAGATGACATTGAGTGAAATTATTTCGAATAATAATTTCCATGTACAGTTTTTAGTTTATTAGGTAATTTTATAAGGAACTTTATTAGAATATTAAAATAACGGGTTTAATGCCCGGTTGCAGAAACGTTCATCAATGATTGTTTAATTAGCGGATCATCAAAACGAACAAATGGAACGCGATATTTTGACAGCAATGATTTAAATGTCATAATAACAGGGAAACTGATTCGAATTTGTTCCAGTCCTTTGATTAAACAAAACGTTGATGAACGTTTCTGCAACCGAGCATAGTCTTTGAGATCTGTAAAAGACTGACAAAAACATTTGATTAATATAAAATTATACATATAAGAGTGCCAACTTTCGTTGCGATTTTGTTTATTTTCAGATCTGTCTAGTTTCGTACAGAATACGGCCATTATTTCCTGCACGATTATGAAAAAAAAAATATCCATTGATGGATGTTGCTAAACTATTCGCAAATTTTTGTACCTCAAATTTGCGGAGAAAGAACCACAGCATGGCTCACCTGTGCGATTAAAAATTGTGAATAATTTTCTTATAGTCTCTTGTAGAATTCATACCCTGGTTATTAGAACTTCAACCCATAAAGTATTTTGTGAATTATTTGGCCCCTTTACATAAAAGTACCTTTAATAGTCTTTTATATTCCTCTCTTTTGTGTTACGTTCTGAATTTTAATGTAAAAGGGAGTATTTACACAAATGTTCAAGGAACATGATTTTTAATTAAATATGTTAAAACAGTTTAAATTTATGTAAAACTTGTTTATTAGAACTAGTTTGACATTTGCGGACCTTCTACCGGAAGATCCTAAACTTTACGATAAAATGCGGCCACCAAAAAGAGATGGAAGACCCACAATAGTTTATTTTCATGTTACTGTAATGGGTTTGGATTCCATAGATGAAAATTCTATGGTATATTTTGCACTTTGACACAATTCTTGAAATAATTATATTTATTTTTTAAGACTTATGCTGCCGATATATTTTTCGCTCAAACTTGGAAAGATTATAGATTACGATTACCCGAAAACATGACTTCAGAATATAGGTATATGTAATTAAAGTTGGGTTTTAAAAATATTATTTTGATATCTTATTTGTAGATTACTGGAGGTAGATTGGTTAAAAAGTATGTGGCGACCGGATTCATTTTTCAAAAATGCAAAATCGGTAACATTTCAAACAATGACCATTCCTAATCATTATATGTGGTTGTATAAAGACAAAACTATTTTATATATGGTCAAGTAAGTAAAATTATTAAATGAAAAAGTGATACTAAATATACATATTTTTGTTTGAAGGTTGACTTTAACTCTCTCCTGTGCAATGAATTTTTTAATTTACCCTCATGATACGCAGGAGTGTAAACTGCAAATGGAAAGCCGTAAGTTTCTCTTTTTTAAATTATAATTTTAAAATGGTAGATCTATTTTCAAACGTTTGAATTTTCTGTGTAACGAGCGGAAGAATTCAAAAAGGTAGAATCGAATTAACTGCTCCGAAGGGAGAGATTTAAATTGTGCGTCCCATTAAGAAGAAATTCAATAAAAGTTTTTCGATAAAAACTGCCGATTAACATTTTGTACCTCAATGGGGATTTCCAAACTAATTTAATATTGTTGTCACATCACGGCCCCACACACAGTGCGCATGATCTTTTGTTGATTTAATTTGCCTCGAATTTACCTGTTTTACCTTTATGACTTTGTGATACATGTTGTACAACTTTCTTTTATTACAAATATAATACTTGCATTTAAAAATACGGTGTGATTAGCTGTCCAAAAGAGACCGCAACTTGGTTCCGAATTTGTTTGTAACAACAGATATGGCATATTTCTTTAAATATAGTAACAATAACCTAACGCACAAAACTCGGGCCGAGTTCTCCGAGCGTGCCTTTTGTGCGTTAGGTTATTGTTATATTTAAAAAAATATATAAGCTAAGTAAGCTGTTGGTCGTTTTATAAAACGCCTAGATGACTAGTCCGATTGTAAAATATTGCTAAGTCAACGAAAGTTTGACAATATGGCCGCCTTTCACCCGCGTTTTATTAAAAGACGAATTTTACAATCTGGCTACGACATAAAAATCTCATCTCGGTCATTCACAAATGAGCCATCATAACTAAAGTCAGGGCCAGACTGCGATCCCTTTTTCGGGACGCCAGTCACAGCGTTAAAATTCTACAAAATAAGCAAAAATATGTTGTCAGATGATGACAATTTAATCTATATATTATTTTTATTTTGTGTTTATTTTAGTATCTCATACGACGGATGACATGATCTTCCAGTGGGATCCGGATGTTCCTCTGGTTGTGGATGAAAATATCGAATTGCCTCAACTTGCCCTGGTGAAGAATTATACGGCTGATTGCACTCAAGTGTACTCCACTGGTCAGTATTCATTTGAGAGCCCTTATATAAAAATCCTCGCGATTCGCGACTTCGCGACATCTACTTGAGCGTTAAGTGACCTGTTAACAAAAAGCGTTGCTGGCTTTTTATACTTGAAGAGATTTTTGTATTTTTCAGGGAATTTCACTTGCCTTGAAGTGGTTTTCGTGTTGAAGCGAAGGTTGGGTTATTATTTGTTCCATACGTACATTCCTACTTGTTTGATAGTTATTATGTCGGTATGTTTTGTGTTTGAAATTTTGTTTATTGTTGTTGATAGTAACTTTATTTGTAAGTGGGTGTCGTTTTGGATTAAACCCGAGGCTGCACCAGCAAGAGTGACACTAGGAGTGACTTCTTTGTTGACGCTTTCTACCCAGCATGCCAAGTCTCAAGCATCTTTGCCTCCTGTGTCTTATTTGAAAGCGGTTGATGGGTTTATGTCTGTTTGCACCATGTAAGTTGAAAGAAATTAAATATTTTTCAAATACATTCTCTTTTAATTAAAAAAAGTCGATTATTTTTATAAAATCGTGAAATCCGTCTCATATAATATAGTAATATAAAATAATTTTAAATATGCTTTTCATTCATAAATTTGCTAATAAACTTTCGCGGCTGTAAACACGAACCATATTCGTGACAACACAGCTTCATACTCATACAATAGTATATTATGTTATTAGGAGTAGAAAGCGGTCTTTTTGCGTTGAACCCAGCTATTGCGACCGAGGCGTTAGCCGAGGCCAGGCAAACTGGGTAAAACACAAAAAGGACGTTCTACTCCGAATGATATATACTATTTTTTCTTCAAGTGTTTCAAAAAAAAAAACTTGTGGATTTTATTTTGGAAAACATTGGACCTTTTACATGAAAAGAGAGAGATAGAGAAAAAAATGACATATATGTAATGCGCAGTAGTTTGTTTGCGCATAGAAGAGGCCAGATATACAGGGTGGGGCAGAAAAACCTATCCGATTTCAAAACGTTATAAAATTAAAACCACTCAACTTGTCAAAAAAAATTTTTATTAACATATCGCAAATTTTATGCCATTTTTAAATTTAAGTTTTGAAAAGCACATCACTCAAATGTCGTCCTTGGGAGCGGATACACTGATTTAGGCGCTCGCGGTAGCTTTCCATGACTTTCACCGTCATTTCCACAGGAATTTCTTCAATTGCCCGAGCAATTTCCCTTCGTAAAGCAAGAAGGGTCCTTGGTCGATGCTGGTAAACCTTCGATTTGAGGTAACCCCAAAGGAAGAAGTCACATGGAGTGAGATCCGGTGAGCGCGGCGGCCAGCCAAGATCACCTCTCAGGGAAATGAGGCGACCGGGAAACAGTTCCCTGAGAATGTCCATTGATCGTCGCGATGTGTGGGCGGTTGCCCCATCCTGTTGAAACCACACATTTTCCACGCCATTTTCTTCCATTTTGGGTCTAAGAAAATTTTCCAGCATGAAACAATAGCGCTCGCTGTTGACCGTTACGGTTTGCCCATTTTCTTCAAAAAAGTAAGGCCCCCAGACGCCTAGGCGGGAAAGAGCACACCACACAGTCACTTTTGGGCTATGGAGGGGTTCCTGATAGATTTCTCGAGGATTTTCGTCACTCCAATATCGAAAATTCTGCCTGTTAACGGCACCACAAAGGTGAAAATGGGCTTCGTCCGTGAAGAGCACAACATCGTCGTTTGGGAGTTCTCGGAGATCGCGACACAGGTTCGTACGGGTTTCAAAATCCCTTTCACTTAATTCCTGTGCAACAACCATTTTGTAGGGATGCATTTTGAGGTCCCGGTGCAAAATGCGCCGAATACTGCGGTTGGAAATCGCCAAAGCGAGCGAATGTTTTCGCGCCGAACGACGCGGGGAACGTTCAATCGCGGCTCTCACATTGGCCACGTTTTCAGGTCCTGTTGCTGTCCTGGGACGTCCAGGCGACTTCTTTTTCAATGCTGAACTCGTCTGTCTAAAATTTGACACCCACACTTTAATCGTAGCGTGATGTGGAACAGGATCATGACGCCCGAGTCCGAAATGAATTCGAAAAGCACGTTGTGTAGCAATTATCGAACCGCCGCATTCGATAAACCGCTCAATAACAAAAGCACGATGTTCACCAGACCAAGGCATGTTGACTACTGACAAATGGCATAAAACCGGCTTTCTAACGGTTTTTACCCCACTACTCTACCTGCTCCCTCTTCTGAGAAAAAGGGATTTGAAATCGGATAGGTTTTTCTGCCCCACCCTGTATTTCAAACAAAATTTGAAATGGCGGAAATAAGAATGTAACTATATTAAATAAATTCACACAAAGCGTTTGTGATGATAAATATTCAAGACGAGAGGACGGGTAAATGGGAATCAGAAAGTGGTTATACAGTAGAGCGTCAATAATCCGGACGATCGATAATCCGGATCCGAAAAACGAACCAATATAGTTCAAAAATCCATAAAAGATTTATTTAAAATTTCAAATACTTTATAAATTAATTTTAATTTTATATTTTACATACTGTTTTACATTATGTACACTGTAGAATGCAGTATTTTTTCGTTAAATAAAACATGTAAAATATTAATAATGAATAGTTTCATTTACTTGCTCCTCTTCTCTAAACATCATAGTAATTTATGACCGATTGCAGCTAATATTTTGCGTTGAAGACACCCAAAAAGTATTTTATTGGTTCATTTCGAAAATCCGAACACGTCAAAAATCCGGATGGGGTCCGGTCCCAATTAATCCGGAATATTGACGCTCTACTGTATGTTCTAAAGACGCGAAATAAACCCCACATAAAGTGACAGATAATTGCATAGTTGCCAGTTTGTTATTAAGAAAGTTACAAACAAGAATAAAACTATTGTTATTATTTTTAAATAAATTGTTTTGTATTTATTAATAATTTCTTTACAATCTAAGTCAAAATAATTTCAGTTTTTGTGTTGTTTAAATATTTTTTTATCAAAAATAAATGCTTGTCCTTTTAATCATTTTACTTGACAACATGGTGCCTACTCATCTCTAGTTCATAAAAATTTCACTACGTAGTGTATTGAAAAATTACGCCACGGTGCAATAAAAATGTAAAAGGTCCATTGTAGACTTCGCAATTTTAGCCAAAGCTGGCTGTGTACACAAAAAACAAACGACACAACTGTAAAATAACAATTTTCAATGTGATATGTGTTGCTGTGACGACTGCTGCCGCCAGCGGTGAACTAAGAAGCTAATTTTTTTTTTACTAGTACAACAATGAACAACATAATTGTACTAGTAAGAAAATGAATATCTTCTATAGTATATGTACAGTAGCATAATATGAATATTATAATACGCTTGAAGAAAAAATAATATTGTTGTTCGTTACAGTTTCGTCTTCATGGCATTGATGGAATACTGCTTGGTTAACATAGTACTTGGTGACTCTGATTTACCTAAAGCTCCTGAGCCACCAAAGGTTGACAAAATATTTGAATTGGCAAAAGTGAGTTACAAAAAATTATTATTATTTTAACGTTGCTAGATAAAAAAGCTCTCTTATAGTTTGGTTCACGAAAGATGACAATTCAAGGTCATTTATTAACCGTATGGTATAATATTACTAGCAGATAACTTCACTGCATTTCGTATACATAGACGTGCAACATGAAATATTTATGGATACATTTTAACTGAAAAAAATAAGTGTAATTTATTTGAAAATTATGTTTCTTTTTAAATAATGCCTTTCTCAAAGATTTATGCTCTTCACCTGTGTATTTGCAAAATCCAAAAACATAAGATTTAACAAAAACCATGGAATAATAATTTGATTTAAATGTCAACGTCACTGGGTAACTATTAGGACAGAGGGCAGTGCAGTACGCAATTAGATATCTGTAATTATACGACATACGTCATTATTATTTGTAATGTGTTAGAAAGTAATGTCACCATTTACGTATATCTGTCACACAACATAAACTATATAGACATGCGTCAAATAATCTTTCTCTTTCTAACATGAAATGTTGCTAAGCTACTACTGTATAAAATGTTGAGTATTCTTTCTTCGAACAAGTGACCATGAATAGTCATCTTTCGTGAACCAAAGTATACTAAAGCCGTGCAACTCATTAACTTATAGTGAAACTGGCTTTAGATGACTTTCACAACAGATATTTTTAAAGAAAATTATAAGGGTTGCATTTTTTTAAGATTTTATTTAGTGCCGATGTTAAGCTGCGTCCCCACTCCATCGGTTTTGCCATTCAGCTCGGCCGAACGATGTCGTATTTCTATTTTATCTTTAGATTTACCAAAGAAAGCCGCAATTTATGTTAAACTATCGTGCCTCTCATACCCATCTATATAATTTTTATTACTAATGTCCCAAAGAACGATACATTCGAAGAGCCAGGGGAAAAAAGACAAATGTCACAAAATGTGTTTTTTTAGATAGAATTTTACCATTCTGACTATTAGGCAAAAATGATGAAGATCCATAAACTCACATATTTTTGAAATTCAACGTTATGCTAGTTTTAGTAGAAAAAACAATTTAGCTACAAAAACCTATTTTTTTATTTAAATTTAAGAATATTAGTGTAAACAAAAAAGATTATTTAAAAAAAAAATAGATAATAGGTAATGCAAGATACGCTCGAGTATCTTCATTGCAGAGTTTCGAAAGTTTTTGAATTCGCATATGTTGTTTTCAAATTGGTTCTGAAACGTTGATAGAACATCAGTTGTTTACACTACAGGATCAAACTTTACCAGTTTCATGACTGCAGTCTGAACTTTTTCGCTACATCAGTCACTGGCCCAAACTTTTTGCGTGTGTTTGGTGGTTTTGTTAATGCTACCCAAATCTGATAACTAGATATTCGGGCCTATTTTGTAACTCAGTGGTTAATTTTTAACAACTGGTTAAAAAAATTATCCAATTTTTTGTTATATGTATATGTCAACATACTAATTAGTTTTTAAATGTTTAACCAGTTGCTAAAAAATAACTACTGAGTTACACAATAGGCCCAATTATCATAAGATAGCCACTGATACTGTTCTTAAATTATCAATCTCGTATGGAACAGAAATCAGCTGACCAAGCTATTGCTTGCGTATATCTTAGGATTGTTACAGTTCTTGCCTTCTTTAAATATACCATTTACAAAGCCCCCCCCTAAATCTATAAGTAGGACCTATCATTTAATTTTGTTAGAAAATGGACATTCATCCTTTTTCCCCTGGCTCTTCATTTGTATTCATTGCTATGTGCTCTTGACGAGCGGCAAAAGCCAGCGTAATGGGGACGCGACTTTATATTTAGCTATTTATCTATTCGAAATTAAATTTAGCTAAAACAGTTATACAAACTCGAAATGATATTATATAAATACATATTTATAGTTTAATTAAGCAAAATAATAATTGTAAGTTAATTCAATGTAAAATTTGAGAGAGGCTATAGAATAAAAACACTATTCAAATAAATATATAGTTCAATAGATAACTTATGATATATGTCCTATTCTATAGCGATAAAATGTTCAAATGGAATTGAAATATTTGATTGCTTAGCAAGAGAACGCTCTTCTTCTAACTGGGCAACCGAAACCTACTCCGCCGATAACTCCCGCTCAACGAAGTCGCAATCGAGCTATCAATATTGATCGTTTCTCAAGAGTCTTCTTCCCTGCTTTGTTTACTTTACTGAATGCTGGTTATTGGATTATGTTCGCTGAATACATTTAGGCACTTTAAACTTCGATTAGAGATTCCGAGATTCGCAATTTATTATTGAAAATAGATAGAAACGTTATTTCTTCTAGTACAGTTGTAAATGTTTCAATTTATAGTTAATAAAAAGTGTGTATACTTATTTCAAATTAGATGATAGTGTGAATATTATGCTTATAACTTATGTAGTATGTAAATAATATAATTTATATTGTTATCTATAAATGTGCACTATTCTTGTTGAATATGTCGACATTAAAATATATATATCTATTATGTATTTTACGGTATGTGTATAAATTCTTTGTAATAATTAGTTAATTATAGTTAAATAAACCTTTCATTTGAAACATTTTTTGTTATATTTATAATAAATATGTTTTGAACAGGGATTCAGTTTCTCTTTTCTTTGGTTTCTTAAAATTAAAAAAGTTTGGGTAATAATAATTTATAAAAAAATGATGGGGTGTAAAGCTAGTTCACCTCCTCGTGGTGCACCCTGGGTAACGCTAAATGAACTAGCAGAAGATCAGGGATTACGGATATAAATGAAATATTATTTTTTGATTTTCTAAATTCATGTAGTTAATTTGTCATCAGGAGTGTGGAATTTACTCGTTGAGGAAAATACACCACATGGAATTGGAAAATCACTAAATTTAAAATGGAAAATTATGATATTTGACATCTATGTACATAATTACTAGCTATCATTCTGACACGAGCTCCCATATATACTTGTCAAGGCCAACAAAGTTACATGACTGCTCGCGCCCTATTGTATTTAACATTTTATACCTGCACTCTACACCAAAAATTCTACTTACATCTATTTATATTTAGATTTTTTAATTTTAAATTCATTCTATGACGAAATTCTGTCCTCTTCTTTCGAAAAGTTTTTTAATTCATTGTCGGGATTGACAGTATTTTTGGAAGGTATATGTAATATACCTATAATTTTAAATATTTAACTATTAATACAATACGAAATAATATAATGTATGTACTTCCCAGAAAAAATCTTCAGTAATGTCTGACATTTATCTGTCAGTTACAAACATTTTTTATTTTTCAATTGATTTCCAAGACATTATTTGGGCTGTGAGATTTATTACAACTGATTTATATATACGTTATATTTCTTTATCTCTAAATCTGTAAAAGATACAATAAAATATTTATTTGTATCAGATGGAGAAGTAAGAACAAAATTTTTCAAAATATAATATTTAGAATAATTTTTTTAAGAATCTGCTACTTCCGGTTGTCCAATTACCAAAACATTTTTAGCTCTTCCCAGTAATGTCCGATTGAGAAATACGTAGTTAAACAGATATTAAGTATTATAGTTTTTAAGAAATCGTCACGCACACATACATTAACACACACACACAGATATCATCGTAAAAATATTAAAATTGGATTGTAGGGACCTTAAAACGTGCTTAATCATTAAAATCTGGATATGCGATTTTTAGCATGAACCCAATGCATCTCTTTGCGAGAGGTAAAAAGGTTGGCACCCTTGATCTAATGCAATTAATAAAATTTATTTTATATTACTGGGTAATTTGAAATTATTTTATACACCACAGGGCAAGGGACAGAACGCGGAGAAGGGAAAAAGTTGAGCATCAGTCCATACTTATTTGACGACGAATATAACATTTAATTTTTAGTTTTAATTCCATGGCTATCGATATTTGTGGGGTGATTATTGACATTTTCATCCCTATTTTCTGCCGGTATAAAGCATGCTAATATAATTTTGCACATATATTTCATATAATATTCATTTCCTGCAAATAGGAATTGTCTTCAGAAATTTATTCATATTTTATAAATATTATTTAATAGGTAAGTTATATTAAAAAAAATATTTTAATATTTTATTATTCATTAAAATAGCGTAACCAATTAACAACTAACTTATCTAATAATCACGCCAGTGCCGACTCGCCAGTCTTGTTTATTGTCAGCAAATATAAGTAGCTACATTTTTTTCTGTTTTGAAGTATCGTGAATATTTTTATTGTTTTAATAGTTAAATATAGTTGTATATTGTTGCAAATTAGCAACAATATTAAGTTTAAACAGTAGTTTAACTGTTTTAATAGTTATCTACGCTGATAACATGTTTTATTATTGAAATATTTGTATTTTAAAATAAATTATTTTTATGTTCAGAATTCCAGTGATTGAAAAAATGTTTCCTGGAGGACCGATTCATATTGGGGTTGCTGTCCAAGGAGCCGTCCTCGGGCTTGCTGAGCTGTGTACATCAATGTAAGTCGTTATATTTGCCTCCTCTTCACTGTTGCTTTTTGGTATTTTTTCAGGTTAAACAATATTAAAAAAATACAGCGTTGTACCACTTTAAATTCTATTTTATTTTATAGTTAAGGACCTTACTAATCACCCCCATATAACCATGTAGCTGGCCATCCCGTGGGGGTATTCTAGTTTACCCTTAAACATAATCTTAATATTAAGAAATTTAAATAATTTTCAAAATTATTAAAAACAAATACGACGTACCACTTCCAATTCTATTTTATTTTATAGCGAAGGACCCTACTAATCACATCCGAAGAGCCATGTACTTGGCCATCCGGTAGGGGTGTTGTAGTTTACCCTTAAACATAGTCACAATATTGAGCAATTTAAATAATTTTCAAAATTATTAAATAAAATACAGCGTTGTACCAGTTCAAATTCTATTTTATTTTATAGCGAAGGACCCTACTAATCACCCCCCCCCCCAAAGAGCCATGTAGCTGGCTATCCGGTAGGGGGTGTTAGTTTACAAATATAGTCGCAATATTGAGCAATTTAAATAATTTTCAAAATTATTTAAAAAAAAAATCTGATGTGGCCAGCACAATATCTTCCGTCAATCCTGTGTATTATGTACAAATTCCATACATAAATTTTCTTGCAAAAGATTCTAAATTTTTGGAATTTTATGATTCCCTTTCTCGGCAACTGAATTCCATACTCCTGATAACAAACAAACCACATGAAATAAGAAAATCAAGAAAATTTTGAATGAAAAATTATGACACTTGTCAGTTATGGACATAATTAATTTCTGTCATTTTGACACGGGTCCCCAAATCTGCTTGCCAAAGTCAGCAAAGTCACGTCACTGCACGCGCCCTATACATAAATTTTCTTGCAAAAGATCTTATATTTCCAGTAAAATTATTTCATAAACAAACTATGAAAATTGCACTTGACACTAACATCTTCTTCTTCTTTAGTTTTTCCCATTTGTTAGGGGTCGCTATTTTTATTTTCTTCCTCCACTCATTTTTGTTTTGCGTGTCGTCCTCATTCAGTTCCTTTCTCCCAAGTCTTCCAAAATACAGTCCTTCCATCTTATATTAGGTCTTCCTATGTTTCTTCGACCTTCTATTACTAAACCATTAATTTTTCTTCCAATGTATTCATCCTCATGACATGTTCAAACCAATGTAATCATCTCATATCTTTCTAGTAGTTGTAGTATACCCTTAAACATAACCGCATTATGTAGCCTTTTTTAAAAATTTGATGTGGCCAACACACCTTCCGTTTATTCTGTGTATTATGTACAAATTCCATAAATAAATTTCCTTGCAAAAAATCTTATATTTCCAGTAAAATTATTTCATAAACAAACTGCAAATTGCATTTGACGCTGACATCTTCATCTTTAGCTTTTCTCATTCGTTAGGGGTCGCTGTTTTTTATTATCTTCTTCCACTCATTTCTGTTTTGCGTATCGTCTTCATTCAATTCCATTTTTCTCAAGTCTTCCGTAATACAGTTCTTCCATCTTATCTTTGGTCTTCCTCAGTTTCTTCTACCTTCTATTACTAAGCTATTCATTCTTCTTCCAATATATTCCTCATCTTTCGTCATGAGATGTCCAAACCAATGTAATCGTCTCTCTTGTATCTTTCTAGAAACTTTATCATTCGAGCCGAGAGGTCATAATTATGTCACATGTCAGTTGCTTTCAAAATATGAATAAAGCATGGCCGCGTGGGAATCTTATTCATATAAAACTTTACATATTTATCAAAAAAAAAATCGTTATGAGGATATGAAAATATATAATTATTTTAGAATTAAAAAAAACGACAATTTTTTTCTGTTCATTGCAATACTTAATAACATATACATAGTTTGTCCATTTAACGTTCTTTGTAGTTCTTATAGTCCTCGTGATAACAATGGTGGCCCATTAAAAATGGACAATATAAGCAAATATTCTAGTTATGGCCCTCGAAAAATGATCTAATAATACGCACTGATTTATTTGTTAGCATAATCAGAAGAGATGTCCCAAAGCCGCCTAAATTTGCCATATATATATATATTGATAAATGGGAATAGTTATATTTTTAAAATTCCATAGGTACATTCATATATTGTATAGGTAAATATATAATAAAAAATTGCCTCCCCTAATTAAGGGATATATTGGTTAATAATATATATATTTAAATTTATAAAATTTCATAGGTACGTTCATACATTGTATAGGTAAATATATAATAAAAAATAATTTGTAATATAATTATTTTACACTCGTATTTTCTTAAAAAAATATATTTTAACAAATTTTATGTATATTATTTTTATAAATCTTTAAAAAATATTTTATTTTACATTAATTTGTGTTGCCGTGAGCCAAACGTAACTTGTTTAAAGTGGCAGACTGGTACGCCTTGGCACAACTTATTAGAGTCTTGTGAGACATTGGAGCGTATGGACGTATATATCTTTGCAGTAAATATTAATATTTAAACTAATATTTAAAGTGAAATATGAAAATTTAAGTATTTAGAATTTTAGACGAAGGCACCTGTGTTGAAAATATTTTATCAGACGGTGAGTTATATATTTTTTTCCAAAGGAAAATGCGTTTAAGAATGAGACGCTTAGGAGGTTTTGATTTTTTATACCTTGTTGAATATATATATATATATATATATATATATATATATATATATATATATATATATATATACAGGGTGTTTCCTTTAAAACAACCAGCGCTTTTTTGGGCGAACTAATGAATTTAGAGAAAAATGTTATATACAAAAAATTACCAGGAAAAAGGGCTTAATTTATGAGGAATAATAAATAAAAAAATCAACCAGTGGTTCTCAAACGGTAGAATAAAATTATATTTTTTTAAATGGTAACCTATATAAATTTTTTGTCCATTAGATAGAGATTTTTTTCTGATTTCAACGATATAAATATGATATGGGCTTGTATAACAATTATTTCGAGAAAAATGATATTAAAAATCAGAAATAATTCTACAATATTGAAGTAGGCTATGCAATAAACAAATAATAATAATGTTTATTATTCAACAGGAAAAAAAAATACATCCCTTTTACAGAATAATATCAACAAAAGGTTTTACATAAGTGAGAATAAAATTATAATATAATACAGACATAGAAAATGCTACATCAAAAGATTTAATTTATCTTTAAATTCCTTATAATTAAAACAAAAATCAAGTGCGAAACAAACTGAATTATACAAACGACACATTTTGTTAATGGGTGAATTGAAATGGTAATTTGTTCTTGAAAAATTACAGACAAATGTGTTTTCATTCCTAGTGTTACAATTGTTTACAAAGAAATTGAGTTTCATCAATAAATTTGTGTCATCAATCATATAATTTACAATTTTATAGAGAAAAAGTACTGTGTCTTTAAAACGTCTGTTTTCAAGAGATTCTAAATTAAAATGGTTTAACAAATAACAAATGCAAACAAATGATACAGGTGACAGATAGTTTTGTTACTTACGTTATTAAAATAATATACTATCGTAACCTAGGCAATAGTCGTATTAATAGTTGTTTATTGCATAGCCTACTTCAATATTGTAAAATTATTTCTGATTTTTAATATCATTTACCTCGAAATAATTGTTATACAACCCCATATCATATTTATATCGTTGAAATCAGAAAAAAATTCTCTATCTAATGGACAAAAAAATTATATAGGTTGCCATTTAAAAAAAAAAAAAAATTATTCTACCGTTTGAGAACCACTGGTTGAATTTTTTATTTATTATTCCTCATAAATTAAGCCCTTTTTCCTGGTAATTTTTTGTATATAACATTTTTCTCTAAAGTCATTAGTTCGCCCAAAAAAGCGCTGGTTGTTTTAAAGGAAACATCCTGTATATTATATGTATATTCTATCGCTCTCACGGAATCAAATTATAATATTTGTTAAATATTTAAAAGCCGGGTTCACACTGAAACGAACATTGTTAGCGAACTATGTTCAACCATTGATTATATATACTAACGTATACGTGATCAGGGGTTCAACATAGTTCGTGAATAATTGTTGGCAATATTATTAGTTAACATACAGGGTGGTGACCGGCACAGCCGAACATAGGATAATTTCCTGCTTCCCTAATTATTTTAGATAAAAAGCTTCAAATAAAAGTTGTAGAGCATCAAATTCTGCATCTGAATCAAAAGCAAAATTATTTTGTATGCCTTAACGCCTTAAGTATGAAAATATCGAAAATCACATCAAAAATATCAATAGCCATGGAATTGAGACAATATAAATAACATATGTCTAACGGTATATCTGTCATATTAGGGTAATTTATTTTTATTAAGTATTATTATTTCTAATTTCTGTTCCAGTTAACAATTATTTGTTAATTTAAATTGATATTTGTTCACTTGAACATAAATTACAAATAGTAATAAAAATAAATTAATCTAGCTTTGATAGATAAATCGTTAACATTTGGTAATTTTTGGGGTGATTTTCGACATTTTCATACTTAATTTCTGCCGTTACAAGGCACACAAAATTAATTTTATTTATTGATTCAGATGCAGACTTTTATGCCCTACAACTTTTATTTTAAGCTTTTTTACCTAAATAATTAAGGAAGTCTGATTTTATATATGTTAAAGTCCTATGTTCGGTTGTACTGGTCACTACCCTGTATAATGTCCATATTACAATCGAAATACGTTCGCCACAGTTTTCAGAAAAAACAGTTTTCCTTTTGTTAAATTTATAAATTGAAGACGGCAGTGACTTTCAAGTTTTTATATGAATATCATTATCAAATTTCTAATATTTAATAAATTTAATTGGGTCCAAACTTCCTCGCCAGGACACTATTTCCAGTAAAATTATTCATTATTTTTATAATACAAAATATACATTTTATGTTCACAAGACTTGCATCAACATTTAATTCTTTAAAGTTTACCGCCTATTCCTCAAACATAATTTTTTGTTAGCGAGCATTGTTACTACGCCGCAAAATGTTAGTACGAACATTCTACAACTGTTTAACAAATTTATTAGCGAACATGTTAGCAAACACTTTTAGCTAATAATAATAACGTTCGTTTCAGTGTGGACGCGGCTGAAAAAAGAAATTGTTTGCCCATTTAACCTTCTTTGAGCTCTTATAGTTCTCGAGATAGCAATGGTGGCCCATTAAAAATAAACATTTTTTTTAAGTAGAGTCCGTCTCATATTATTTTAACCCCATATACAATTAGTTTATTTGCGTTTTAAAGTTTTAATTTACTGTTTTAAATAGTTATAATTGTAGTTTATTTGCATTTTAAAGTATTAGTTTGTAATTTTAACTTATTAAATTGTAATTACACATACTTGCTTTTGCATTAATTTTGCAAACACACACCCACGAAATCATATATCTATTGAAGTTAATAGATATATGCACAAAATGTGTTTTTTTATTCAAGTAACTTTTGAATAATTTTATCTGTTCGTCGCCGCAATATCGTCCGTATATATTGTTAATTTCTTATACAGGATGTTATATTTTAGTGGACCCAGCAAATATCTCGCTTATTAAGTTAGTAATTTTTTTCATATAACATGATTTATACAGCAACATGTAAGCTACTTGATGACGGATGTACAATCATGATACCACTTCCGGTTTATTAGTAATTAATATCAACAAAAATTACAGTACATTTTATAATAACCAAGAACATATACTTTTATACGTATAGAGGTAGACGTGACACAAAGATTTTCTGAAAATCCACTACGGTTAATATTTTAGAAAGTTTAAATTCACTAAATATATTATTAATTTTTATTTTTTCTTTTTTAAATAAAATGATTATCTTTGGTATTTACTTTAAGTAAACCTTTACCTTTAACAATAGTTATTTGTATATCAAGGCCGCGAAATCACTCTTTAGCGTACCGAGAGAAAAATTGCCGCCGAGGCCGCTTGCGGCCGAGGCAAGACAATCTCGAGGACGCTAAAGGATTTCGCGGGCAAGGTGTACACAATATTTTTTGTGCAACCGTAAAAAATATGTAATTACAAATTTTATTAATTTTAAACAGTTTTACTGTAAATTGAAAGTTGGCTTTCAAGGTAGCTATGGAATTGACATTATTGTTTACTCAATTTCGTGGCCTATATTGCGGCTGCGAAATGCCTATTTCGCGGCCGGTTGCACAAAAAGCATTTTAAACATAATTTCTTCTGGCCCCCCTCTAAAGAAATTCCTGCGTACGCCCATGCCACTTCCTGTTTATTAGTAATTAATATCAACTTTGAAATTTCAAATGGAACATATATTTTTTTACAAATTTGAAAAGTACATCAAATTTACTTTACAATCATGTAAAATAATTCATATGTTACATTATTAAAAAGTAAAATGGCGAGCACTTTTTTATACACCTAGTCGAAAAGAGAATAGACTATGGCTTGAAATAAAACAATTGTTTTAGTTCTTTGTTTTATTTCAAGCCACAGTCATGGCTCACTATACTCTTTTCGAGTAGGTGTATAAAAAAGTGCTCGCCATTTTACTTTTTAATAATGTAACATATGGATTTTTTTACATGATTATAAATCAAATTTGATGTACTTTTCAAATTTGTAAAAAAATATAGTATGTTCCATTTGAAATTTCAAAGTTGATATTAATTACTAATAAACCGGAAGTGGCATGGGCGTACGCAGGAATTTCTTCAGGGGGGGCCAGAAGAAATTATGTTTAAAATGCTTTTTTGTGCAACCGGCCGCGAAATAGGCATTTCGCAGCCGCAATATAGGCCACGAAATTGAATTTCGCGGTTGTTGTTATGGCAACGGCCGCGAAATTGAGTAAACAATCACTATGACAAGTGTTTTGTTTATCAAATGTCAATTCCATAGCTACCTTGAAAGCCAACTTTCAATTTACAGTGTTTAAAATTAATAAAATTTGTAATTACATTTTTTTTACGGTTGCACAAAAAATATTGTGTACACCTTGTCCGCGAAATCCTTTAGCGTCCTCGAGATTGTCTTGCCTCGGCCGCAAGCGGCCTCGGCGGCAATTTTTCTCTCGGTATGCTAAAGAGTGATTTCGCGGCCTTGATATACAAATAACTATTGTTAACGGTAAAGGTTTACTTAAAGTAAATACCAAAGATAATCATTTTATTTAAAAAAGAAAAAATAAAAATTAATAATATATTTAGTGAATTTAAACTTTCTAAAATATTAACCGTAGTGGATTTTCAGAAAATCTTTGTGTCACTTCTACCTCTATACGTATAAAAGTATATGTTCTTGGTTATTATAAAATGTACTGTAATTTTTTTAAAGATGTCCGATTAACAAATTGTATGAATTAGGATTTTAGCTCCGCCTATTCCCATAAATACAGTTCACTTAGTTTTTATGTGGGTCCATAAGATACTACTGTTATTTTATTATTATAACAATATATGTTAATGCAAAAGCATTCAAAATTCAAAACGGAAATGGACTAATACATATGAAACCAAAAATGTGAAAAATATGAATACTGACACTCTGTTAGTGTCAGTGACACTGATAGAAAATAAAGTTATTCGTACGGCTTTGAATCAAGATAATATATCTGAATTAATAAATAAACTTGCATTACAGCGAAAGTAATGTCAACAACGAGTATTGTTTTAAAATGGAATGCCCTAACTTAGTCGAAACAATATTAATTTTTGAAAGACAAGCGTATTATATCCATCCTTATCGCACACGCTTCGTGTTATGTAAATGAAAAAAATAAATGTATGCCAATTTATTAATTCGGTCATGATACAGATGACCTTGATCGGACATCTTTAAAAAAAATGCTGTATGTTATTATACCTGTACAATACACATGCATTATACATTTCATACTGTATAAAACGTATTATTCCTTTTGAGCAGTTTAAAAATATTTAGTATTGATCATATTATATCATTTCATACACGTATATTTATTTTTATACAGTATTTTACGCATGTATGATACATGTGCAATATAAAATGTATAATACTTTTATTTTATATACATATATACAGTAAATTTTCCATTTTACTTTTTATATGGAAACTTTAGGGGGGGGGGGCAACTGCCCCACCTTGCACCACCCTGCGTACGCCCATGGGAAGTGGTATCATGAATGTACATCCGTCATCAAGTAGCTTACATGTTGCTGTATAAATCATGTTATATAAAAGAAATTACTAACTTAATAAATAAGCGAGATATTTGCTGGGTCCACTAAAATATAACACTGTATATTTATGTATGTATATTATGTATTTATGTATATGAGGCGTAGGAAGACCCTAGGGACGTACACATTTTACACAAACTCAACACCGACGTTGAGCACACACTGTTAGGTTCCCCATTTTAAATTTATGTATGTTTAGTTTTAAGTTTTATCAGGAGGCCCACATTATCATTTATTTATTTATGTTTTTTATATGTATGTATTTGTGTATTTCTTAGCTAAAATGTAAGGTAGGATGTCTAAAAATAATAATAAATTAACTAATTGCAATAAAATATAACTTAAACTGCGTCGAAAAGGTCGACAATTTCATATAAACTTGGGAAAAATAATGTAAATTTCTCTTTCAGGATTTCTACATTTTCATAAATTATTAAGGACGTTTCAGTAAGCAAAAATTAGTTACAGAATTTCTGAACGTCAAAATTAGATTTTATATTTTTTTCTAATAAAAAAAATATTTCGAAAACTAAGACATATAGGGACTTGTAATTATCATATTTAAATTCAGGAGAGTCGTTTTCATAAGAAAAAGTTTCAGAATTTCAATATATCTGAAACATATTTAAATACATCATTTTCTACTGTATTACTCTTATGTGCTTGTACTCTATACACTAAATTAAGAAATTAGTACACTCTCCCGATTTTCTGTTCCCGAGGCTGAATTCGAGTAGTTACTAAGTAACTGATATCATTGAATGTTTTACCAACATTATTTCAAAGAAAATACAATATTACTTTAAGAATAGGGTAAATTGATATACCGTATGATGTACGCATATTAAGAAATTTAATGTGGCCAGCACAATACCTTCCGTCAATTCTGTGTATCTTCTACACATTCTATACCTAAATTTTCCTAGAAAAGATTCTAAATTTCCAGTAAAAATATTTTAGT
Source organism: Harpalus rufipes (assembly GCA_951394225.1). Classification (NCBI taxonomy): domain Eukaryota; kingdom Metazoa; phylum Arthropoda; class Insecta; order Coleoptera; family Carabidae; genus Harpalus; species Harpalus rufipes. The sequence goes on along the minus strand of OX596284.1, from coordinate 13,869,183 downwards.
AACAAACTATGTAAATTGCACTTTACACTAACATGTGTCAATTAGAATTATCTGAATATATTAGTAATTTCCATGGTTATAGCATATAGCTGGCTGATATATGAAATTTAATTTCTTTACAATTTTCTAACTTTATATACATTGAACATGAAGGAAAAAATTCAATCAAACCGTATAGAGAATAAAATATTCTTTAATATTTATAATAACGTAAATTGCCAAAATATGACATTTAACTGCGTTTTTTCAAGAAAAACTATTAAAAACTTCAATTGAGAACAACTTTTTGGAATTGTAATAAAACGTACTTATTCATTAAAAACTCACCATCGATTTTTTTAACGAAAGACCATACCTTCTTTACCTTATAGGTGACGGAAAGTAAAAATGGTAAATCAGATTATATATGATTTTCTTTTAGCATGTAGACAAAATAATCTTTAGAAGCAGTTTTTTACCTCCCGCTACCCTTAGTAAGGGAGGTATAGGAATCGTGCTAAAAATCGCATATCGAGATTTTGGTAAATGACCACGTTTTAAGGTCCCTAGAATCCATTTTTAACATTTTCACGATGATGTCTGTGTGTATGTATGTATGTATGTGTGGATCCTGTATAGTGTATACGCTCTAACTCAAATACTATCACTCAGAAAGTTTTGAAACCATGTATTTGTACCTTATTCTAATATGGAAATATCTGATTAGATATTGGTGGCAATCGGATAACCGGAAATGACAGTTTACTTGAAGCTCAGGATAGTTTTTCTTCAAAAAATACCTTTAAATGTAATTTTTTTCAATTTGTTACTATAAAAATTAAAGATTATTTCATTTTCTACAAGTTTGCTGTAATACTTTTTCTATATATTGTATGGATAAATTTATAAAGTAATATAAAAATTATATACATAGGTAAATGGCGGGAGGTACTGTGTTGGTCACATCAGATTTTTAAACTCTGACATCACTAAATTAGTGACTAGTTGTTGAAGACTTTCGAATCAATAAAGATATTGGCCAAAAACACTAATATTAAATATCGAGGATCTGAAGGGCGGAATACGACGAAAATGTAGGGCTGTTAACGCCATAAACTTACAGCGTGTATGACAATCGTTGACTTGAAGCATGTCTATTTTTATAAACTATCATTTTGCGTTTTCATCCAGATTATTTTGTTCATTCGTTCGAATAAAATTAAATATTATGGTATCAAGTGTCTGTGGTCATTATTATTTTGGGTTGCAAACAACGGATTTTGAAAGTAACTGTCTACTTTTCTTACTCGAAATGATACAGAATGTTTTTCGGATACGGGACACCTCGATTATTTTATTTATTATTGGATATAGAAAAAAATTATTCAAATAAAAGTTGTAGTAGATCAAAGGGGGCATTCACTTCTTAAAGAAAATCATTTTTTTAACCAGTGGTTCTCAAATTATATCACAGTTATTTTAAATACGATTTTATATATATATATATAGTCATGTTACTTTGTTGGCCTTGGCAAACAGATATGAGGATCCGTGTCAGAATGACGGCTAGTAGTTATTTACATAGATGTCACAATTGTCATATATCATAATTTTTCATTCGAAATTTCAGAATATTTTGATGTTTACTTGTCATCAATAGTATGGAATATACTTGTCGAGGAAAATAATCCACATGGATTTGGAAAATCATAATGTTTTGAATGAAAAATTATGATACTTGACACCTATGTACATTATTAATAGCTGTTACTCTAACACGGGCCCCTATATCTGCTTGCCAAGGCCAACAATGTCACATAACTGCTCGCACTCCATGCAACATAAAATAAAATAGCGAGAGGTATTGTGCTGGCCTCAACAGATTTTTTTTTATTATATTTGAGGTTATTTAACATCAGTTTAGTTAGTCAAGCTTGGAATATAATTTTATTGTGTACTATAGTCGATTCACTAAGACGAGACATTGTGACATCGTGTAAAAATTTTGCCCATTGCCTCATATTGCTTGCCATCCTCCTAGCGTCTTGAACCGACATGTTTTTCTTATCTAGAACCTTCGGTATTGCCTATCCCATTTGTATTTAGGTCTTCCTCGGTCTCGTTTTTCTACCACGTTCGTCATCCATATTTGTCCAACCGGTAAATTATAATTGCTGTGTTTGAGAATTGAACATTTTATTTACAGAAAACGGATACATCTTTCACAACTTCAGGAAGAAATTCAAAATTGGTGGTGCTAGAATACAACCAATTTAATTTGAATTGGGGGGTAGAGCTGTTCGCGTCCGTGGTAGAATACCACACGTGCCCCCTGGTTAACGCTAAATGAACAGCCAACGTCCACCGCCGAAGAATGCGAAAGAAATTCGATTTAATCCAATTACAAGATACATCAAATCGAAATAAACGTAGAAATCAAATATTGTGGAATAATAAATCGAGCAACATTTTCCGTTAAAGTACAGCAGAATTCACAAAAAATCATGTTTGAAAATCTTCGTTCATCCCTGCCAGACTTGATGATATTTCGAAAATTGTTCCAAGTATTTGCATAGATGTTGCTCCATCTTGAAAGACAATACGGCGGCGTATGTAAACTAAAACAACATCGTGGCATGACGATGAAATACGTGTCCATTGGCGGTGGTTTTATCAGCTGAAATCATTTGGAAAATGTAAGTCAAACATCAATTTTGCGTTATTTGTAACGATTTTTAAAGATAATATGCAATACACGAATAAAATGAAAGCCGCAAAAGAATTACTAAAGTAACTCATTTCTCTTTCTATTTCAGATTGCATGCATGACCATGAGGGCTTCGGAAACATGGAAGTGGGAGCAGAAGAGGGCAGAGCACCTTGAGGAGACAACGGAGTTACTGCATTGGGGCCCCACAATTCAAAAATTCAAGCGTGCTGTCAGCATGTATAAGGTAAGGATCTTACTAAATTTCATATTATTTGTATTACAATTCTGCGACTTTAAGGCAAAAGCAGTATGTCCTACTTAGACTACCTGAAACAGTTTTATCTGTATTGTACATGAAATATTTTTGAAAATTGAAGTAAATTCTAAATACCTTTCAAACCATTTAAAAACTGTTGGATAAAATATCGCATGATACATCCCTTATATAAATCAAGTGTCTTGTGTAATGAAGACACGTTTTCCGTACAAAATTTTATCCAACAGTTTTTGAAATGGTTGAAAGAACACCACAAACTAATAATTATTAATTAATAGGCAGACCTTCGACTGATCTGAGATGTCAAGAAACTTGGAGTATTTGGATGCAGATTTCGATTTCAAGACTGCGAATCTTCTAAAGCAGCTTTTCTGACGGATAGCTGAGCTCCAGATAAATCTTCTACGGCGTAGACGACCATCGATGGATGAACTGGTAGGAACTAATTTTTTTATAAAATATTTTTGTTCTCATACTCAACCATGAGAACTTATTGTCAAAGGATTATGACTATATGCCTAATTATGAACTTGTTCTCATATTCATCCATGAGAAATATAAAATATTTTGTTCTCATACTCAACCATTAGAACTTATTGTCAAAGGATTATGACTATATGCCTAATTATAAACTTGTTCTCATATTCATTCATGAGAAATATAAAATATTTTGTTCTCTTACTCAACTATGAGAACTTATAGTCAAAGGATTATGATTATATGCCTAATTATTAACTTGTTCTCATATTCAACCATGAGAATGTAGTCAATGAAACATTTGTGTTCGAAAGGATTAAAGATGAACTATTTAGAATCAATGAAAATAAAATAAAGTTAGGAACGAACAAATAGACCTTTATAAATCTCCATTGATTTGTCTACTTTGATCCCCCTTCTTGTTATTATACCTGCTATTTAAATTGTATCATGTTTTCGTCTCATTTAGTTCTTTCCTGATGATGGCCGAACAAGCCGAAATACGTATTGAAATAAAATTGCACTTATTGAAACTAACCGAGTATTTATTATATTTTTTGTATTATCATTTTTTTTACAATATCATTTAATATTTGAGAATACTGCGTTATGACATGTTAATGTACTTCTAAAATTTATACAAAAAAAAAATATTTTTCCTGCAAAATAGCTATTTTTTTTGTAACTGAACAAATTGAAAATCTAGCCAGCATCTGACCAAGACGGACGTTGGACGAAAGTTGTAAAAGTTAGCGGTCGGCTTATTCGCTTTGTGCCTTCCAGGTAGACAACGAAAAATACCGTTATGTTAGTATGGATCAAAACCGTAATTCGGATATTTGTATATACAGGGTGATTCATCGGTCTGTCCTCTCTTTATAACTCTTTTATTTTAAGTCAGATAGAAAAACTCTTCAAATATAATTTATGTAATATATTATTGTCTATCTACGTACTATATGCATTTGTATACAGGGTGCTCCGTTGAAGCGCAACAATATATAACTTTATATTTCTTAATAGAACACCCTATATATATTCATTTATTTTGATAGTAAATTAGATTCCCTTTAAAAAACTATTAAGTAATAAGGGGTCTAAAATTATAAATTAAGAAGTTATTTACGTTCATAAAAAATAGTAGTTCATAGTGGAAAAAACCATAATTTAATACAAAATTTTGATTCTTTTTTATTAATACTTATTTTAAAATTACAAAGAGGCTATTAAAATTTAGGGACGGACTAAATAATGAAAAATTATAATAAATACTCGAAAACTTGTCCTTCAACTTCAATACATTTTTCTATTCTTTTTATAAAATTAGTTTGTACAGAACGCACCATATCAGGCGAAATGCATAAAAATCCTTCGCGGATTCTGTGTTTCATCATCAACTATAATAAACTAAGAGTATTTTGACAACTTGCTTGTTTAAATTCGAAACAATTGATCAAATTATCCATAGCTTACTTTGTTAATAACATGATACAAAAATATCATTCAACGAATAAAGGTAAATAACTTCTTAATTTATAATTTTAGACCCCTTATTACTTAATACTTTTTTAAAGAAAACCTAATTTACTATTAAAATAAATAAATATATGTAGGGTGTTCCATTAAGAAATATAAAGTTACATATTGTTGCGCTTCAACGGAGCACCCAGTATACAAGTGCATATAGTACGGAGATAGACAATAATATATCATATAAATTTAATCCGAAGAGTTTTTCTATCTGACTTAAAATAAAAGAGTTATAAAGAGAGGACAGACCGATGAATCACCCTGTATATACAGAGTAGTGAGTAGTTGTACGTTAAAGCGCTACTACATCATGGCAGAATTTTTTTATATATAACAATAGTGTCTGTGTTTCTATAGCTCTTCAATGTCAATATTTCACAATTTTGAGAATGAGTTTTTTAATTTTGAGTATTATATTGAATAATTGTGAAGATAGGGGATAGGAATTATATAAAGTGTTTCATTTAACTTTTATTCTTTTCATCATTATTAAATGTATTTATGTGGTTGGAACCGCTAATATTATATTATATTTTTTCTGAATTAAACCATGTAATCACTTTATATCCTTACATAACAAAAATATTGAGAAAAATTCAAATGAAATTAAATAAATTTTATGATAATTATTTTTTAGTAGGCTATATGTATGAAAAACAAAAACTCTGCTATCTGTCAATTTGAATTATTATGAAGTTATTAACAAATATTTGTTTCGTTTTAATTTAAATTCAATTTGTTTCATACACCGAAAACTAAAAATAAAATTTATTTAAATTTCAATTGATTTTTAAGAATATAAAAACTTTACATGGTTGAATTCAGAAAAAAATACTCTATCGAATGAACCTAATAAATATATACTATCCTATTTAAACAATCTGATGTGGCCAACACATGACCTCCCGCCAATATCATGTTTAAAATAGCTATAAGCTTTAAATAAAGTATCACTTCCGGTTGATTGTTTGTAAAAAAAATTAATTAGTTCTTCCAACAAATAGAAAAGTCTGTAATACGAAATTTTTGATTATATTTTATTGTTTTTTCTTGAAAACTCTTGAGAGTGCCAAATTAAGTACCACTTCCGGTTTATCATATATAGTCCAAATCTAATATGCTGTTTCAAATTATAAATGAGTTTTAAATACCAAATTTGAGAAGTTTTGGATCATATTTTAATATATTTTTTGAAGTAAATCTGTTTAGAGCTTCCAGTAAAGTACCACTTCCGGGTAATCAATTTTAGTCAAAATTTAATATGTTGTTTCCTTTGATATAAAAGTCTGAAATACTAAAATTGAAAAGTTTTGGATTATATTTTAATATAGTTCTTCATTAAAAACTGTTACGAGCTTCAAGTAAAGTATCATTTCTGGTTCATCAATTTTAGTCAAAATCTAATGTGTTATTTCCCTTGATATAAAAGGCTTAAATACTAAAATTGAAAAGTTTTGGATTATTTTTTTAATATAGTTCTTCATTATAAACTGTTACGGGCTTCAAGTAAAGTATCACTTCCGGTTTATCAAGTTTAGTCAAAATTTAATATATTGTGCCCTTTGATATAAAAGTATTAAATACTAAAATTGAAAAGTTTTGGATTATATTTAAATATAGTTGTTCATAAAAAACTGTTATAGGTTTCAAGTAAAGTATCATTTCCGGTTTATCAAGTTTAGTCAAAATTAAATATGTTGTGCCCTTTGATATAAAAGTCTTAAATACTAAAATTGAAAAGTTTTGGATTATATTTAAATATAGTTGTTCATAAAAAACTGTTATGGGCTTCAAGTAAAGTACCACTTCCGGTTTATCAAGTTTAGTCAAAAGTAAATATGTTATGCCCTTTGATATAAAAGTCTTAAATACTAAAATTGAAAAGTTTTGGATTGTATTTAAATATAGTTGTTCATAAAAAACTGTTATGGGCTTCAAGTAACGTACCACTTCCGGTTTATCAAGTTTAGTCAAAAGTAAATATGTTATGCCCTTTGATATAAAAGTCTTAAATACTAAAAATAAAAAAAATTGGATTATATTTTAATATAGTTCTTCATTAAAAACTGTTATGGGCTTCAAGTAAAGTATCACTTCCGGTTTATCAATTCTAGTCAAAATCTAATATGTTGTTTCCCTTGAAATAAAAGTGTTAAATACTAAAATTTAATACTTTTGGATTATATTTTAATATAGTTATTCAGTAAAAACAGTTATGGGCTTCAAGTAAAGTATCACTTCCGGTTTATCAATTTTACTCAAAATCCCCTCCCAAAATATTAAATAGTTTTTTCAGATTTGAATCCAAGTTTGTTTACTTTTTGAACAACTATTTAACCACTTTTCCGAATATACATATACGGTCACTATTACTGTATTCATATTTAAAATAAAAATTAAAATATTTTTAACCCCCTCCGGAGATATAAAATAGTTGTTATACTTGTTTTCCTAAAAAAATACCCTCTATCCCTAACTACATGTATAATACATCGTGTTGTCACCGAGATATGCTACGGACTTTACATCATATTTTCCAAAAAAAATTACAGTAAAAAGAAGAATTCAATAGAATGAAATAGTTAATTGGTGGTTTTATTTTATTTATAACTATACACCTTTCCTACATGTAGGCATGATCCTAGATATTGATTTTTGTGTGACAAAGATAAATATATTGTGAGAGAGAGACAACACTACATGGAATAACAAAGACAGGATGGAACACTCCCTCGCAAATATTTATTTTTGTAAGACAGAGAGCGAAATACATAACTATTTCATTCTAATGGACTCTTCTTTTTACTGTAATTTTTGTTGGGGAATAAAGTGTTAAGTCCGTACGTGTACATATCTATGGAACCATAGAGTAATACAATACAGGATTGGGCATTCACTCAACAAAATATTGATTTTTGTAAGACAGAGAGGGGAATATAAGGTGCACTTGATTTTTTTTACAATACCCCCCGCCAACTAATTAAAGTGTAAAGGTGACAGTAGATATATTTACCAACAATACCTCTCGCTAATTATAAATGGCGATAAAACATACACATACATATATACATACACTAACTAAAGAAACATTACCTCCCGCCAACTAATACAGTTTAAAGGTGATAGTATTTTTTCATCAACAATACCTCCCGCTGATCACAAATAGTTATAATATACACACATACATAAATATACATACAAACACTGAAGTAACAGTACCTCCCGCTAATTAATTGTGTGATGTACACATATTAAGAAATCTGATATGGCCAGCACAATACCTCCCGTCAAATCTGTGTATTTTATATACATACATACAAACACTAAAGCAACAGTACCTCCCGCTAATTAATTGTGCGATGTACACATATCAAGAAATCTAATGTGGCCAGCACAATACCTCCCGTCAAATCTGTGTGTTTTGTACATATTCTATACCTAAATTTTCTTGCAAAAGATTCTCAAAGTAACTCATTTCTTTTTCTATTTCAGATTGCATGCATTTTAGTTATTTTTCAGTAGGTTATGAATGAAAAACAATTGAGCTTAAATTAAAATGAAACAAATCAACGTTATAAACAGTTCTATTTGATTTCTATCCCAAATAATTCAAAATGACAAATAACAGTTTTTGGTTATCATACAGAGCCTACTGAAAAATGACTATAAAAATCAAATTTATTTAAATTTTAATTGCAGTTTTTTCAAAAAAAATATTATGTAAAAATATAAAAGTAATACATGGTTGTATTCAGAAAAAAATACGTTATCGAATAGGCATAAAAAATATGTATAATCCCATTTGAAAAAATATAACTTTGTATTGCAATTTGAGAACCACTGGTTTAAAAAAATATTTTCTTCTTTAATAGGATGTCCCCCTTGGTCTCCTATAACTTTGTCCTATAATATTTTTTTGTAACTATAATAATAAAGAAAATAATGGCAGTGGTCTGTTTTGGTGTTACATCCTGTATAAATCAAGTTGTCTTGTGTAATGAAGACACGTTTGCCATACGAAATTTTATCCAGCAGTTTTCGAAAGGATTTAAAGGACAACACAAACTAATAATTATTATTTAATAGGCAAACCTTTGGCTGATCCGACACCGACATGTCAAGAAACTTGGAGTATTTGGATGCAGCTTTCGATTTCAACACTGCAAATCTTCTAAAGCAGCTTTTCGAAGGGTAGCTGAGCTCCAGATAAATCTTCTACGGCGTAGTCGACCATCAATGGATGCACTGGTAGGAACTTTAATTTTTTATAAAATGTTTTGTTCTCATACTCAACCATGAGAACTTATAGTCAAAGGATTATGAATATATTATGCCTAATTATTAACTTGTTCTCATATTCAACCATGAGAACTTTGCCAATGAAATATGACTATTATAAATGTCTAAATATTATATCTTGTACTCAAATTCGATTTTGAGTACTACATTGAAAGAAATATAACTTTCATGAATGTCTGTATAATATTCAAACAATTTAAAATTGAAATGTCCACTGTTTATCAATAAAATCAATATCTGGAAACATTTGATTAGCCTATATCTTTCAGGAATCGGACATCAAGAAGACTAAATTAATATAGTATAGGATTCTTCACGTAAGAATAACATTGCGCAATGTAGAAAAAAATAGTTTTCTACTCGTTGTCAGCATAGATTATAGAGCGAATTAAATTACTTATAAACAAAACATTATTGAACAATACCACTCTTACGTGAAGAATAATATAGAATATAAATTAGTTTTAAGTTCTTTGAAATGTATTTTCAGGTCTTAATTAAACTTTGGCTCATCGCGCCGTTGAGCAAACACGCGTTTTCTTTAACAAATTAATAATAATTTTATTTAGTCGAAGTGCTTTTCCCTTTCGATGATTCATCATAAAATCGTGCGTTTTGATTGCCCAGACGGCATCTAGGGAGAGTGAATGTGAAAAAAAAAATTGTATGAATTGGTGTGTCGGGGCATGCTTGATGTCGAATGGTGAGAGAATCAGGAAGTAGGGGGTGTGAGATTCGAAACTTGTTTGTGGGTTCGGGTTTCCTTATTTCTTTTTTATTATTATTAACATTGACGGTTAGTGGGATAGTTAGGTAGGGTTCGTGCGCGATTTCCATAATTGAGTGGACTGATATGTATAGTAATTCGCAACGCCATGTGAAACTAGTTGTTTATTCTGGTGGATCGCTTCACACTTGTGTGAATGTTTCTAGGGACAGTTTAATTCTTTTGTACCAGTGCTGACCGCCGTTCGTATCGGCCTCTGCTCTAGTTTGGACGCTTTAAAACCGCTAGACTCAAATGAGAAAAGTTTTAAACAAACCTGAATGCTTACACAGGAAGCTCTCTTATGGCGTTATGTGCTCTCCTCATCCGGAGGCAACCTAATCATCGTTTAATTTTAATGGCAACGAATTATTAAAGACAAAGTAAAGTTTTTGTTTGATTTAACATTGTTTGAGCACACGGGTTAACCGCGTTCGGTGTCAGGTGTTTCGGGAATGGCCGGGCGATGCCATCGGGAGTAGCTCTTTATTGCATCCAAGCCGTGGAATATCACTTAATTGCTTCCCTTGTCCTTAATTGGCTCGCGTTGTAGGCTGTAAACCCTAGGGGTCGCGACTGGGGTCGGCTAAGCCCCCACGTAAACAACTGTGAGAATCACCCCGGCATTCTCACTTTTTGTCTTAGATCGTATATCTCTCTCTCACTTCATCTTAGCTTAGCATAGTCTAAATATAAGATAGCTTGCGTAGACATAAGATAGCTTAGATATAAGATAGGCAAGGGTTGTTTTTGCTTTTTGAGAGAGAGAAAATTAACGTAACTTACCATTTTTAGATTTGCTTTTGTTTGAAAGAGATATTAACGTAAGATAGGATTTCTTGCGCACTTCATAAACTTAATTTGGGGGGAACTACAATAGTTTAAGTTAGATTATAAGGTATTATTGTATACGGAATTGTATTTATTTAATAAATGGTATATATATGGAGCGTGGGTGGCATTGAGGGTGGTGTCTCCCTATATATACCATTTATTAAATAAAGCGTTTCATTTATAGTTTTAAGATAGTTATAAATTAAAAGAATTCCCCACCGCTGCTGTTGCTGAATTTGCAGTGCCGATTGCAATGCGTCTCCATGGCTTCCTCTGCATAAAGTCTTATTTAAAATGTTTGTACAATAAAACAATCTTTTAATTTTGTTTATTTTTATTTAAACCCATCACATTAGTTTTAAAGTTAGGTAGTTTTAGTAAAATTTGTAATTATTATTAAGTATTTTGACGCGATCAGGACAAAGTTAGATTTTAAGTGTTTATTGTAAACGAAGCTTTGTATTAATAAGTATTATATATTTTGGTGAGTGGAAGGTTGAGGCGGTAACACCAAAAAACATAATATAATTAATATAAAGGTTCGCAAACGGTCTTAAACCGAATAAGAAATCTTGTACCTTTAGAAATGGGAACAAGGAATCTTATTTGGGGATGCCAAGTCTTAGTATGTTAAATTAGTCCATAAGTATTGTAAACGGAACTCTAATATTTTATATATTTGGGCGATTTTGGTCTAAAAGAATATAATATTAATTTAGAGTTTTGTATCAGTTATAAAACTAAAATGTTTGTTACCAAATAAATTATTATGATTATTTTATTTCTTGTTAGTTATTTTTCATCTTTATTCTGTAAATAAAAGTTAAATCTCCAGATAAACTTTTATTTGCAGAATAAAGATGCAAAATAATTAACAACAAATAAAATAACCATAATAATGACAATTGTAACAAATGTTTTAGTTTTATAACTAAACCCTGTGTGACACTTTTATAAATTGTTAATAAATTTGTTGACAAATTTAGTACAAAATAATTATGAACATAATTTTTAAACTCAAAATCTTTTACGATTCATTTGTTATATTTCTGTTCATGATTTTTACTAAATTTGTTAGCAAATTTGTTAACTATTTATGATTGTCAAACAGTCCTTTGTAATAGTAATGCCAATAAACTTTAATTTTTAAAAGATAGTGTTTTCTTATAATACAAATATTTTTATATTAAATTTTATCTTATAATACAAATATATTTTTATATTAAAAAATTGATTTTTTTTCCCTGCACGTATATAGTTTTTAAAACGGCCACCAGTTGGCAGCACCTGTCGATAATGGTGGCTATGAAAGAGCAAAAACCAATTAAAAAATATTTTTTTGTGTACATAACGACGTACATACATAATTTTCAATAGCCTTTAGTGTTTAGAGTAATTAAAAATGTGATGTTATGTCCATTTTGAATTATGGCTTACCAGATATCTGCTTCTGCTACCTGCAAAATGATTTTTTTTCTAAGTCCCTGTACGTATATAGCTTTTAAAACGACCAGGTTGCAATTGTTCATACATTAAAACTAATGAAAATTGCCAAAATATGAAATAAATCATAAGGTTTTTTGCAATTGTTTTTATTCGTTTTCATTGCGTGGTGAATTATAACATCTATGTATCCGCCTTCCATTATCAGACTCTGAAATATACGTCCCACTGATGATTCCAAATTCACAATAGGACATAATTAAAACGTTTAACGGAGACAGGTGCTGCCAACAACGGCCATTTTCGGAACTATTTAGAATCCTGTATGTACGTATGTATAAACACAGCCTTATTTCCTATACTTTTAGACGTAATGCTTTCTTACAGGTGCTGCCATCTATCGGCCATTTTAAGAACTATATACGTGTAGGAGCTTAAAATTTTACAGAAATCATCCCCTAAGTAGAAGGTATAAGAAAAATAGACAAATTATATTTCAATTTATATTTTATTGTATATTAAGATAGTTTCCATGAAATACAACAATGTAAGATACAAATAAACAATAAATACAAGTAAAATTTATACAAACTATTATTTAAACATCCCTATTTCTAATTTTTCAGAACAAGGGTAAGTATATTTATATATATATATATATATATATATATATATATATATATATATATATATAAAATACACAAAATAAGAATTAAAAATACAATTTAAGCTATGAAAATGATACAGACAATAATGTATTACAAATAAACAATAAAAATTACTTAAACTAATAAAAGTTTTTATTTAACAACCCCTTATTTATTCTAGAGGAAAATACCACAACAAAGAGACAGGGAAGTATGTACAATTGATTCAGTTTAATTGGGATAACATGGAATTATGAGAACTCTATTTTGCATATTAATAAACATAAAATTTGTTCAACTTTTTTAAAAAACAAGCTGTCAAATTTTAATTAGCGAATTTTTAATCCCTTGGCCCTACGCCCTTGAAACTTAAATATGTTGTTCTACGACCCCGACATTTCAAAGGATGCTAAGGGAACGCGAAATTTCAAGGAAATCGCTGAAAATCCAGCCGTTTCTAAGATACGAGCCCCTAAAGATTTTGGGGGGTATTTTACCCTAATTTACCTGTTTAAAGGAATTAAGGGCTGAAAAGTAGCGTAAAGGGTGTATTTTGAGCCGCCCATTCGATTGGTCTGCGCAGAATTGTTTATATCTTTTTTTGTTTTTGATTTATTTACCCTTCAAAGTTGTAGGGGCTGTGGATTAGCTTGTTATTAATAGAGCCAGAAGGGTCGAATACATTTTATTACACTAATTTGGACCTTTAGATTACGAATATGAGCTCAAATTTTTCCCAAGGGCACTTTTAAGCCGTTCTACCCCTCATAGTTTCAGAGTTATAACACATTTTTCTTAATTAAAAATGTTGCGTTTTGAATTCGCCCTTTAAATTAGCTCCTAGGGAAAATATGACTACGGATTCGTAATGTACGGGTCGAAATTAGTATAATAGAATTTGTTTCGCATTTCTAACCCTAATAGTTTCAGAGTTACAGTCCATTTTTCTTATTTAGTGTGATGTTGCGTTTTGAATCAAAATGTTTCAATTAAAAGCTGTCAAATTTCAATTAGGCGATTTTTAAACCCTTGGCCCTACGCCCTTGAAACTTAAACATGTTGTTCTACGACCCCGACATTTCAAGGGATGCTAAGGGAACGCGAAATTTCAAGGAAATCGCTGAAAACCCAGCCGTTTTCGAGATACGAGCCCTTAAAGTTTTCGAAGGGTTTAATACACAAATACGTTAATTAAAAGGGTTAAAAGGCTGCAAAATAGCGTATCGGGAGGATTTGAAACCGCCCTTTCCATTGGCTTGCGCAGAATTGATGAAAACCCTTTGGTTTACAATATACTTACCCTTCAAGTTTGTGGTGAAGGGCGTACGCTAACTCCGAAACTAATAGAGCTAGAAGGGTCGGACAATTTTTTTTTTAAAACGTATCTGGGCCTGCAAAATTGAAATCCGTGGTTATATTTTCCCGAAGGATTCGATAATCCCTTAGCAGTATGAATTAATGACTTTTTTAAAATTTTAAATGATACATTAACGAAAACATGACAAAAAATTAATTTTGTTCAGATTTTTGAAAGAACGAAGCTGTCAAATTTCAATTAGGCGATTTTTAAACCCTTGGCCCTACGCCCTTGAAACTTAAATATGTTGTTCTACGACCCCGACATTTCAAAGGATACTAAGGGAACGCGAAATTTCAAGGAAATCGCTGAAAACCCAGTCGTTTCCGAGATACGAGCCCTTAAAGTTTTCGAAGGGTTTAATAAATAAATACGTTAATTAAAAGGCCGGAAAATAGCGTATTGGGAGGATTTGAAACCGCCCTTTCCATTGGCTTGCGCAGAATTGATGAAAACCCTTTGGTTTACAATATACTTGCCCTTCAAGTTTGTGGTGAAGGGCCTACGCTAACTCCGGAACTAAAAGGGCTAGAAGGGTCGGACAAGTTTTATTAGGTTTCTTTGGACCTACATAATAATATATTTACCCTTCCAGTTCATGGCGAAGGGCTTGCGCCAACTTCGGAACTAAAAGGGCTAGAAGGGCCAGACAAGTTTTATTACGTTTCTTTGGACGTGCATAATAATATATTTACCCTTCAAGTTCATGACGAAGGGCTTGCGCTAACTCCGGAACTAAAAGGGTTAGAAGGGCCGGACAAGTGTTATTAAACTTACTTGGATCTGCAAAATTGAAATCCGTGGTCGGTTTTTCCCCAAGGGCTCAAACAAGCCCTTAGCCCTTTATAAAAGGGCGGACTCCTATCGGATGGTTATTTTTGTTCCTAGAGAACTTAATACTAAAGGATAAGGTAGGAAAATTCGAAAAAATCGTTAAATATTAGGATATTTCCCTGTCTCTTTTGTTATTACATAGGAAAGGTAAATAAACAACTCTTTTGTTTATTTATTCTTATAAAAATATCATCTATTATCTTCGTCCAGTGCCGTAGTTGCCGTATCCTATCGTTGGGTGTAGTAAGGCCCTTCGCGGAACCTGAAAACAAACATAAACATTGTTTATTTTGTGCGCCAAAGTATAAAAAACGTAATCAATTAACACTTAATTAGTGTTAGTTGTTACGTTATAATATTAATATTATATTTTTATAAGGGAGACATCAGTTCCTTTCTGTCTTTGGTGAAGTGAACATGGGGTGCTTGTAAATAATCGTGTATTGCGATAGTGTAGTGTTGATAAGAACCGACAAACTTAGTAGTTTTTATTACAATCATTCTCTTATTCAATTTAAAGTTCGCGATATAAACAAAAGTATTAAAATTTACACTAAAACTATATTTTTTTGATCATTATCAGAGCATATTTTTAACTTTGTTTTATTAAGTGCTATAATTGTTAATTTAATTGGTGCAAGTGTTGTGTAATGAGTACTTGAAGTGTATTCTAAACAATGTAAATCGCCGAAGATAATACAGTTCAGTGATGAGGTGTTAGCGGAGGATATGTTGAGAAAATTTGCCTATCATTGCCATTACAAGTAAGTACTAAAATTAAAAACATTGTAACCGTTAAAAATCGCGTTTGCTGATATCTGTTTCAGCCGATTGAAATATTTATAACTATTTGTAATAATGTAATTTTAAGCGTCTGTAACTCGAGTGTTACATACAAAGAAAGAAAATTTAATGCTGAATCGAAATTTTCATCGTCCTTTACTCTAACTTTAACCGTGTAGGAAAGATGCATTTTCATTTTCACAATTATATTTCAACACTTTAAGGCTTATTACATTATGTTCACATACATCAACATCACAAATACACATTACGATGATATTATTATAAGGGTACAAGAAATGAAATAGCTAATTCCAAACATTATTGATTTTTTTTCAGAGATTCATACATTCTAAAAATAAGTATACATTATATAAAATATAACTAGCATTACTGAAAACTTTTTTAGCGATTCATACATTCTAAAATTAAGTCAACGTGTAGGTAAATAAATTCCTTATTATCATTTTCAAAAGTATAAGTCGCTATATCTTTTAATTTTCGTGATACACATTTTTAAATTTGCTATTTTCAATAAACATATACACGTCTTGAAATAATCATTACTGAAAAAGTTTTCAGCGATTTAAACTTTTTGATATTAAATATACATATGAACAAAAATTAAATTTTGCAGAGATCGTGTTTATCAAAACGAAGATATAACAGCTAGCCCATGGACAAGATCATAAGAAATATCTACCACCGAGTAACTAGGCTTGCCAGATATAAATTTCGAAAAAGGGGTACATATTTTTGAAATGTCGGTTTTCGACGAACAAAAAATGGTGATATGATATGCCATATGGATATGGGTCTGTATCACATTCCCCAATTCTCACATTTCCGAATTCCCAGTTTTTTTTACCGTTCCCTGAAATTATTGGTAATGTAGAACGAAAGAAAGTTCAAATAATATCGAATGTCGGAATTTTTCGGGACTTACCGCAAGCTAAATTTACACCACAGAAATGGGCGGAGTGACGCGTGACGCATAAAGCCCATAAAGGCAAAACAAATAAAAGTAGCTTTCTCCTACTTTAAAAATAGTTTTTGATTAAAAATATACGCGCGTCTCGAAATGGGGTATTTTTGGTACCCCTTCTGGATTTTTGGAAAAAAGGTATTTTTAAAATTCAATATAGGAAAAGGGGTATTGTACCTCCAAAAGGGGTACGTCTGGCAAGTCTACGATTAACTCACCATTGATGGGACTCCAAGACCCGAAGTCTGCAACACCAGGATGTCGGCTTTTGGCACAGCTGCATCTGAAAAGAACATATTTAATTGATAAATTGGTATAATAAAAATATTTGTAGTGTAATTGTAATTATTCTTATTTATTCTAATTTGAGGCAACGCCTTATAATTATTTATATTACCGATATCTGAATACAAAGCATATTGGCACACTCAGTAATGGGCATATGCCGTGATTATATATATATATATATATATATATATATATATATATATATATATATATATATATATATATATATATATATATTCTAACTTGAAATGGAAATTCTATTGGTTTGAAAAATGGTTGTATATGTACATTTACTATCAGGCTTTAAGTAGTCTAATTTTTTGTACGATGTGTACCTTAGCTTATACCTCAAAATAATTTAATATCGTACACATTATACCAATGTACTCAGAAACAGATTAATATATATATATATATATATATATATATATATATATATATATATATATATATATATATATATATATATATATACTGTAAATGCCCGAAAATCGGTAAATCCTAGGATTGACGTGCAAAATCTAGGATTAACCAATTTTATGTGGTAAATTAAATGGCATGGCATATTTCTCTACATATAACAATAACCCTAACGAACAAAACTGTGCTCCAGTCTCCAGTTTTCATGGGTGACTTTTGTGCGTTAGGTTAGGTTATTGTTGTAGTATTTAGAGAAATATACTAGCCAGATTGTAAAACATTGCTGTCTTTGATGGTTTGACAATCTGGCCGCGTTTCACCAACCTTTAATTAAAAGTCGGGTTTTACAACATGGCTACGACAATTAAAAATGCAATACCAATTTGCAATTACACTAGTACGTTTTAACACCCGAAATTATATAAATTATCTAATTGTTTGTAGATTTACCACATAAAATTGGTAAATCCTGGGTTTTGTACATCAATCTTAGGATTTACCGATTTTCGGGCATTTACAGTAATATATATATATATATATATATATATATATATATATATATATATATATATATATATATATATATATATATATACGTACATATGGTGTGCAATAAAACGCGGAACATATAGTTTAATAAGATTTTAAAAACGTACGGAAATTGTCCCTCTTGTACCTTTTAGAGCAAAAATACAAGAATGAAAAGTTGTTTAAAAATAATTTTTACTTTTAAAGTTGTCATTTGTTCCGCATTCCGTTGAACACCTGTATATATAATATATATCAAACTTGGGCCCACTATTATTCAACCTCTTCATTAATGACGTGGTGGATTGTGTTCAACATTCTCAAATACTTTTGTATGCCGATGACATAAAAATTTATAAAACCATCAACTCTATTAATGACTGTATTCTCTTACAAAACGACATCAACATTTTAAAATGGTCCCACAACTCAAAATTGTTCTTTAATTACAGCAAATGTAAAATAATGAGTTACTTTGTTAAAAAATACGTTTACACTTATGCTTATCACATGGAAACTAATTCGCTTGAGAAAGTAACTCAGTTTAAGGACCTTGGGATTTTATTTGACACTAAACTAACATTTAATGTACACATTGAGACTACTGTAAGATCATCCTACAAAAATCTTGGATTTGTAATTAGAAATTGTCGATCTTTCTGTAAAACAACTACACTCAAAAGCTTGTATTATGCATTTGTCCGCTCCAAGCTAGAATATTGTCTACAAGTCTGGAATCCAATATATCATAAATATATATCTAAGATTGAGTCTGTCCAGCATAAATTCATTAAATATTGTTATTTTAAAATACATGGACAATATCCTATCTTTACCCATGATTAATCTGATTTATTGCCTGAAGTGAACTTGGTGCCATTAAGTAGCAGAAGAAATTTACAATTATCTCTCTACTTATACAAATTAATTAATAATTGTATTGATGACCCATGTAGTCTTGAGCTAATACCATTTCACGTTCCACGCGTCACTTCAACAAATAAAGTACCATTTCTTTGTAAAGCAGCTAGGACTAATTATGAATTGAAATCTCCAATAAGACAAGTCTGTGTAGCATATAACAGTGTATCATGTATTATTGACATTGATATATTTGGCGACTCCTTTTCTAAATTTAAGAATATATTAACAAAATATTTCTTGAAATAAGTCACTTGGTAAATTTCTTGTATGTATTTACTGTTCAACTCATTCGTTTCTTTCTGTAATAAGTCACTTGTTAAATTTCTTATATGTATGTACTGTTCAACTCATTCGTTTCTGTATATGTATGTCATATGATCGTCCTGTAATTGGGATCTTGAATCCTGTTGGATCGATATATATATATATATATATATATATATATATATATATATATATATATATATATATATATATATATATATATAGGTGTATATAGGTATATTTTCATAATTGAATTTCTCGCTTTCTTTAATACTAATAATATTTTAATAATTATGAATAACTGATACATCTTTTAATGATTTGCAAATAAGATCATATTACATTCTATGACAATTAGCAACTAATTCATATTTATTATATATTGTTACAGAGTACTGTTAACAGAGAGAAGAGTTGTGGACTTGGACGAACTGCATCAGGAGTCCTGGGCTAGTTGCATCTCATATGAATCCTGATTTCAGCGTTGGAAATGGTCGCATTACTGCAGAGCATCGCACCATAAAACAACCCCAACATGTTATGGTGCACATCGCGTGTTTTTATTTATATGATTATGTAAATGAATAAATAAATAAAAATTCACCTCACAACATGTATATAAAGCATATAATATAACTATAACCATTATAACGTGAAAATCATATGTCATTATACAACATATATGCATGTTCATTTTCGTATTTGTATATTCTTAAGATCTTTTCAGAGTTTATTATATTGGCCGTGTTCCTTCGGGCCGTGATTTGCAATCTAAATCGTCAAAGTGATCATGATTTTGAATAAGTATGTTTTTTCGTTTCTTATTCGTTTACCCCACTTTCTCATTTTGTGATCACTAGACAACCTTCCCCTTTCCCTTCTGAATCATCGTTTTGTGTGATCACACGGATTCATTTCAGAGAAAATTTAAAAATGTTTAACGGCAATAGCTTTTTGAGCGCAGAAATTTATCAATGTGGGTTCTGTTACATCAAAGGAAATATTATTTTCCTACAAAATCATATAATGACCCATCATATTTATGTAAACAAAGAAAATATGTTACATAAAAGATTTGTTTTAAGTAAGCATACTTCATATTCCTTACATTTCTTTACTTCGAAATGATTTATTTTTAATGCTGACTATAACACTTGACAGTAGATTATTTATAAAATAAAATTAAGTTCGTTTGCATTATGACATTTTACGCTAGGTGGTGTTTATATTATTCAAGTTGTTTTCTTGATATAATTTTTAAATTATGATTCAAAAGGATCACGATTAAACTAATTAGGATTCACAAAATCACAATCATAGCCCGAAGGAACATGGCTATTTACGTTCACATATACCAGGAACACACGTACCACATATATCATTTGAATAGTATAAGAAACGGAAGGTCTAAGTCCACAATATGCACATTTTTAGACTCGTTTACATTACCTATACATATAAAGCCAAATTTGAAAAGTACAGATCGCTAAATCTTTTAGTTTACCAAATAGTAATTTTTAAAGTTGCTGTATTCAGTAGGCATATATAATACTTATATTAAGATAAACATAATAAAAACAATTATGCTATGTATTAAATGCATAATTCTAAAATATACCTCTTAAGTGCAAATTAAAAGAAAATTTGCTATCACTGTCAGTTTTTGAAAGATTAAATTAAAATTTCTCTAGTTCAAGTTGATAGACTTGTACCGTAACAAACATGATTGATTTTTTTACAGCGAATCAAATATTCTGAAATTATAATTATTCATACAAAAAAGAAACCACAAAATCCATATTTATAAGGTACAACTACACATCTTGAAATAAAATTTGGAAAACATAATTTACTATTTCACTTAGTGGTTGAAATTATTTTCAATGGTTTCAAAATTTTAAAATAATGCATGTAATTTATTTAAATTTGACTTGAAAAAGGAATTGTACTATGTTAAAATTTGGTTATATCGTAAATATATCTTAATTTACAACCCTTGTATACTCAAAAAAATTTCGCGCTATTTCTACATTCTTAAATTCAAAATACCCTAAACAAATTACGTAATGCATAAGAAGCGATTATTATTTATAATGACGCATTCTTATTTAATTATTGACTTGTACTTCCAGGGGCAAATTATCTAATACCCTGACTATTACATGGATTAATTCTTTCAGTTTATTCGTTGGAGTGCTACTATGAAGACGTGTGTATGGTGTGCTGTGACCACGAGGACGATTTCCTGGTGCTTGGAGAGGACGTTAGGATACCTGCAGGACTTGGAGTTACATCCATAGATTTCATTTATTCAAAGTGAGTTTTTTTTTTACTTTTACAATATTTTATAGTTTTATTCTTTATTCGATTATTCTAATAGATATATGCTATATTTAAATAATTACTCGTATTATATCGAAAATAGTTTGCATTCATTAATAATTATTTAATATTCCAACCATATACAATCTTCTAAAATTTAGTCGCTATGGCGTAGATACTATTTTTTAAAAAAAGTTTTCCTATGTTAAACGCCTATGTCACGAATTCTCTTGTTATATATATATATATATATATATACAGGATGGAAACGAACTTAATGTCATAAATTTAAGGGTGAGTAGTATGACATGTGTAGATTACGAAACAGAAAGAATTTTTTAAAAATTCGCATATTTAAGGGTAGTTTTCATTAAAGTAACATTTTTTGTACCACTGGACCACTGGCAACGCATTTGTGTTATTTTATCTATTACACAATTATTTTCGTCAAAAATGCTGTTTAATTTAATTATTAAGAATAATATCTTATACAACTAATTTTGAATGTATTTTTGATAACCATATTTTTAATGAAATATTAATTAAAACAGCAGTAAAAAAATGTTTCCTTAAGAAAAATCGAATTTTCGTATTTCTAATTTTAAAAAAATTCTTTCACTTTCGTATTCTACACATGTCATACTACTCACCCTTAAATTTATGACATTAAGTTCGTTTCCACGTTATATATATATATATATATATATATATATATATATATATATATATATATATATATATATATATATATTAATATGTACGATATTACGACAATTGGTAACATCACTTTCATTGCTGTACTTACGTAACTTATACCTCATTATAAAAATACTTTATATCGTACATATTAAACAATATAATCTAAAATTCATTGAATTTTTATACATTTTTCATTAATATTGAATAATAATTATCCAAACAATTTTTAATAATCCGCAAATAAAATCTTATTATTTCCTATGACCATTGCATCTTTGAGTTTCTACCTGTTTAAATTGGGGATAATCCTGTAGTAATGATCAGGTATGAAATGTACCTGGAAGTCAATGCACAATAACCCTAACCAGCCTATACCTATACAAATTAATATTTGTTGCATTCCAATATATTTTCTTTTGTTGCAGAAAGCTGTACCTGTACTTACACTTAGACAGACGATGCTGTAAAACTACCCCAGAGACTTGCAGTTCAGGAATCCTGATCTTTGCGTTGGAGATTGTCACATTGTTGCAGAGTATCGCACCCCAAAACAACCCCAATATGGATTTTGTACACTTCTCGCCTCAAGCTGTTATTTATAAAATTTATGTAAAATAAATAAATAAAACCAACTCACACCTATAAAGTATATGATCTAACCATTAACGTGAAAAATTATCTACTCTGCTAATAAAAACTTTATGAACATATGCCTAAGACACATACGTACATATAAGCATACTTAAATAACAGAATAAAAACATGTCATTATAAAATACTTATTTTCATTTTCATAATTATATTTCAGCATCTCAAAATTAAGTTCACATATGTACATCATTATCACAAACACACACACACATACATTACATACGTATTATTTTAAAGGGAACAAGAAACAATAGAGCTAAGTCCATACAGTACCGAATTTTTTTTTCAGCGATTCATACATTCTGAAAATAAGTATACATTATACAAAGTAACCACCTGCATCCAAATTTGAAAAGTACAAATGACTATTTCTCTTAGTTTACGAGATATTAATTTTTAAACTTGCTATTTTCAAATTTTCCTTATCATTTTGAAAAGTACAAGTCATTAAATCTTCTTTTAATTTTCGTGATATTCATTTTTAAAGCTGCTATTTTCAATAAACATTTGAAATTAAATATACATAGAGGAAATTACTCCCAATATCCAAATTTGAAGAATAAGTCGCTATTTGTCTTAGTTCTCATGTTATTCATTTTCAAAGATACTATTTTCAATAAACACTGATATGTCTTGAAATAAACATTAATGAAATAAATTTCAGCGATTTAAATCTTTCAAAACGAAGTATACATATAGAAAATTACTCCCTATATTCAAATTTGGAAAGAACAAGTACATATTTCTCTTGTTTTTCGTGATATTCATTTTCAAATTATATACTTCGTAAAATAAACATTGGTGAATTTTTTTTCAGTAATTCAAACCTTTTGAAATTATGTATAAATATAGTAAATTACCCTCTACCTCTACATCCACATTTGGAGAAAACAAATCGCTTTCTTCCTTTAGTTTTTAATATATTCATTTTTTAAGGTCCTTTTTTCAATAGATATTTGCCTGTCGTGAAACAAACAATACTGAAAATTTTTCAGCGATTCATATATTCTAAAATGAAGTCCACATACAGTAAATTCCTTATTATCATTTTGAAAAGTTCAAGTCGTTATATTTTCTTTTAATTTTCGTGATATTCATTTTTAAAGCTGCTATTTTCATTAAACATATACACGTTTTGAAATACACATTACTAATTTTTTTTCAGCAATTTAAACCACTTCAATTTAAATATACATAGAGGAAATTACTCCCAATATCCAAATTTGAAAAATAAGTCGCTATTTGTCTTAGTTCTCATGTTTTTCATATTCAAAGATACTATTTTCAATAAGCATGGACATGTCTTGAAATAAACATTAAAGAAACAAATTTCAGCGATTTAAACCATTCAAAATGAAGTATACATATAGAAAATTACTCCCTATATTCAAATTTGGAAAGTACAAGTACATATTTATTTTAGTTTCCGTGATATTCATTTTCAGATTATATACTTCCTAAAATAAACATTGCTGATTTTTTTTCCGTAATTCAAACTTTTTGAAATTATGTAAAAATATAGTAAATTACCCTCTACATCCAAATTTGGAGAAAACAAATCGCTTTTTTCCTTTAGTTTTTAATATATTCATTTATTTTTAATTTCTTTTTTCAATAGATATTTACCTGTCGTGAAACAAACATTACTGAAAACTTTTTCAGCGATTCACACATTCTAAAATGAAGACTACATACAGTAAATTCCTTATCATTTTGAAAAGTACAAGTCGTTATAGCTTCTTTTAATTTTCGTGATATTCATTTTTAAACCTGCTATTTTCAATAAACATGTGCACGTCTTGAAATAAACATTACTGATTTTTTTCAGCAATTTAAACCATTTGATATTAAATATACATAGAGGAATTTACTCCCAATATCCAAATTTGAAAAATAAGTCGCTATTTGTCTTAGTTCTCATGTTATCATTTTCAAAATTATTATTTTCAATAAGCATGGACATGTCTTGAAATAAACATTAATGAAACAAATTTAAGCGATATAAACCTTTCAAAATGAAGTATACATATAGAAAATTACTCCCTATATTCAAATTTCGAAGGTACAAGTACATATTTAGTTTCGTGATATTCAATTTCAAATTATATACTTCGTAAAATAAACACTACTGAATTTTTTTTCAGTAATTCAAACCTTTTAAAATTATGTATAAACATAGTAAATTACCCTCTACGTCTACATCCAAATTTGGAAAATACAAATCGCTTTTTTCCTTTAGTTTTCAATATATTCATTTTATAGGACATTTACCTGTATTGAAATAAGTATTACTGAAAATGTTTACAGCGATTCTAAAGTACTGAAATTACGTTTACATATAGAAAATAAACCTATAAATCCAAATAAGATTAGGAAAATTCGCTATCGCTTTTAGTTCTTGATCTATTTTAATTTTAAGTTTACTATATACAATATAAGAATCACAATGCGTAATAATGGTATTTAAAACTTTAAAAATTAAGTATCTAGGAACTATATAAGTAATTGGGATGGGGACTTAGCTCTATTTTTCTGTACCATCATTTGCATCCCTTACATACACATGAGCACACACTTGTAATCTAATACTTTGAGACAGTTTGATCGTTCTAAATAAAATATAGTTAAGGAAAAGCCGTTTTATTCATATTATGATATTTATTAATAACAACATTTAATTCTTTTCGTACACCAGTTGAAAAACACTTCATAATACATTCGCACATTGCAAAATAGTTATTTGTGTATCTAGAGCGGAAAATAACACTTTGCGCTCATGACATATATACATTTTTTCTACATTGGTTGAAAGAGATAATAAAAACACTGTGAATTATTTCATTTTTCTTTTATTACAACTAAAAATTTACATTCCGCTTTGAACCAGAAAAACTACAAGTTGTTTTATTAACTTCATTATCAATTTTCTATTCTAAACTGACAGCTTGAAAAGCCAACTTTCAAAATGGATGTAGAAAAAATTATATTGTTTCACTTTGAAAGAAAATCATTTTATAGTTAAAAAACATAGGTACATACACTGTCACTGTACACTCGTACTTTATACACTTATGATTTTCTTCATATACATATTTTCATCTTTGAAATATTCGTATTTTGTCAGACATATGTAAAAAAATGACACTTTTACTGTGTTATACTTATATAGAATAATATACCTTAATAAAATCATAAAGAAAAACGCATGTGTTCATACATCTTCATACTAAACTATACTATACAATCATTTTATGAATACAAACACATAATAAACACATGTATAATATAGTTTATATTATTATTAATTATTTTACAAACTTTACGCTGTAGGAAAACCCTCATATATTCTCATACAAAAGAAGAAAAAAACTAATTTCATCTTACGATATCAAAACTGATATACTTTTATATATAAGATAGTAAAATCATTTACAAAAATACATATATGTGTGTTTGTATTCGTAAATTGCATTGTTAATACTGTATTGTTGCACACACATTAAAATTATATATGATATACTTTACATTTTTATATTTTTCTGACTGTATATATTTCCCATATATTGAATACATTTATCTAGTTATGTACATACATATAAAAGTATAGCAAAACTGTATCATTAAATTGTATATCTTAATATGTTACCTAAACGTCTAATAAAACTTATTCCTAATAAAAATTGAACTACATATTCTAGTTAAAAAATCTATCATTCCTTATGCATATATCTGAGATAAAGAATTTATGTATAGTAACATTATCAAGTCAAATTTGACGTAATTAGAGCACATATCATCATCTCTGTATTTGTGAAACTGCGAACGTCTTATACGAGTAATTATGTATCACCAATACACTGATCGAAAATTATTTATTCATTGTTAAAATAATGTATTTCATGTATTATGTATTGTAATATCATTATTATGTAACACATCTCTGACAAATAAATCCTTGTTATAAATAACAAACTATTTCATTCCAATATATCGATCAAAAATCGCATTCCAAAGATCTAAATTCATATCCCGCTTCTTAGCAAGAATTTTGTAGGCCGCCATTCTGCAACCAGAGCGAACTACAAAATCCTGCAAACCAAAGATCCAAATTCGATTCCTGCCTACTAGCTACCTGCACCCAGCAACCAGCCGAGCATATGCACCCCTTTCCTAGCTAGCCAACCAGCAAACCACCAGCCCGACCCGCTAGCCTACGGTCTAGCGGGACGGATCCTGGTGGCCAGCTGGCCAGCTAGCTGGAAATCCAGAAAAAGCATGTATATAGCTCGATTACGTAACTTTACGAAGCAGAGTCTCCGGTTCAACACCACCGCTCACGCCGAATGACTGTAAATTCACCAAACAGCTGTATATAAGGCTAAAATCAGTGGTGGGAAGACTAGGATTCATGAATCCACCACCAGGCGATTGAAATTTGAATTTTGTGGGAGAATGTGTTGCTATAGCCTTTCGATTCTACGAATTTGAAACTTGGATGATCAGATGTCATGCTATAGCCAGTAAATTTGAATTTTGTGGGCACATGTCTTACTATAGCCTTTCGATTCTGCGAATTTTAAAATTTGGTCTTGCTAGAACCAGCAAATTTTATTTTTGTCGGGTATATGCCTTGGGATCGGCTGAAAATCCGTCTGACAGCTCAAAAATGCTCGTAGCGGCAGTAAAGTGCTACATTTCGGCCGCTACGGCTCTAAATCGTCGATTTTACGCGATTTTTGGATTTTGCCAGCCAGAAGCCTTGCTCGGCTCGGATTTTTACTGGCTAGAAGCGTTGCCATAGGCTACCTGCATTACTGAAACGAATTCTGGTGCACTAGGTAGGATTTTTTGCGGCGCTCATGCAGTCTAGGTGACGTCATCGTTTGGCGGTGCTCGCGGCTCGAATTTTGGCGGTTTGATTATATAATCGAGCTGCTGTGGTTCACTTGCCGCTGCTCTCGGCTCGAATTTAACTGGTAACTGGAATCGAACTTGAATCTTTTAGTTCACAAGATTGCTGGCTGTAAATCGTTCAGCTGCTGCCGGTCGCAAAATGATGCTCTAGTTGTAGTTCGTATCTAGATTAATTGCAGGTTGCCTGTAAATTTTAATTTTGGGTATGGAAATATTGGGATTTTCAATTGAAAGATTGTATTCATTTTGCTAGGTTTATTGGTCATTCATATAATACATTTTTAGATCTATTATATATAACAATATAAGTTAGAACTTAGAAATAAATGAAATATGTACCATCATATGTGTTATAAGTTATGTATTTTACACGTGGTTACATTATGTACGTATTTTGACATTTTTTCTAAGACTTATCAGGATGGAGATATTTTGGATGTTATATATTATATTATAAGACACAAAAGTAGATCAATGTGTGTTGTATTTTATAATGCAAATAGCTAGTGTGTCTATAAGTATTACTATAAGTCTTAGAAAAATTATGTCAGGATATTAAGTAGAGCAAGTATATTATGATACAGGATTTGTTATAAATTAATAAATACCAGATATGTACAATCACATATTAAATTTTATTTTCCTATATAGTCTATAGTTTATGTACGTATTTTGTAAGTCGAGAATTAACGGACTTTGAGTAATACAACTTGGAGAACAAGGATTTATTGTCAACTTTTATTTATTTTATTAATTATTTTCTCTATTTTGTTTGTTTAATATGTTTATGTGTGCATTTATTAATTGTATGTTTTAACAGATTGAAAAAATGATACTTGTATGTATTTTCATTTATAAACTTCATTAAAGAATATGAAAATAGCGCATAAATAATACATGATAAATTCGTCAGGCACACACACGAGTAAAAAAAGTATTAATAAATAAATAGATCAATATATGAAATTAGTTTTTTTAAATTATTATTTAGAATGAATCTTACTTGTTAAGTATGTAATCATAATAAAAAGAATCGTAATACAGTTCTTTTGTAGTAAGTATGAACAAAAACAAACTATACTAATTTCTTCGCCAGGGTAAATGTTACATTTAAAATTAAAAAAAAAAAAAATAGGATTAAGGTTTTTCTGCCACGTTTGATTGTTAGAATATGTGATTGTATAATATTTGACATGTATTAGTACGTAAGTATACATTTTTTTCGTAGATCAGTATCTCAGGCTATGTATATATTATTTATATATAGGTAGGTATGTATTATATATATATATATATATATATATATATATATATATATATGTATTTATTTCACACACACTGAAAAATAAATAACCACACAGTACACATATAAATAATGACAACTTTTAATAAATAAAACCAATACATTTATATTAAATGATATTATCGACAATTATTATTTAGGTATTTATATTTCACTGTCGTCGTTGATAATCCCAAACACAGCCTTTTCAAAGCACACTGCAACTGCACATCCACCAGAGAAAATGTATCAAATTCTAGTAGCTCAGATGATCAGATGCTCAGAAGTTTATGCACGACATCCACACACATTAAGCGAAACAGACGTATGACTAGTAGTACACTCCACATCATCATTATTTAATGTGATGATATATGAGGATGATATATGGGTTCGGATGGTATCATATTTTTTATAAATTACCAATATCTGACTTAATAAAAAAATTACGTTACAGTGAAAGTATTATCAACAACGAGCATCGTTTTAAAATGAAATGTCCTAACTTAGTCGAAACAATATGAATTTTTGAAAGACAATCATGTTATATATATATATATATATATATATATATATATATATATATATATATATATATATATATATATATATATATCGTTATTGCACACGCTTGTAGTCTTTGCAAAGGAGAGAGATAAACCTATGCCAATTTGTTAATTCGTTCATGATATTGATGACCTTGATCGGACATCTTTAAAAAAAGACTGTACATCAGTGGTGTAGTGCTAAAAAATCAAGTACCGGAACAATAATGCCCTCACTCCTTCAATTTTTATATTTTCTATTCAAAATATGATATTTATCACGTTTTATTTTAAATTTGAAGTTATGAAATTTATGGATAATAAAATTAATGTTATTCATATGTAATTATTCAACTAATCTGAAAGATATTAAAAAAATATTTGTAATAACAATTCGTATCGGTATCGGTAAGCGTTCCAGTTGTGGAAAAAAGTACCGGAACGACATTCCTCCGCGTTCCGGCCCCACTACACTCCTGATTGTCCTAGGAGTCATAAACCGAGGTATTAAACCGTAAACGTCGATAATATGACGGAATTTTACTCAATAAAACGAAATTTCAAGAAAAATAATGGCTCATATTCTGAGCGCACTTTTATAATAAAAGTGCTTCTATGGAGCACACTCATAAGAATGTAATGTAAAAGCCCGCTCGATAAAAGTGCTTTTATTATAAAAGTGCGCTCAGAATTCGAGCCTATGGTAAATGTAATGTAAAATAATGTACAGTATCTTTTTTTAAAGATGTTCGATCAAGGTTATCTACGAATTCTGACAAATTCAGTAGTGTCGTTTTCTTAGTTTTTATGAGGGTATATGTACATACGATAAACGATACTACTGTTATTTTATTATTATAAAAATACATGTTACAAAAAAAGCATTCAAAATTCAAAAATAAGTCATCTGGTAAGTTTATTAGCAAATGTAAAACCAAATATGTGAAAAATCAAATACTGACACAATGTCAGTATCAGTGACACTGACAGAAAATAACGTTATTCGTTCGGCTACGAATCAAGGTAATCTATCTGAATTTATATACATATAAACTTACGTTACAGCGAAAGGATTATCAACAACGATCATTGTTTTAAAGTGGAATGTCCAAACTTTGTTGAAACAATATGAATTTTTGAAAGACAAGCTGTTATATCCATCCTTATCGCACACACTTATAGCCTTTGCTGTATGTAGATATATGAATGCCCTTTGACGTGGATTCTTAGTAAATAACATACCAGCATTCAGTGGTGTATCTAGGATACAAATATAGGGGAGGGGAAGTAATAAAATAATTTTTATCTCCCGCTACCCTTATTGGTAAGGGAGGTATAGGGATCGTGCTAAAAATCGCATATCGAGATTGTGGTAAATGACCACGTTTTAAGGTCCCTAGAATCCAATTTTAACATTTTCTCGATGATGTATGTGTGTGTGGATCCTCTTTACCCTCTAACTCAAATATTATCGTTCAGAAAATTTTGAAACCTTGTATTTCTACCTTACTCTTATATGGAAAAATGCCATTAGATTTTCGTGTAAATTAGATAACTGGAAATGACACTTTACTGAAAGATCAAAATAGTTTTTCTTCGAAAAATACCTTTAAATGTATTTTTTTCGAGGTTTGTTATTATAAAAATTAAAGTTTTTTAAATTTTCTGCAGGTTTGCGTTAATACTTTTTGTATATATTTTATGGATAAATTTCTAAAACTATCTATAATTTTAATCCCGGAACTTACGTTTTAAACACAACTCCATGGTTACACAGTTCAGATATCAAATGTATGTAACTGACAGACATATGCCATTTTCAACAAACTAATTATTTTAAATAATAATAGTAACATTTTAAAAAGAAAATAGTAAATGGAACAATACTTATATGGAAAGGAACTTAATACAATTTCCAACATAAGAAAATATGTAGGAATATTGGTAAGATAATAAAAATATATATCATTACGGCATATTATCCATTGCTGAGTGAGCCAATCTGCTTTGTACACAGATGTCGGTAATAATCACGAGAATCGGGGAACCGGGTTCGATCCCGGCCGACGCCAAATATTTTAGAATTTTATGGCACAAAATTGGTGCACTCTCCACGCCCGCAATGAATATATGTTAGTATAAATAAATATAATACGAGTATATATGTCATCACGGTATGTTACCCATTGCTAGGGTCTGCCAATCTGCTTTATACACAGATTTTGGTAATGATGGTAATATATTTGTACCGTGCGGGCGTTTACCAGGTGTTACCTTACGAGCATTGATTGCTGGCGTGGAGAGTGCACAACAGGGGTAACTTTTGTGTCATTTAAAATTCCAAATATTTGGCGTCGGTCGGGATCGAATCCGGTATTTAAATTTAATTTACATGAATAAAATTAAATTAAACGGGAGATATTGTGTTTGCATCAGATTTTTTTTCTATAAATTTTGTTAATTATAAAAACAGGATTAATATATCGATAGAGATAAATCTGTACTGTCTGACGGAGATGTTATATTTCCAAAAGGATTTTTTTATTTCATGTTCGCTGAAAGTCTATTAATATTACCTGCGATGGAAATCAAGTATATCCTAAGAAATCCTTACCATAGCCGTTTAACGTGGGAAAACAGTTTTTTTGTAAATAAAAAGTGTCCGGCAAAAAATTAAGCTATGATATTGGACATGATAATAGTAGATTACCTCCTGTACGTTATTTATTATTAATTTGTTATTATTGTACATATTAGAATAAAATATAAAATACTAAATAATTGTTTCAATAGTTAATAATTAATGGTTAAGATTTTCAAATGTCTTCCGTGGCACAATGGAATGTTAAATTTTATAGATTTGGCTTCGATTCTTCAGCAGGATAATTATTTTATTTTTTTGCAAAATATATTAAACTTTTAAAAATCTATCTTATTTCCTATTACAAGCATTTAGAAATAATAATACTTTGGTAATAAATAAACAAAGAGAAAATAATTAACAAAAATTGATTACAATGAAAACAGTGATAAAATAAAAATTATAATTTAACTGAGATAGATAGGTATAATGAACATGCACATGTATTGCATTTTTACTGTATTTATAAAAAATAAAGTTATTACCTTCCGTCATCTTTAGGTAAGGAAGGTATTGCCTTTGGTCAAAAAAATTAATGATGAGTTTTTAGTGAATAAGCATGTTTTAGGATCCCTATAATACGATTTTACCATTTTTACGATGATGTCTGTATGTATGTGTGTCTGTGTGACAAATGTTTCGGATCGCATAACTTCAATACCACGATTCCATAAATTATATTTTTTTCGTATTCCTCAAGTTAACATCCAGAAGAACAACTGATTAGATTTTGGTTATAATTGGTGAACCGGAAGTAGCCTCATTTGAAGATTTAACAGTTAAATTTGATTTATTGACATTTAACGTTATTATATCTTAAAGAATATATTATTCTCTATACGATTTGATTACATTTTATACTTCAATTCAATAAATATAGAGTTAAAGAATTTTAAAGAAATTAAATTTTATAAATCAGCCAGCTATGCTAAACATGGAAACTACTAATATATTCATATAATTCAAATTGACAGATGTCAGTATAAATAAAAAGTAAATTAATGTGGCAGATATGAGGATGTTGAAGTAGGTGTTGGGGAAGACACGGAAAGACAGGTAAGGAAATAACTCTAGTGTACAAGTTTCTAGAAAGATACAAGCGAGATTATTACATTGGTTTGAAAATGTTATGAGGAGAAATGAAGAATATATATTGGATGAAGAACGAATAGCTTAGTAATAGGAAGTTGAAGAAACTGAGGAAGACCAAAGATAAGATGCAAAGACTGTATTGTGGAAGATTTGAAAGAAAAGGAACTGAATGAGAACGACACGTAAAACAGAAATGAGTGGAAGAAAATAAAAAATAGCGACCCCTAACGAATGGGGAAAGCTAAAGAAGAAGGAGATGTTAGTGTCAAGTGCAATTTGTATGTTTGTTTATGAAATAATTTTACTGGAAATCTGTTGCAAGAAAATTTATGCATGGAATTTATACATAATACCATATATCTATTAACTAATATATTGCGGATCCTGTGCTTTTCTTGAAGCAAACAATGAGAGATAGGAATATCATTGCTGCATAAGTCTGTCACTCTCTAATTCTGGTTTCGTGATTTTGCGCATGCGCGTAATGTTTGAATTCTATTGGCTAACGCTGACAGACAGCGACGGCCTGTTGATCCGGGTGTGTTCCAAAATCATAGCATGGAGTGCAGAGTGAAGTATTAGAGTAAGAGTATATAATTATAAATCTGAGAAATTAAGTAATATACCTACTATTTGTGTGTAAATCCTTCAACATAAATATTAGTAATAATAAATAACAATGAAATATTCTAGTACTGAACTTGAATTAAATAATTAACTTTGTTGTACTGTAAAAATAATAGGAATTAAATCTGGTCAGGATTAATTTATTTTGGTGAAGGTAAAGAGTAAAAGAAATATTTTTAAAAATATCTATTTATTTCTAAATAATACAATTCTGGTGAATTTATTTCGAATATAATCGTTTTTCTGTGACAGTAACTTCGTCTCGTGACAAAATCTAATTTTTATAAAAGTATGAATTATAGTTTTTTATAATTTGCATTTTGTGGTTGTCTAAAATGGTTTGTTCTTTGATGTGGTTTAAAAATTCTGTTGTATTAAATACATATGGAAAACTATGGTAAGAACCATCTGTTGTTTTAATTTTTTATTTTTAAACATTTGTTCTTGCTTTTCTCTGAATATCCTTTCAGCGCGTTTGCATATAAATATCATGTCTTTTGAGGGGTATAGGAGACTCCCCGATTTTTTATGTTTATTAATAAGCTTTCTCTTTTATCAGAGCATAAGTAGTCCCAACAAAATGAGCAGATGTTCATTTTTTTAATTTTACTGAGAACATATCCCGCTATGTACTCTACTACATTTTCAACATAGGTGTTTAGACCCCACATCGTATTTACATAATCATGGTCAAATCTACTTACTCTCACAGAATCCTCCCCACAAACAGGATTTTTAAAATTTTCCCTTTTAGAAGAGACCTGTAATATATTTATGCCGTCCACTAAGCAATTGGCATTTTGCATTGATTTAATATCTGTTTTAATCAGTAGTCTTTTATACGCAGATTCAAACTGTAGCGCATTGGGATTGTTATTAAATCCGCCCCGGCTCCTAATGGCGCTGAAGAATGTTTCAAGAAAATCTTGACTTAATTTAAAAGTCAATAAAAACTCTAAATCTATTTTTTGTTCATCATAAAGTTCAAACATATTTGTTATATTAATTAAAAGTCCAGAAACCCAATTTTCCTGCCACTGTGAATGATTTTATTCCCTAAGACTGAATACGAACGGTATGAACGACTCAAAGTACAAACAGAAAATGAAAGAATGAAACTAACCATGTGCTCGCTGGATCAACTGACCGTCGCTGTCACCGAAGCCAATAGAATTCAAATATTACGTGCATGCGCAAAATTAAGAAACCGGAATTAGAGAGTGACAGACTTATGCAGCAATGATATTCCCATCTCTCTTTCTTTGCCTCAACTGGTTTCTACGTAAAAGATAGGAGCATTAGCAATATATTAGTTAATAGATATATGCATAATACACATGATTGACGGAAGGTTTTGTGCGGGCCACAATAGATTTTTTTTGTAAGAAATGCTGTGCTGGAGAATCGTACCCAAATCAATAAAATTGAATATTCCTAAAGCAGCTATGCTAACCATTGTGTAACGAAAGACATTTGAAAATCTTTTTATATTACATCCTAAAATATTGCAACAATCATTTATTTATAATTTTTTAATTTAATTAGGGCTGTTAATTTAAAACTAATGCGACGATGCATTGTTGTATATTTGTACATTTAAGAGGAAAATATTCCTGTATGTTAAATATTTTGTTTATTTATTTTAGTTATTAATATAAATAAATGGTATATGTATAACAAAGATATGTCGATAAAGTTGTTGCATATCCAAAAAGCAAGAAATATTCTGAGTAAGAATGTATAAGCTGCTGTTTTATGATGAATTTGATACTAATACAAATACACATTTACAACTCGAAGATGTAGGTAGCGTCTTTGGGTATTTCAACATATTTTTTGCCCTTAAATTTATTATAACACTAAGTAATTTATTATAGCTAGGAATTTAGTTCAATTTCTTCAGTTCCATTTCACAAATATTAACATAATATATTAATTTAATCACCAAAATAACCTCAAAGCTTGAGACATACTAAACGTTTTCACGTATAAATTCTTAAAAAGATATATCTACCGAAAGATGAAAATTATGTAATGTACCTACGACCTAAAAAAAAGCAAAAGCTAGACATTCCTAGTATAAAAGAATATTAAATGCAACAATATTGTATAGGTAAAGCTGGTTTATGATGAATTCAATATACAAATACATATTATGAACTTGAAGATGTAGGTAGCGTCACTTCATAAGATATTTGGATATTATTATGGACTTCAAATTTATTATAAAATAAAGTAATTTACCTTTCAAACTACAGCTAGGCATTCAAGTTCAACTGCTTCAGTTCCATTTCACAAATACAACAAACAAATTCACTGTTTTAATAACAAAATATTTAACAAAACAAAAAGCCACGCGTTGTCTTCAGCATGCAGCTTGCAATACAAAACCTGCAAAGCTCATAGCGTTACAGCGTGGTTTCGCGATTGGCTAAAATAACGAAGCTTGTGATTGGTGGAAATAAAGCAAGAACTTAAATAAAATATTTTTAATATAAAATTCTATCAATGCTGAACTGATTAAAGGCAGTAATTCGAAAATATTTAATAGTTTAAATTCGTAAATAATAATTTGTAACTTGAATTCATCATATAACAGTGATGACATGGATTTTTTTATATAAAATTGGACATAAATAACAGAATATAATATTCTTTATGAATTAATTTGATTTTTATTGACATGTAGAGATAACGGTTAAGGGGCGGGCATTCCAGGAAATTCGTCTTCACGTCCTGAAAAACACTCTCCAACGATGAAATCAGATTTCAGGCTTATTCAAACTTCTGCAATTTTGTGGTGTACCTATATCGGTCATACTAGAACCCTGTAACACGCAAATAAAAAAAAATTAGGGGCCTATTTTATAGATTAAATATATTTTAAAATTTAAAGTATTAGGCATCCTAAATTTTCAAAAAAATGTCATTTTATTTCAAATTTCGTGAATTAACTAATTGTTCAAATATATTGTTATAATTTTATTTTTACTTAAGTTTTTTACCTCTAGGTAAGGAAGTTATTGTCTTTGGTCAAAAAATTCAGTGATGAGTTTTCAATGAATAAGCACGTTTTAGGATACCTACAATACAATTTTACTATTTTTACGATGATGTCTGTATGTGTTTGTGAGTGTAACCGCAGTTTCGGTCGCGATATCTCCAATACTAGAATTTCAAAAATTACAATTCTTACGTATTCCTCTTCCTTACATCCATATGCAGACTTGATTAGATTTTGGTTATACATATTAATAAATTTAAAAAAACTTGCTGCGTGAATTACATTTGAAGCCTTAATGTAAGAATTTTGTAATTATTGATTCCAAATTTTATTTAACGTTTGATGATAGTGATTTGTGCAGGAAATAAAAGTTATTTTTATAAACAATGAAATTTCATATATAGAATTAAAAATATATTCTGTCACTTCAAAAAGGAGAATGTTTTGGCAATATTAGCTGAACTCTAATTTCCGAGGGTGAATCACATAAACGGGACTAATTTTTACCTCTCGCTAAGAGAGGTATTGCATTCATGCTAAAAATCGCATGTCCAGATTTTATTGAATAAGCACGTTTTAAGGTCCCTACAATCCGATTTTAACATTTTTACGATGATGACTGTGTGTGTGTGTGTATGTGTGGATGTATGTGTGTGTGTGTGTGTGTGTGTGTATGTGTGTGTGTGTGTGTGTGTGTATGTATGTAGGATGTTGGAAGGACGATTACTCAAAAACTATAAGACTTTAAATTTGTTTAACTACGTATTTCCCAATCGGACATTCATGGGAAGATCTGAAAAGGTTTTGGTAACAATTGGACAACCGGAAGTAGAAGATTCTTGAAAAAAAATCTTCTAAATAATATTTTTTGAAAATTTTTCTTAGTAATATTAAAGAAAATTAAATTCTTTATCTGATACATTTAAATATTTTATTATATATTCTATAGATTTAGAGATAAAAGAAATATAATATATAAAATAATCTGTTATAATAAATTTTACAGCCGTAAGAATGCCATGGAAAATAGTTGCAAATTTAAATTGTTTGTAACTGACAGATAAATGCCAGTGTCAGAAATACGGAGACATTACTGAAGACTTTTTCTGGGAAGTACATACATTATATTATTTCTTAATGTATTAATAAATACATAACATATATCCTTCAAAAATACTGTCAATCCTGACAATGAATTGGAAACATTTCGAAAAATTAGAAGAGGACAAAATTTCTTCATAAAATGAATTTAAAATTAATCAATCTAAATATAAGAAATAGATATATGTAAGTAGAATTTTTGGTGTAGAGTGTAGTATACAAGAAATGTTAAATACAATAGGGCGCGAACAGTCATGTGATTTTGTTGGCCCTGACTAGCAGATATGGGGGCCCATGACAGAATGATAGCTAGTAATTATGTATATAGATGTCAAGTATCATAATTTCTCATTCTAAATTTAGTGATTTTCCAATTCCATGTGGTTTATTTTCCTCGACAAGTAAATTCCACACTCCTGGTGACAAATTAACTACGTGTATTTAGAAAATCTTGAAGTTTTGAATGAAAAATTGACAAGTGATATCCATGTACATAATTACTAATTATCATTCTGAAACGGGCCCCCACATTTGCTTGTTAAGGCCAACAATGTAACATGACAGTTATATACTTATGTAACCAAAAAAGTAAGTGGCGAGAGGTATTGTGCTGGCCACAACAGATTTTTTTTTTATTCCAAAGGGGGTCATAGACCCGTATGGAGTTGATTAGCATGTAGCTTGGGCTGTTAGGAAGGGTGCAGACATGACCCCCAATTCGCTTAGGTCTCTTTAGTATTAAAAAATACCATGAGCGAACAAGAAGGGCATGTTTCCGAGGAGCAACGGAATATTATCAAGTTTTTGGCCAAGGAAAGCGTAAGTCCAACCGAAATTTTGCAGAGGTTGAAGGCTCAGTGCGGGGACAACACGTTTTTAAGGACCCATGTCTTTGCTTAGTATAATGAGTTCTCTGAAGGGTGAGAAAAGGTCGAGAATCAGAGCCACGATTGCCGCCAAAGGATAAGCGTTACCGAAGTCAACATCGAGGCGGTTCGGAATCTCATGAAGACTGATAAACGCATATTGATCAACGCACATTTAATGCGCAATATTATTGCAACATACTGGATGCCGCAAAATTGTCCTATCGAAGGAAAATAAAAACGCAAACTGTCAAAAATGTCATATTGCTTTATGATAACGCTAGGCCCCACACAGCAAACACTACGAGGCAAAAATTGAACAGAATTGGTTGAGAAAAGTTGGAATATCTACGCTACAATCCCGACTTGTCACCATGTGTCTTTCGTCGTCTTGGGCCCCTCAAAGAAGAGATAGGAGGACATTGATTCGACGATGACCGTGCGGTGGAGGAGTTTGTGCTCCAATGGCTATGTGAAGGTCCCGCTAGTTTCTTTCTACGATGAAGGGATTAAAAAGCTTCCAATCTGTTGGGAAAAATGCGTTTCTAGGGCGGGGAATTATGTGGAAAAATAAAATGTTTTTGTATACTTTTTAAAATAAACCCAGAATTTTAAAAAAATTAGTCCCGTTTATATTTGTTGTTTTTACCTTCCGTCACCTATAGGTAAGGAAGGTATTGTCTTTGGTTAAAAAATTCGGTGGTGAGTTTTCATTGAATAAGCACGTTTTAGGGTCTTTACAATACGATTTTACTATTTTTACGATGATGTCTGTATGTATGTGTGTGTGTGTGTTCGTGTGTGCGCGTGTGTGTATGTGTGTGTGTATGTGTGTGTGTATGTGTGTGTGTGTATGTGTGTGTGTATGTGTGTGTGTATGTGTGTGTGTGTATGTGTGTGTGTGTATGTGTGTGTGTGTGTGGACCGCCTTTCGTGCACGATATCTCCAATACTAGAATTCCAAAAATTACAATTCTTGCGTATTCCTCTTCCTTATAATCATATGCAGACTTGATTAGATTTTGGTTATAATTGGTCAACCGGAAGTACCCTCATTTGAAGATTTTAACAGTTTTTCTTGAAAAAATTAGTTAAATGTTATTATAACTTAAAGAATATATTATTGTCTATACGATTTGATTGCATTTTATATTTGATATTCAACAGATATAGAGTTAAAGAAGAATAACGATAATAAATTTTATATAAATATCATAATTCAGCCAGCTATGCTAACTTAACCATGGAAACTGCTAATATATTCAGGTAATTCAAATTGACAGATGTCAATATCAATAAAAACTAAATGATGAAAGAATAAGGGAAGTAACTCTAGTGTTAGAAGTTTCTAGATATAAGAGAGACATTGGTTTGAACATGTCATGAGGAGATATGAATATATTAATAGAAGGTGGAAGAAACATACGAAGACCAAATATAAGATGAAAAGACTGTATTGTAGAAGACTTGAGAAAAGGAACTGAATGAGGACGACACGGAAAACAAAAATGAGTGGAAGAAGAAAATAAAAAATAGCGACCCCGTAACGAATAGGAAAAAATAAAGAAGAAGATGTCAGTGTCCATGGGCGTACGCAGGAATTTCTTCAGGGGGGGCAAGAAGAAATTATGTTTAAAATACTTTTGTTAAAGGTAAAGGTTTACTTAAAGTAAATACCAAAGATAATCATTTTATTTAAAAAAGAACAAATAAAAATTAATAATATATTTAGTGAATTTAAACTTTCTAAAATATTAACCGTAGTGGATTTTCAGAAAATCTTTCTGTCATTTCTACCTCTATACGTATAAAAGTATATGTTCTTGGTTATTATAAAATGTACTGTAATTTTTTTAAAGATGTCCGATCAACAAAT
Organism: Harpalus rufipes; assembly: GCA_951394225.1. Lineage (NCBI taxonomy): Eukaryota > Metazoa > Arthropoda > Insecta > Coleoptera > Carabidae > Harpalus > Harpalus rufipes. The sequence goes on along the minus strand of OX596284.1, from coordinate 13,828,218 downwards.
TGGATGAATTAGGATTTTAGCTCCGCCTATTCCGATAAATACAGTAGTGTCGTTCACTTCGTTTTTATGTGGGTCCATAAGATACTACTGTTATTTTATTATTATAACAATATATGTTAATGCAAAAGCATTCAAAATTCAAAACGGAAATGGACTAATACATGTGAAACCAAAAATGTTAAAAATATGATATTGACACTCTGTTAGTGTCAGTGACACTGATAGAAAATAAAGTTATTCGTACGGCTTTGAATGAAGGTCTCTGAATAAATAAACTTGCGTTACAGCGAAAGTAATGTCAACAACGAGCATCGTTTTAAAATGGAATGCCCTCATTTAGTCGAAACAATATTAATTTTTGAAAGACAAGCGTATTGTATCCATCCTTATCGCACACACTTCGTGTTATGTAAATGAAAGAAATAAATGTATGCCAATTTATTAATTCGGTCATGATACAGATGACCTTGATCGGACATCTCTAAAAAAAAAGCTGTATGTTATTATACCTGTACAATACACATGTATTATACATTTCATACTGTATAAAACGTATTATTCCTTTTGAGCAGTTTAAAAATATTTAGTATTGATCATATATCATTTCATACACGTAGGTATATTATATTTTTATACAGTATTTTACGTATGTATGTATGATACATGTGCAATATAAAATGTATAATACTTTTATTTTATATACATATATGCAGTAAATTTTCCATTTTACTTTTTATATGGAAACTTTAGGGGGGGGGGGGCAGCTGCCCCACCTTGCCCCACCCTGCGTACGCCCATGTCAGTGTCAAGTGCAATTTGCATAGTTTGCTTATGAAATAACTTTACTGGAAATATAGGATCTTTTGCAAGAAAATTTATGTATGGGGCACGTGCAGTAACATGACTGACCCGTGTCAAAATGACAGCAATTAATTATGTCCATAACTGACAAGTGTTATAATTTTTCAACCAAAATTTCATAATTTTCTTATTTCATGTGGTTTGTTTGTTATCAGGAGTATGGCATTCAGTTGCCGAGAAAGGGAATCACATAATACCAAAAATTTATAATCTTTTGCAAGAAAATTTATGTATGGAATTTGTACATAATACACAGGATTGACGGAAGGTATTGTGCTGGCCACATCAGATTTTTTCTAAATAATAAAGTTATTTTTATATTAAACAAAATTTTGATATTTGGGAAGATATTAATTTTTTTTTTGTTTATTTGTGGAGACGTTGGTCCCAACCCATTTTTAGGGTATGGTTAAGCCCTGCCACCACGACAAGGTCTCTCCACGTGGGCAGGGAACCCTGTCAAACCCTCCTGCGATTCAAAGGAGTTTAAGACAGAGCCACCCCGGTCTAAACCACGACTAGGATGTCTTACAAAACCCTAACGATCTCATATTAGTTAAATAGAATCGCCCGCGCCTGAAACCTAACAAAAAATGAAATGAAATGAATCTGACCTTGGGAGCGAAGCCTGCTTGGGGACGAGCGTCCCTTGCAAACTCATACACACCATAGCTGTTACAGTTCATGCATCCCATGAAATGGATTACATGACACACACTCTCCATGTAATACCCTTCATGTGATACACGTCGTGTAACATACTTCGATGTGACGTTTTGCAAGGGCACGCGACTTCGCTATCCCCGCCATTAGTCTGGCCCAGTGCAACCCATCTTATCGTACGACTCGCCCAATAATTGTCCGTTTACTACGGGCAAGGGGCACGACAGACAGTGGTAGGACCATCGTAAGGACGGTGGGTTGCTCACCTAAAACCTCTTACTGTTCTTTGTAAGAGATTTTAGGAAAGTTCGGATGAATATTTAGACTTTTTTCACAGTACATAATCATACTGCGTCAAAATATTCACGCCCATCTGTAAAAAAAGACACTCATTAAATATATGTATACCAGGGGTGTCAAATAATTTTTACGGACATGGACTTTAACACTTTGTATATTGACACCCCTGAATATACATTGCAACAATCCCCAATCCCGTTACCATCGGATTTCGCGAACGAATTAACAAATATCAAAAAATTAACCCTGCAAATCCTAAACTACTGTATATGAACTATATAATATTGCTTTAAATTTATTTAAATAAAAATATATTCACGATACAAAACAATAAATTCATCTCTATAAAAATATTCGCGTTCGCGGTATTTCGATCAAAATTTTTGATCATCTGGTTAGACTTGGGCTTTTGAAGCCCTACAGTTCCCACGTTGTCCAGATCCTTGGTTTCTGGCCTAATCGATCCGGACCTTATGCCGGATTACCCGAACTAATATAAACGTAACGTATACGACCCGGACCTTATGCCGGTTACTCGAGCTAACGGCCTGGACCTTATGCCATGAATCGCGAAGTTAAATTTAGGATGACGACGCGCCCCCTTAAAAAAACTTAACCTAGCTGTACGGCAATGAACGTTTTTATTAATTTGTTACTGTAAATCAAAACCTATTCAAAATTATTTTTCTGTCTCATGCAATTATATTTCAAATATTATTTATTTGTCATGCAATTACTATGAAACAAACTATTTTTCTAAATTATTCTTCAATTGAATGTTTTTTTTTTTTTTTAATTGTGTAAAATTATATTTTGTAGGTACAAGAGTTGGTATTAAAATATTTTGCAAAAATAATATAAAAACACCTACATATCGCTTCTATATTTTAAATATATATTATGCAAACTTAAACTACTGACTAGTTCCCTATAAAAAATCTGCGCGTTCGCGTTTTATCGCACAAAATATCGATCATATTCGCGTCTTTAATTCGCGGGGTTTTCGGCCAAAAATATCGATCATTTTCGCGAGTTTAATTCGCGGGTGTTTCTGCATCTGGAACATCTGGAACATCGGGAACAACTGCAACCTGCATGTCCCACGTTGTCCAGGTCCTTTTGTCCTGGCCTAATCGACCCAGATCTAATGCCAGATAACACGAGCTAATAAACGGAACGGACGATCCGGACCTCATGCCGGGTTACGCGAGCTAACGATCTGAATTTTATACTGGGTTAAAAGGGATAGGACATAGGAGACTAAATACACTCACACAATAAATTGAACACATTTATATTTTATAATATTCGTATTTTTTTTTTCGTTGCACACACAGATTCATACACAAATCATTCGCTCATCTAATGGGGTGAACTAACTTTAAATTTATTTTTATCTTTGATTCTAAAATACCTCAAATTTATTTGTAGATTCTAAAATATTTCTGTTGTATTATATATTATTATCAATCAAAAAAAAGAATACGTTCATTGCACTATATACAGCGTACTTTCCAGCAAATTTATTAACATGTAAAATATAAAAAAAAATAACATTTATTAAAAGTATTTTGGATAAGTCAACAATCAACACTTTCTCTTTGTATATGAAGCTAAATAGAGCACCCATATGCTCGTTTAAATATATTTGAAGTTATTGGTTATAATTATTAAAAATGCCATAACCAAGATAGGTTCAGGCGTATAAGTAAAACGAAACAGTATAATTTCAAATGAAACATATCATGCAGACAGAATTTTCCACTAAATATTAAAAATTATAATACATTTAAATAAAATGTATTCATATATTTATTGTTGACAATGTATTTATTATTGCAGTGAAATGCAAAAAAATGTAATAATCAAGTAAAAAAAAAAAAACTGGATACAAATGTGGCACTTCCTATCTTAAAACTATTTATAACTAAGCTAACTTAATCTACTTAACTAAAACTAGTCTCTATTATAAAATTTCCCGGGCAATTTTACAACAGAGATTTCGCTTACGCAATCAAACTCACAGTCATTTTCCCTTATCTCCTAAATCTACGCAAGCGTTTCGTGCCACCTTATACCCAGTTTTGTATATTTGAAGTAAAAAATTTAATGTTTAAATTTACAAAATGCTAAGTACCTATTGTAAAAAAATAGTTAAATGAATAAATTGGAAAAAATCTGTCAACAATCAATGACACATTTAAAAATTCATCTGTTCGCTTTACAAATTTTAAAAATAATATTTTAAGAAATTGATAGTTCAAGAACTGTTGCAATGAAATATAAATATTGTATAGTAAATTTAAATTATTTTTATGATATATTCTATAATGAATTGTTTAAATAAATAAATATGTTCCTTTTTTCTCTATATACAATAAAATATATTGTGTTGTATAAAATTTAACTTGCATTTTAATGATAAATAATTGTCAGGCTACAACATTTGCAAAAAATTACTTATTATTTATTTGGGATTTGAACCCATTACAAAGAGAAAAGTGTAGGTAATTTGTTCGACTTACAAAAATAGAAAATTATTTGAATTTAAAACTTTATATTACTTGGAACAACAATTAAATTTAAAGTATTGTTAAAACAATAATATAAATTTTAATACATTTCTCAATTACTGTTTTAAAAATCATCATCAAAAATTATGAACAAAATTTATTTGTGAATTGTAAATCGTTACGTAACTTTACAGTAAATATAGAACAAAAAAATTGAATAAATATTATTACATGTTATATATTTCAATGTACATATAAAATAATAAATCATATTTGAAATATGCAGAATTAAAAAAATTCCCGGACTTTAAAATTGTGTGAAAAGTGAAAACAAAACTAAATACGCATCTACAGAAAAATGGTCTCATTTTCAGTAGTAAATTATACGATGAGGGTACGGAGAAATTAGAATTACTCAACATGTGAACCATGCCAGAGGTCCTAACAACCCTTCGTAATAACCCTATTATTCTCGTAGTGTGGTTAAGATTACTCAACATGTCCACCATGCCAGAGGTCTTAACCTATTTTTCAGTAGTAAATGCAAAGAGGGTATGGATAAATTAGAATCCTTCGTAATAACCCTGCTTTCGGAGAATAGAGACCGTGCTAGATGTCCTACATCAGCTATTCTCGTAGAAATACGTATCTAGTTTTTATTTTCACTTAATTTTAAAGTTGAGATCATTTTCAATTATATTAGCTTTAGACTCTAATTGTAATTTTGCAATTTGCTGGAAAGTGAAACCATACCTTGTTCATTTTTGGTTCTATGAACCTTTTACCAATAAATACCGTGATAAAATATAATCCCACGTTGTCCTTCGTCCCTCTAGGCTGATGGGTCTTGCAGATTGTACTTATTAATTTTGGCGATGCGAGCAGAGTTGTAGGGCTGAACGCGACAAATTAAACTGAAAGAATGAGCCAGACTCGGCTAGCTAACAATTTAATAATGAACGTTTATTAGTTTCGTAATACAAACAGACATTAACAATTATTATTCTTTAAAATAAAAATAAAATAAATATATTTTTTGACCTTCACGTAATTCTAACTGTAGAAATATAATTTTAATATCTTCCCAAATTTATGTAATATAAATAAATAAATAAATAAATATATCATCACGGCATATTACCCATTGCTGGGTATGCCAATCTGCTTTGTACACAGATTTCGGTAATGATGATGACATATTTGTACCGTGCGGGCGTTTACCAGGCGTCACCTCACGGGCACTCATTTATGTAATATATTTTTCGTAACTCGAATTTCAACAGACGGCAACTGTTTCAGTTCTCATTTTGATTTCAACGAACTTTTTTACATTGTGTGCAAAGTTTTAACCAAATCCATTAAGGACCCTTTTTCACAAATTACAAATGTTTGAAAATACATTTGAAAGTATATAATTTTTAGGTCGTAAAAATATATTTAAACAAAAATTTTACCAGCGGTTTAAAAAAAATGAAAATTGGAGTACTTATGTAAAAATACCCCACGAATACGAATATGACCCCCATGTATTTGCCCCACCCTTAAGCTTAAGACCGCCAAAGTAAAACAAATATGTGAGGGGGCCAATATTGTAACTAGAAAGCGACAGGGAATACAAATGCAATATGGCGGGTCACTGAATAAGCGCCATCTTATTTTCCATTCATATGATTTCTAACATATTGTGTACACTGTTACATATTCAGTACTAGTCTGACATTTGTTCAAATTTCTCGCGTAGGGAAAATTTTAGTTCATTTGAAAAGTAGTGCTATTTAAAGTTGTATCATACTTATTTTGTGATTATATTTCCTTTATGCATGATACACATGTTTTTAGATATGATGAATATTTTAATTAATTTGTAATATAACAAAATAAATAAAAAATAGTAATAAATAAAAGGTGAACAAACTGCACACTAGGTAAAATAAATGAGCCGATAACTTATGCTTATTCATAAGCGAATACCGTATTCATGAGGTTCGGTCCAGCTGATTACGTATTCAGTCGAAATAAGGTAACATGACTGACAAAAAGTAGTGGGGATTATCTTATTCAGTATGAATTGTATTCGCTATCGCTTTCTAGTTACAAAATTTGCCCCCAGGTGCAATATAGGAAAAATACCAAAGATGTTCTGAATTAAAAATGATATCCAAAAAATCTTAATTATAGCATATTCTTGTTACGCAAAAGATACAAATTAAAAGTCCCATTTTCAGGCTGGTTTCATTGCTATTATAAGTAAGTACTAAAATTAAAAATATTGTTTGGAGCCGTTGAAAAGTTGAAATTTGTTTCAGCCGATTGAAATATCTGTAACTGTGTAATCATGTAATTTTAAGCGTCTGTAACTTGAGATTCGATGATGTAATAAATCGTATGTTACATGAAAAGAAAGAGAATGTATGAAACTTCAATTTCTCTTGCTCGTAACTCCTCCACGGATAGACATATCTTCATTTTGCGTGCCGCATCGGATTCCTTGGGCTTATAAATCACAACATTTTCACTATTTAAGACTGCCAATGAAAACATTCGCAATGTAGCAACCAATGAAATAATTCGAAACTTTAAAAAATCGTAAGACCCATGTTTATAAATATTAAATTACAAAATTTTAGATACATATGTAGAAAATTACGTAGAATCCGAAAAAAAATGCGTCAACTTTGTATCTCTACCCTATTTAAGGTGTAACCTTATTTCCGGCTAAACCATCCATTCTAGAAGAAAATTTTATATGACAAATATTGTAGAGAATAAAAAATTACATAAGATTCACAAAAAAATCCCATTTAACCTAGTTTTGGGTGTGGAAAATTTGGACTTTTTATATACGAGTAATTCCAAATTTTGCGTAAAAATACGTAGATTCCGAAAATCGATATCCAAACTTCGAATCTCCACCCATTTTGGGGTTTAACATTATTACCTGCCGACTGTCAACGTTACAAGAATATGTCATGACAAAAGTTGTAGAGAATTTTAAATTATGTAGATGTAGATCGTATATTATACATTTTTCGATATTACCCCAAGTTAAGGGTGTGGGCATTGAAAACCCTTTAAAACCTGTATAAACCGTCGTAACTCGGAACTGGTACGTCGTATGTTATAAAGTATACCCCCCTAGAATTCAATTTACTAAAAAAAGTCCTATTCACTTTCTCTATCTCTAACTGTTTCCGAGATATGAATTTCAAAATCTGAGATTCTCCAGGTGCGATTAAAATGTGATTCTAGTGAAAATTCCATGCTCAACCAAATTTTCTTCGCCAGTTATTCTATCTTTAAATGTGTAGGAGTGGTACATAAAAATATGAAAAATGAACCGAATTAAAAATTCAAAAAATTCCGATGAAAAATCATGTAAAGCATCTGTAACACGAGCTTCGAGGATGTAAAAAATCGTGTGTTACATGAAACGAAAGAAAAGTTCATATTGAATCCAAATTTTCTTCGCCCGTTATTCTAACTTTAACCGTGTATGAGTGGTGCATTTTAATTTTCACAATTATATTTCAACACCTCAAAGCGTATCACGTTATGTTCATATTATCAACATCACAAACATACGAGTACAGTAAAAATTTTGAAAGATGTCCGATCAAGGTTGTCTACGAATTGTATGAATTCAGATTTTTGCTCCGCCCATTCTGACAAATTCAGTAGTGTCGTTTGCTTGGTTTTTATGAGGGTACATAAGATACTACTGTTATTTTATTATTATGAAAATATATGTTACAATAACAGCATTCAAAATTCAAAAATAAATCAACTGGTAAGTTTATTAGCAAATGTAAAACCAAATATGTGAAAAATAAGATACTGACACAATATCAGTGTCAGTGATACTGACAGAAAATAACGTTATTTGTACGGATATGAATCAAGGTAATGTATCTGAATTAATATCTAAACTTACGTTACAGCGAAAGTATTATTAACAACGAGCATCGTTTTAAAATGGAATGTCCTAACTTAAATCGAAATAATATGAATTTTTGAAAGACAAGCGTGTTATATCCATCCTTATCGCACACGCTTAAAGCCTTTGTAAAGGAGGAGGATAAATGTATGCCAATTTGTTAATTCGTTCATGATACAGAGGACCTTGATCGGACATCTTTCAAAAATTTTACTGTACATTATATACATATTATTTGAAGGGTACAAGAAACGAAAGACCCAAGTCCAAACATTATAGAATTTTTTTTTCAGCGATTCATACGCGAGCCATTTATTTACGCCACTGATACTCGCCGTCAAATAAGTATGAACTAATGCTCAACTTTTCCCTTCTCCACACACTGCACCCTGTTCTGCGGTGTTGCCGTTTCTCATTCACAGACTCCTCATTGAAGAGTAGTTTTCTGATGTCATCAGGCGACAAAAAAGGCGGCAATTTAAATATTGTATTTTCAGAGACAATTTTCTCATGAATAAAGAGTAGGTAATATGAAAGAAAATAAAAAATACGGATAAAATATATTTGGAAAATGAGCCTTATTGTTCCACAACACTTTTTAGCAGCCAAAAAAAAAGATCAAAAATATCTTTCTGCATAACAAAATGATGAAAATGCGTATAATTTTATATTATACATGTTTAAACTTTAAAAAGTATATAAGAAGGCCAAATACTAGCTTAATGCTTTCATCCCCCTACCACCATAAAGAGAGAGAGAGATGATAATGAGGAGGAACATAAGATAGAAAGGGAAAGACTATACCAGTTTTATTTCAAATAATTAATAATTAAATTTAACATATTAATATTAGTTTAATAAAATAATTTATGATTTGCTGTAGATGAATACTCAGCGCGAACAATGCGCTATATATAACATATATAGTTGTTGTGAATCACGCTGAGTATTCATCTACACCGTACTCGTCTACGAAATTTGTAAAAAGAATTGTGAATGATTCATCGACTTCAATGGGACGGGATCTTATGGATCAGTTGTTTAGAGCGTCTCACTAGATATGAGAAGGTCCAGGGTTCAAATCCCTGCGAGGTCCATGAATTTTTCATAAATTCTTTCCTCGTTTATTACAATAATTCCTCGACCCTACGGCCTACTTCTATGTTTAAATATGTTACGGATGGTCGCAAATATTTCTTATCATAATAAATTATATATAATTACAATCAAGATAAGTCCCGAATTTATTCCACGAAATGATATAGAACAAAACTATATAATATCTGAGTTATGTAACAAAACGTGAAATCGAAAATTAAGACATTTGACAGTTGACACGTTTGATTTGAGCTTCCCATAAACTTTTAGGAATGACCATAAATTTATACCTTGAAATTATGATATATTTGAGTTACACATCTGTACGTAACGTAAGATCGGTAACTTCATAACAACTTTTCACAAATTAAATTACTCAACAAATTTTCGAAACCAGAGGTGAAAAACATAAATGTGTGAGAAAGGAATTATCAAAAAAATAAACTTAAACTAAAACGAAACAAATATTTGTTAATATAAATAATGTTCTATTTGAGTTCCATCCTAAATAATTCAAATTGACAAATAGCAGATTTTGTTTTTCATACATGGCCTACTAAAAAATAATTAAATTTATTTTAATTTCAAATGAATTTCCTCAATATTTTTGTTATGTAGGGATATAAAATTACTACATAATTGAATTTAGAAAAAAAATACTCTAACGAATGAGCCTAAAAAATATATACTATACCATTTAAAAAATATAACTTTGTGTTGCAATTCAAGAACCACTGGTTTAAAAAAATATTTTTCTTCTCTGATCGGATGTCCCTTCTGGCCTTCTATAAGATTGATTTATAGTATTTTATTGTATCTTTAATAATATAAAAATCTGATGTGGACACCACACGACTTCCTTGTACGATTATTAAACTATACATATTTTTTTAATAACTATATTACAAAATATTAATTTTAACTTCAATACGGTAAGATATATAGCGACCATAATCTAACCCGGTTCTTTTTAAAGAGAGTTTTGATTACAACAAAGAAATATTTGATTACAACAATGAATATGACTAATTTCACAATAAAAATATAATATTTTTTATTGTACGAATCATAAAATTGCAGTATTTAACATAATTTGACATGAACATTTTTTTTATTTTTTTGTCCTAATCCATATCAAGCTTTATTACAAAAACAAAAAAAGTATATAATTTTTAAATTTACATATCTCGCTTATACAAAGGGCTAATTTAATAATACTTGATGTGCTAGACGCAGAAATTAATTCTCTAAAACTTTTATTTGAAGCATTTATTTCTTAAATCAAAATAAAATCATTTTATTCAAGAAAAATTGTTAACAACTTCAAGTAATGTACCACTTCCGGTTAGCCTATTTTAACCAATATCTATTATGTTGTTTCGATTGACATAAAAGTCTTGTATACCAAATTTGAAATGTTTTGGATTATATTTTAAAAGAGTTTTCCATTAAAATCTGTTATAGGCTTCATGTAAAGTGCCACTTCTGGAAATTGTGTAATAACCAGAAAGGGAGGTGCACAACTAGATGTTATAGCAGTCCTAAATACAAAATTTCAACTTTCTACGGCTTACCGTTTTTGAGTTATGCGAGATACGTACGTACGTACGTACAGACGTCACGACGAAATTAATCAAAATGGATTCAGGGATGATCAAAATGGATATTTCCGCTGAAATCTGAAAACCGAAATTTTTCGCGATTACAATACTTCCTTTACTTACGTACAAGGAAGTAAAAAACTTCGCCGTTGCACGTTTGTTGCAGCCATTTGCCATTTGGTATTAATACTTTTTAGAGTATGCCCAGTAAAATTGCAGAGTATTTTGATTTAAAACTTCCAGTAGTTGCGTTCTTGTAGTATAATTTTTATAGTTTACCAAAAGATGAAAGAAGAAAAGAATAACAAAATTTAAGTCCAAATAGAAATGATATATTTGTTTCTACAGAACATTTTGAGAAAAATGAATTTTTAGTTATACAGCTGGTGAAAATTATAATAATTAACATTGTTTCATGTGGACTTAACTTTATAATTGTACTTTTAGGATAAGAACACAATAAATAAATTGTTATTGTCAGTGAAGTCATTCAAAATTATCTGCGGCAACAGGGACAACAATATATGGATATGATGCTGCCATCTATGTTGATCTTGGCCGCCTGCTCCCAAAAAAAATTGTATGCATATGCGTGAAATAAGACTATACTTTTACTGTAGTTGCATAAATAACTATTATAACATTTGTTACAACAATCAAAGACGGAACATATTAGGACGGAACATCTTGAAATTATATTTTCTCTTGTTCGTTCATATTGCTTGCCGACAGATGGAGATGGGCTCATAATATGTGCCTTCAAATATCAACTTGACTTTCAACTGTCAACCATGGCGGCGGTAGAAGTAGAAAAGCCTGATGTAAGTATAAATTGTTGTTATTTATATAATAATAATATTTACAATTTATTATTAGTACGTGATTAATTTGGACACGTTACTAATTCAGTGTATATTAAAATTACAAAGGTATTTAGTCACAAAAACTTGTAGTGAGTAAAAGAACGTTAAGGGCGTTGGTTTGTATATTTGAGGGTGTTTGCCCCTTACATAAACACTCTATTGTTTTTTTTGTTTGTGTTTATTTACAATATATAAACAAAAATATTGTAATTATCATTATTTGTGATATTGTTTTAATTGTTTAACAACAAAAACTTTTAGATGGAGGCCCATATCCGAAACCTAAAATTAGCAGGTCATGTTGGTTTCGACAGTTTACCTGATCAATTAGTGAGTAAAAGCGTTCAAAATGGATTTGTTTTTAATATTATGTGCATTGGTAAGTTTTCTACCAAACAGTAATTATATATTTTCTAATTGTTGTAATTTAAAGGTGAAACAGGCCTTGGGAAATCTACTTTGATGGATTCTTTATTTAATACAAATTTTGAGTCGAGTCCGAGTCCTCATTCATTGCCTACCGTAAAGTTAAAAGCGCATACTTACGAATTACAAGAAAGTAATGTAAGACTAAAGGTATTTACAATTGTAATATATTAAAATTATGCATATTTATAATGTAACTTACCTTTTAGTTGACAATCGTAGATACAGTTGGATATGGTGATCAAATAAATAAAGAAGATAGCTTTAAAGCTGTTGTAGATTACATTGATGCTCAATTTGAAACATATTTACAAGAAGAATTAAAAATCAAACGCTCACTTCATACGTACCATGATAGTCGTATACATGTTTGTTTATATTTTATATGTCCTACTGGACATGGGCTCAAATCTATTGACCTGGTTTGTATGAAAAAACTCGATACCAAAGTAAATGTTATTCCTATTATTGCCAAAGCTGATACGATCTCTAAGACGGAACTTCAAAAGTTCAAAGTAAGTCATCATTATTTGTGTATTTTTTGGACAGGTCTCAGAAAAAATGCTGCCTCCACACCAGTTTGTCCTAATTCCCTCCTTGACACTCCAAATTTTCATCCCTTTTTGTATTGTTCCTTAAAATATGTCCAATCTAGTTAGCTTTCCTCTTTCTTATTTTTCTCAAAATCCTCTTTCTCTTTAACTGCCACCACAACCGCATCCCAGAACTTCCAAATACTTTTTCTACGTCCTCCAGGTCCGAGTTTTGCATCCATTCAAAACAATACTCCATAAAAGGAGCATTTCTCAATTTACCGGTCCACTATGAGAAAAAGGTTGAGAAACTGATATAAAGCATTTTCGCTGTTTTTACATATTTAACGTGGGTTACTAATGGGAACTTTACCCCAATTTAACCGACCCTTACGATGGTGTAACTGGCCATAAGCTTCCTAGATATTCAAAGGAACTTAAGTTCTATTTTCTATCTAGAAAAAAATCTGTTGTGCCCATCACAATACGTCTTGCCCTTTTCATTGTGGTATATATAAGTATTGTATTTAACATTTCTTGTACACACAAAAAATTCTAATTACACCTAATGTTTATATTTACGTATTTTCTATAATTTTAAATTCATTCTATGAACTAGTTTTCTCCATTTCTTCTAAATGTTCGAGGTTTTTTCAGTTCATTAACAGGATTGGCGGTATTTCTGAAGGGTTCATGTAACATACCTATAATTTTAAATATATCATTAATAATACAATAAGAAATATTAAATATCGTTCCCAGAAAAAGCCTTCAGTACTATCTCTAAATTTTTGACACTGACATTAGTGACATTTATCTGTCAATTACAGACATTTTAATTTCTCAAGTAGTTACCGTGGAGATGTTTGGGCTGTGAGATTTACTACAACAGATTATTTTATAGATTATATTTTTATATCTTTAAATCTATAGAAGATATACTAACAATTTTAAATGTGCCGGATAGAGAATTTTGTTTTTTAATATTTGTAATAACATAAATTTTCAAAAAATAATATTTAGAAGATTTTTGTTAAAATACTACTACTTCCGGTGATCCAATTATTATCAGAACCTATTCAACTCTTCCCATTACTGTTAGATTGAGGAATCCGTAGTTACATAGGTCTTTAGTCTTATAGAATTTGAGAAATCGTAACTCCAACAAGCCTACACATCATCGTAAAAATGTTATATTCGGAATCCAGGAACTTTAAAACGTGCTTATTCACTAAAATCTGGATATGCGATTTTTAGCATGAATCGAATACCTTTCTTAGCAAGAGATAAAAAAGCTCACGTACTAATTAATATATATTTTTTAGACCAAAATATGCGAAGAATTAAGTAACAATGGTGTGGAAATATACCAATTTCCCACCGACGACGAATCTGTTTCTGAAATAAATACCAACATGAACACTCATATACCATTTGCTGTTGTGGGAAGCACGGAATTCGTTAGAGTCGGCAACAAAATGATGCGTTCTCGACAATATCCATGGGGAACTGTTCAAGGTAAAAATAACTCCTGACATTTTTTTTTTTAATTATTTAAACAATTATCTTTAGTGGAAAACGAATCTCACTGCGATTTTGTAAAACTCCGCGAAATGCTGATCCGTACAAACATGGAAGATATGCGGGAAAAAACCCACGGTAAACATTACGAACTCTACCGAAAAAAGCGTTTAGAACAAATGGGATTCAGCGATGTTGATGCAGACAACAAACCTGTAAGTTTCCAACAAACATTTGAGACAAAACGCTCTAATCATCTGCAAGAACTTCAACAAAAAGAAGATGAAATGAGGCAGATGTTCGTTATTCGCGTTAAGGAAAAGGAAGCGGAGCTAAAAGAAGCAGAAAAAGAGGTAGTAAAAATGATTAATAAAGAAGTGATTATATTTTAAAATTTTATTGTTAGTTACATGCAAAGTTCGACAAGCTGAAGAAGGATCACACAGAAGAAAAGAAAAAGATAGAGGATAATCGCAAAAAATTAGAAGATGAGATAATTGAATTTAACCGGCGCAAACAACAATATCAGCAGATGGGTTCGAGTCATCACACTCTTACACTTGGCAAAAAGAAAAAGTAATATTGGTTATCACTAACTTGCATACAGAGTATTTATTCTATTCCAAATATTTTATTGTATTTAATTAAAGGAAGACACCAGAAAATGCAGAGCATATAGGTTATTTCATGTTAATAATTGAAGATTTTAACATTTGATTGTTGCAATTTATTGACTATGATTATATTCTGCAATCATTTTAAAAATGCACCATACAGGATTATAGATTTAAATATTTAATAATAAATACATATTCGCATTTATCCATAAAAACACTTGTATTGTGTATTTTTATTATTTTCTTTTTTGTAGTTTGATTATGATTTTTTTTTTATTTGGTATTAATTAATTTTTCTTTTCTGTTTACAGCTGAAGTTACACTCAGTATACTTAATATACTCAGTAAACACTCGAAAATTATGTTTGGAATTTTAATTTTATGTATTGTTTTGTATTTAAAAATTAAGTTTTAAGCTCTAAAAATGGCTGTTGCTAATTTAGAATATAACTAAAAGAAAAATTATGCAGTATTACTATTGTCTTTTTTATTTTTAGCGCTAAATGTAGTCATTGTCAAATTTGCAATGTTTTATTCTGTATATTGGCTTCGCTGTGTTGTAAGCTTTCTACATTTTTACACGTATTTTACAACAAAAATAATAAGCAATTACTACAGTATTCTTATCTCTAGGCGATTGCCGATTTAATTTCTGCAAAGCCGTCTTCCTATCTTATAATTTCGAATTGTCTATCTTATATTTGATCCAAATAAAATTTTACTTTCATAAATGTTGTCTCCTTCTGCGTTTTTCTAATTTCTAGATATCTTCAAGTTTTGCTCCACATCCTGCTGTAATATGTGAATTTCTTCGCGTAATTTCTTATTTTTTGTGGCTTTGGGGCTCTGTATATTATTTTAGGCTTTATTTCTGTTTCGTGTTCCTGAAAATTAATATATTATTTTTTGTAGAAAAATAAATCACATACGAGGGCTGTTCGATAAGATTGTGAAAAAAAAAACTAGTAGATTTTAAATTCTACTTTTTCTTCTCAATATTGTGGATCAAGTAGCACTTTAACCACAAAGATAGATAAAATAATACTTTAACAGCAAGGGTAGACAAAGTACTTTAATATTTATTTAATTTTTTTTAATATGTAAGACTGTACATAAAAAATTTAGTCCCGTATTTGGTATTTCTCCATAATGTTTTTAATACGCCAGAAAAAAATATTGTTTAATAAATAAGACTCGACAAAATTGACGGCACGTATGACGTCATTTACACCAAGAACATACGTTTCTTCAGTTGAGTGACACGGATATATGACAAACGCGCTGGGTACGTCGTTTCGTGTCACGTCAAAGCCAGGGCGGGGGCAATACACTCACCAGCTTGCGCGTTAGAACAACATAGCATTTGTCAGTGCCCAGCATGTTCACAAACATGGCTTATACTGAATTTTAAGTGCTCGATTTAAATACATTAATGGTTGAAAAATTAATCGCAACTGCAGTCAAATACGTTTTATTGGTTTAATTCTATAAAGCATATTTGACTGCAGTTCCGATTAATTTTTCAACTTTTATAAAGTTGCAGCCTGAGCGAAGCGAAGGTTGCAATCGTTTGTGTTCGACAAAGGACTTTCAACACGTGTTATACACTATTTTTTCTACTCCTGCAAGATAAAAAATAAGAAAATAATAGTATATTGTGTTATTAGGAGTAAAAGTGTCTTTGTGTGACGAGCGTGGAAGTTTAAACGACACCCGTCCTCTCGTTTTGAAATATTTATCATCACAAACGCTTTGTGTGAATTTATTTAATATAATTACATTCTTATTTCCGCCATTTCAAATTTTGTTTGAAATATATCTGACCTCCTCTATGCGCAAACAAACTACTGCGCACTACATATATGTCATTTTTTTTTCTATCTCTCTCTTTTCATGTAAAAGGTCCATTCACAGGTTATATATTTAAATTTGACAGCTATTGATCGTATTTAGTAACTTTACTCTTAGGTTACCTAGCATGTTATAGTGACATTTATTTTATTTATATTCCGGCGGCGTAGAAATTAGCTACTTTTACTCCGGCGGCGTAGAAATTAAACTTCTACCTTGTGAATCAAGTCACAAAAGATGCTACTTTTATGACGTTTGAAGAAAAAGCATTATTTTTTAAAAATAATTTGACATTTATTTTCAATTTTTGTATTTGTGATGCGTATCTATGACAACAAACATTCTATACAACATTTGTAAGTAAAATTCGTTGCTAGGATACCGAAGCGTGCTGCAAGAGTTACTTTCAACATGAAAAACAAACCAGAAAATTGTATTTTCAGAGCAGGAGTAGAAAAATTGTATTTTCAGAGCAGGAGTAGAATAAAATTATTTGGAATGAAGGGGTTGAATTTTTCGAATAACACAATTCTCGTCATGTTACAGAATATCTAAACGAAATGTTTTCTGACAAATGGATAGGTACTAACGGTCCTATTCCGTGGCCTGCCAGACCTCCCGATTTAAGCCCCTTAGATTTTTACTTATGGGGATATTTAAAGGATAAAATTATAAATGAATTAAAAAATAATATTGAATTTGTTCTTAATAATATTGACAAAAGAACACTACGATTAGTGAGAAATAGTGTATTAAGAAGAATAGAACTGTGTATTCATATCAATGATGGCAATTTTGAAGAATTTTTATAAATTATTTGTCTTTATATTGTATCTTGTTTATTATTCATAAATTAAAGAAAATTATTACAATTTTTGCAATTTTTCTGCATTTGATTTATGTTTTCTTCCATGGCGCTCTTTGTATAGGCATATTTAAATAAAAATGATAAATTTTTAATTTTGCATTTTTTAAAAATATTTTATAATATTAGGGTATTACATGAATATCGTTGAATTCGGAAAAAAGTACTGAATCGAATAAACAAATAAGAAAAATAGGTTGCCATTTAAAATAAGAAATTTGCAGCACCCATTTTGAGAACCACTGGTCTAAAAAATTCTTGTTTCGTTCAATTTAATGTCCTTATAATAGCCGAGTTTCTTCGGACTGTGATTGTGATTTTGTGAATCCTGATTAGTTTAATCGTGAATCATGATTTAAAAGTTATATCAAGAAAACAACTTGAATAATATAAACACCAACTAGCGTCAAATATCATATGTAGATCAATGCGAACTAATTTATTTTATAAATAATCTACTTTCGAGTGTTACAGTCAGCACATTAAAAATGGATCATATAAAAATAAAAAAATTCTTGGTAACATGAAGTATGTTTACTTAAAACAAATCTTTTACTTACATATTTTCTTTGTTTTCAAAAGTATGGTGGGTCATTACATGTTTTTGTAGGAAAATCATATTTCCTTTGGTGCAATAAACCCCACGTTGATAAATTTCTATGCTCGAAAACCTTGTCGTTAACCATTTTTAAATTTACTTTGAAATGAATCTGTGTGATCACTCAAAAAGGAAGATTCAGAAGGGAAAGGTTGTTTAGTGATCACAAAATGAGAAAGTGGGGATAACGAATAAGAAACAAAAAAACATACTTCTTAATCATGATCACTTTGGTGATTTAGATTGTGAATCACAGCCCGAAGGAACACGGCTAATATAGAAATTGTTTGCTAATTTTACCGACTTCGTAGCTCTTATAGTTCTCGAGATAGCAATAGTGTACCATTTCAAAATGAACACCCTGTATACTGCATCCTTGTTTATTATCTTTTCTCCTCAAAAGTACATTACATGATCAACTTCAACAACTTGACTTTTGAATTGAATAATGGTATACGTTTCTTTGTTCATAGCCTACTGCTTATTCTGAGTTAGGTTTTGATTTTGGACTGCTAAAGTTATTATTTTACAAATTTCAGGCAGTAAGACACATCAAATTAAAAATAATAGCTTTGTAAGAGTTTAAATAAATCAAAATATTGTTCTTGTCAAAGTGACACTCGCACGCAAATCAGTTATTTCTAAATACTTTAATGTCGCTCGGGTTACGTGTTTGCTCGCGGCAGCCTGTCTTTCCTACCACCCTCGGGCCATGGTGAAGTCTTTATTTTATATCCCTTCTCCAAATTTTTAATAATTTCTATGCCATAAACTACAAAAAATCATAAATCGATTTAAAAAATACGGGTATTCAATTTTTTGTAATATAGATCATGACATTTTACCCGTTATTGGGAGTGCCAATTTAGTAGCGGTAATGATGATGACATATTCGTACTGTGCGGGTACTTACTGCTGGCGTGAAGAGCACCACAGAGGTCACTTTTGTGTTATTTAAAATTCGAAATAATTTTTTGGCGTCAATATTTTAATATTAATTAAATCGCATCACCTTGTATATAAAAATTAGTAGGTACGCAATACTTCAAAGTTGCTAAAAAACACTTTATTGTATTTTATTGTAGTGGTTCATATTTCACATTTTGCACGAATTTGTCGAACAGCCTTCGTAAATTTGATTGTTGCATTCGTTTTATAAAATAGTGCGATTCAGTGTGTGATTATAAGCAGTTAATGAAACAAAAAATTAATAATAATAATAAGTAAAAACTTTAATTAACAATACAAAATATATACAAAAGATACAGTATTACTATTACAATTAAATTAGTAGTAAAGTAATAATTAGTGTAGATGCTACACTGCGACAACTCATTACCTACGTGTGATGCATGAGAACTACGATTAGTGTTTATGAAAAATAGTTCTCTTATACAAAAAGTTATAGTGCGGACACAACCAGCAAAATTAGCTAACTAGGCAATGGAGTAAATGATTACATACAAGAAGTGACTTTTCGCGAACGATATAATTTATTTTTTAAAAATAAACAAACATATCGCTCGCAAAATCACTTAATAATAATAATGGTTAATAACTTAAAGTCGGACAAATTTTTAATCCAATACAACGATGATTTAATAGATTTGGAAGATTGAAAGATTTCTAATTAATGATATTTAATATGCAGTGTGTGCATATTTGGTAAAAAATCACTACATTCTATCTACTCAAATGTAAAAATATTTCTTATTTGGCAGTACACATTTGTACTATATTATTAAACAACTCCACGACTCCATTCAAACAAGTTCAAACTGTCATAGACAAACATAACCCTCGCATTATTTGTCCGCTTTAAGTGTGTAATTCAGCGTTATTTTGGCGTGTTTGCATAAGTGCGTTGGTGAAACTAGCGGGTGACCGGCTCTCGGTCCCGAGGCGGTGGACTGCGATACTTGGCGCGGATGTGCAGGTATTTGGCCGAGCTCGGAGGCCGGTCGGGTGTGAGTGACTCTCTGGACACGACTTTCACCTGGCAAGGATCGTGGCGAAGCAGAAAGTGGTCGAGAGTGTCCCAGCCGCCGCCAACGCGGACCATCATATGTCGGCCCTTCAACAACTAAGCAAAGGTAGGAAGATTATTTTATTGTTGAATATTGTGCAATGTTAGATATGTATGGGGATATGTACATTTTGTAAATGATAAACAAAATACAGTATAGAGTGATTTAAATGTCAAACAAACAATTAAATATTATAAACATAAACATATGTACCTATATTAAATAAATATTTATGTATAATAACCTTAAAATTATAATGACATTGTTAATAAAATGAACGACAACAAAATGCATTTTTGTTTACCACTAAATAAACAACAGTTTAACAATAAACATGCTCTTTACCTTGTGTTCGAAGTTCTACTTTTTCTCCGATTTTAAATTCATTAAATACTTAATAGTATCAAAATACAGTGCGCTCAAAAATTAAGATGCGCTCTCTCTACCCAGAAAGTTATGTATATAAATGGACGTTATTATAAAAAATATCTTTGGAGCAAAAATATGAATTACAATTTTTTTAAGTATTTTATACAGATGTTTCCTTTAAAACAACCAGAGCTTTTTTGGGCTACTAATAACTTGTTTAACTAGGTACTAAAATACCAGATTTACGGCAGAACCTACCAAAGCTGTTGCAGATCCGTGTTAAATACATTGGCCCGTACTACGATCACGGTTTTAACTAAAACGCTGTTTTAAGAAGTGTCAGATATCATTATTTAATAACAATAATAAATAATATCGAATTTATCAAAATATGTTTTAAAACAGAAAATAATTTGTATTCAAACAAATATTTTTTAAAAATCGATCTTCAAACATACGTGCAAAATTAAATGTTGGAATTTGAATTTGACATTTTTTAAAACAGCGTTTTAGTTAAAACCGTGATCGTAGTACGGGCCATTGTTTTTTTGCCGATTTTAGAATTAATATTAATTTAGTGCTTGCTCAAGAAGACGAAGCCATTCGAGTTGGTGGATTGATAGATAAGACAAACTACTGGACACCAATGGGTGAACACTAGATTTTTCAAGCACCTAGATTAAGATGTATGAGGGAAAAATTAATGGTTGGTCCCCTGAGACCAGTTTTAATATGACAAACGTTGTAACATTGTAACGTTTATGAAATAAGTAAATAAAAAATTTAGTGGTTAATAAATTAATCTCTTTTAAACGGACTTTTCTCTTGAAGGTCGCGGACAAATTTTTCTTGCCAGTTTTGATCTGCAAGCACTTTTATAGGGACATATAGCTTTAATACACTGACACAAAATGTTTTGTCGACCGTTTAGTGAATCCACTGTCTTTATAAATTCTATGTATTAATGTATTCATTTTACTGCTGTCAGTAACTGTGGAACTTGAAGAAAAGTTTGATAATATAAACATACACGATAAAGAAAAGCTTACTATCCGTGCATTAAAATGGAGTTTCGAGATATCATAAAGAAAAAAGAACTGAGGACCAAGGATTAAAAAGACAATTTTCTTTTAAACGGATATTTTCCTTATGACCGGTTTTATAAACGACATAAATTTACTTCCAAAGTAAATAAAATTTATTCCTTCTTTCAAATGATAGTCAAACTTTGAGAGTAAATAAATTGAATAAAATTGATTAGAATTTGTTAATTTAAATAAATTTACTACGGAAGTAAATTTATTCTGATCTTTATAAAACTGGGGGTAAACAGACAAAATTTTGGCGACCATCAGAATCCGCTTAAGAGAGCTTTCACTGTAGAATAACTTAAAAAATAAAAATAGCAAAAATTTAAATGCTTGAATTAGTTAAAACAGTTGAGAGTGCAGTTTTAAAATGGACATAGCGTCTTCTTGATGGATTTACTGATCGATCTTACCCTAATGAAAACATTTCTCCCGGCGATGTTGTACTTGCCCTCGCCAACTTTCTTCACCTTGAGTTTCGAGCACTTCCCGTTCGCACAATTACAGTTCCGCTGCATCAATCGAGTTGCATGTTGAACCTGAAACAGAAACCATAGGGATTGGGGTGAATAGTGAAATAATAAAACTTGAGACACGTATCGTGAATCGAGGATTCCGATTTTTGCTGTCCCAGATAAGACAGAGTGGTACCGGATCGGCAGACGCGTGATACGTTACAGTTTACCTGTCAGAGATTTATAGCCAAATATTACCGAAAGCATGACATTGTTTTAGGGATTTGACAAATGGTGCTCTGTTGCTAAATGGTACTTTGGAACGCATCAAATGGTTGACATTTAAAGACAAATCCGGAGAATTAAATTGGGGTGTAGCCTTGAATTTCAAATTCGCAGCTGCACGAACGAGTCGGTTACAATATTTATTATTGATTTTGGATTTTATGGACGGTTTGTTTCATATCGCAACCTTGATTTTCATGAAACAGAAATGGAACGTAACAATTTATAAATATATATTTGTAGGATAATATAATTAAAAGAAAATTAAGTACAGTACTATATTTTTCGAAAAAAAGGCAATAATAATTTTGGAGCTTTTGGCAAAAACAACCTTAATCATTTTTTTTTAATTTAACAATAAAAAAAACGTTCTAGCTTTCTTACTGTTAACGAATTCTGTAACTTAATTTAACTCAGGATCATGTTTAATTATAAAAAAAATATATTTATTGGATGTGAAGTAATGGAAAAATAAACATCCAAAGTTGCTAACTCTTAGCAACAATGCTATATCAAATAATCAATAATAATTGCCAATACTGAAGAAAATATGAAAATGACATGCTTTACATTTGTTTGTATTAGCTGTTTTTTAGCAATATTGCTAAGACAGCATCTTTTTTACCGAATATGAGTGAATGATAATAAATTACATATTAATTAGTGATTTTTATAGGATGTTTTTATAGAAACGCTCAAACTTTACAATGTGACATCTTTTTGCTAGAAATTGTTACGAAACTATTTGGCGTCCTTGAAAGTAGATGTCGCTGTATGTATTCCATATTTACAATATTTGGACTATGGTTGTTTTTGACGACTAATAACCCTAACACTATGAAATCAAACAAGCAAATGGGCTGTAAATGTTATTACGGGAATATTTACAAATGTTGATTATTATTTAATATTGGAGAGGTGTCGTAATAAAATGATAGTGGTGGGTGAGCCGTAATTTAAGTTATTAATTAATAATAAGTAGTATAGTGAAACTGATTAGGCAGAAGACGCATGTCATCAACTTGAAAAAAAACCTTATAAAATGAAATTTAACATACAAAATATTTGTTGTTATTTATTTTTAAAAAAGAAGAAAATAATAGACTAGTATTAAAGAAACGTATATATTAATGAATTTACGATTATTGCTAATAAGTCAATCCTTATTTCTTTTACGGAATATAAAATTATTTGACATAACATATAGTCATTCTCAGTATTCCATCGTATGGTACGAAAATAAACTAGAATTATTTCAAATAATTTTATATTTTGTAAAAGGAATAACGATTGACTTGGAAATAATTGTAAATATCATTAATATATACATTACTTAATACTAGTACTTTTTTCTTCTTCTATTTTTAAAAATAAATAACACCCATAATTTCTATTAGTTATATTTCATTTTATAAGGTTGTCTAATCATTTTCACTATATTTTTATTAGTTTGATGTTTTCCCTTAAAAAAAATGTACCCCCGTAATTTCTACAACTCAACAATTTCCAAAATACTTTATATTTTTCTACTATTTTGAAAAGTTCTTTATTTCAATATTCATATGAGTTAGGAAAAGTATTTTTATACTCCAATGTGTATACTTCGTATTTTACACACTGATTTTCGTATTTTATTTACTTTACACATTATAGAGCTATAGTTTGTTTTACGAAATATGACTATTCAAGGTCATATATAAACCGTCTGATATAATATTACTTACAGATAACTTCTCTGCATTTTGTATGTATAGGTGTGCAACATGAAATATTTATGGACACATTTTAACTGAAAATAATAAGTACCTATTTTTTTTAGAAAAATATACTTTTTTTAAATAATGCAATATTACTTTTCCATACTAAAAAAACATTTTGATTTTCAGATAACTAATTTCAAATAATTTATTTTGTATTACGAAATTTTTCCCAAATACGTAATCAGAAAATGGTTCCAAAGATAGAATATAATATTTTTCAATTTAGCGTTGTTCTGTATTTGTTTCTTTATTTACCAATACCGATATTTTAACTGTAAAAATAATATTATCTTACTAGTTCCATTTCAAATACACCCATTACATTTCTTTTATTACAAAATTCTACCACAATCTACAAAGAAAATTCCAAACTTTTATTAAAAATCCTTAACAAATTTTTTTTCTTACCCTGCGATCGAGTTCTGTGAGAGTATCTCCCCTGCCTCCCATCTCTCCCTCGATGTCAAGGTCAGGGTCTTCACCACTTCCTCGGGACCAGTCATCCTCGGTAGTGTCACTAGGTACCCCATCGCTGGCCCCGCTAGCCACCACGACTGGGAGACTGGAGCGAGTGTCGCCACCTCCTCCAATCGGTTCTGGGGAGAGGAGGAGTGAACGCTGTGGAGGGGTGTTCCACCGAGTGTAGCTTGCGGATGATATGGCTGATGATGAGCTAAGAAAAAAAATCAGATTATTTATTATCGAAAAAGAGATTGAATAGAATTTTGTAATGCGTTTTTGTTGTTCTATACAAACTCACAGATGTCGTTAGTGGTCAATTCAAAGAATTTTTAAGCAAAAGATTAAACATTTGGATTCGTCATTTTCTCATTCCTACCTGCTATGTCTCATCTTATCTCCAGCTCTTTGGTACCCCTGATTAGGCGACGGAGATGCTTGGAATTGCCAGGACAGTAGTGAGCTATGTGATAAGCCGGAATCTGAGTGTGCGCCATTTTCTTCTTCAAGTTCTAGTTCTTTCTCTAGCTGCACTAAACCTGGGGGATCTACTCCGTAGCGAGTAGCTAAACGGGCCAGCTCCAGGAGGCAGAGAATTACTTGGCGGGGGTTGTTATGCAAAACTAAAATGAAACAAAAAAGAAATTATTTTAAAATGATAAAAGAGATTTGAACTTGGATCATTATCGTAAGCAGTAACCTGTCACTTGATACTAGCCAGAAAAATTTAGTTTGTCCGGTCCAGCAATAAAACTATAAATATCGTAATTATGACATAGTAGCATATCGCTCACTGCTTGCATTATAACTAGAGGTGGGCGCGGGTCGTGAATTTTGTCTTGATCGGGCATAAGTGCCAAAATAAATTCGTGAACGTGAGTGGCCGTGAATCAAACATAAAAAGTCGTGCGTGATTGGTCGTGATTAAATTTTTAGTTTCGTGAGCGTGCGTGATCGTGAACAAAAAGTTACTCACGTGTCCACCTCTAATAATTATAACGTTGGATACCAACAGGACAGTATTTGCGCCGCTCTGTTTAAATGGAAACATGCTCTGTAATGTTCCTTTAACATACATACTATTTTTGTTTGAAATAGTAGTTTATAAAAATGAAAATTGTATTTCCAAAAATTATTTCAAACAAAAATAGCATTTATGTCAAAGGAGCAGTAAGATTATATTTATACAGATTACTCAGCATAGGAAGAATTACCACAAAATGCATGTCTTTATTCGAAATGAGCAGCGCAAATAATGGCCTGTTGGCATCCATAGTTATAAGGCGAAAGTGCAGCTCGGTTTCACCCGAGAATATCATCGATCATAATGATATCACTTGTTATATTACGTATGATAATACAACGAAAAATAATATTTTTTCTCTTCTTCCAATATAATAATTAATATTTGCATTAACATTAACGTCAAAATATTGCCACGAGAATATAATTCATTAGTCACGTGATATGTTTTCCGCCTATCAACATTCAGAATCTCCCTAGATACATGTCTATCACAGCGATCCTTATTTATAGTCGTTACTAAGGGATTTGTTTTCTTTATTTACGACATTGACAGTTAATTTTGAGTATAAAATAAGTAATAACAATAATTCAAACTCCGATATATTAAATAAAACTCGTAAGTACCATGTTTTAATGAATATGTATATCAAAAGTTAGGTTAACATAATGTGTTACAAAAATTCATTATATTCTCTAATTAAATATAAGCTCGTGATATGATTAATAATCGAAGATATTGCTCGTGAAACCGAAGCAGCACATTTCCTTCGGACTCGTGAAATCTGCAGCTCGGTTTCACTCTAGAATATCATCGATAATAATCATATCACTTGTTATATTATGTATGACAATACTGCAGTTGATAGTATTGCCAGTTAATATGGCTGTGATTGGTTCAAAACATCATAATAGACAGATTTCACTGGATGACGGATCATGAGTGGGATTGTCCTTGAAGTCAATTTATTGGTTATCAATTTTCCGTGTGAGCAATGTTTCCGCGATTAATTTACCAGCGATAAATTTTGTAAACGACCAATTTACAGATAACCAATTTTCCCCACGATCAAAGTGATAATTATTTTTCTGCGATCAATTTTCTTACATTAAACTTTCTTGACAGAGAAATTTTGAGCAGTTAACTATGTAAACGATTAACTAGTCACCGGGGTAAAGAATATTATATTATTATTAAAGCCGGAAAGCCAGGGTAAGTACTATGGCTAGTCTCAATTTTAATCAAGAGTTCAGAATACAATAAAAAAATACAGAAATTTCATCATATATTTTACTACTATAACCATACAAATGGTAAGACGAATGACACATAATTTACAATTATATTCAAAATATTGATTACATTAGCAAATAAAACAGCTACTTAATCTTGAATTCTAATAAGATACCAGCCATTTTTTTTACTTTTTACTTACCTAAATCATCGCTCTCAAAAAGTAAATTTTCGTGGACGCCCATTACTCTGCAAAACTTGATAAAATTCTCCATGTTGTCTCTGGAGAAGAAACTTCTTCTCATGGCCTTTTCCCAACATTTTCCGCGAATAATGGGCACCGGCTATATGAAAAGAAATAATGATATAGATTAAAGTGTACATTTTCATTTATGTAGCTGGTAAACGTCTCAAGATCGTAAATAACTATATTCAACACAAAACAATTACTAAAATTGATGTTGTTAACTTCAATTAAACTCATGGATTAAAAGAAAAAGTAGTAAAGGCCGTGTTATTAACACATATTCATGTTAACTACGGTATAATGCTAGTTAATCAGGATCATGAGTAGAAATTTTATTAGCTATTTAGTAGTTAACCTTTTTGTTAGATACAATTTTTATTATAAAAACTATTGCTTTAAAATAGGTAAAAAACGTTAATAGAATTAGTAATCATGTATTAAACCATTTTCGGGCATATTATAATTATAATTGCTAATTTATAACATATATTTTTATTGTATATAGTCCATTAACATAAAAATAAAATTTATGTTCATATATTATAAATAAATTATTCAATATGGGTTAGGTATGATAATCTTTTTATTGAAAATATCTGAAAAGTCTGTTTGAAGGGATGAGCCATTCTGGTGCGCGTTTTATTCCAAATTCCTTTATCACAACATAGAATGACACTTGTAACATTTATATCATAAATAACTATGAAAATTAATGAATTACTAGATTGCAATCAAATATTTTAATGTGTACATACAAATATAAAAAAAATCACGTAAGTTTAAAAAAAAAACAATATATTTAAAAGGTTTTTAAGAAAATTTTGTATCAGTTTGTAGCTCATAAAGAAGGCATAGGAGATGCCGAAACCGGTTGAGGCCGAAATTTAAATAAAATAATTTGACTGCAATCCAGTAATTCATTAAACACCCATCCAGTCAAGATGCTTCATCATCCATTGAAAGAATGCATTATTTGCAGTAGGCAATAGGCAACAAAGTTTTACTTTCTCTGTCGGCAGCAAATATTATAGCCTATACTTGCTGTCAAATAAGTATGGACTGAATATTTCTACACTGCTGCCAAAATACCTTTTCAATTTAACAACTGTCTCTTTCTATCTCTGTACATAGTAAGTACAATGGCGCCTGCAACTGTTAACTGGGCTGTCAAACGAAATATCAAAATCATTGCAGTCCCTAAAATACCCGTATTCTTAGTGAAAATTCGCAACGTTAGACATTTTAGCTTGAATAGAAGCTTTTGTAATTTCTTTGGAGAATTTTTTTTAAGTTGTCAGAGACTTTTTCACATTTTACGTTTACAGGATTCCATTGCACATATCTTATATCTCTTTAAATTGAAAAGGTTTATTCCTGTCCTATTCAGTAGCAATGTTGAAAATGCTGTTATGAAGAAGCGAACCGCATGGCAAAGGGCAGGGTGCGGAGAAGGGAAACAATAAGTATCAGTCCATACTTTTTTGACGGCGACTATAGTAGCAAAATGCAAAATGCTATCAACGACGAGCAGTTAAAATATTGAAATATTGAAAATAAATAAATATATCATCATGGCATAGTATCCATTGCTGAGTGTGTCAATCTGCTTGATACGCAAATAACAATAATGGTAATGACATATTTATACCGTGCGGGCGTTTACCAGGTGTCACCTCACGAACATTCATTGCTGGCGTGGAGAGTGCATCATAAGGGTCACTTTGCTGCCATTTCAAATTCTAAATAGTTTTGCCGTCGGTCGGGATTGAACTCGGGTCATCAGATTCGCGATGAGACACTCAGTCACACGGCCACAAGATCCCACATGACTGAATACCCAAATCGGCAAATAGAAGCTGATTGGCACACCCAGAAATAAGTAATAAGCCTTGATGGAATAATAAAAAAATCTTTTTTTTTAATTTGACCCTCAAAGAAAAAAAAAATTCGTCAGTGGTTATTTTGGGACGTCCTGTTTCCGACGTTTTGTGAGTAATTTTTATCACAAATTCTCCATCAAATTTTTTGTCTGTCGAATAAAGGAAATCAATTTTTATATCTATCTGACATTTGATTATGTAAGTATAATTATTGTAGTTCTGAACAAGGTTTCCTTTTAAGGAATGTAGATATAAATCGGTTCCTGTACATCATAAAATGTCACACATTTAAAAATAGCATTAATAAATCTTTTGCAATTAACTTTCGTTCCGTAAACAAACCCGAGAACTTTGCGAAATGTGAGTTTTTCTTGAATGTATCGTATTTGTATGCAGGCGAATACGTACACCGTTACCGTAACGAGAACTTCTTGTGCAGTACGTAACGCAGATTAACAGCTATGTGGTACACATTTTTCCGCACGCGAAACTATTTTTCATTGAACTTCGATAAATTAACTTAATTGGTTTATTGGATTCCTTTGGTGCTTTAACTTAACGATATGATCATTTGGATTGGACTGATAATTATAAACTTTTAGAACGAAGTTTAGAAGAAGAACATGAGTAAATTAATTTACGGATAACTGCATTTCTAAAAAGGGATAATATTTGCTAATTAAAATGTGCATACCGGGTTTATTAACGCTTAAACAGACTAAGCATGTGTTTTATTGAATATGATAAGGATAAAGATTAAATCTTAATATTATTAACAATTAATTTCATCTGTCTAAGGAAAAATAGTTTATTAAATATAATAAATGAAAATTGTAATTTTACCGGATGAAGCAAATATTTTTTTTAGAACAAGCCGTAGACGAGTCCTAAGTGTGTCCGAATTTAATAATATTTTACTTATTTTTTTGAAAGTTTCATTGAGAAATTCAAATATATTAACGTTTGTCAGTTAAATTTGAAATACTTGGACGTTTTTTTTATGACAAAATGCCACAAATACACTTGAATTGTACTGAATTTTATAATCAAGCAAGTATACATTCAACATGTAGATTTACCTAATATATTTTCCTGTTCAAACATGAAACTTATACGACGACAAGTGCATGCATGTTGATCTGCGCAAGTCTAGACGTCTAGAGAAGTGCACAGCGCATGTGCATTGTAGCTTTTGAAAGTTTCATGAAATTTAAAGTTTGAAACTTTCAAAGGGCACATCACTACCTGTGATGCACTCTCCATGCTAGCAATGAATGTCAATGAAGTGGCGCCTGGTAAACGCCCGCCCGTAAAAGAATACGTCATCATCATTACCCAGTAGATATACAGGGTGGGGCAGAAAAACCTATCCGAGTTCAAAACGTTATAAAATTAAAACCACTCAACTTGTCAAAAAAAATTTTTATTAACATATCGCAAATTTTATGCCATTTTTAAATTTAAGTTTTGAAAAGCACATCACTCAAATGTCGTCCTTGGGAGCGGATACACTGATTTAGGCGCTCGCGGTAGCTTTCCATGACTTTCACCGTCATTTCCACAGGAATTTCTTCAATTGCCCGAGCAATTTCCCTTCGTAAAGCAAGAAGGGTCCTTGGTCGATGCTGGTAAACCTTCGATTTGAGGTAACCCCAAAGGAAGAAGTCACATGGAGTGAGATCCGGTGAGCGCGGCGGCCAGCCAAGATCACCTCTCAGGGAAATGAGGCGACCGGGAAACAGTTCCCTGAGAATGTCCATTGATCGTCGCGATGTGTGGGCGGTTGCCCCATCCTGTTGAAACCACACATTTTCCACGCCATTTTCTTCCATTTTGGGTCTAAGAAAATTTTCCAGCATGAAACAATAGCGCTCGCTGTTGACCGTTACGGTTTGCCCATTTTCTTCAAAAAAGTAAGGCCCCCAGACGCCTAGGCGGGAAAGAGCACACCACACAGTCACTTTTGGGCTATGGAGGGGTTCCTGATGGATTTCTCGAGGATTTTCGTCACTCCAATATCGAAAATTCTGCCTGTTAACGGCACCACAAAGGTGAAAATGGGCTTCGTCCGTGAAGAGCACAATCGCCGCATTCGATAAACCGCTCAATTAGAAAAGCACGATGTTCACCAGACCAAGGCATGTTGACTACTGACAAATGGCATAAAACCGGCTTTCTAACGGTTTTTACCCCACTACTCTACCTGCTCCCTCTTTTGAGAAAAAGGGATTTGAAATCGGATAGGTTTTTCTGCCCCACCCTGTACAAAGAAGATTGGCACACACAGTAGTGGGTAATATGTTGTGATGATACGAGTATATTAATTTATATATTTATTTCATTATTTATTTACCTATATTTTAAAAGGAGCTCAAGTGATACTTTTACTGCCAAAAATATGTAGGCGTAGAACTACATGAGGTTTGTAAAATGCTTTACATACAGGCTGTTAAATTTATAGGTTATAGAGAAGAAGTTAAAATAAGTCGATAAGTTTTTTACCATGTGTCCAAAAATAAACTGTTTTGGAGAAAAAGGTCATTTTGTATTAGAATCGAAGAAAAACTGACAAAGATAGTGATCGACTATAAAAATAAAATAAAATTTAATATGATTTTTTTTTCAATTTCTAATAGTTGATGTTATTTAAAATGAAATATTGGTCAAGGCCGCCACAACTTTTTATTTAGTACAATTATTTGATTTTTTTGAAAAACAAAATCACGTCTAAGATCACCTCTCAAAACAAAAAGTCTCGAAATCGTAACTCTGAAAACTCATTCTTCGCTGCCTTATACTTCGGAAACTATTGAAGATCGGACACATAGGCCCGTACTACGATCACCGTTTTAACTAAAACGCTGTTTTAAAAAATGTCAAATTTAATTTTGCACGTATGTTTGAAGATCGATTTTTTTAAAAATATTTGTTTGAATACAAACTATGTTCTGCTTTTAAAACATATTTTGATAAATTCGATATTATTTATTATTGTTATTAAATAATGATATCTGACACTTCTTA
The DNA here is from genome assembly GCA_951394225.1 of Harpalus rufipes. Taxonomy (NCBI): domain Eukaryota; kingdom Metazoa; phylum Arthropoda; class Insecta; order Coleoptera; family Carabidae; genus Harpalus; species Harpalus rufipes. The sequence continues at coordinate 13,796,123 of OX596284.1, read as the reverse complement.
AAACATCGTTTTAGTTAAAACCGTGATCGTAGTACGGGCCATATTGTTTAAAACTTTTCGACTTATTTTGACTTCTTCTCTATGTCCTATAAATATGTTACACTTGTTCTTATATGGAATATTGTGCTATACGGATGCGAAACATGGCCCTTAAGGAAGAAGGAGAAAAAGTACGTGGAAAGTTTTGAGATGTGGTTGTGGCGACAATTGGGGAGAATTTGATGTAGAAAAAAAAGGAGTCAAGAATGAGAAGAATTGGAGAAAAGAATTTTGAGAACAAGAAAGAGAAAGATTAATTGGATTGGACATATTTTAAGGAGAGATTGTATTTAGAAAATTATAATTGAAGGGAATATACGAGGGAAAATACAAGGGAGAATGGAAGAGGAAGAAGAAAATTTGGAAAGTTAACAGATATTACGGAGGGAAGGAATTACGAAGAGCTGAAGAGAGAAAGACAGAATTCACTAATGAAGATGATTTATCAAGTACAATCCGTACAATCAATGTATCAATACTTCTGATTGTCTATATCTCAGCTGTTTAGGATTTATTTACATTAGTGAAACTATGACGATACGATTCTTTTTTTTTGTTCAGTAAATAATCATTTTCCAGTGTTATAGAAATATTAAATTAACCGTGTGAAAACAATGAAATAAAATATGAAAACCTTCACATCGAAAGGTTAAAAATTTATATAATAAATCAATATGGTGAAAGGGCGAATGGATCATTCGTCCCTTCATCAAGGAAAGACAGACCCTGGGGTGCATTATAAATAGGGTTTTAGCTGGTATAGTGATAATTGAATTTACACCCTCCAGCGATTCCTTATCCGGTAGAAATCTGTCATATTAATGCCATATATTTAATGGAAAAGTTTGTAAAATTTTACAAAGAAAGTTTAAATTTTATTACGCGATAAGATGACACAAGCTTTATGAAATTGAAGTATAACATTAAAATGAATATTAAATTTTCAAGATTAATTATTAACAAAATAATATTAAAAATATATATTTCTCACTCCTTTGGCAAGCCCAGCACCAATGGCGTCCTTAGCTTTATCCTGGATGACCCTCCCTAGATGGCACACAAGTACTCCATTATCCAGAACATCAAAAAAGTTTTCTCCAGTCACTCCATCTACACCTGAAAGACAATACATTTATTAATTCATATTTTTACAATAACTTCTACTATTGTTAGTTTTTATAAATTCATACACATTTTGTGCCCTATTATTTATTCTTCCACTCCCTTGAAACGAAACGCAATCGTAATGCAGCCGAAGAAGACAATAATATTCCGACATAGACATTAGACAGTGATGGTGTTGGTAAGGCGGTATTATAACTCGTGCCATTGTTACAAGATGTGCAAACCGAGTAATGACGCATTATGATTCTGGCATTTTGTATTCATAGTATAATTGATGAATGGTAGAATGACGGAAATTTAAAACGGTAATTACGGACTTTAATGGCAAAAAGATGGCGGAATTTCTATACAAGATGCTAAAATGACTTTTCATTTTGTATGAAATACATTGCAATATGTTATTAAATAATTAAGCTATCCACTTATATGCTTTATAGTATGTATAGTAGTTTTTTTTTTTTATAAATTTGAAGGATTGGCAAAAAATATGAAATGGAGTACTCTAAAAAGTGGGTGTTTTTACGACTAGTTTGAAGTGCGCAAAATCAAAATTTAGATTAGTATCCTGGGTAACGTATCATTTTGAATAGTGCGACTAGTGCGAGTACAAAATAGTTATTTACGCAACATGAGTAAGAAAGTACAATATTATTTCACGAATAGGAAAGTTTGAACGAACAAGCCGTAGGCGAGTTCGTCAAATCCTATGAGTGAAATAAGACATTTTTTACCGTCCGCTATCCTTGGTAATGGAAGATAAATGGATCGTGCAAAAAAATCGCATATCCCTAGACCGTGTGTGTGTGTGTGCGCGCCTGCTTGCGTGTGTGTGTGAATCTTCTTAACGCTCTAATTAAAATACTATTATTCAAAAAAAAATGAAACCTTATTCCAATTTGGAAAGAAGTCATTAGATTTCGGTATAAATCGGATAACCGGAAATGGAACTTTAAGCTCAAAATAGTATTTTCTTCGAAAAATACCTTTAAACGTTAATTTTTCGCAATTTTTTATTATAAAAATTAAAGATTTCTTTAATTTTCTATACATTTGCATTCATACTTTTTCTATTTATTATATGGATAAATTTATAAAATAATCTGTAGTATAAATCCCGGAGCCTATGCTTTTAACAAAACTCCTTGGTTACATAGTTCAGATCTCAAATATATGTAATAATGTAATTGACAGATAAATGCCACTGGCAAAAAACTAATTATTTCAAATTAATAATAGTGTCGTTTCAAAAAGAAAATTGTTATATGGAACGGAACTGAATATGTAGTTTCCAACATTAATAAATATGTAAGTAATGGCCGGAGGTATTGTTTTAGCCACATCAGATTTTTACTCTAGTTGCATACATTTTTTTTTTTCTTTAAACGTCATAAAAGTAGCATCTTTTGTGACTTGATTCACAAGGTAGAAATAAAATAAATAAATATGCATAGAAACTATACAGAATAAACGAATAAGAAGTAACTCGTATAAAAGAAACCTGTACTATCGCTCTAAATGTCACATAACAACAACAAATAAATAACCTATAAATTGAAATATAAACAGAGTTTACTTTTGAGGAAATAACATATTAAAGAATAGCAGACTTACAGATACAATTACAGGGACGGTAATGAACATGAGAATACTTAGAATTAAAGTGATAAGAACAGTTTATATTATTTTGCAGTGATTCCTGGACATATCTTTCAGCCACACTGTTACATTTCCATCCAATTGAGGAACTTCAGGGGGCGTACATTATAATACTTCATATTCCAACGTAATTGCACACGAGGATATAAAATTGCACAGATTTTATTTAAACGTCAAAACATGAAAATTTTCACTTCAATGTTTATAACAAAAAGTGAACAAATAAGTATCCACAGCTACAGGGCAATTGAAATCGCAAACGTAATTTACGTAAAATGTAACGTCAGTAGTAGATATTTTCTTTAAATATCTACGTTTGAAGAAAAAATATAATGTGTCATTAGGAGTAAAAGTGTCTTTGAGTGCCTCGCGTGCAATTGTCAGACTCGCTTCGCTCGTCGTGCAAACTTCCACGCTCGTCAAAGAAAGTATCACTTTTACTCCTAATAACACAATATACTATTATGTCTACAGCAAAAGTGTGAAACAAGTATTATAGCATTTCATTATTTCACCCATTTGCGTTAAAAAAGTGCACGTTTTTCACACTTTTATTGTGTAAAAAAAGACACTTGATAAACCAATGTTAATGAAAAACAGTATACCTTTTTTTAACAAACCTAAAAAGATAATATTATTCTTTCATCGTTGAATATTCAAGGTTTCTAAATAAAGTGGCATCATTTCCTTTTACAGTTTCAAAATTTAAATTCAGAAATATATCTAAGTTAATCCCATTCATTTACTTTCTGGTAATGTACTTCAATACAGTTGTTGTTGTTGTCGAATTTTAGCGCACAATTTACATATACATAGACACCGTTATATTACCGAATAAACTGCCATAATTCTTCTTGATATTCACTATAAGTATCTATAAATACGTGTAATTTTATCATTTTTATCTATAAACTGGATATCTACTTCGATGAGCAATTTGTGTTTCCTGTTGAAAATGATGTTCTAATCACTCACCTTTCGATTCTTCTTCATTTTGTAAATGCAAATAATTATTAATGTTCACAGCTTCAATTGTTGAAGTCATAAATCATAGAATGTAATGATGCAATTAAACACAAGAACAAGAAGTCAAATGTGAAGTAGTTTGTTATAAGTTCATCCGGTTGATTAAGGTTAGTTTATCAATCATAAAGATCGTGTTAAGTATGAATTGAGTACTATTAAATGCACTTACATGCAGTCGTTTGCAGCCATCTTTATGACTTGAATGATATATTCTTAATTAAATAAATCATATATGCAAGAAAAGTTACATCGTTAGATTTTGACCTTTACGAGAATATTAAAATTACAATAATAGGGTTCATAACTAAGCAATTTTTGTTTGGTCGTAAAGTAGTTTTTCATCGATATTCCTAATTTTTTTTACCTTCCTGTCACCTTTGTGAGAGGAAAGCATTGTCTTGGGTAAAAAGATTCGATGGTGAGTTTTTAATGAATAAACATTTTTTTGGGAACCCTATAATCGAATTTACTATTTTTACGATGTGCGTGAGTATGTATGTACTCGTATGTGTGTGTGTGACGATCGTTTCGGCCGCGATAACTCCAATACTGTACAATTCCAAAAATTACATTTTCTTTTTATTCCTCATTCTTACATGTAAATGAATAAGACTTGATTAGATTTTGGTTACAATTGAACAACCGGAAGTACCTTAATTTGAAGCAGTTTTTCTTAAAAAACAAGGTTAAATGTCATTTTTTGACATTTAATATTACTATAAATATTAAATAATATTTTATTCCATTTGATTGCACTATTTGCTTCATATTCACAGGCGCCGACTACGGCTGCAGCCCCTTCGAGGATCGGGGTCAATTTTGTTAAATAATTTGTAATAAATGTTGTGTATACGAGTAAATAAATTGACTAATACTTGTCGGTATGCAGTATGGTTAGAACCGTTGCTAACTTCGTTAAAATCTAAACTCATTCAAACCCTACTTTAAATGAAAATATTTGCGATAATACCAAATAGGTATACACATTTGATAAACATGCTAAATAATAAGTATTTTTTGTGTATTTTTTTTAACAGATAGAAAGAACGTTAGAAGAAATATTGCTATAAATTAAAAATGTGTTTGTAGCTAAAAATCTCCTAATCTTTTGTAACTAAGTATGATAGAAGACTCTTCACAACGAATATTATAAATAATGTTATTAAATGATTAACGGATAATGACGTAATGAAGACTACTTTTAAATAATTGATTAGAAGAACAAGAGTGTCGCGGATTGATTAGAAAAATCGAAATATTGATTAGAACAATGAATTGATATAATGTTTTGCGTAAATAACTCTAAAAAATATTACTCCTTAAAAATAATTGCACAAAAATCTAGCCGCCCTCGAGAATTTTTAAAAGTCGGTGCCTAAGTTCATATTCAATGTATTTAGAGACAAACATTCATAAAGAAATTAATTTTCATAAATCTTGTAATCTTTGCTGCGAAACCATGAAAACAGTTTCAATAAATCATTTTTTTCTAATTGACAGATGTCAGTGTCAAGTACAATTTACACAATATGTATGTGAAATAATTTTTGTGGAAAAACAAGAATCTTTTTGTGTGGAATTATATAAAATATATAGAAATGACGAAAGGTATTGTGCTGGCCACAATAGATATTTTAACTTGTATATGTAAATGTTACACAACGAACAGTTTTTTTTTTTAAATACGAAAATATTTATATTTTAATATAATATTGGTATAAAATCATTTGACAAAAAATATGCAACATATTTAATACCGGACCCCATTAATCTATGTGTAATATTTATAATGATAACTAACATCAGTGAAATGTACAACTTATGAATTTAATTTTGCGAAAAGATAAGAAGATAAGATTAATTGTGATTTAATTCACGGAACTATGGTTGAAGTGGTTAAGTATTAAACGGAAGTGAAAAATAATAACGTGGGCGGAAACTACCCCTTACTTCCGCCGGTAATAGGACAATACAATTTAAGGGTTTTTCAATTCTAGTTATAAGTAAATGAGCTATTGTATTTGTTCCCCTAATGTTTATAAGTAATTATAGACTTAGATATTATGTTGCAAAAATAAGGAGAGGCTTAAATTTTACTCCTTTAAAGAATAGATAGAAGTTCTACTTATTTACTTGTATTTTCATTGTACGTACGTTTAGGGATCTCTCTATTTAATAGATAATTAGAAATAATTGTACATATAATATTTTCGAATGCGAACTTTTCTGCAACAATAACATTTTTTTGCGTTAATGAACAAATATTTATCCTTTTAGTTTCTTGTATCTATCGAGGGAAAATATAATATTGAAAGTACTGTGTGGGATCGTGTATAACGATGCTGTTCACTCCTGAAGTACACTTGCTTACAAGCAGCCTAGTGCAATGAACAATTGACCTAATAATTAAAGCATCTTCTGATGCTACACACGAGCAATGCGATGCGTTGTTACACAACTGTTCCGAACAGCGAACCTTTTCACACATATGTTGGAGTTGTTATTGGTTCAATTACAATACAATACTTCAGTACGCGGGTTAATTGCATAGCCACAGGTATTTTAACAATTTGTTCAATAAAACGTGCTTTACATAAAATGAAAGTTTAACTAGAACAACAATGTAAACTATAGTTTCCCATACATATGAACAGCAGTTTAGTTAAGGAAAATATTTCTTTTTGGAGATAATTAGGAAATCATTACTTTATTGACGGCTGTATAAATGAAATAATATGTACCAGTTACGAGTATATAGGGGTGTTTCTTTTAAAACAACGAGTGTTTTTTTTTGGCGTACTTATGACTTCAGATAAAAATGTTATATACAAAAAATGATCTGAAATAAGGGGCTAATTTATTGGTAATAACAAATCGAAAATTCAATCAGTGTTTCTCAAACGGTAGAACAAAATTATATTTTTTTAAGTGGTAACCTAAGAGCCCAAATCCATATTTCGGTCTGTGTACATTTTCAACAAACAAATTATAAAACCTACGAAAATGGTAAGGTTTCTTCAAATTTCTTTCGATTAGATTTTAACCTTGCAAAAATTGAATGTGTTATTCAAGTATTCCGCCATTTAATATTGGGTTACATCGCCTTTATTAGTAATACTATAGCTTTAATTCTATGAGGCATTTATTCCTGAACCCTGCAATTTTTCTGTAAGTATTTTTACGAAGTTGTTTTTCTTGCCAAAAGTAAAGGGTCTCGGTAGAAGCTAAATCTGGGCTAGAAGATGGCCCTTAAAATGTGGATCGAACTATTATCACCCGTCATTTGGCCCTTTAAACTATAACATAAAGTTATATTTTCTTAAATGGGATGGAATATACTTTTTAGGCTCATTTGTTAGTATTTTTTTTCTGAATTTAACCATGTAATCATTTTTTTGGAATATTTCATTCAGAATGCGAACCTGGTGGAAAAAGTTGGAACTAAAAACAAGGGAGCAATTTTATTTCATACGTATGTTTTTACATACACACGTGGTTTATGTAGTGGAAAATAATAGAACTAATATTTACACTTAATTAAACTACTATATCCAATATGTGTGTAAAACTGTCCATAAGAAAAAATTAAACTGTGAACATAACCTAACAACTACTAACTACAGTATTTAAAATGCAAAATTATAATTCATCTACCGCTACAATTAATAAAACAGGATACAAGGCAATATACTCTACCTAAAATAATAATAATAAACACTGAGAGAAAAGTCCAATACAAGAAGAATCAAAGGAAAACTATTGACAACAATGATACGCTTATGGAACTTACACAAATGTGTTGTTGAAGGTTTGACGTTGGTACACAACACCATCTCTACGTAATGAAATATCCCTTATAGGTATAACACAAATATTGAGAAAAATTCAATTTAAATTTAAATAAATTTGATTTTTATAGTTATTTTTCAGTAGGCTATGTATGAAAACCAATTGAGCTTAATGATATAAAATGATTACATGATTGAATTCAGAAAAAAATAGTCTATCGTATGAGCTTAAAAATATATACCACCCCATTTAAGAAAATATAACTTTATGTTATAGTTTGAGAACCACTGGTTTGAAATATTTTTCATCACTAAGTAAATGTCCCCCTCGATTTACTATAACTTTTATTTGAATAATTTTCTTCCCAATAATAATAATAAAAAAAAATAATCGTGCTGATCAATTTTCTTGGAACACCTGTATAAATTACTTCTGTCAAAACAATTTTGTAATTTGTCTATAAAACTACAACAATAAATAGCGTCCTGCTGTGTAAAAACATTGTCACATATTTAATCTTTGCGCAATACAATTTGCAACTATAATAACCGTCCTCCTGATTTGTGCAAAGTCAAACGCAGAGATCTCCAACTGTTAAATCTCATTTGGCCACATAAATTACCGTTCGCAGATACAAATCTTCCGTCAGCGTTCAGCTGACATCGCAACACGTCAATTATAAAATAATCACGAATGTTAACATATTCAACAGTCATTTAGCGTTGCTTACAAGTTTCTCTCGTTTCTGTCCGACATATCACAAATGGCCAACTTGTAAATCTGTCTTTTCACAGGAAAATCAAACGGGAAAGTTAAATATATGAGGGTGGTTCATCGTTTATTGTATTTGACGTAGAAAGCTGTAGTTGACAATTGACAAATGAAAAAGAAGTGTTTTTCATTAGTGTTTTATGGTCGCGCAATTCACAATTCTAATGGTCATTTGCAGTCCGGATATTTTAGTGATTATGAGTTAATGTATACACTGAGTCGTAGTGTTTGACCATTACGGTAATATAAAATTTCAGTGTTATATGAGATTTTTCAAGTAACTTATTGAAATTGTAATTGTCAAGTAACGGTGGCTACAGTATACAGTGTGTCCCATTTAGAGCTGCCACCATTGGGATGTCGAGAACTATAATGTCGGTTAAATGAAACTTTTTGTGCACCTATAGGGGGCCATCATAGATGTGCTTTTGTTTTTCCAAAAATTCTCATAGGGCACTAGATAATGACGAAAAACTGAATTTTGTTGTTTTTTTTCAAATAACTTCTAAACTATCAGTAATCGAAAAAAGTGTTTCAAATAAAGAGGATAGATATTTTTAATGCCTAAACAGTGGCGTGCGAAATAAATTTTATATCTGTATATTTCCGAGATATAACAGAAAGTTATATTTTTTTGAATGGAACTCATCTGATTTTAGTCTCAAAAAAATATCTATTTTTTTCTCTTTTCAATGATGTAAATGTTATTGTGTTTTGTATTTATTTTACTTGGAAATTTTCTGTTTTTCCTTATTTTATAAGTACATTTAGTGTTATTTTTGAAATATTAGTAAGAATTATATTGATTCTATTTATTTCGTTAGAAAATTTTGTCCAATAATGAATCAAATTCAAATCAAACAATATTTTTTATCAGGTCGCTCTTGACATGTTATTATAAGTTATAGTGTAGATTGTAAGAAGCGAGTTTAAAATAAAAATACTGAATAAGAAAGTCATAAAATGATTAGTATATAATTAATAAAAATAATGTTTTTTTGTGAAATAATTACAAAATTCGGCAAAAATAACGTGAAAAAATATTTTTTTTGGCATTAAACAAATACGAAACACAATAACCCTTACATCATTGGAAAGAGAAAAGAAATAGATATTTTTTTGAGACTAAAATCAGATATGGGTTCCATTTAAAAAAATATAACTTTGTGTTATATCTCGGAAATTTACGGATATTAACCTCTTTATTTGAAACATTTTTCTCGATTACTAATAGTTTAGAAGTTATTTGAAAAATAAAAAAAATCAACAAAATTCAGTTTTTTGCCATTATCTAGTGCCGTATAAGAATTTTTGGAAAAACAAAAGCAGATCTAAGATGGCCCCCTATAGGTGCAGAAAAAGTTCCATTTAACCGGCATTGTATCTCTTATAGTTCTCGAGATCCCAATGGCGGCAGCTCTAAATGGGGCACACTGTACAGCAGCGGTTCTCAAAATGTATTCCAACCTAAGGGTTCCACGAATAAAGAATAAATTTAGAAATATAAAATTATCAAAAAATATCCCACATAAAAAATATGAGCTAAACGGTAAAATCAAGCCACATTAGTAAGAAGTTTTATATTTTTTATGAATTGGTAGGTACTTTTCAATATTTTCTCGGATCACAATGAAAATTTTTATTTTTAAACTATCCTTTTTTTTCAATCCAAATTTTATGCAAAGAACTTTTGGTACACGAAACTTTGTTTTATAGGGATGCAACGATATTATGTTCTGCCGACACGATATCGACATTGTTGAAAAATATCGGCGATATCAATTTGAACAAATAAATTTTAGAAGAAAGTAATAATAAAAGAAGATAAAGGTGAATGCTGCATATTTATTTCTGAAACCAAAATTACTTTGGACAAGAAAACACATATTTTGCTCATACCTTTCGTAAAGTTAGTAAATAAAATTAACATTTAAAATATTTTTGTTTAAAAAACATTGCATCCTCAATTTGTTTGGAGACAAGCGATTTTGCAAATCTATCTGAATGTACCCTGCTGCTGAAAACAGTTTCTTCCACAGAATTCATCTGGAAACTGCAGTACTTTTGCGCAGTTTTTTCAAATTTTGGAAGGAACTTCATCGCACCAAAAAAAAAAAAAAAATCAACGTATCCGCTTCTCTTGTAATATTAAGGGCTTTCAAATATCTGTTGACTTTGTAGGAAGCAGGTGTCAGGTGCCGGAGGGTTGGTCGATCGAAACGAAATGTTGGGATTTCGCACGCATTATAATAACTCGGGCTCGGCGCGTTTACGTGATTTTTGATGTGAAACATCTAATGGTGCGCCTATACGGGGGTAAGAACGGCTCCTATGACACGACGGTCGTGTCATTCGGCCAGCCTCGTGACTCGTCGACGCTCGCCACTTGTGTGTCCATCGGTGTATCGGAGCGAATTTGAAAAAGAAGAATGTCGTTTCGAGCATTAAATACTTCAATAAATATAAATTTTTATGTTTCATATCTGGCATGTGTCCCGCGACGACTCACTTTTTTTGTAAGCGCGAAATTCGAAACGTATTGGTGTATAGGCAAATAAATATCGTCGATTCCGCTATATCGGCGAAAAGACAATATCGCCGATATTTTGGTATCGATTGCAACCCTAGTTTTGGATTCACAATGGCCAATAATAATGTAGAATGAAGTTGGGGTTCCGCGAAACGCAGACGGGTTCTTAAGGGTTCCATGACTGAAAAAGTATAGTGTTAAAAATTAAATAATCAACAATTCTGTGAATAAATAAAATACAAATTGAATCTAATTTAAGTTGAAACAAATTCATTCCCAAATAAACCATTAGTTCCAGATAAAAATCATTAGCATTGAAATTGAAACCAATTCTGCGTTAATAAAGGAACAGTAAAAAAACAACGAATATTAGATTCGTCGGCAATCAGGTCTTTCCCTGGGCAAGAGGCGTGCGATTCAGCCGCAATCTGCAGCAAATTATTTTTAGAAAAATGATCGTTCTAAAATACATTTTCTAGTTAATAAATCAAGTAGGATAAGATGATTCGTAAATTCGCGGTTTCTGAACAGCGAAGGTAGTTTGCATTTTAAATCTAGAAGAAAGTTCGTGAACAGTTCGCGAAAAGAAAAAGAAATGTGCACGCGATTCGCGGATTATTTGTGAATATTTTATGAGCATGTATCAGGAACGGATGGGAACCAATAAAAACATTTAGGACGTAATTTTGTCAATTGTATTACTGCAAAGGTTATGTTAACCATATAAATTATCCTTGCTATTATTGTGTTCTCAATATAGTTATTTTAAATATACATATGTTTACAAGATGAAATAAAATTAAAATCAATTTTATATACAAGGGTCACGCTAGAATTATTGACAATAACATACATGGTTCACATTTTTTAGAATTTTATTTTAAATTTGTTCAAAGTAGTTCCATTCAACAATAATATACTTTACCATTCTTCCTGCCACTTCTTAGAAGCTTCCAACCAATTTTCTTCTGGAATTTTGAACACTTGTGAAATAATTAGGAATGGGGTACGTAACCAAATTTTGATTTTTACATGTCTGATACAAGACAAAAAAAATATAGTTTGGTTCACGAAAGAGGAAAGATGACTATTCAAGGTCATTTATTAGCCGTCTGATATGATATTATTTGCAGATAACTTCACTGCAGTTCGTATACATAGACGTGCAATATGAAATATTTATGGATACATTTTAATTGAAAAATAATTGTAATTTATTTGAAAATTATGTTTCTTTTTAAATAATGCCTTTCTCAAAGATTTATGCTCTTCACTTACGTTTTTGCAAAAAACATAGGCCCGCATTCCGAGCGCACTTTTAAAATATAAGCGCTTTTATGGAGTGCGCTTTTACATTATATTCTTATGAGGAGTGTGATCCATAAGAGCGCTTTTGTTATAAAAGTGTGCTGGGAATATGGGCCATTAACATAACTTAACATAAACCATGAAATAATAATTTGATTTGAATGTCAACGTCACTGGGTAAATATTAGTATATAGGGGGCAGTGTAGTAGATAATTTAGAAATTTGTAACTCTGCGACATATGCTATTATTATTTGTAATGTGTCAGAAAGTAATGTCGCCATTAACGTATATCTGTCACAAAACATAAACATAGATATACGTGAAATAATCTTTCTCTTTCTAATATGAAATGTTGCTAAGCTACTGTGCTGTATATTCTTTCTTCGAACAAGTGACCTTGAACAATCATCTTTCGTAAACCAAATACCTGTATTTTTTTAAAGCGATTAATTATTCATAATTTACAAAAAATTAATTATTAAAAATTTGGGGAAGGGATATGTGACGTATGCATGGTAGAATTATTGTGGAAGAAGACCAATTGACTGGGAGGAAAAGAAATAGTTATAGCAAGCTATCCGTATGCCATGACTTTTCCCTCCCGGTCTATCAGTTTTCTTCCACGATTCTACCATGTAGACGTCACATATCCCTTCTCCAAAACATTAAATTGTTAATAACAATATTATTACCAACTAATGTTTAGTTTGTAATATTATAAGTTATAGCTGGTTAATTTTTTATATTTTATGACTTATACAGGTTATTATTTAAGTATACAACCTTTGGTAGATCTGACCCCAGATATGTTAGGCAGAAGACGCACGTCATCAACCTGAAAAATCTTATAAAATGAAATATAACGTGTAAAAATTATTGGGTCTAATTTATTTTTTAAAAAAGAAGAAAAAAAAGTACTAAGTAATGCATCTATATATTAATGATATTTACAATTATTTCAATCGGTATTCCTTTTACAGAATATAAAATTATTTAAAATAATTGTAGTTTATTTTCGTACGATACGCTGACACTACTGAGAATGACTATGTTATGTCAAATAATTTTATTTCCGTAAAAGGAAGAATTGATTTAGAAATAATTGTAAATTAATTAATATATATATTTCTTTAATACTAATACTAGTATATTTTTTCTTCTTTTTAAAAATAAATAACAACCAGTAATTTTTGCACGTTAAATTTCATTTTATAAGGTTTTTTTTTCAAATCGATGACGTGTGTCAGGCATTTTCATATATTATACAACAAGACGATTGAAAATTCTCGATTATACGAAACGTGTTGCCTGGAAACATCACGAGACCGAAGGTCGAGTGGTATTTCCAATAGGCAACTCGTTGAGTATTTCGAGAATTTTCTATTGTCGAGTTGTATACAAGTAGACTATATCATGAATAAAAAATAAATTAAAAAGTAAATAGTAAATTTAACGTAGACCTGTGGTCTATTTTATTTTGACAGAAATGTCAAACTGTATGCTACTGTAACGTTTTTATTTATATGGGTGAAATGTAAAACATAGACAAATATTATTAACTAAAGAATACGTTTATTAAACGATGAATAATTAAGAATTAAATATTAAAAACAACTAACACTATGATTAAATAATTATAAACACTAAGAATATTATTAAATGCTTAAACACTACGATTATTAATCTAACTAACATTTATATCACTACACTTATTTATATAACTACATTTATTTATGTTAACAACTGTTTAACTGTTTATTTATATCACCGAATTCATATCTGGTTGCTTGTATATATGAGACTGAGACTCCGCCTTCTCTCGGCCGATATTTATACAGCGCGTAACAGTCTAGAAGTCTTCCAAGCGACAATGACCGGCACACAAAGGAATGAGGTCACGGCGCAATTAACCTGTCTCAGCGCGTCGGGGATTGTATTATCGCTCTGGTACGTTCTTTCGAAGGGATTACGTCATTGTTCGCGACCATGCTATCAGTAGCGGCGCATGCATACTTTTCTCTCAGGGGCGCACGTCACACTGCCCCCTCCTTAAGACTGTTTCGTCCCGGAACAGTTCTCGATGGCAATATCTGCACGTATTACCCTTGGTATATTTGGAAGTCCACGTGGTACACCAAACCCGCATACACACTCTTTGACTAAGGTTTCAGCGACCGTGATGGCTTCCTGGTAGATAGGCTTCAACCTACTTGGTGAAGTAGTCCATGACAACCACGATGTATTTATTTCCGTCTTCTCTTTCTGGAACTGGTCCGGCCACGCAATGCGCTCAAATGGACTGCCAACGTTGTATTGACGCATTGGACTTTTCGTCGTCTATGAGGGCCGTTGCTTCCAGCGCAAACCACACATTTCTTCCACCAGTCTTTAACGTCTTTCTTGCACTTAACTCAGTAAAATCGCTGACGCAATCTTTCTAATGTTTTGTTGACTCCCAAATGGCCACCGCCAGATCCGTCATGGATCTCTTTTAACAAGTCTGGTACTATATTCTTAGGAATGACCAACTGAGTTCTCTTCTCAGTTCCATGGCATTCTCAACCACACGCTTTAATAGGCCATCAATCACCATGGAGTCACATTGCGCCCAGCACGATTTTACAGTGGTGCAACATCTTCCCATATTGATTTGCTCTCGTCGCTTTCCATTCCAGTACTATTTTCAGTCGGGTCCTTGCGTAGTCCATCGGGCTGCCTACTATCGTTGACTACTGTTTTTGCCTCCCTTAGCATGGCCTTCTGAACAATGCGTCGACGTTACTTGCCTTTCTTTCAAGTTCCTTTCTCTGTCTTGACTTTCTTCTTCCTTGTGGTGAGAGGTATGGCATCGTCGTCATCGTTATCTATCTCGAGTTTTCGTTTCCCACTCGAACTGTCCATACGAATCGTCAAGGGCACGTCTTCCCCGCTGTCTTCAGGCCCCGTTTCAAACTACTTAGATTGGAATCGCAGCTGCCCGTCAGAAAACTATTCATTTCAGGTTGGCTTTCCTCTACTACTGGAATTTCTTCCTAGATTTCTTCTTTAATTCCTTGCTGAGCACGCTCTCTTTCTCTCATGCGTTCTCTTCCTTCTTTCGCTTCCGTCTTCTTTCTTCATATCCATCCTTGACATCAACGGATTCTTCCATTACAATTTTTTTAAATTTCTTGCTGAGCATGCTCTCTTTCTCTCTCGCGATCTCTTTCTTTTTCGCTTCCGTCTTCTTTTATAACAGCGGAATTCCTCCCTTCTAGCAAATACTTCGTTTATAATTCGTCGCACTTTTTCAGCTAAGGCTTCGGTGTTTTCATTTTCCACAGCATAATTATTTCGCACTAGCGATTGGTTACGTGAAACTTGTTTGGCAATTTCATGATCTGATATATATGAGAGTGCGTTAACCATAGTTCTTGGGCGGCATAATTGCTGTACTTGCTGAGTATTGCTGTCTCGAACTCTGGAGATGAGTCCCTGAGTGGCTAGGTATTTCAAATCGCTGTCAGGAGCCGTAGGATGTGCGAGACGACCCACAAGAACCACATAGGCCCCAACCTCCAGAAGGCTGTCTTCAGTTTTTCTAGAAGTCTTCTCCAATCCTTGTTCCAATGATTGCTCCAAAAATCCAGAATTCTCCAATTTCCGTTTCAACATTTTCTCCGTAATTCTAGAATTCTCCTCCAATTTCCGCTCCAACATTTGCTCCATGATTCCAGAATTCTCCTCTACTCTTCCAGAATGGTCCTCCAATTTCTCTTCCAATTTCTGCTCCAGAATTTCATAATTCTCCTCTACTCTTCCAGAATTCGCCTCCAATTCCTCTTCCAATTTCTGCTCAAAAATTCCAGAACCTTCTTCGGCTTTTCTAGAACTCTCATTCAATTCACGTTCCATTGTTCTAGAATGTTCCATTAATTCTTCGTCCAGTACTCGGGAATTTTCCTCCACTTTTCTAGAACTTTCATGCAATTCTCTTTCCAATGTTATAGAATGTTCCTTTAATTCTTCGTCCAGTGCTCCGGAATTTTCCTCCGCGTTTCCAGAACCTTCATGCAATTCACTTTCCAATGTTCTAGAATGTTCCTTTAATTTTTCTTGCAGTGCTCCGGAACTTTCCTCCGCTTTTGTAGAACTTTCATGCAATATCCGATCCAAACGTCTAGAACTTTCTTCCCATATTTGCTTTAATTTTTTACAATCGTCTACAAGTTTACGAATGTCGGACACCTCATCCGGAATTTCAAATATGTAATCTTCAGGATTTTCACCAGAATCGATTAATGCTTGCCGCAGTCTTTCTTGAAGCTCTATCTTCTTTCCTGTTGCTTCCAAATCTCGTTCTTCCAGTTCCGTCTTGAGATCACATACTTTCAATTCACTTAATTTTAATAGTTTAGGAGGCATTTTATTTATTATTATTTGCACTTCACAGTTATTAACAACCCCACACCTGACACCAATTGTAACGTTTTTATTTATATGGGTGAAATGTAAAACATAGACAAATATTATTAACTAAAGAATACGTTTATTAAACGATGAATAATTAAGAATTAAATATTAAAAACAACTAACACTATGATTAAATAATTATAAACACTAAAAATATTATTAAATGCTTAAACACTACGATTATTTATCTAACTAACATTTATATCACTACACTTATTTATATAACTACATTTATTTATGTTAACAACTGTTTAACTGTTTATTTATATCACCGAGTTCATATCTGGTTGCTTGTATATATGAGACTGAGACTCCGCCTTCTCTCGGCCGATATTTATACAGCGCGTAACAGTCTAGAAGTCTTCCAAGCGACAATGACCGGCACACAAAGGAATGAGGTCACGGTGCAATTAACCTGTCTCAGCGCGTCGGGGATTGTATTATCGCTCTGGTACGTTCTTTCGAAGGGATTACGTCATTATTCGCGAACATGCTATCAGTAGCGGCGCATGCATACTTTTCTCTCAGGGGCGCACGTCACACTACATAACCTATCTTTTTGAATATAGTTGTAGTAGTATGTTATATTACATTGAATTGCTTTTTAATATAAATGCTTGTATTTCAAATAAACTAGCAACAGTGTAGTTTCTAGATTTGTGATCCAAATAATTATTTGTTTACTTGTCAAATTTTTACTTCAATAATGCCTTGCTGTCAAATAATAGATGCGTTCAATTATTTGTTTCGGTGCACTTAGAGCTGTCAGTGTGATTTTAAATGTCTACTTAAAGCATACATCGCACGATTTTCCTCCTCAAAGTCTAACTATCGATTCATTTATACACTCGATACTGTGTTCGAAGGAAAAAGATCATGTCCGTAAATATAACTAATAATGGCATTGCCAGTTCTAAGTACATAGAACAAAATAACCAAACGCACCTATAAGTGAATATACGAAGGTTCGTATATTCGTTCACCATGGTTACTCAATAATAACCGCTGAAATACGTGGTAACTAAGGAAAATCACGCATTCTTATTGGTTTATAACTTAATGAATGATATAGTCACTATAATAAATCTAGAAATAATTTTTAAAAAAAGTAAAAATCAATGTGTTCTCTGGAAAATAAAGTTGATTGTCAAAATTGACTTGAAAAGCGTTCTTGCATTAGTGTACAATTTTTATTCAGTTTATTAAATATCAAAATACCAATTACCTTGATGATAAATATGTAGTTTTTCATTGTGAGACTCAAATTGCTATTATCTACCGCGATGCCAATGATCTTAGGTATATGTCAATTGTGACAGGTAACAATTTTTTTCAGATAACATATTGATTTTTATTTTATAAAATTTTAAACTATGACGTAATTTATCAGTTTTAAAGGTCTCCAGTTCATATAGAAACCATGTAAAACAAAAATTATTGCCAGATTTACTATCTTCGGGGTTAGTTCTACCATCTACAGCCTGTATATTGAAATTCGATTATGGCCACATACCATATTCGATCTTTCTTCAGAGAAACCTTCTAAAGTTATTTTTTTAAAGAAGTTCGGTTAAGGTCATCTGCATCATGAATGAATTTGCAATGACAAGAAACATGTGCGATAACAATGAATATAACACGCTTCTCTTTCAAAAATTCATATTGTTTTGACTAAGTTAGATTATTCCATTTTAAAACGATGCTCGTTGACACTGACACTATCAGTATCTTAATTTTCACATATTTGGTTTTACATTTACTGATAAACTTACCAGTTGACTTATTTTTGAATTTTGAATGTTTTTACTGTAGCATATGTACCCTCATAAAAACTAATGGGTCGATTTTGTTCACATCTGTAAGTCGTATGCCCATATTCATAAAAATATTGACTAACGCTTCGTTTGAAAAACAATTCGTTAAAGTTTGACAGTGAATTCATAAACGAAATTGTCTATTTTAACGAACGTTCATGAATAGAATATTTACAATTTAACGAATTGTATTCGTGGTGACGAATCGTTAGTAATTAACCAATTATTATGAATACGGGCATTACAGATCTATAAATCTGTAAATAATGAACAATATCGCAAGCTGTCACTTTTATGTATAATTTTATATTAATCAACAATAATAGATGTGTTTTTGTCATATTTTTACAGATTTACAGATCTGTAAGACTTACAGTATTGAACAGAATCGACCCATAAGTAAACGACACTATACTGAATTCGATAGAATAGGCTGAGCTAAAATCTTATTTCATGCAATTCGTAGATAAGATATCTTAAAAAAATTAAACTGTACTTCGTAGATTTTAAATAAGTCCAATCCAAAAGTAGTACACTCCAAATCAGGTGAATATGGAAGATATTAACTTCGATGGAAATTAGTATATGCCTTTTTCTATCTTTTGCAGATAATTGATATTCTTATCAGTTATTTCCAATAGGAATTAATGTTTATTACTAATATGCAACCTTGATCTTTTTTATTGGAACCAAAAATAGTATTACCGGATTTCTAATTCGTGTTAACAATATAATCAAGCAATTATTTCACCTTTAAGGAAAAACAAATACATTCCAATGATACTACGGTAATTAATTAGTCACCAAAACTTTCTATAATCAATTAATTGATTTTCAAACAATTTCCAATAATACGAATCATTGATGAGTTGAGATACAAATATTTGAAATAATTAATTTCTTAAATGCCTTAGGCGCGTTCCAGAGCCATTGTTCACAATTAATCAACAGTGTTTAAAATTACTATGATGTGAAAGTTGTAATTATCTAATTAAATTGTTTGTAACTTTTTTATTAAATATGTGGGAGATGCTATTCTATAATGTGTTCCATATTTGGTGAGGTCTAATTTTTACGAACAAAAGTGAAAATATGTAATTATTTCTATGAAATAACTTTCATCAGATACATATCTTTCGATTTTCCGATATATGGAAATGTAGAAAATTTCACTATTATAAATTCCATGTTGGAAGGATGCTGCGTCACGTATAACAATTGAACAATATTCTTTATACTTAGATACGCTTTTTCTCTTCATATATGATGGTAGTTTATTGTATATCATGATATAGCAAAAGACGGTGAATATTCAGTTTAACTATAAATCCGTTTGATTTAAAATAAACTCATTCAGAAAATTATGAAATGTTGACATTGGATGTCTTGTATTAAGCCACAGTTTTATATGGACGAATAACCGACATTTCATAAAAAAATACACTATTTAAACATTTTATGAGATCAGATTAAACCTTAATAAAAAAGTAAACCATTTTTTGAGCTTCGATACATATTAAATATGTACGAGTATATAGGTAGTTATTTTGTCGCTGTATGGCAGCACCAGCCTCGTATCATAATTTTTATAAATAAAATTCAATAAAATTAAATATCAGTAAAATCGTACACTTGTACATTTCAGCGCGCGTTATTATTAGGGTTTAGCAGACTTGCACAAACCAAAGTTCTATTTTTAAATTATTACTTGTTGTTTCAAATCGAAATAAATTTTGCCTGGAATATATTTTTATAAAAATACTACGCGAAGAAACGGTATTTTCAAACAATTTTTGAATATAAACTAAATGTAATTTTGAAATATTAATTCAGAAATTATCCCTAGATGGTACCAGAAGTTTCGTTTTCATTTTATTGAAAAGTATCATGTGTTCTACAATGAGAAATATAAATTAGATGAATTATTAATTCCTAAATTGATTGTTCTTTTTTTATTAATAATAGGTAAACGCCGTTTTGATTGCAATTATAATGTCGCTAACTTAGAGCCCGTTTGACACGGTCATAATTTTGTTTGGTTTTGAAATTTATTAACAAAATTTTGTTGTTACACACATATAAAGCCACATATTGACACTGAAAAAGGGGCCACTCACAATAACTTTTTTATTTACAATTATTTTTAATTCTCTCTTCATATTTATAAACTATAGGCTTAGCTGCTCACAAATCATGGTATTTGACATGATGGTAGCGCTTCCGGTTTAACCGGAAATGACATTAACTTTCATATTTCAAATGGGATTTTTATATATTTGGAATATTTGTAAAATTATGAATTCAACGATATGATTGAGGTGATTTTTTATTGAAGAAATAAATTACAAAACCGTACGAAAAAATTATGAATAATTAACCTGGTTAGCCAAATCAGGTAGGCTGTGAAAACAAATTGATCATTTTTTGTTTGTAACAAAATATGGAATCTAACGAAAATAACGTACTATTTAAACAATTAACTTAAATATTCTTAATATTATCTCAACTGTTTTCACATCTTGCCTGATATCGTGGATTAGCATGCTAATTATGCATAAATTCGTAATTTATATCTTCAATAAAAATGCACTTGAAGCATATCGTTGAATTCGTAATTTTAAGTAGATTCCAAATATATATAAATATATAGGTCTCCCATTTGATATATAAAAGTTAATGTTACTTCTGGTCAAACCGGAAGTGCTACCAGCATGCCAAATATCATGATTTGTGAGCCCTTAACTCTGAAGTCTAGTTTACAAATATTTAAAGAGAATTAGAAAATAATTATAAATAAAAAGTTATTTTGAATGGCCCGTTCTTCAGTGTCACTCTGTACATCATACTGAGTTTTCTTTATTAGTAAACATATAGTAGTTTCATTACCATAGTTACAATATGACAGTAATGTAGTGAAGTATTAGGTACATTAAATAAGCCCAGCAAAACAAGCAATCGGAAGTAAAATTTGTTGAACGACTTTGCTAGCCTAGCATTTGCTTGATTTGCTCTAAGCGCCAAATTTCTCGCTTGTCTTGCTAACTTATTAAATACAATGGCGGGAAATACAAATTAAGCAAACATAAAGTTACCTTGTACTGTTTCTATATCATTTCATGGTGTATTTATGTCAACCGCATGTTAAAAAGGCTTTCAAAGTTTTGTGATGCAATAACATTATTAAATTTGAAATATTTTCTTATACCTAAAAAAAATCTTCAAAATTAATCCCACTATTTGTAAATAACTGCACGTATCTATGAGTAAACATAGGATATAGTTGTCAGACTCGTCAAACCGTCACATTTCAATATGGTTTTTTATGCAATTAAAGAAAAAGTGCAGATTATAACAAGGTATAATTCAAATACGAGCTTAAGACAAGTTTCACATGTATTTGCTGCTACGTTTACTAATCTTTGAGAACACTTAAAAATTTGTACAATAGGGCGCGAGCAGTCATGTGACTTTGTTAGCCTTGACAACCAGATATGGGGGCCCGTGACAGAATAGCAGCTACATAAATGTCAAATGTCAAATTAAATGAATGTGTTGTACGAATGTATTTTGTGTATATGAATTGTAACAATTTGTAAGATCTTACTACCCTGAAGAAGGTACAAGGGTGCACCGAAACGTTGGTAGTAAGAATAAATGTTGTTTGACTGAACTTTCGAGTAATTGTTAACACCTAATCCACATCACAGTCGAGAAATTTACGCACAATAAATAAATAATTTCTAATTTTTTAATTCATAATTTAATGTTTATTTTAGTCTATGTTAATTATCCCTATGTTTACTTATAAAATAAACGCTTTAATACATTGCTGTCAGCAATGTCAACTGTAACTAGGGTAATGATGTACCCTATGTTTACAGATAAAATAAACTCCTGGTATAATTTATAATGAAATTTGTGATGGAATAGAACTCCATTTGTCATAACATTTTTTTTTTCAATGAAACCAATTTGTTACCAAATTTGATACCAATTTATGACCGTGTCAATGAGGCTTTAGTTACTTTCGCGAATAAACTGCTAGAATAATTTTACAAAAAAATATTCAGATTATTCTGAATATATTCTAATTTAAAATTTGTATTATCTGTAAAGTATGAGAAATCTATGGTTCGCATTCTGTCCTATAGCTAGCAGCGGCTTGACTTGAACTATTTTTGAGTCGGGTTAAAAGGTCAGCTGCATGACACGAGTGGCCTGCCCTGCCCTGTGACCCAAAGGCCCTCGAGCCACTGAGCTGCACCGATTAAAAATACGCGCCCCACATAATCGCGGAAGAATAACACTATACCTATGCCAAGTGACATTTACTTACATTACGTAACGCCAATGAAAAGTTAATTAACTACCATAAGAAATTCATTTTTTAAGTAAAGGATATTGGATAAAAGATATAAAATTGTTATGGATACTAAATTATCTATAAAATTTTACTTGTTTTCATGAAGAACACGTAACAGGAAGACATACCGTGATTATAATGTTTTAGCATTAAATGAAAATTTACTATTATAATCCAAGTGCTAAAATAGCAATCTGTGTTAATACTTTAATAATAAAATAGTACAGATAGTAATTTCTATATTATTTAGGCCCGGTTTTTTTATTTTTGGTTAAAGTGTTTATTTGTATTAACTTAACTGTCAGTTAAATCAAAATATAGTATAGATATTATACTTTTTACCTCTCGCTAAGAGAGGTAATGGATTCATGCTAAAAATCGCATATCCAGATTTTAATGATTAAGCACGTTTTAAGGTCCCAACAATCCGATTTTAATATTTTTACGATGATGTCTGTGTGTGTGTGTGTGTGTGTGTGTGTGTGTGTGTGTGTGTGTATGTATGTGTGTGGGGAGTTTGGAATGATGCGATTTCTCAAAAACTATAATACTTAATATCTGTTTAAGTATGTATTTCTCAATCGAACATTACTGGGAAGAGCTGAAAAGGTTTTGGTAATAATTGGACAACCGGATGTAGCAGATTCTTAAAAAAATCTTCTAAATATTATTTTTTGAAAATTTGTTCTTGTTTATCAAAAAAGAGTAAATTCTCTATCTGATATAAATATTTTATTATATCTTTTATAGATTTAGAGATAAAGAAATATAAGGTATATAATATTCTGTTGTCATAAATCTCACAGCCCCAATAATGTCATGGAAACCAATTGAAATATTAAAATGTTTGTAACTAACAAATAAATGTCAGTGTCAAAAATCCAGAGACATTAATGAAGATTTTTTCTGGGAAGTACATACATTATATTATGTTTTATTATAATAATAGTTAAATATTTAAAATTATAGATATATTACATATACCCTTCAAAAAAAATGTCAATCCCGACAATAAATTGGAAACATTTCGAAGAGTAGACAAAATATCTTCATAGGATGAATTTAAAACTAAAAAATCTAAATATAAAGAATAGAGTTTTTCATGAGTTTTTTTTATACAGAGAAAAGTATAAATAAAAATCTGTTGTGGCCAGCACAATACCTCTCTTCTTTTGGTTACATAAGTGTAGGGCGCGAAGAGTCATGTGATTTTGTTGGCCTTGACAAGCAGATATAGGGACCCGTGTCAGAATGATAGCTAGTAGTTATGTACATGATGTCAAATATCATAATTTTTCAATCTAAATTTAGTGACTTTCCAATTCCGTGTGATTTATTTTCCGTGACAAGTAAATTCCACACTCCTGATGACAAACTAACCACGTGAATTTAGAAAATCTTTAATTTTTTAATGAAAAATTCTGACATTTGACATCTATGTACATAATTTACTAATTGTCATTCTGACACGGGCCCTTATATCTGCTTGTCAAGGCCAATAATGTCACATGACTGCTCGCGCCCTACACTTATGTAACCAAAAGACGAGAGGTATTGTGCTGGCCACAACAGATTTTTATTTATACTTTTCTCTGTATAAAAAAAAACTCATGAAAAACTCTAACATTTTTGTTTGTATAATAGTGAGACAAGTTCCTTAATAAGAAGTATATTTTAGAAGTATGTATACTATCAAACATAAATTTCAATAGCACATTCATTCCGTTTGAAAACCTATCAAACTTATTAGATTAGTTTTCTGTGAAGCGAGCATAAATTTCTTGTAAACAATTCCAATAAAATTGTTAGCTTTCGTTTTCAAGTTAACGACTGTAATTTCAATAATTCCATACATCACTTTTTATAGCGTATTTATTGAGTTATAGGCATTGACATCTAAAGAGTTCTCGGTCCGGTAAATCTCGTGACGTCATGAACCAGTCCACCACTCACAGCTAATAACTGTTTTTACGTCTGGTTTGTCATTTTTCATCAGTCACCATTTATCTTAGATTGTTTTTGCGATACGTGGAAATACCGTTACCGTATAGACGAAATTGTGATTTTTTTACATTTTATGCTAATTTCATACTGTTGATTTCATGATGATTTTCCCAGTAGTTCATTTGTTTTTCAAAAACTTTATTGTTTTCCTTCCGGTATTTAAAAGCATTTAAAATTTCTTGTAACCATAAAATTTTCCAGAAAATACCTCATAAATTTTTACGACTAACCCTAAAGGCTATTAAGTTATCAGATTTCTGAAATTTTTAAAAGATGACTAACAGGTCCCAAGTTTTAAACTTTTCAAGCCATATTATCCACCATCTGTTTATTTACAAAAGATACACCTGTTTAAAGAGAAGCCGATGTATAGAAATCGTAAGAATGGAGTTAGGTCAACTACCTGACAGCATTTTTCTATTGTGATTTATCGTTTCTTCAAAACTTTGTACAGATATTATGACTTGTCTCATGAAAGGTATTGAGATATTTCAAAGGGGCGTGAATAGTCACTTGTGCATTTACTCACGTACAAAATATGTTTCGGTTATTGGCACAATATTTTAATTTAGAGATAATATATACTTTGTGATATAAAAAATAATATACAGGATAGTGATCGCGACCCCAGAACATAGGACTTTAACATGTAAAATCACACTTTCTTAATTTCCTACTTCCCTAATTATTTAAATGCTTCAAATAAAAGTTGTAGAGCAAATTAGGTATGAAAATGTTGAAAATCACCTCAAAAAGAGCAATAGCCATGGAATTGAGACAAAATAAATAATAACAAATGTCTAACGGTTTATCTGTCACGTTAGGGTAATTTATTTTTATTAGATATTATTTCTAATTTCTGTTTCAATTAACAATTATCTGTTAATTTAAATTGATATTTGTTCAATTGAACAGATTTTACAAATAATAATGAAATTAAATTAACCTAGCTTCGCAGATAAATCGTTAACATTTGTTAATTTTTTGTTTCCATTCCATGGCTATAGCTATTTTTGCGGTGATTTTCGATATTTTCGTTCCTTATTTATGATGTTACAAGGCATACAAAATTAATTTTACTTATTAAGAAAAAATCAATTGAAATTCAAATAAATTTTATTTTTAGTTATTTTTAGTAGGCTATGTATGAAAAACAAAAACTACAATCTGTCAATTTGAATTTGAATTAATTAGATCCCAAAAATTACATTTAGAAAAATGTAAGAAAAAATTTCACAATACGCTCCATATAGATTTCCGCTGAAGTGTGGGTTTTCGCCATCGTAAGGTCCAATTGTAATAATAAGTCTAGATGAATATCTGACCGACATTGCTGATGCAGACACTATTAATTCATTATTATTAATGTAACATTAATCTATTATTACTTTCTTCTGACTTGCCATAAACTTTCTGTAATAGTACAAATGGTCAAATAAATATGAATATGAATATGAATACATGTGAATCCCAATAAAACACTTTTCCCAAAAAGGCCGTACAAAGTCTTTCTTCCAAACTTTTCAAAAACGGAAACAAGAGCCATTAAATCTAATAAAAATGATTGAAAAACAAAAAATATAATCAACGACAATAACCTTACCATCGAAGCGAAGAAACGTAGACTTCTATGAAATCTATAGAGTTAATCAGGGATGACTGCGGTTAATACTTGGAACTTGGATGCAGTAGCGGATCCAGAATTTTAACTTTTTTTATTGTAAATAATAGAAAAAATGGCTCATATAAAAGTTTTATTATTTTAAATATGGCAGATGTAGATATTTTTTTATAAAATCAGGTATACAAAGTACTAGTACTATTAACTTTTATTTTTTAAATCTATAATTATTTTACTAAAATATAAACCGTCATTTTTTTGTCTTTTCAACGATGTATTAGTTTTTATTAATGCATCTGAAGAAAAATCTGTTGTGGCCAGCAAAATACCTCTCGCTCTTTCTATTTTGGGATATATAAGTATGGTAAAGTAGTAAAAATGATCAGGCAGAAGACTCACGTCATCAACCTGAAAAAAAACCTTATAAAATGGAATACAACTTGTAGAATTTATTTATTTTTAAAAGAAGAAGAAAATAGTACTAGTATTCAGTAATGTATATATTAATGATATTTACAATTATTTCTAAGTCAATCGTTATTCCTTTTCCGGAATATAAAATTAATTGAAATAATTGTAGTTTATTTTCGTACCATACGTTGGCACTACTGAGAATGATTATGTTGTGTCAAATAATTTTATATTTCGTAAAAGGTATAAAGGATTGACTTAGAAATAATTGTAAATTAATTAATATATACGTTTCTATAATACCAGTATATTTTTTCTTCTTCTTTTAAAAATAAGTAATAACTAATAATTACTACAAGTTATATTTCTTTTTATAAAGTTTTTTTCAGTTTGATGACGATATTTAACATTTCTTGTACACACAATTTTTTTTATTTTAAATTCATTCTATGAGCAAGTTTTCTCCTACTCTTCTAAATGTTCAAGGTTCTTCCAATTTATTGACGGGATTGGCAATATTTTTGAAGGGTGTATGTAATATACCTATAATTTTAAATATTTAATTAATAATACAATAAGAAATATTAAATGTCGTTCCCAGAAAAAGTCTTCAGTACTATCTCTGAATTTTTGACACTGACATAAGTAGCTTTTATCTGTCAATTAAAAATATTTTAATTACTCAACCATGAAGTTTTGAAATGTTTACAAAGAATAAATTTATTGATATGATTCTAATAATTGGTGAATCATCTGGAATCATAAGAAGAGTAAAAGAATTTACTTGGTTGACATCAATTTAACTGTTTAACATTGTTAAATTTTATTTATTATCTCATAGCCTCATAGCTACCTAGAATAGTTGAATAAAAATTATTTCATGTATTAAATTAATTAAAAATGTAGACATAACAACCTGTCAGTAGCTTTTGGTGCTTCTACAGTTATTGGGAAAGTATATCCAAAAGTGTTATTGGTGTATGTTGGTTATCCGCTACTGCTTGGATGGAAGACTGCATAATACTTTTGCTTATAAAAATTAGTAAATAAACTAAATAATTATGTATTATTTGAAACTATAACGGTGTAACATTTTTCTCACATTTTTCCTTTCTTGATTGTTCCAGATCTTGTTATTCTATAGATGTATCTATAGGTATATTTCGCAAATTGTATCAGCATCAAAACGTTACGAAACTCTCGTTGTTAAATACGTTGTGAGCTGTGAAATAGTGCAATATCAACAGCTTGTGGCGGCGGTACAATAAAACAAATGATTGTTATCTCCGGACATGATGCTGATGGGCACGATATCGCAATATGGCCCAAGTTGCGTGACCTACCAGACCTACGAGGCGAGCAGTGTTGACATACGTATACCGCGCTTGTAGTAGAGAAGATAAAGTAGTCATACAATAAGAGAAGATAAAGTCACTATAAGTTATTCTTACTTTGTAAATAGAGAAACTAAAATCCTGCCAAATTGAGAATTAAATAAAATTTCAAAAATATATGAGAAATTGTGCAACATTTATCTAGAAATGTCATTCTGTTTGCAAATAATCTATACTTTGTTTCATGTAAGAAAATAATAGATGACGCAGTTTATTTGCAATAAATAAGTTCAGTATTTTTTTTTAGATTGATCGGTCAAGGTCATCTGTATCAGAACGAATCAACAAATTGGCATACAATTATCTCTCTCATTTGCAAAGACTACAAGCGTGTGCGATAAGAATTGATATAACAAGCTTGACTTTCAAAAATTCATATTGTATCAACTAAGTTAGGACATTCCAATTTAAAACGATGCTCATTGTTGACAATATTTTCGCTTAACATAAGTTTATTTATTAATTCAAATAGATTATATACTTTGATTCATAGCCGTACGAATAATGTTATTTTCTGTCAGTGTCGCTGACATTGTGTCAGTATCTTATTTTTCACATATTTGGTTTTACATTTGCTAAGAAACTTACCAGTTAACTTATTTTTGAATTTTGAATGCTTTTACTGTAACATACAGGCTGTTGACCGTGTCACCAGAGCATAGGACTTTAATATGTAAAACCATTCTTTTTTAATTTCCTGCCTTCTTAATTATTGTAGGTAAAAAAAAAGTTTCAAATAAATATTGTAGATCATAAAATTCTACAACAGACAAAATTAATTTTGCATACTTTAAAAGGGCAGAAATTAGGTATGAAAGTATCGAAAATCACCATAAAACAGCGATTGCCATGAAATTTAATCTAAAAATTAACAAATGCTAGCAATTTATCTGTCAAGCTAGATTAGTTTATTTTTATTATTGTTTGCAATTTCTGTCCAAGTGATCAATTATTTATTTAAATTAATAGATTGTTCATTTAAAATTATAAATAATACCTAATAAATAGTATATTATTAACCAAGGTAGAGAAGACTATCATTATTGACCTAGCGTCAAGATTGTATCCCGAGCTGAAAGCGAGGGATATAAGACGCTGGTCAATAATGGTCTTCCCTACCAAGGTAAATATACTATTTTATTCACTACTAGCACTTACATATTTTCTAGTTAATGATTTTTAAATTGAAATAACGAAGCATATTGAAATGAACATTTGTTTTGTAATATTTCAAAATCAAAGAAGGTCTCATTTGTTTTTTTTAACGTTTCACGTTTCTTCAGTTTGAATCATATGAATCTTGTGTGAATCAATTTTTACCATTAATTATGAGTAGTGAAAGTGACATTAACTGCACTATTTATTCAACTATTCAACATAACCCTATTATTTTACAATGTCACCAACGTTACTTGATTCCAGTGTTGCCAACATACATCTATATATTCCTATATCTCTATATGTTTGATAATTTGATTTCTGAGAACTTCAGTCTTATTGTGAATTTATAGTATTATAGACCAAGTTTACACTTTTTTAATTTATTATATGATTTTGGAAGTATAGAAGTTACTGTCAATATTGACATTTAACAGAGGTCGGTAATCATTACCGACCTTGGTAGATAATTATCGGTAACCATGTTTACAATGTACAGGTAGGAAAAAAACAATTTCGCTTGTCAAATAAAAGTAAATAATTGCGGTTGCTTAGGCTAGTAGTGAATAAAATAACTAGTATCTTTTGTACCTTCATAAAAACTAAGCAAACGACACTACTAAATCTTAATTCATACAATTCGTAGATGACCTTGAATGGACATATTTCAATATTTTTACTGCAATTTAAATTCGTGAAACGAACAGTCGAAATCAAAAACATGGTTCATTCTGACTTCTCACCAATCAGAGGGAAGAGTTTATTTTTCTACCGAAACCGAATCTATTTTCTAACATCTTTTTATGTCAGAAATTATGTTATTCAGTGATAGGAGATTGGTCTCCGACAAAGAATCTACTTAATCGATAGAGAGTAGTTTGATATATCCATTCGACTCACGTACGAAAAATCGAAAAGTGGAGACTACACCGGTCAAGAATTTAAAAAACTAGCCCATTCCCTCAGGACATCGAAGTAAACATCCTTTCTATCGAAATTCCTAAATCCACAATCGAGCTACTTCCGATTTGCTACCTACAAATCGTTGACTACCGCCGCGCTACCAGCTTGTAATACTGATGAGCCACGTCATGTGAGACTCGTGTCAGACCACAAGCGACATGATCTGGCTTTGGCGCCGCTCCTACACGAAGAATGGGATGGGTAGTTACAGTCCCAGCCCAGGGATTCTGACACGCATAGTTACGCTGCAGTTTTTACGTTAGGGAGTAGTAACTACATTGTTTTATATACCGAGTAAAGATAAGCGAGGGAGTGAATGAACGAATAAGGGAAAGAATGTTATAGTAATGTTTGTTAGTAAATAATGTTGATTTTATGGTATATAAATACAGGAATGTTTACTGCATAACATAATATAGTCGAACGGTGGTGTCGTCCTTCCTAATTGATAGAGTTCGGAATATATGCAAAATGCATAAGTGCATGCTTGCATATTTTTAAGAAAATCGAATAATGCATACGCAAAATAAAATAAGTGCATATTTTTATTATCTTTCTCTTAATTATTTATCTTAAAATAAACTTTTATTTTAATTAATAATATTTCACTGATTTCTACACTTCACCCAAACGAAATTTTTCCATTTCCAGGTAATTTCTACCTCTTTCTTTGGTATGAATTCTGTAATGCCTTAGTTGCGTTTAAACGTTCGTGCGAAGCAGCAAAGATAATATAATAATTGTGTGTTAAACAAAAAAATCTGGATTTGAAAAACTTACGCAAACAAATAAAATATAAAATAGCGATGTTGACGATAATGTTTATTTGGATTCAACATAACGTTACTACTATTTTTAGTGTTAGAAAGTAATGTCACCATTTACGTATATCTGTCACAAAACGTAAATTGAATAGACATACGTCTATTCTTTCTTTGAACAAGTGACCTTGAATACTTATCTTCGTGAATCAAACTATATGCTGTATTCAAAGCCAAAAGAGCCTAAAGTCCTACAAATTACCAAATCATGTGAGTAGGTATGGCGGGTGTATTAAAGTTAAGCCTGGAGAAAATGCTCTCTGGTTAATTCTACATATGACTATATTTTCAATCAAAACGAAAATTTAAAAAACTGTTCGCGGGTAGTACGAAGCTCGGTACACGGCTTGAGTAGAACCGCAATTCGCTCAATCGGAATGCAATCGCTACATTCATTTGTTTTAACCATATTCATATTTATCTCATACCTCTCGACCCCTAAAAATGGGTTTAAATATAATTACTTATATGACCACTGCTGTGAATAAAGCGTTATCTACTTCTTGGAAATACTCAGATCAGATAGAAGTGGATCACATGACATGACTCTAAAACCAGCTGTGGATAAGTTAATTTGCTCTTTTGTGGTCATTGAACAATGTTCAAGTTCATGGAAGAAATTAATACCCTTTTTCAATAAACAAATGTCTACTGAATGTACCAATTTGAATATGATGTCAAAAAGATGACGTCTGTTGTGTACGCAAGCAATAAGGCGCCCGTGAGGGGACGCCTGGTAAACGTCCGCATGGTACGAATGTCATTATCATTACCGATATAAAAAAGGCACACCCAGCAATGGGTAATATGCCGTGATGATATATTTATTTATTTAAAGACAAAAATAGAAGATCACACGTTCCCAAAATTATTTACATGTGTACAAATAGTGTATTGAAAAAAGGAAAATTGTTCCTTTTGCAATTGAATAATTGTTAATTCAGTAAGATTTTGCAACATGCAATTGAGGAACTACACATAATACAGTTGACTAGATATAATTCAGTAATTGAAGTAATAGGTAAGTACCAATGCCAATGTACTAAATTCCATTACCCAATTTTCTGGTAATTGCGCACATACATAAAATTCATTGCACATCCTACACAAAAACTACTTTTATCTATTTTTAGAACGACAATTTGAATACGCGACTATAAAAACAATAGCAATTATTTTGTAAGACGTATTATCTGCATTAAACAGAGATCTAACGCAAGACCGTAAAGCGAAGCAACTTTGTGACAAATTAATCTAGTAAATATATCATGAAGGAGTCTCAGGGTGCATATAAAGTAATTCAATTAGCGTTGAATCTGACTTAGTCCTTCCGGTCCTATATAGAAACGACAGGAAGCGCTTCTCGTAAAATGTGAGGTCCATAACCGCGCCACACACATTGTAAAAATACTCTCAATGGTTTAAAATCTTATTTTATGGAGTAAGTGAAACATTCTGACATGATTTGTGCGAGAAAGAAATAGTAACGGTCTCATGAGTAAATTATAGCTATTTGTCAATATTGTCATTGACATTTAAAACTCTATTTGTAAACTATCAATCATTATAGTTTATTTACTTACAATCGTTAATATCTCACAGTAATTAAGATCAATAAATTAAACTAGCTCTCAATTATAACATCATTAATTTAAATAATTTTCTAACCATTGGCGTACAGACAGAAAGGCGAGAGATGTATCATTATTTACATTATTGAAAATTATGCCTTAACATTATTAATTTATTTAATGTGCCCAACAGATATACACCAATTATGGGACAGTTAAGCAGTAAATATACAAAATGTAAAGTACAGTCAAATACAAAATATAAACATATATGTAGTAAAAATCCCAGGATATAACATGAGAGAAAATCAAATACATAATAATTACTTAGACGACACATTAACAAAACAAATCAATTTGCTTCAAAGTATTGTTGTACTCTGTGCACATACGTGTTATAGGGGATTAGGAGGAAATATTCGTTTTAGGTATTGGGAGATACAAGAGTTGAGTGTTTGTAGTTCTAATAGGATTAATCTTAAAACAATTGAATGAAATACTATTAGGTCTCTGAAGCTGGCATAACCATCCGTCACAATCACACGAAATGAATCAGAAAATGTAGCAGTCATTAATTATAATGTAATTACCCAAAATACAATTTATTTCGGTTGTTTTTAAAAAAATATATAGGGTTGTACAAATAGTTTTAAAATATTTACTAGGGTTATAGGGTCCAACAGAAATAATTTTTGTCCAACAATAAATTCCAACCCCACCTTCATCCCAGTTATTAAATTAAAACTACTACATTAATATGTAGTTCTTGCCGTCCCTGAAGAATTAGGAACAATGGGAGCTAATACAGAGCGAAGCGGAGTGATTGGCTTTCGGCGGATCGCTAGTGGATAATTAATTAGTAATTAATGAGTACTAAATTTTCTGATTGATTTCGTGTGATTGTGACGGAATGGTTGTGCCAGCTTCACGTACCTAATATTATTATATACGATAAATAAATAAATAAATAAATATATCATCACGGCATATTACCCATTGCTGGGTGTGCCAATCTGTTTTGTATACGCAGATTTCGTTAATGATAATGACATATATGTACCGTGCGGGCGTTTACCAGTCGTCACCTCACTGGCATTCTTTTCTAGCGTGGTCAATTTTGTGCCATTTAAAATTCGAGATATTTGGTGCCGGTCGGGACGAACCCGGTTCCCCAGATTCGCGACCAGACTTATTAAATTCGAACTTAAATGCAAGATCTCTAAAAAGTGATTTAGTACGATGATCAATAAATCATCGAATATGATCATGTAAGATGAACAGTGAAATTAAACTTGTAACCAAATTTACACGGGTCACTTTGAGAGATTATCGTCGATGAATCATCCAAAGTGAATTTATCAGTGAATTCATTTTTTGTTTACATATTTCATCAAAAATGAAGTAATCAGTTTATTCCAAAATGGCAGTAAGTAATATAGCAGTGCAAGTTTGAATTAAAATTATTTATTGTAATTTGTTAGATGAATGCAGAATTTGCAGGAGAAAAGAAGAATAGAAAAATGAGATATTGACAATTCGAAGAAATATTTTAGAAGCATCAGTAGGTCTACTAAATAATACTATTGAAATACTAAACGGTGACAGTTTTAGGGGCGCAATGAGCATGCGTGGGTAAAATTTTTGGGTGAATACTGCAGTGAAAGTATGTTTTAGATTTAGACGTTCACTCTCGCTTTTCATCCGCTAGGATTCATCAAGAGTGAGCAAAAGTAGAACAGGTTTAACTTCATTCACTATTGATCCTACATGATCACATTCGATGATTTATTGATCATCGTGCATTTACACGGTTCACTTTGCATGATTCATCCGTGATGGTCACTCAAAGTGATCCGTGGAAATTCGGCTTAAGATGAACAGTTCTACTTTTTGTTCATTCTTAATGAATAGTAACGTATAAAGTCAACGTGTACCGTCTAAACATACGTTGACTGCAGAGTTTACCCAAGAATCTCACCCTTGTTATTGACACACATGCTCACTGCATCCATTTAACTGCCACTGTCGGCTACTGTTTTGTGTAATAAGTGTGTAGTAAATATATTTTTATAGTTTAGCATTTCTAACAAATATAACAAAAGTTTAGAAAAAAAAAATACGGTCCAAATTTTATTACTAAATAAGGTGTAATCTAATTGTCACTGGACCATAATAAATACATTGAATTGAAGAATATCGACGGATGATGGATAATAAATCAATATATTCCTTGTTTGCAAACGTTTCGAATATTATTAACTCATTCTCATTGCTATTGTGAAAAAAGAAAATGTTACAATATAAAACAATACATACGCCAAGTATAGTAATTTTTTTAATATGTCCGATCCAGGTCATCTACGAATTGTATGAATTAAGATTTTAGTTCCGCCCCTTCTGTCAAATTCAGTAGAGTCGTTTACTTAATTTTTATGAGGGTACATAAGATGCTACTGTTATTTTATCATTCTAAATATTTGTGTTACAGTAAAAGCATTCAAAATTTAAAACTAAGTCAAGTAATAAAAACAAATGTAAAACCAAATATGTGAAAAATAAGATACTGACTGACACAGTGTCAGTGACACTGACCGAAAATAACGTTATTCTTACGGCAATGAAACAAGGTAATATATCTGAATTAATAAACTTACGTTACTGTAATAGTATTGTCAACAACGAGCATCGTTTTAAAATGGAATGTCCTAACTTAGTCAAAAAAAGAATTTTTGAAAGACAAGCGTGTTATATCCATCCTTATCGCATACGCTTGTAATTTTTGTAAATGAGAGATATAAATGTATGCCAATTTGTTAATTCATTCATGATACAGATGACCTTTGTCGGACATCCTTGATTATTTTCACTGTAGGTGGTTTAATTCCAACCGAAGTAGTATATTGATTTATTATCCTTCAATTTATCCATCATCCGTCGATATTCTTCAATTTAATATATTTTTGGATACGAATTTTAGATCGATAATAAATACATAATAGTTGTTTTATAATATATCATGTTAGAATTGCCAGAAAAAGTTTTGAAAGATACAAACTTGAAATACGTAAATTATCTATAGGTTAGTTGAACAGATTAGCCGAAACGTGAAATTGTTAACGTATTTGGGAATTAAAATATTGGAAATAGACGACTATTTATCGAACTATACGGGAATATGAAGAAGGTGTAGTATGTATTAATTTACCAAACCCGAACATTTACCCCCAAGACTCATTCAAAACTCTCAAAACACAAGTTAGGCCGTCATCGTGCAAATTAACTCGACGATGTAGGCTGTGTCCGATGTCGTATTGTGGCGTTTAGGTCTACTTCACATTAATGCAACTACGAATGGTACACTAATGATTTCCATTCTTTGTACGGGAACACTTTACAACAAAAGTGAATTATACAATTCGAATTAATTTGATTCTTTAGATTTTGTTAGCAATTTTGCAATCTCACTGATGCTCCTAAAACATTTCATTGAAGTATCCATGGTTTTGTCCTCTTTTTCTTATTCCTCTTCCTCTCCACGAAATTTCACATTTAGCTAACAAATTATCACAAATAATTTGAATTCCAACCTGCACTGTAATATTATTTAGCGCCATTTTATAATGAATTGATTATTTCACTTTCGTTGAGACTTGTAAACAAAAAATCTGATGTGGCCAGCAAAATACCTTCCGTCAATCCTGTATATTATGTATAAATCCCATATATAATTTTTCTTGCAACAGATTCTAAATATCCATTAAAATTATTTCCTAAACAAACTATGCAAATTGCACTTTACACTAACATCTTCTTTAGCTTTTCCTATTCGTTAGGGGTCGCTATTTTTTATTTTCTTCTTCCACTTATTTCTGTTTTGCATGTCGTTCTCATTCAGTTCCTTTTCTCTCAAGTCTTTCGCAATACAGTCTTCCATCTTATCTTTGTGTCTTCCCCAACATCTATCTCAATATCCTCATATCTGCCACATTCATTAACTTTTCATTGATATTGCATCTGTCAATTTGAATTATCTGAATATATTAGCAGTTTCTCTGGTTAGCATAGCTGGCTGATTTATGAAATTTAATATCTTTATTATTCTTTAACTCTATATACATTGAATATGAAGTATAAAATGCAATCAAATCGTATAGAGAATTATATATTCTTTAAGATATAATAACGTTAAATGTGAACAAATGATATTTAACTGCGTTTTTTTAAGAAAAACTGTTAAAATAAAATCATCAAATGAGGGTACTTCTCGTTGACCAATTATAACCAAAATCTTATCACCTCTTCTGGATGTAAACTTGAGGAATACGAAAAAATTATAATTTTTGGAATCGTGGTATTGAAGTTATGCGATCCGAAACTTTCGTCACACACACACACACACACACACACACACACACACACACACACCCACCCATACACACGCAGGCACACACACACACACACACACACACACACACAGGCACACATACATACAGACATCATCGTAAAAATGGTAATATCGTATTATATGGACCTTAAAACGTGCTTAATCACTAAAAACTCATCACTGAATTTTTTGACCAAAGACAATACCTTCCTTACCTTAAAGGTGACGGAAGGTAAAATTGAATTCAATGATGAATTCACTTTGGATGATCACTCACAATGACCCGTGGAAATTCGGCTTAAATTACAAAGTTGCAATTCTTTACGCTTATGTTCTAATATAGTCATTAATTGATAAATGTAATAGTACGTAATTTATTACATGCGATTTCTCCGTATCTATGTAAATAGTAATCAAAGCATCTTGTCACAAAGCATCAATTACGCAGCTAGAATCACCGTGTGCATCGGAAGAAAACGGAAAGTTCGCTAGCTAATCGCGGCTGTTCCTGAAAAAGAAATCACGCAAATGGGAATCAGCAACAGCACAACTCAAGACGGAGAAATTGTATTTACGATTCCGGGAACTGTGAACTCCGTGCTCTTGTTGTGTGAGGTTATGTTGCGACTTATATGGCAAGTAATAAGCTTAAGGCGTTACCCGCTTAAGGATGGCTAGTTGTAAGGTTGCTTCCAGGTCCAAAGAAGCTTTCTTTATGTTTGGGATCGAGATTTGTTTTAGAGAAAATTGTTCAAGTTCCCATATACACCATGAACCACGACTAACAAATAGTGATGCACAAAGCAAGATTCCTTGTCTTGCTCTGTAACTTCTTGCCTTGAAAATTTCTTGTAGGCTTAATTCTTGCCCTGCTACCAAGACTTTTGCTTATTTCTTGTTCTTGATAGCGGGGGGATTCACCGAAATAGTAGCACCATGCAATAATTTGAACAAATTTATAAAGGTTATTATTTTTCTCAAAAAAGTAATACTGCCTCAAATCCCAACTACAGTGCAGAAGAACGTACTTTCAGCATCAGCAATGAAGGCGATTTAAATTTTGGTCAAATATTTAATCAAACTAAATACGAAATAATTATTTTCATATTCGGATGGAGACAAGAACCTAATTATTATTACAGCTCTAGACGTGCCGATGAAAATAAACCAATATTCTTGACTGGTGGAGGGACGTATACGTACCCGATACCTTATGTTATCTAAAATACTAAAATACGTAGTAAGTACTACAACAATTTCTGTTCCATCGAAAAGACTATTTTCAAAAGCATCGCTGATCATTAGAAAACACGAAATCGGTTGAATTCTAAAACAGCCAGAAGCCTACTATGCCTAACTTCATGGAATACTGTGAGCGATATAAACAATCCTGCTGATAAATAAATTATATTATTCACAATCATTATAGTAATATGTCAATTCCTAACCCTTTAGAGGTTGGAAAATACGTCATTTCCAACTGTAATGACAATCTCTTGGGTGGGAAATAACAGATTTTACTTCCATCCCACGTGTTGGAAATGTTTATGTAGGGGTTGCCTAGCAATATTGTTATAGACCCCTATAATAAAATAGGCTAAACCAATTTTAAATAGAGCTGTCAAAAATATTAATAAAACTAAAGGTTATAACGCATTGATTTATTTTGAACATTATTAATTAAAAACAGAATGATTAGTATGATTAATATACTATTTATCCACAACTGTCAATATCTAACTATATAATTCAACCGATTTTTATCAATTAATTCGTTACTGTTGCTAATTGAATAATATTGACAGTTCGATGGCATAATATTATACAATTGTTGTCTTTAAATCTTGCCTTTCAAAGACTACAAAAAAATACTTTTAATAAGTAATTCTTTACACATAAAAAGCCAAAATTACACTATATTTGTCATTTTTCATACTTTTAGTTTCTTCTTAAGTTTAAACTGTAGCTCAATAGTCGGTTTTAAGATTTTCTGTTAAATGTCAAATCACTTCATAATTTTGTTACAACAAAAATGATAACTAGATTTATTTATGTGATGTAATCATTTTTTTTTTACATTTGTCAGTGAAAAAATTGTACTTATTTTTCAAAAGAAATGTGTCAATATGTTATTATTTGACAGTTGTGGATAAAGTATAGTATTCTTTTCGCATGTAATGGTTATTACTTATTGGAATGATTTACTTCATTCTCATGGGTAATAGCAATCATTACATGATCATTGAATAATATACTATTACTATACGTTTACATATTTTTGGTTTACTAGTATTTACACAAATAATTAAGTTTTTGTATTTTGTCACTTATTACTCATGTTATATTGCACCGAAAGGTTAAACAAGAAAATAGTGTCTTAAATTACGTATACTATATTATCATTTTGTTTTCCCAGTTCCAGCAGTCTTAAAATCGGCGTATTATAACATTTATGTTTTGTGTATCTACACATAAAACAAGAAATCTTGTTCTTGCTCCATGCTAGCCTTGTCTTGTTTCTTGCTAGCAAGAACAAGATAAGAACAAGAATCTCGTGGAACACTACTTACAAAATTGGTCCATAAGCAATAAGCTATAATAATAAATAAATAAATCATGGTTTATTACCTAATAGTGGGAGGAAGGAAAGAATGGTGAAATGTATTATTATCGGGAGTACTACATACTTATTCTCAAAAATTGTAGTGTATCCCTCGTAACACAGGTTTTTCTGTGTTATTGATTTTGATATATTTATAACCAGTTCTTTTTTTGGATACACAATTGTATCTCAACAAGGAGGGTACTGTTTCACGGTATGTAAAACCTCCCGTGATAAATTTATCCCGCTATCATAAATATCACACGCATGTCAAAATTCGCATCTGACACACAACATATCGCTCGTAACGATCCCATTACACGTGACAAACACACGTGCAAACGTACACAACCCAGAATAAATTCATTTCACATCTTCTAACTTCATAAATTGTTCTCTTATTGCTAGCAGTACTAATTTTAACGTCGTTTGCAAAGGAACGTAAATTTTCTAAGATTTATTCCAAAAAGAAAATGCAGACACACTAGTTGTTGTTCGGAGCGGGTTTATGATTGTTACTCGTACTAAAAGACATTTCAATCTCAAAATTTTGTATTATCGGACAATTCTTACTATGAGAATGTATATATCGTAGCTAGATTGAAAATCCGTCTTTTAATTAAACGCCTACGTTTTATAAACCGCTGCCAGATTGTCAAACCTTCTTTGACTTAGTGATGTTTCCCAATAGACGTTTTATAAAACGTCTAAAAATGGAGGCATTTTATAAAACAATGAACTTTGCTTAAGTATACAGGCTGTAATACGAAAATCAGGTCATAGGTGTTTAACATAGGAAAAGATTTGTGCAAAAATGGTCTATTAGTTTTAGACAATAATGTTTCAAATAAGTGTTGTAGATAATTAAATTCTGCATCTAAGTCAATAATTATATTCTATTTAGCACGTTTCGAAACCGAGAAAATTAAATTTAAAATTTTATAAAAGTTACTTTTTTTATAGCTTTAGCCATGATATTGAAGTAAAATCATAAACAAATGTAATGACAGATATCATAAAATATATTTTTTCTTCAAACGTCATAAAAGTAACATCTTTTGTGACTTGATTCACAAGGTAGAAGTTTTAATTTCTACGCCGCCGGAGTAGAAATAGCTAATTTTTATGCTGGCGGCGTAGAAATAAAATAACTAAATATCCATAGAAACTATACAGAATCAACGAATAAGAAATAACTTGTACAAAATAAACCTGTAATATTGCCTTAAATGTCACTATAACACACTAGATAACCTAAGAATAAAAGCTGTCAAATTTAAATAAATAACCTATGAATTGAAATATAAACAGAGTTTACTTTTGAGGAAATAACATATTAAAGAATAGCAGACTTACAGATTACAATTACAGGGACGGTAACAAACATAAGAATACTTAGAATTAAAATGATAAGAATAGTTTATATTGTTTTGCAGTGATTCCTGGACATATCTTTAACCCATACTGTTACATTTCCATCCAATTGGCGTACATTATAATACATCAAATTCCGACATAATTGTACACGAGGAGGATATAAAATTGCAGTTTTTATTTAAACGTCAAAACGTGAAAATTTTAATAATAATAATAACAAAGAGTTGATAACCGTTTCTGCAACCCGACATAAGGCAAGTTTCCGATTTATTTGCTGCTACTTTTAATAAGTGACCCAGTCCAGCAACTATTAGAAAAAATGTATAATAATTATAGAACTACAGAATGCGTCAATGGACAGCATTAAAAGAAAAGCAGAACAAGCAAGGTAATTAATAATAACAATAAAATGGATTTATGAAACTGACAGATGACAGTTTTATGAATTTGACAACTCCCTATATGTTCAGTTCAAAAAAACGCGATAATACATTGCTGTCAATCATATTAAATGGTAATGATATATGCCCATGGTCACATAAAAAAACTCTCGGTATAAAGAGACAAAATGACCCAGTCACAAAAAACAGTATTGTTTTAAAAATCTTAGTTCCTTGTTTACTAAAATTGTGTAAGCATCGCTTTTCTCGGAAAACATAAAATTTTATTGTTTCCATTTTGAGTAAAACAACAATAGAATGTTTAGTCATGTATGAAATTCATTCTCAGCTTTAATTGTTCATAACTAAAAAAACATTTAATCTACATTAGCATGACAAAAACGTATTACAAAAACTAATTGCGAACATAATAGCACTAATTTATTAAGATCAAACTTCGCATAACATATTCAAGTGTCCTTACATCGAAAACAAATTATGTAGAACGGTAACAAAAAGCAAATCTGCAGACAAAATATAATTGAATTAATAAAAACAAAAAGTGAGACCAAATTTCGACCTTGTTCCAGTAACGCGAAAAC
This sequence comes from Harpalus rufipes, assembly GCA_951394225.1. Classification (NCBI taxonomy): domain Eukaryota; kingdom Metazoa; phylum Arthropoda; class Insecta; order Coleoptera; family Carabidae; genus Harpalus; species Harpalus rufipes. The sequence goes on along the minus strand of OX596284.1, from coordinate 13,753,960 downwards.
TGGATTGAGTTTTTGATTTTCTTTGAGTCCAAAATAAGAAATATTTGATCAGTTTTTTTTACCGCGGCTGTCTTCAGTTGTTTTGTGGTTGATATCTTATTCGTGTTTCCGGGGAAGGTTTCATTTCCTGCCTCGCATAGGAATGTTGTTAGATTCGTTTTTTATCCTGACATTTTATATTATCATGAAAGTTGTTTAATAAAGTTTTTTATTTTGTTTGGCATTAATATCTTGGAAGAATCTAATCTAATTACAAGCATTTGTATAACAATGTTGTACCGGATTACAATAAAATTAACATTATATTATAATAATGATTACATTGTAATTTAAATGTATACAAGGCGCTTTCCCGTTACATATGAAAATAAAGAAAATTGCTTCTCTTTCGGAATTTTTTCTGGCGAATCAAAATTGCCTGAATTTCGGCACTATTGCCCAATACACATCTTCAGTCTTATTTGGCATCTTCAAGAGCGTTCTTCCACTCCCACGCCTGAAATTATGGACAATTAGTGCGCATTCACCCAGATAAACAGTGATGACGCTGTGCGAGTGATTGACAGACAACAATACCACATTACAGCATTAGGCAATTGCTGAGATTAATTAAATATATGATCGAGTCTAGCTGTTCATTGCTTGCCTAGCCCGTCTTCAGCTGTTAATTTGTTGTGACTGTTGAACAATGCCGAGCCATTAGATAGTATTAATTATTTGTAGCTATGGATGAAATTTTCAACAGATAAATGCATTTAGCCATATTTTATTCATATGTAGAACATTGTAGAAACCAATCAATAAATGACGTCATTATTTAAGACGCCAATAATTAGATTTTGTTTTGTAGATGAACGAAGGGGTCCTGCACCTCCACCAGAGTAAATTACAAAATTGATATTTATATTAAAACTAGATGAAAGTAACTATGAAAGTTTAAAACAAGTTATTATTTTTTAAAATATTTTAGCAGTAGTGTTTGACCAGTATTATACTGCTACCTTAAGTTGGGGTACAGGCACCCTTCGCTACTTACAGGAAGATTAAGGTCTGCGCTTTCATGGTGGACTAATTCGACTTGAAAGCGGTAATAGATAGAGACAAAACAGTTTTTTTTGTATCCGTTGTTTTCTTAATTTACCCTACTAGGATTTGAACTTGGAAACTTCGGTATACAAGGAGACAAATACGGAATGCAATACCGGGCAGTTTGCAGTTCTTTCCACTTCCACTGTGGGGGTTTCCCCGAAACAAGCTTGCCAACTGTTCAGTTAAAATGAGTGTCTGGTCGCGAATCTGGGGACCCGGGTTCGATCCCGACCGACGCCAAAAAATTATATCGAATTTTAATGGCACAAAATTGACCCCTGTTGCGCACTCTCCACGCCAGCAATAAGTGCCCGTGAGGTGACGCCTGGTAAGCACGGTACAAATATTCCATCATTACCGATATCTGTACAAAGCAGATTGGCACACCCAGCAATGGGTAATATGCCGTGATGAATTTTTTTTATACAACTAATAATACATAAGTATAATCCAATTAATAGTATCTTGTTTTTCATTATAAAAATATACCGATAAACTGGTATTTTTATGTTTAATACCGGTATTGAATACTAGCTAAATTTTGTACGGTATTCCGGTATTGCATTCCTTAGTGGTAATGCTATACAACTACCCATTGTTTTAAAATTGTCAAATCGTATTTCAATATTACTCGTACATACATTGCTATACCCTGTTTCGAAAAAAATATATATATGTATATTTAATATTTGCTCAAATGTAAAATTTCTGGATCAATTCCAATTTCAATACATAGTGAATTTTACTCGTTTTATACTTTAATCTCGTATGTGTACATGGTTCAATATGTACACAAATCCTGTATCACAGTTTTATGTTTCAATATTGGCAATCAAAGAATCGATTTTTTGTCATTTCTACTTTGTTGTACGAAGTAGAATATTTCATGAATTTTCTCCATTTTTCTCGTTACATTCACATTCTTTTATCATATTCTTCGTTTAGTTTTTTATGTAGAGCATAGAGTTGGAATTCCAATTATTTCTCGGCAAGCTTTATTTGTATCCAATGGTGCAGATTTTTCTATCTACTTTCCAAGTCCTCAAGTTATGCATAGTGATATGGATTCACATACCAAAAATGTATAATAAGCAGTGATATATTTATTTTATTTACTTATTTATCTTATGCTTACGACGGAAGCTTGTTAACAATTAAATGACGTCGTGAAATGTTTTTTTAATACTTTAATCAAAAGAAATGTTAGAAAATATTAGATCCGTATTTTGTTTACATTTTAAATAATAATTGATATTTAATAATGAAAAAATGTCTCTGAAAGTCACCTTCTAATTATTAGTTCTTCAGCGTTTGAACGTCACACCATGACTGGATTTTGGCGAAATTTAAAAGATATTAAACTTCGAAACGTTTTTTCATTATAAATAAATAAAATATTAAACGTCACTTCAAAATTTGCTTATTCACAATATCACAATAAGTATTTTTGACATGGCAATGAATTATCAAATTAAGTCAATTATCGAAGAAAATTGGTGCAGATATTAATTGAATCATTTAAAACTGCAACTTTTTTAATTAATATTTTTATCCATTTTGCATACATGCTAAACTTTGACGACCCTTCAACATATGAATCAAACGACTTTAGAACTTGTACTTATTTACGTATAAGGTACCTGAAGCAAATGTACTAAAGTCATTTATATTAGTAGTATATACCGGTGTGGTTTTCTACACAATGAGGTGTTGCAAAAAAATTAACATATCTTTTTTCTTCTGAAATTTAAATAAGTACATTCTACAGTATTATTAAATATGATTTTCAGTTCATACTTCTGTATATATTAAGTGCAGTAGCAATTTAAAACTATACTATTTGAATTGGCGCCAAATTACTCTGCCTGTGATGTTTAAAAGTTACTAACCAATAATAGAACTGATAAGATAATGAAAAAAAGAAAAAACAAAAACATCAACGTCAATGATTGCTTTAATGACAACTGTGTGACATAAGGTCTGACATAAAATGTTGCGTGATTTTTAGTTCCTTAGCGTAGTTCTTAGTTATTTATTATTATATTATAGCGGTATATTTCATAGTTTAAGGTAAGAGTTTTCGAATCGAAATTTAAAGTAAATTCAGTACTCTGTTAATGAGCGAAGTATTGTTTCCGCTTACGCTACTAACTTTAACTGGAAAACGTAATTCTTACTCACCAACAGTTTTGTTGATCCAATCAGCAAGATCCTCTTGTAAAGGAAAAAGCTGTCGATACTGCGAGGTGAGCATTCGCTCATCTACGTAGTCGTCCTCATCGATAGTCGATGCGGACATAGGGCCCCAGCTGGCGCGATTGTACCGCCCTCCCGGCGGGAAACGGTACAGGTTCGTCATTTCGTTCGTAGTACGAGCTGAAACATAAACACAAGGATTGGAATTAGAAACAATCAGTCAAAATATCATCAAATAATATTATATCATGGATATGTGTACATAGAAAATGTTTGGTTGATACCACGAAAATATATCGCTATACATGTGCGATTTTAAGAGAATGGTTATTAGATTTTAACATGCTTGATCTAGTGCTTTCCCCTTTCCAGTGCAGTGTATGCATTTGGGTAATTTGTAGTTTTTAATTACCATAGCCAATTTTCAGAGCATGATAGTTGAAATAAAGAGAAATCACAATTAATAATTTGCATGCAAATGAATGAAGCGCGATTTTACATAGTGTAGGCACGTGAGCCCAACAAACTTACTCATTTTAATTCATATATGAAAATTGAGGGAAATTTAAATACCAGAGATTCTAATTAAGAAATTAACATTTATTATTGTTTGATGAAGAGGCTAAAATAGATTGTTAATGCGGATCGAATTAGAAATGGTCTATTTTTATCCATCTAATTACGGACATTAACAAATTGCTAAGATTATTGTTATGTGCATATATTTCAGTAATTTGAACACATTAATCAGAAGCGATCACTTCCTTTCTTGTTGAAATTCCTTACATTATTTTATTCGTTCCAGATTGATATCTTAATTAAAAACAGAGCAAAAAATTAATTGATATAATTGTAAAGCACAAGGTGTATTAGATACAGATACAGTAATTTTTAACATAAAATAAAAAATAATTTAAAATATACTATCAAGGCTACAATTTTTGGGTTGGCCAATATGCTTCTAATCGCAGATCTCGGTAATTATATTATATCTGTACCACTGAAGACATTTGCCAAACGTTACCTCACCTCTTGCGCATATTTAAAAATAACTAATAATACTATACACAACGAAAAATATGTTGAAAAGGTTTACAATTAATAAGTAAAAATAAATGTAGGGAAACTTTGGGTTGTAAGGTATAAAATGATTTTTTATTAAATTATGTTTTGATGTATTCCAGTTAAAAATAGACTTTGTGGTGCTTCGGAGCCAGCCCGTTTAACACACGTAAAACTTATGAATTAATTTTGTTTGGTGCAAGATATATTTGATACTTTGAAATATCTAAATTTGATGTTTAATTCTTTAGTGAATAAACAGTTACTGAATATAATGTAGATAAAAGAATCACTGCTTGCTTAGACTTCTGCATAGACTACAACTCTATAGCTCTTACGACGTTCAACAGCTGACCACAAAAGAAACATTTTTTCCACACGATTACCTAGGTGCGAAAATTAACAATATTGTTCATGTATCAGATAAATCATAACACACTAGTGTGTTATTATAACGCACAGGGGCGTTGCCAACTGACCGGTAATTTGAGAAATCGCTAAATATCAAAGTATAAAAATAAATAATATGAGTGATACTATGCAAATTTAACCCTTTTTCTTTATAATAATTATAGTTATGACGATAATTTCAATTTATGATAGGGTATTTATAAATAAAACAATTGGTAAAACTGCCACACTTGTGGTTAGAATCGTTCGAACATATATAAATCAATGAATACGTGGTTAATACAATATTTATTATACAACAAAACTTATTTGTTGAGACAACATGAATTTGATTATCACAAAAATGGATTGCAGTGATAAGGATTGGTCTAATGTATCGGATGTCCTGTAGATGACAACTAATTTGAGGTTAAAAATATATTTAATTGTGCCGTTTTTTTGTCGTTGTGAGAAAAATAGTGTACAAAACTAGCTAGAAAGAGGTTTTTATACACTCGTGTGATTGCTGCAACATTCACACTCGTTATGAAATATATGTATATGAATATAGTATAAAATCGTGAATCTCAGAAATAAATGACCACAATTAATATTAGATTCTTCATAAGAAAAATTCCTTATGATAAGGTGGTATTATGCTAAACTTGAAATCAAGTACAAAGATTTAACTAATAATGTAAGTGGTTTATTACACTAAAAAAATAACAGACTGATGCAAAATATGTATCTTAACGTATATCCTAAAAGTTTTGGCACAAATTTCAACATTTTTTTTTTTTAATATAAAATGCATTTTCTTAAAGTTTTGTTGTACTTAATAATTAACTGTGTCATAAGCAGCAAAATTATGAAGTTATTAAACAAAGATTTTCTTTCACAACATGCAACTTGCTACGGAGTAATGGGTTTTAGACAACATTTACATTGATTTCTTGATATTCTGCGTTGAAGTTCGTCCACATTTTAGTGTTCACAACCTCCATCGTAAACTTTTCAAGATAAAAAAATCCAAAAATCTTCTATGGGACGAGCCTATGAAAAAGGTTATGGCATTGTCGTTTCGCGGAACTAATGGTACATTTTAATCAATTAGGCAATTTTGAGTTTGTGTTGCATAGTGAGAGGACGCAAAGTCTAGCCAGAAGATAAAATCATTCCTAGCGTGTTCTTCAATAAAATGTACCAATTTTAGGGCTTCACCTCACTCGGCCCACATAAGGCCTGGATACACCCCTTGTGGAAATAACGCATCATACCAACACCTTATCTGCAAATTTGGTCTTTTGTTTATATCTGACATTATTAGGAACCTCTGCAGTATTGTCAGTATAAAAACGATCATTTCTCTTAATTTCGGAGTTGCTGTGTGAAGGCCAAGAAATCGATGTAAATACCGTCCAAAACCCTGCTAGGTGTCCGTAGAAAGTTGTGCTTTGTGGAAGAACACCCACGTCTTTATTTAAGTTCATAATTTTGTTGCTTATGAAATAGTTAATTATTAAGTATTACAAAAATATAAGTAAATACATTTTATATTACAAACAAAAAAATTGTTGAAATTTGTGCCAAATCTTTTAGGCCATACGTTACTTATCCTGATTAAGCGATGAAGGTATACTAAATGTATACCGAAACATCGGTTTTGTAAGAATAAATGTTACATGAATGATTTCGCGTAATTGTTAACACCTAATGTACACCACAGTCAAGAAATTGATCAATTGATCAGGTAGCTTGGGCTGTTAGGAAGGGGATAGACATGACCCGAATTCGCTGGTTTCTTTAGTATCAAAGAAAACCATGAGCGAACAAGAAGGGCGTCTCCGTGGAGCAACGGATTATAATTAAGTTTTTGGCCAAGGAAGGCGTAAGTCTAACCGAAATTTTGCGGAGGTTGAAGGCCCAGAGCGCAGACAACACGTTTTTAAGGACCCGTGTCTTTGCTTGGCATAAGGAGTTCTCTGAAGGGTGAGAAAGGGTAGAGAATCGTTACCGAAGTCAACATCGAAGCGATTCGGAATCTCATGAAGACTGATAAACGCGTAATGATCAACGCACATTTAATGCGCAATATTATTGCAACTTACTGGATGCCGCAAAATTGTCCTATCGAAGGAAAAGAAAAACGCAAACAGTCAAAAATGTCATTTTGCTTCATGACAATGCCAGGCCCCAACAGCAAACACTACGAGGCAAAAATTGAACAGAATTGAAACGTTGGAACATCCACGCTGCAATGCCGACTTGTCACCATGTGATTTTCACCGTCTTGGGCCCCTCAAAGAAGCGATGGGAGGCCATTGATTCGACGACGACCGTGCGGTGGAGGAGTGGCTAGGTGAAGGTCCCGCTAGTTTCTACGATGAAGGGATTAAAAAGCTCCCAATCTGTTGGGAAAAATGCGTTTCTAGAGCGGTTTTTGTATACTTTTTAAAATAAATCCAGAATTTAAAAAAAAATAGTACCGTTTATCCTCGTATATATGACTAATATTTACACCTATAATTTAAAAACGGATTGTAATAACTATCTACTTAAATACAAGTATTTATGTAGTTATACTTTTCTACTAATGAGTACCTAGTTTACCTGCAAAGGAAAATAAAAATGAAACTTTTAAGTACAGCTATAAAAATGTTAATTTCAATTAATTGTACACCACTTGTTAACAGTTCAGTGCTGTTGCTTGTTTTAAAAATAACAGTTATAAAAACCGAAAATTGCTCTGTTCTACAGACTTACATATTCCATTTTACTTTCACTGCGCGTAATTGTATTATTAAATTCACATCTTTCAATTTTCTATTTGTCGACATATACATTATGTATTCGCAATTGATTTACTTTGTTGACTTTCCCTAGGATGCTAAGTTCAGTAAACATTTCCGACTTCTCGGGAAAATTTGACAGAGAAAGAAGCAAACAAATCGTAAGGAAATTTCATTTCGCATCAAAGAAGATATAAATTTACTTCTTTGAATTTATTTTCTCGAGTTTTCGCTAAGGTTGGGTGTAATAAATTTATATTTTACTTTTAACTTTGCCAAGTACTAATTAGAAAACCACGCGTGGTTAAGTAAAGTGCAACACTGTTCTAATTAGAGGAAATATGAGAATATGCACCACCTGATGTTCTTGTTACATTTCTTGTGTTTTAGATCTTCAAATAGATTTATTTCACTTGCTACTTCCGCGTTTCAAGTATCTTTAACTCAGAAATTTCAATTAAATAAATCAACGCCTCATTACGAACAAAATTTGTTCCAAAATTCACATTTAAAGTTGATTTTGTACTTTAAACAATTTTGTTATCACTTTAAACACGGTTTAAAAATACAATAAATGTGTCAAATTCCCATTTTTTTTTACATATTGGTGTCGGCGATAAATAGGCCGTGACTCTAACGTCACCACATTAAATTTTGAACTATAGTATTCTTCACGTAAGCATTGCGCAATAATAATTCGTTACCTAGTATGAAGTAGGAAACTATCTCTTTACCTCTCGCTAAGAGAAGTATTGGATTCATGCTATCCAGATTTCAATAAATAAGCACGTTTTAAGGTCCCTAGAATCCGATTATAACATTTTTACGATGATGTGTGTGTGTGTGTTAGTTTGTTGGATGTACGATTTCTCAAATTCTATAAGACTAAAGACCTGTGTAACTACGGATTCCTCAATCTAACAGTAATGGGAAGAGTTGAATAGGTTCTGGTAACAACTGGACAACCGGAAGTGGTAGTTTCTAAAAAAAATTTCTAAATATTATTTTTTTGAAAATTTGTTATTACAAATAATAAAGATAATTAAATTCTCTATCTGACACATTTAAATTATATATATATATATATATATATATATATATATATATATATATAATAGAATAATCTGTTGTAATAAATCTCGTTGCCCCAAAAACAGTTGCGATATTTAAATTTTTGTAATTGACAAATAAATGCAAAATGTCAGTGTCAGATTTTTCTGGGATGAGTACATTTAATATATATTATTGTATTACTAATTAAATATGTATTTAAATTATAGGTATGTTAATATTACATCCTTAAGAAATACCGCTAATACCGTCAATGAATTTGAAGAATTTTGAACTTATTAGAATAGTAGGACAAAATTTGTCATAGAACGAAGGAAGAGAAACAATATCAATTATTTGTATGTACAAGAAATGTTAAATTCGTTACTTATAGGGTGCGAGCAGTCATAAAACTTTGTTGGCCTTGGCAAGTAGATATGAGGATCCGTATCAGAATGACGGCTAGTAGTTATTTACATAGATGTCACAGTTGTCATATGTCATAATTTTTCATTCAAAATTTCAAAATATTCTGATATTTATTTGTCATTAATAATATGGAATATACTTGTTTAGGAAAATAATCCACATGGATTTGGAAAATCATAATGTTTTGAATAAAAACTTTCGCATGTCTTTAAGAATCACACTTTTTATTACGTAATGCCATTCTAACGTGAAAAATACTACAACATGACAAGGTAATGTCATTGTAGGTGTAATCCGGGCCAAAGTAATTATACTACGTTCGCTAAAACGAGAGAATGTGGAAATACATAGTTTTTGAACAGAAACAAGTCATTCTATTGGTTCGGCTCCAAAATTATAATCTTTTGACCAATAGAATGAGTTGTTTCTGTTCAAGAATTAGTTCCACATTCTTTCGTTTCAGCGAACGGAGTATAGTTGTATTATTAAGGCTTCAGCTACATTTCTGATTATTATTTCCTTTGTTAAATCCCTTTTGTTTATTCTTGATTACGACAAAAATTATACTTAATTGTACACAACAATTGATTATAATTATAATGTATCTCTCTGATTGTCCCTTTAGTTTATTAAAAAAATAATCTTGATTACAGCAAAAACAATAAAGAAAATTTGATTATAATAATGAAAATGATTAATCAATACTTTGAAACCGACAAAATAAGCAATTAAATTGACAATATCATATCGAAACAAAGTTTCAAATAGGTATTTAAAAATTTCAATATGCACTACTTTCATTTGCCTGCAATTAAGAATTTAACTAAACTCTTATATATTATCAATCTAAAATTAGTTGTCCGAACGAAAAAATTTCCTCCAATTTAAGATAATAGCAAAACTCTGTTGTCTATATTCGTCTTGGCGGTAAACTTTGAGCTCTGACACATAACTTTTGCTTTACAGTTAGATTCAACAACAATGAGATAAATTTTAATATTCAGATCGAGTCCATTGATAGGCGCCTGATTTAAAACTATTCCATATATGCCAGTGTTCGTGATATCATTTTCATGAGAATATTCACCTGGGGTCTCCGTATTGTTTTCCTTCTCTTCTACTTCCATTTTCTTCCTCGTTTAATACTTATTTTATATTCTATATCTAGCGTTTTCAATAAATACTCGTATATACAATGAACTGTCAAAAGTGATAAGTTATAGTGTCACTTGTTCAATAAAAGAATAAACTGGGTGGCCACTTTGATCTGAAATTTAAAATTAATTGACGGGAGCAAGCAATAGATAAAACTCCATTTGGTTTGTTTTGATTTCAGCTGGCCAGACAGAGACAACTAGAGATAGAGATATGTTTAGTCTCGTTTGAGCATCGCTCACTAGAGGCGCAAGTGCTCTTAATAATATATTCTTTGGAAATAAAAAAATAAAACTACAAAATTATGATTAAAACCAACAAACAAATTATAATCCAACATATTTTAAGTCGATTAATTCAATACCTATCTACCATAGTAAATAAGATATCGGAATAAAAAACTTCTTATTCTTGTTACCTTGTTTACAATAACTTTCGTTTCGTGGAATATTCTAATCTTAAAATAAATATCTAAAGTTGTTAAATTTAATAATTGTGTTCCGTGATTGTTCTGAGGGTTTTGATCAAGTATAAAATCCTGCAAAGGTGTTAAAATATCTTGTAGCAAATTTCTGCCTTTTAATATTTGGAGCCAAATGGCTAACTGCTAGTGGATCTCACTTATAAAAAATCTGAAAAGGGTTTTCGACTATTTAGTATACTATGTGAAAAAAAAAGAAATGAAATTTAGTGTAACATTATAAGAACTGATTTGTTGGTTGTGAGGTTAGTTTGTTTTGGTACATATTTATTGTTCGATAAAGTCAATAGTTTTGTATGGTGTAAATATAATATATAATTAATAAATTTTACGTTGAATTTTTTTATTTTTATAACGATAAACCTACCTATTTTTCATCATATTGGCCAGCCGAAATCAAAACAATCAGTGAGGAAGATAAGGAACGTTTTATCTAGTTATATTTCGTCGTTGAGACCAAACTTTTGAAATAAGGCGCGAGCAGACACGTGACTCGAGCAACAGTTCTTGGAATCAGCTGATTTGTGTGCGCTTGTCATTTTGACAAGAACAATGTCACTTTGACAAAACAACGTTTGGTTTAAAGGCGCTTTTTACCTTCCGTCACCTCTAGGTAAGGAAGGTATTGTCTTTGGTCAAAAAATTCAATGATGAGTTTTTACTGAATAAGCATGTTTTAGGGTTCCTATAATACGATTTTACCATTTTTACGATAATGTCTGTATGTATGTATGCGTGTGTCTGTGTGGGTGTGACAAAAGTTCCGGATCCCATAACTTCAATACCACGATTCCAAAAATTATATTTTTTTCGTATTCCTCAAGTTTACATCCAGAAGATTTAACAGTTAAATTTGATTTATTGACATTTAATATTATTATAACTTAAAGAATATATTATTCTCTATACGATTTGATTACTTTTTATATTTCATATTCAATAGATACAGAGTTAAAGAATTTTAAAGAAATTAAATTTTATAATTCAGCCAGCTATGCTAAACATGGAAACTACTACTATATTCATATAATTCAAATTGACAGATGTTAGTGCGAGTAAAAAGTAAATTAATGTGGCAGAGATGAGGATGTTGAAGTAGATGTTGGTGAACACACGGAAAGATAGTGTTACAATTTTCTAGAAAGATACAAGAAAGACGATTACATTGGTTTGAACATGACATGAGGAGAAATGAAGAATTATATTTGAACAAGAATGAGTAGTTTAGTAATGGGAGGTTGAAGAAGCAGAGGAAGACCAAAGATAAGATGGAAGGACTGTATTGCGGAAGACTTGAGAGAAAAGAAACCGAATGAGAACGACGCGCAAAAATAGCGACCCCTAACGCATGGGAAAAGCTAAAGAGGAAGAAGAGGTCAGTGTCAAGTGCAATTTGAATAGTTTGTTTATGAAATAATTTTACTGGAAATTTATAATCTTTTGCAAGAAAAATTATGTATGGAATTTATACATTATACATAGGATTGACGGAAGGTATTGTGTTGGCCACAACAGATTATTTTATTTATGTAAGCGTTACATAACCGCGCAGTAATCTCTGTAACTGGAATGCTGAATAAAATGCGGTTACCAAGTAACCGCGCTGATTGAATGTTTTACTGCCTGAAAATTGTCAAATAATAACATTCTAGCAATTCAGAATTAAACTTAAGTCAAAATACTAGTCTTGTCAAAGTGGCATTGCTCGTGTCAATGTGACTCGGGCACAAATCAGCTGATTTCAAGCACTTCAAGGTCGCTCGAGTCACGTATCTTTTCGCGCCCTATTGGAGAAAAAATCAAAGCAATTGACATCTGCTGAGAGATTTGTGAACGTAGCAAATGGGGAAAACATTACTTTTATTATTTGAAATAAACGTAAACAAGAAATGATATCACTATTTTACTAGACAAAATAGCGGGAAAATGGAGGATTTTGTCGTTATCGGACCTGCCATCTACAGTTATTTTTTTTTTCCTATACGAGTGTAGTCAGACAGTATCATTTATTATTTTGTTCAATTTTGATTTTCAATTATTTCAAACAATTTTTTCTTTTCATTATATTTCCTTATTTATTAATAATATTTCTTATCTTTTTCAGGTAAGCATCGAATCAATTACTAGTTTTCCAATGCTTCTCTTTAATCGGTGAGTCTTTTATTTCGTATATAAAATATTTTCATTATAATGTAATATATGTATTTTCATAGGATTATAATACGTAAACTTTCATATGCTCGTATATCACATTATGAAAATAACAATCTACCTTGTTACATGCAAGTTACGGTCATGATTATATATTTATTACAGACATTATAAATAAATAATGCTCGCAATAAAAGAATGAATAGGTGTAAATTCTAGGAAGAAATTTAAATAATAAAACAACAATAAACAGCTACTATTTTATTGACACGAACTTATGCGAAATTCAATAAATTATATATTAATAAAATGCACATCTTAAATATTGTACTTAGATAATTTTAGCATGTAACATATTTCATTATAATAATGTAACAGTAATAAAAACTACCGTACGTGCTATTATCTGCTGTCGACAATGCTGCTATATTCAGAGAGCAATTACAAATTAAAGAATTACTCTGTCGTGAAGTTGGGTGCGTTTTCTTACCGCTCATTGTTGTTTCCTAGTTGCTGCACGAAACAACTGCACATCGGACCGTGAAAACATTGAACACTTTCTTCGCAGATAAGAAAATCACATTAATTTTCTCTGATAATGCTGAGACTGAGAAATCAGTGATTTATAATGACGGCACGGTAATAACTTTTCATTATCTTAAATGAATAATTTCTTCACGGCGCTTATCATAGTTATACAATTACTGATATATTAAATTTATTGTAGCATATTTAGGTATGTTTCGACAAAATAACATTGTGATATACGAGGTGATACATAATTCAGATTCAGATTACATAAACAGTTGTTTTACTTACCCTTTGGCAACCGTAAAGTATTACTGTCAAAGACTACTTTACGGCCGATTTTACTTTACGGTCACATTTACTTTACGAACGTTTAGTCACTAGTTTGTTTAAATAAAAAATAAATTTAGTCGGAGTTACTTCGTCCTCCTCTCAGAGTCAACGTATACTTTTTTCAATTTAACCAATTTTGTATAGATGGTATTTCAGAGGACAATGACCATAGTGTAACGTTTATTTTTATTTATTTTCCTGAAGTGTAAAAATTAGAGAATTATTATTTAATTGAAATAAATGTTTATTAAACGATAAATAGATATTAAAAAGATTAGAAAAATAACGATCACTATGATTAAACAAATATAAACATTAATTTAAGCCTAAAAATATTATTAAATACTTGAACACTAATATTAATTATTTATTTAAACAATTATGGAACACACTATTTATTTACACGTTATTAATTTCACCAACGGTTTATTTATTTCACTATTTCCATTTATATCGCTATACGTTCCAATCTTAGACTACCGGTCGGTTGCAGACAGTTGTAGACTGAATACGCTATATTTATATCACTATTCAACTGTCTGCCTTCTACTAACTGTACTCAACTGCTAAACTCATCTGATTGACCGCGCAGAGCTACGTCGCTTTTATCACTCTTCATTATTCTAGAACATTCCAGTATATTTCCAATAACGTTCGAGAAAAAAGAATAGGCCGCGCACGGTTTGTTTACACAGCTGCTAACGGTAATTATGTTATCGCCTTCCGAGAAGCTTACGGTTACGTTCTAGAAATGTTCGACTAGCGGGGTCGGTCGCGTGTGCGCTAGACTTAGTGGCGTCGGATGCACACATACTACAATTTCTGAAAGCTAATATCTCTTTGGCGTTTGCCGGCGAGAGTGAATTGAACTTTTTCGTCTGACTGAGGCCCAGAATGTATCTTAAATACGAGACTAAAGTTGACGCGTCACAGTTTTTAAAACGTTAATTTGGCTCCCTTTTTAACAAGTTCCTCTGATTTTTCATTACCTCGGAGTTTCAAATATTTGGAGTAAACATAGTCTTAAATAAGTATTGTGAAATTGTTGTTATGAACTTCATACTTCTCTTATAGACAATTTATGTTTGCACTTTAAAATATAAGAAAATTTGTTCTTCAGTTTGAAAGAATGAATAATTATGGCATACTTTATTCTTATTTCATTTGACTTTAATTTACTTTCAATCTCTTTCTCTTTATTTTACTGTATGAGCGAGCTTTTTATATAGCTTTGTAAAACTGAGTAAGTTCTCTACGTATTTAAATACGAGTTATGAGTGCTTGAGCAGTTATTACGAATCAGCGAAGCAAAAATTGTAGTTGTAATATAGCTCGTGATGAATAAACGACTACAGAAAGAGAACCATTTAGGGAGAATATCAAACCGGTCATGCATATATAAAATGTACAGTAGGTATTTAAAAGTTTTTTCAATAACACAACACTCTCCAAATATATACAGTGTGGCTATAAAGTTTTAAGATTTCCCTTACTTACAAATAAGACAAAAGTCGTTATTTCATCAAAATCACAATTTATTCTTCAATATATACTCCTTGTAAATTCACACAGCGCTTGGCGTGGTCCTCCAGTCCATTCATGGCGTTGTGGAAGAACAAAACTGGGATTCTTTCAATACCGTCGTCACGATGCTTTAAGTATTGGTACATAAAGGTTTGTTCGAACTGTCAGTTCAGAACTGTTCGAGAAATCGAAGTTCTGCGCAGGGCAACTGTGATAGCAAATTCAGAACAGTTCTTGATAGTTTTGTCATGGACAGGTTCGAACGCTGCGGCTGGTTTAAATTTGGCGGTACTTTTTCTAAGTTGTTGTGTGCACCGACAATTCTCAGAACTAGAAATTCTAGAATTACTGAGTTCGAACGACTTTAATTGAAATGCGCATGCGCACTAGTCTGCGAACTGCTCAGAACTGTAGGTCCGAACAAACCTATAGTCGTAACGCTTCACTAAATAAGTTCTAATCTAGTTGTCACTGGACCTAATAAATATATAATAGTTTTACTATATACCATATTAAAATTGCCAGAAAAAGTTTTGAAAAATTTTATACAAACTTGAAATACGTAAATCTATCTATAGTCTTAAATAAGTATTGTGAAATTGTTGTTATGAACTTCATACTTCTCTTATAGACAATTTATGTTTGCACTTTAAAATATAAGAAAATTTGTTCTTCAGTTTGAAAGAATGAATAATTATGGCATACTTTATTCTTATTTCATTTGACTTTAATTTACTTTCAATCTCTTTCTCTTTATTTTACTGTATGAGCGAGCTTTTTATATAGCTTTGTAAAACTGAGTAAGTTCTCTACGTATTTAAATACGAGTTATGAGTGCTTGTCTGCGAACTGCTCAGAACTGTAGGTCCGAACAAACCTATAGTCGTAACGCTTCACTAAATAAGTTCTAATCTAGTTGTCACTGGACCTAATAAATATATAATAGTTTTACTATATACCATATTAAAATTGCCAGAAAAAGTTTTGAAAAATTTTATACAAACTTGAAATACGTAAATCTATCTATAGGTTAGTTGGACAGGCTAGGCGAAACGTGAAATTGTTAACGTTTTTGGGGATCAAAATATTGGACAGACAACTATTTACCGAATGGGATATGTGACCAATTTTTATTTTTCCATAATATGATACTAGACAAAAAACATAAAACACACGTTATCTTTTTAAATCGATTAATTATTCTTAGTTTACGAGAAAATAATTATTAAAAATTTGGGGAAGGGATACGTAACGTGAGCATGGTAGCATCGTGGAAGATGACGAATAGAATGAGAGGGAAAGAAATAATTATAGGCAGCAGTCGTCATGCCACACCTACCACAATATAATCGCGACACTGATCGGCTGATCTATATAACTATCTCTTTCCCTCCCAGTCCATCTGTCTTCTTCCACGAATCTACCACACATCATATATGCCTTCTCCAAAACATTAAATTGCTAATAACAAAATTAATACAAACTAATATTTAGTATTTTTTATTATTATAAGAAACTGTAGTGGTTAGTTTTTATATTTTATGACTTTATATTGAAATTAGAATATGGTCACACCCCATTATATGGGAATGTAAATAAATATGTAGTTTAGCCCCCAAATCTAATCAGCAGACTCATTCATCGCGCAAATTATCTCGACGATTTAGAATTTTAGAGATGAACTGGTCAGAAATGATTTAAAATTTCAAAAAAAGAAATAATGTAACCAAATAGACAGCGGTCCAGCTTGAGCGAATCTCCAGATATCGCAGAGCCTTAAGTAGTTAACATTTTATAAAAAACAGAGAGAGAGTCCCCAAATGTTTTTCAGACGCGACTGATTGAAGACTTTTGGCCATTTCTTAGCAGAAAAGTATACAATAACGGCTGGAAATACCAAAACGAACAGCAGTTACAGACAATAATATTTATGACGATCCGGGAAGTAGATTTAACATCGTCGAGAGACAAATGAGACAAGGTACTAAAAAACTGCGTCGCATTGAAGATACAGGGTGGGGCAGAAAAACCTATCCGATTTCAAAACGTTATAAAATTAAAACCACTCAACTTGTCAAAAAAAATTTTTATTAACATATCGCAAATTTTATGCCATTTTTAAATTTAAGTTTTGAAAAGCACATCACTCAAATGTCGTCCTTGGGAGCGGATACACTGATTTAGGCGCTCGCGGTAGCTTTCCATGACTTTCACCGTCATTTCCACAGGAATTTCTTCAATTGCCCGAGCAATTTCCCTTCGTAAAGCAAGAAGGGTCCTTGGTCGATGCTGGTAAACCTTCGATTTGAGGTAACCCCAAAGGAAGAAGTCACATGGAGTGAGATCCGGTGAGCGCGGCGGCCAGCCAAGATCACCTCTCAGGGAAATGAGGCGACCGGGAAACAGTTCCCTGAGAATGTCCATTGATCGCCGCGATGTGTGGGCGGTTGCCCCATCCTGTTGAAACCACACATTTTCCACGCCATTTTCTTCCATTTTGGGTCTAAGAAAATTTTCCAGCATGAAACAATAGCGCTCGCTGTTGACCGTTACGGTTTGCCCATTTTCTTCAAAAAAGTAAGGCCCCCAGACGCCTAGGCGGGAAAGAGCACACCACACAGTCACTTTTGGGCTATGGAGGGGTTCCTGATGGATTTCTCGAGGATTTTCGTCACTCCAATATCGAAAATTCTGCCTGTTAACGGCACCACAAAGGTGAAAATGGGCTTCGTCCGTGAAGAGCACAACATCGTCGTTTGGGAGTTCTCGGAGATCGCGACACAGGTTCGTACGGGTTTCAAAATCCCTTTCACTTAATTCCTGTGCAACAACCATTTTGTAGGGATGCATTTTGAGGTCCCGGTGCAAAATGCGCCGAATACTGCGGTTGGAAATCGCCAAAGCGAGCGAATGTTTTCGCGCCAAACGACGCGGGGAACGTTCAATCGCGGCTCTCACATTGGCCACGTTTTCAGGTCCTGTTGCTGTCCTGGGACGTCCAGGCGACTTCTTTTTCAATGCTGAACTCGTCTGTCTAAAATTTGACACCCACACTTTAATCGTAGCGTGACGTGGAACAGGATCATGACGCCCGAGTCCGAAATGAATTCGAAAAGCACGTTGTGTAGCAATTATCGAACCGCCGCATTCGATAAACCGCTCAATAACAAAAGCACGATGTTCACCAGACCAAGGCATGTTGACTACTGACAAATGGCATAAAACCGGCTTTCTAACGGTTTTTACCCCACTACTCTACCTGCTCCCTCTTTTGAGAAAAAGGGATTTGAAATCGGATAGGTTTTTCTGCCCCACCCTGTATTAGTCCCCTATCAGTGCTGTAAAATTAGATTTCTTATCCTCTTAATTTATAGGAACAACTCCTTATGTCAATGTGTCAAAAATTCTTTTTACTTTATATAGGTGTTAGGCGGGGCCAAATCAGAAGCATAGGAAGGATGACGCAACACAGTGACATTTTTGAATAGAAATTGATGCACGACTGTTGGTGTCTAGGCCAATATACAAACAGTGTTAGTTTTCAATTATATAATTAGAACCTGTGTTATTTAAACAATTTGATCAATTTCACTGATGTATGGCATTCAAAACAGTGATGAATTAATGGAAAAACTGACCGATACACGCTGATAAGCGACATAGTCACAAATTTACCATAAAAAGATTGATTAAAACAGAACGAAAAATGAAATGTAGATTGTAGATGAAGCGGGGTCCTTCACTACTATGTAGTTAATATTTTAAATATTGCTCATATATTATAAAGATTAAATATTCATATACAAATTGAAAGTTACGCAATTCTAGTATTTATTCCTCTATTGTAACTGATTGTCATTCAGAGTGTTCGCGGCATTTTCCCTATTTAGCATTGAATGCTCGCCGCATTAAAATACAATACCAATATTCAATATTTCATCTTAGCTCCAATTTCACTATCAGATCCATGTGATCCTATAGCTGACCCTGACCCACCTATAACGTGTTCGGCGTGCTAACAAGCGGCAGATCTGTGATCTCAGTGTCCGCTGACTGCTCAGTATAATTCTACAACTGCGACGAACAGTCTCAGCCGTCCAGGATACGCGCCTACGAACACCGGATGGTAATTAATAGCGCAATGCTAGATGTTGTTTTCATTGATGAATAATAACGCCTACAGAAACTCCTCTTCGATTAGTTATTAGGCTTCTTCGCATTCATTTGAATGAATGACAAAAATAATTCATAAGCAATTCGAATCAGTTACGTTCTTTTGCAAATATGATTGAGAATAAGAAAATCAGGTAGGCAGTGGAAGTCAAAATTTGTACTATAATTTTAAATAGTTACGTGTCTGTCATTTGAAATTAAGTTGCAAAATTTAAGTTGATTAAAACTTAGTCAATTTTTTTTTTAAATATCGTTGTGAATTAACCGCAAAGAGTATTTTCGAATGATTTATAATGTGACAGTCTTTAAGTTAGCTTATGAAATTAATTTGACAGTTTTTAAGTCCCCCAGGAAGTAGTTTAGCAGTTTTGACAGTTTTTAAATTACCAAAAATTAATTTGACAGCTTTGACAAAAGAAGATTGGTTGGGAGTTTTTAAGAAGTATAAGGAAAGAATGGTATGTAATGTAGTGACTTCAGTGGCGTATTCAGAGAGCAGCAAAGGGGGCAATTGCCCCCTCCAAAATTTAGAACAGCATGCGCGTGGAGACTCCCGAAGAATATGAGTTGTTTTTATTAAAACATGCATGTTTACCTTCCGTCACCGTTAAGGTAAGGAAGGTATTGCCTGGGCAAAAAATTCGAAGGTGAGGTTTTAGTGAATAAGCACGTTTTAGGGTCCCTAGAATACGAATTTACCACTTTTACGATGTCTGTATATGTTTGCGTGACGATTTTTACATAGACGATAACTCCAACACTACAATTCTAAAAATTATAATTCCTTCGTGTTTCTCATCCTGTTTTTCTTGAAAAAACGCTGTTAAATATTATCTTTTGGCATTTAATGTTATTATAATTATCAAAGAATATTCTATTATTTACACGATTTGATTTCATTTTATACTTCATATTCAGTGGATAAAGTTAAAATATTATAAAGAAATTTAATTTTATAAATCAGCCAGCTTATAACAACGGAAATAGCCACAATATTAAGATAATTCTAATTGACAGATGTCAGTGTCATTGAAAATGAAATGAATGTGACAGAGAGATGGATGTTGGGGAAGACACGGTAAGATAGAGTAAGGAATGGAAGGAAAAGGAAAATGGCTCGAGTAAAAGTTTCTAGAAAGATATAAGAGGGACGATTACATTGGTTTGGACATGTCATGAGGAGAGATAAATAATATATTGGAAGAAGAATGAACAGCTTAGTAATAGCAGATAGAAGAAAAAGATGAAGATCAAAGAGAAGATGGAAGGACTGTATTGCGGAACACTTGAGAGAAAAGGAACGGAATGAGGGCGACAAGCAAAACAGAAATGAGAAAAAGAAAATCAAGAATAGCGACCCATAACGAAAGAAAAAAAATTGTCAGTGTCAAATGCAATTTACATAGTTTATTTAAGGAATAATTTTACTGGAAATATAGAATTTTTTGCAAGAAAATTTATGTATGAAATTTGTACATAACAGAATTGACGGAAGGTAATGTGCTGGCCACATCAGATTTTTTACTTATAATTTTAATGTATTGTCAGTTTATAATAAATTGTTTTATTTTAAACAAACCGTATGTATTACTTAATACACTCCCAGCAAATTGTACATGTGATTATGCCTATGATTGAACGAATTTGCCCCCTCCAAAAAGGATTTCTGGATACGCAACTGAGTGATAGTAGTGTATTATTGTTGAGGGAAACTACTTTGAACATGTTATTTCAAATAAAATATAAAAAATTTGTCCATTTGACGTAGGCGCTATCTTAAAAAAAATATATCTATGAAACAATAGACTTTTTTAACCGGGTTACATATGGGTAACCACGCGGTAAGCTCGGTAATCAATCTAAATGAAATATGCCCGGTTACTACAATTATTTCTGTCACTTGACATTTGTCAAATATTTATCTTGTTCGTAGTGTGGTACTTTTGATTTTAAACATTTAAAGCATATTGTTTTAAAGGATAGCTATAATAACCTGGCCGGTAACTGTCCTACATACCGTGGTTACATGTTTTACGTAACCGCAAGTAACCGGAATGCGGAATAAAAATGCGGTTACCATTTACCATGTAACCGGAGGTAATCGCTCTGTATAAAATACGCCTAATTTACAAAAATGGCGTGAAAACATTATTTACAAATACTGTAATTGGTACAAGGGAAAAATAAAACAAAAAATGTGGAATATTGTTGTATATCGTGTGTGTTGTCTTAATTTGATTATTTATTGTAATTTCCATTTTCTTTATGCATTTGTAAGAAATTTAATCTTCTCTGTGCATCTGATAAGAAATAATTTGCATTTTGCATACGATTAATTTCAAGTTTATTTTAATCAAATGTAATTATTATGCCAGAACTTATTTGATATGGATAATTTAAATATCTTATTTTGTAATTATATTAATAAAATAATTAATATAATTGTGAATGACGGTTAATAACTGTTTGAACTACATTATTATCTTGCAAATTATAGCTTAACAATATAAAAAAATAGTACTATTGTTTTAGATTGATACAGGAAGTCAATAAATAATTAAATGTACTACATTTAATATGTATATTAAATTAAAGCCACGTGGCAACAAATATTTTACTATTTTATTGTGGAATCATAAACTTGTTTATTCGCTTTCAAAAGCGGGCGCAATTTGGCTTTTATCGCCCGAGGGCGAATAAACGTACCAGACTACAGCTATTCAAACAAATCACAACCCCGGTTAATGGACAAATACCAGACAACACAATAAATTTGATAAATCACAATTTTTATCACCGCCGCTCGCTGAACTTTTCGTATTCTTTCTCGTATATTTATACAGCCTCAAATTCATTCGATACTTCTTTAGAATAATAGATTTCTTCCATTCATTTGACACTAAATTATGATTTATAAACAAACAATATAGCAACACTAACAATCTACAAATAAATCACAGCTTCACAGCATGCACACCTAAAATTTAAATTCTCCCATGTTATAATCTTTTGGCAATGCCTCAGCAACCGGGGCCGGTTGCTGGTTTGGCGTCCAACGACGGTTACCAGCTTACATATGGCTTGTATATTTCTCGAAAAATAGCAGTAACCTAACCTAACGCATAAAAGTCACGCTAGGAAAACTCGGGCCTAATATGAGGATTGTCAGTTGATTGCAGGGTGCCTTTTATATTGTATCCTAATCTTTTAATTATTCCCTTAAAGTGATTATTATTGCTTAGTGCAAAATATATACATGTTATTGAGTAACTTTAAAACTTAAAAATGCTCAATGTAAATATGTCCGTTGTCTTTATTAAATAAATATAGAATATAAGTTCAAAAAATCTGTTGTGACCATCACAATACTTCTCGCGCCCTTTCCATTGTGGTATATATATAAGTATTGTATTTAACATTTCTTGTACACACACAAAATTCTAATTACACCTATTTACCATCTTTATATTTACGTATTTTCTATAATTTTAAATTCATTCTATGAGCAAGTTTTTCTTCCAAATGTTCGAGGTTTTTCCAATTCATAATAAGATTGGCGTTATTTCTGAGGGTTCATGTAATATACCTGTAATTTTAAATATATAATTAATAATACAATAACAAATATTAAATATCGTTCCCAGAAAAAGCCTTCAGTACTACCTCTGAATTTTTGACACTGATGATAATGACATTTATCTGTCAATTACAGACATTTTAATTTCTCAAGTTAGTTCCCATGGAGATGTTTGGGCTGTGAGCAGGCTATGAGATTTACTACAACAGATTATTTTATAGATTATGTATCTATATCTTTAAATCTATAGAAGGTATAATATTTTTTTTAAATGTGTCGGATAGAGAATTTTGTTTTTTTAATATTTGTAATAACATAAATATTCAAAACATAATATTTAAAAGATTTTTGTTAAAATACTACTACTTTCGGTTGTCCAATTGTTACCAGAATCTATTCAACTCTTCCCATTACTGTTAGATTGAGGAATCCGTAGTTACACTGTTACACAGGTCTTTAGTCTTATAGAATTTGAGATATCGTATTTCCAACAACCTAACACACACACGCACATCCACACACACACACAGCCACACACAACACACACATCATCGTCAAAATGTTATTATCGGATTCTAGGGACCTTAAAATGTGCTTATTCACTAAAATCTGGATATGCGATTTTTAGCAATATTCCAATACCTCTCTTAGCGAGAGGTAAAAAGGTATAACTCTTTCGTTACCCTAGATTCAAATAACGTTAACGTTACAGTTATTAATTACATCTTGTAAAAATCTATTACATCAATTTGTTAAACATCGTATATCAATCTTTGCAAATGAATATCTAAATATTGAACAGAGATTAACACACATTGGCAGTTAGGTACACATCGTTAGTCGCAGTGTTTACATCTCTTGCGATTGTGAGTGTGTGCGTATGTGTGTGTGTGGATGCTGTACGCCCTCACCAGTGGCATTGGCAAGCACATAAAAGGCAGAACGGGATTTCTCACTTTTGCATAACCATTCAACACCTGCCTCATTAATAACATCATTGACATATGCGTATTGCAAAGATGGATCAAAATAAGCAAAAGATGATATTTTGAAGGTATTTCAGAAGTGGGATAATTTAAGTGGTTATTTTTATTTGTTATTTTATTGTTTAGGAGTATACTAAAAGTTTTATTTTATAGCAAATTTTTATTATGTTTGAATAACAAAATAAATTATAGGTGGATCATCACGCCTTATTCCTATTTTTATATATGACATCTTTGTTCATAGGTAGGTCTTGGGATGACAATATTGAATATATTGGTAAAGGACATCTGAAAGGCAACTAAATATATCGTCGATTTAAAACTATATGTTAAACATATTCGAAACAATCGATAATGAATAAAAATAATAATAATAGGATCCCGTGGCCAACTGTCTGGAGTGTCTGGTCATGAGTTTGGGGACCACGGTTGCATCCCAATCGACATCAAAATTATTTAGAATTTTAAATGGCACACGTGTTCCTTTAGGGCACTCTCCATACCAGCAATGTCATCATTATATCAGATCTTCAATAGTTTCCGAGATATGAGTTACGATTTCGATTAAATGAGACTTTTTGTTTATCTTTAAGAGGTCATCTTAGATGTGGTTTTGTTTTTGAAAAGACTCCTTACCTATTAGAAATTGAGAAAAATGTTTCACGTTAAGTTATCTTTGTTAATTTTTCTTCACTTCTAAAAGAAAATGACCTCCGAAACAGCTCATTTTTGGACTGTTTAAAACTTTTAGACTTATTTTAACTTCTTCTGTATATCCTATAACTGTGATACACATGTTTTTTTAACACCTTGTATATTTGACTTTTTAGGGGTCATATTCCAAAGTGGATAGAGTACCAACTTATTTATCAACAATATTTGATTTGATTTTACAAACAAAATTGCATATGCATACGAGTTTTTAGCTTTTATAACAGCTGAAAATGTAAATATCAAAATGGATGTTTCAAGTCTGAGATCCTGTAACAGCTCATTTCTCAGAGTGTGGTTAAGATTACTCAACATGTAAAAATGTAAACGATATACTCGTTGAATCGTTAAGACCTCTAGTTTAATTTTAAAATTATAGCGGGATATTCCTTACCTTTTATTTGGAAAAGTTAATTTCCTGTGTGTCCGTGAATTGTATAAACATTGACATTTTCTTACGTCATGCTGATTGTGTGAGGCGCCTACATAACAGAACTTCAAACAATTAGCGGAGTAAGCTGCCTCATCATCGGCGTTATCTTGTCTTGTTTACCGGAGGAACTAGACTGTAAAATGAACACTACACTACAAGGCATTTTGCGATTTATTAACTCATTTCTAATGCGGACTAGTCAGTCGCACACTTAAAAAAGAAAAAAATATAGAAATATTATTTAAATAAATAGATATTTCAGATATTTTTGTTTGTTTTTATTTTGTACTTGTGTAAACACTTCGTTGAAAAAATAAATATACTGTTCTTCACAGCCTCCACTCTATTTTTTTTTATTCGTGGGAATAATGTGAAGTGCTTTAAAAGAAATAAATGAAAATGTAAGTGACTATTTGAACTAAAAATAGAGATCGCCTTCAACATCTGAGAAGTTCTATTTTTATGTACAATAATTTCCTCAGGTATATGTCACTACTAAGGACATAAAATGGAGTGAAACCCTTATTTATTTTAAATACCTCAAACAGTTTTACACGTACCATCTTTTCATCTTAATTTATAGCTTATATTTTTGTTACCTCCGTTGCAATGCGAGCAATGCGACCGTGTAATTTCACAGAGAGAGGTTCACAATTTTTAGAATACATGTTTAAAAGCATGGATAATAATCTTTTAAGAAAAAAGTTACCTTTTGTGGTGATTCCTTTTCGAAAGATAAATAATTAAAATGAACAAATATTGTATGACGAAAATACGAATGCTCTTTTGCAAAATGTTTTACACCCATGTAGACAAAATGAGAGAAGCCAGACTTGACAGACGGTAGTCATGTATGTAATAAGAAAAAATTAAGATTCCCTGAGAAAAAGAGCAATGAATTTTATCCTTCCAGGACGACGGCTACGAAGACGACGTCAATGCTTATTTTGCAGATGAATTCAATTGAAGAAGATGCGTCCTCACCGTCCTAGTTAATACCGGGCGATGCATTAGGCATCAAGCTTAATAAATTATCAGGTTGCATAAGTTTATAGCATTTTTGAAATATGTTTAACGAATGCAAATATCGTACTTATGCTTGATTGGTAGAGAATCGTTCATATCAAAATGGCCCTCAATGAAACGAGAAAACCATTTTCGTGCTTTACTTTCCTCAATGGCGGTCTCTCCGTAAACGGCGCAAATAGTTCTAGCGGGATCCGATGCCTAACTCATCTGTTAAACTCAAATAAAATGATATGCCGGAAATACTTGTTTTTTACCTTCCGTCACCTTTAGGTAAGGAAGGTATTGTCGTTGGTCAAAAAATTCAATGATGAGTTTTTAGTGAATAAGCGCATTTTAGCGTGTGCGTGTGTGTGTGCGTGTGTGTGTGTGCGTGTGTGTGTTCGTGTGTGTGTGACGAAAGTTTCGGATCGCATAACTTCAATACCACGACTCCAAAAGTTATAATTTTTTCATATTTCTCAAGTTATAAATGATCAACCGGAAGTACCCTCATTTGAAGATTTTAACAGTTTTTCTTGAAAAACGCAGTTAAATATCATTTATTGACATTTAAAGTTAATGCAATGAAAGAATAAGGGAAATAACTCTAGTATAAGAATTTTCTAGAAAGATACAAGAGAGACGATTGCATTGGTTTGAACATGTCATTAGGAGAGATGAAAAATATATTGGAAGAAGAATGAATAGTTTAGTAATAGAAGGTTGAAGAAACCAAAGATAAGTGGTAGGACTCTACTGCGGAAGGAACTGAATGACAATGACACACAAAACAGAAATGATTGGAAGAAGAAAATAAAAAATAGCGACCCCTAACAAATGGGAAAAGCTAAAGAAGAAGGAGATGTCAGTGTCAAGTGCAATTTGCATAGTTTGTTTATGAAATAATTTTACTGGAAATTTGGAATCTTTTGCAAGAAAATTTATGTATAGAATTTATACATAAAACACAGGATTGAAGGAAGGCATTTTGCTGGCCACATTATATTTTTTTCTACTTGACACTCCATTTTCTTTTGACAATAATTTATACAATTTTGGCACAAATTTACAAATTCAAAGATGATACATTAAAACAACGTTGACATTGTCTAACATAAGGCACTCTTGCCATAGAAACCAAAAACGCTACGAACTTATGCATCAACCAATATATATAATTATTAGCAAATTGACCATTTTATAGGTATTAATACACTATGAAATTTTAGCCATGTAAAACCGATTCTAAAAATCAAAATTAAATTTTGTAAAATTTTACAATTTGTAAATAATAAAACGTGGTAAAAAAATTACAGTGTTAAATAATGTAAATTATAAAAATATTACACTATTTAATAGTGATAATTTAAAGATAGTTCATTCTAAACTATGATCAGTGCTATCGTGTTCCTAATAAAACAAGTTAAAAATCGCAAAGTTGTACCAGTAATTTGTTGCAGTTTGTTGTGCTATTTAGCAGTGGATGGATGTATATATTATATTTCTGTATATTCAATGATAGTGTACAAACTATCGTTTAAAGTGAAATATAAAAATTTGTGTAACAAGGCATCAGGTATGAAGATTTCCCATTAATCGGTAAGTACCATAATTTAAGTATGTATACTGCTTTTTATAGGTAAATAAGATGTTTATAATATAAGGCTTTAACTTTGTATTTATCTTTGACCATATCATTCTTTGTACTTTATTTATAATATCTTCTAAAATTATTAGTTAGTTAAAATACATTATTTGGTGGTTACGAAAATATGCGTAGGTATCTATTAAATTTAAAACCAATTCAACGTGTACTTTTATTTTGTAAGTGATTAAATTTACATAACATCGTATGGACCTATAGAAACCAAGTTTAGTATTTATTTTACACAATTTCTAAGAGTGTACTATAATAGTATTTTTTGCACGATCAGGTGTTTTAAATGTTTTCCGCTTTTAAAGGCAGGAGGTTTTATTTACTGATCAAGAGCTGATTCCTAAGATAACAAAGGCAGTAAATCGTACAAAAAGACCATGGGAAGTGAATAAATAATTTGTACATCACCTTAGCAACAGTATTAGATTAAATACAAATCATAGTTGCCTTTAGTAAAACAACTAGGTCATAGATTAAGGAAAATATATAGTAAAATATTGGCTATCTCCCTTATAAACTGTGATAATAAATTTGTGCGTCTATAACGTCATTCATATTCATTTTGAATTATTCTGAAAATTATTTTATATTGATGTATTTAATAAGGAATCTATCGAAAATAGATAATTTATTAAAGAAATTATCAATAAATGTGAAATATATGTTGCACTGAACAAAAATAATAAAAATACTTAATATGTTATTTCTTAATGTCATTATTTATACATATATCTTACATTATTTATATAAAATAATAAATAAATAACTACAAATCTGAAACTACACGGCGACAACGACAACTAATAAAATTTAAGCACATACTACTCAAGGAAACATTTTTTTTAAAATTATAATTATTTTATTTCAAAAAATGAATGTTACTTTATATATGAGCCAGAAATGCACTCCTTCTTTGACCTCGTTATCGATGTTTGTCCACTTTTTAATAAATCTACTACCCTTTTCTATACTCCTTTTTTTATTAATTTGATAACACTACTATTCCAACATTATTAGATGAATATTATGAAGCTTCACATCCTTTCTCCCAAGAATGTGATATCTTGCTGCTCTCCTACGGTTCAAACATCTAAGAGCACCACACTACCATGATGTACATTCTCCTGGTCCACTTACACATACCACTTCTTCTACTAGTCACAGACAACTTCTTCACTACGCAAAAATTACATATATTTCATCTTTTTCTGAAATGTTATTAATTTGTTGTTAATTTTTTATATCACTCTCGTATTATAATGCTAATATGAAATATAATATACGCACCTAAAATATTTTAAATGATAAACCCCTAGCGTGCAATAAAAATAAAAATCAGAAATAACAGTTTTAAACGTCAAAGAATTTCGAACGATGGAATAGAGAATTGTGGAATTTTTACAGCAGTTATCAAACATATGTTACCTTTTTATAGTATTTTGACATTAAAGTTTGACAATCACAGTAAAATCTGTACTACTAACGACATCTATGAATAAGTTAGAAAGTATTTCCAAACGCTACTAGATTGAAAATACGAGTACACCCCCCAGAACTAATTTTGACAATATTTTAATTTTGTTCAGTCAATTGTATAAAAATGCAACAAAATATCCGGTCGTGCAAACAAACAACTTAAGCATCACGGACGTTAAGTCAAATATCAAGTTTAACATCGATCGGATTTGAACCGTGGCAATCAGAATCACAACTAGTTATCTAAACGCACACAGCCATACAGAATTAAATATTTGATTTATATTTCTAGTTGGGTATAAACATTCTTCCAAAAAACTTGTAGAATTCTTATAAAGAAACTAATAGTCGTAGCGACAAATAGATTAATCCTCTTATAAATTCCTTAAAAGTGTAGCATATGGAAGTAATAAGTTATATTTTGGTCCACCGTGGAACCTGCTACACAGTGCCTACTTTAGTACAAGATATTTTTAGACGATCTGTCTCAGGACTGTCTAAGCGCAGAGATAGATTATTTTGATGGACGTAGCGTTACAAAAGATATCTATAAAAAGAAAAATTCTAAACCCCTATAAAAACATACAATGTTTAAGCCTAGGAGGAATCCAGAGAAAAAAATAATTCCCATTTAAGCATTTATTTCTGTAAAAAGCTTGTTTATGTCAAGCTAGTTAATAAATTAGCGCTTTTCTATTAGGGTTGGTACCCTTGGGACGGGGTGTGGTTAAAAGGGTTAATATTTACAGAAGAATATGTATTTCAAAATAAGCTGTACATCGTTTTAAAGGGTAGTTATTCAAGTACAGCTGCTACATAAGTATATACAGTATACAATCTTTAAAAGGCTTCTTTCATATGATGGCAGTCACACATGTTGTGTTTAGCTGTTTAGCAGAACATGGTGGTTAATTATGTGTATGTTTTGTTGGGAGAGGATACGACACATGTGGCAATATTGTATGTGTAATTATTAGCTAATTTTCTTGTTTCGGGCGCTTTGAAAATTAAAGATGTAGTGAGAAAATAAATTACTCGTAATTAGAAATAATGATATTGAAATAATTACAAATTTTAAACGAATCTAAAAACTATAAAGAAGAAATTACTGGATATAAGACAAACAATAATTTTATTTTCGGCCTCTACCGGTTTCGGCACATCATGTACCTTCTTCGGTAGGTGAAAACAGAGACTTTAAATAACATTGATAATAACAATTAATAAATAATATAACGTCAAAAATTAAGAAGAATAGAGGTCAAAAATAAAGTTATTATTTGGCTAATATCCAGTAATTTCTTCTTTCCAATCACTTTCCATTCAAGAAATATTGCAGCCATTAAATCATAAATGTGTACTCAAATACGTATGTTTATTATTAATTATTATTAAGAGCGTGATGGCTTTAAGCACTAGCGACCTATGAGATCTATTGTAACATGATCTTAACTTCGATATCTGGAAGTAGTTTCAGAATTCACATGTATTCTCCGGTTTTGCTCCCGATCCGTGGCCGTGAGGTATCTTGTACTAAATGATTGAGTCTACTTAGGGTTACAACTGAACATCACATAATATGTTCCAAAGTATATTCATCCTCTTCGCAGTGTCGACAGATACTGTTTTCAACTTTTCCAATTTTACACAGATGATATTTCAGGAGACAATGATTAGTAAGGATGCCTTTAAAGGATCAGGACACAGGAGACCCACTTTTCCAAAAGAACTTTCTGTCCTGGGGGCCAATTAATACTAGAAAGCGACAGCGAATACGATTGAATAAGCGCCATCTT
This sequence comes from Harpalus rufipes, assembly GCA_951394225.1. Lineage (NCBI taxonomy): Eukaryota > Metazoa > Arthropoda > Insecta > Coleoptera > Carabidae > Harpalus > Harpalus rufipes. Next base: position 13,722,966 of record OX596284.1, on the reverse strand, counting down.
ATTTTCTATGCATATGACTGATTTCTATCGTATTGTGTACACTATACATATTCAGTACTAGTCTGACATTTATTCAAATTTCTCGCGTAGGGAAAATTTTAGTTCATTTGAAAAGTAGTGCTATTTGAAGTTGTATCATACATATTTTGTGATTATATTTCCTTTATGCATCATACACATGTTCTTAGATACGATGAATATTTTAATTAATTTGTAATATAACAAAAAAAAATAGTAATAAATAAAAGGTACTAAAAATTAAATAATAATACAATCAATAAGAAACTACACACTAGATAAAATAAATGAGCCGATAACTTATGCTTATTCATAAGCGAATACCGTATTCATGAGGTCCGGACCAGCTGAATACGTATTCAGCCGGAATAAGATAACATGACTGACAAAAATAAGTGGGGATTATCTTATTCAGTATGAATTGTATTCGCTATCGCTTTCAAGTTACAAGATTGCCAGGGCGACAAAAAAAACAGATTCTTCTTTTTTTGTCAGAAATAGTTGGTCACAATATTTTTGTGCTATGTGAAAATTGGAAATAATTTTCGTATTGACACCAGTCGAATTCGAATTCGGCTCGTTAGAACCGTACTGGTTACGTAGTGCACTCAGCCACGCGTCTCCATTAACATGATTGAAATAGACAATACGCAAGGAAGAAAGGAAGACAGGTGAAATAGATTACAGAACTTACAAGAAAGTAAGAAGATGAACCGATAACAGTTATTTAGAAGACAAGAATGATGGAGAGAAAGAAAAACGGTGCACCATGAAAAAGATGAAACAAATGTATATGGATGAAATACTTCAAACAAAATACACACATATACAGTAAACAAAGAAATTCATCCAAACAACTATAGTCAAAAAAATGATTCTGTCTGGTCCAGCAATAAAACTATAAATGTGATTATGACAAAGCGGCACATCGTTCACTTCTTGCATTATTGGTTGCTAAAGGGCCATTATTTGCGCCGCTCTGTTGAAATGAACACATGCTCTATATAGTACAGTATACGTTAGTAAGATAATCTTACTGTTCCTTTAACATAAATGCTACTTTTGTTTGAAATATTTTTTTATGAGAATGAAAACTGTAGTTCCAAAAATTATTTCAAACACTATATAGAGTACTCAGAACAGGTAGAAGTACTATGTAATGCATGTCTTCATTCCATTAGAGCGACGCAAATAATTGGCATCCAATGTTGTAATGCAAGCAGTTTGTCATAATTATGATATTTATAGTTTTATTGTTGGACCCGACAGAGTCAATTTTTCTGCCTATAGCGATTTTCACTTGCTTTTAGAGTTTTGCAGAAACTTCTTTCATAATGAAAATTGAGATACTAAAGAAATTGCTGGTAAATATCTTTCGAATTCCTTGTAATTTGTACATACATTCACGTTCATATTTCATGTCAAGTTGAAAAGAATATCTGACTAATTGGCACGTGCGACAAATCCGTCAAATCGCAAACTAATTAGGCATAACGGTTCATATATCTATTTTAAATACCTAGAGAATGCAGTACGACATTTTAGGCAAAAATCTTATCTGCAATAAAATTATCACCTTTGAGATAATCTTGCTCTTGTAAGGCAGCTTGACTTGGCTAGCCTTGGCCAAAGAAAGGGAATGTTGATGAAGAAATATTCTGCATCGTTTGTGTTTTAATGACCGACTTTAGTACTGTTGTCAAAATAACTACGTTCATTATATCCAGTGACAATTTATGGCTTGTTAAAGGTTTTTCTCAATTGAAATCATTTTCTTATCGGACTCGCCATTATGCAACACTAAATTTGTAGTGTAATTTAAATCAAAATAAAAGGTATATCAAAGTTCAAATCTAGATTTATGAATTCTTCACAGCTTTATTTTAAATAAAGTACTTAAGCATTAACATTTAAAAATGATGGAAGAATTATGAGACACTCGTACTGATTCCAATAGTTCAGGGACGGTGATCGGGCGAATAGGATGACAGAATGTAGATCAATAGACCCGGATTCAAATACATTTATTATCAGCTTCTTTTAAAAGCCTCTGCCGGTATAAAAACACGATGAATTCAGGAAAAATTGTTAAATACTTAGATCACACATAATTTAATTACTTACCGCTGTTCGACGAATGCATCCATGATTAGACAGATTTAAGAGGTCAACAAACCACGTCCATACGAGAACTGGTCTGCCCTAATATTAACAAAACTTGAAGGGAATGTTGATAAAGGTTAGTCAGAAATAGTTTGAGTGCCAATTCATAGATGACGCTGTTATTTGTCGCTACAGAAAACCAATCCTAAATTTTTATGGTCACACTGTGTATGTTCTCTTAACTTTCGCAACTTTTTAAAAATATGGTTTTATTTTTCACGACCTACCTTCATATACAAGTACGTTTTGACTTATATGTCGAAGGGCTGAAAGTGTGTAGTTTTATATAAAAAAATCTGTTGTGGCCAGCACAATACCTTCCGTCAATCCTGTGTATAATGTATAAATTCCATACATAATTTTTCTTGGAAAAGATTATAAATTTCCAGTAAAATTATTTCATAAACAAACTATTCAAATTGCACTTGGCACTGACAACTTCTTCCTCTTTAGCTTTTCCCATTCGTTAGGAGTCGATATTTTTGCGTGTCGTTCTCATTCGGTTCTTTTTCTCTCAAGTCTTCCGCAAAACAGTCCTTCCATCTTATCTTTGGTCTTTCTCTGCTTCTTCAACCTCCCATTACTAAACTACTCATTCTTGTTCAAATAAAATTCTTCATTTCTCCTCATGACATGTTCAAACCAATGTAGTCGTCTTTCTTGTATCTTTCTAGAAAATTGTAACACTAGAGTTATTTTCTTACCGTATCTTTCCGTTTCCCCAACATCTACTTCAACATCCTCATCTCTGCCACATTAATTTACTTTTTACTCATACTGACATCTGTCAATTTGAATTATATGAATATAATAGCAGTTTCCATGTTAAGCATAGCTGGCTGAATTATAAAATTGAATTTCTTTAAAATTCTTTAACTCCGTATCTATTAAATATTAAGTATAAAATGTAATCAAATCGTTTAGAGAATAATATATTCTTTAAGTTATAATAATATTAAATGTCAATAAATCAAATTTAACTGTTAAATCTTCAAATGTGGCAACTTCCGGTTTACCAATTATAACCAAAATCTAATCACTTGTTCTTCTGGATATAAACTTGAGGAATACGACAAAATTATAATTTTTGGAATCGTGGTATTGAAGTTATGGGATCCGGAACTTTTGTCACACACACACAGACACACGCACAGACACACATACATACATACAGACATCATCGTAAAAATGGTAAAATCGTATTATAGGGACCCTAAAACATGCTTATTCAGTAAAAACTCATCACTGAATTTTTTGACCAAAGACAATACCTTCCTTACCTAAAGGTGACGGAAGGTAAAAAGTAGTATTTATAAAGAAAAAAAACAATATCTCTCGCCACTTCCGTTTTTGGTTACATAAATTCAGGGCGCGAGCAGTCATGTGACATTGTTGGCCTTGACAAGCAGATATGGGGGCCCGTGTTAATTTGTTACCAGGAGTGTGGAATTACTTGCCGACGAAAATAAACCACATGGAATTGAAATATCATTAAATTTAGAATGAAAAATTATAATATAATATTGTCCTAATACGCTGCTTTTCCAGGCCAATAAAGTCACATGACTGTTCGCGCCCTATTGTATTTAGCATTTCTTGTATACCTACACTCTACACCAAAATTCTACTTATATCTATTCTTTATATTTAGATTTTTTAATTTAATTCATTCTATGAAGAAATTTTGTCTTACTCTTCTAATTTTTCGAAATGTTTCCAATTCATGGTCGGATTTGACAGTATTTTTAAAGGTGTATGTAATATACCTATATTTTTAAATATTTAACTAATTAATACAATAAGAAATAATATAATGTATGTACTTCCCAAAAAAATCTTCAGTAATGTCTCTGGATTTTTGACACTGACATTTATCTGTCAGTTACAAACATTTTAATTTTTCAATTGATTTCCATGACTTTATTTGGGCTGTGAGATTTATTATAACATATTATTATATACCTTATATTTCTTTATCTCTAAATCTATAAAAGATATAATAAAATATTTATATATATCAGATAGAGAATTACTCTTTTTTAATACTAGCAAGAACAAAAATTTTCAAAAAATAATATTTAGAAGATTTATTTTAAGAATATGCTACTTCTGGTTTCCAATTATTACCAAAACCTTTTTAGTCCCAGTAATCTCCGATTGAGTAATACGTAGTTAAACATATCTTAAGTATTATACACACACACCATCGTAAAAATATTAAAATCGGATTCTAGGGACCTTAAAACGTGCTTAATCATTAAAATCTGGATATGATATTTTTAACATGAATCCAATACCTCTCTTAGCGAGAAGTAAAAAGTGTATGTACTAAAATATTTTGCTAATACTTCGGCATATTTGCTAGTAGCATGAGCTTGATTCTAACATCAGTGTCAACTAGAACCATGTTGCTAATATACTGATTAAACCGAAAATGTATTCAATAAATTTGGCTTCATTATTTAAAAAACAAAACATATTAAACAGTTTTAAATAACGCTGGCATATTTATTGAATATGGCTGTTAGTACATTTTCGGCTTAAGAAGTATATTGGCAACACTAATTTTGTTAACAATCCTGAAGTATATGCCATATCGTTGAAATGGTTCTAGTTGACACCGGTGTTAGAACCACGATGGTGCTACCAGCAATTGTTTTTAATAAATACATATTTTAACAAAATGGATACGAATATTAACAAATGAATAAACACGCAATTTAATTTGTTGTTTTCTTCTTCTCATAAAATATTTATTCCTTTTCGTGTACCAAATCAAATAATACACAGAAAGTTTTCGTTCGTATCTTGTGAAAATTTATCAGTTCGTTTCTCCATAGTTTCTTCTTTTTGAAACCAGCGTGAAACGCATTTTCTATTTCATTATTTCTATTTCCTTTGTCAAAATCCTATAATAAAGTATTTTCTTTACGCGTATTATGATAAGGAAGATGATAAGTAACATGATAGATCCGCTTTCTTTCCTTGGAATTCGCTCTAGTATTCCTCCAATGCAAGAATTTAACAAGTACATTCTTAAACTTCAAATCATTATCACTTGCACATTAACGAGATTTTAATGAACACACAACACAGAAATTTCCTCTAACGCAATAAATTTTCTAACGAAAGATTTCAGATAAGAATAGATAAGTCATCATTCAAAAAAGAGAAAATATTTTAAATTTTATTCTTTTTAGAAGAATATTAGTAAGTGACAGGTTTATTATCTTTAATAAGTTCGAGTTAAAAAGTGCATTGTTTGGTTACGTTATTTTATTTTTCTGAATCAAACTGTAATAGTCGTTTGAAATATTTGTACTGTAGTTACAAAAAAGTTTCGTGTAATATCATGCCACCTAGGTACACAATAAAGAACAGACAAAAATAAAAGAAAAATAATATAAAAGAACAATAACGTCTCTAAGAGAAGTCACGTACAGACTTTTTGATGTCTGTATATTTGAAATATGGTATATTCTTTATTAAATATGACAATGTGTATAATTCGTATGCACACAAGAATGTCTATGGTTTATGGAAAAACAGCTAATGCCAATTTATAACCAAAATGAAATTGATTGTATAATTAGCTAAAAAAACGTTATATTTATATAGAAGAAGAACCAATGTCTAATTGTACAGGAATCTATAGATATCGTCATCCACTGAACCAGTCATGTCAGAAAATAAAAATATACTTATTGAATATAAAGATAAAAATGCAATCAAACCATATAGAGAATAAAATATTCTTTAATATTTATAATAACATAAAATATTTAACTGCGCTTTCACGAAAAACTGTAAAACCGTTAAGAACTTCAAATGAAAAAATACTTCCGGTTGACCAATTATAACGAGAACTGTCAGAACCTAATATGAACATAAAAATGTAGAATACGAAAAATGTAATTTTTGGAATTGTAGTATTGGAGTTATCGGAGATGGAAAAATTGTCGCACACAAATACATACATATAGACATTATCGTAAAAATAGTTAAATCGTACTCTAGGGACCTTAAATCGCGCTGCATCGATTTTTTGAAGAAAAACAATTATCCATATTACGAACCCACTTTTATATAGATCTTTTGCCTCGGCTTTTGTTAAAAGCGGCGTTTAAATAAAACGTAAAAGTGCGCTTCAAACACGCACTATTGTTATAATAGTGCATTCCTAATAAAGGTCTATATCTCTACCTTCCTTATTTAGGAGACGGAAGGTAAAAATAAAATATACATCTTATGTATTCTTTCAGTTGTAAATATGTAAGTCTGGTGATAAGAGATTCAATCATTTCATTTTTCTTTTTACCTCTCGCTAAGAGAGGTATTGGATTCATGCTAAAAATCGCATATTTTAATGATCAAGCACGTTTTAAGGTCCCTACAATCCGATTTTAATATTTTTACGATGATGTCTGTGTGAGCGTGAGTGTGTGTGTGTGTGTGTGGGGGGGGGGGGATGTTGGAAGAACGATTTCTCAAAAACTATAATACTTAATATCTGTTTAACTACGTATTTCTCAATCGGACATTACAGGGACGAGCTGAAAAGGTTTTGGTAATAATTGGAAAACCGGAAGTAGCAGATTCTCAAAAAAATCTTCAAACATTATTTTCTGAAATTTGTTCTTGCTAGTATTTAAGGAGAGTTACTTCTCTATCTGTTACATATAAATATTTTATTATATCTTTTATAGATTTAGAGATAAAGAAAAATATAAAGTATATAATAATCTGTTGTAATAAATCTCACAGCCCAAATAATGTCATGGAAATCAATTGAAAAATTAAAATGTTTGTAACTGACAGTGTCAAAAATCCAGAGACATTACTGAAGTGGCGAGAGTATTGTGCTGGCCACAACAGATTTTTTTAAGAGTTTTTGTTCTTGTTTTTTGTATTAATATAGTTATTTAAGGTAAACCCTCAGGATTCGCCGTTTCAACATTTACATTTGTGGTTTTAACATTCGCAGTAGCCCTTCTTTAAAAAAATAAATATGTATGTAATTAATTCAAAAAATACAACAAAAAAATTAAAAGATAGGTTGCTTCCACGAAAAGCAAGTAGAAGCTAGAAGCCGTGGATATGGAGAGTTCACCTTATTTCTTTGTAAGATAAAAATCAAGAATGTAAATAATTTGACTATACTTGCCGTCAAATAAGTATGAACTGGAGATTTCTAAACTGTTGCCAATTCACTGGGACATGTTAAAAATGCTAAGTTATGAAGATTCGGCAACACCGCAGGACAAGGGACAGAGTGAGAAGAAGGGAAAAAGTTGAGCATCAGTCTATACTCATTTAATGGCGACAATAGTCCTATCCTTTCAAAGCCAAACAGTTTTATTGTTGCCTTTAGCATGTCAGGATCAAAGATCCTAAAGAGAAAAAAGTCCTCACTATTGGGGTAAAAGTTAAAATTTTCAACCGTTTAAAAGTCATGCCATGAATGTTGATTCAGATATGGAAAGGATTTTAACATTTAAGCGTATGATTGAAGAAGCTACAGATTTATGCAAAAATTGCAGGTGTGACAAGGCGAGCAATAACAAATAAATAACTTCTTCTAACCTTTTCTAAATTATAGTTCAGGATTTTAACTTGTTATCTTTGATAGTCAAAATTCTGTTTAGAAATTATTATCATTTCCTATTAATTGACTGTTTAGTCTGAATATCAGCGGAATAGACAGTTATTTGTTTACAATTATGTCTAGAAGTTATTGCAAGCCTACGTGCAGGGTTGATATTTTGATATGGATGCGATATGATACCCTTCAACCCTCAGAGATAATCCTCTCACGAAGATAACGCTATGTTTTTAGGTAGTCGGTTTTGTACTCTTATGGAGTAAACGTGTAGAGTTTTAGTTTTGGCTCGCGTTCTGTGTAATGCGAGTATTTTGGCCTAATGCAGCGGCATCTTTAGGATATAGTTATGTTTCATTTAATTGTTAATAATAAGTCAGTGTACGTTGTAATAATGTGTAAATAAAAATAGTATTAAATATCAAAGTATGTCCGTTGTCCATAATGTAAATATTCATCATCAAAGTGCAAGTGTAAGTGTTCCTCCTCAATAATGAACTGGCCGACCAGTCATGGACCACCAGCTAAATGAAGTTGTTGTCATCGTTGGTAAAAGAAGTAAGTGCAAGTCCACCAGCATCGTCGCAGGTTTCGCCCTCCCCCCTCGTGTTACACAGGAAGAAATAAAAAAGAAAGCGCCACAAACAAAAATCACACAACCAAAAAAATGATTTTTTAAAATCCTTTGATATATTTGATTTAATTTCTTATATTTTTAAACAATAAATATTTGAATTTCAATGTTATTTTCAGGTATTTTAAGGATTTTTGTTTTGTTCATGCACCTATCCTCCATATTAACATTGTATAATATACAACACTCGCGAGTAAAATTTAAAATGTATCCCCCATGAATGTTGAAGGTTTAAGTATTAAGGGTAGAAAGTGCTTCCTACGGGTTGAGGATAATTTTGGATATGAGACGAAGTCGAGATCTCCAATAATCCGATATCGGCACTTACTGATCGCAATGTTTATTACGTTTTTTGCACGATTTGCACAAAATTGGAAATAAGTAAGATTTGAAAATTGTTTTGGCATATAAAAAGTTTTAGTTGTCATTTTTAAAGTAAGCGTTGATCGATTTTTTTTATACTTACGCCTCGCCTCCTGATCGGTAAGTAATCACAATCACTTACCGATAATTTGTAAATAAAACCTATTGCCTTGGAAACCCTATATAGGTAAACATTAAAAAAACCGATCGTGCAAAATATATACGATTTTGTATGTAAGTTAAATGTTATTTTTTATGCTTTTCACTGTTATAACAAACGAAAATATAAATCATATCGAACAAATATAAACAGTCTTTTCACGGTCAGTAAAAGACAGTATAATTCGACTGTAAATACTCTACATATCTATAGTATTTTCACATAGTTTAGTCATTAAATTATTATAACCCTATTTGTATTCATTAATTTGTTTGTTGAATTTAATTTCCTCTTATACATCTCCGACAAATTTGTGTTTTTCTTTGAAAATTACAAGATAGATGAAGTAACTCCATTCCGTACAAAATTATCCACGGTTTTCAGTGATATTAGCCACTATAACCCGTGTAGTAATTGTCTGTTCATTAAGCCTGTTTTTAGAACCGCGCTTCCTTCTTCCTTTTTATCTCTTTCGTTGACGTAAATAATCTCGAGTTCACGTGCGGAGACACATTTGTCAAAGCTTTTCATTCTTCACGGACATCGCGAGAAAAATCAAATCACCCTGTTCTCCGCATATTGAATTGGGAAAATGACATTCGACGAATACGGAAAAGAAGTTCCTTTGAAAGAAAAGAGATTATGTTCTTCGCCAAATTTGATTTGCCAAAGGAATTTGTTTAAAGTTAGAGTTTTGGATTTTATTTGAAACTAATTGATTTTTCTTGTAGGATATTCGCATTCAATTCAAAAAAGTTTATCTCATGTGAAAGTTGTTTGCGCAAAGGTAAACTGATATCCAACATTCTTATTGTGTTTTTACACATTTTTGTAAGTAATTATCTATAAATTTCTATCGAACAATTATTTGTTTTATGAACTTCGTACCTTTTAAAATATCTATAAGAAATACAATGGCTCACAAACTATAAGGACATATACTCGTAATACTTCCGAGAAAGAGACCATTTTGTATTAGAATCGAAGAAAAACTGACAAAGATAGTGATCGAAAAAAAAATTGTCTGTCAGTAAATAGGCTATAATACAATAAAATGTTATGTAAAACATTTTTTCCAGTGTCTACGTTATTATACAAAGTCGGGAAAAACCTGAAATTTTGTATTAAAATCTGGCCAAAAATTCTAGTTCTAAAAGCGCTGATGAGATGAGGAAGCAATTATTCGCTCGCTGTCATTTAAATGTCAATTTTAAACTTCCAAAATAGTTATTTATCACTAGTCTAGAAACTGCACTTTTGCGAGTGCGAGTATATTTTGACAGGCCGAGCCTGATGCGAGGTCTTTAAATACAAGCACTCGCAAAGCAGTTTTTGGACGTGTAATACACAAAAAAAATTGTGCCGACTTCTCCCTAAATTTGTTAAATGAACAATTTAGTATTGAAAGTTGTAATTTTTTTGAAAATTCTTGTGTTGCAAATAGTCCTAAATTGATGTATCACCAGAACAGTAACAGTAACGTTTTATACGTTTTTTCATTAATATAAACGAATAATAAACACAAAAAATGTAAGTAATATTTTATTTATTATTTATAATAAATCAAAAATGACATCGGTAATAAGTTACGCCACAGCCTGTATTCAAGCACAAAGTCTGACTTAAAAATACGTGTAATAGGAATATTGTGCAAATCTATAAAGAAATGTTACTGTTTTACTGAAACAGTGTCAAAATTACAATTAACAAATGAGTGTAAATTTTTACTGTTATAATAAACTAGATTAAATAAATGAATTCTTTGTTCCTGGAACATTATCTTGTTCATACTTTTACACAAACTATCTAAAAAGAAAGTATATTTAAAAATATTTTAATTTTTAAGTTAATGAATGTAAATTTACCTTCACTCGTTTTTCTCTAAACTAATTAAAGCAGATTTACTTCGTAACTTAATAGATTTTATCTTATTTTACTTTGTAATCTTAAAAATACTTTTAAGTAACTATACTTTGAATTATATTTTTGAAGAGATATAAATAACACATACCTACACAGTATCAGATTGATGCATACGTTTGTACTGTTCGTAGAGTTTTTATTGAATCCAGAATTTATTTATTTTTTAATAAGGAAAATACATAAATTCCATGTCTGAAGAAATCCGGTGGTTTGGAATCGGAAGTGAAGAAGTCGTCAAGCCAATTTTAAATCGCGATGTCGTTGTTAAAGGAGATTCCTCGAAGGTTGTTTGATACAGAGCGAAGGAGAAAATCTGATGGAGCAAAATCAGGGTGGATGTGGAATGACCTTCAACCGAGCTCCTGAAACGCTTGTTTGTTTCTACTTGACACTCAATTTTTTTTATTTTGGCAATAATTTACACAATTTTTGCATAAATTTGCAAATTCAAAGATTATGTAAACAATATAGTATAACATTAGAATAACGTTGACAAAATGCCTAATAAATTGATTTCCAGAGCACCCTGGAACCAAAAGGTTACGAACTTATGCACTAATTCAATATTTCAACATTAGTATTCATTCAAAAATACGGTAAAATCTAATGTATAAAAAAATATTTAAACAGTAATAAATATACAATAAAGTACGATTTACTCGGTGAAACTATTTTAATACATATAATAATTAAAAATCATACTTCACACGTTTCCCAAAATTTCAGTCCATGAATCAACCTCTCGGCCATCTATCAGAGACTGGCCCACTCAACCAGAACCACAGACGCGTTCCGCTCTTATTGGAGCTCTTCAGTGTGGTAACAGAAACCTCTAGGAAGCAATGAGTAGACTGAGTGGACGGGAGTGATTGCCGGACGTCCCGATTTCAAATAAAATGTCTCGCGTCCCGATGAGGATTTTAAATGTCCCGCTTTTGTGGGATCACAGTGCAAACGAGCCCAAAATCCACTCAACTTTCCACGTCAAATTAGGGAACACGCACTTTACCGTACATTAGAAACGTACCCTCCCTCAAACATAATGCATTTATTTGTAATTTTATGTCAATTCCATGGCTATCACTACAAATGAGCAATATTTATAAAAATTCAGTTTTACAGGTTACATTTACGTGTAGAAATTTATTATCTGCAAACTATTTGAAACTTTTTTGTCTAAAATTAATAGATAACTAACAGATTTCAAGTACACACCCGGTTTGTTTTTTATTTTTTTTATTGAAATATATCCCGCCCTGTCAAAATAAAAATCTGACAACCCTATAGAGTAGGCCAATGTCTGATAAATAACCGAGAGGTAGATTCAGACTGAAATCTTGTAAAACTTGTCAAGTATGAATCTTAATTATAATATTAAAACAGTTTCAACGAGTAAATTGTACTTTATAGTACATTTATTATTATTTATTGCATGCCAAGCTCACGGTTTTCTCGATAGATGGCTCTGCATGTGGTTAGTTACCTCTGCAGGCATCATATCATCTTAGGATGGTTTATCATCCGTGCACTAAACCTATTCAATTCATTGTAACGGCGTCAGTGTACCACACTGATGAGCTTCAATAATAAATACCCAAACGCGTACTTAGTTATTGTTGAATGTTGAGTGGGCCAGTCTCTAATAAATGACCGAGAGATTAATTCAGTGACTGAAATGTGAAACTTGACAAGAATGATTTTTAATTATTATATACAGGATGGTTCATCGATCTATTTTATATTAAAATGTCTATAAATCTGCAGTATAGGTTTTGCTCTACGGTATCTATTTTTCGCAGTGGTATATAACATATAAGTTTATATTTTCATTCTACTGGATAGAAAATTTCTAGTACTTTTCAAATTTGAATAGATATATTGAAAATATAAAGTTACATACCATTGCGTAAAAATGGACCAAACCTATATTGCAGATTTATAGACATTTTAATATAAAATAAATTTTGTTTGAAATTTTTTCCATATTTAAAATAATAGAGTTATTAAAAAAGAACAGACCGATGAAATCACCCTGTATATTTAAACTATGCTCAGATTAAATATATAATCCTAATCATACGTAATTAAACATTCATTATTAAATCTATAGCACGTGTTCTTGATTAAGTTATAACTAAAGACAAAGACTTAAGGGACACGATGCATGATGGAACTTAATTTTACTAACAAAATTTTAAGTACATTCCAGTAAACTTTCTGCGATATGATATAAATATGAATTCAAATTGTTTCATTCATAATTTTAACTTGTATTTTAATGGTAATATTTATCCACCTACAGTCTCTAGAAAACTGCAAAGCAACTATAGTTTAAGACTTATAGTAGATTTGAAAACAGCAGTATTTTAATACAGTTTCAAGTTTGGGAATCGAACCCCATCTCTCGTAACCAAATCTTCCCATAATTAATTTCGTATACATTTATTATCTTCTATTTATCCTACCCGCATAAAGACAACGACAATAGCTCTACTCTTTGCTGGTTGCTTCCTCGTAGTTCGATCTCTGATTTCAAGTAACCAGCAGTGTCTGTATTTGTAGTGTCTCTGTGTGTGAACAGTAGCTCACCCTATGTAAAAACAGTAGACCGGATGTAACACAGAATGCGCTTCACGTTTTTACGCATGTCGTGGTTGTATGCGTGCGTGCGCGTGCGTTCGTGACATTATAGATTGGAGGCGAGTGCGTATGCGGAAGATGTGAACACTGAAAACTGATCAGTGATCAAGAAGTCGAAGAATGTTGAGGGAATGCCAGGGGTTATAAAGGGAATTAGGTTAGGATTTTTTGCATTGAAAATTGTATACTACGGGTCCAATTTATTTGCACATTTAAAAAAAAAACATTTGCAAAACGTGCAAGAATCATATTTTAATGTACAACTCGAAATTTTTCATGGTTTACTTACTTGCTTAGCGGGGAAGTAACCTATTTTTTTTAAATGTAGGTGTATTTGGTGAGTAATTTCTCGACTGTGATGTGGATTAGGTGTTAACAATTACTCGAAACTATACCAACGTTTCGGTGCACCTTGCACCTTCTTCAGGGTTGTCGTTTTTTAGAGCAAATGGATGTGTGTATGCTCTTTGAATTTTTTGTACGATTTTTAATAAATTAAATGAATGTTTTGTACGAATGTATTTTGTGTACATGAATTGTAACAATTTATAAGATCTTACTACCATGAAGAAGGTGCAAGGGTGCACCGAAACGTTGGTATAGTAAGAATAAATGCATTGACTGAACTTTAACACCTAATAGGTATATTGTCCACGTATGAATACAATGCTTAAATTTTATATGTATAACATATCTGGTGATAATGTTTTAATTAAGTAACGAACAGATTACTGTTATACGAATAAATACAATGTATCATCACGGCATATTTCCCATTGCTGGGTGTCAATCTGCTTATATACAGATTTTGGTAATGATAATGACATATTTATACCGGGCGGGCGTTTTCCAGGCGTTACCTCAAGGATACTCTTTGCTGGCGTGGAGAGTGCACCACAGGGGTCACGATTGTGCCATTTAAAATTCGAAATATTTATTTTTGTCGTCGGTCGGGATCGAACCAGGTTCCCCAGATTACCGACCAGACACTCAGGCACGCGGTCACGAGACCTGTATATAAGATTTTTTATTTTTGTTCTGTAGTAATAATTTTTAGAGGCCTTGAGTTATTAATTTCGTGTTCTCCCATAACTTTAAAAAATTTAATTTCTACTTAGGGCTGTGGTCTGACTGAAATTGGAGACCGCTGGAAACCCCATAAACTGCTTGGAACGTTAATTATTTTTACATTTGACGTTGTATATGAAAGAAAAACTTTTCGTTGTGATTGTGGGTGTGTGTGTAAGTCTCAACATCTATTAGGCACGCTCTAAATGTGAAACGAAGAATTAACCACAGTCTTCGACGATCACGGCACATAGTACATTGTTCTGTTATTCCAAATAAAAAAATACAACTAATCATAGAATCTTTTTACGAGTACTTTGTGGCCACTATTTTAAGAAAAAGAAATATTTAAAGTTAACTTTCACTTATTTAGATACATAGATTGTAGACCAATTTTAAATAAAGATTTGTATCAGTAGAAAATATTTTAATTGAATATATTATACTATTATTTTAAACTAAGGTTAATAAAACTTTCATTTACTGATAATATTTCTTCTTTTAACTATGTACATATTATTTTCATAAAACAGCATTCCGGATGGCAGTAAGCCATGATTTTACGTCAAACGCCTAGTATTAATTCATTTGTTTTTCCGCGTTAAACAGTGCGCGATATTCGGTTTGTAAGATTTTGTTGTTAATTGATCGATTTTAGTGATGAACTATTGATAAATCGTTGCAATACGCTTTGCTGATCATAATTTATATATAATTTATGTGATGAATATAAAAATTAACGGTGTATTTTCGATTTAAGCTAACTAAATAATATTTTAATAAACCATCATTTCTAGATTGCAGTTAGCCATGATTTTCAGTATTAATTCATTTGTTTTTTCGTGTTAAACAGTCCGATATTTTATAAGTTTATTGTAGTTAATTGTTCGATTTTAGTGATAAACTATAGAACATTGGTTTAAGTATGCTTTGCTGATCACTTTAATATATAATTTATGTTATGTACTTTAAAATTAAGTGTTTTTTTTATGTAAAATGGACGATGGTGAAGAAAGAAACAATATGGGAGAAGATATTGTAAGTTTTTAATAGTAAATTTTTATTAATATTACTTAAATAATATAGTAATGTATACTAGAACACAACTTGCATATACTGAGTTCGGTATAATCGTTGATAATTTAAAACAACATCAATGATATTATTTTAAAAACATACAATTCTTCATTGTTCTATTGTAAAGCAATATCTGAATTATCTCAAATCTTTTGAAGATGGTCAAATTAAAATATCTGTTAAGTTTTAAGTTCTCAAATTTCGGCACAAAAGCCATTCATAATCAACTAATATGACATTTAAAACTAAGTATCATATTACAAATACACCGAAAACCATTTCAAAAAAATTGGAACACTTCTGTCCAACATATTTCTGCGACAATGTAATTAAGACTGACCAATAATTATACAGAAGAACAGAAAACAGAAAACAAAAAATAGTTTACTTATTCGATGACAAGTAATAGTTAAGTTGTTTACATTTTTAATTGACGTGAATTCTAATTAATGTCAGTTTAATTTAATATTTATATACATGACAATTGAAATAACAATAAAATAGTATGTTGCTTGTTAGTTGACAATTATTACTGTATGTTGCATATTTCAATAAAACAAAAACATAAAATTGTTTACAAGTATAATATACGTTGGCAACGGTTAACAATTATGATAAATTCGGGTAACGTACTATAAATTATAAGTTATCTTTGTTTTTATACTTTTCTTTATCTACACAAATATTTAGTTTACTCAATTTTGCGTAGCATAAATTGTATAACTTACATAAAATTGCAGTAGTTATTATTATAATTTTCAAATACATAAAGCTAATTTACAATATTTTCTAAACAAACATAATTAATAAAATTTATAACTTTGCTATGTATGCAATTAATATGAAAATTAAAACTTATTTTATATGTATACATTTTCCCAGAGTTCTTTTCTAAGAAAAGTAATAAATAAATGAGTAAAAATGAAATAGTCCATTCCATTATTAGAAAATACTAATTTATGCAACAATGTAAACATTATGATTGTAATTTAATGTTTTACTTTTAACATTTTTTGAATGGGAATTTAAAATAACATTAAACAATAAAAATTTTGATAATGATTACAACAAAGAAAATAATGTTTTGTATGCTGAATTTGGTTTTATTAGTGCATTTTTTTAAACTATTGTTTTACACTATTATAAATATGTTGTATCTACCTAATAATTTATTTAACGTTTGGTTTAAAAAACAATGGCTTGTAGCGTAAACAACTGAGTGTGATTAGCGAGAAATTGACTAGCTAGCTCTGTTTTATATTTACGGATTATTTTAGAGAAAAATACTTCAAATAAAAGATGCGTAAGATTAATTTTCCTGTAACTGTTATTTGAAGTATTTTTTTCTAAAATAATCCATAAACGATTGGCAAAGATAAAATACTACTACTAGTCAGCTGCTCGCTAATCACCGTTAATCAGTTGTTCACACCAACTAATTTCAATATATTTGCTCAATATGTTTTTACATTAATGGCATGTATTTTAAAAATAAATAATCAGTATATTATGCTTATTTTGTTTAGGTTAACCTACATTATATTATGATAAAGTTAGATGAAGTTAAGATACATTTTTATTACCATTATCCGAATAAATAGTAGCTATTTTAATATACCAAATATGTATATATTAAAAAAAACTACAAATTGATACAAATAAAAATACTGTGTTTGTAGGTATACAAATAAATAAACGGACCGCCTGTGTCAAGACTAGAAATACTCATTTTTATATATACAAGAAATATATTCGTTTGAACAATCTATCGTTTATTTTAAATTGCTACCTTGACAATAATAATAAACGATAAAATATCCAGAATTCAGAATTTATTTTTATTTACAAAAAATGCAATGCATGTGTTCCACAAGATGTATGGGTTGATCTCTTTTTTTTTATAATACATATTCATGCTAAAAATAAAATGTCTATAAAATAATGACGAAATTTACTTTTGTGCACATGAATAGCACATGTTAGATATTAGTAAAGTCAAACTGTCAGCAGCAATGAGTTTATCTTACTTTTTTATCTCGTTACTTTACAATAAATTTTGTTTGTTACTTGCAAACATCGATATATCAATATTTGATCCATGTATGTTTTATCAAAATATAAATAAATAAATCCAACTATACTTAATTTCACGTTAAGAAAATAGTAGCGCCTTGAGAACCAAACGTTTTTACATGCATTAAATAAATAATTTAAATTTGTGAAACCAAACCTTGTCAATAATATACTTTTTTTTCTGTACAATACAAAGGAATAATAAAAATTACAACAAAACATGACTAAACATCAGATATCTGTAGATTTTATTTGATAACTGACAACTGACAGGTGATATTTTTTTCGTTTTTGTGAACTTGGTTTGCATTCTGTCCAATCAAAGGGCAGAATTTGTATCCCTATCTAAGCCAACGCTATTTTTTACGTGAAATAATATTCTTATCATATTCATTGATGTGTTGATTTCAACAATTAAATTTTGTGTTGTCACTTGCCAGATACAAAGAGTAAAAGAACACAGTTTTTTATAATAAAGTAATATAAATATACAGGAAATTTACCGGACAAGCATTAAATCCAATTTTATTGTTTATTTACAAACAATTTGTAAAAAGTGACAAACGAGAATTATTCGCGCTTCCAAATTTTGTACACCAATTTTCATACCGAATAATATTTCCCATAACACTATTACTTTATATTATCTGTAATATCTATGAAATATTAATCAATGATTTATCCACACATTTTCAAATATTTGTTTCATAAATTTTCCTAAGTGACAGCCATATTTCTCTATTTCATTAAATAATAGTTATAAATTTATTTAGTAATATTTGGAATTAATATAGTAATATATATTTGCTCCATACATATTATCTTCGCAAATTAACCTAAAATATAATGTTATGGTTGTTACATTGAATGGTAAGACGACCATTATTTTTATTGTTGTTAATTAACAATGACGCCAGTATATTTTGATGTACGTAGAAATAATTTGTAAAATATATAATTTAACCCTTTAAAATATACGCCTACCTTTTGTAATAATCAACATAGTACGAGTACTACACATTTAGCTTTATGCATCAAACAGAACCGAAAATAATCGCGTTCTTAAATTTATGATTCTTTAAAAATTACAGCCCTTAGAAACCCTCGGATTAGGTAAATCCCTTGGTCGCCTGGTTACAGGTTAAGCCGCATTTCTGTTTTTATCATCACAGACAACACACCCTTTCCACGAATACTAGGTACTCACTCAAAATCAAAACAAAACAACCCTTATTTTAACACCATCCACCAACCCTTAAAAACTATTTGAATTCTTCCTACCTTGTCAGTCGAGCCTCCTCTTCTACCACATCACTAGCTCCTAGACTTCACTGACAATCTGACAATCTTCGGTCTGTTGTGTTGTTTATATACACGTGAGGTTGACAGACGCTTGCCTTCCGATGCAAGCAACACAACAACACGGAGTAAACTAAGCACTGAGCAGAAAGCAGAAGCACTGATGGAAAAGTGCTCTCAGCAGCCCGTGCGATATGCGCGCACAGAAGAACGGTGGTGGTAGGGTCCAAAAGGAGGGATATGTGGATGAATGAATGGAATGGAACGGAATAGATGAACAGAAAATACAAGCGCGAGTAGAAGTAGCAGCTTTTTATTTTTGCGTGTCGTAGTAAACTGGTAAATTGGCGCCAAAATTATTTCGAATTTGAAATGGTCAAAAGTAACCCCTGTGTTGCACTGCACTCTCAGGTAACGCCTGATACAAATATGTCGTCATTACCGATATCTTTACAAAGCAGACTGGCACACACCCAGCAATAGATACTACGCAGTTTAGACTTGCAACAAATATTCGGCAACTATTCGGTATTCGGTCTATTCGGCATGATTTTTACTATTCAGCCGAATACTTGCCCCTCCCTGGAAGTTAAGTTCAACCACCATTTTCTCTCTTACGTTGTTCTACATTTTGTACATGTCATTAAAGGTGGTATATGAATATTTAATTTAATATTTATTAGTATGCAAAATGTAAGTGCACAATAAACAGTTTGGGGACATAATACAAGTAATTTCTTTTGGAAAATTTTCTAATATTTCATGTTTGCAACTCCCCCACCCCGTCTTGGATTTTGAGTTAACGGCGCCCATGATTTATTATATAGTAAGAATCATAATTGATAATAAAATTTATTTATATTTTTTATGGGGTCTCATGGCCGTGTGCCTGGTCGAGAATCTGAGAACCCGGGTTCGATCCCGACCGAAGCCAAAAATTACTTCGAATTTTAATGGCACTAAATTGACTCTCCCTGCCAGCTATGAGTGCCCGTAAGGTGACGCCTGGTAAGTGCCCGCACGGTACAAATATTTCATCATTACCGATGTCTATGTACAAAGCAGATTGGCATACCCAGCAATGGGTAATACGCCGTGATGATATATTTATTTATTTGTATATTTTTTTGTTTTGAAAATGTCCAATAATATTTTAAAATGGCTGCTTTCGGCTTAGGAGAGCCGGAAGGTCATTCTGTCCCGAACAAGTATTCAAGATGCCCAGTGCAGTGGAAAATGTTTTATAAATATACTTTTAGCTTTTGTCCCATACAGGTTCCAAATTCATCCATTTTCTCCAAATCTTCAAAATTTCTTAATATATTCAAAATTTCTTTGTAAATAAGATAAAATATGTCAATTATTTCGATAAGAAATTTGACATATGAATATTCATCATTAAAGAGAAATCTTGATAAAATTATGAAAAAAGTTGTTTATTGACAGAACCAGATCTGTAATATGTACTTTCTTCGGTATAGATTGAATTTTATTTACTTTGATAACATATCACAAATAAAAATTATCCCTACAACTTCCCCTCCATATATTCCCTCTATAGGGGTGTAAAAACATCCACTATAATATCTAGACTTTATGACGTAAATATTATCGATATCTCTATTAGATTTCTACCCCTGAACTTGAAACTATCAGAAAGTTTAGTAATAGTAATACCCTTATCAGAACATTTCAGCCACAATAAAGTCGTTAAGACAAGATGATATAACAATTATTTTTTATTATCTTTTAAAAAGGAACACAAACGTTAAGGAAAGCAATAACTGCAGAAAACGGATGCACTATTTGTGAATTAAGTAATAGTTATAAAAGTCCTAAAGGAAATAATTAATAAATAAGCCCTACGATTCTTTAAATTCATCTTAAGTGTATAATTGAAGAAAATTGTATCTACAGCTAAATTTATTTTTAATTGTTAATCAAGCGGTAAGATTAAAGCATCATGTTTCAATCACAAACACAACTTTGAAATAAAACATAATTTCACGTCTTTCAAGAAAATGTAAGACTTCATATAATGTAAAAATTTAATTTTCTTTGATACCTTGGAAATAATATTAAATCAGAAAATTAAATTTGAAAGCACATCTGGAAAATATTTTATGGTTTCCTTATTGAAACTGTTTATCAAAAAAAAAGTCTGTGCCTAGCGTCCCGACAAAGAGACCCCAGTTTAGTCCGGATTTAGTTATGACATCTTATTCGTAACGACCTAAACGTAACGCACAAAAACACGACTCAAGTTTTCCAAACGAGACATTGATTACTCAAATATCAAATTGTAAAACATCGTTAAATTTGACAATCTAGCCGCGGTTTATTAAAGAGACGGGTTTCACATTCTAACTACGACATAATTACGAGTATAAAAACAGTATTCCTACCATTTCTGTCGTCACAAATGTAAAATCATAACTGAAGTCGGGATTAGATTGCGGAACCTTTGTTGGAATACTATAGGCACAGTGAAAATAAAATCTAAAAGAAATGTATCAAAATATTATAAATACAGTAAAATCCGCTTATAATGGACTTCAGGGGACAAAGGAAAATAGTCCATCATAGTCGAGTGTTCATCTCATCAGAATAAAAACTAATTAAACAAATGCATATTTATGTTATTTCATTGTCATGTTTTTATTAAAAAAAAGGTAACTAGGTATTTCATGAAACTATGTACCTACTCTTAAATAGGTATACATAAGCACGAAAATAAAAGAGTAAAACTTATTGTAATACATATACTCGCATATATTTACCATTACATATTTTGAAAAAAGTCGGTTAGTTTTGTTTGAATCCACGGTTTGGAAATATAATCTTTATTTAGAAGTTTGACTTTATTTTATGTACCGAATCGCTCCGCTTGTAATGGACAAAATAACGAATTTGGGTTCATTATAGGCGAAATTTGTTATAATCGAGTTCATTTTAACAGAGGATTTTTCACGTGTTTGTACTGCGACTTTAAAAAAATCTGTTGTGGCCAGCACAATACCTCTCGCCATTTTCATTTTATCTTGCATAGGGCGCGAGCAGTTCTGTAACTTTATTGGCCTTAGCAATCAGATATGGGGGCCCGTGCCAGAATGACAGCTAGTAATACATACATAGGTGTCAAGTATCATAAGTTTTCATTCGAAACAATATAATTTTCCAAATCCATGTGGATTATTTTCCTCGACAAGTATATTCCATACTAATGGATGACAAATAAACAGAATATTATGAAATTTTGGATGAAAAATTATGACATATAACAATTGTGACATCTATGTAAATAACTACTAGCCGTCATTCTGACACGGATCCTCATATCTGCTTGCCAGGTCCAACAAAGTAACGAAATTAACATTTCTTGTACACACAAATAATTGAAATTGTTTCTCCAACTATTCTAATATGTTCAAAATACTTCAAATTCATTGACAGTATTAGCGGTAAATTTTAAGGATATATGTAATATTAACATAGGAACCTGAAATTTAAATAAATATTTAATTAATAATACAATAATATATATTAAATGTACTCATACCTCCCTGAAAAATCTGACACTGACATTTTTCATTTATTTGTCAATTACAAAAATTTAAATATCGCAACTGTTTTTTGGGCAACGAGATTTATTACAACATATTACTCTATATTATTATATACTATATCTCCAAACCTATACGAGATATAATAAAAAAATTAAATGTTCCAGATTGAGAATTTAATTATCTTTAATATTTGTAGCAACAAATTTTCAAAAAATAATATTTAGAATTTTTTTCTTTAGAAACTACCACTTCCGGTTGTCCAATTGTTACCAGAACCTATTCAACTCTTCCCATTACTGTTAGATTGAGGAATCCGTAGTCAAACAGGTCTTTAGTCTTATAGAATTTGAGAATTCGTGTCTCCAACAACCTCACACACACACATCCACACACACACACACACACACAGACATCATTGTAAAAATGTTAAAATCGGATTCTATGGACCTTAAATCGTGCTTATTCAATAAAATCTGGATATGCGATTTTTAGCATGAATCCAATACCTCTCTTAGCGAGAGGTAAAAAGGGTACATTATAACAGAGTTTCTATTACAGGCGAGTTCATTATAAGTGGATTCCACAGTATATACATTTTGCACGAAAATCTAAACAACTGTAGGTATTCTTTATATAAAATAAATTTATATGGAACACATAAGGTGCCGTTAAAATAATATACAATAACAAAAGAATATTTCTTTTTGTAAACATCTGTGTTTATATTAAGAAACGCACAAGAAATTGTTTTTATTGTCTACTATATTCGTATTCCATATTAAGATAACTAACAATAATATTCTAATCAACATTAATTGTTATATTAAGATTTATACTTTTTATTAACTGCTTTTATACTTTTGATTTCCATATATAAATATCGGGATACGCCCTTTTCAAGGATAAAATATGACATAAAACAAAAAAATACTTATTATAAATAAATGTAATGGGTGTTTTTTTGGAATACACATCATAGCGATTTAAATAATAATTTTGAAATGTTCATATATTAATTGCTTCTCCTAATAATTTTTAGCAAAACAGTACAATAGTTTTTTTGTATTATAAATTTTAAAAAAATTAGTACCTATCAAAATTATTAAAATTACATATTCAGTTACCGAGATTGTAAAGACATGGCAAAAAATAGATTTATTACAAGTTATTTTAATAAATGATATCGATTAACTGTCAATTACCTGTTTTTCATATATAGTTTGATAATTTACCATCATACGTTTTTTTTTTAAATAATGACATAGGTCCTAAATTCATTTTTATCCCGTCTTTAAATTAAATTTACTCGGGGGGGATCAACAACATAAATTTATAAATTTTGGCTCCCAAAACTTAACCCTTCAGTACACGCATCCAGTCTCAGGGACCAACGATAGCTCAAATTTCTATTATTTCTGTAATCACAAGTGTGAATTAAAAAGAATGTATTAATAATTTATAAAAACTAAAACATAATTGACAATTTATTTGTGAGGTATGGCAAAAAAATTAACATATCTTTTTTATTCTGAAATTCGAAAAAGTACCTTCTATAGTATTAATAAATATGATTTTCTGTTCAAATTTCTGTATATATGTATTAAACACAGTAGCAATTTAAAAGTATACTATGTTTGAATTAGCGCCAAATTACACTGCCGGTGACGTCCAAGAGATACTAGCCAATGACAGAACTGGAAAAATGAAAGTTAAAAAAGATTTAAATTTTTATTTAATTACAAAAATATTTATAAGCACTTACAGAAAAATTATCTTCACAGAATGAAACTTTGATTTTATGAATGATTTTATGTTTATTTACGACAACCATTTCATTCTTCTTCGTTCTGCGGCACTATTAAAACAGATTTTTACTATTATTACTTCTGTTTCGGCACCACTAGCACAAAACTCTTTTCTACAATCAAGTTTGAGTCTTTACAAAATATAAAAATCAGTACTATGGATAGAACTAGTAGCTAGTATATAATTGACAAATGTCATGGCTGTCACTCGTTTAAATTCTGTCGGTGGCAAATGCAAGCCACTCCCTCATTGGTGAGTAGTTTTCTGACGTCATCAGGCAACAGCAAAATCCGGAAATTTAAGTATAATGTAATTACAGAAACAATTTTCTCATGAATAAAGCGTAATATGAAAAAAAATACGGGTTACATCCGAGGTGGGATATGTTTCATTGATGAAACTCCCACCGAGGTATGTATACTATTTTATTCACAATCATCCTCGTTTTAAATCAATAATTTTCAAAATAAAACAATGAGTTAACCTTTAATTTTATTAATATTTTTGACAGCTCTACTAAAATTTGTTTAGCCTACTTTATTATATGAATCACAGGGATCTATGACAATGTTGCTAGGCAACGCCGACATAAATATTTTCAACCCATGGGGTGGAAGTGAAATCTGTTATTTCCAACCAAAGAGATTATCATTGCAGTTAGGAATGACGTATTTCTCAACCTGTAAAAGGTTGGGAATCGACATATTACTATAATGATTGTGAATAAATTTTGTTTTTCTAATTCTTTCGATTAAAGCAAAAAAAAAAACGTGCAACACCTCATTATTTTTTCTACAAAACGATTTGCTGGTAAATAATTAAGGAAAATAATATTTGAACATTTCAAAATCAACATTGAAATCGTTATGGTGCATAAATATTTTATTTTAATCTACCTTTAATTAATAATAGAGCATCCACACCTAGAAAAAAAAAAGTTCATTGATATACGAGCAAAACGCAACTACCCTACCTAACAAGGGATAGACTATGTGATGAATGATATCATTCTTTATTTTCTTCATTAAATGAATGAATATCACTCCTTTTTATCATTAATAAAAATATCAGCCACACCCAAAAAAATAAATATGATACGTCCCACCCATATTCAGTTACGAGTATGCTATCTCTAAACCATATCAAAAGTATAATCAAATAAAACCTAACATTTCCTCCTCCTAATTGATTCCACGTTCATTCATCCACCCTCAGATGCTGGTCCAGCGGCGCATGCGTGTTGTTTTTCTGTCTGAACCTGGATCAATAAGAAGACGAGACGGCCAGAAGCAGGAGTTGCCCCTATGAACACATTCATTTTCATCTTTTATCGTTTTTTTGCCTTCATGCCTGTTAGACGTTTCACCAACTCAAGGGAACGGATACATCAATATTTTCGCTTTCGATGATGCTATAGCATTGAGAAATCCATAGGGAAGATTATTTATACATGAATGTGTACTATAGAGATTTGAGAGAAATATAGGCGATGATTTTGTGAAAATAGGATAACTTTGTTCTTTTACTTCCTTTGAATCTGTGTCCGGAGAGTAAAAAAGAAATAAAGACGTATTCGAAAATGCGTACATTAATATATCAACACTTCGTCTAAAGTCTAAACATATTTTTAGATATACGAGTTACATGTAATAGTTTTGTTGTAAACAAATCATACGAAGATCACATTAGAGAATAAGAAAATCGAGTAGACAGTGAAAAACAAAATTTGAACTAACATTTTAAGCATTAATTTATATGTCATTTGAAATTAAGTTGCGAAACTTAATTTAGTTACAACTTGAATCATTTTTTACCTTCCGTCACTTTTAGATAAGGAAGGTATTGTCTTTGGTCAAAAAATTCAATGATGAGTTTTTAGTGAATAAGCACGTTTTAGGGTTCATATAATACGATATTACCACTTTTACGATAATGTCTGTATGTATGTGTGTCTGTGTGTGTGTGTGTGTGTGTGTGTGTGTGTGTGTGTGCGTGCGTGCGTGTGTGTATGTGTGTGTGACGAAAGTTTCGAATTGCATAACTTCAATACCACAATTCCTAAAATTATAATTTTTTCGTATTCCTCTAGTTTATATCCAGAAGAAGAGATGATTAAATTGTGGGTATCATTGGTCAACCGGAAGTACTCTCATTTGAAGATTTGATTGCATTTTATGTTTCATATTCATTAGCTATAGAGTATGGGGTCTCGTGGCCGCGTGCCTGAGTGTCTGGTCGCGATTCTGGGGAACCGGGTTCGATCCCGACCGACGCCAAACATTTCGAATTTTAAATGGCACAAAATTCACGCCTGTGGTGCACTCTCCACGCCAGCAATGAGTGCCCGTGAGGTGACGCCTGATAAACGTCCGCACGGTACAAATATGTCATCATCATTACCGAAATCTGTGCACAAAGCAGATTGGCACACCCAGAAATGGGTAATATGCCGTGATGATTATTTATTTATTTTAGATAAAGAATTATAAAGATATTAAATTACATAAATCAGCCAGCTATGCTAATCATGGAACTGCTAATATATTCAGATAATTCAAATTGACAGATGTCAGTATTAATGAAAAGTAAATTAATGTGGCAGAGATGAGGATGTTGAGATAGATGTTGGGGAAGACACGGAAAGATACGGTAAGGAATGAAAGAATAAGGGAAATAACTCTAGTGTCAGAAGTTTCTAGAAAGATACAAGAGAAACGATTACATTGGTTTGAATATGCACCGAGAGAAATGTGTTGTTATGATAAATATATTTATAATAGTTGTTATTATATTTTATATTTAAAAAAGGGACAAATACACAAGATATATGAATGAAATATGTATGGATATTAAAAGGTTTAGAATATTATGTAATAAGACCAAATATATAAAATACTAATTTTAAATATATATTTATTTTCAAATTTAAAATAATATATTCTTAATAGTCGAGATATTATTAATAATTATAAAGTTATATTAAATTTTATTATATCATGTGGTACAATTTACTATACGAAATATGTACTTCAAATAAACAAGTATCTTTGGCTCTAAATTACAGCATACTTATAAGGGCAAACTAATATATTACATTTTTGGAGTAGGAATAGGGTGTGCACGTTAAACTCCTACGTTCAGTAATCGGTGTACAGGTACCTTTATTTAATATACTATTCAACGAAACAGATTTTATAACAAAAATAAAATAATATAAATTCTAAGTAATAACCCTAACACTTTCACACAAATTTTCAAACCACTACGATTTTAAAATATTTCTTACAAAATTGTTCACATTTTCATTTGAGGATTGATGTACACGGTCTTATTGTTTTATTTCCACTTTAAATTAACGCAGAAGCATATACACATGTAAGTGAACATGGAGACTGTTCTTCTCCTAATCATCGCTTGCCTGTTCAACTTGCTGACGCCGTCAGCCGTAATACTCAGTATTTTAAAGTTGAGTATACCGAATATTTAATTCTAATATGTAATATGCAATTAAATATCTCTATATATTTAAATATATTCGGCAAATATACATATAATTACTCTTAATATGCCGTCTTTAATTTTAAATATATATCGTTTAAAAATATACGAATCTTAATAGTAAATACATTTTTATAATACTTTTACATATACGTTTACCAATACTTAATATTTACATATTTAAATTTAAAATTTTGATGTACAATATACAATTTTTAATATACATTTCTCTCAGTGTGTCATGAGGAAAGTTGAAGAATGTATTGGAAGAAGAATGAATAGCTTATTTTGGTTATATGGTCAACCGGAAGTAGCCTCATTTGAAGATTTTTACAGTTAAATATGATTTATTGACATTTAACATTTAACGTTATTATAACTTAAAGAATATATTATTCTCTATACGATTTGATTGCATTTTATACTTCATATTCAATGGATATAGACTTAAAGAATTATAAAGATATTAAATTCCATAAATCAACCAGCTATGCTAACCATTGAAAATGCTAATATATTCATATAATTCAAATTGACAAATGTCAGTATAAATAAAAAGTAAATTAATGTGGCAGAGATGAGGATGTTGAAGTAGATGTTGGGGAAGACACGGAAAGATACGGTAAGGTAATAACTGTTACAAGTTTTTAGAAAGATACAAGAGAGACGATTATATTGGTTTGAACATGTCATGAGGAGAAATTATTTTACAGGAAATTTAGAATCTTTTGCAAGAAAATTTATGTATGGAATTTATACATAATACACAGGATTGACGGAAGGTATTGTGCTGGCCACATATTTTTTTTTTACTTCTATATGATCCATTTTTAATGTGCTAAAATAAAATAAATTATTTTGCTTTGGTCTGCATTCTGCATATGATATTTGACGCTAGATGGTGTTTATATTATTCAAGTTGTTTTCTTGATTTAATCATAAATCATGATTTAAAAGGATCACGATTAAACTAATCAGAATTCACAAAATCACAATCACAGCCCGGAGGAACATGGCTATGTATCCAAAGTGTTAAAATAAAATTTTAATGGCATTGTTCATATTACACAGAAATTTTTGTAAACAATGTAAATATTTTCTTTAATGTATACTAGTCATTACAATTTCAAATTTGCAAGTATTTCTCCCATTTATGAAGAAATAATTATTGGTCAGTTTTATGGTAAAACAAAGTATACGCAATATTATTAATTATTAATGGAATTTCTAGTTACTTTTACTTATTGCACTTATTAGATTCAACAGTAAACACATTTTGCTTTAAATATATTGTAGTAGTAACAAACAAATATTTCGTACTTTCATCTAAGTTTCTCTTTCTAAGACTACTGAACAATACACCAAGAAATTTATTAAAATTTATAACAATTTCGAGTCCATTAAAAGTCTATAGTAGCGTCATTAATTTGTATAAAATGCAGTACGTAATGAAATATTTTCT
Source organism: Harpalus rufipes (assembly GCA_951394225.1). NCBI lineage: Eukaryota > Metazoa > Arthropoda > Insecta > Coleoptera > Carabidae > Harpalus > Harpalus rufipes. The sequence goes on along the minus strand of OX596284.1, from coordinate 13,693,617 downwards.
AATTAATACGAGATTCTAACAGAGACGGCTTTGGAAAATAAATACACTACAGTAACAAAAGAAAGTGTACTGGTATATAATGTAATATTTTTAATACAGGCCTGGTAGTGCATTAAGAAATGTTAAAGACATTATGATAATAATATTAATAGTAAACATTATTTAAAATAATGTTCTGTAATATCAAACAACTTTTGACTGGAAGATTCGCAACTTATTTGAAAATTTTCACTTCCTTTATTGTCAAAATTGTTCTATACAAAATGAATGTGAAATGTAACAACTTAATTTGTTACGATTTACGATTAATAATAAAGTCAACAACACCTACAGAAAAATTTCGGGCATCCTACAAAGAGTAATCGCTAATAATAAGCGGTCACCTTTATAATTTTTTCAAATAATTGTTTGTTATTACTCTTACTCATAAAACATCTGTCTTAACACTAATAAAAATTAACATTTGAAATCATAATGACACCTACAATATCAACCTACAGGCAATGTTTATTTATCGTGTTTTTCAGTTTACTGAGAATTTGTGAATTTGAAATTTGATTGTATAGCAATGAAGTAATTACGCAAAATGTACGTATTATATGTAGGATGAATATTACATCATCAAATACATTATTTAATATTATATTGTTTTACCCTACGCATTTTGAAAACTACTTCTTTGAAATTTTCAAATTATAAAAATGATTAATGATCATAGAGAGCGCAACAGTTTAAGGAAAATTTTAGTGATGTCATTGTTCACCTAGCAACAACGTCATTGTGTCAAAATTAATGACATTTTCTTGTTTCAGAAACGTCAAAGTGTAAAAGCATGGAAATCAAATTGTTGCCGAAGTCTGTGCGAGAAACTTTGAGATCGGAAGTTAATTTTCGGTCAGTAGCCAAGTGTATTGCGCAACTGGTAAGTCAATATGTTATTTATTTCATATTTAAGATAAAATGGATTAATTTATTTAAGGTTTATAATAGTTTAGATGCAAAGGCAACGTCTATAGCTATTAGAATTAATTTAATAACAATGAAAATACAAGTTATCGACAATGGAATTGGAATTTCTAAACATAACCTTAAAATAATTGGTTTTCGGTATGCAACTAGCAAATATTATACCGTGGAAGACTTGGAAAAAAATCCTCATGTTTTTCCAAGCAGAGGAGAATGCCTGTCAAGCATAATAAAATTATCTGAAACTGTAAAAATAACTACCCGATATCTCGACAACCAAAAAACTTACTGCAAAACATTCGAAAATGGAAAATGTTTACCCATATCATCACAAAAACATAGACCCAGTAAAGGAACGACAATTTCAATCGAAAATTTCATGTATAACCTCCCTGTTCGAAAAAAATCGATCAATCAAAACCATTGTTTAGACGAAATCAAAACTGAAATAGAAAATATAGCGTTAATGCACCCTAATACAACATTTAGTTTAAGAAACGACTCGAATGGTGAAATAATTTTCCACACTTTACGCACAAAATATGTTTTTCAAACTGCGGCCATTTTGTATGGCAAAGATTTTTCCCGAAAATTAAGAAAAGTTTGTCGCAATGATGGAAATTTTTTAGTTAGTGGCCTAATCAGTTTGGACTCTCATAATCATAATCGCAAACAATTTGTTTATATTAATCACAGATTTGTTTCGAAAACAAAAATACATGAATTGATAAACAAAATTATGTCTAGGAGCAAAATAATAAAAAATAAAGAATTCACTTGTTCGCCTGTTAAACAAAAACATGCTGCTTTTATTATAAACATAAAATGTTCCTATTTAGAATTAGATATTGTTGATTTCATAGAGCCAGAAATTGAATTCAAAAATTGGGAAACTGTCCTTTCTTGTGTACAAGATGCACTAACAGACTTTTTGAAAAAATATGATTTGTTAGTAACAAAAGAATCAAATAAAAATCGTTATCAAAATGGTACTCCTTTATCAGAAAGTACACCAAAAATCAGAACATCACAAATTAATGGTGTTATAAGAGGTATGCCTATGAAAAGAAAACTTTCTGAAGAAAAAATTGAACAAACTTTATCTTCTCCAAATACTATAAACAGTGAAGAAAGAAAAATTCTTAATATATCTCATAAAAAAATGACGCCTGACATATTTGAACAAACTATTTCGTCAATAAGTAATAAAGAAAAATTAAGTCCTCTACCAGTGAAAAAAATGTGTAGTGGGCTTGGAAAAACAAATGTCGATACATTGGAAGATAAAAACAAAAATGTAAGAAAGAAAAAACAAAATATTCCCAAACAAGTAAAAAAACAAAATATATCAAACAAAACAAATAAAAATGAAAATATTTCTTTGGATAAAAGTAAAAAATTAAACATTACAAGAGGGAAGAATAAAACGAATTTGTTCACAATTCATTTTGATTCGCCTTCTCCCAGGAAACAAATGAAAATAAATAATTTCGAAACAAATAAATGTTCAAACGGAAATCTTGAAATGATGAATAAAGCTTTGAAAAAAATAAATAAAGAAACAAATGAACAAAATTTAAACGTGACATTAGAATCCAACATTGAAAAGAATTTAATAAATAAAAATTTACAAATTTCAAATGCATATTATACAAAACAAAATTTAGATTTACCTCGAAAAGAAGTGAGCAAAATGAACAACGAAACAAATGAGCAAAATCTAAACGTCACTTTAGAATCCAAAAGCGATGGCGGGAAACGGCTAATCATGGACAAATTTTTAAAGTCTACTGCCATCTTTCGGACAGACGAGGAATTAGATCAACATTATCTTAGTTTTGAAAGTGCTGAAAAATATACATACCGTTCTGCAAGTAGCTGCATTATTTCAAGTTTGCAACACTGTAAAACCACTTCAACATCTACCAAAATATCAATAACTAAAACAATTGAACATAACACAAATGTGAATAAGAATAACCTCATTAGTAACGATGATAATGTATTCAAAATTCCAGAAATTCCCCAATGGAGAAAAAGAAAATCGAATAATTCAAGTGATAACATATCAAATATTTTAGCACATTTTAAAAGTTCATCAAAAATTGATATGAAACAACGACAACAAAATATTGTTCCCAAAAATTTTGAAGTAGATTTTATCAAAAACATTTCCAAACGTAATTCTTTGCCTCCAAATTTATCAAATCATTTTTTGAAAATATTAGACAATATTAAAAAGGGTCCTAAAAATAAAAAATATGAATGTACTATCAAAATAACTAAACGGTTAAATTATTTACAGTCATCTGATTTTTTAAAACCAGCTAAAAAATTAAACAGAAAATATAATTTACAGAATCAAAAATGTAAAAATATTAAAAAACATAAACAAATTGTTCATTCTAATTCAATGTTGAAAACATTCTATGATTTGAAAAATAGTAATAGTTTTCACAAACCGAAAAATTATAAAAATTACCACATGGACAAATATAAATTTAGTTATTTTTTACCAAATATTAATCGTAATTATTTGACATATAAAAATGGTAATTTTGAACCGTTAAGTTCTTCTTTAAAAAAAGAAATTTCAAATAATTTTGTACCAAATACTTGTCAAAAAGAATTAACAAATATGTGTTTACCAATTTATAATATTAAACGAAGTAAACCTCAAAAATATAATTTTGAACCTTCAAAAATTTATACTTATTCAAATACGGAAAATTTCTTAAAAAATCAAGTAAATAGTTTATCTTTTCCCAGTTCAATTTTGTCTTTTAAACCATTTACTACCCACCTAGAATTAGATAAACGATCAAATGAAGTTTATTGTAATATAATAGACAAAACTGTAAAACAAAATCATGAAAATCGTAAAAATATAAATTTTCCTAGTCCAATATTATCTTTTAAACCGTATAACAGTAACCCTCATTTGGAAAAACAGTTTTTCAAAGAAAAATTTACATTTCCCAAAAAGGATTTTATATTTTCAAAAGCTAATTTTAACTTTAACGATCCATCATTAAATAATAAAAAAAGTAATTATGCCAAATCGCAATATAGTTTTATTCCTACGTATGACAGTCATCAAATGGCCAAAGAAACTTTAACACAACATAAAAACGAAACTAAACATAGTACGAAAGATACTGAAACATTAATTCACAAAGCAATAGATTATTTTAAACTACCAAATCATTCAAATTTATTACAAATGCTAAATACGAAAGAAACTAAAAAAACGGAATCGTCAAGTTTAACATTTTTATCTGAAGAAAAAGAAGTACCTGAAACATTAGAAAAAGTGGAAAGTGTACAAAATGAAATGACTGAAAAAACCAACAAAGAAGAAAATTGTAAACAACCAAAAAGAAATATGAAGAAAACGCCAAGTTGTTTAAATTCAAAAGATAAATATTACGATACAAATAATATTACAAAATGGATAGATTGTACAATCAATAATACACCATTTCTCGAAATACAACAAAATCATGAAGATATAATTGATAATATAAGTAAAAATTTACAAAATCATTCTTCAAGTGAAATTATAAAAGATTCAGAATACTTCAAGAAAGATATGGACAAAAGTATGAAGAACAATAAAGCGGACAATAAAAATAAAGATTTCCAAAAAAATACACCAATTAATAATAATATTATAGAAACAAAAGAATTAACAAAAGCAAAGGGAAATAAAAATAAAATGTTGAATAAAACTTGCAAAATTAACAATCAAAACGCAAATAATAAAAGTTCATTTCAATTGTCAAATAAAACGAATATAAAAACAAAAGAAACTCCAAATATATTTTCATTTATTTCTCCATATAATAGTACTATGAATGAATTAAATAAAATTTTGGATACAAAAAACAAAAACGACAACAATTTATTAAATTTGTCACAAAAATCTTCCAAATTAATAAATAACGAAGAATCTAAAAAAGAATTTAATTTTATACCATTCCTTAAAAAACCTAAAAATACTTCAAACGATTTTCAATTTAATTTCCCCAACATGGAAAATAAAAGTTCTTCAAATCTTACAATAATTTTAAGCAGTGAAGAAAAAAGAATTTCTGAAAAGGACAAAGTTCCTGTATCATTTTTGTCATTTATTAATAGGCCCAAAAATATTGACAATAATTCTTCAGATAACAATACCCAAAAAAGAATATCTCAAGAAAAACAAAAATCAGAAAAAGAAAATAGCCCCATATTAATTTCTTTTAATTCAAATCCAATTTCTGGTATACCAAATGACGTAAAAACCAATCAAAATTTAACAATTGAATTCGACGAAGACAAATCAATAACAAAAGAAGATCAATTGCACATATTTTCATCAAATTTTTCGTCAAATTCAAATATGATTGAAGATAAAGATGTTACCAACATAATAAATTGTTTAGATCAATCAATAATTAACGACATCATACTACCTAAAAATAAATTGCAAAATGATTTATCAATTTTACAATCTGCTAAATCTAATAAAAAATCTGAAGCTCTCTTCCCCGAAGACAACACGAATATAGTTTCAGAAAACAATCGAAACATAGACGAAAAATTAAACAATTCCTGTAGCAACGAACAAATATGCAACAGTGACGAAATTATAAATAACTCACTTTCAAAAAACGGCGAAGAAAGTAAAGAAATAAATCAAATTGTGACAGAAAATGTAAATGGGATGCCAGAATGGATAAAACAAACTTCCGACGATGGTAGTTCGTATTATATTAATATTCGAACAGGGATGACAAGTTTTCTAACTCCCAAAGAACTAGAAGGTTGTACCATTACGAAAAGGCCATCTTATATTCCAAAAGGAATGTCCCCGATTTTGATAAAATCTAAAGCAGTGACTAAAGAGTTAAGTCAAAATTCTAAAAATGTTTTGCACAGAACTATTGCGAATACTGAAAATGATGAACTGCAAACAGTAAAATGGGTGAATTATTTCGAAAATAAAGGTATTTTTTTGTATTCACATTTTTTTTATATTAATATCAATGCGAGTTTCGCATATTTTGAGCCCTGACCCTGGAATATTATAGCCCTGGGCCGGTTTCACATTTTTAAAAAATCTGTTGTGGCCATCACAATACCTCTCGCCTTTTCCATTGTGGTATATATAAGTATTGTATTTAACATTTCTTGTACACACGAAAAATTCTAATTACACCTAATCTTTATATTTACGTATTTTCTATAATTTTAAATTCATTCTATGCAAGTTTTCTCCATTTCTTCTAAATGTTCGTTTTTCCAATTCATTAACGGGATTGGCAGTATTTCTGACGGGTTCATGTAATATACCTATAATTTTAAATATATAATTAATAATACAATAAGAAATATTAAATATCGTTCCCAGAAAAAGCCGTCAGTACTATCTCTGAATTTTTGATACTGACATTAGTGGCATTTATCTGTCAATTACTACTATAGAAGATATAACAAAAAAATTAAATGTGTCGGATAGAGAATTTTGTTTTCTAATATTTGTAATAACATAAATTTAGAAGATTTTTGTTAAAATACTACTACTTCCGGTTGTCCAAATGTTACCAGAACCTATTCAACTCTTCCCATTACTGTTAGATTGAGGAATCCGTAGTTACGTAGATGTTTAGTCTTATAGAATTTGAGAAATCGTACCTCCAACAACCCCACACACACACAGACATCATGTTATAATCGGATTCTAGGGACCTTAAAATGTACTTATTCACTAAAATCTGGATATGAGAATTTTAGCTTGAATCCAATATCTCTCTTAGCGAGAGGTAAAATGTATTTTAAATGAATGTGTAAGCAATATTTCTATAATATATAAAAAAATATTTTCGTAAATAATTAAAAACATTGGCGCGAGAAACAGTCATGAAAACAATTTCCCACTCTAGTGACGTCAAATTATATACAGCGCGTCATTCATAGCCAATAGGAAAACAGTTTGTACATCACTTCCGTTAGTATTATACGTATACAGGATACTGATCGCGACACCGGAACATGTAAAAATCACATTTTCGTAATTTCCTGCTTCCCTAATTATTTTAGGTAAAAATTCTTAAAATCAATTTTAGATAGTTTGTAACGGTAGAAACTTGGTATGAAAGTTAAGAATTTTTTTCTTTGTTAATAAGTAGTGAACTAAAAACGTATGACTTAAAATTTGTACAATTTTTTATTAATATTTCATCTTCCTAATCAGTAAATTTGGGCGTAATTTTGAAATAATTACCAACACAGCCACGGTCAGGCTGATCTTGAAGCGGTCGAAACGCAGCTCCGCGGCTGACAGTATTCGGTTTGAACCGCACCGCGCTAGCAAAACCAAGCAACCAGCCTACGAGCCATTGGCAGCGCCAACGAAACCTTTAGAAGGCCTATAATAGTTATTTGTATATCAAGGCCGCGAAATCACTCTTTAGCGTACCGAGAGAAAAATTGTCGCCGAGGCCGCTTGCGGCCGAGGCAAGACAATCTCGAAGACGCTAAAGGATTTCGCGGACAAGGTGTACACAATATTTTTTGTGAAACCGTAAAAAATATGTAATTACAAATTTTATTATTTTTAAACAGTTTCACTGTAAATTGAAAGTTGGCTTTCAAGGTAGCTATAAAATTGACATTTAATAAACAAAACAATTAGTTTTGAAAAAATCAAAAAATCATAGTGATTGTTTACTCAATTTCGCGGCCATGACAGCGGCCGCGAAATGGATTTCGCGGCCGTTGCCATAACAACAACCGCGAAATTCAATTTCGTGGCCTATATTGCGGCTGCGAAATGCCTATTTCGCGGCCGGTTGCACAAAAAAAATATTTACAACCCTATTCGCTCATTTAAAAAAAGATCGGTGCACTTACTCACATGTAGTCATTCAAAACTGGCCCCTACTAACATTTATAAACAGAAAGCTACCAAAATGATACATGTTATGGAAAAATTACAATTAATATATTAAAAATTACAGATTCGGAGCAATTTTTCAGCGATCTATATTCAAATATCAAAAATTATGAATCTGAAATTCCAAATTTAAACAATTATACTATCCCTAAAAAGATTATAAAAGGATTTGAATCGTATTCATTTTCCAAAGAAGATTTTGATAAAATAACAGTCATAAATCAATGTGACAACAAATTTATCGTTACAAAAATGGAAATTCAAGGCAAATATGATTTATTAGTCTTATTCGATCAACATGCTGTACACGAAAGGATACGACTAGAAGAATTACTAAAAGGTAAATTGATTCTGAAATCAATAAGCAATAAACTTAATTAAAAAATCAAATTTACAGGTTATGAGGAAAAAGAAAATAGATTAAAATCTATTAAATGTCACGTACCTATACATTTTAATCTGGATAAATTTGAAATTAAAATGTTTCAAAATTACAAACAGTATTTTGAAAATTGGGGATTTAATTACGAAATAGAAAATAAGAATATAAAATTTACTCATATACCTAGTTGTTGGCAAACGAAAGATGACAGTAATGTACGTTCAAAATTATTTATTATGTACTGGAAATTTAAAATTTAATATTACAGAAAAAAAATAAAGACTATTCTACAATAGAATCTTTATTACAAAACCTAATTCAAGAAGAAACCAATTGGTTAAAAGATGTGCGAAGAATAAATGTAGCACTGCCTTTAGTAATCCAAAATTCAATCAAAACAGAAGCTTGCAGAAGTATAAATCAATTATTATTGTTTATATTCATTTATTTTTTGGTTTATTTTAGCGGCTATAAAATTTGGAGACCCATTAACGAAAGAACAGTGCGAGAATTTAATGAAGCAATTATTTTCTTGTGATTTGCCATTTAATTGTGCACATGGTCGACCTACGTTGTTTCCTGTTATTGATTTAAATAATTTAAATAATGAGGAGGTATTTTATACAGTCATATGTATTTTACAAATTCTAATTCATGTATTAATTGCAGGAAGATGAAATTAATTTAAGTAATCTTAGGATCTAAATTATATTTTTAGTTATAGTAGGATGCAATTTATTTTTTAAACTTTTTTAGAAAATTTATACATTTTTCTTACTTATTTTGTGTAACATATTTGTATGTTTAATTTCAAACTTATTTTATAATTGATATTAATATTCTTGTTGTTTCTGTTTTATTAAGTATTAAGGAATATTTTTGACGAGTATAGTTGGTAACATTGTCGCATCCTTAGATGATGTAGCTTTCGAATTGGATATGAGAAAACAGTATGCCTTACACTATTCTGAGGAACGCTTAGGACCAAGTGAGAAAGATTTATACAAAGTACATAAGAGAGAAAAGGATACCACAACTTTCTTAACGAAACGCGAAATGCGCAGACGCTTCGGTATATCATAGACGTCGGTATAGATTTTCAAGATAGGGCAAATATAAAACAAAATAGTAGAACAAGGAAGATGTTGAATAAACACCTTTGAATAAAATGAATTTATTGTATGTGTCTGCCGCAAAATAATAAAAGAAGGAAAAATTAGAATAAAAAACTATCTTTTGATTCATTTCTGAATAAAAGTAATTAATTATATTTACAAAATAATAATAGAAGAAGAAAAAAGTTAAATAGAAAACTATTTTTGGATTCATTTTTGAATAAAATTAATTTATTGTATGTATTTATCTCTCATGCCGCCACATTAAAACGCAATATAATAGGACAATAACCTCGGTAGTAACTACAATGGGGTCCTCCACCATAGCAAAAATAAGAAAATGTGCATTTTATATTTACGGTACTAACCAATAAATAACGATTAAGATGAAAAAAAAAATACAATTTTTAAATAATCATCGAGATAATTACTTAGCGAGATATTTGAGATTTGTTGTCAGTGTCACTATAGCTACTAGATAAATCACAGCTGAGTTGTCCGCCATTTTGGAGCCACTTCAATCATTCAATATTAGTGATACAGTATTATTATTCATAGAAATTATCCACAATGACGGGTTGTTTTGCTTAAAATTGTGCAAATCATTTGAGAAATGGTTATATTTTTACAAGTAAATATTTTAATGTTTTATTACTTATGCAATACATATATTTTTGTCTAACCTCAAAAATCTTAACAAATCGTATTTTTTCTGGTTTTATTATTTTAAATAAATATAATACGGTAAATATGGAAGTTATATTTAATTATGAAACATGGTTACTACATAAACATAAAAAATCCATTTTTATTTCATGATTTACTGCATTCATTTTGGCTCCAATATGGCGGATGAGTCAGGTTTATCGAATAGGTGTCACTGTGATGTCATACTATTGCTATCTTTCTCTCGCAGCCTACTATTTATAGACCTTGTGCGAGAAAAATATATAGCGATAGGTGCCGCCGTGACGTGATACATTAAAAATTAAAAGCAGTCAAACTAAAAATAATAGAGAATTTTTAATACTACGAATTGCTTTAAAATTAAACAAACTTTCATTTCAAATAAAAAAAAATCAAAGTGGAAAACACCATTCATTTTAATTTGAGTAAACACAAAAACCACAATATGTACTTAATGATTATGATTACTCGTCAACAACTTGGACAAAAATACTGCTAAGAAAAAGCACAAAATTTTCGTCGCCGTCACTGGCGCAAGTATTCATGAGTTTGTGCAGTAAACGTTTCGTTACGAATCTTCTGTCTCTTTTTAAGCGTTCCCTACTTATTCCATTCAGTGCTTTCTTTATACATACATGCACAAAAAAGGGTGAGTAGCACTGAACTGATATGCAACTCCCCCTGGACAAAATAAAAGGAATAAGACGAGATGCTTGTCGTCTGTCAGCGATTGATTTTGACAAAATATTTTTATTTTACGTGGTGTTTTACATTTATGAGGATTATAATTCGCCGTCAAATAAGTATGAACTGATGTTCATCTTTTTCCCTTCTCCATACCGTGCCCCTTGCCCTGCGGTGTTGCCGCTTCTTCGAAACTTAGAATAACAGTGTAGAAATTTTCAGTCCACAAAACGTTTAAATAAAATAAACAAACACGTGTAAAAATTGGCAAGCTCGAAAATGTTCTTGGTGCTTTGCGGAGGCAGGGACGAGGTAACCGGGTAGATAAGATTAGTTTATCCTGTTTAAAAGGAACAACGATAGGAGAGATAATACTGTGTAGTGGTCAGTATCTCTATTTTCTATGGTAGTGCTTATCTCGCTACACCCATAAAAAGCGCCTCAGTTAGTAAGCGCAAGCTCTGTAAGGTTGCAACGTATTGTTAGGGATATTTTTGACTAGTGTAGTTGGTAACATTGTCGCATCGTATTTATGTATAAAAATTTTAATATGATACGTTCGCGATTTAAGCGATTTAGACATTGTATTACTTTTATTTTAATCACATAGTTCAATAATTTATATAGTTTTTTATCAGTTTTCTTTTAATAAACTAATAATCAACTTTTACTGGTTATGTAGAATAGCACTAATAATTCACCATCATAACCACAAATCATTAAAATAAATTGTTTCTAACAGATTTTGCATTAATTTTTATGTTTTAAATTTAGTGTGTTTTTCGTTTAACATCATTATAAAATTGTGTAAAAGTTACATTTCGAACCATAATGTAAATTCAGCTGATTTTGACAGATGACAATTTAATGTTAATATTAACGTCAAAACTTTAATTTTAATTCAGTTATGAGGTCACCTGAGACAGAAAAAACAGAAAATGAAAATAATAATGAATGTGCAAGGTATTCTATCAATGATTTGCCAGATGAAGTAATTGAATTCATATTAAGTTTCGTACCGCCATACAAAGATTTACACGATTGTATGCTCGTTTGTAAACGATGGAGGGTCAATGTTTTAAGTGAGTATTTTTAATATTTACAACAATTTAATCCTAACAAACAAATCCATAGATGTCGTTAGGATAAAAAGGAGACAATTACATGCTTCATTGTCAAATTTTAACATACAATGGCAGATTGTGCGGCCTGTAGAAAAATCACCAACAATCACAAAAAGATATTCACATGCTGCTGTAGTTCACGAAAACTCCATGTATGTATTTGGAGGCTGCACAAATTCCATGACAACCTTTAACGATCTATGGAGGATGGATTTATCAACAAGGCAGTGGATTAGGCCTTTAGCTTCAGGCATTTATCCATCCCCAAAAGCTTGCAGTTCCATGGTGTGCTTTAAAGACTCCCTTATACTTTTTGGTGGCTGGGCATACCCATCTTCATACCCATACCATCAGTCTTACCAACTGTTTAACGAATTACATATTTACAATATAGCATCTAACAAATGGCATTATGTAACTACAAATAATCCACCTCCAATGGCCGGACATTCTGTTTCGGTTCATGGAGAATGGATGGTTGTTTTTGGGGGAATGCAAAGATGCAGTACTACAGGGAATACTGTAAGGACGAATGATGTGTGGAAGCTTAATTTGGATACTCTAATGTGGCAGAAACAAGAAACAAGCAGGGTGAAGCCCAATGAACGATATGGACATTCACAAACTGTGTTAGATGATGATCATATTCTCATCATGGGAGGCTGCGGTGGACCTAATGGGTTATACAACGATGTTTGGCTGCTTAGGTAAGACACAATTTTTTTTTACAAGGATTTTTCGTAAAATATGAAAGAAAAAAGATATTTTTTACATTAGTTTTTATTTGAAATGTATTATAAGATTTTGTAACCAAATACCCCAATTTGAAACTTCGAATGCGTATAAATTTTTGTGGTAATTGCAAAATCGGAAAACATTGTCAACAATTTTAAACGTAATATTAGAATTTGGAACATTGACAAAAATAGTTGGTGCAATAACAGAGTTTTTTATAAAGAGCAATTTGGCGAAATTGTAATTTTTTGAGTTTATCACAAATATTATTTAGAAAAGCAAAATTATTTACTTGCTCCAATATTACATAAATTACACTATTTTGTAACAAAATAAAATTCAACAGAAAGATTAATGAAAATCAAAACTAAATTTAGTTTCTATAAACTGTTTTTATTTGAAATCGTCACTAAAGTGCACAAAAATCGTCATTAAAAGTTCAGAAATCGGCACTAAAGTAATCCATTATAGGACGATTTCATACAAATGTAGTGTTGCCAACCTTATGATAATTATTGGACATAATAGATAATTTCGGCAAATATACGATATACAATAGTAAATTTGTACGTAAAATGACAAAAATATGTGCATGAAGAACGAATTCCGATGGACAAGTTTGAGATAAAACATAATTTTGAGTGTTCTCTACAACAACTTTAATGTCCAAGATTGGCAAGATTAAATGTCAGACTGACAGTTATGTATATATAACCTATACAAATAAATATTTCTTACATTTTCACAATTTTTAGATTACAAATAAAATTTAATATGTACCTCGGCACTGAAGTTCCTTTTTATCACTCATATGGTTTATTTTCCTCGGCCTTGCGACTTGGGTAACTAAATTCCATATTCGTGATAAAAAAAACTTCAGTACCTTGATACATAAATAACAATTGTATAATAATGGCTGTATTACACTTAACGATAAATCGACCGATTTATTGAGCGACTTTGTGATCTCAATTGTCGCTAAACAGAAAAATCGATCGATTTATTTACGAAAATAAATTAATCAATAAATTGATGAAATAGAACGAGTTCTATTTTCCATAGATTTTTTGGGGTATTTTTGGTTACTTTTCTAGTGCCAACTCTATAGTCTTTGACATTTCAAACTGTACTTGATGTGTGCTTGTTTGTAAGATTATAAGTACGCATATTCACTAGTTTTACTCATTTTTAACAAGTACGCTACAAGAAAAACACTCTAAAAAACTACAAGAAAATTGAAGCGCCGCTAGGTTAAACTCTAACCTCACGAACATTAAGAAGTTGGTAGCCCTGATTTCAACAAAAATAAATTGATAAAAAATCGTTAAGTGTAAATTATCAACGCCTTTTAAGATAAATTGAACGATTTATTGTAAAGTGTAAAACCGCTATAAGGTGAACTCGGCGAAGTGCGTAAATCGAGTAAGTGCGTTTTTGTCTAATAGTTTTCTTATTTTTTCATATATTATAATAACAAGTCGCTTTATTTCGGCCCAGAAAAAAGGGATGGAGCAATCCAAATCGGATCGAACACGTTCTTCGGTTTTTGATCAAATATCCCCACCATAAAATATTGGATTACGATCTGAATTTTCGAATCGCTTTAAAATACCGATTACGGTCCATTGCGCTACGCTTATTATGGCCATTTCAAATCGTTTTCCCATATAAAAATTTGTCGCGCCACGGATAGTGGTGACATCTAGTTATTTTTATTTTCAGGCGTTGATTAGGAGGATAGTGTCAGTGACCCTGATCCTCCTACATGTAAATGTGCTATCAGTTTATCAAAAGTAAATACATAATATTTTGAAATTAATTTGTTATAATTTATTTATTTGTGACAACATAATTTCTCAAAATGGTACAATGTTATGCCGTGGGTGGTACCACTTGACGTACTCTCTCTGTAAATTTCGTTTGTGTAATTTTAGCGCATTTCAATGAAGTTGGTCATGCCTTTTAGCATGTTAACTTCATTGAATTGCGCTACTTTTACACAATTAGAGATAGATATATATTTAGTCTAGTTCGAGTATTTCTCACTAGATGCCATCCAGCGTTAAAGTCAAAATTCACGTAAAACATTTATTAAGTATTATAAGTACAAAATTATTGACTTTATTGAACAATAAATATGTACGAAAACAAACTAATCTCACAACCGACAAATCAATTCTTCTTTTAAAGTTACACGAAATTTCTTTATTTTTCACATAGTATTCTAAATAGTCGAAATCCCTTTTCAGACCTATTCTTGAAACAAGAATGCATTTTTAAATACATTTGTTAAGTGACAAGACCCACTAGCAGTTTGCCATTTGGCTCCACATATTGAAAGGCAAAAAAATATTTCAAGATATTTTAACACCGGAACACAGTTATTAAATTAAATTTTAGATATTTATTTTAAAATTAGAATACACCACGAAACGAAAGTTATTGTAAACAATGTAACAAGAATAAGAAGTTTTTTTTTGTTATTCCGGTAACTTATTTACTAAGGTAGCTAGGTACTGAATTAATCGACTTAAAATATGTTTGATTGTAATTCAGATTTGATACGGATAGTAGTGACATCTAGTTATTTGTATTTCAAGTAGGACAGTGCCGGTGTTCCCGATCCTCCTTGGTGTCTGTCAACGAAGTTTGGATGTGCAAAATGTGTTGTCAGTTTATTACAAGTAAATACAATCAAAATTTAAATTTTAAAAACAATATTTGTGACAGATAATTTTTCCAAAATGGTACATTGTTACGCCGAAAGTGGCGCTACTTTGCGCACTCTGTAAATTTCGCTTCTATAATTTTAAATTTTGTGACAATTGAGACGACCATAAAAAGCGTAGCACAATTCAATGAAGTTGATCTTGCTTCTTATTAGTGTGAGTACTCACATTAAATTAAAAATCTAATAGAAATATATATTTTTTGGAATTTCACGCACTTACCTTAACGATCGTATTGCACGTTTAGATGTGAAGTTACGGACCTATTACGCACTTACCAACGATCATAGTGAAAGTGCATTCTAGTGACGGAAATCTTAAAAAATCACCCACAAAAAAATTGGTCAGTTCAAATAGGAATACAGTTTTATATAATCAGTAAAGTCCAGCAAATAATACAAGCAACGTGCAATTTATTATTCTAGATTTTGGAAAATAAAACTGACCCCAAGTCAAATTTTGAAAAAAGTAATGCGCACTTTCCCGACTCACATTAGTAATTTTTGTAACATTCAGAACCGTGAACGATGTAAAAAGTTCATTCTTCATTATTTAGTTTATTGACTTGGCACAATTGTTTCCATCTGGTATATACTTTACTCAGTGAAATTTAAATCGTACACTAAATGTAGAAATACTACTTGCATTTTTCAGTAGGCTATGTATGATTAATAATAGAAGGAGTCTAAGGTTAAAATTATAACTAAAACTAATAAAATTAGCCCTTAACTTTGAAATTAATAAAAACTATATACGTATTTCGGGAACTAAGTTCTCATCATCAGTAGTACAAAATTAGGAAAAGTTAAACAGAGTAACCAAGATTACTAATCATGTCAACCATGCTAGAGGTCTTAACAACTCTAACTCTAATATAGAAATTATTTGTGGTACCTAGCTCGTTTAGTTGTTACATCCTATACATGAAACTGGCAGGAGATGATTGCTGAACACATTAAATTCTTTGAATTCGGAATATATAAATTAAGAACGACAACAATAGGCTATTAAAACATTAAATAACACCTAACTAAAACTTAAATATTCAATACAAAATGATTCTTCTTAGAATGCGTGGAGAAATCTGGAAATGGAGACAAGTAGAAGTCCGCGGAGCCGAATGGGCTCCTCCAGACACATGGTGCCATCCCACGTGTAAAGTAGGAAACCAAATAATAGTTTTAAATCGGAGTAGAGGGAGCGAACATTCATACTCCGTCAAAAATTGTTGGCGACCGACTAACAATGAGATGCCTCCAGCCCATGACCATGAGTTTAGGCATATAAGGGCCCTACAAGATCGAGATGAGAATGTTAACGGACGGAGAGGCAGCTTAAGACGGGAACAAGTTCCAGAGCCTGTTAATAATCCATCCACGAGTAGGTCGCAAGCGGGGAATAATACTATTAAGGTAGTGAAAATGAATTATGAAATAGAATTGGCAGAAAACGTTTCCATATCTAAAAATTCATTAAAAATGTACATCATGATATAAATAGAGTGCTTTGTACAGTAGCAACAAGAAAAATTGAAAAATGCAGTTTACAACATTTATTTTCTATTCTAAATTTTGACTCACTCATAGTAGAAGATACAATACATATAACTGGGCAAGTAGATGAAGAAATATAATCACAAATTACTTAAAAGTAAATTCAGCTCTTCTGTCTTTCGTAGATATAAATTGAAAAATGGGAAGTAAATATTCTATTCTGGACTTTTCTCTCACTATTAAAGGAAGTCTATTAAAGTTTGTTTTTAATAAAACATTAACACTATTCTCTACCCTATTAATTTATTTGTGATTTATCGTACCGCGAAACAATACACTACAACAAGAAATTCATTTTTAAACAGCTGAAGCCGCAGAATAAGTGCGGCCACACTGCGCTTACAAGACATGGCTAGTCACACAAACATTACGTCATTTTGTCATAGCAACGCGGGCCGCACTACACTGACCGGCCCAGACTTCAGTGACCACCTCGTGTCTAGTTTAAATATTTCATATTTAACTACTAACGTTACAGTAGAACCGCTTTATGTTTTACTATATGATTAAATTATATTGTTCATATATTATATTAAATAAGAAGTTATTTTTACAATTTTTTTGGGGGGTGCGGCCTCATTAACGAGCCGCCCCTGACCGTGGTGGTAGTATTTTTCGAATTTTATGAAGGGCGGCCTTTCCCTGGGCAATTCTGTTTAGAATGTTATCCTTACAAGTGCCATTTCAAGTTACTATACTTCTTAAACATTTGAAGGAACATATTTGATCTCTCCTCTATCCTTTCAACCATATACTTATAGGCTCTACTTTCTTAGCTGTCATTTTTATTTTTTTGTCCAAATTTTATTCATCTTCCTCTGAAGTGATTCCTCACGAAATGACTGCAGACGGCATATACTGTTAAAAAAAAATTATTGCCGGTTTTAAGTGATTATCAAATTGGATTTCTAATGAATTTTTAATAGTGGAAACGAACTTTACAATAATGTTTTCCTTCTCTTCTGAAAATAATTCGTTTTAGATACGAGACAGCCCGCGTTTAGGTATAAGTTTATCCGCCTTCAGTACCAACAAACCAAATAAAACTTCTCCGGGTAAAAACCGAGAAAAACAGCTAGAAATGCTGAGAAAAATGGAAAATCTTATTAAAAATAAGCATAAACAAAGTGGAGATGAATCAAATTCACAGCACAAACAAGTGAAAAAAATACGAAAAAATATGTTAGAGTTATATCTTTTAGACACTAGTCACGCTTTAGAAGAAAATCCATTCGTTCTGTGGCTAGAACCGAAAAACACTGGAACTATTCGGTGCTACGGACCAGAAGAGACTCTTCTCTACACTCTAGTGCAAGGAAAAGGCGAACTAATTATGTTCGGAGGAATACAAAAAGATAACTCATCTGTAGACATGATGACTACGAATTTTGATCCATGTTCTTATTCTACTAAAGTTTCTAATTCTCTTCACTTTATCTGCCCTCCTGTAGATATTATCTAATAAAATCAGTATCTTGAACTATATTTCCAAATGTGATTTGTAATTGATCAATTTTTGTATTATAAGTATGATTGTTTAAATGTATTTATAGGAATGGAATGATGCCATTTTTAGATAATAAAATAATGTTTTATATTTTCTAGAATAGAATTTCAAAATGTGATGATATGAAATAATGTTGAATAAAATTCATTTTGCAAATTACATATTAATTTATTTTGAAATTACAGTCTTGTTACAGATTGATTGTTATTGTTTTGTTGGTTTTGGTAGGCAGCTTCATTTTCTTCAGCGATTTCTTCTAATCTCTTCGCCATACCTAAACAAAAATAATTATTAAACAATATATCTGGTGTAGCACAAAAAATAGGACATAGGCGTGTAACATGAGCAGAGCAATAACAAGCAAATAACCTTTTTATAAACATTTTTAAATTATAGTGTTAATAACAATATTTCAACTCTGTTTATGTAGTCAAAATTCTGTTTAGAAATAATTATCATTTTTTTATATATCCGTCCTGTTTAGTCTAGATGTCAGCAGTCTAACATTTACAGTGTTGACAATTAAGTCTACAAGTTATTGCAAGCCTATGTGTAGGGTTGATAGATCCTCTTACGAAGATAACTTTTTAGCTTTTAGTCATTCGGTGTTTGTTTCTCAGGTCTGTTAGACATAGAGAGTCTGTGTTTTAGTTTTGGGCGTGTACTGGACGCTAGCTACAATATAACATTTTAGTTTAATTGTTTAGTTAATCTTTAATAATAATTTGTAAATATGTGTAAATAAAATTAGTATAAAATCCCTAAGTATGTCCTTGCCCATAATTTGTAATATGTATCCAAGTGCGAGTGTGTGTTCCTCCTCAATAACGTGGTCTTCAATCCTCCAACCACCAGTTAGTCGAAGTGTCATCGTTGGTAAAGAAGTACGATCACCATCATCAGAACCTCATCCCTCACGTTACACAGTTTATTCTTGCGCAAAAGTGGCCTATTCATTTTCGATAATAATGCATCAAAGAATAATAATTATAGAGAATTTAATTCTCATGGTCATGTGTCTGAGTGTTTGGTCGTGAATCTGGGGACCCTTAATCGATGCCAAAATTATTTTGAATTTTAAAATGGCACAAAAGTGACCCCTGTGGTGCACTCTCCAGTGATGAGTACGCGTGAGGTGACGCTACCGATATCTGTATATAAAGCAGATTGACACACCCAGCAATATGCCGTGATGATATATTTATTTATTTGAAATTGTCACTAAAGTGCACAAAAGTCGTGATTAAAAGTTCAGAAATCGGCATTAAAGTAATCCATTATACGTCTATTTCATGCAAATGCAGTGTTTAATTATTGAACATATAAGATAATTTGGGTAGGTGTACAAGGTACAAAAAATATGTGCAAGAAAAACGAATTACATAATTCCGATGACAAAATTGAAAAACACATAATTTTTATATAAACATGAAATAATAATTTAAATGTCAACGTCACTGGGTTAACATTAGCACAGAGGGCAGTGTGGTAGTTAATTAGATATCGGTAACTACGGCAACCATTATTATTATTATTTGTAGGTTTGTAGTGTGTTAGAAAGAATCTGAATTCATACAATTCGTAGACGACCTTGATCGGACATCTTTCAAAAATTTTACTGTAATGTCACCAATTTACGCATATCTGTCATACAACATAAATTAACAATGACATACGTCAAATAATCTTTCTCTTTCAATATGAAATATTGCTAAGTTAATGCTATATAAAGGGTTTTCTTCGAACAAGCGACCTTGAATATTCATCTCTCGTGAACTAAACTATATACATTTTGTTCATTTCATATTGTTTCACACTTTAACACTTGTTGTGCGTGTTTGTGAAAAATACATCAGGGTGACGCTTGGCAACAGAACCGAAAGAGGAAAAAGGGGGTGACTAGTAAAGACACCTGACGGGAGAAGTTGAAACTAGAACCCTGCCACTCGCCAGAAAACAATTCTCGGAAATTTTGGGTAGCACCTCGTATACTAAAATAATACAATGATCGACAAAAAATGGGACACTTAAAAATATCCATATATTTTCGGACTTGAGATATTAGATATGTGGAGACTATATTAAACTTACGAACTACGACCTGTCTGGTTTGTTAACTATCTAAAGTGGGATCTCATATGTGAAATTACAGTTTTTATTTAACTATAGAAATTTTTAGAACAAAAAAAAATTAACCGAATAAAAATTGTTTAAACATTTTTCTGTATATTTCATAATAAGCGAAATACAAGCTATTTCCAAATTAATAAAAAACAAGTTTTAGTCTGTAACTCAAAAACAAAAGACAATTAAAAATTTCTATGACTATCAATTTTATCTCAAAATATTGACTAATGAATGTGCAAACGATGTTGCTTATGGAACAAATTCAACGCATTAACGTTTGATAATATTGAAGGTGTCCCATTTTTTTGCCGGTCAGTATAATTTAAATACCTGGTTCCATAAAAGTTTTTCCAAGAGCTATAATTGGAGATTCAAAACTGAGACTCCAAATTACACTTAGACACATTGTGTAGAATAAATCGCTCCAGAAAATATAAAACTAAAAAAAAATATATATTTATTATTTCCTTATAGATACATGAAAACTTTTACCGTATTATAAATAGAGGAATAATCCGTAGTTTTAATATTGCACAATGAATAATAAATCACAACTGCATGAAGAAGATACATTGAGTATGACAATCTTCCTATTATAATAAAAAGTCTATTTGATAAGAATTCTCCTAGAAAACCTAAAATAATATTATATTTTTACAACTATATAACTTTAAATATAAAATACGAACCACTGTATCCTCGCACACAAGCAAAAATAATCCATGATAGCCCTAAAGACCACACAGGCTTCGAAATAATTAGATAAAATGTATCAATGAATCTATCATAATCTGCACAAGTGAAATAATATTGCAAATAGATCATCCAACACATAAATCCAATTGATAAAATCCACAACAAAACTATGAGGTACTAAAAAAATATTTATTAAAGTATGAAAGCAGTAATCAAATACTTATTACAAATTTAAATGAATTGTTAAAAAATATTTAATCGAAATCGTAATCGACGTAATCGACGTCGCACACTTGAGCGATGTGAAGCGCGTCGAAGAGTCAAATTTAGTACCAACGCGCAATTGCGAGCAGTTTTTAACGAGAAGAAAGAAATCTAGCAAAAATTAGCGCTAGATGCATACTGAACGGTATTTATTTATGAAAGTAAGAGAATAACTGACAGTTCTACCTGTATAGTATTATTGAAAGCTCGCAGACTTCATTTTAAATTGGAAATTATTACTTGAACTGTTAGAAGATGCATCAAAAGCAAATATTATTAACAAGGTAGTAAATTTGTTAGAAAGTGACGTTCGTTGCAACTAAACATGCATGCAGCTAGTTATTTTAGCGAAATATTTCTCGCCAGCTTATTTCTTAGCATTATATCAGTGGTAGATTCAAGCGAACTGTTCAGTTATTTTGCTAGTCTAGTGGATTCATCCCATTAACAAGAAAATTGAAATGAGCAAAAAAGATGAGACTATATTTTCAACATAGGTTCCCATTTAAAAAAATATAAGTTTGTGTTATACCTCAAATATTATTGTTAGGTTAGGATACCTCAATCTCATAATAAGTCACAGTCTTGCAGTATCAGTTCACGCACCGCATCAATGTTTTTCGGAACAACAGCCGATTTTGGACGACCCTCACAAAATTCATCCTTGAGCGAACTACGGTCACGATTGAATTCGGTAAACCATCGATAAACACTGGTCCTTGATGGCGCTTCATCGCCAAAAATCGAATTAAGTGCATCGATGCACTGTTGTTGAGTTAACCCACGTCGAAAGTTGCAAAAAAAATCGCACGAAAATGTTCACGATTTAATTCCATTTTTTTTGCCGATATGAATTTTTCATGTTACTGTAAACAACATAAATAGCTCTCATACGTCAAAACATTGTGAGTACGTGTACCGTCAAAAATGTCAAACTTTACGATAGAAACGTCAGTTGCCAGATGACAGCACCAGGGTTGTCCAATCCCGAAATATAAAAGTCAACCCTCGTAATACGAGTATAATGAATGAAAAAACTGCTCTTCGTCGCGCTTCGCTTCGCTCAAGTGCACAACAACCTTTATAATACTTTTCGGGATAGCAGTGATAAACCCCTTACAAAATCATTTTTCACTGTCATACGAGGTCTGGCTATTAAATAACGAGACTGCTTATGAAAAAGAGTTTTATTTTAAAAATTATTTTATAATCGAATGCTCCCCTTCAATGTATTCCCCTCCCCACGCCACACACCGTTCCATTTGTTTTTTTTCCATTGGTCAAAGCAATGTTGGAAGTCTTCTTTTGTAAGAGCGTTTAGGAGCTCCGCCGATTTTCGCTTCACCTCTTCCATCTACTCGAACCGGGTTCCTTTTAAGGCAGACTTGATCTTCGGAAACAGAAAAAAGTCACAGGGTGCTAAATCAGGCGAGTACGGCGCGTGTTCGAGCACTGGAGTACCTCTAGCGGGTAAATAACGCTTCACAGACAGCGCGTTATGGGCAGGTGCGTTGTCCTGGTGCAAAATCCACGACTTGTTTTTCCACAACTCCGGCCGTTTCTTACGAACTCGTTCTCGCAGTGTTGCCAAAACTTTCAAATAATAAGTTTGGTTTACAGTTTGACCCTCCGGAACCCATTCAGTCATCACGATGCCGTTGATGTCGAAAAAACGATTAGCATGGCTTTAAATCTTGATTTCGACATCCTTGCTTTTTTCATTCCTGGCGATGCAGAAGTTTTCCAGTGCATCGATTGTCGCTTAGTTTCAACATCGTATTGGAATATCCAGGTTTCATCGCAAGTGATGATGTTTTCCATCAATTCAGGCTCTTCATCTAACCTCTCAAGAAAATCTGAGCAGATCTGTTGACGGACGAGCTTTTGGTCAGGGGTCAAATTTTTTGGAACCAACTTCGCACAGACTTTCTTCATGTTCAATTCGTCATGTAATTTTTTTCTGACAGTTTCTTTATCGGCGTTTAGAGTCTCAGCAATCACCCGAATGCTCATACGATGATCTCCGCGCACAATTTCATTGATTTTGGTCACTGTTTGCGGAGTTGAAACAGAGACAGGTCGACCTGGACGTTGGTCATCTTCGGTGCTCTCTCGGCCTTCAGAAAACCGTTTATACCATTGGAAAACACGCGCACGAGATAGCGAATTCTCACCATAGGCCTCTTTCAACAACTTATAGCACTCACTCGGAGTTTTTTTTAATTTAACGAGAAATTTCATATTGATCCATTGCTCGTGTTTTTCGTCACACATTGTTATCGACACGAGAAAAAAACACGTTCGTTTCTAACCTGTATAGAAAAAATACTACTACAGCGACAAAAACGTGTTTTCGTACCGGAATAGTAGACACTTCCAGCTATCCAACGCTGCATTCGTTTCCCCCCCACACTCTAGGATGCCTTCTTCGCGCGCTCGTTATTTAATAGCCAGACCTCGTATCTTATATCTCAGAAGCTATTGAAGATCGGACCCATGTTAATTAAGCTTTTTTACTCATTTTTGTCAGTACTTAAGGCCCTATTTTTTTATCCGAAATTGAAAAATACCCTTTATTCACCGAAAATGGATTTAAGAGGTTTGATCATAAAGGATTCAGTTTAAAATTGTAATTCTACTCGAAGCAGTTCATTTTGAACTTAAATAAACATACCTTTTTTATAACAACTTTTTTCCCTCTTGTTACGAACAAAGCGTATCCCAGTATAGCACCAATAAACCAAGCATTACTTCTAACTATAGTGTTCGCATACAATTCTGTATATGACTGTCCTATACTGAATATTTTATAAATATTAATACAAATAAAATATGATTTAATTGAAACAGATTATATTTACGCTAAAAACGATGCAGATATCATCATATCCCAAGCTGTTATGAAACCATAAATTATCGAACCCAAGAAGAGAAATACAATTGCAGTTAAAGTTGGTTTGGGCCATCTTTGAAGTGGAATTAATATAATAGGTGCTAAATAATATAACTGAGTATCTACTGCTAGATACCAAGAATGCAAGATACAGACATTACTTGGGCTAATTGTATTTTGAATAAAGATTAAATTTTTCCACCAACTGCTTTTTTCACACCCACTTTCAAAAAGTCTGTAAAGCACTGGCCAAAGAGG
Organism: Harpalus rufipes; assembly: GCA_951394225.1. NCBI lineage: Eukaryota > Metazoa > Arthropoda > Insecta > Coleoptera > Carabidae > Harpalus > Harpalus rufipes. Next base: position 13,668,957 of record OX596284.1, on the reverse strand, counting down.
ACCACTATTAACGCTAGTATTTTTCATATACGTCATATAGAATAGTGTTAGCATAATTAATCCTGGAGATAATCTAAAAATTTCGTAATATTAGAAATTAGAACTAGGTATTGTGGGTACTTATTTCAAGAAAAGTATTGCGTTTAATAGAGTAATTAATGTAAAAACATACAGTAGGCTTCGTATTCGCTAGTGAAATAGAGCAATATGACGTCTGGCGACGAAAATGTGAACTAGTGTAAGGTAGTAAGTTCCAGCCAAGGTAACGGCGAACACAAGGTTTCTGTTACTTATTTGGCACGAGTGGAGTGAAATTTCCAGTACAAATAACAAAATCTAAAACTTCAACAAGTTTTTGTTGCGTTGACGAATGTAGGTACGCAGAAATGCAGAAATTAGTTTGCATAATTTCCCGAAAACAGGAAACAAATTCTATGAAAAAAATTATTACAGCAATTTGAACTAATGGACGTAAGTTATGGTTGATCTAAACCTGCTATTCGTTGTTTTTGTTTCAATTCAAATAAAAAAAAAAAAACTATAGCGACACTGACACTACTGTCATCCTAATGACATTCTCAAAAAGGTTTCATGTTATTGGTATTTATTTTAAATATTTTATTTATGTTAAACATTTTTCTTTATTTTTGTATTCATTACTAATTAATAAATGAAGTTTTAATAAAAATAAGCGAAAATATGTATATGCCTAATACATATATCCCTAGAATTAACTCTTTTAGAAGCATAAACAACTTGGGCCTGTGACGTTACAAATAATTTCAGACATTCAAAAATTCATATCTTGCTTACTAATTCGAATGTTAACAACGCTTTTTCATCAATACACCTAAATTTTTTATATACTACATGCCTTCATTAAAATATTTTGTAATGAAATTTAAAGTTGTAGACATGCCTGCATCAAGAACACTCAAATCGTAAAGCTTATCCATTCATTAATCTTTCAAAGACTGTAATAATCCAGTACTAAGATTCAAAAAAACAAAGGCTTGAAACACGTAAAATGAAAATTCGAGAGAATGCTAAATATAATTCCTAGATGAAGCGGAGGAGTTTGCAAAATTTAAAATATTACTCATACTAAGAAACAATATTTTTATTCAATATTAACTCTATTATTAATATTATTTTGCACTTCAAACGCCGCAGCGTATGAAAATAGATAGTTGCGACACATCTACCTTAGGCTGGCCATATTGTTACGCCACGCGCCTAGCTCCACCTCTTCTTCACTCGCTAATATTGTTACGAAACTTTTATAATTAAAAAATTAAGGGAAATAAGAGAAAATGAAATGCGCTATCAATTGAAGAGCTTTTAGCAAAAGCAAATTCAGTCCATTTTTTTTAAATTTGAGATAATTAAAGAATTAACTTTCTAGCTTCCTTACTTTTATACATTTCTGAAACTTAAATCAAGAACATGTTTATTAGAAAATTATTTACTGGATGTTAAAAAATAGCCAACTAAACATTTAATGAACAAATAATTGTGCATTTAAATAAATACTAATATATATTTCGACTCATACGTCCAAGGGTTGTAAATGTTTAGTATGTATGTGAACAAAATGAATAAGAATATTAACAAATGAAGAAGCTACGAGTACATATCGTTATAACAATACATATATTGTTTTGTGTAAAACTGGTTTCTTAAGTAAAACTTTGAAATATAAAAATTGGTATTTAGATCGTTCTGAATATGTTCAAATTTAATAAAAAAAATCTGATGGGACCAACACAATACCTCCCGCCATTTACCAGATATAATTTATATATTACTTTATAAATTTATCCATAAAATATATAGAAAAGTTTAAAGCAAACTTGTAGAAAATGGAATAATCTTTAATTTTTATAATAACAAATTGAGAAAAAAATACATTTAAAGGTATTTTATGAAGAAAAACTATCTTGAGCTTCAAGTAAACTGCCATTTCCGGTTATCCGATTGCCACCAAAATCTAATGGCTTCTTTCCATATTAGAATAAGGTAGACATACATGGTTTCAAAACTTTCTGAATGATAGTATTTGAGTTAGAGCGTAAAGAGGATCCACACACACACATACACACAGACATGATCGTGAAAATGTTAAAAATGGATTCTAGGGATCTTAAAACGTGGTCATTTACCAAAATCTCCATATGCGATTTTTAGCACGATCCCTATACCTCCCTTACCAAGGGTAGCGGGAGGTAAAAATAGTTTTAATATGGGGGTTCCGCTATAATTATTGAGAAAAAGAAAATCAGGTAGTCCGTAGAAAACTGTAATTTAAAACAGTTATTTATTTGTAATTTGAAATTAAGTTACGAAAGTTAAGTTAGTTATAAACTAAATGCGAACTTATGGTTTAGAATTTTATTGTTGCCATCAACTGAGTTTTGAAGTAATCTTTTCAGATAAAGACAACAAGATCGAAGAAAGAGAGTATTAATGACTTCTTAGATAGAATGGGGTAAGTGTAAGTGTTTATTTTTATTCTTCGAATCATTTATTACTTTGTATTTATTAAATCCATGTCCAAAAAAAATGGTCGGATTGTTTTATTTTTATTATTTCACATCTATAATGGAAGGGGCCCCCAAAAAATGTTAAGCCCCTGGATCCGGTCTGCCTCTCGACGCCCCAGGTAATACTCAACTATATATATCTCTACTCTAAAAACTAGTGGTAGGATCCGGATCGTTTCGGTTTCGATTTCGGATCCAAAAATATCCGGATAATTGAATGTTAAAGTATACGGATCTCGGATCCAAATCTCAGTACCTATCGGATTTTGGATACGGATCTGAGTATCGGATCTTAGATTCGAATATGAGTATGTCACTGTGTAATAATACAAATTTGTATTTTTTTAATTCATCATTTACTAAATAGGATTCTGTGAAAGTACAAATTATTTTTCTTTACATTTGCACAAACTACCTGGCTATTTTAGAGGGGTTTGCCTTCACATTCTAAATGAAGAATCTGATCCAGAATTAAAATTTGGATCCAGATCCGTAAACAAAACATTGAATCCGGATCCAAGTCCAGATCCGGAACCAAATTAGGATCCGGATCCAAATCCGAATTAAATTTACGGATATCCGCTTCAATATCCGAACGTCGGATATCCGAGGAACCGGATATTTTGAAATTGGGGTACACGGATCCAAGTTTTGTCGGATCCTCACAGCACTACCATGGGCGTATCCAGCTCAAAACTGAAGGGGGGCAGATTTCTGAATTCAACTTTTTTCATGGGGGGGGGTCCATATGGGATGACATGCTATAATACAAAGGAAACAACACTATTTATTAAAAAATATTAATTTTTTAGTAATAGTTTACGAAAATTAGCTGCAAATTTATTATCTACAGCTTTCACTAATTGTTCCTTGTTCGCGAAAACCCACTGACGGTGTACTGTTGTTTTGTTGATCTGAACTTGCATCAAGGAAAACAACAGTGAGGTTTTCTTTAAAAATGTTTAATGAACAACAAACCAGGTAATCAATTTTTCAAAAAAAATATTTTTTTTGTATTTCATTTCAATAGTTATTTGTGATCCATCCTAAATGTTTTAGGCCCAAATGCAGAGACGTTACTCAATGACCACTCAACGCAGACTCAGTTGTCACTTAATTGTAGATTGTAGCTCACTTGAGTGTGAGGTAAGCTAACACTCACTTCTTACTCAATTTCGTATTCAATACAGCAAACGTATAAGTCAGTCTGTATCAATTCTGTTTTAGCAAATTTTTGTAGTGGATGATCATTATCTCGTAAAATTTAATGAAACATAAAATTAATGGAATAATATAGAAGTAATTTTAACTCTTACCGTGGAAGGTTTGTTCATCTTGTACGTGCTGAACAAATCGTAGAAATCCCGCTGGGATTTGAACTTATGACCTTCCTATAGATATAGATATAGGAAGGCCCTTGGTCTATTAAACCCATTTCTACTATTTATAATATTTAGGATGGATCACAAATAATTATATTATCTACGTATATGTAACGGCTAAAAGTTCACAATAATTTATATATATGCGCATTGAGTATTCATCTCTCCGGTTAAAAGAGTGTACTCGTTACGATTTGTAAAAAGAATTGTGAAATGTTCATTGACATCGATGGTCCATAAATTTTTCACAATTTCTTTCTTCGATTATTTAAAATTTGCTTGATCTATTGAGCTTATTTCTACGATTTAAATTTTTTTATTTTTTCCATTTTGGAAGGAGGCAGCTGCCCCGCCCCCCTTACCCCCCTGGATACGCCCCTGAGCACTACTAAAAACACGTAGTATTGGAGGGGAGGATGTGTGTTGTGTAACGGCAATTTCATAAATCCCCATTAATGGAAATAAGCACAGAGCATTTTTGACAGTTTTAAAGTTCTCTAGCAATTAGTTTGACAGCTTCGGTAGATTTTAAGACAGCAGAATAGTATATTATGTTATTAGGAGTAGAAAGCGGTCTTTTTGTGTTGAACCCAGCTATTGCGGCCGAGGCCAGGCAAGCTGGGTAAAACACAAAAAGGGCGTTCTACTCCGAGTAACATATATTATTTTTTCTTCAATTGTTTCAAAGAAAACTGGAATTTTTTTAAATATTTTTCTAGAATTGTTTTAATTATAGCGTTTGCAATTCCAGCCATAGTTGGCTGTGTACACTACAAAACACAAACGGTACAACTGTCAAATAACAATTTTTCAATATGGTCAGTGTTGCTGTGACGACTGCTGCCGCCAGCGGTGAACTAAGAGACTAACATTTTTTTACTAATACAAAAATGAACAACATTGTTGTACTAGTAATAAAATGAATATCTTCTATAGTGTGTGTATAGTAGCATAATATGAATATTATTGTACACTTGAAGAAAAAGTAATTTGTCGGTTTTGATAGTTTTTAAATTATAATTTGAGAGCAATCCAAAACAAAATTGGTTGTGAGCTTTTAAAAACTGGACGGAAAGAATGGTGAAGTGTATTATTTTTTGAAGGGAACTATTTTGAAGATAATTAATATATAATTTTAAAAAATATGAACCATGTGTCTATTTCTCAATAATTCTAACATGAACCTCGTACGAATGAAATAAAATAGATGAAGAAGTTGTCTCAACTTATATACCGATCCACTGTATGTTTTTACTTTCTTACCTAAATACTCTGTGTAAGAAATAATGAAACAAATTAAATTTAAAATCTTTTGCTTTCGCTAGTAAAACTATATAAACCACTAAACATCCACTGATTACAAAGAAAGTATCTACTGCGAAAAGTCCTCCAGTTGCTATAACACTCTGTTTAGTTTCGACCCACTATAAATAAAAATTCTTTAGTATTTTCTTTAAAATTTGGACAAATGAAACTTACATCTAATGTATACACGTAGTTAAAATGTGGGTACAGTCCTTGCGCCATAAATCTGTGACCAAGAATAACCCAAGCCATAGATAAAGTCCTTATTCCGTTGATGCAGGACAACTGATCAGGATCTTTTTTCAATATTGTTAATTGTTTGAAGTTTGTGTACAAGGAAAAAGATATCATACCTTTGTGATAAGGCTCTGAAAATGATATTATATTCACCTATTTATACAGGTGTCAATAAATACATTCATTTAAAATTTATAATACATACTTTTTTGCGTTCGTCTTAAATATATGTCATATGCTGTACAAATTATCATTAGGAATATATCACCACATATAAGAAATCTAAAATAAAATTTATGTAATTATTTTCATTTTTAATATTAAAGTAGTTATAGTATGTCTCAACTTTAGTGAATTGATTTGAATTCATTGTTGAGCCTATTTGAAAAAAGCCTTTTGTGAAGATCTGTCAGTTCACCATAAGTTGAGACAAGCTATAGTGAATCCAAGATTTCAGCCAACGCTGGTACGTACAGTAAAAAAATTTAAAGATATCCGATCAAGGTCATCTGTATCATGAACGACTTAACAAATTGGCATAAATTTATGTCGTTTCTTTGCAAAGGCTATAAGAAAATGTGCGATAAGGATGGATATAACACACTTGTCTTTCAAAAATTCATATTGTTTCGACTAAGTTAGGACATTCCACTTTAAAACGATGTTCGTCGTTGATAATACTTTCGCTGTAACGTAAGTTTATTTATAAATTCAGATACGTTACCTTGATTCATTCATAGCCGTACGAATAACGTCAGAGTCACTGACACTGACATTGTGTCATTATTTTATTTTTCACATATTTGGTTTTACATTTGTTAATAAACTTACCAGTTGACTTATTTTTGAATTTTGAATGTTTTTATTGTAACATATTTTTATACTAATAAAATAACAGTAGTATCTTATGTGCACACGACACTTCTGAATTTGTCATAATGGGCGGAGCAAAAATCTGAACTTATGCAATTCGTAGATGACCTTGATCGGACATCTTTCAAAAAAATTACTGTAGGTACATCATAAAATAAAATAATTACTATGTTTTCACTTATAATCTCCCCAGAGCATTAATTCTTTCTTCCAACAACGTAATCTGCACTCGTGTTCCACTCGTGCTGATTAATACGTTGCTGGAATGCACTCAAAAAAAAATCCCGGATATGAATTAATGCTCGAGGGCAGATTCGGCAAGAAAATTGTAACGACGCCAATACAGAAAGTAAAATTAATTTAGGTTTTATATTTTGCTTAAAATAATCAATTTATAATAGAATAATATACAATGGCAATTCAATATATTTTTTAAAGTGTTAAACTGACATTTTTGACAAAAAAATCCACTTATTAATTTTGCTTAGGTAAGCCAAGTAATAAAAAATTTCCAAGAAATTTTTATATTACCAAGGTAACCATGCTAGTGTCGTACGATTTTCTTAAATTATTTTTGCACGATCGTTTTTTTTTTAAATGTTTAACGATAGGGTTTCCAAAGCATTAGGCTTTATTCACAAATTACTAATAGGTAAATGATGTGAAGCACTTACTGCCCTTAATACTTAAATACAGTCTGACCATCGACACGTAGTGATTAGCTTGAATGCGCAGTAGCCTGGCCTTAAAATTGTGGTGAAGATTTCATTCGCGTACTAACAACCATAGAGTTAACATTAAGAAAGTACATTCTGAGGCAGGAATTTAAATCCAAGTTGGGTGGACGCGCAATTTCAAGCCAAAGTCGGAAAACTTGTGCCTCGCAGTATACTCTCGCGCGTAACTAGCTGTCTCTTTTTCCCTCCTAATGCGTTCTCTCTCTGTGCATGATTCATCCCTACAGCTTACGAGTCGCTGGTCAGACTGTAACTATTTCACTTTCGACGAATAACTATTTAATTTTATATTGAGGTGACCCTGATAACCGCTCTCAGTGATATAAATATATAATCGTCTTTTTCGATAGCCGTAAAATATATTATGCATTGATTTAAAAGAAAAAAATATGGGCATATATATCGGAGTCACTACAAATAATGTATACGAGTATGTACATACAGAAATAATCCATGTAGAAATGTAAATTCTATTGGAGGATCTTTAACCTGGCAGAATTGTTCCACAAATATGGAGTCTAGGGATAATAACTCCGTAATACCTACATTGAAAAGTTGATAAATATATTAGTTACAATATTTATTAATCATAATGGGTGGCGCTTCAAATCCGTTACATAGGCATTTAACATGGTAAAATAGTTTTTCTTTACGCGTTGACCCCGCCCCCCAGTTATTTTAGAAAAAAAATCTTCAAATAAAAGTTGTGGAATATAAAATTATACTTATAACTTAGTAAACAAAATTCATTTCGTATGCTTATAATTTATTTTTCTTGTAGTGTTCTTTATGTCACTATCTTTCGAAGTAATAATCGACAAATAATTATTTACCTCTTCCTATTTGTTACGCATGTGTATAACACAGGAAAAGACAATAGTTTGTCGATTATTATTTCTAAAGCTTCCAGTAAAGTACCACTTCCGGTTTATCAATTTTAGAAAGTTCTTATATATTGTTCTCATTAATAAAAGTCTTAAATACCAAATTTGAAAAGTTTTGGATTATCTCAATATATTTTTCTTGAAAATCTGTTCATAGCTTCAAGTAAAGTATCATTTCCGGTTTATCAAGTTTAGTTAAAATCTAATATGTTGTTTCCCCTTGATTAAAAAGTCTTAAATACTAAAATTGAAAAATTTTGGATTATATTTTAATAAAGTTCTTCATTAAAAACTGTTATGGGCTTCAAGTAAACTATCTCTTCCGGTTGTCCAATATTACCCAAATCTAATATGTTGTTTCCCCTTGATATAAAAGTCTTAAATACTAAAATTGAAAAGTTTTATACTCGGTTTTATATTATATTTTAATAAAGTTCTTCATTAAAAACTGTTATGGGCTTCAAGTATACTATCTCTTCCGGTTGTCCAATATTACTCAAAATCTAAAAAAAACTCTTTATATGAATGCAGAAAGCATAAATACGGAAAATAGAAATTTTTGGAAGTATAATATAAGAGTTAACGTGGAAGAAAAAATCGTCACACACACACACACACACACACACAAACACACACACACACACACACAAACACACACACACACGCACACGCGCGGACAGTTACATAGATATTATTGCAAAAATAGTAAAAACTTGTTAAGGGGAACCTTATTCGTGCTTATTCACTGAAAACTCAGTATCGCATTTTTGACCGAAAACATAACCTCCCTTACCTACGGTATGGCGGGAGGTAAAAATTACACATTTGTTAAGCTTTTTGTTTTAATTCCATGGCTATTACTATTTTTTACGTGATTTTCGACATTTTCATATCAAATTTCTGCCGTTACAAAGCATAAAATTATTTTTGTTTATTGATTCAAATACAGAATTTTATGATCTTTACATCAAGTATTTTTTCTAAAATAATTTGGCAAGCAACGCGCAAGGAAAAATTGGTTTCCCCATGTTAAATGCCTATGTAACGGGTTTCGAAAGAGTCTAGTTAAATTTCATAGAATCAGTGATTCTACATTCTGACTGATTCATGTATGTTTTTTTTTTTCTTCGCACCTTACATTCATACAATTAACCAATCATTGATTATTAATTGAATCAAGAAAATATGTTTGATTTCAATCTATCGTTTACACATAGTAAGAACTGTTTAATACTTTAGTATGAGTGAAGTGATAAAATATTATCTCATTAGTATAAAAATAAATGTGGTTTTGATTTTTTAAATCGATTGATCATCTGCAGTTTACGAGAAAAAAATGGAGTAAGGATATAATAACGTCAGCATAGCTCATGCACAGTATAAATATAAACAGTAGTTAAATTCCCCATATGTTTGGTTACCGAAATATTTGACTTCGAATGTGTTAACTCCGCCTCCTGGTTTATAAAATTTAGTTTTGCACCTCTCAGTATGATGGCGAAACTATCGAAGACAGTTAATTTTTCTATTTTCGAGATGATTTCATCAAATTAACTTCCTAAACTTCTTTTGTCTACAACTATTGAATTACAAGTACATTATATAGCCAACTTCAAATACATTATGGTAGTCATATTACACTAGTGGAATATGACATATTCATATTGGAATATGACATATTCATATTCCACGGGTCAGTTTTCTTATTGTATTGTATTATTAATACTTTTATAAACTTCTGTAGGTAAATACTAAATATTGACTGATAAATTTAAAATATACTCTTAATTCAACATGTGACAACAATATCTGACATTTGACATCATTGCAGTCTGATACAAATACAAAATATATTCATTATATATTTATAATCTGCGAAATTGATAGTTGTAGATAAAGTATAGTATATGACTCGCATATAATACTATATTACTCTCGGATGATTACAATACTCCCCTATAACTCGTATTCTTAACTTCATCCTTCTGTAATATAACCTACATTATATTCTCATTAAATAATATACCATTATTTTGAAATTACAAGAAAACATTAGGGATTTATTCCATTATATTGCAAAAATAAGCTAAATTACACTATCCAAAATTGATGACATCAGACTGTTAAATCGGGGATCTTATCAACTACTTCCCACAAACTGATCCTTCATACAGCATTCTCTTTAACTATAGTAGCGTCCTGAGAAGGAATCTTTGTATTTTTTTATATTTTTCCTATAGATCATTAACATCTTTGTTAAGCTCTACACCGGATTTTTTAATTGTATTATGTTCGACTCTACACTCTTTAATTGTTTAATTATTATAAACTATTGAAATTATTTGAAATTTTGATAGTTAATAAAATCCAATGGACACTATTTCCTTATTTAATTATTGCAAAGAAACAATTGACATTATTAACAAAATTTATAAACATAGGACTATGTGACTTACAAACCGCTGCTCTGATTGGCTAATTTGGATTTGTTGGTACTAGATCCCAACCGGTTGTAGATTTCTTGGGTGTCAAACATCTGATATTTTAATCGTAAATATCATAATGATATGTTTAGTTTTGGTACGTATGGAGAATAAAAAGACGAATCTCATGCAGTATCAAACTTATTTTTGGCTAAAATTGAATTTGTCGGGTTGTGAAACTAGAAACTAGACGATTTATATGAGTTTGACCAGTGTCATTTATCCAAACATTTCTGCTGCATGAGTTTACAAGGGCTGTCTCTAAATTTATTTTCACTTTAATAATATAATCCCAATTTACAATTATTTACCAAATCCAATTTATATGTAATTACGTTATATCATCTTAAACTAATTGCATTGTTAATAAGAGAAAAGGCTGCCTGACTGGATGTATTGATGAGGGAATAAATTGTTGCTGGATTGCAGTCATATTTTTTTTTATTTAATAAACTTCATGTCTGCAATCCAGCAACAATTTATTCCCACCACATTGTTAAACATCAGTTAAATTAATCGCATTATCTAACGCATTTCTAGAACAAACACACCCAACGATTGTGTGATCACGTCTTCAACAATATATTATTTCATGCCTGTAAACTAGGAGGCGGAGTTTAGCCGATGTGCTATTGAATCGCTAGATAAAAAGCAACCTTTAGGATTGCAAATATACTGTTCAAAAATAATCCTAACTGGAGAAGGCTATGAACTGAGAAACGTATATAGTGAAAATGATTAAGCATAGGATTGAGGACTCACGTCATCAACCTGAAAAAAACTTTATAAAATGAAATTTAACTTGTAGCAATTTGGATGTTATTTATTTTTAAAAGAAGAAGAAGAAAAAGTACTAGTATTAAGTAATGTATATATTAATGATATTTATAATTTTTTTTTAAGTCAATCGTTATTCCTTTTACGGAATATAAAATTATTTGAAATAATTGTAGTTTATTTTCGTACCATACGTTGGCACTACTGAGACTGAGAATGACTATGCTGTGTCAAATAATTTTATATTCCGTAAAAGGAATAAGGATTGAATTAGAAATAATTGGAAATTCATTAATATATACGTTTCTTTAATACTAGTATATGTTTTCTTCTTTTTAAAAAAATAAACTAATAATTTCTACAAGTTATATTTCTTTTTATAAGGTTTTTTCAGGTTGATCATGTGAGTCCTCTGCTTAATAATTTTTACTGTATCTGTCGAAATTGATCTTGAAATGCAACTTTACTTAAATTCATTGTAGGCAACAATGCCATTGGCCATTTTCTAATTTATTTCCAAGAAGATAAGCTTTGATTTCTTTAGATAATATATTTTTTAAATGTTTTGAGTCAAATTGACACTTAATTAAAACGTTTAAAGTAAGACATACATATTTTTTGAAATTAACGTAGAGTTAACAGTTTATATTTTCTAAATAAATTAAGAAAGTGTGAAAAGATAATGTCAGCCACATGGATTTGAACCATGGACCACTACTCCGGCAAAGTAGTGGTCCATGGTTCAAATCCATGTGGCTGACATTATCTTTTCACACTTTCTTAATTTATTAAGACATACATAATTATGTTTCTTTGTTCTTAGCCTATTCCGAGTTAGGTTTTATTTTTAACACACTATTTAAACTGTCGCTCAAGCGTGGTAGAAAAAGACAGACGTTGGCACATCCCTTCTAAAAAAAAATCATTTGTAAAATAATGTTTAGTTTTTATTATTATAAATTATGAAATGTATATTGAAATTCTGTTATGGTCTCGTACTGCATTCGGAACGAATCATAATTCATTACCTTAACTCTGATTTCTGCACAGATTAAATAAAGTTTCATACCTGTACTATTAAACGCTACAGTGAGATCAGCAGCGGTGCAGGAATCTGGTACACAAATTGCTTCCATTAATGGTGCTCCTTCGAAATTTTGTAAAAATTCTGGTATCTGTTTAAATTTATTTAAATTAGTAAATGGATATCTTTGGATTGTATATGGTTCATAGCCGAAAGCAAGCAAATTGGCACACCCAGTAATGGGTAATAAACATTATAATACCGGAATTACTGTACGTACATCAATAATAAAAGTCTTTGGTATTTTATTAACGATAATTCCATAAAAACAATATTTTCCTTTAATTTCACGATCTTCTTCTAACTTTTTATGAATTGATAAACATTGGTCGTAAGCTCCGAAATTTATAATATTTCCTCTTATAAACCCTGATTGTATTTTTGATGCTGCGTCTAACACTAAACAAAATATTTTGAAGTTTAAATTATTTCATAAAATTCAGTAAAATATACTTTCTAAGGCCCAAATTTCGCCCTTCCGACCAGCTGCAATGGTTTCTAAAACATCAATCGCACACTCTCCACTAATTTCATAATCAGTGACATTAGTTTCTACGACGGAAAGAAATTGATAGTATAATTGTCTTATTTCAAACGGGTCTATTATCTTTTTCACTTTTTGACATTGCACTTCGTAGGCACACAACACTAGAATCACATACAAGAAGATCATTTTTCAATTGCAAACTAGAAAAGAGCACATGAAAAAGAAATGTATTGGTATAAAACTACATGGCATGTCATTCAAGTTATTAAGTACAATTTTGATAAGAACATTGGCCTTCGTGTAAAGAAAATTGGTTAAATTATGGTTTTATCTTGTAAATAGTGCATTTTAATAATATGTAGAAAAAGTATACACGAGGGCTGTTCGATAAGTCTGTACAAAATATACAAATAAATACTACAATAAAATTTTCGTTATTTCAAACATCTAGCAACTTTTAAAGTATTTAGCATATTCCAATTTTTATATGCGAAGGTCACTCCATACCTTTTAACTTCAATTTCAGAAAAAAATAACTTCAATTTTCGCAAAATAGTATCAAAATATTAATTTACTTTTTCCGAAATTGAATTTACTTTTTCTGAAATTAAAGTTACTTTTTTCTGAAATTGTAGTTGAAAAGAGTAGAAATATAGAGAATAAGAAAATCAAGTTAGGCCGTGGAAAACAAAATCTAGACTATCATTTTAAGCAGTTATTTATCTATCATTTGAGAAAGTTTAGTTTGGGACTTAATTAATCTTTTTTTTTAAATAATCATTGTGAGTGAAAATATGGAATTAACCAGAGTACATTTACGTACGTTTTAAAACATTATTATTATTAATTTGAAATTATGTATATTAAGTTCCTTTCCATATAAATATTGTTCTATTTACAATTTTCTTTTTAAAACGTTAGTGTTTTTTGTCAGTGATATTTATCTGTCAGTTACATGCATTTGTTGTGTTTAAAGCATAAGTTCCGAGATATAATTTTTATATTACTTTATAAATTTATCCATATAATATATAGGAAACGTATTAATGCAAACTGTAGAAAATGGAATAATCTTTAATTTTTATAATAACAAATTGCGAAAAAATAACATTTAAAGGTATTTTTTTGAAGAAAAACTATTTTGAGCTTCAAGTGAACTGCCAGTTCCGGTTATCCGATAGACACCAAAATCTAATGGCTTCTTTCCATATTAGAATAAGGTAAAAATACATATGGTTTCAAAAGTTTCTGAATGACAGTATTAGAGTTACAGTGTGTAAAGGTACAGTTTCCTAGACGCGACAAGCCGCGGCGACTAGTCGCGCGACACCTCTGCTTATAGGCAATTTATAAGAAGTGGTTTCCTCGGCGCGATCGCGACTTCGCGGCAGATCGTCTGCCGCGGCGACAAACGAATGACTGGTGTAGTGAGGAGTACTCCGCGACAGTCGCCGGCGACCGGATGGCGAAATCTGCATTTTCAGCCGCAGATGATGAGAAATTAGTTGAAGAAGTTGGATAAAAAAATGTTTTATATGATAGTAGCAATGATAAGTATAAAGATGTAATATATAAAGAGGAAATATGGAAGGAGATTGCAGAGAAAATAGGAAAATCAGGAAAATGTAAATGAAATAATATAAAAAAATGAATGCTGCTATAAATTGAAATTTAAATTTGGAAAATATAATTATTTTGTAAAATAATTCGCTTCATTTCGAACTGCAGTTCGCGCCTAGGAAAACAGTAGTGCTCTGCGACTAGCGATCGGAGGAAAGTCGCGGCGACCGACCGCCGCGGCTTGTCGCGTCTAGGAAACCGTACCTTAAGAAAGGAAATTTTATACTATTCCACCGATGTGGAATTGTAATAAATCTCAATGCTAATCACCAATTCTAATAATATAAACTTTTAATACTCTAATAAGTCCGAGCGGTTTTCTTCAGAAGCTTTTTGAGTTGAAAAAGGTGTGAATAAAATTAATTAAATGATTTTTAAAAGTTTAACAAAATATATTTACAACGATAAAGTTAGATATGAATATAAATACAAAACAAAATTATAATTATAAAACATAATGACAAATTACAGTGAATTCAATCCAAAAACTCATAAAAATATAAATTTCAAAAAAATTACATACCTTAACTTGGTTTAATTATCTCGGGAACAACAACTATTTGGTTAAATGATATCACAAGAAATTACTTTATAATATTTCAAATTTTAGCCTCCACGCATCTTTCCTGAACGACGAACCAACACCCAATCCCTATCGTTTCACTTTCAGCGTCATTCTTTCATTTATGCTGATTTAGCATAATGGTTCATCTCTCCTCTCGTAAGGCTAAAGCAAAACTAATGCAAATACAAATTCTTTTACAATTTAACATACATGTGAAATATACATATTTACTCTAATTACGAATATTAGAAGTAACTTTTGCAATCATTACAAGTGCCCACTCTCACATACCGCCCTTACCAAGGGTATCGGGAGGTAAAAAATGCCAATAGACCTATTTCATACAAAAAATAAACGTCACAATGACGTCGCGTAGACGTCACATTAGACGGTCGTATATATTTGACCTAAAATCAACGTCACTTTTTGGTCGACCGTAGGTCAGTGTTGCTTGGGTTTTCTTCAAGTTTTAAAAAAATCTGATGTGGCCAGCACAATTCCTTCTGTCAGTTCTATGTATTTTATCCAAATTCCACATAGACAGTTTTTTTTTCTAAAGATTCTATATTTCCAGTACCTTACCTTCCGTCAGTTCTATGTATTTTGTACAAATCTCGTACAGAAAGTTTCTAGCAAAGAATTCTCCAGTAAAATTATAACACAAAAATACCATATCGCACTTGACACAGACATCTTTCAATTAGAACTTTCTTAATATAGTAGCTGTTTCCATAGTTGGTTATAGCATAGCTGGTTGCTTTATCAAATTTAATTCCTTTATCATTTTTTAATTCTATATCCAATGAATATGAAGTATAGAGAATAAAATATTCCTTAATAATATTAAATGTGAAAAAATGATATTTAACAGCGTTTTTTCAAGAAAAACTGTTAAAAATTTCAAATGAGACCACTCCATAATCGGGTAATTACTAATAGTAATTATTATTATTCTTATTATTATTATTACTGAATAAATATGTTGATTATTATACTTTTAAAGGCAAACCGCCGCCAACTAAGGTCATTTGCCGGAATATAAAACAAATTAAATAGCTGTATTATTTTTTTTTTTGTAAAAAAAACGAACCAACAAATTCTCAAGTCAGAATAAATAAGAGCGGGGGTCCTTTAGTACCCGCGGCGCCCTGGGCTGCAGCCCATGCCTAAATCCTCCCCTGACTGCGTCTGTGGTTACTAATTGGGCTTGGCCAGCATCTGAAAAATGACCGAAACGCTGATTCAGATGCTGAAATCTTATGAAACGGCGAGTTTTTTTCTAATTCTTTATTACTTTGAATATTAAAATAAAATTCTAATAAATATGAACCATGTGTCTTCTTATTTTCAATAATTCCAGCATGACCCTTGCATTACATTAAAATAAATAGAATTACAGATTTTTTATTAAAAATTATTTATTATAATAACATGTATATAAAAATATAATCTATAGACTAGATGAGATAATAAATATTAATATGTACAAAAAAATAATCACTACAATTTATTACTGAGATGTCACTTTAGTTAATGGTTTATTGCTTCCCCTGTTTTTCATTCCTCCTTTAAATATAATCTTTTCTATTGTAATCATCGGAGACTCAAAAGTCAAGGTCCATATAACGGCCATGATAGCTGTGAAGACAAAATCCCCCCAAAAATTGTACATCTGTAACATAATTATCATTAAAAAAAATATTTAAGATTGTATAATTATTGTACATACATTTTGAAAGTTTCCAAAATGTATAGGGACTCTAAGTAATCCCACTTTGAGTGTCTGAAAGCTTAAGTGTATCAAATACATGCTATAAGTCAGTCGACCCAATATTTGGAATAATGGAAGAGACAGGAACGAGTTTACTAGACCTGAAACAGAAAAATATTGAGTTAGTTCATTTTCTTCTTTATTTATTCACAAGTAGTGTTAAAAACTTTAAGCCAAATAATGTGAAAATAGTTGGCTTCACTGTTTTCATGTAACAGCATAAGCTGATTATTTAAAACGAGAAGAACGTCATGTTTGTAAATTTAACCTACAAAATAGAATATTTTCTATGTAAAAAGTTTCTAAAAACTAATACAGAACATAGCGCAAAGAATTACAATGTAAAACAGATTTTAATTACCAAACGCTGAGTTAAAGTGTTCAACATGAATTTAAACAATACACATATAAAAACATTGATAGAATAAGTTTCAGCTATTCGTGTAATATACTTTTTGTTTGATATTTTTGATAACATAAAAATGGCACTTAGATCCCTGTAAATTTAACTGATTCAATTATAAACAGAGCTCCGTATACATATAAACAGTTATCATATTAATTCAAATTATTTCCCAAACTAAATAATATTTTAATAAAATGTCATTTTCGGATAGCAGTTAGCCATGATTTTCCGTCAAGCCTTTAGTATTAATTCATTTGTCTTTTTGTATGAAACAGTGCACGTTGATGAGTGTATATTTTATAAGTTTTTCGGAGATTTATCATCGGTTTTAGTGATACATTATAAATAAATCGTTTCAGTATTGATTTCTGATCATATCAATGTATATTTATATAGTGAATATAACAATTAGTTGTTTTTTCATATATAAAATGGACGATGACAACGGAAGAAAGAACAATGTGGAAAAAAGTATGTATTATAAATGTTTTTTTGTGACACTGATAATATGGTAAATTAGGTTATAATATATATATATATATATATATATATATATATATATATATATATATATATATATATTTGTATTTATTGAGCTCGGTACTTCGTTTGCAGTTTTATTATTGCAATTCGTATCAAATAAAACCTCTTGTTATAATTATATTTTAAGATAAGCAAGTAATAAACATTTCATTTCGGCAAATGACCTTAGTTGATGGTTTTTTGTTTGTACAATGTTTCTTCTTTATTCTGTATTTTATTATATTGTAGTAACCCTGAAGATAATCATTGTATGATCGAAACGTCGGTTTAAAATCAAAATAAACATCTTTAGACAGGGGCGGATTTAGGCATGGGCTTTATGGGTTGCAGCCCCGGTTCCCCGCAGGTACAAAAGCCCCCCCCCCGCTCTTTTTTATTCTGACTTGAGAATTTGAAGTTTCTTTTTTTTAACAAAAAAGTCTCCAATTTTGATTCACTGATGGCGTTTTATTCTGTAATTCGTCCTGTAGTTTATTTTTTAATTCTTCTTTAGTTTTAATGGTATATATTCTTGTTTCTGTCAATTGGGTTTAAGTCCGATGATTATGGGAGATGATTTAGCATTTTTTTTATTTTATTTTATAGCTATTGTCTTACAAGACTCGAATTATTTGTAGAATTTTATATATGAAATTAAAATTCCTACTAAGCCCTATTTTTCGGCACATTGCTTCAAATTTGCTTTTAAAATATGAAGGTAACCTTTACTATAATTTTTAAAAAATAAGCCAATTTTCCAACTCTCTTTGACTATATTTCCCTTAAACATAATGCTGCAGTGAACCTATCAAACAGTGTTAGCTCAGGGCCCCCAAAGTTTACGGTCCGCCCCTGTCTTTAGACTGCGTTCCGACTAAATTATTCATCCCTCAACCAACTTCCAGTCGAACATCGTTACTCCAATAATAATAATAATAATTACTAGGTACTAGTGCCGTAATTGTATGCATTAGTTAAGAGGTTGTTATTCGAACGGCCGGGGTTCGCTTGATTTTCAAATAACACAAAAAATTACTCGTGGAATGATGCTTGCTAAATAATCTCAACGATACTAATACACACATACCATGATTACCGAAATCGACTAATAGAAGTAGATTAGCACATCCAGAAATGGGTAATAAGCTGTGATGATATATTTATTTATTTTATTTAATTATACAATATTGGTAATATGATAATAATTTCATTCTTACCTCCATGTCCGATTGTGCAGGCATATATAATCCAACTAATCGCAATGGACCATATTACTCTATGTACTCCAACAAATATAGCAGATTCTGCTTGGTTGTAATCATGATAATACATATTATTGGGTGCAAAAACTATTAGGTATAAAGTAATCAGTGCTATTATCCACGCAGCCAAGTTGAAGTATAAGTTTTCCAACAGCTATAAAAAAAATTAAAAACTTAAAATAATGAACAAATACAAATTAATACATACGAGTACATCCACAAACTTTTTAAATAATATACCGGATGGCGGTCAAAATCCGTTACATAACCGTTTACAAAATTCAGAATTTTTGAGTGCAATATTTTTGTTTAATTTATGGCTTTAGTGAGCCAGTAAATTTAATTTAAAGAAGTGGTGGAAATTGATTGAGTATGCGTTATTTCGAGAAATGTGCGTCAATTAACAGTCAATTATCTATTTAATGGCATATATTTTAAAATAATCGCATACTAAATCCACTTTTAGCAAGTCTTTAAACTTTCCTCGGGAACTAAAAGCGTAAATAAAAAAAAATGGCTTCCAAAACATCACTGCATAAAGTTTTATGGCGCAGATAATATTTAAAAAAAAACTTTCAACGACCTATGTACAGGATTTCGAGCGATGCCTTACAGCTTACAGCCCTTAATAAATTGTAATAAGGCGAGTACTAAATAACTTTTTATAATCTTTTTTAAATTATAGTTTCAGGAATAATATTTCAACCTGTTATCTTTGTTAGTCAAAATTCTGTTTAGAAATATTTATCATCTTGTATTAACTAACTGTTTAGTCTAGCTGTCAGTGACCTTTGACAGTTATTTGTTGACAATTGTCTTTAAATTATTAAGAATACGTGAGAAAGACACAGGACACCATGGGCGCCATATGATAAGACTTCACCCTGCGCCCCTAATATAATCCTCTCACGAAAGTAACGCTTTGTTTTAAGTAGTCGATCTTACATACTCATTTCGACGAGACATGTAGTTTGTGTTTTAGTTTCTGGCGCGCGCTAAACGCCTGCCTGCTAAGTTACAATGTAATAATATAACAGTTTGTGTATGTTCCTCCTCCTTAATCAAGTGGTGGTCGACCATCCAAGCGACCATCAGTCAGTTAAAGTGGTCATCGTTGAAAAGCAGTAAGGCCACTAGCATAAGCATGGGCCGTTTCACCCCTCTCGTGTTACAAAATACATAATGCTCGTGTTCAGCCGAATTAGCGCTAGACTAACAAAATAATTGAACGGTTCGCTAGAATTTAGTGCTGATATAACGCTAGAAGATATAGCTAGCGAGAAATATTTCGCTAAAACATCTAGCGAACTAGTGAATAGCTGCATGCGTCATGTATGGTTGCAACGAACGTCACTTTCTAAGAAATTTACTACCTGGTTAATAATATTTACCGCTTGTGCATATTCTAGCAGATCAAATAATAATTTCCACTTCCACTTCAAAATGAAGTTTGCGAGCTTTCAATACTATACAGATAGAACTGTCAGTTATTTTCTTACTTTAAACAGCGCTTGCGTGCTTAGTTTAATAAATGAATACCGTTCAGTATGTATTTAGCGCTAACAAACAGCGTTTGTTAGGTTAGCGCTATCCCGACTGAACGCGAGCAATGTTAAAAAAATTCTTTCTTACCATATTCAATCTATAGTTCTCTTTTCTATTGTAAATGTAATACCCCAACAAAATTCCAACTATAACTGGCCCAAAACGAACGAAAGTATTCGCATAATATACTTGCATAAAATCAGTTTCTAACCTAAAATAATTTGATCATATAAATAACATATAACTGTGTAAAAGTTAAGGCAACTTACAGTGTTCTGCTCATAAGTGCAGGATATTCATAAATATACGCAACTGTAAAAGGAATAATCATAGAAATCAAAATTAAAAACGCTAAAACCCATCGCATGATTTTCGGCCAAATTCCAAGAGGAATTAATACTATTGGTGATAAAATAAACAGTTGCATGTCTGTTGAAAGATACCACGTTTGGGACATACACTAAAATAAATCATAGGGTATAAAATGACTGTGAAAAAATAAATAAATAAAAAAATCTACCATTTCATTTGGGTTGACATAGTTCTGAATGTACAACAAAGAAGACCACCAATAATCAGAACAAGGTTTTTCTAATATTTGCATAACTTCATTCCAATACGGTCCTGACCCCACAAAACGAATTAAGGTAATGTGGAAAATAATTGCTGCTGCAAGGGCAGGAGTAAGTCTGTAATCAAATATTTCATTGAACAATAAGTGCAATTATTGTTTAAAAACATATCTAGGAAAAGATTGCAATCAAAATATGTATTTTCTAAATAGATATAAATCAGAGTTTTGTTGAAATTAAGATTGTTACGTCAATTTTATTAAAATAAAATTATATTATATTTTACTTCAAATTTTTAAATAGCATAAAAATGATTCATTGTTGTTCTCTCCCCCACAGATTTAAGAGGAGGGTGATTCGCGAAAAGATGAATAGCATTGTTTTTTTTCTGTCAATCGTTTATGATGGATTATTTTAGAGAAAAATACATCAATTAAAAAATGCGTACAAGTAAGTTTTCTAAAACTGTTATTTGAAGTCTGCTTCTCCAAAATAATCCATAAACGATTGACAGAAAAAAAAACAATACTAATCAACTGCTCGTTAATCATCACCATTAATCAGTTTGTCTTAAGACTGGTAGTATGAACAACTGGTCAAATTGTCGCGTCCGATTGTAATATTAATGCCATTTTTATAATACATTAGTATTTTTAAATAATTATTATATGCCTATAGAATAGAATTCGCGAAAAATGAAATTAAGTGCGTGTAACGTCATTAAAATCGACAAATATAAATACATGAGAGGAAAAAGGATAGATATAGTAAACAAAAAACAAACTAATAGGAAGGCCAGGTGGGAGTCGTTATGGTGGAAATGATTAGACAGAGGACTTACGTCATCAACCTGAAAAAAAAGAAATATAACTTGTAGTAATTATTAGTTGTTATTTATTTTTTAAAAAAGAAGAAAAAATATACTAGTATTAAAGACACGTATATATTAATTAATTTACAATTATTTCTAAGTCAATCCTTATTCCTTTTACGGAATATAAAGTTATTTGACACAATATGATCATTCTCAGTAGTGCCAACGTATGGTACGAAAATAAATTACAAGTATTACAAATAATTTTATATTCCGTAAAAGGAATAACGATTGACTTGTAAATAATTGTAACTTAATACTAGTACTTTTCTTCTTCTTTTAAAAATAAATAACACTCAATAATTTCCACAAGTTGTATTTCATTTTATAAGGTTTTTTTCAGGTCGATGACGTGAGTCCTCTGCTTAATCATTTTCACTATATTACCCCTCGTTCGAATTCTACTTGGTGTGATTACGTCACTTCAATTATAACTTACATTCAACGATTCAAACTGAAATTTGGTAATGTTTATTTTCAATTAATATTTATTTATTTAATTAAAAATTAAATTAAGAAGCTGTTTATTCCTCATTTTATTATAAACTGCTAAAAGAGACAGACGTATTAATTTTGACTAGCGGAGTAACGAGTAAGTAATTTAATATTTTAAAGGTAGTATCATTTGACTTGGACCTTATTTTATTATTATTTCTCTTGTTTGTTGACTATATAATATCAAATAAATTCATTTCATTTTATTTTATACAAAAGTATTTTATTTGCCTTGATTATTGTTTCGATTTTCTAATAAAAATTCCAAAAAAATTATAAGTGTCGCCTGTTGTACTTTTCAATAACAACTTTTTTTCCAATAATCGATTTCTAATAATTGTTTAATTATATCTTTATCTAAACGAAGAATTTAGAAAAAACTGTTTTTAGATAAACATCTGTTTTGGAATAATGCATTGTTTACATACCTGATGTATCTGTGAATATAATATGTAAATATATTAAATTTGATGCCTTTATCTTTTGCAGAGAGATACACGTACGACATCAACAGGCCTCCAAGGACGAAAAATGTATCAACGGACACCGTTGCGCTCAGAATGTACATGCTCGAATATACTCTCATCCACTGCAAATAGGTAGGATTCATTAAAAAAAAATATATATATTTTTTGTAGACCTTTGAAATAATAGAAACTTCATTATTGAAAGTATTATTTTAATTCTTACCTTAAAACTGTCTACTGCGTTTATACTGGGCGAAAACATGGCAGTTAAATAATTATGTCCAATAATTACCCACATCATACTTATAAATCTTATCCCATGTAAACATGGTAGCTGGTTTGGATTTTCAGTAACTTGTAATAATTTCTTGCTGTGAGTATACCACGAAAATGCTATGAGGATTAAATGTATTGGTTCTAAAACAACAAAAAATTAGTACAAGATTTAACTATAGCTTAAAACAAATATACATACCTTGTTCATTCTTTTGAATATAAATATCATATCCTGTGCTGAGGACTATAATAACTGCAATTAAAATGAAGAGTACCCTGCAATAAAAAATATGTTTTAATAACAATGGAAAAGTAAAAAAGTAATATACATCAAGGTTATATTATATATTCTAACGTTTATTTATTTGGGTGAAGTGTAAAAATCAAAGAAATATTAATAATTGAACGATACATAAATAATAAAAGATCATAAAAATAACGAATACTAAGACTAAAAATATTATTAAGCACTTAAACATTAAGATTATTTATTTAAACAAACAACGCAACGCACTATTTATTTACACGATATTTATTTATTCTCTATATTTATATCACTAACTATTTATTTCACCATGCGTGTAAACTCGTCGACTCGACTCGACTCGACTGACTGACTGACTAGACTAAACTGACTATACTCGTTAGCTATTAATTCCAGAATATTTCCAGAAACGTAGGTCTAATCCTGTTACAAGGTCATGCTGCGTCTGTGTTTGTTTACTCAACTGACGCGCGCGACGTTTAAGTTTCTGACGGGTTTAAACTCGCGCGTTCAGTGCGTCGGCCGTGCATTCGCTACTATATATTACATCACAGACCATAAATATACTATAATATATTTATGGTCTGTGTATTACATTATACAGCGAAGGAGAAAAAAGCTTGTTTTTTTCAGTGCTGTAATTTGTAGCCAGAAGGGGAAATCTGAGTACTACAAAGTACCGAAAGAAAAATAGCATTTTGTCCTGAGATATAGATATGTAGTACGAAAGGGAAGATAAATCTTGCAATTAGGTTAGGTTAGGTTAGGCTAATTGCAACAGAAAAGTTGCAATTATGCCTAATTGCAAGTTGAAACTTACAATTACGCCTAATTGTAAGATAAAAGATGCAATTATAAATATTTTTCTATTATGTCCTTTCTACGCCTTTGTAATTTATAGCTAATTTCAACCTAAAAGTTGCAATTATGCATAATTGCAAGATGAAAGTTCAATTAAGTTTAATTGCAAGTTAAAAATTGCAATTGGGCCTAATTGCAAGATAAAAGTTGCAATTATGCCTATTTTCCAAGATAAAAGTTGCAATTATGCCTAATTCCAAGATAAAAGTGGCAATTATGTCTAATTGCAAGATAAAGTTGCAATTATACCTAATTGCAAGATAAAACTTGCAATTATAAATATTTTACTTTCATGTCCTTTCTACGCCTTCGTAATATAGGGACTATACAATGACTCAATAATGATATGTTTACCGAATTCGAGTTTAGAGAAATTTTCTAATTATATTACTTACAATACTGTGATGTCTCCTCCGTTAAACGACTCAGCTTCATTTGTCTGACAATTTCCCATAGTAATATACAATTTGTTTCCTATAGTTGTACTGTTTATATAGCTTTGTAACTCTTCCTTCGAACAAGAACTAGGAACACATATTGCTAAAGTCAGCAGTGGAAATCCAACACTTATTGCCGCTGCTCCTCTTAGGTCAGGATTAGGAACAGGATCAATATTGCCAAGATTCTAAATATTATATATTTAAGAAATAAATAGTAACTATTATTTATGGTGGTTGTGGTTGATGATATATTACCTGTGGTATAGGAATAGATGCTTTGCAGTATTTTCCTTTTATAGCTTCATCGTTAACTTCAGCTTCGATGGCTAGACACTGGTCAAAAGATCCTAAATCGGCTAAGTTTCCGGAAAGCAAACCAGACGGCATTTTAGATGATGCGTCCAACACTAATTTTTATAAATAAAATTGTTAAATATATATATTTATAGCAGATTTTAAAGTGTGCTTTTGTCTACTAAAAATAGTGAATAAAGCAGCACTTTAACCGCAAGGTTAGATAAAGTAATACTTTAACAACAAGGGTAAATAAAATACTTTAATTTTTATTTAAAATTTTGACAGTTTATGTGCAAAAGTATTGAGCCAAACTAATTTTATCTCTTACAAAATAACATATTTTTTTGTAATACTTATTACTTTACTTGGAATGTTAATTACATTTTAATTAGTATAAGTTTGGTTTTAAAATTTATTTTCATTGTATTATAAAATGAAATTGACCGTGTTCAAAAATATCGAACCAAGTTGTTGTTCAGAGTTTATATACTTTGTTTATTTATATTTGTCATCAAATTCCTAATGTAATATTAATTTAAGTTATTGTCTAACGAAATTGTGAAATACACCCACTTTCAGTTACGAAAATTCATAATAAACTTTTCTCGATAAGGGAAGGATTCTCGTGAGATAACTAGCTTACTAATGATCGATAAAAGCACAGCAAGTGGTATTATTACCAAATATAAGTTAACAAAATCATTATTTTATTTAAATATTTTCTGGTTTATAATATGAAAATATTTTATGCGTAAATGCATATGTTTATGAGTATATCTGTTTAATTTTGAATCACAACTTATATTAAATTTTAAAATAATTTAATTTATTTCAATTATCAATCAATATATTGTATAAAATAACTATTACTTCTTTTTATGTGTAAAAAATAGCATCGCACACAATCAATATTAGGTTTAATTTAATAATGAGATTGGTTGTTCTTGCATTAAGCCACAGGTATATTTAAAAAAGAAAACTAGAAATTAATGATTAAAAATATTTGTATCTTCAAGTAGGTGGTGGAAAATGATCAAATTTACTATAATCGCTGTTAAGTAAATATGGATGGATGCTCAACTTTTTCTCGTCTCCGCACCCTATCCCTTGCCCTGCGGTGTTGCTGCTTCTTCATAACTTAGTATTTTCAACATTGCCATACTGAATTGACAACAGTGTAGAAATTTTCAGTCCATAGTCCATACTTATTTGACGGCAAGTATAGTAGTATTTAATAAAATTTTAGTCATTCTAATTATAGCACACCAATGGTGATTCATTAGAAATGAACTAATTATGTTTGCTAAACTTTAATCAAAAATAAATACTACCGGTTTTAATCAAATTTTGTCAACGCTAGTCATCTTTGATTATGAGTAATTATTACTTATCATTAAGGTTAGTCATATACCCGGTAGTTTTCATTGTAACAATAATAAATAATTACTTAACATTTAGTAACTGGTTGAATAAAATATTAATTTAATAACAAACAAGAAAATAAAATGAGTTTTTAAGGGCGGTTAATAATTAGGCGTTAAAATTTCTCGATTATTAATCGTCTTAATAACACACGTATTAGTTATAATATTCTTCAGTTCATCGTAATCCTATTAAATTGGAGATAATCTAATTTTATTCCACGACAAAAAAAAAATGTACTTGTAGGTAACGTTTGATACTTAAAATTAAAGGCACCAATGCAAAAAAGTGGACAAGTCCACTTTTTATATTTTTTCGGAAGAATTACACTGATCTGAGACTAGATCATGCTACCTATTTAATTATCGAATTAGAATAATAGCTTGAATTTCCCTCTTTAAATTCTTTGAAATATTTAAAAAAGTTTTGGACATGTCCAGTTTTTGCCCAGTAAAATAATTTTTTGCCTACTGTTTATCTTCCATTAACAAACATACGATTACATTTTTATGGCATGAATTAGAGTATTTAATAAAGAAAAACTATTATAAACTATTTATATAAATAAAAAAAATAAAAAATGCAAAAAGTCTCGCAAAAAGTGGACATATCCTTTTATTGCGAAGTGGTGGCAGATACGCAATCAGCTGTATGGCTTGTAGCATTGTAGTGAGCAAGTTTAGTTCTTGCATAGGACGATGCGAAATTATCCAAAGAACAAATTTATATAACTCATTTTTTACAAAAAGTGGTCTTGTGTCTTGTCCACTTTTTCATTTAGTCCCTTAAATTGTTAGTAGTGGTATCTATTGTAATCTATTTTAAAATCGTATATTAATATATCCATTAATAACGATCAACTGAAAATAGTATTGTCCACAAAAATAAGAAAAAATAGGAAATATTTGTATTATAATTTTTTGCCATATCGTTTGTCTAATACATGGGCGGCTATGCATGATATTTTTAAGCGATCATAATAACTGCTTTCAGGACAACAAAACAAAAATTATGTTTTACATATTTCCCGCACTCATTTTGAGGTATAAAACACTTAATTCCTGCACGAATGAAGAAAAATAAAATCATTACACTTACTTTTCAGTGGCCATCCTTCTTTTATATTTTTTATATCAATAACATGAAGTAAATGTTTAGCACAACTAGTGTCAGAATTTTTTAAATCGTCTGTAAATTCTGCTAAAGCTTCATGTATCACATTTCCCACTAAAAATTCACCTGGTATACTTAAAATCGTTGTAGCAAACACCAAGAATAGAAAAAGATTTATTTTTATTCGCATCATTTTGGCGGCTTTTCTAATCACACTGATTTTTCCTTTTCAGTTCCTTGTTATATATCCTTAGATAATTGATAAGTTTTGATTTTGAAATTAAGTTGTTATTCTAGTAAATTTGTAAGATACCTTTGATATCAGAACCACTTAAGAGATATTGTAATAGGAAATATTCCTACGTTAATATGTGATGAATTATGATAAAATATTTCCAGGTGATCGTTGTGATACAATGAATTTTTATTTGAGAGTATGGGCAAAACATTGAAAACTGAAATGACTTATCTAGACGAGTTAGCAAATAAAATCGATCAATTTTCAGGAATAATAGAAGGGGTAGATTATTTTCAAAGTAATTGTCTTCCAAATATAAACAAGCAACTATTAAAATGGTAGTAAAATTGATAATTGAAGCATCAAAAAACAATTGAGTGCCATTTTTATGTTTTAAAGTTATTTAAAAGCGTTCTCCTAGAAACAGTAACAATAACTGCATCTTCTTTTATTTATATTCTTATCCGCTTTGTTTATTTTTTTTAACTACGAGCGATATGTCAACGAATGAGTCAAAATATTATGGTACTTAATTTTTTTTTATTTGTACTCTTTATCATCATCATTGGTAAATATTGTCTTATTTTTTTTTTGTTGTCTCAGTTGAAATGCTGCCTCTACTGCACACTGTATTGCGTCTTTCTCTTTAGCTGCACGTAATTCCCCGCCTCTTTGATTCAAATTTCTTTCTTCCTCTTCTCCCATGTATTTTACCTTTAATTATAAATTTGCTTTAATGGGGTATGTGACCATATTCGAATTTCAATATGTAACTGATAAAGTATAAAAAACTAACCACTATAGATTCTCATTATAATAATAAAAACTAAACATTAGTTTGTAATAATATTGTTATTAATAATATAATATTTTGGCGAAGGGATATATGACAGAATGGTAGGATCGTGGAAGAAGACAGACAGACTGGGAGGGAAAGAGATAGTTATACATCAGTGTCGCGAACATTCGCGATTATGTTGGGTAGCTTATGGCATAGCAACAGCTGGTTGTCCTACCATTAGCATGCTTACGTCACATAACATATCCCTTCCCTACATTTTTAATAATTATTTTCTCATAAAGTGCGAATAATTAATTAATTTATAAAATACGGGTATTGTCTAGTATCTATGTAAAAATGAAAATTTGGTCACATAATAGTCCAGTCATTTGGTAGTTTAAGCTGGAAAGCTTAGCGGAAGTTTTGAAAATTGGTAGTCTTATAGATGTTGAGGTGCTCTAACTGAATTTCTACTTTGCGAATTTGTACCGGCATGGGAAATAGCGCCATTTTGGGTAAAATGGCCCCAAAAACCGGTTTTTCGAAAATATCTCCTTACCGGTTGATTTTTTACCAAAAATATTTATGTACAAAATTTCCAATAATTGATGTCTTATTAATTTTTTTGACAGACGTATAGTTTCGGCGTACGAACGCCGCGAATTGAACCGCAACACGTGCATTGGTAGAAAACATTCCGCTACGCGTTATATACAGACCGCAGTGTCGCTCTGTGGGTAAAAGGCGTCTTTGTGTAAAATTATATTCCAGCGCCCCCCATAATGCATAATTTTCAAATTAGCACAGACTTTAAGTTTAAACTATACTTTTGATTCTTCGAAAATGCTAGATTTAAGTATTGATGAAATTCTCTTTGTTAGATTCATGCTTATATTCAATATTATTAGATTATCAAAATCGTTTGTTGTAATCAACAATTTTACGGTTATATTTGCATTCCAACATAACGCCATAACAATGTTAGAAAATTATCCGTTTGGCAGGATTTTTTTACTTATTGGAAATTTTTTGGAGAACAATAACTATTTTTGTCAATAAATCAACCGGTAAGGAGATATTTAAAAAAAAACGATTTTTGGTGCCATTTTACCCAAAATGGCGCCATTTTCCATTCCGGTACAAGGTCGCAAAGTGGAAATTCGGTTAGAGCACCTCTAAGACTATACCAATTTTCAAAACTTCCGCTAAACTTTCCAAGCAAACCCTTTTCTGAGCACCAAATGACTGGACTATAATTTGTGATTTTTTTTTCATTTTTCACATTTTCTGTCAAAATATACAATTGGATTAAAGGCGGAACTTCAACGAATATTATATTCTTATTTAAATTTTCTGAAAATTCTACTATATTATTCGGATATCGAATATAAATTATAACAATTTATATGTAGTAGGTAACACCTAATATACACTTTCAGGAACTTACAAATGTTTGTTAAGCAGATAAACTAAAGATTTCATTTTCATCTCACGTGCTATAAAAATATTTAATTACTAATGGTGATTTCCACGTTTATTATCAAAGTTTAAAATAATTTAATCTACCAGTCATCCTGATTGAAAATATTGACTTTAATCTTTAAACTTTTTTTCATATTTTGTTATATTAAAAATATGAGTAATATTTCAATGTGTTGAGCTATGTATATGATTTCTGTAATTAGTAATACAGTTTATGAGAATCATGATAATACGAATACATATATAAATATATTTATTAATTTTGATAACTGTACTGATATTGTTTATTCAAAATATTATTAAAAATTGACGTGCTATACAGAAGATAAAATCACATTTTTATCTTCCGTCACCTTTAGCTAAGGAAGGTATTGTCTTTGGTCAAAAAATTCAATGATGAGTTTTTAGTGAATAAGCACGTTTTAGGTTCCATATAATACGATTTTACCAGTTTAACGATGTCTGTATGTATGTAGATGTGTCGGTGTGTGTGTATGTGACGATAGTTTCGGATCGCATAACTTCAGTACCACAATTCCAAAAATTATGTTTTTTTCGTATTTCCCAAGTTTACATCCACAAGATTTTGGTTATAATTGGTAAACCGGAA
Source organism: Harpalus rufipes (assembly GCA_951394225.1). Lineage (NCBI taxonomy): Eukaryota > Metazoa > Arthropoda > Insecta > Coleoptera > Carabidae > Harpalus > Harpalus rufipes. Next base: position 13,638,281 of record OX596284.1, on the reverse strand, counting down.
GTACCGTCATTTGAAGATTTTAACAGTTTTTCTTGAAAAACGCAGTTAAATATCATTTATTGACATTTAACGCTATTATAACTTAAAGAATATATTATTCTCTATAAATCAGCCAGCTATGCTAACCATTTAAAATGCTAATATATTCAGATAATTCAAATTGACAGATGTCAGTATCAATGAAAAGTAAATGAATGTGGCAGAGATGAGAATGTTGAGATAGATGTTGGGGAAGACACGGAAAGATATGGTAAGGAATGAATGAATAAGGGAAATAACTCGAGTGTTAGAAGTTTCTAGAAAGATACAAGAGAGACGATTACATTGGTTTGAACATGTCATGAGGAGAGATGAAGAATATATTGGAAGAAGAATGAATAGCTTAGTAATAGAAGGTTGAAGACCAAAAATAAGATGGAAGGACTGTATTGCGGAAGACTCGAGACAAAAGGAACTGAATGAGAACGACACGCAAAACAGAAATTAGTGGAAGAAAAAAAAAAATAGTGACCCCTAAAGAATGGGAAAAGCTAAAGAGAAAGAAGATGTCAGTGTCAAGTACAATTTGCATAGTTTGTTCATGAAATAATTTTACTGGAAATTTAGAATATTTTGCAAGAATATTTATGTATAGAATTTATACTGAAGGAATCGTGCTGGCCACATCAGATTTTTTAAAAATACCCTGCTTTTCAAAATTATATTTTTACCTACTGTGTACCTACTCAAAATTGGTTTCCTCGTCTAATTCATAATGAAAAATATAAAACTAAGAAAACCTGAACATTTCAGCTTCTCACCCTCAAAATACAGAACGGCTGTCTTCCGCCCGAGTTTATGCATAAAATAAATAATCAAATACATAATAAATTTAATTCTTTATTTTCTATATAACATTTTTTCAATAACAAGTACAGGCGATTCAAATATTAATGTTACTAGTATTGCTAGATGTGCTGTAATAAAAAAATCTGTGGCGAAATTATACAACTAAAAAAAAAACATCATTAATATAATATTAATAAAATAATACACCACTATATTACAATTTGTGTATTATCAAAATAAATTTGTCCTTTCAATTGGCCCAGTTTTATTGATTGAAAACTTAAATGAATTAAATACATTGTGTAAGTAAGACGACTTAATATTTGGAAAATTGGAAGTGATAAAAATTTATTTACAAATCCTAGAAATATATTAATATTAATAATACTATCAGTAATAGTATTTTATAAGTACCTCCGTATCCGACAACACAGGAATAAATAATCCAAGATAATGCAATAGACCAGATAACTCTATGAATTCCTAAATATATCGATGATTCTAAATGATTATATTCATGCCAGTACATATTAACTGGAGCATATATTATTACATTTAAAATTAATAAACTTACTGCCCATCCTGCTATATTAAAATATTTGTTACTGAAAAGCTAAAAGAAATATATGTAATGAATAAAAAAAATATAGAGGGCGGCAGAACAACGTCCCTAGTTTTGAAGGTGAATTAAAAAATAAATACTCGAAATACAAAAAAAATCACATCCTGAACTTACAACATGGGAAGTTTTGTCTCACGTGATTGTGAAAATAATATCGGCCAATTGGTCTCCCTGAGTGTTTGGACAAGAAATATCGTCTCCACCAGACATTCTCCAGGCGAAGTTCTTCAAGAACTGGGGCAATAAAATTCTGGAGTAGGCTCACATACCCTCAGAATCAAGGCTTCGAACCCGGACCCTAACCGAACCTTATATTTTTCAATTGAACTCGAGTCGGAACCGAACCGGGTATTAAAATTGGGATTCAAAGTTCAACTCTGGTTCAGATTCAACTGCAGTTCAAAACGTAAGCTGCGTTACTACATGTATTGACATTTCGTGAAAATTGTGTTCGTTTCTTGTCTTGCGTAAATTCCGAATCGCATATTATATTATTTGCATATAAAGATTGTTATTCAAAAAAGATTAATTCAATTTACATTCGGTCGAACCGAACTTGAACCAAATACCCGAAACCGGAACAAAACCGTAAATTTTATTAATGTTTGAATCAAACTGCATCCGAACCCATCTCTCAAAAAACAAATTAGCCTGAACCTGAACCGAACCCGGCTTTGCGGGTAGTTGCCCGATTTCTTTTTCGATGTTTTCGGGTGTTCTAGCAGTCCATGGTTGTCCATGTCCTTTCCTGACAAAAGATTCTGTTGCCATAAAGTATTTTTTTCCAGCAATATAATTGATTCTCGGAAGTGCTTGGTGACGGGGTTTTTGGAACCGAGTACTAATCGCGCGCTGGACGGCGGCTACAGACCCGTTTTCGCGGATGTAGGTTTCCACGGCAAAAGTGCATTACTCGTTCGTCCACATTATGTTTACGATTGAATTTTTTGTAACAGAAACTTCTCATCCACCTGCCTCCATAGACACTACCCTCACCCTTTTACGACTTGCACTCGCCTCATAATGCCATAGTAAAATTAGGGAGGTTGTTTTGCCGCACCCTGTACGATAGTGATTTGAAAAGAATAATTTCTTATGGAAATAAAAATTGCAGTTTCAAGAATTATTTCAAACAAAAATAGCATTTATTTTAAAGGAATAGTAAGATTATATTACTCTACGGAGTACACAGGAAATCCATTCAGTGCATATCATTTCAACAGAGCGGCACAAATAATTGCATGTAAAAGCAGTGGCGGATCTAGACTTTGATGACTGCAGTGGCCTAGCATTAAGTGTGGGTGAAAAACTTTTTGTTCAAAGTCAAACACCTTTATCTAATGAAAGTTACTTTTTTTCTGAGATGAAAAGCTACAATTTTAACTTGTTTTCATGGGATTTAGACATTAAAATGAAAGCAGTTATTATTTTGAATGTGATATTCTAATGTAGTAAAATTTAAGGTATTTTTTTATAATATTGTGGATTATGCTAAGCAAGAATCAATAATGTAAAAAATCATTTTTTTCTGTTCTGTTAACAGGAAGCAGTTTTTCTTTGCCATACCAACTGTCTTATTCGTGTTATTTTTATTACATTTACTATGTGTTTACAAGTTTTCTATTTCTATATATTTTGAAATGCGATCAGCTTCTTCTACAATACATCCGGTAAAATTCAAATTTTAAATTAAGATTTAAAAATTTAAATTTCTCAAATTAAATGAAAAAGAACTCAAATTTTAGATTTTCATTACAAATATTTAAAAGTTCCAGAAATAAAATTTTATTAGAATACCCTTGCAATTTCAATAAACAACAGATGAATATGAATGAAGCAGAAGTAAACATATTACTAATGAATATTATTAAGTACTAATTCAAAAAAATTGACAGTGTCTCAGAAAATTTTCACTGTGGCTCGAGCCACTGTAAAAAGGACCTAGGTCCGCCACTGTGTAAAAGCAAGCAGAGACACTAGTGACAGTTATGTGCCGCCTTATCATAATTACGATATTTATATTTTTATTGCTTGACCCGACAGAGTCAGTTTTACTGGGTATATTAAAATATTGTAAGAACTTACATTTGTAAAAGTCTCACATTCTTTCTTAACATAAATTAAATATCCAGTTATTACTCCAACAACCATTGGTCCAAATCTTACATATGTTGCATAATAATAAGTTGATATAGAGTTTTCATTCAATCTAATGAAAAATTAAAATTAAAATAGCATAAATATGTTATTTGTACGATACTTTATCTTACAAAGTGAAAACAGGAAATCCAGAAATTCTATTCACCCAAGAAACAGCAGTAGCTATTATCACAGAAACAAAAACAAGAGCTATCAAAACTTTAATAGTTATTTTCGGCCATTTTTTCAGTGGAATCAATATTAAAGGTGACAATATATATAATTGCATATCGATTGAGACATACCATGTTTGAACTATACACTAAAAATTAATTTATTACTGTAATATTATATAAACATAAAGTTTAATTTATTTAGAAAATACCATATCATCAGGATTCGTAAAATTTTGAATGTATAATAATACATTCCACCAATGTCTCACACAATTGTTGTACAACAAATGCATCACTTCGGGCCAGTACGGACCTGGAGCCATAAAACGTAATAAAGTTACATGGAAGAGTAGGACCACTGCCAGGGTTGGAGTCAGCCTAAAATTATTTTTAAATTAGATAAAAAAAATGCGTTTATCTGCAATCAAAAATATTTTTTTCCAAAACCGAGTTAAAAGTCAATTTTTATTGAGAATACACCATTTTTAGAAACGAATTGTGGACATTATTCCCCTAGGGGAGATTTTATTATTTTGGCAAGATATGACATTTAATGGTTTATCTTACAGTTCCCTGGATTTTGGGAGTAATCATTTCACAATTACCGCACCGGCAGTATCAACTATAGTATTCTCTACGTAATAATAGCATTGCCCAATTAAAAGTGTATAATTGTTGAAGACATACGTAATTTATGTAGCTTCTTTTTCCCCACAGGTTATAGAATCTGTTCAGAAGGCGACATATGTCGTAACTCTGTTCAGGAAGTTTACAATCAAGAAAAAACAACATGGGCGTAGTGTTTCAATGTTTAAAATAAACTCCGTAACAAATTGCATTTTTGTTCAAGCACAAATACACAGCAATGTTCTTGCACATACGTAAAGTATTTACTATTTAGAGTTTTTAAGTTACTTTAAGGACTTTTGGATACCAAAGTACAAAAAAGAATTTTACATACTTTTTGTGAGAAAAAAGTGTTTAAGTACAGTCCATACGATTTAACTTGGCTACCCAAAAGAATGTAATTCAGTTCACTATTCCTAAGTTGCGTTTTGTCAAATATTTACTTTTACTTCGATGCCGCACAGCTTTAGAAGTGAAATAGTGATTTTACAATGTTTTATTACCTTACACAAAGCAAATTTCATCCTAATACACTCAAACTCGGGGTGTCAGGTACTTTTCAACCCAAGAAGTTATATTCATACATAAGCGTTGGTGCATTTTTTTTTCTCAATAGCAATAGAAATTTTATTTTCTTAACTTTATTAATTTAAAAAATAATTATAATATGATTTATATAATAAATAATTCATTCCAATATTTGTAATATATTTTTTTGTATAAATAATTTCTTTTTTTTTTGTAATATTCGTAATTTTATTGAACTTCATTTTTCTTCGGTACGCCTATGGATTTTATAACTTTCCCATTACCGCAGTGATAATGTGAATTGCTCCAACTCGCCAAGTTACATCGTATGGACTGTACAGAACTAAATACTAATTTTGAAAAGTATTTTAAGTATTGTAAATACTGAAAATATTTAAAGTAATACTTCTAGTATTTTTACTTTAACTAGTTCCCAGCTCTGCTCATGTTGATTTACGTGATTTATCAATAATGCAAAAAAAAAACTACCGAAAAGGGCTATAATAGTGGTCTTTGTCTGTATGTGGGTTTTTGATGGAGAAAAAATAGGTGTCAGCATAAGAGCGAATTGAAATATTTTTGAACTACCAATGAAAGATATAAGTACATAATTATTGCGCATTGCCATTCTTACGTAGAGAATACTATATTACTCGTGGTTCTTTAGAACTGAACAAGGAGGATCCTGAACTGAATTACAACTATTCAGTTTTTAAAACACTTTTTGTTGAAAGTAGAATCTTTTTCATACGTTTACTTATTTCGTACAAAGGTGGATTGCAGATTTTAATTGACAACAAAATATATACGAAATAACAAGTTTAGTGATGACAATGAGCATATTACGACTTAAATTTATTCTATATGTTTTTAATTTTCATAATATGCAATGAGGGACTAAACGCCTCAAGCTTCAAGGTAAATTTAAAAAATGTGTTCTCCTTTTAATGAGCTTCAGAATTTTTTACTTTTAATATTAATTCTCATAAAAATTACAGTTGTTGCACTCTGGGAATGTATAAAAAAGGACAGAATAACCCCTACCTCAACACGCAGTGAACGTGTTGTATATAATATGTTATTAATTTTTACTAAAAAATATTGTGTACTTAACTTAAATATCTATGTAAATAAAAACTTAAAATATTAAACTTTACTCCAGTCTCCATTACAGTTAAGAAAACATAAGACAATAGCACTCCTCCTATCGTAAAAAACGAATCCACTGCAAGGGTTGCCCCTAGGATAAACATACTCGAAATTCTTTCAAACCACTGAAAAAATACAACTCATTGTAAAGTGAATTCTGAAATTATATCAAACATTACTCATTCAATTATTCATTCATTTTAAAGTATTAGTAAATACAAACTTTGGACTTAAATAGTAGTCCAGTTGATAAGAATTGATAATTAAAAATAGTTGTAAAATCAAATCAGATTTCAGAGATTAATAAATTTTATACCTTAAATAGATCAGTTGAATTAATAACTGGTGATATCATCAAACTAAAAGTCGCATGTCCTACTATAATCCACATTATACTTAATACTTTTATCCCATGTAAACATAGCAACTCTTCCGACTTTTTGTGTATATGAAACAATTTTTTCCCATTGCTGTACAATGAAAAGGCTATCCATAATTCATTTTTGGAATTAATATTCTTATTTTTAATGTACAAGTCATAACCTGTACTTAAAATAGTTAAGATAATAATGAAACTGAAAAACGATCTGAAAATCAAATTTTTTTTGTTAGTACTTGAACCTAAAAATTTAACAATAATAGTATTTATTTCCGTAAATATGATGACATAGTAACTGTATCAGATTGGTAATATCCACACTGATAGCTAAATAAAATTTCCAGTTACATATAAGTGAAACATTTTTAACCTAGATATGACCAGATTTTATTTTGTTGAATCATTCAAAAACTATATTTTCTATTGTATTAAAAATTTGTTACTTAGAAACAAAACAATGAAATTTCTATTTTTATCTTTACATTTTCATTGCATTCAAGTAATATACCTATGAGTTGCTAATATATGAGGCATAAATTTAACCCTTCGAATTCCTAATTATTATTTTTTGTTTGCCAAGTTACCACTGGGACCATGGCCAGATATAAGAAAGTAGTGAAAAGGTGGAGCCCTCTTCCATATTATTTATTTATGTATTAGTGGCATAATTAAAAGATTGTTAAAGCTCGACGCGTAGCGGAGAATTTAAGTTATCGGTTATACCAAAGAAATATCGGATGAATTTGAAGCTGCACAAAGCAAGTTGTTTCCATTCCACAGAAGTCAAAAGACGTATACGAGAAAGAACACGAAAGTTGTGTGTTCAAAAATGTGATTTATTGAATTTGTTGTATTGTTTGACATTTATCCATAAACCAGAATTCTGATATGTTTGAATAGCTGTTGCCTGGCAACTGTATAGATCGTCTGTAATAAAAGCCAAATTGCGCCCGATTTTGAGGGCGAATAAACAAAAATAAAATAATTTTCTGATATCTACAAGTTTATCTCCTTAGTCTTCACCTATTTTTGAGTTATCCCCCCAAAGACATACACATTCATCTTTAGATAAAATTTTCAAGATTCTACTTTATTACATTTTAGATATATTTCAATTTGCTGATTTTCTTTTGCTTCCTGAGATATTTGCGTTCAAACTCGGACCCCAAAAAATAGAGATACATGCCGCGCGACTCCGCCATTCGATTGTACGTCCAAAATTATATAAGTAGGCATACAAATTTTTAAAGAAGCAACGGATACAATTTCTAGAAGAAAATAACTGAAAACAGCCAAAAATCGTAAAAAAATTAAGGTGCACAAAGCAATTATTTTTATAATATACAACACTTTGTGTTTTGCAAAACCCGAATTGGAACCGAACCTGGTATTAAAATCCGGGTACAGGGTTCAGATCCAGTTCAGGTTCATTTCGGATGGAAACGAAAGCGAAATATAGTAATAAAGCCGATCATCGACGTTTTCTGCGTTTGCGTCGATACCTATGTTGACTATTCATGAAAATTGTATTCGTGTTTGCTGTCTTGCGTTGCATTATAAATTCCGGCTTGAATTTTAAATTATCTCTATATATAAATATATATATATATATATATATATATATATATATATATATATATATATATATATATATATATATATATTTTATTACTTCAGTTGAGTCCAACCGGTGACGTTTCCAGTTGGTCCATTAAATTGGATACCTATCTCTATATAAAGATACATTAATTCAAATTTCATTAGGTCGAACCGAACCTAAACCTGGAGCAAAAATACAAATTTTATTTATGTTTGAATCAGCACACGAACCTGTCACTCAAAAATCAAAATAACCGTAACCTGAACCGAACCAAGATTTTGGCGAATTCGATGCCCTGCTTCAGAGTCTTTTCTTCAACAAACCTGTCTACGATATTTTGACCATTTTCAGGAATTTCGTTTTTTTGACTGTGCAGACTGAACTACTGTGACCAATTTTTGTAAAATTGGCAAACTTATGTAATTTTGCCCCTATAATCGATTAGTGATGTCACCAGGCTGCAGGCTCGTATTTCATCTACACCCATTTTTGCGCCATAACCTAGAAATGGGTAAAGTTTTAAATTTAAATATCTCAAGAACTAACTACTGTGCGTTGAAGATTTTGAAGAAAATTGGTGTATGTATTTAAGTTTTAGAACTATAACCTGACTGGGACAAAAACTGAACGTATTTAATACATTTATTTTGTACGGGGCATCTCCAATACCTACTTGTCCGCGACATATATGACCCATTATATTACTATAGAACACTCTCGAATTATTTTTCAATAATATAATAATATTACCATACTTACATGGCCGTCCAATCAAGAATTGTAAATTCAACTTTTTCATTCGTTTGACAATTTCTAATGTTTATATTAAATTTTTCTATATATTTACTGCTAACAAAATTATTTAAAACATTAACGTCACAAGAATTGGGCACACATATTGCCACAGCCATAATTAAAGTTGATGAATCAATATTTATATTTGGAATAGAGGTATTTCTTTCCTGTAAAGAAGTATTTTTTATTTTATTTTTTAATTATTGTATATTTTCATACAATATTTGTAAATTGTTCAATTAAATAAATAAAATTATCCAATGGAAAGGACACTTTACAGTAGTTTCCTTTAATTTGTCTGTTTGTATCCTGATAATTTATCGATAGACATTGATCAAAAGATCCTAAATCTATAATATTCCCTGAAATTAATCCTGATGGCAATTTTGATGATGCGTCGAGCACTAAAATTTATTTAAATACATATTTATTTTAATTTTTTATTTAATGTTTACTTCTAAAAGCCCAATCTTCTTGTAAATGAGTAAAAACATAATACAAATCTTGGAAACATTTTTGTTCTTTATTTTTGTCATATTCTAAATTCTTTAAAATATTTTTCTTAAATATTGGATTTCTAATAATTTCTCTACACCAAATAGAATTATAAAAGAAAAAGTATTGACATAAAACTATCAACAAGAACTTTTGTATATAATTTATGCTATTCATAATTTTTAAATATTTTATTGCACTACTTCAACACTCTTTACTGCATAGTTACACATAAATATAGACTGTTGTTCTAATGTTTAAATTACTTTGTTTTAGAATTATTTTTAAACGTTTTTGGAACATTTATGAATATATTATTGCTATCTGTAATTTCTCACGTAACATGTTCTAGTTTCTGTTGACAATAAGCAGATTAAATATAAAATATTATTGAAGATATTTCCAAATGTTAAATATTATCACTTAAGTAACACCACAACGTTGATTAAATATATTTGTAGATATCTGTGTTATATCGTTTGATGTATGATGAATTAAAAAATAAAAATACATAGGTATATATTAAAAATAAAATCAATTACAAATATTTTAATGTTAATGACATATTTATTTTATTTACAAAAAATACAAATATGTAATAGGGTATTCTAATGATTTATTTTATTTTTTGAAACGTTCCCATATTTATATTATGTTAGAAATGTCATAAATTACCGATACTTCTAAACCACGCCAAAATAATTTACAAACGACGCAAAAAAAGTTTTTTTTTTGCATTATTGTTATTGTTTAGCATAGTCCGCAATGTTTATAACATTTTTTATCTTAAATTTTACTACATTAGAATACCTCCATCTTTCACTATTTTCTTAATTTTTTTTTTTTATGAAACCATGCAAATTGACAGCGATTTGTAGTTCTAGAACATCTTAATTGTTATTCGTTAAGCCTTGATAACTTTTTTAATATTCTATGACTTAGATGTTAAGCTCATTTTGTTCTCAAAAAGTGTAGTTCACTAATAATTTGAGACACATCTATTTCAACACTTTTAAGCACACACAAATATAAATAAAAATAAAAAATATATAAATATGTTTAAAATAACTTTCGTGGTCAATAATTGAAAATATGTATGATGGATAAGGATAATAAACAATTTAATAAAATAAATAACAAAAAACTATGTATATTATAGTCCAAATTTTCTTTGCCACTGGTACCCTGTGTTATTCAACATATCTTTAATTTCCATACAAACGCACGAGATTTTTAATTGGCGCGGCATCATAAATTCAAACAAATATTATTTGGTTTATTTTCGTTCTGTCCTTAATTTCTGCATTCATTTACTTGAAAACGAATTCCACATTTCAAAAAAGCGATAACAGAAGCCTTGAAAGTAGTTAGAATTTGGAATAGGGTAGGTGTGTGACGTAGATTTTAAGCGCATTAAACACTAGAATATTTTAAAAAGTAGTATTTTTTTAAACTTTGATAATCCCTATCATGCAGTTTTAAGGTCTAATTTTAATATAATTATTATTCATGAATTTGTAGTATGTAATGCTGTTTGCATATTCTTGCTTCAAAATTTTCATTTTTAAAATGTTCAAACACAAAACTGGAATTTACTTCAACAAAATTTGCATCTCCAAATAACATCATGCAAGTTTTGTTGTTGCAGATGTTGATGTATTCCAGTTTTGTTTGAAAATTTTGGTGTTCAACGCGTTCCTATCATGGCTATGATCATATGAAATACTTGCGCCAGTGACGGCGACGAAACTTTTGTGCTTTTTTATAGTTCACAGTTTCTTTGTTCTAAGTTGTTGGCGCGTTAATATGAACAGAAAAACATTTTGCTTTATAGTTTGACGACATAAGAAAAAATACAATAAATAATAGTATATTATGTTACTAGGAGTAGAAAGCCGTCTTTTTGTGTTGAACCCAGCTATTGCGGCCGAGGTGGGAGCCGAGGCCAGGCAAGCTGGGTAAAACACAAAAAGGGCGTTCTGCTCCGAATAACATATGCTATTTTTTCTTCAAGTGTTTCAAAGAAAACTGGGGATTTTTTTATATTTTTCTAGAATTGTTTTAATTATAGCGTTTGCAATTTCAGCCATAGTTGGCTGTGTACACTACAAAACACAAACGATACAACTGTCAAATAACAATTTTTCAATATGGTCTGTGTTGCTGTGACGACTGCTGCCGCCAGCGGTGAACTAAGAAGCTAACATTTTTTTACTAGTACAAAAATGAACAACATTGTTGTACTAGTAATAAAATGAATATCTTCTATAGTGTGTGTACAGTAGCATAATATGAATATTATAATACGCTTGAAGAAAAAAACTATTTTATTTATTGTATTTTGTCTAAGGCCGCCAAATAATAAAGCAAAATAATAATAACAGAAAAAATAAGTCGAATAAAAAACAAAACTTTCATCACGTTCACTGGCGCAAGTATTCCTGAATTTGCTAAGTACGCGTGCCTTTCCGTAATTTTTTGACTCTCTCAATCCTAAGCGTTCCTTACTTCTCCCATCAAGTTCGTAAGCTATATGATCTAAATACCAGAAAAGATTTGTGCAGTGTTGCCAACTGGTGTAAAATAACTACCCTTAGATCATAATATAGCTTACAAACTGGGTACGAAAAAGCATAGATCTTATAGCATTATATGCTAAATTATCTAAGCGAAAAAGCCTATCCGTTACAAGGATACAAACAATTTACGGAAGGTTATGTGAAAGTGAAATGCGCAGACGCCGCGGTACACCATACACCTTTTCGATAAAGGGATAAATATAATGCAAAATAACAAAACAAAGAAAAAAATGAATAAAAAACTATTTTTTATTCAACTTCTTCCTTGTTTTATTATTTTGATTTATATTTGTCTGTGTCTTGAAAATCCATGCCGATATCTATAGTATAACGCGGTGTCTGTGTATTTCGCGTAGCCTTGTATCCTTTTCTCTCTTATGTACTTGTATAAATCTATCTCATTTGATGGCATAGGCTTTCTCGTACCGTTTCGTAAGCAAGCTATATGGTTTAAGTTTTGGTGTCATAAGAACACGTTCGCACGTTCCTATAAACAAAAAATCTGATGTGACCAACACAGTACCTCCCGCCATTTACCTATGTATATAATTTTTATATTACTTTATAAATTTATCCATACAATATATAGAAAAAGTATTAAAGCAAACTTGTAGAAAATGAAATAATCTTTAATTTTTATAGTAACAAATTGAGAAAAAATTACATTTAAAGGTATTTTTTGAAAAAAACTATCTTGAGCTTCAAGTTAACTGCCATTTCCAGTTATCCGATTGCCACCAAAATCTAATCAGATATTTCCATATTAGAATAAGATAGAAATACATGGTTTCAAAACTTTCTGAATGATAGTATTTGAGTTGAGCGTATACACTATACAGGATCCACACATACATAACATACATACACACAGACATCATCGTGAAAATGTTAAAAATGGATTCTAGGGACCTTAAAACGTGGTCATTTACCAAAATCTCGATATGCGATTTTTAGCACGATCCCTATACCTCCCTTATCAAGGGTAGCGGGAGGTAAAAAAAGAATTTGTTAAAAGAAATTAAGCAGCTCTCATTAAGAATTCGATAGTTTATTTATTCAGTAATAAATTGCAAGTTTTAAACCAGTAAAAAGGTAAAATAAATTAATATGCTAGGTGTAGCCAAAATACCGTATGTCGTTGATGGTCCCTCACTCGCCCATAAATAGGTCAAGTGTATATAACAGAAGCTATGCAGTCTACCGAAGTTGTAGGATCAAATCAAGACATACGTTTATTAAATTTTGTACTGTATTTTTGTTTACATAATTATAAACTACATAGTTCATGTGAATATTATGTACGAATCTGGAAATAAAGGATCGGCCTTGGTATTACATATAAAACTTTACATAGAGATTTAATTTTATGATATTTATTAGCCTTTAAAGTTGAGCAAACGTTTCTCCCATAAGAATACACAAGGATCCAATTATGTTCTCAGCGTTATGATATAAGTTTGGCGCCTCTATTTGACTGTTATACTTTTCTGGTCTGATGGTTGGCAACACTGCCCAAGTCATTTTGTATCGAACGCGTTCCGCATGGCTACGGGTTATTTTAAACCAGTTAGGTGGCATCACTTCTCAGATCATCTGTCATTGCTAAATTCAGATATGTAACAAAGTTGTCATATGGAAGTAAAATTAGTACATTTTTTAGGAAAAAGTGAGAGAGAATTATAATGTATTTCTTGTTTACGTAGTCAGCTTAAGCAGGTAGTGTTTATCTTACATTCCGTAGTTTATCTAAAGGAGTTTATTATAGAATTTACTAGTTTTTTCGTATTTTAGACATCAAAATGAGAGTTGTAGCTCTAGTCAGTGGAGGCAAGGATAGTTGTTACAATATGATGTGTTGTATAGCTGCCGGGCATGAAATTGTAGCCCTAGCTAATTTAGTACCGCACAATAGAGGTACGAAATAATGAATCTGTTGTTGACATGTATGTTTTTATTCATATTTTACAGGAGAACTGGACAGCTACATGTATCAAAGTGTGGCTCATGAGGGCGTAGCTCTTATGGGCCAGGCGATGGGTCTTCCGTTGTACAGACAAGAAACATGTGGTGAAGCGCATCATATGGAAAAAGATTACATCCCAACTACAAGCGACGAAGTGGAAGATCTTTTCGAACTGCTTCAAAAAGTGCAGGTACGAGCTTTTTGCAACTAATTTTACAATTCTAGGAGATAAAAATAATTGCAGGCAGACATGCAGATAGAGGGGGTGGCAGTTGGGGCAATACTATCTGATTATCAGCGTATTAGAGTGGAAAATGTGTATGTACTTAGTAGACACATGAATTTAAACTCATTTTCTGCAAGTTATTAAATGTCTATTCCGTCGTTACAGTTGTACTCGTTTGGGTCTTATTTCTTTGGCTTACTTATGGCAACGAGATCAGTCGGAGCTCCTCCAGGAAATGATAGACAGTCAGGTGAACGCTGTCTTGGTCAAAGTCGCGACTTTGGGACTTGATCCCACCAAGCATTTGGGGAAGACTATCACGCAACTGCAGCCTCATCTCCTCAACATGAAAGAGAAGTATGGGTTGAATGTCTGCGGAGAAGGAGGGGAATATGAGACTTTTACCCTGGATTGCCCTCTTTATATTAATGCTATTGAAATGTAAGTTTCGACAACTTTCTTATCTTAGTATTTAAAATTAAGATACTTCGCAGTTGTTAGTGCGTTGAATTTTATCTGAAATCAAAAATGTCAGATAAAGTCTTCAAATATAGTCTTGTTTACTTTAGACAGTAATTGTGTAAATTTCTCACTTAAATCTCATTGTTTTGTTATTTCTGTAATTACTGTACAATAACTATTATACAAATTAGATCCAACATTATTTAATTTCATATTTTTTCGACAGAAATAGAAATATCTCCATTTCATGACGTTTTTAGAGAGAGTATTTTGAATAAATATATAAAATGCGTCGTGTAAGAAATTTTGAGGAAATAGACCAATAGTGATAAACTGCGTTAAAATACATAATTAAATAATAAGTACCTCAGTAAATGAGTATTTTAAATGTAAATACTAAATATGTTTTCCTTATTTGTGCAAAGTAAGGAAAAGTAATATTTTTTCACATAGTCAAAAAAATACCGTAATTATGACAAAGCGGCATATCCCTGACTACTTTATAATCTTTGATGCCGACGTGCGATTATTTATACATTGAAAGGTTTCTCTACCTGTTCTATATTAGTAAAATAATCTTACTGTTCTTTTAACATAAATGCTATTTTTGTTAGAAATAAGTTCTTATGGGAATGAAAACTGGAGTTCGAAACATTATTTCAAACAAAAATAGCGTTTATATTAAAAGAACAGAAAGATTATTGTACTATACAGAGGAACCGTTCAATGCGCAAAAAACAACCTTAGTCATTTTTTTTTTAATTTTAACATAATCAAAGAAATAATTTTCTAAGTTCCTTACGTTAAATATTTTTGTAACTTAATTTACCTCAGGATCATGTTTAGATATTAGAAAACTATTTACTGGATGTTAAGTAATAGAAAAATAATCATTGAAGAGCAATTTTATAGAAACGCTGAAAATTTTAAAATGTAATAACTGTTACTGATACTTTTTTTTTCAAGAAACAGTTTCACCAAACTGTGTGTATGTAGATGTCACTGTATATAACTCATATTTACACTATTTGGACTGTGGTTATTTTGTCAAATGCTCCTCAGTTTCATATTTCAAACAATAGTAGTTTTAGAAGAATAATAAAAAAACTATTAGAATACCTTCGTTATTTATAAAATAAATAAATATATCACAGCATATTACCCATTGCTGGGTATGCCAATCTGCTTTGTACACAGATACCAGTCAAGATCTAACGCAGTTTCTCAGATTCGCGACACTCAGGCACGCGGCCACGAGACCCCATTTATAATAAGGTAATATCTACTTTCAGTGATGATTCCGAAATGATTATTCATTCTGACAACGCCATTGCACCGGTCGGCTACCTCCGTCTAAACAAACTCCATTTAATACCAAAAACAATTCCGTCCATCATGCAAGATAGACTTGCATGTGTGTCTATTAAAGACTCTGATGGCTACATCACCGATCCGGGTGAAGAAGCTATCGAAACTTCTGACTGTGAAAACGAAGATGAACAAGACGACGAAACACTATTCGAAACTAACAACGAAATCTGTAAAGAAGAACACCCTGTGATGCACGCCATCACGAATAATGGATGGATGTGGTGTGGAGGAATCGGAGGATATGGAGATAATGTGGAAGAAGGAATGGAGCAAGCCCTGGAAAAGTTAGAGAGTAGGTATGCTTCGGATAATATCTCATTGAAATTGCTGAATCTAGACTTACAACTTCATAGTTTTAAAATGTTATTAAACTTTTGGGTTAAATTAACACATCCAGCAATCATTCTTCTCCAGAAATTAATATCCGCATATACTATTTCATCTCCTTCCTTGCAGCTTGTTTAAAATCGGAAAATTTATCCTTCACCGACATCTGCGCAATTAATATGTTCGTTCGTGATATGTCCCAATATTCATTAATAAATAAAATCTACTGCCGTGTTCTTTGTCATATAAATCCTCCAACGAGAGTTTGCGTGGAAACACCTCTACCAGCTAACTGTCACGTGATGATGGAGGCGTTAGTTTGGAAGGCGAGGCAGTGTGAACCTCTAATCGAAAAGCATACGATGCATGTCCAAGGAATTTCGCATTGGGCGCCGGCTAATATTGGACCTTACAGTCAGGCAATTCGGGTAAGTTCAACATTTATTTATATGTATGTAGATAATAGCAACCCAGCTTGGATTTTAACAAAAAATACAGGAGGGGTAGAAAATAATTCCCGAATGCTGTCAAATAATCTTTATTTTCGGCCTCAACCGGTTTCCGTACCAACTATTTGTTCATCAGGAGCTGAAAATTTTACAGTTATAGAACACATGCTATTACAAAAATTTTAAAATTGTAATTACCCGATTTTATGGGATTCTAAACATCCCTTACATTTTGCAAGAAATAAAAAGGTAGATGCTTCGGTTGAAATATTCAACAATTTAGGTATTAATGTAATGTTTATTATAATAAACCCCGCATTTGCAATAATTATATTACGTCGTCTTTCCAACATTTCTCAGCAAATACTAGAACGCAAGTTTGCGCGCACACCTCTATACATATCCGGAATGAAAGTTTGTGCTCAATTTCACAAAACAAAATATTTACGCGCACAAACGTATGTCTGAGCACATCTTCCGTGTGCGCAAAAATGCTCAATCCAGCAAGCACCTATAATACAGTATGGGACACGAATGAATAGCTACGAAAAGAATGTTTGCATAAATCATTCAAATATATGCGTTCCGTTTAAATCCACATGAAATACAGTTAATTTACGATACGTTGCGCTTTCCTAATATAACATATAACAATTGCCCAAATAAGTTTTAAAGCTACGTAGCCTTTCTGAAATTGACAGTTAATCTGTGCAATTTGGTCAGTACTCCGATAATGAACGTCCCCAAATTAGTTTATTTCGAGTTACTATAATAATTATTTTTGTGGAACATTATGAAGTAAGCATTTCTTTCCCTTGTCCCTCAGGTTAAGACTCGTGCCTCGTACTGCTTACAAGTAAGATCTTACAGATTCTTAAGCTTAAATTCATCTAAATATAAATATTCGTTTAAGCATTCAGTTTTACAAACAAAAATTTGCAGAAACACATATACATACATCTGTTCGCTCTTAAAAGCGATAATAGAATAATTCGAAAAGCATTCGGAAATATCTTGTGGACTGGTTTTCTTCAGTGATATTGTCCATATGGGCGAGCAATTCATATCCATTTTTGTTTAAATTCGACCTTGAAATCCATAGTATGAATCAAAATATTTTTGTACTTGTTTACCTACCCAACCCTGTATTCATAAAATTAGTTACATCTTTAGCAATATATTCTGGAATTTATATTTGAAAATTTTGTTTAACCCTCCCGTGGCCGTACTATTGGGAGATTTCATTAGGAATGCGAACCTGGTGCCAAAATTTGGAACTAAAAACAAGGGAGCAATTTTATTTCATTCGTATGTTTTTATATAGGCGCGTACAGTTTATATAGTGGAAAATAGATAATAGAACTAATATTTACAATTAATTAGACTACTATTATCGAATATTTATTGTAAAACTGTACCTGAGAAAAAACAAAACTGTGAAGATAACCTAACAACTAGTAACTAAAGTATTTAAAATGAAATATAATAATTAATCTACCGCTACAATTAATAAAACAAAGTAATATACTCTACCTAAAATAATAATAAATATTGAAAGGAAAGTTAATGGTGTAAACATATTATTTTAGAAATAAAAATAATGCGTCTGGGGTAATTTGAGTTACCCCGCACTGTCACTAGATCTTGTAGATGACATTAGTCGGTCGATATACCATTAAAAGGAACGATATTTCCTTAAACTATAATACTATTTTTGTCAATGATATACAATACGGAAAACCATTGAAAACTTTGTGTTTTATCTAAATTAGATACTCGAGATGAGTAAACAATTTATTTTGCTAGAGATTAAGTAATTACTTTTAAAAAATGGTTCTCGCATTTTGGGTTTTGTAGCAATATTATTATCTAAATAAATAAAAAAAGATATAGGCATTAAAAAAAGGTTTCCGAAAGTTCGAAAATAGTTAAGATATTTTAGAGTTGGATAACTTTTAAAATAGAAAAGCTCAATTGGCCTCATTTCTTAGGCAAACTTTCCTCTTTTCAATACGATAAGTGAATTCGAAAAACTATTGAAAACTTTACGACGGAATCGAAAATCGCTTCTTTTCATTTTTTATGCTCTTCTACATAGACACACTTCAGAAATAATCAGGAACAGTTCGGTAGAACTCCATTACTAAGAAAAGAAACTGCTTAGCGTTTTATGCAAAATATTTACCACCAAAATTGTGAAGAAATTGTGAATTCGAAAAACTATTGAAAACTTTGAGACGGGATCGAAAATCGCTTCTTTTCATTTTTTTATGCTCATCCACAAAGTCATACTTCAGAAATAATCAGGAACAGTTCGCTAGCACTCCATAACTAAGGAAAGAAACTGCTTAGCGATTTATGTAAAATATTTACCACCAAAATTGTGAAGAAATTTTAGCAAGAATATAAAGATAGTATCTTGCCGTGACTTTTTCAAAATTTCGACCTCTACCTCTTTTATATATTGATAGAAAAATACTATTGAAGAAATGTATAACAATTTATAAAAATAATTCCGACAAAATGTTAGTTACTAATTGCAACAGTAATAATCATGGCATATTCCCTATTACATATTCTTACTATGCGGCCGTTTACTAGGCGTCATCTTACGAGCACTTATTGCTGGCATAGAGAGCGCACCGTCTAAAATTCTAATATTGCCGTTGGTTGAGTTTGAACCTGGGTCCCCAGATTCGTGACCCCATACAATACAAAAATCGTTCCAACAGTTAAAAATTTGGCTACATTTTTTTATAGAAGATTTATTTCAAAATGTGGTGATTCTAGGTGGATGATATTATCTGTGTAGCCGGTCAAATCGGCTTAGTTCCAGGCAATATGACATTAGTAAAAGGAGATATTCGTCAACAATGTCAACTAGCCTTACGTCATATAGGGAGAATTGTAAAAGCAATTGATCATTCTACTCAACTTCGAGATGTGGTGCAAGGCGTTTGTTACGTCACGAAAACTAAATATATAGAATATGCTATAAGAGAATGGGAGGAAAGGACAAATAATGCAATCGTTGATTACGTAGTTGTGTCTCAATTACCAAGAGGAGCAATGATTGAGTGGCATGTTTGGGCTCACAAACACAACAACCAATTTGAATGTAAGAAGAATAGAATATTTCCCAATTAGAGAATTAATAATTATTTTTTAATGTCAAATCTAGATGAAGAAACAGGCAAATGCGTTGACAACTTTTCTATTTCAATCCGCCGTCGATGGAACTACGAGAACAACGTAGCTGCCATTGTTTGTCATGTCGCACACACCGATCTTTCCTCCGAAGGCCTAACTCCAGAATTGTTGAAAGAAGTCCTGCTTTATACTCTCACAAAACTAAACCATGATTACGAAACAATAACAAGTGTTAGTTACTTGCGGCTATTTTTTCCAGTTTCCGATCAGGGAAACGTGGAATTGATGTATAAAGTGTTGAATGAAACAAGATCGATATATAATTTTGTTTACACATTAGTGCCTGTATGTTCTTTACAAAATACGTCAACGTTGTTGTCTATATGTGGAATTAGAAATCAATAAATAATTGTTATATTTTACAAACTTGTGCGTGTTGTGTGTCATTACTTACAATTTTGAGCTTATTTTTATTTATTTTTGTAACTAACATTTTGTTATACCATTTTTTCTATAAAAATATTTTCCCTGGTTTATGATGCATTTAATTGATAAATTATTAATTTTTCATTGTCAAAAATTATTGTATTTGGTTAACTAGATCTACCAATTACCAATCTGGTCAGTCACATAAACTCAGACCACAGAACAAAACAATAAAAAAGGTTTAAGAAACTCCGTAGTTGTAGCTGTGACTGGAAATCATTTCTTTCTGTAATTGTTGAAATGCCATTGAACTATGCGATGCTCAAAATGTTATGTAATCAATTTTATTTAACTATTATTATATTATTGTACTCAAATTGTTTGGGCGGTATTATTATCTAACACCTAACAGTTGAAAAAATTAATTTAGTTTCATTGGTGATGTGCTAGTGTGAACATGTGTGTGTAGTGTGCCGGTATTTTGTGGCTTCGAAAATGACTTCTTGGTGTTAGGAGCGACTTCTAAAAACCTGCAAGACCTGGAGTCGTACCTGACGATTATATTTATCCATAGTAAGTTCAGATTTTATTATTTTTGTATTAATTTTCAACTTCTCATAGGTAATAACTACGTGTTAAAGTATTTTTTTTTTTTCGTAAAGTACTTCAGACCATATTCATAAACGCTCGTACAGTTTTAAAACTGCTCGTTATAATTTTTGATAGATAGAATTAAACGAATAGTAGTCCATATTCTAATTAACATTTATCGCACATAAATTGTATTCATTGAAAATTATTTGATGATTATTCAAGTTTTGCAGATTTCTGAAACAGATGGGTAACCTGGAGCAGAAGCAGAAAGCTGAGCAGCTAGAGATGGCCTTGAACCCTAAATTGAGCGTTGAGGACGAGCTTCAGGTATTCTGCACCTGCAGGAGAAACTCCATCTCGGCCGTATAACACTTTATATGTACTAGTACTCCCTGTCCTCTATTTTAATAAAACATACATAAATTAATAAATAAAAATCGCTGTAAGAATATAAAATAAGACAATATTACATAATATAAGAAATGAAATACGGTGTGGTACATGATATTATGATACACATTTTATATTTAAACCTCATAAACATACACATTTTAACACAAATTTAATATATTCTAACGCTTAGTTTATGATAATTCAAAATACGAACATAAATACGTATTTTAAATCGATTCATATTTCATATAAGCACATTTTTGTTCATCATTTAATCTTACCTTTTTATGTCAATGCCATATATCATGAATCACACTACACAGTTCAAAGTACAACCAATTAAATGCGAGTAACCACAATATGGCGGAATTATTTTTTTTAAGATGTGTATCTATTTTGTGTAAAGTGTAACAAGTTGTTATATTTATTGTGTATTGTTTCAAATGAGAAAGGAGCAGTAGTACTTGAATATCCAGTTGTATTTGGAAGGTAAATTATTTCATCTTCTGGTAGAACTAACAATATTACAATAATGCTATCACACGTGCTAAAGTTATAATAAACCCGTCTAAAGATAATATTTTATCAAGAATTCTAAACGCCATATAGCATATCCTGCGGAAAAATAATATTTTAAGTTAAGTAACTAAATATAAATCGTTAAATGCATAATAAACCAGACGAGAGAATTGTCATACTTTTAACACTAGTAAAACTTCATATATTCCAAAATTTGTTGCACGTTCCTATATTAACTTTAAAATATTAGAAAATAGAAAACATACATAGATATAAAATATGCTCTAGTAGAACACGCTAAAAGAAAAAACATGAAATTGATTTCGAAAACACAAAAATATTAGCTTATTTATTGAATCAAACCTCCAAAAACGATTAACTTTAGCGATGTTATTCATAAAACAAGATAAAAATAATATTAATTCTCAAACCAATATAGAACATCTTAGCTTAATATACAACAATTTAATTAACATTAAAATTAATACAAAATATAAAAAAATAAAATCAACACATTGAATATTACACGGAAGCACAATTTACAATCAAGGGGTTCATCATTACATAACAGGATTTGTAGCATCCAGCCATCAATTGGTCCTGCATAAATTAATCTAAAATTAACCGAATAAGTCCTTATATTTTATGTTAAATATCTGTAAATGTTACGTTGTTATAATTTTTGTTTAATCCATTTTTATTATATTCATCCAACATGTAAAATTTTTGAAAGATGTCCGATCAAGGTCGTCTACGAATTGTATGAATTCAGATTTTTGCTCCGCGCATTATGACAAATTTAGTAGTGTCGTTTGCTTAGTTTTTATGAGGGTACATAAGATACTACTGTTATTTTATTATTATAAAAATATATGTTACAATAAAAGCATTCAAAATCAAAAATAAGTCAACTGGTAAGTTTATTAACAAATGTAAATCCAAATATGTGAAAAATAAGATACTGACACCATAGATTAAGGAAAATATATAGTAGAAGATTGGGTATCTCCCTTATAAACCGTGATAACAAGTTTATTGCCATCTATGAAAAGGTCAGAGAACTAAATTTGACAGCCGAGAAAGTCGCGGGAAATATGAATTCATTTTGAATTATTCGAAACTTTAAATTTTATTTCTTGATAATGTAATTAATAAAAAATCTATCGAAAATAGATAATTTATTAAAGACATTATCAAGAAATGTGAAATATATGTTGAACTATAAAAAAATACAGTACTTAATATGTTAATGTCTTTATTTTAAAATATATACATTACATTATTTAAATCAAATAATAAATAAATAACTACAAATCTCAAACTACACGGCGACAACTATTGAAATATAAGAACATACTACTCAAGGAATCAAAAATTTGAATTATTATTACAAGAGATAATATTATTTCAAAAAAGGGATGTTACTTTAAATGTCTGCCAGAAATGCAATGCTTCATTGACCTCGTTACCGATGTTCGTCCACTTTTTAACAAATCTACCCGCTTCTATACTCATTTTTTCTAAAAACTGACCCATACTATTTCAACATTCTTTGATGAATCTTATGAAGCTTCACGTCCTTTCGCCTAATAATGTAATATTTTGCTGCTCTTCTACGGTGTAAATATCTAAGAGCACCACCATGATGTAAATTCTCCTGGTCCACTTACATAAACCATGTCTTCTATTGGGCACTGTCAACTTCTGCAAGAATGTGTCTTCACTATGCAGGAGTTACAAATATTTCATGTTTTTTTTTCTGAAATATTATTAATTTGTTGTTATATTTTATATCACCCCCGTATAATAATGCTAGTATGAAAACTAATATACTTACCGAAAATATATTGAATGATAAAGTAATATATTGCAATAAAGATACAAATTCACAAATAACAATTTTAAATGTCAAAGAATTTCGAACGATGCAATAGAGAATTGTGGGAAATTTACAGCAGTTCTCAAACATATGTTACCTTTTCATAGTATTTTGATATTAAAGTTTGAGAATCCCTGTAAAATCTGTACTACTAAAGCCATCTATGAAAGGGTCAGGAAGTATTTCCAAACGCTACTAGATTGAAAACTTGTTATCACGTTTCTGTATGCAGTTTCACCCCCATGACTGACACAATGTCACTGTCAGTGACTCTGACAAAAATAACGTTATATGTACGGCTATGAATTAAGGTAACGTATCTGAATTAATAAATAAACTTACGTTACAGCTAAAGTATTATCAACAATGAGCATCGTTTTAAAGTGGAATGTCCTAGCTTAGTCGAAACAAAATGAATTTTTGAAAGACAAGCGTGTTATATCTATCCTTATCGCACATGCTTATAGTCTTGGCAAATGAAAGAGATAAATGTATGC
Organism: Harpalus rufipes; assembly: GCA_951394225.1. Classification (NCBI taxonomy): domain Eukaryota; kingdom Metazoa; phylum Arthropoda; class Insecta; order Coleoptera; family Carabidae; genus Harpalus; species Harpalus rufipes. The sequence continues at coordinate 13,614,108 of OX596284.1, read as the reverse complement.
CAATTTGTTAATTCGTTCATGATACAGATGACCTAAATCGGACATCTTTCAAAAATTTTACTGTACGTTTTTTAATAATTGACGATTTTCACTCTGTGATCTATGGTTTTTAACTAATTATTTATTTAGAATTTTAAATATCCGCCTTTTAATGTATTTGCCGTTATCCACATGTTTAATTTTTTCAACTCAACAATTCTGTAAGTTTCGTATTATATTATTGTAATCTATTTTTGTACATTTTTGCTCTTGTGTATAAATTGTAGAGCCCTGAAGAAGACTATGGTATAGTCGACGTGAATAAATTTTATTCCTGTTTCCATCTCCATTATTTGTAATGTTTAATACCATTTTTCTCGAAATAATTACTATAGTATATAAACCTATACAATTATATCGTTGACATCAGAAAAAAATCTCTATCTAATAGGCTAAAAAAATATATAGGGTACCGTTTACAATAATATATTTTTGTTCTACCGTTTGAGAACCGCTGGTTGAATATTATTATAGATTTTTGTTATTTATACATATGTTTCAGAATATAATTACATAAGTATATTCTGAAAAATATTTTATTACTAAGACCCCCCCCCTATATTTTAATCCTAGATACGCCACTGAATGCTAGGTACATTATTTACTAAGAATCAACGTCAAAGCACAACGTCAAAGGTTATTCATATATTTGTACACAAATACTTTTATCTTTTCCGAACTTTCCTTCTTGTAATTTTGTTCTTATTGAAGGAAAATTCCGTCATGTTGTCGGCGTTTACGGCTTCACATTGCGGGCGGATACATCCGAGGTGTAGTGGGGCCGGAACGTGGCGCTACGTCGTTCCGGTACTTTTTTTTCCATAACAGTTTACTTGAGTAATTATATATGAATAATATTAATTTTATTATTTACAAATTTCATTACTTCAAATTTAAAAAAAAACGTCAAAAATGTTATTTTGAATTAAAAAAATAAAGGGATGGGGGATTAACGTTCCGGTACTTGTTTTTTTAGCTATAATATCTACATTGTGTTGATTATTTATGTAGCGTTCAATATTTTTTGACCATGAACCGAAAAATAATATTTTCCTTTCAATATTTGGCTTCACCTCACTTTAAATTCACTCACCGCCACTGAACTGTAGTTGGGTATAGTTCTTGAGCTATACACAAAATTATTGGTAATTTATTAAAAATTATGATAACATCCGAACCCATATATCATCCTCATATATCATCACATTAAATAATGATGATATTCCAGAAAGTTCTTATGGAGTGTACTACTAGTCATACGTCTGCTTCGCTGAGTGTGAGTGGATGTCGTGTATAAACTTCTGAGCATCTGACCCTGAGCTACTAGAATTTGATACATTTTCTCTGGTGGATGTTAGTGCAGTGTGCTTTGGAAAGGCAGTGTTCAGGATTATTAACGACAACATTGTAATATACCTAAATAATAATTGTCGATAATATCATTTAATATAAATGTATTGGTTTTATTTATTATAAGGTCATTATTTATGTGTACCGTGTATTACCTATACATGTATATTGTTTATTTGTCAGTGTGTGTGAAAAATATATATACATAATACTTACCTATATATACATAAATAGTATATACATAGTCTGAGATACTGATATACGAATAAAATGTATACTTACTTACTAATGCATGTCAAATATTATACAGTCCCATATTCTAACACGCAAACATGGCAGAAAAAATCTTAATCCTAATTTTTGGTTAAAATATAAATATAATCCTTACCCTGGCGAAGAAATTAGTATGGTTTTTGTTCATACTTACTACAAAAGAACTGATACATATTTAACAAGTAAGATTCATTCTAAATAATAATTAAAAAAAAAAACTAATTTCATATGTTGATCTATTTATTCATTAATACTTTTTTTACTCGTATGATGAATTTATCATGTATTAAACTACACGTTATTTTCATATTCTTTAATGAAGTTTATAAATGAAAATACATACAGGTATCATTATTTTGATTTTAATCTATTAAAACATACAATTAATAAATGCACACATAAACATATTAATTAAACAAAATAGAGAATTTGTATCGCGGGAAAATTGCTAATAAAAGAAACCAAATTTGACAATTAATCCTTGTTCTCCAAGTTATATTACTTAAAGTCCCTTAGTTCTCGACCTACAAAATACGTACATATACATATATGCTAACTATATTGGAAAATAAAATTTAATATGTGATTGTACATATCTGGTATTTATTGATTTATAATCAATCCTGTATCATAATATACTTGCTCTACTTAATATCCTGATATAGTTTTTCTAAGACTTATAGCAATGCTTATAGGCACACTAGCTATTTGCATTATAAAATATAATATATATTGATCTACTTTTGTGTCTTGCAATTATAATATATAACATCCAAAATACCTCTATCTCGATAAGTCTTAGAAAAAATGTCAAAATACGTACATAATGTAACCACGTATAAAATACCTAACTTATTCCACATTTGATGGTACATATTTCATTTATTTCTAAGTTCTAATTGATATTGTTATATATACTAGATTTAAAAATGTATTATATGAATGACCAATAAACCTAGCAAAATGAATACAATCTTTCAATTGAAAATCCCAATATTTCCATACCCAAAATTAAAAAATTTCAGGCAACCTGCAATTTATCTAGATACGAACTAGAACTAGAGCATCGATTTGCGATCGGCAGCAGCTTAACGATTTACAGCCAGCAATCTTGCGAACTAAAAGATTCAAGTTCGATTCCAGTTACCAGTTAAATTCGAGCCGAGAGCAGCGGCAAGCGAACCACAGCAGCTCGATTATATAATCAAACCGCCAAAATTCGAGCCGCGAGCACTGCCAAACGATGACGTCACCTAGACTGCATGAGCGTCGCAAAATATCCTACCTAGTGCACCAGAATTCGTTTCAGTAATGCAGGTAGCCTATGGCAACGCTTCTAGCTAGTAAAAATCCGAGCCGAGCAAGGCTTTCTGGCTGGCAAAATCCAAAAATCGCGTAAAATCGACGATTTAGAGCCGTAGCGGCCGAAATGTAGCACTTTACTGCCGCTACGAGCATTTTTGAGCTGTCAGACGGATTTTCAGCCGATCCCAAGGCATATACCCGACAAAAATAAAATTTGCTGGTTCTAGCAAGAACAAATTTTAAAATTCGCAGAATCGAAAGGCTATAGTAAGACATGTGCCCACAAAATTCAAATTTACTGGCTATAGCATGACATCTGATCATCCAAGTTTCAAATTCGTAGAATCGAAAGGCTATAGCAAGACATTCTCCCACAAAATTCAAATTTCAATCGCCTGGTGGTGGATTCATGAATCCTAGCCTTCCCACCACTGATTTCAGCCTTATATACAGCTGTTTGATGAATTTACAGTCATTCGGCGTGAGCGGTGGTGTTGAACCGGAGACTCTGCTTCGTAATCTTACGTAATCGAGCTATATACATGCTTTTGCTGGATTTCTAGCTAGCTGGGCCAGCTGGCCACCTGAATCCGTCCCGCTAGACCGTAGGCTAGCGGGACGGGCTGGTGGTTTGCTAGCTAGGAAGGGGTGAATATGCTCGGCTGGTTGCTGGGTGCAGGTAGCTAGTAGGCAGGAATCGAATTTGGATCTTTGGTTTGCAGGATTTTGTATGTCGCCGTTCTGGTTGCAGATTGGCGGCCTACAAAATTCTTGCTAGGAAGTGGGATATGAACCTAGATCTTTGGAATGCAATTTTTGATCGGTATATTGGAATGAAATAGTTTGTTATTTATAACAAGGATTTATTTGTCAGATATGTGGTACATAATATTATTACAGTATATAATGAAATACATTATTTTAACAATGAATAAATAATTTTCGATCAGTGCATTTGTGATACACAATTACTCGTATAAGACGTTCGCAGTTTCACAAATACAGAGATGATGATATGTGCTCTAATTACGTCAAATTTGACATGAAAATGTTACTATACATAAATTCTTTATCTCATAGATATATGAATAAGGAATGATAGATTTTTAACTAGAATATGTAGTCCAATTTTTATTAGGAATGTTTTATTAGACGTTAGGTAATATATTAAGATATACATTTTAATGATACAGTTTTGCAAGATTTATGTATGTATGTATATAACTAGATAAATGTATTCAATATATGGGAAGCATATACAGTCAGAAAAATATAGAAATGTAAAGTATATCATATATAATTTTAATGTGTGTGCAACAATACAGTATTAACAATGCAATTATGAATACAAACACACATATTTGTATTTTTTAAATGATTTTACTATCTTACATACAACAGCGTAAAGTAAAAGTATATCGTTTTTTCGTAAGATGAAAGATAGTTTTTTCTTTTAAGTATGTGAACATATGAGTGTTTTCCTACTACGTAAAGTCTGTAGAAAATAATAATATATATCTATATTATACTATTATACATTTATTTATTGTGTTTGTATTCAATAAAAAGATTGTATAGTAGTTTAGTATGAAGATGTATGAACACTTATGCGTTTTTCTGTATGATTTTATTAAGGTATATTATTCTATTTATGCATAACAGAGTAAAAGTGTGTTATTTTTTACATATGCCTAAGAAAATACGAATTTTCCAAAGATGAAAATATGTGTATGAATAATATCGTACATGTATAAAGTACGAGTGTACTATTGATAAATGGTGTGGCAGTGTATGTACCAATGTTTTTTAAGGATGACATTTTTTTCAAAGTGAAACAATATATTTTTTTTCTACGGCCATTTTGAAAGCACGCTTTTGGAGCAGTCACTTTAGAGCAGAAAATTGATAAATGAAGTTGACAGAACAACTTGTAGTTTTTCTGGTTCAAAGCGGAATGTAAATTTTTAGTTGTGATAAATAAAAAATTAAATTATTCACATAAGATTTGAAACCAAAATGTTTTTATTATCTCTTTCAACGGACGTAGAAAAAAGTATATGTGTGTCATGCCGTAAAGTATTATTTTCCGTTCTAAATAAAAAAATAAATAAATATTTCATCACGGCATATTACCCATTGCTGGGTAATGATGAAATATTTGTACCGTGCGGGCGCTTACCAGGCGTCACCTCACGGGCACTCATTGCTGGCGTGGAGAGTGCACCACAGGGGTTAATTTTATCCCATTAAAATGCAATGTAATTTTTGGCATCGGTCGGGATACACAAATAACTATTTTGCAAAGTGCGAATGTATTATGAAGTGTTTTTCAACTGGTGTATGAAAAGAATTAAATGTTGTTATTAATAAATATCATAATATGAATAAAACGGCTTTTCCTTAACTATATTTTATTTAGAACGGTCAAACTGTCTCAAAGTATTAGATTACAAGTGTGTGCTCATGTGTATGTAAGGGATGCAAATGATGGTACAGAAAAATAGAGCTAAGTCTCCATCCTAATTATTTATATAGTTCCTAGATACTGAATTTTTATAGTTTTAAATACCATTACTATGTGTGATGCTTATATTGTATATAGTAACTTAAAAATGAAATAATTGAAGAACTAAGAGCGATAGCGAATTATCCTAATCTTATTTGGATTTATGGGGTTATTTTCTATATGTAAACATAATTTCAATACTTTGGAATCGCTGTAAACATTTTCAATAATGCTTATTTCAAGATAGGTAAATATCTGTTGAAAAAAGGAACTTAAAAAATGAATATATTAAAAAATAAAGTAAAAAAAGATGTGTTTTCCAAATTTGGATGTAGATGGTAATTTACTTTTATACATAAAAAAAAATTAGTAATGTTTATTTTACGAAGTATATAATTTGAAAATGAATCTCACGAAAACTAAGAGAAATATGTATTTGTACTTTCCAAATTTGAATACAGGGAGTAATTTTCTATATGTACATTTAATTTCGAAAGCTTTAAATCGTTGAAATTTGTTTCATTAATGTTTATTTCAAGACATGTTTTTTGAAAATGCATAACATGAGAACTAAGACAAATAGTGACTTATTTTTCAAATTTGGATAATGGAAGTGTTAATTTCAAATGGTTTAAATTACTGAAAATAATTCAGTAATGTTTATTTCAAGACGTGTACATGTTTATTGAAAATATCAGCTTTAAAAATGAATATCACGAAAATTAAAAGAAGATTTAATGACTTGTATGTTTCAAAATAACAAGGAATTTACTATATGTAGACTTCATTTTAGAATGTGTGTATCCCTGAAAAAGTTTTCAGTAATGTTTGTTTCATGCCAGGTAAACATCTATTGGAAAAAGTAACTTAAAAAATGAATATATTGAAAACTAAAGGAAAAAAGCGATTTGTTTTCTCCAAATTTGGATGTAGAGGTAGAGAGTAAATTACTATATTTGCATAATTTCAAAAGGTTTAAATTACTGAAAAAAAATTCACCAATGTTTATTTTACGATGTATATAATTTGAAAATGAATATCACGAAAACCAAGAGAAATATGTAATTGTACTTTCCAAATTTGAATATAGGGACTAATTTTCTATATGTATACTTAATTTCGCAAGGTTTAAATCGTTGAATTTGTTTCATTAATGTTTATTTCAAGACATGTTCAGCATGAAAGCATTTTTGAAAGTAGTATCTTTAAAAATGAATAACATGAGAACTAAGATAAATAGCGACTTATTTTTCAAATTTGGATGTAGGGAGTAATTTCGTGTATGCATATTTAATTTCAAATGGTTTAAATTGCTGAAAAAAATCAGTAATGTTAAATTTCAAGACGTGTACATGTTTATTGAAAATATCAGCTTTAAAAATGAATATAACGAAAATTAAAAGAAGATTTAATGACTTGTACTTTTCAAAATGATAACAAGGAATTTACTATTTATGTAGACTTCATTTTAGAATGTGTGAATCGTTGATAAATAATGCTAGTTTCAAGACGTGTACACCTTTGAAAATAGCAAGTTAAAAATTAATATCTCGTAAACTAAGAGAAATGGCCATTTGTACTTTTCAAATTTGTGTGCAAGAGGTTATTTTGTATAATGTATACTTATATTCAGAATGTATGTATCGCTGAAAAAATTTCATGTTTGGACTTAGCTCTATTGTTTCTTGTTCCCTTTAAAAAATAAGTATGTAATGTGTGTGTGTGTGTGTGTGTGTGTGTTTGTGATAATGATGTACATATGTGAACGTAACTTTGAGATGTTGAAATATAATTATGAAAATGAAAATAAGTATTTTATAATGACACGATTTTATTCTCTGTTATTTAAATATGCTTATATGTACGTATGTGTCTTAGGCATATGTTCATAAAGTTTTTATTAGCAGAGTAGATAATTTTTCACGTTAATGGTTAGATCATATACTTTATAGGTGTGAGATTTATTTATTTTACGTAAATTTTACAAATAACAACTTGAGGCGAGAGGTGTACAAAATCCATATTGGCGGTGTTTTGGGGTGCGATATTCTGCAACAATGTGACAATCTCCAACACTAAAATCAGGATTCCTGAACTGCAACTCGCTCGGGTAGTTTTACAGCATCGTCTGGCTAAGTGTAGGTACAGGTACAGCTTGTCTTTCTGCAACAAAAGAAAATATATTGGAATGAAACAAATATTAATTTACATAGGTATAGGCTGGTTAGGAATATTGTGCATTGACTTATAGGTACACTTCATGCAGGTACCTTCACAGGATTATCTCCAATTTAAGTAGGTAGAAACACAGAGATGCAATGGTCATAGGAAATAGGAAGATTTTATTTGCAGATTATTAAGAATTGTTTGAATAATTATTATTAACAAAATATTTGAATGTGAAAGAAAGTGCGAGATATTCAATATTAATGAAAAGAATGTATAAATATTTCAATGAATTATACATTATATTGTATAATGTGTACGATATTAAAGTATTTTAATAATGCGGTGTAAGTTACGTAAGTACAGCAATAAAAAATGATGTTACCATTTGTCGTAATATCGTACACATTCATTATTACTTATATGTAATATGTATATACGATACTTTTTATTAAAATATTATCTACGCAATAAAACTATATGCGGTGCTACATAGATATTTCGCGAAAAAATGTTAGAAGATTGTATATGGGTGGAATATTAAATAATTATCAATTAATGCAAACTATTTTCGATTAGTACGAGCAATTATTTAAATATATCTTATATCCATTAGAATAATCCCTCGGAATTAATGGGTAATATATCAAATATAGAATACAACTATAAAATAGTATAAAAGTAAAAAAAACTCGCTTTGAATAAATGAAATCTGTGGATATAACTCCAAGTCCTGCAGGTATCCTAACGTCCTCTTCAAGCACCAGGAAATCGTCCTCGTGTTCACAGCACACCATACACACGTCTTCACAGTAGCACTGCAACGAACAATCTGAAAGAATTAATCCATGTAATAGTCAGGGTGTTAGATAATATGGTCCTAGAAGTACGAGTCAATAATTAAATAATAATGAGCCATTATAAATAATAATCGCTTCTTATGTATTAGGTAATTTGTTCAGGAAGTTTTGAATTTTATGAATGTAGAAATAGCGCGGGAAAATTTTGAGTACACAAGGGTTGTAAATGAAGATATATTTACGATACAACTAAATTTTAACGTAGTACAATTTCTTTTTCAAGTCTAATTTAAATAAATTAGATACATTATTTTAAAATTTTGGAACCACTGAAAATAATTTCAACAATGCTTGTTTCAAGTCATGTATATAGTAAATTTAATATTAAATATATCAAACACTAAGTGAAATAGTAAATTATGTTTCCCAAATTTTCAGGAAGTTAATTTTATTTCAAGATGTGTAGCTATACCTTACAAATTTAGTTTTAGTGGTTTATTTTCTGTATGAATAATTATAATTACAAAATATTTGATTCGCTGATAAAAAAATCAATCATGTTTGTTACGGTATAAGTCTATTAACTAACTAGAGCAACTTTAAATTAAATATTTCAAAAAATTAAAATGATAGCAATTTCTAATTTGTACTTAGAGGTTTATTTTAGAATTATGCATTTAATACCTAGCATAATTGTTTTTATTATGTTTATCTTAATACAAATATTATATATGCCTACTGAATACAGCAACTAAAAGAAATAGCGATCTGTACTTTTCAAATTTGGCTTCAGATTACTTTATATGTATAGGTACTAGGTAATGTAAATAAATTTAAATGTCTGAAAACGAGTCCAAAAATATCTGTTGTGGCCAGCACAATACCTCTCGCCACTTCCGTTTTTGGTTAGTATAAATATAGGGCGCGAGCAGTCATGTGACATTGTTGGCCTTGACAAGCAGATATGGGGGTTCTGTCAAAATGACAATTAGTAATTTTGTACATAAATGTGAAATGTTAGATTTTTTCATCAAAAAATTCAAGATTTTCTAAATATTTGACTTAGACAAGCAGATAAGGACGCCCTTGTCAAAATGACAGTTAGAAATTATTTACATAAATGTCAAATGTCGTAATTTTTCACGTGGTTAATTTGTCACCAGGAATATGGAATTTACTTGTCGAGGAAAAAAAACCACATGGAATTGGAATATCATGAAATTTTGGATGGATTATTGACATTTGACATGTATGTACATAATTACCAGCTGTCATTCTAACTCGGGCTCCCATATTTGCTTGTCCAGTCCAACAAAGTTACATGACTGCTCGCGCCCTATAAATTTCTTATGTCTTTTCTTTATGTTTAGTTTTCTCCTATACTTCTAAATGTTCGAATTTCTTCCAATTTCTTGACGGGATTTCAGATGGGTATATGTATATAGCTAAAATTTTAAATATTTAATTGTTATTATTGTTATACAACAAGAAATAGTAAACTTACTAGTATCTCAGAAAAATTCTTCAATAATGTCAGTTAAACTTCTTCATTTAACGTAAAAGCGTAATTTGACGTTTTACTGCTATGTTGCCAAAAAAGAATATGTAAGATTTATTTTCAGCTGAAATCTATATAAAACCATATTGGTACTATGGCAAATTCTGAATCGGTTCTTATTCACTGCCATGTGTTTAGTTGAAATAGACAATTTTAGAATTGAGCTGCCAATACCGCCCAAACAGGTTTATGAACTACTGTTGGTTTTTGACAATGACATTTTTCTGTCATTAAACAAACATCTGATGGTTACTATAGTGTTGTTTAGGCTCTGAAATTTATTACAACAGATTATTTTATATTATTATATACTATATCTCCAAACCTATAGGAGATATAATAAAATTTTAAAATGTATCGAATATAGAATTTTATGTTCTTTAATGCTAATAATAAAAAAATTCAAAAAAATAATATTTAGAATTATTTTTTTAAGATACTACTACTTCCGGTTTTCCAATTGGTACCAAAACCTATTCAACTCTTCCCATTAATATTAGATTGAAGAATCCGTAGTCAAACAGGTCTTTAGTCTTATAGAATTTGAGAAATCGTGTCTCCAACAACCTCACACACACACATCCACACACACACACACACACACACACACACACACACACACACACACACACACACACACACAGAAATCATTGTAAAAATGTTAAAATCGGATTCTATAGACCTTAAAACGTGCTTATTCAATAAAATCTGGATATGTGATTTTTAGCATGAATCCAATATACCTCTCTTAGCGAGAGGTAAAAAATGTTCATAATGGTGGACTTAGGCTCTTCAGTTTATTATACTATTCAAATGGTATGTGTTATGTGCGTTCGTGGTATAACTGAATCTAAATATAATATACTCTGAAAAGATCTTAAGAATATACACAACTATGAAAATGATCTTGTATACGAGTCCAACCCTAAATGTATTCGTACCCTCTGAAAAAAATAATATTAACAGCAAGAAGAAATCAATCTTAAGATTTGAATAGTTAAGACTATATTTGCGCAATTTTTATTTTATGTATTAGTAAAGTGTATTGGATTTAAATATAATGTTATTACCTGAACTTATCATTTTAACAATAATCTACGGGCAAATATATGACAACAGACAAGTGCTATTTTTTTTTAGTTCCAACAGTAAATAATACAATGTTTATGTTAGTATTATTTATAAAACTAAATGTAAAAGAAACTGACAATATAATACAATTACTATATTAAATTTTATTTTTTTAGTAAAATTATTTGCAAAGTGATATTTATTTATTAAAGTACCACCTACAATTATATTAAAAACAAGAATAAATAAACTTCTGGATGCTGTGATTATTACTCCAGTTCAACAAATTTTGATATGGTGTATTAATAGAGTGTATAGAACTTGAATACATTACTTATAATAAAATTTCTTAGGTTTAATAATAATTTATTTGCAAATAAACCATTGTCTGCATGTGACAAATGTTTTCGTCTTCAATAATTCGCAAATATTTTTTATTAAAGTAATAAAATTGAAGATGGCAATTAACTGAGTATATTGTCAGTTACCTTTACCCTCAGTTTTATAGATAATACTAAAATAAATATTGTATTATTTACTGTTGGAACGAAAAAAATTGGGACTTGTCTTTTGTCCAATATTTGCCCGCAGATTAATGTTTAAATGACAAATTTACTTAAAAAATATTGTATTTTAATCCAATACACTTTATTAATACATAAAATAAATACCCGAATATAGTCTTAACTATTGTAACCTAAAAAAATATTTTTTATTGTTATATATATATATATATATATATATATATATATATATATATATATATATATATATAATCAGGAGGTACGAATACATTTGGGGTTGGGCTCGTATATGTTGTATAATGACATGATTTTCACGTTATAATGGTTTAAGATATATGTATTATATACTTTATATAAATTTTATGAGGTGAATTTTTATTTATTTATTTATTTATTCATTTACATACTCATATAAATAAAAACGCGATGTGCACCATAACATGTTGGGGTTGTTTTATGGTGCGATGCTGTATAGTAATGCGACCATTTCCAATGCTAAAATCAGGATTCATATGAGATGCAACTAGCCCAGGACTCCTGATGCAGTTCGTCCAAGTCCACAACTCTTCTCTCTGTTACAGTACTCTGTAACAATAAAAAAAATCGAAAGTAATAAATATTAATTAGTTGCCAATGGTCATTGAATATAATATGATCTTATTTGCAAATTCTAAAAAGATGTATCAATTATTCATAATTATTAAAATATCTAAGTATTAAAGAAACCGAGAAATTCAATTATGAATGGCATATTACCCATTACTGGGTGTGCCAATCTGCTTTGTACACAGATATCGGTAATGATAAAATATTTGTACCGTGCGGACGCTTACCAGGCGTCACCTCAAGTTAGAATAAATAAGAGTCATTACAATTATTACACTCAATACAGGTGTCTCAAAAAAATGTACTCACACTTTAATTGTCGCTAACATGCTGCCTTTTTTGAATTGCAGGTGTAGTTAATTTATCACAGCATGGCAGGAAATCAACTTACTACATAGTGTTGGAATGTAGCATTTCCAGTGCAGACGCTTCATGATGCAATAGACGCTATCTTTTGAGATGTGGGTTTCCCGAGCAGTTTGTCGAAGATATTTCTGTGGTGATCGAAGGAGTGTTTCCTGCACCTGCTCTTCTTTTCCAGGGTTCGTGGATGTCCGTGGTCGTCCAGAACGTTTCTTGTTGACGTTCTGGACGGTACAATCTGCTTCAAATTTGTTTCTGATGCAAGCAATGGTCCGGCGCGTTGGTGGCGGTTTTGCGATTCCCTTCTGTATCGTCTTTGCACTTCAATGGCGTTTTCGGTCTTCCAATAATATTTCAGGACAAACTTCCTCTCTTCCAAGCTAAGGTGATTTCCTGCCATACTGTGATAAATTAACTACACCTGCAATTCAAAAAAGGCAGCATGTTAGCGACAGTTAAAGTGTGAGTACATTTTTTTGAGACACTCTGTATATTTTTATTGTACCAATTTACCAATTATGTATGTTCTTTTCAGATGCAGCCGGGTCAAGAGCCGACATCCTGGTATTGCAGACTTCGGGATTTGGAGTCCCATCTTTGTAACCTGTAGCACTCATCACTCATCAATGGTGAGTTACTCTGTGGTAGATATTTCTTGTGATCTTGTCCATGGGCTAGATGTTAAATCTTCGTTTTGATAAACACTGTCCCTGTAAAATTAAATTCTCTAAATGTACACATATACTTCAGATTTTTCAGCCGGCTGAAACAGATTTTAACTACCGCAATATTTGATGGGTACAAACAACATTTTTTAATTTTAGTACTCATTTCTAATGGCAATCTAGAGAGTAATTTTCTATATGTATACTTAATTTCAAAAAGTTTAAATCGCTAAAAATTGTTTCAGTAATGATGATTTCAAAACGTGTATATGTTTATTGAAAATAGAAACTTTAAATATGAGAATCACGAAAATTAAAAAATATAGCGACTTTTGTAAATGATAAGGAATTTATTTATTATATGTAGACTTAATTTAACAATGTATGAATCGCTGAAAAAGTTTTCAGTAATGCTAGTTTCAAGACGTGTACATCTCCTTTGCAAATAACAAGTTTAAAAATTAATGACGAGCTATAAAAATTTGAATTGAGCATGAAATTTTCTTTCTTTTCATGCAACACACGATTTTTTTACATCGTCGAAACTAGAGTTACAGACGTTTAAAATTACATGATTACACATATAGTTAGATATTTTAGTCGGCTGAAACAGATTTCAGCAAACGCGATTTTTAACAGCCACTAACAATATTTTAATTTTAGTACTTACTTGTAATAGTAATGACCGGCGAATTTTCTCAATATATCGTCCACTAGTACTTCATCACTGAACTGTATTGTCTTCGGCGATTTACACTGATTAGAATACACTTTCAAGTAATCATTGCACAACACTCGCCCCAATTAAATTAACAATTACAGCACTTAATAAAACAAAGTTAAAAATATCCACTGATAATGAACAAATAAATATAGTTTTAGCGTAAATTTTAATACTTTTATTTATATCGCGAACTATAAATTAAATAAGAGAATGATTGTAATAAAAACTACTAAGTTTTTCGGTTCCTGTCAACACTACACTATCGTAATACACGATTATTCACAAGCACCCCATGTTCACTTCTCCAAAGTCAAAAAGGAACTGAAGACTTCATTATAAAAATATAATATTAATATTATAACGTAACAACTAACTCTAATTAAATGTTAATTGATTACGTTTTTTATACTTTGGCGCACAAAATAAACAATGTTTATGTTTGTTTTCAGGTTCCGCGAAGGGCCTTACTACACCGAACGATAGGATACGGTAACTACAACACTGAACGAAGATAATAGATGATTTTTATAAGAATAAATAAACAACAGAGTTTTTTTATTTACCTTTCCTATGTAATAACAAAAGAGACAGGGAAATATCTTAATATTTAAGGATTTTTCCGAATTTTCCTATCCTTTAGTATTGTCTTCTAGGTACAAAAATAACTATCCGATAGGAGTTCGCCCTTTTATAAAGGGCTAAGGGCTTATTTGAGCCCTTAGGGAAAATTCGACCACGGATTTCAATTTTGCAGATCCAAGTAAGTTTAACAGAACTTGTCCGGTATTTCTAGCTCTATTAGTTCAGGAATTACCGTAGGCCCTTCGCCACAAACTTGAAGGGCAAATATATTGTAAACTAGAGGGTTTTCATCAATTCTGTGCTAGCCAATGGAAAGCGTGGGTTCAAATCCTTCCGATACGCTATTTTCCGGCCTATTAGCTCTTTTAATTAACGAATTTAAGCGTTAAACCCTTCGGAAAACTTTAAGGGTGCGTATCTCTGAAACGGCTGGGTTTTCAGCGATTTCCTTGAAATTTCGCGTTCCCTTAGCATCCTTTGAAATGTCGGGGTCGTAGAACAACATATTTAAGTTACAAGGGCGTAGGGCCAAGGGTTTAAAAATTCGCTAATTAAAATTTGACAGCTTGTTTTAATAAAAAAGTTGAACAAATTTTACATTTATTAATATGCATAATAGAGTTCTCATAATTCACTGTTGTCCCAATTAAGCTGAATTAACTGTACATACTTCCCTGTCTCTTTGTTGTGGTATTTTCCTCTGGAATAAATAAGGGGTTGTTAAATAAAATGTATTAATTTAAGTTATTTTTATTGTTTATTTGTAATACATTGTTGTCTTTATTATGTTTATAGCTTAAATTGTATTTCTTATTCTTTGTATTTTATATATAAATACACTTACCCTTGTCCTGAAAATTAGAAATAGGGATGTTTAAATAATAGTTTGTGTAATTTTTACTGGTATTTATTGTTTATTTGTATCTTACATTGTTGTATTTCATGTAAAATTTTAAATCCCTATTGGAAAGCATTACGCCTAAAATATAGGCAACCAGAAATAAGGCTGTGTTTATACATACGAACATACAGGATTCTAAATAGTTCCTAAAATGACCGCTAGCTGGCAGCACCTACGTCAGGTAAACGGCGTAAACGTTTTAATTAAGGCCTATTGTAATGTGGTATCATTGGTGGGACTTATATTTCAGGGTCTGGAAATGGAAAGCGGATATATGGATGCTATAATTCACCACGCAATGAAAACGAATAAAAAAATTTCAAAAATCTTATGTATTTTTTATATTTTGTCAATTTTCAGTTATTTTGATGTACGAACAATTGTAACGTAGCCGTTTTAAAAATTACCTACGTACAGGGACTTAGAAAAAAATCATTTTGCATGCAGCAGAAGCAGATACCTGTAAACCCTAATTCAAAATGGACATAAGATCTCATTTTTAATTAGTCTAAACACTAAAGGCTATTGAAAATTATGTATGTACGTCGTTATGTACATAAAAAAATATTTTTTGGTCGGGTTTACTCTTCGTTTACAACAGGTGCTGCCAACTGGTGGCCGTTTTAAAAACTATATACGTGTAGGGACTTACAAAAAAAATCAATTTTTTAATATAAAAATATATTTGTATTATAATATATAAAATTTAATATAAAAATATATTTGTATTATAAGAAAACACTTTATCTTTTAAAAATTAAAGTTTATTGGCATTACTATTACAAAGGACTGTTTGACAATCATAAATAGTTAAAAGATTTGTTAACAAATTTAGTAACAATTATGAACAGAAATATAACAAATGAATCGTAAAAGATTTTGAGTTTAAAAATTCTGTTCATAATTATTTTCTACTAAATTTGTCAACAAATTTATTAACAATTTATAAAAGTGTCACACAGGGTTTAGTTGTAAAACTAAAACATTTGTTACAATTGTCATTATTATGGTTATTTTATTTGTTGTTAATTATTTTGCATCTTTATTCTGTAAATAAAAGTTTATCTGGAGATTTAACTTTTATTTACAGAATAAAGATGAAAAATAACTAACAACAAATAAAATAATCATAATAATTTATTTGGTAACAAACATTTTAGTTTTATAACTGATACAAAACTCTAAATTAATATTATATTCTTTTAGACCAAAATCGCCCAAATATATAAAATATTAGAGTTCCGTTTACAATACTTATGGACTAATTTAACAAACTAAAACTTGGCATCCCCAAATAAGAGTCCTTGTTCCCTGTGTTAAAGGTACAAGATTTCTTATTCGGTTTAAGACCGTTTGCGAACCTTTATATTAATTATATTATGTTTTTTGGTGTTACCGCCTCAACCTCCCACTCACCAAAATATATAATACTTATTAATACAAAGCTTCGTTTACAATAAACACTTAAAATCTAACTTTGCCCTGATCGCGTCAAAATACTTAATAATAATTACAAATTTTACTAAAACTACCTAACTTTAAAACTAATGTGATGGGTTTAAATAAAAATAAACAAAATTAAAAGATTGTTTTATTGTACAAACATTTTAAATAAGACTTTATGCAGAGGAAGCCATGGAGACGCATCGCAGTCGGCACTGCAAATTCGGCAACAGCGGCGGTGGGGAATTCTTTTAATTTATAACTATCTTAAAACTATAAATGAAACGCTTTATTTAATAAATGGTATATATAGGGAGACACCACCCTCAATGCCACCCACGCTCCCTATATATACCATTTATTAAATAAATACAATTCCGTATACAATAATACCTTATAATCTAACTTAAACTATTGTAGTTCCCCCCAAATTAAGTTTATGAAGTGCGCAAAAAATCCTATCTTACGTTAATATCTCTTTCAAACAAAAGCAAATCTAAAAATGGTAAGTTACGTTAATTTTCTCTCTCTCAAAAATCAAAAACAACCCTTGCCTATCTTATATCTAAGCTATCTTATGTCTACGCAAGCTATCTTATATTTAGACTATGCTAAGCTAAGATGAAGTGAGAGAGAGATATACGATCTAAGACAAAAAGTGAGAATGCCGGGGTGATTCTCACAGTTGTTTACGTGGGGGCTTAGCCGACCCCAGTCGCGACCCCTAGGGTTTACAGCCTACAACGCGAGCCAATTAAGGACAAGGGAAGCAATTAAGTGATATTCCACGGCTTGGATGCAATAAAGAGCTACTCCCGATGGCATCGCCCGGCCATTCCCGAAACACCTGCACCGAACGCGATCAACCCGTGTGCTCAAACAATGTTAAATCAAACAAAAACTTTACTTTGTCTTTAATAATTCGTTGCCATTAAAATTAAACGATGATTACGTTGCCTCCGGATGAGGAGAGCACATAACGCCATAAGAGAACTTCCTGTGTAAGCATTCAGGTTTGTTTAAAACTTTTCTCATTTGAGTCTAGCGGTTTTAAAGCGTCCAAACTAGAGCAGAGGCCGATACGAACGGCGGTCAGCACTGGTACAAAAGAATTAAACTGTCCCTAGAAACATTCACACAAGTGTGAAGCGATCCACCAAAATAAACAAATGGTTTCACATGGCGTTGCGAATTACTATACATATCAGTCCACTCAATTATGGAAATCGCGCACGAACCCTACCTAACTATCCCACTAACCGTCAATGTTAATAATAATAAAAATGAAATAAGGAAACCCGAGCCCACAAACAAGTTTCGAATCTCACACCCCCTACTTCCTGATTCTCTCACCATTTGACAGCAAGCATGCCCCGACACACCAATTCATACAATTTTTTTTTTTCACATTCACTCTCCCTAGATGCCGTCTGGGCAATCAAAACGCACGATTTTATGATGAATCATCGAAAGGGAAAAGCACTTCGACTAAATAAAATTATTATTAATTTGTTAAAGAAAACGCGTGTTTGCTCAACGGCGCGATGAGCCAAAGTTTAATTAAGACCTGAAAATACATTTCAAAGAACTTAAAACTAACTTATATTCTATATTATTCTTCACGTAAGAGTGGTATTGTTCAATAATGTTTTGTTTATAAGTAATTTAATTCGCTCTATAATCTGTGCTGACAACGAGTAGAAAACTATTTTTTTCTACATTGCGCAATGTTATTCTTACGTGAAGAATCCTATACTATATTAATTTAGTCTTCTTGATGTCCGATTCCTGAAAGATATACGCTAATCAAATGTTTCCAGATATTGATTTTATTGATAAACAGTCGACATTTCAATTTTAAATTGTTTGAATATTATACAGATTCATGAAAGTTATATTTCTTTCAATGTAGTACTCAAAATCGAATTTGAGTACAAGATATAATATTTAGACATTTATAATAGTCATATTTCATTGGCAAAGTTCTCATGGTTGAATATGAGAACAAGTTAATAATTAGGCATAATATATTCATAATCCTTTGACTATAAGTTCTCATGCTTGAGTATGAGAACAAAATATTTTATATTTCTCATGGTTGAATAGGAGAACAAGTTAATAATTAGGCATATAGTCATAATCCTTTGACTATAAGTTCTCATGGTTGAGTATGAGAACAAAACATTTTATAAAAAATTAAAGTTCCTACCAGTTCATCCATTGATGGTCGACTACGCCGTAGAAGATTTGCAGTGTTGAAATCGAAAGCTGCATCCAAATACTCCAAGTTTCTTGACATGTCGGTGTCGGATCAGCCAAAGGTTTGCCTATTAAATAATAATTATTAGTTTGTGGTGTCCTTTAAATCCTTTCGAAAACTGCTGGATAAAATTTCGTATGGCAAACGTGTCTTCATTACACAAGACAACTTGATTTATACAGGATGTAACACCAAAACAGACCACTGCCATTATTTTCTTTATTATAGTTACAAAAAAATATTATAGGACAAAGTTATAGGAGACCAAAGGGGACATCCTATTAAAGAAAATATTTTTTTAAACCAGTGGTTCTCAAATTGCAATACAAAGTTATATTTTTTCAAATGGGATTATACATATTTTTTATGCCTATTCGATAACGTATTTTTTTCTGAATTCAACCATGTATTACTTTTATATTTTTACATATTTTTTTTGAAAAAAATGCAATTGAAATAAACTTGATTTTTATAGTCATTTTTCAGTAGGCTCTGTATGATAACCAAAAACTGTTATTTGTCATTTTGAATTATTTGGGATAGAAATCAAATAGAACTGTTTATAACAACAAAGTCATATGACTGCTCGCGTCCTATGCAACATAAAATGAAAATGGCAAGAGGTATTGTGCTGGCCACAACAGATTTTTATTTTAGTAGTATAAGATTATAAATCTTGTAAATTTTTAAAAAATAAGTTATTACATAATAATTATTGTATTGTTTTAGAATATTTATTTTAAAAAATTAAATTAACATATTTGATTTCATTGTTTTCCATAGCCTCCTTGAATAAAATAAGTGAAAAAGTTGTAAAATATCAGCAATTTTGTAATTTCTTACATAATTAAAAAATTAAAGTACACATGTTTTACATCGTTGAAAAGAGAAAAAAAATGCCTATATAATGGTATCACATCCTATTCCATATGAAAATTGAAAGTTAATATGAATTTCTCGACAATGGTGAGATAATTTTTTGTTTAGGATGCCTATGAATTCCACGTACAAAAGTACCTGTAGATAGTGCAAATCAAAATTTAATTTGATTTCACATAAAAAAGTTACAAGCAAAAAACGAAAGTGAAAAAAATTACATTTACATATATAGTGATCTATGCATTTTTTCCGAACAAACGAAACACCAATATAATGGTCCAGTAATGGGGCAACTTTTGTCTAATTTAACCAACCTCGTAGCTCTTACGGTTTTCGAGATCCCAATGCATTTGTACTTTAAATTGGACACCTGTATACTACCCTAATATTAATAAATATTTGAGAAAAATGAAAATTATGTTGATATAATTTAAATCTGATTGTAATAAGAGTGCTATGAAAGGAACAAAATATAAACTTCATAGATAACAAGCTTTTCTTCGTGAACAAACTTTATTTCATAACTGAGACAGTATACAAAAAAAAATTACATTAAAATACAATTAACATGAAACAAATTATTCAATTGTTTTCCTTAAAGCACACTTATTACAACCAGATTCCTTATAATTATCAACATTGAAACAATATTTTAAATTTTTAAATATAAAATATCTTAAACATGAAAACAATAACAGATATATTTGATTTTTTGAAATACTTTATTATACCACTTTTTAATATTTATATTAAAAAGAAAACTGTGAACAGCCATAATCTAAATATGTATTTTAAATTTGACTTATATACAGCGACATATACTTTCAAGGATGCCTAACAATTTCTTGCAAAAAAATATATAAAGCGTGCATTTACTCGGTGAAACTTTATTTTTCATTTGACTTGAAATGTGTCTTTATAAATGACCTTTGTAATATACAATATTGTATGTACAAACGGAAAAAATAATTATTTAATAAAAGAGACTATTAACAGCATGTAAAACTAGTAAGAATGAAACACAACGAAAAAAAACTACGTTTTCATATAAAATATTTTATTGAATTGAAATAATAATAAAAACCATTATATTTAATTTTGGCTAAACAAAAAACTAATCAATTAATATGCTGTGCATGACAATCGTCGTACTTATAGCTTTTTTATTACGAGCCCAACCCCAAATGTATTCGTACCCTCTGAAAAAAATATATTAACAGCAAGAAGAAATGAATTTTTAGATTACATTAGTTAAGACTATATTTGGGCATTTTTTTACCTTCCGTCACCTTTAGGTAAGGAAGGTATTGTCTTTGGTCAAAAAATTCAATGATGAGTTTTTACTGAATAAGCACGTTTTAGGATCCATATAATACGATTTTACCATTTTTACGATGATGTCTGTATGTATGTGTGTCTGTGTGTGTGTGTGTGACAAAAGTTCCGGATTCCATAACTTCAATACCACGATTCCAAAAATTATAATTTTTTCGTATTCCTCAAGTTTACATCCAGAAGAACAACTGAATAGATTTTGGTTATAATTGATCAACCGGAAGTAGTCTCATTTGAAGATTTAACAGTTAAATTTGATTTATTGACATTTAACGTTATTATAACTTAAAGAATATATTATTCTCTATACGATTTGATTACAATTTATACTTCATATTCAATAGATACAGAGTTAAAGAATTTTAAAGAAATTAAATTTTATAATTCAGCCAGCTATGCCAAACTTGGGAACTAGTAATATATTCATATAATTCAAATTGACAGATGTCAGTATCAATAAAAAGTAAATTAATGTGGCAGATATGAGGATGTTGAAGTAGATATTGGGGAATACACGGAAAGATACGGTAAGAAAATAACTCTAGTGTTACAAGTTTTTAGAAAGATACAAGAAAGACGATTACATTGGTTTGAACATGTCATGAGGAGAAATGAAGAATTATATTGGAACAAGAATGAATAGTTTAGTAATAGGACGTTAAAGAAACAGAGGAAGACCAAAGATAAGATGGAAGGACTGTATTGCGGAAGATTTGAGAGAAAAGGAACTAAATGAGAACGACATGCAAAAATAGCGACCCCTAACGAATGGAAAAAGCTAATGAAGAAGAAGATGTCAGTGTCAAGTGCAATTTGAATAGTTTGTTTATGAAATAATTTTACTGGAAATTTAGAATCTTTTGTAAGAAAAATTATGGAATTTATACATTATACACGAGAATGACGGAAGGTATTGTGCTGGCCACAACAGATTTTTTATTTTATGTATTAGTAAAGTGTACTGGATTTAAATATGTTATTACCTAAATTTATCATTTTAAATAACCTACGGGCAAATATACCGGGTGATCATTTGAAAACTTCCCACCTTGAATAACTCTTTAATTAATAAAATTATCAAAAATCACTAAAACAGGTCAATGTTATTTTGGAGGGGGACATTTAATAACCTATTCCTATCAGTTGGGAAACTTTCACCCTCCCCTCCAGCCACCCCACCCCAAAATTTTAAATGGCACTACCCCATGTGTGATACATCATTTTAAAGGTTGT
Source organism: Harpalus rufipes (assembly GCA_951394225.1). Taxonomy (NCBI): domain Eukaryota; kingdom Metazoa; phylum Arthropoda; class Insecta; order Coleoptera; family Carabidae; genus Harpalus; species Harpalus rufipes. Next base: position 13,591,525 of record OX596284.1, on the reverse strand, counting down.
AAAATTCTCAATATTTTAAAGCAAAGAAAATTAAAATCGGCCGAGCCGTTCATGAATTAGAGACAAAAATGTATTAAACCGGAAAATTTAAAAAATACCTAAAACTAAAACTCACAAACGTAAACAATTAAATTTATCGTAATAGATGCTCGAATTGCGCTCCATTGGTTGCTAGGCAATGATAAAGCCGATGTTCAAACTCTCTTCTAACATTTTCGAAAACTCACCGCGGAATTAATCGGCATTCGGATGTTATTCGTTGTTTCAGTTCGTCGATGTTGGCTGGGGGAGTTTGATAGACGATGGATTTAAGGTGGCCCCAAAGGAAAAAGTCGAGAGGGGTTAGGTCAGGAGACCTTGCTGGCCACTCTACTGCTCCTCTTCTTCCAATCCACCTCTCTGGAAACTTGTTATTCAACCAGTTTCGAACTGGTACCACAAAATGTGGTGGGGCACCATCTTGCTGAAAATAAACTTGATTTTCATACAAAATTAAGTTTCCTTCGTCGTCTACTTGATTTTCTATTGCTTCCGTAATCAAGGGGTCTATGACATCTTCCAACATATTGAGATAAATAGTACCATTTAAATTTTCATTAATTAATAACGGACCAATGACCGAGTCCCCCAGTATACCAGCCCACACATTAATTTTTTGTGGCCACTGAGTATGCGTTTCTCTAAATAGATTCGGGTTTTCATCATCCCAATAACGACAATTATGACGATTAACATAGCCAAAAAAAAAAGTACATTCGTCACTGAAGCAAATATTTTGAATTAGATTTGGAGTGGTATTTATCATCACAGTCATTTGTTCACAAAATTGAACTCGTCTATCGAAATCATCTTCATTTAGAGCTTGGTGATTTTGAAGTTTGTATGGATGCCATTTATGAAGTTTTAAAACCTTATGAACAGACCCATACGAAAAACCAGTTATGTTGCGCACTTGCCGAATTGAGCTCGTAGGATTTGCAGCAAATTGTCCTAATATTTCTATTTGAGAGTCCTCATCCACAATTCGAGGTTGTGTCCTTTTTTTATTTGCTACTGATTCCAGTTTCTTCAAATTTTTCTACCAAATCTAAAACGTATCGATGGGATACATGTTTATTTAGATGTCTTGCATTAAATTCATTGGCTGTACGTCGAGCACACTGATTTTCAGCTCCATAAATGAAAATTATTTCAATTCTCTCTTCTAAAGTGTATGTCATTTCAGTGACACAATTGGCACAAACGCTACCCCAAATCAAAGTAATCTAAAGTTATCTAAGCGGCGATATTTAATTCCTGAATTCTACAACACTTGACACTTTGAACTTGTACGACGCACGTTCTTTTGTTTCAAAGCAAAACGTAGGTAGATGGCTTGATCAACCACTCAAAATGGGCATACATTTTTGTCTCTAATTCATGAACGGCTCGGCCGATTTTAATTTTCTTTGCTTTAAAATATTGAGAATTTTACAACCTTTAAAATGATGTATCACACATGGGGTAGTGCCATTTAAAATTTTGGGTGGGGGTGGCTGGAGGGGAGGGTGAAAGTTTCCCAACTGATTGGAATAGGTTATTAAATGTCCCCCTCCAAAATAACATTGACCTGTTTTAGTGATTTTTGATAATTTTATTAATTAAAGAGTTATTCAAGGTGGGAAGTTTTCAAATGATCACCCGGTATGATAACAAACACGTGCTATTTTTTTTAGTTCCAACAGCAAATATGCAAGTGATATTTATTTATTAAAGTACCACCTACAATAATTATATTAAAACAAGAATAAATAAACTTCTGGATGCTATGATTATTACTCCAATTCAACAAATTTTGATATGCTGTATTAATAGAGTGTATAGAACTTGTATACATTGCTTGTAATAAAATTTATTAGGTTTAATAATAGTTTATTTGCAAATAAACCATTGTCTGTATGTGACAAATGTTTTCGTCTTTAATAATTTGCAAATAATATTTATTAAAGTAATACAATTTAAGATACCAATTTATTGAGTATATTGTCAGTTACCTTTACCCTCAGTTTTATAGTTAATACTAACATAAATATTGTATTATTTACTGTTGGAAAGAAAAAAGTTGGGACTTGTCTTTTGTCAAATATTTGCCCGCAGATTAATGTTTAAATGACAAATTTACTTAAAAAATATTGTATTTAAATCCAGTACACTTTATTAATACATAAAATAAATACCCGAATATAGTCTTAATTATTGTAACTTAAAAAAATATTTTGGGCTCGTATAAGTAATAGAAAAGAATGTCTCATATAAAAGTTTAAATTATTTTAATTATATTATTTGATGACAGATGTAGGTTTTTTTTGTAAAGTCAGGTTTACAAGATACAACTATTAACTTTTATTTGTTAAATAATTATTTTACTAAAATATTCAAGATGGCTATGTGAAAATAAATAGATAAATAATAGGTAAGTAATAACAAATAACAAACAAATGTACGTTTTGTTGATATTAATATTGTTACATTTTGTTTATTTTCACATAACCACCTATAAATATTTGAATAAAAAATATTTCCCATATATCTCAATTATCTTATTACGAATTTTTACAAATACGTTAATAAAAACTAATACATCGTTGAAATGAGAAAAAAATGGCGGTTTATATTTTAGTAATATAATTATAGGTTGCTATTTCAAAAATAAAAATTGATAGTCCTATTTTGTAAATAAGATTTTATAAAAAATATCTACATCTGCCATAAAATAGTATAATTAAAATAATAAAACTTTTATGAGCATTTTTTTTGCAATTATTTATAATAAAAAAGTTAGGGGGAGGGCGTATTCCCAGACTCGCCCTGTGTAAAGACACATCAGTGACTTTTTGCTATTGTTAACACATTGTTAATAAATAAGGTGTATGTATTAGTTCGACACGAATAAATAAATAAATGTCTTATAAAGACTGTGGTGAAAATGTTACTTTCGTGTTTCATGTTAATTTAAATGCATTGTTTGTTAGAGTAAAAATTCTGAGAGTGACTTATTTTAATTCATTAGCAAATAAACAGTTCCTTTTATAGTTGTTGCTATGAAGTTAATGACAGTTTAAAATGGCAAAATTGAATAAAAGTATATTTACTCGACTAAGTTTTAAGTGAAATTAAAATATTCAAGTGTCAGAAGTTTAATTATACTTACATAAATTGTCAATGGATTTATATTGATTTTTTCGTATACAGGCTGACACTGAAACCCGGATCTCTCAAAATAACTTTTTTATTTGTAATTATTTTTTAATTCTCTTTAAATATTTGTATACTAGGCTTAGGGATTCACAAATCATGGTATCTGGCATGATAATAGCGCTTCCGGTTTGATCGGAAGTGACATTAACTTTCATATTTCAAATGGAACACCCATATATTTTTATTTATTTGGAATCTATATAAAATTACGTAATCAACGAGGTGCTTGAATTGCATTTTTATTGAAGAATTAAATTACAAAACGTAAGAAAATAATTATAAATAAAAAAGTTATTTTGAGTGGCCTGTTTTTCAGTGTCAGTCTACATACCTATTAAGATTTCAATTACATCTCTAACTGCATTTTACCATTTTTCAATTCAATATCATTCACTTATAACATCACACTTGTACACATCAAAAATATAGACAATAATGACAGTTACATGACAGTCAAAACATTTAGGGAATTAAAAAAAACTAGTGCTTTACCAGTTTTTCGTTGAAGGTCTATTCATCTGTCTCTCTTGCACTCACATCATTGTGCGAGAGAAAAAACTTATCAATTCACTTGAAAAGAAAAACTTCATCGTGTAATGCAAGCTTAATCCTATAGAGTTCAACAAAAACAAACATTTGTTGTTTTTAAAGGAAACGTGAAGACTATATAATAAATGTATATTACTTTCAATAAAAAATAGAAAATATTCTATGATTTTCCTGTTTGCAAATTATTTGTTTCTTACAAAAACAACCGATGTTCAATAAAAATAACTAATAAATATATAATTGCCCATAATTGTTTTTGATTTTTTAATATTGCATAACGTCGAGTTAAATTACGAAAAAATTTAATGAGAAGGTAATGTTTTTAATTATTTCAAATTCAAAATAATGGATTAAAGTTGACCTCAATTAAAATCCAGTTATAAAACGAAGAGAATTAATAAAAATAAAACTTTTCCTACCTTATACACGAGCTGATCCTCCCAAGTCACGATGTCTGTCCTTTCTTTCACCTGCTATGATTCCTTCTCTGAGAAAAAGAGGTAAAAAACGACCGCGAATAGGTATATTGTGACACAAATAAACGTTCGCTTACGATCCTTCAGCCCAAAATAAAATTGCTCCATGATTCCTTCGGCTATAGGGCCCCATTTTTAAGCATTCCCGTCTCAGTCTGTAAGAAAATATAGTACGAAATATTATTACAAATTACTCTTTCAATCTCACACATATTTGCTTTTTATAACAATTAATAGCGCTTTTTAATATTATTTACACTCAAACTATTCCAAAAACTAAAAAAATTACGACCAATTATGTTGTAACTTGTTTCTACTCTTGAAAACGTTTAAAATAATTTTAATTTTTATATAAATTGCACGCTTGGAAAATGAACTAAACTAATGCCATCCGTGTTAATTATTCTAAGAATATAAAGTAATATTAGCTCTAATAATTTACAAAACCAAGTATATAATATTGAAAAAGTTTTACCGGCTAAACATAATTTCGACAAGAATATCCTTCGCCAGTATTCTACATTGTTTTTAGCAACAATGCTTTTCTTTGTTCATAAAAATCTCGAGCTGTTGTTTGTTGTAAATGTTTCAGGCAAAATACTTAAAATCATTGCATAAAAATTTCACCACTGATACCTATTACCAAATGTTATTAAACGTGGTGTTTAATATACTATCAAAACAAACATTTCCTCTGTTATTTTCAATATAAAACCACCATAAAATATGAAAAACACTGTAAAAATATTTTTGTTGTAAAATGCAAATGGCTACAGACCATTTTAGGTTTTATTGCTTATCTGTGCTACAGACGCTACGCATCTTTTAACGAAGCGAACATGCCGAGCTGTGAGTGGATGATTGGTCTCACCCGATTGGCTACAATAACGAAGCCTGTGATTGGTCATAAATGCCAGAGTTCGAATGCAGCTAAATTTTCTATAAATTTTACGCGATTTGCATGCAGTTTTTGGAATTTATCTATAAATCTGAACTTCAAAACAATAATTTCTGACTTAAATTCGTTCAATTTATAATACAGCAGTATGTACTAATAATAAAAGAGGATATTCATTATTTATTATGCAAATAAACTTGTATTTGGAGCAAATAAGCAACAAAAATAAAGATATACACGTATATTTTGCGTATTTTATGATTTTATCTGTGTCTAGAATATTATTACAAGTATTAAATGTAATTTTTACCTCTCGCTAAGAGAGGTATTGGATTCATGCTAAAAATCGCATATCCAGATTTTATTGAATAAGCACGTTTTAAGGTCCCTACAATCCGATTATAATATTTTTACGATGATGTCTGTGTGCGTGCGTGTGTGTGTGTATGTGGGATGTTGGAAGGACGATTACTCAAAAACTATAAGACTTTAAATTTCCCAATCGGAAATTCATGGGAAGATCTGAAAAGGTTTTGGTAACAATTGGATAACCGGAAGTAGAAGATTCTTGAAAAAAAATCTTCTAAATATTATTTTCTGAAAATTTTTCTTGGTAATATTAAAGAAAATTAAAGTCTCTATCTGATACATTTAAATATTTTATTATATATTCTATAGATTTAAAGATAAAAGAAATATAATATATAAAATAATCTGTTGTAATAAATTTTACAGCCGAAAGAATGCCATATGCCATGGAAAATAGTTGATAATTTAAATTATTTGTAACTGATAGATAAATGTCAGTGTCAGAAATCCGGAGACATTACTGAAGACTTTTTCGGGGAAGTACATACATTATATTATTTCTTAATGTATTAATTATAGGTATATTACATATACCCTTCAGAAATACTGTTACTCCCGACAATGAATTGGAAACATCTCGAAATATATGGAATAGATATAAATAGAATTTTTGGTGTAGAGTGTAGGTATACAAGAAATGTTAAATACATTGGGGCGCGAGCAGTCATGTGACTTTGTTGGCCTTGACAAGCAGATATGGGGGCTCATGACAGAATGATAGCTAGTAATTATGTATATAGAAGTCATATATCATAATTTCTCATTCTAAATTTAGTGATTCCAATTCCATGTGGTTTATTTTTCTCGACAATTTTGAATTTTTTAATTAAAAATTCTGAAATTTATGTACATAATTACTAATTATCATTCTGAAACGAGCCCCCACATCTGCTTGTCAAGGCCAACAATGTAACATGACTGTTCGCGCCCTATACTTATGTAACCAAAAAAAAGGAAGTGGCGAGAGGTATTGTGCTGGCCACAACAGATTTTTTCTTAGAACTTTCACATCCTAAACTTTGTTAAATGATTTAATATTCATAAAGCCATAAAGGTATGCTAAACTATCCTCATGGTTCTATTTCAGTTAATATTTTATGTAATACGGGTGATGAAAATTGAACATCATTATACAAGTATTATATGTATTTTGTTCTAAGAACTTTCACCCCTTACAAAAAATTAATATAGTTATACTAAACTACCCCCAGGACTATAGTTCTATTGCAGATAATATTTTATGCAATAACACCATTATACACAAGTACAAAAAATGTAATTTGTAATAAGAACTTTAACCCCCTAATTTTTTTTTAAATGCTTTAATATTAATAAAAGTACGCTAAACCACCCCCAATATGGAAAATATCAAAACGCTGTTTAAATTTTTTTTTCTTCATATACACAAAATTTATTGCCTTAATATATTTTTCGATATAGAATTGTTGTTTAACTATGATAGACAAATATAATTTTAAAAATATAAACTTACCAATCCATTTCTCAATCTCATAGAGTACTTAGCCGTTGCACTGCTACCCTTAGACCATCTCCAGGGTTGAAATCCAAAGCTGGAAAGCTACCACCATCATGTACAAGATTCCAAAGAGATTTATAACTGCAGTTTGCCTCCATATTATTAAAGGCCCCCCCATAAATATTCATTAGTTTTTTTGCATTGTTTGGCATACAATAATCACAATACTTTCATTTTAGAGCAATGTATGCACTAATGCACTACATCTATACTGATTTATTGCAAGAGAACCATGCACACGAAAGTAAACGTGTCTGAAACTACGTATTTTTTTGCATTGTTTGGCATACAATAATCACAATACTTTCATTTTAGAGCAATGTATGCACTAATGCACTACATCTATACTGATTTATTGCAAGAGAACCATGCACACGAAAGTAAACGTGTCTGAAACTACGTATTTTTTTGCATTGTTTGGCATACAATAATCACAATACTTTCATTTTAGAGCAATGTATGCACTAATGCACTACATCTATACTGATTTATTGCAAGAGAACCATGCACACGAAAGTAAACGTGTCTGAAACTACGTATGACGCCATGCAATTAACCTGTTTGATTATGTTACATAAAATATAAATTTTATATTTTGTAAAAAAATAAAGGATGAGCTTTAAAATAAAATTACATATTTATGAATATTCCAAAGTAAAATTTTATGACAATAAAAATGATATCAAACAACCCTATTTTATACATATAAAACATTTTCAATCTTATATGTAGTATTTTATGTTTGAAACAATCCCCATATTTTTTAAAAATAAATATTTCATCACGGCATATTACCCATTGCTGGGTGTGCCAATCTGCTTCGTATACAGATATCGGTAATGATGGAATATTTGTACCGTGCGGGCGTTTACCAGGCGTCACCTCACGAGCACTCATTGCTGGCGTGGAGAGTGCGCCACAGGGGTCAATTTTGTGCCATTAAAATGCGATGTAATTTTTTGCGTCGGTCAGGATCGAACCCGGGTCCTCAGATTCGCGACCAGTCTTACAAAAAATAAATATTTGCGAATAAGTGTACAATCCTGTTCGTTGTTATTCTATGGCATGTTGTCTCTGTCTTACAATGTATAAGATAAATATGTTGTAAGACAGAGACAACATGACATAGAATAACAACGAAGAGGATTGTACACTTACTCGCAAATATATATTTTTTGTAAGATAGAGAGCGAAATATGTAACTATTTCATTCCAATGGACTCTTCTTTTTACTGTACTTTTTGGTGGGAAACATGGTGTTAAGTCCGCAGCATATCCCGGTGACAAATAGGGTCATTTAAAAAAATCGTTTTTTTTAACCTTGAAATCCTTCTCATTTAATATATATAGTAATATAAAATAACATGAAATATTCACGTAATTTGCAGTTGTGTTGTGACAATGCTCATGGGATTGTTATATGTAGTATGTTTTTGAACGTTTGTAGACTGACGAAGGCACAAGTGTGTATCGAAACGTTGGTTATATCTTCCCACATTTAAATTTATAATTTATTTATTGTATCTGTAAGCCAAAGGGGATTGTGCTGTGAATACCTACTGGTTTTACACGATGGTAACGGATTCTGTCGTTTCGTCTGCAACCGCAGCGATAGATGGCATGACTCTTCTAGTACAATGATTGTTGCTTTTCTGGATCATAGCTCTAGCTGCGTAGGTGTAATTCTAAATTATCTCACCCGTTATGATCAATTTTTTTAGTCATATATAAAAGTAGTTTCTTGGATAAAAAAAATATATTTTTGTTCATACTATAAATAATTTGTTCATGCATTCCTTAAATATGAGATGTAATATACCAATTCACAAGACCCATGGCTAAAGTAAATCTGTCTTTTAATATATTTCATTGTTGATGTTATGTAAAAGTTACTTCTGTAAAAAGTGTAATTTTTTAAAATTAAAACTTTATTTTATAATACAGCAAACATAAAACAGGAAACAACAAATAGTAGGAGCAATATTAAGCTTATTCAATTTTTTGTCATTCGTACGGAAATGAGTTTTTCTTATGGCACAACTAATAAATATATTCTTTTATATAAAATTAATTTTATAACTCTTATATATTTACAAACCCCGACATTGCGGTCAAATATATAAAATTATTTGTATATTTGCACTTTAACTAAGTTCACATTTTGTTTTAACACTTGTCCCTTTTCTTAAAATTTCTTTTGCTAGCGCACCGGTTGATGATGTCGGCTACATGTTCTCGGTGGTCGAATATCTTCATCACTTGTGTTTTGGCTTCGACCGTGCTGTCGTTGATGATTTTGCTACGCTGCATGTTGCCTTTGATGAGCTCGTTTATTCGATTGAAATCTTTGTCGTACCCCGAGCAGTCCTTAGTTTCAATTAGTTTTAACATGGAACTAAGTTTATCGTAGACTTGAGTTTCTAGATCGGACTGAAGCACAGAAAATTGAATAATATATTAATGAAATCTTTGTATCAAATAGTGTATTAGTAATGAAAAGCTTAAATATGATCGCTTCGCGTACCGGACATAGATTAGATGGATTATGCATCAATTTAACGTTACTCTTAAAGGTTATTTTTAATTTTAATTAAAAATAAAGTACAAACTTCGAGAGAAACTTTACTATTTTGTAATTTACTAAGTTTATCCCGATAGATTCAACCCAGTTGAAAATGAGTTGATCTAACTCGGTTGGAAATAGTGGGTTGAAATTATCGGAATAAACGCATTTCCAGATTGCACTGTTGAACTCAACCCTAAAAGAATATAAATGAATTGAGCTTTTATTTTACGCCACTTTGGATAAAATAATGCACTTGCGGATAATAACATACATATAGTTTATAAATAGCCGTGTGCCTTCGGGCTGTGATTTTGAGAATCCTGATTAGTTTAATCATGATCCTGTTGAATCATGATTTAAAAATTATATCGAGAAATCAACTTAAATAATATAAAAACCATCTAGCGTCAAATGTTATATACAGACCAATGCAAACTAAGTTATTTTATTTTATAAATAATCTACTGTCAAGTGTTATAGTCAGCACATTAAAAATGGATCATATAGAAGTAAAAAAAAAGTTCTTGGTGATATATGAAATATGAATCCGTGTGATCACTCAAAAAGGATGATTCGGAAGGGAAAGGGGAGGGTTGTCTAGTGATCACAAAATGAGAAAGTGGGAATAACGAATAGGAAACGAAAAAACATACTTATTCTTAATCATAATCACTTTGATGATTATTGCGAATCACAGTCCGAAGGAACATGGCTAAAATATGCATAATCATAATATTAATATTATAGTTGCCGTAAAATGAGTATGGACTGAAGATGTGTACGCTGTTATCAATTCAGGGGCAATGTTGAGAATTCTGTTAAGAAGAGACGGCAACACCGCAGGGCAAGAGATAGAGTGCGGTGAAGTTTAACAAACACGTGCTTGGAATTGGCCGATTTGTGTGCGTGTGTCACTTTGACAAGAACAATGTTCTGACTTATTTTGATTTTGAACTGTTTGAAAAAGTTATTATTTTACAATTTCAGGCAGTAAAACACATGAAATTCAAAATAACTTTTTAGCAGATCAAAATAAGTCAAAACATTGTTCTTGTCCAAGAGACGGTATTGTTGCCAAAGTGACAAGCGCACCATAAGGTGTTTTCCTTTTTACATGCATGAAAAAGGTAGATAGCAGTGAACTGAAATGATCCTTAACTCTCCCTGAACGAAATAAAAGGAACAAAAAGAAATGTTTGTTTCCAGTCAGCGAATAATTTTGAATTTCCTGCGCTATTTTCGCTTCTTCAATACTGAATACATGGCATAAACAAACAATCGTATGCGCAGGTGAGATCAGTTCACTCGAAAAAATTCTGGTTGTTTTACGGGGACAGGGATGAAGTAAGCGGGTAGATCAGAGTAGTCTACCTCATTTAAAATGAACGATAGGTGAAATAAGTGGTGCAAAATGCTGCACCCGTATGTAAAAGGGAAGCGCCGAAATAAGCTGATACCAAACACTTCAAGGTCGCTCGAGTGACGTGTCTGCTCGCGCCCTATAAGTAAACATAACCAACCAAATTGACATTTGATAATGGGGTCCTGCACGATGTTTCATTTTTAACTATAATCGACAGAGTAATGTAAAATAATAGACCCGTATTTTTTATTTTTCCTCAAAGAGCAATTAAAAATGAAATTGTTCAAAAAGCGGCTTTTTTCCCTGTCTCGTCCCGCGGCCTCTGTTGGTCACATTTCAATATCAACGGCCATTTTGATTTTCACAATAGGTTTTAACGTCAAAGTGACATTTAAATATAATATGAAATTTACGAAAGTAAACATGACAGTGAAACCTTGTTTTGTGCCATCGTTCCAAAATATTAGCGAAAATATATTCAATTCAATGCCTCGCGTGCATTTCTAAACAAACCTCCAGCGTCTAATCTCAATTCTTTACAAAGAAGCACAGCAGATGTGACGCGTGGGGTAACTTCAGGCCAAATGAAAATTATATTTATAAAAATGAAAAGAATGATGTTATATTAATATATTATAGCATATTTAGATATATAATTCTCAATTTATAAGTCTATATATTTTTTTTCTTTTAGAAATTCTGTGTTCATATGATAAGTCTTTATGAAATGAGTCTGAACTTGCAGTTCTGAAACGTGACGTCACAACATGACTGGTTTTTGCAACTTTAAAAAATATACTTTAAAACAATTTTATACACCAAAAAATGTAAATAAAAAATAATTTAATCATACAATACGAACAACCTAAAGTTGTTTCGCCGACGCTTTCAATCGGGTCCAAATAAGATTCACTCAACCCACTATAACAAGTACGGGATAAATGGTACAGGCTAACTTTAAAATTCAACCGGGTTTATATTATATATTTTTTTCTATGTTGTGAACTCACCATATCTTCCATTTGTGCGCTAAGATGATGAATCTTCCACCCATTGATTTTCTGTAGAACCTGGTTCTGGTTGGCAAGATCTATAATGGTAGGTCGTCTTTCATCTTTAGGCTTAACGTCCGTATATCTTAAATAGTGATTATGAGTTGATTTCCATGTTTGTCGATAACTATTTAAAAGCGATGCGGGTGCAGGTTTCTTCACGGTTACTTCATTATTATGACGAGATTCATGGACTGGTTCTCGACCTTCAACAAAAATTCCAAGGTTCGGTTTAATTTGATTTTAATAATTTATTTGTGTATATTTAATTACTAAAATACAATTTCACTCTGTTATTATTTAAAGTAGAAACACTTACTTGGAATTAGATGTTCTTCTGGCTCTTTTTTGATTTTGTTTTCTGATAAGAACTGCATATCTTCCATGTTGAATTTTGGCTCATCATTTCCAATTCTGTAAGAAATATATTTCATTTAAAGGAATTCAATGTAAAAGTCGTTATATACATTTTTTCCAAAATTGGGAAACGATGCTCAAGGTTCCTATTATTTAAATAAAAAAAGTGGTACAAATATTTCCTAATTAACATTTGCTGTTTAGAACGATGCAGATTTTTCATTTAAAGTTTAACTTTAAAATAGAAAATAAATCTTACAATTGCTGCTTTCTCGGCTTCTTTCTCGGGCTCATTTCAGGTGTAGGTCTATCCTCCTCATGATGAAGAAGTTGCTGTTGTTGTTGCTGCAATTCAAGTTTTTGTGCTACAGCTGCAGCAGATGGCGGTGTTTGTGCTGGTGGTAACGGTAACGAGTCTTCATGTTCGCCTAGACCAGGGCTGGATGTCGCTGAAATTGTTGTGCTCCCTCCTGAACTGTTGCCGCCATTTCCTCGAGAGTCTGGCCGCGAAGGTGGCGAAGCTGGTGCTGAGGATAAGTTGGCGAGAACAGGGGCGAGGTTCTTAGCTGCCTTTAGGGGAGACCTGAAAGATTAAGAATTATTATATTATTTAGATGCTAAGGGAAAATAACACCTGTGTTCCAGCGCGCTCATCAAGGTTTGATATCTATCTGTCTCACTCAAGGTCGACGATATTGAGATGTTTGAGTTTGTTCGCCATTTTTCCAGATTCATATCACTAGTTAAACTATTGAAATAAAGAGACATATGAATTAACACAATAAATATATTCCATTCAATTACTTTAAAATTTGTACCCAAGAAAACAACCCCGTTAGACTTGCACAACAATCGCTTGTAAACGTTTTAGTTTATTATCTCTAAAAGAGTAATCAGATTTCACATTAACGAAAACAGAATTCCCAGTAACAAACCTAATTTATCACTCCTGAATACCGATTTTGCACAGACTTAAAATGGGAGCGATAAAAAAAATAATGCAAATGTATTGCCCCTATAAATATTTTTAAATTTGTATATTTTGACAAATTTCATCATATAAAAATAATTCTCTACATGTTTATATTTATAATGTAGTAAATTATATTTCTGAACCTATCAAATATTAAATAAAATAACGAATAGTATTTTTAAGATATTTAACTAAAGAATAAATTTGATTAAAACAATGATGAAACTTGATTAAAACAATGATGAAACTTGATTACAGCAATGATGAAACTTGATTACAACAATGATAAAAGTTGATTACAACAATGTTAGCAGCGAGAATAAGTAACCAGGGATTTGAAATCATTTAGTTGAAATTAGTTTTGTGCAGATTGGCACACCCAGCAATGGGTAATATGCCGTGATGAAATATTTATTTTATTTAGTTTTCGTTACTATGAATTCAGTTTTCTTTATGTGAAATCAGTTTTCGTTAACATGAAATTATATTTCATTACTGTGAATTCAGTTTTCATTTGTGTGAAACCATACTGTAAAGTGTTTTGTATTACAGATTTCTGATTTAACGTCATATAAGAGAGGGCCGCGCCTTATATTAATAAAAAATCTTTCAGAACTCACAACATAACAATAGAACAACCTTTTAATTTATGTTCTGTTTATTTTAATTTATACATAACATACACTTAAAAGGTTTTTTATTGTTGTTTTATGTATTTTGATAAATACTTATAATAAAGTTCAATAATAGACCTTTTCAATTTAACAGTGACCTCTTTCTATGTCTGCCTCTACACATAGTAAGTAAAATGGCGCCTGCAATTACTAGCTGGATTGTCAAACGAAATGTCAAAATATAGCAGTCACTAAAATACCTGTATTCTCGGTGAAAATTTGCATCGTTTGACATTTTAGCTACAATAAAAGCTTTTGTAAGATTACAATTATACTTGTAGACATTTGAATATCAGAAATATTAAAATATGTTTTTTTTATGTCCACATTTTTCTTGTGTTTTACTTTTGATGAAATATAGGAATAAAAAGGGTTTCAATAATTAATAAATGTATGTATTTATAAAATTAAAATTACATTCTGAAGATTGAATGAGAGCAAGCAACTGCTTTGAAGATAAAAAAAGTAGTATTTCTTTTGAGAACCTATAGTACATCCAAGGATTATTCTCATTGATAATATGGTACTATACCATAGTCAAATTTTAACTATTTTAGATAAGAATGCGAAAATATACGTAAATGAATCAGTATTAGTTAAATAATTTTGTTTAAATATTAATTAGTTCGGAAACTACAAGAGATTGAAGATGATTTATAATTAGGATGACGTATTATCTCCTAGGAAATTTTATGGTTGCATGATTTTAAAAGCGAGAATCGCGCATCTGTACTCCTGCCTACCGTGAAACCATTAATGGACAACACTAGCACCGCCCTAGTTTGTGTCACAATATTGTCAAACAATGGTCAAACTGTTTCAAGGTTCTGAAATTACTATATATATACGCCAAACTCTGAACTTTACAAATTCTTATTTCGCTTATTACATAAAAATTTTAAGTCGCGTTTGCACTAAAAGTCTTAGTTCATTCTGTACTTTCAGAAAAAAAAATGGTATAGGAGCCCATTTAATCTTAAATCCAAAATTACAAGACTCGTCTCCGTATCTTTAATCATTCACAAGTTATAAGCCGATATGTTAAAATAAGTGCATTTGCAATGAGAGCAAGTGTCTACTTTGATACTAAAAAAGTACTATTTCTTCCGAAAAACAATTTGTCTCAGAAGGGTTGTTAAAAGTCCACTTTTTAAAATTTTGTTCGTCACACTGGGCAAAATTGGTTTTAACCGTCCAAAATGTCTTAACACAAAAACACAATCCTGTTCCTACATGTTAATTAGTAAATTATTTTGAGTTTTTTTAAAGTTGCTATTTGTCGGCTTACTATGTGCAAATTTCCTTTCGCATATTTTCTGTCTCTTTTAATCAGGGCATAAAACCGGTTTTAAAACCAGTAACCGATATTTTGAATGAAAATCACAAACATTAACCGTTATTTTTAAAGCTAATAGTAACGGTAACCATTAGCCAAAAAATCATGAAGCGGGTTTAGTGAACAATAACCTTTATTTTTACAAAATTTAATTCTGAAAAAAAATTAAGATATTTCTTATTCCATTATAATTATATTTTTTATATTTTCCCCAATTAAGAACTTCACAAGAAGAAGATGTGCTCGAAAATATAATTCCCATCTGAGGAAATTCTCAATATGAAGAACCTAAATATTGATAAATATTTTGTCGTGACTAACATGATTTTTTTGAATTTATAAAATATACTTTTTAGACGTCCACTTCTGAAAATAATAAATATCGCGACAGTAGCCTTACTTAAGAAAGTTGAAAATATGGGATCAAATCAATACAGCCAGGCAGCTTTGCTTTATTATTTGAAAAAAGTACATAGTAGGTATTATTATTTGAAATAAAATTCTTGAAAATACTTATTTCTTGTGGTCGTCTAAAAAATAGTGTTCATAACTCGCTCGAAAGTGAAAGTAATATCGTATTGCTCGTGTGTTGACTCACTCGGTTGTACCCCGTTCGTCAAACTTCACACACGCACAATGTTTCTCACTTTCGAGACTCGTTATGAAATATACTATTATTATTTTGCATGTGATATTTTATATTATACAAGCACAACCCTAAATGTAATCGTACCCTCTGAAATAAATATATTAACAGCAATAAAAAATAAATTTTTAGGTTACAATAGTTAAGGCTATATTTGGGCATTTTTATTTTATGTATTAATAATGTGTACTGGATTTAAATATGTTATTAACTAAATTTCTCATTTAAACAATAATCTACGGGCAAATGTATGAGAAAAGTCCCAAAAAAATTCATTCCAACAGTAAATAATACAATATATATGTTAGTACTATTTATAAAACTGAGGGTAAAGGTAACTGACAATATACTCAATTAATTGCCATTTTAAATTTTATTACTTTAATAAAAATTATTTGCGAATTATTAAAGACGCAAACATTTGTCACATGCAGACAATGGTTTATTTGCAAATAAATTATTATTAAACTTAAGAAATTTTATTTAAAGCAATGTATTCAAGTTATATACACTCTATTAATATACCATATCAAAATTTGTTGAATTGGAATAATAATTAGTCCGAATACCCCCTTACATTATGTATTCCTGATTAAAGGGTCTCTACTGTAATTGGAATTTTTTTTTAACCAATAAATTAACCGGTTTACTCATTTTATAAACCGTTTTTTGAAGAAAAAACGTTATTATTATAATGTTCTTCATATGCATTAACCAGTATTTTTTCGGTTACATGCCCTGCTTTTAAATGAAAAGGTCTATTCATAGACGTAGAAAAAGTTTAATCTGTTACTTGTTCGGAATGACTAATACTAACAGAAGTTACTATTATTGCAAAAACTAAATGTAAAATTGCAAGATAGTTTTGCAAATATTTGTAAATATTGTTTTGTTTTTTTAGGATGTGCATATGACTTTCGAATTTACTACTAATTTAATAACGGAATAAAATCCAGTAAGATATCTCAAAGACAATGTCCGTTGCTAAGATACCAAGCCAATAAACACTTTACAAATCATTCTAAGGCCCGATTGTAAAATGGTATTATTGAATATTTACTGCTCACCCTTCATTGTCTCGTTTGCGAAGTATGCTGGGACGTGGTGATGAGGTAACTTTAACAATAGATGGTAACGGATTTCCATGGTCTTGCTGTGAAGGAGTTGGACTTTGTTGTAATAGACCTCCAGTATTACTAGTTTCTAAAAATTGGCCACTGCTTTTCTGACCAACCACCATTACTGGGTTGAACTGAATTGGTTGTCCGCTCATGATTCCTTCATAAATAGAAAACTTTCAAATTTATACCCAACCAAACAGAATAGAACTGTTTCAAAAATAAAATATTGAAATCTCCTCTTACCGTGTACTTGCGTGGTGCGAATTTGAGTATTAGCTGACTGAGGCACAGCGGCAAAAGACGCCGAAGACGGAGTGAAAGCCCTAGTTGCAACTCCAGCTACGGTGTAACCGTTTCCAGAGCCGGTCTCGTAGTAGTACGTGGTGCCACTTGATATGTATGTTGTCACAGAGGTTGTAACCGGAGTTCGTTGAGCTTCTGTCTGCCCAGAATTTCCAGGACCTGTCAACAAACACATGCAATTGTTTTACTTTTCATTGTCTTCTGCATTTTTGAGAATTTTCATTCTTGATCTTTATTATCACTTGTAAATCCAATTTATTCTTTTACTCAACAGAGTCACAACTAAAATTATTATTAACTTTTATGAAAATGTGTTACTTAGTCATCAAGTGATTAGTGACACTAGTGACAAAATGTTGAAGTATGTATCTCATTCCAAATTCTATACACTGGAAATAAGCGCGAAAGGAATACAGCTTTTCTACCGATTTCTACCGTATCTTCTAATCATCAAAATAACAAACAAAAAGACAACAATGAAACTATTTAGACAGATGAATATGTTTATTTGGCGCGAATATCTCCCATTATAATAAATACAGGATGATCGGCGTAAATCCGGCACCAAAAATATTTCATTTATTTTGAAAGATTTCCATACAAAATAAGACATAGCAAGCTATGAAATAGTTATTTTTTATACAAAAAATATCGCTCGTGAATTAAACTTTCCGCTCGTCGATAAAATATAATTTTATCGTCATGTACAAAATTCTATAACAGATATTAAAGAAGAAAAAAATACCAACTATGTATAAATAAACACAATTTTAAAATCCCAGTACGTACCTATGTAAATAAATAAGAATTATAGTATTTTGGTGCACTCTTCACGCCAGCAATGAGTCACCCTGAGGTGAGAGGTCACGCCTGGTAAACGCCCGCACGGTACAAATGTCATCATCATTACCGAAATTTGTGTATGTAAAATGCTACTTTATACACCCTTGCGGTTAAGGTGCTACTTTATCTACTATTTTGAGTAGATAAAAGCATACATTAACAACAGCTATAGGAAAAACAATTTTATTATTTTAAAACAAAAGTGATGATACCTCTCCCCATAAAGTTGAAGGGCTTTTGTTTGAAGATAATAAAATTGTTTTCATAGCTTATTGTTTTATTTTGCATGGAATTTTATTAATATAATAAATGGTCGCCATTTTGAAATGGTTGAAGTAAAACTATGATATTTTGGTATCGTTGCAGAAGTAATATATGTATATTCTAAAAAAAATATATAAAAATAACTATTCCCTACGCTAGATTTAAAGTTGTACCAATTTCCGTTAAAACCGGAAGTGATATAAAGTTCTTACTACGATCATCATATGAGCCCCTTTGTCTACTTAAACTTTGCTTATTAACATTTTTTTTGTATCTTTCAAGATAAGCGAAATATTTTTGTTGTCGGACTTACGCCGATCACCCGACGCGGCCAGTAATAGTTATTTATGGTTACAAGCAAAATTTTATCTGCTGGAGAAAATCAATAAAAAAATGAAATATATACATTATTTTTTGATGTACCAAAATATTTAAATTTAAAAAGTCAGATTTCGCGGGTGACCTGGCATACCTCGTATGTGATTTTAATTAAATTTTACTTGAGTCTTTTAAATTATAATTTAAAAAGACACACAAAATACAAATCTACTATAACTTATTTCGGCTGACCATGGCAGATATTTCCTAATGCCAGGTCACCCGCGGTATGTTGTTTTTGATTTATTCTTAAACAAGTAAGAACCTTGTCACCATAGTTCATTATGGTAGTAATGCGCGATTGTACCAATATTTTTATAGGCATTAAAGAAAAGTTAAATCAAAATCAACATATAAAATAAAATTAAAATATTGATTTAAATTTTTATCAGATTCGCATTAGAATATTGGTGTGGACATAGTCCTATAATATATGTTATTACTAGAGTTCAGAAAATATGTATTAAAAAATCTAAAAATATGAACGTTAACATGCATTAAAAATATACTTTTTCGCTACTGCAGGGACATAAGGTTATAAGTCGATTTCTTCAATTATTGTGCTTGGATTAAATTTGGTATCTAAAACGTACAACTAAATCCTAGTAACCGTATTTACGCATGCCTGTAAACTTCCAAGATAGACTTATAGCCTTGTTCTCCCAAACGCTGCGTTCCGTCATGTTTCACAAGTTTACAACTTCTGAGTCAACTTTTTTAGTCATCGTCGGAAGCCGGCTAGCTGGCTAGCACAAGTAACCACAGCAATCATAATATTATCTTTTACAGTGGTAGAAACCCTGTAAAAAATTATATGATCGCTGCCAGAATAACCAGTCGTTGCCTCTGCTCCAGGAGTCCACTCACTGTGGACTGGAAATAGGCCACAGGTTACACCACACTGATGAGCACCAAATAGTGCGAAACATGTCTGTGATTACTTGTTGTGCTGGTCGGCTTCTGACCATGAATGAAAAAGTGGACTCAGAAGTTGTAAACTTGTGAAACATGATGGAACTCTGTAATATTTTTATTATTAAGTTTGTTTCACGGAGAAATTAGCAATTTGTTTTTGCAATATGCTTTTTATGATCTTTTGTCCCGGCAGTAGCGAATATAATATGCTCTTATATGCACTTATGCCGTCATGATTAATTATTATTAATGCATAGTATGCAATATATACAGTCTGTTAAAAAACCTAATTAGAAATAGGCTATGACCAAAGAAACGTATTCCCATTTAATAGTTATTTGTATATCAAGGCCGCGAAATCACTCTTTAGCGTACCGAGAGAAAAATTGTCGCCGAGGCCGCTTGTGGCCGAGGCAAGACAATCTCGAGGACGCTAAAGGATTTCGCGGACAAGGTGTACACAATAGTTTTTGTGCAACCGTAAAAAATATGTAATTACAAATTTTATTAATTTTAAACATTTTCACTGTAAATTGAAAGTTGGCTTTCAAGGTAACTATGGAATTGACATTTGATAAACAAAACACTTGGATTTCGCGGCCGTTGCCATAACAACAACCGCAAAATTCAATTTCGTGGCTGCGAAATGCCTATTTCGCGGCCGGTTGCACAAAAAAATATTTATTTAAATGTCAGTTCACGAGATAGATATTGTGAAAAATGTTATCTAAAGAAATCAAAGCTTTTCTTCTTAAATCTTATTTTAAAAATGGAAACAAATTAGAAAACGACAAATGGCAATATACTGTATCCTTCTTTATTATCTTTTCTCCTTAAAATTACATTTCAGGATCAATTTTGACAATTTCACTTTTGAATTGAATAATGATCAGACATAATGTTTCTCTGTTCATGTTCATAGCCTATTCCAAGTTAGGTTTTTTTAACACACTGTATTTTATAAAAAATACGTATTTCAATTAATCTAATTAATCTATTTAAGTAAATATTATAATTATAACAATAATAAATAACTTTGGCTGATAGTATTTACTCTTAATCAATGGTGATTAAGCTCTGACTAAAATAACATTCAGTTGTTTTTTAATCATTCTAATGTTTTAAATGGTAGCCATAGTAATTAAGTAGGGTGACTAAAATTTTGAGTAAATACTACCAGTCTTTGTGTTTTTCTAAATTATCTAAACTAAGTTGCCTTCCATCAGTAAAAAATGAGTTTGAAAGAAATATGTACGTTCAATTTCATAAGAAATTATCGCAGTAACATATTCGTATATATAAATTAAGCAATTAATCTTGAATCCATACTAACATTAGCCTCAACATTATACCATTTAATATTTTATTTTTTGTGTAAATTTTTCAAATCCAGAATTTTTGTTTAATACACAATTATTATATTTCCCTACTGTTCCCATAAATGTACAAAAAACAACGAATGAGAAATTATACAAAATTCACATCGAACAGAGGGGTAGAAATGACCTGGAATCGGGTAAATTTTATAATAAAAGTGGAAGATATAGTAAATAAATATTGCACATAGCATTCTAGGTCATCCGGCTGAACGCTGAACATTGTACTTCAACAAAGTACGATCCACCATTTTTCTTTGAAGTAATAATTTAAAATTATCAATTGTCAAAAAATCGCAAAACATGCACTTATTTTATTTTGCATATGCATTATTTAATTTTCTTAAAAATATGTAAACATGCATTTTAATATGCATTTTTATGGTTTATGGTTTATATAATGCCATAACACGGCAGCATATAAACATTTTAAGATTAATATTTGTTAAAATCAAATACATTTCGTATCTCTTCCATTACACAGGAAATGTCGGATTTAGTATATTGAGAGTAACATATGTAACATGAGTTTTCGGAAAAAAAATAAATGGACGATACTGTGGTTTAAGGAAAGTATATTGAATCAGCTTATTAATACAATAATTAACATAGCTCAAGCTTTAACATTCATGTTTAATATAGAGCTAGTGATCCGTTTTCTTCTAGACGACGAAGTTTAGTTCTGAATCGCGTGAATGTTTTCATTTTGGGACTCCTACAGATTGTTGTACACCTTGTACGTAACGCCCAAAAAGTTTCAATATAGAATCTAAAGTAAAAGCAAAGTTTTCGGATAAAATAATGTTGTGTGCAGCAATTTCGGAAGCAGGCGTCTCTAGACAGTATGTTGGATGTGTTAGAGGTTTATATACACAATTGCTAGCCGAAGTTACTTGGTTTCATCAATTTACATCATTTAAACAAAGATATTAAGTTTTGGTGTTACACAGCCTCACGCACTATGCCCGAACAACAACGCAGTGCTTAGAGGCAAAAATATATCATTTACCCCGCGAAAACAATCCTCCTAACGTACCTCTAGCGAGACCTGTTGAAACTTTTTAAACGTTACTTACAAGAAAGGTGTACGGCAAACTACGTAAAATAAATTTTAAAACCCGCCAAAGACTCATGGGGCAAGATAGAAGAACTAAACTTCTCAGCACCAAAAGCAGTCAATCGGGTATCAATGGCTCCATTGTTGGATGCGATAATGTTTGGGAGTAACCAAACAATCAAAAGCTTTCTGTTCAATAGTTAAATTATTTATATCATTATTATTATATTTTTTTGTATATTTTAGCGTCGCCCTGATGATGGATCCAATGAAAGTCTGAAATCGATAGCCACTTAAAATATGTTTTACATTCTGTATCTCCTTTTTTCAACTCCACTATACAATGTAGAACTACCTGGAGTCTTTTTGCCAATTTATTTAATCAAAAGTGCAGCGATGATTATTATACTGTCATCCTGTGATCGAATTGAATGTTGGGATTGCCGGGTGTCCGTTGTATTTCTGATTATTTTAATTATTTAATGAGGTCGTGCACGATTTTTCATTTTTAACTTTAATCGATAGAGTAATGAAAAATAATAGACCCGTATTTTTTATTTTTCCTCAAATCGATCTTTAATAATGAGAAAATTCTCCACTCCGTCAACAGACATACAACTCCACAGTCGTATGCCACGCAAATTATTTGTATCTAGCTCAGTATTTGATTTTCTCCGAACGATAGACCTATTTTCTAATCTAAATAAATAAATTTCTGTGAAAATAATTCTATTCCAAAATTCAGGGCATATAAGTCTAACTAGATTCAAATAATTTCATTTTTAATTTTAATCGATAGAATATGAAAAATAATAGACCCGTATTTTTTAAATTTCCTCAAATCGATCTTTAATAATGAAAAAATTGCAATTAAAAATGACATTGTTCAAAAAGCGGCTGATTTTCCCCGCCTCGCCCAGTGACGTCACATTTTAATATTAACGGCCATTTTGATTTTCACAATAGTAACGAAAATATATTCAATTCAATGCCTCGTGTGCGTTTCTATAACTAAACAACCTTCTAGCATCTAATCTCACATCTTTATAAAGAAACAGAGCTGATGTGACGCGTGGATAACTTCAAGCCAAATGAAAATTATATTTTTAAAAGTGAAAAGAATGTTGTTTATTCATATATTATACCATATTTGGATATGTAATTTTCAATTTATAGTCTATATATTTTTTGAACTTGTAGTTCTGAAACGTGACGTCACAACATGGCTGGTTTTTGCAACTTTTTAAAAATATACTTTAAAACAATTTTATACAACAAAAAATGTAAATAAAAAATAATTTAATCATACAGTACGATAAATTAGACTATGCTTGTTCGATTTAAACAAAAAAATGAATAATTTATTTATTTTGCATGACTACATTGTAGTATTCTGAACTATTTATTAGAAGTATTATTTGTGTGTATTATTATTGGATTAGCATCTTATAAATAAATTTGTATCGTTGTAACTATCATTTGTGACGTTTATAATTAAAAACTTCCGACATATATTTATTTCTAATGTACTTATACACTTTTAAAATACAGTAAAGAAAATAGTACAAAGTAAAAATATTATATAGTCAAAAAAGGGCGAATTAAATTAATTCAATGATGACGCATAAAATATACGAAAATATTATCTTACCTGGTGAGGTGGGCCTCCGAACCATAGGCGCAGCATGTATGTACACATTGGTGGGTTGATTTGTTTGCTGAACTGAATTTGAACCGTCTGAAGTTTCCAATGCCACACGGTTTCCTTGTGGAAATACTTTAGCAATAGGGATTGCTTGCGTACCTGATGTTACCGCCACGGGACGTTGGCTAACAATGGCTGCCGGAGTTACATTAACTAAGAATAAAAATATAAATTAACTAACAAAATTAATAATTGGGGAGTAACTAAGTTAGATAACCAAGTTTTAAAGATAGTATGTAAATAAATTAATTAATTAATGAACACCCACGTAATAAAAACATCACAAACCTAATAAAACCAACAAAGGGTGTATGATATACATACGGTGCGCTCTCAACAGTAGCTTTCAGCGTGTGTGTTTTGTCAAGTGATATGGTTATTTATATATTATTAAATATTGCTTTATGATATGAAAAGAAATGCATACATTAATCAATGAATTTTCAATCGATAAAACGACCGAAATCTATTTAAAATTTAACACCCAGCAATAAGTATAAGGCCAAAGTGATATAAGAATATCTTTAAATATTTATTTTATGTAGTACTCGTGTCCAAGCGATGCTTAATATTTTATATTTACAGTGCCTCACAAAACTATTCTTACACTTTAATCTTATCACTAAAATGTATAATAAGTGGTTCCAAAATAGAAATTAATTAAAAATATTAATCATAGTCTTTTCTCGATATTTCAAAATCAAATGATAGTCATCAAATTTTAAAAATGTTCAATTTACTTTATGAAATTATGCTGAAAACAAATTTATATCAAAATTATGACACAAAATTATTCGTACTATAGGTATAAAATTATTTAACACATAATACTACATTTTAATATTTAGTGGGATACTCATTGGCTTTAATTATATATTCCAGTAGCCTACGCATTGATTTTATTAAATTAGATGATATGAAAGGTCGATTTTTTTCCCATTCTTCAGTCAGATTCGTCCGGAGATGCTTGGGTTGAAATGAGGAGCTGGGGGGAGGGGTAAGTTGTTTCGGTATGTTATAGAACAGCCATACCTTAACAATAAGTGCTGTATTCCTCTTCTTGTCGAAGTTTATCCGCAGATTTCAAATTTACTTTTAAATTGATAAATAATCATAATTATTCATAGTTTCATTAATAAAACATAAATTCCCCCATCCCGTCGGCAGACGACAGTCCCAAACAATAACGTTTATACAGTCGAGTTTTATTGTGCCATACAAATGAGGTCATTCAAAATAAATAAATTATTCTTTTTTGTTTAAATCAAACAAGCATAGTCTAATTTATCGTACTGTATGATTAAAATATTTTTTATTCACATTTTTTATTGTATAAAATTGTTTTAAAGTATGATATTTTTAAAAAGTTGCAAAAACCAGCTATGATGTGACATCACTCATTTCGTGAAGACTTATCATTCGAACACAGAATTTCAAAAAGAAAAAATATAGACTATAAATTGAGAATTACATATCTAAATATGCTATAATATATTAATAAAACATTCTTTTAATTTTTATAAATATAATTTTCATTTGGCCTGAAGTTATCCACGAGTCACATCAGCTATGCTTCTTTATAGATTTGGGATTAGACGCTAGAAGTTTGTTTAGCTATAGAAACACACGCGAGGCATTGAATTGAGAATATAATTCCTTAGTCACGTGACATGTTTTCCGTCAATCAACATTCAGAATCTCCCTAGTTACATGTCTATCACAGCGATGATAAAAAAAAACAAGGAAATTATCACCGTATTTATAGTCGTTACTAAGGGATTTGTTTTCTTTATTTATAACATTGACAGTTAATTTTGAGTATAAAAATTAATAATAACAATAATTCAAACTCCGAAATATTAAATAAAACTCGTAATTACCATGTTTTAATACAATATGAATATGTATATCAAAAGTTAGGTTAGATTGCAAAAATTCATTATATTCTCTCATTAAATATAAGCTCATGATATGATTAATAATCGAAGATATTGCTCGTGAAACCGAAGCAGCACATTTCAACTCGTCCTTCGGACTCGTGAAATCTGCAGCTCGGTTTCACTCGAGAATATCATCGATGATAATCATATCACTTGTTATATTACGTATGAAAATATTTTCACGTGATTTTCACTAGTATTTTGGCACGACGGCACAAAACAACGTTTCACCGATATGTTTACTTTCGTAAATTTTAGGTTATCTTTAAATGTCACTTAGAACCTAGTGTGAAAATCAAAATAAAATGTGATGTCACTGGGTACGGAACGAGGCGGGGAAAATCAGCCGTTTTTTGAACAATGTCGTTTTTTTTTATTATTATTAAACATCGATTTGAGGAACAATAAAAAATACGGGTCTATTATTTTTCATTACTCTATCGATTAAAGGTAAAAATAAAAAATCGTGCATGTCCTCATTGTGTGCCTCAATTTTTTTATATAAATTGTTTTCAGCACGATTACACAAAGTAAACTACACTATCGAAAGAAGGTTATGATTTATTTTTTTAATGAATTTCTTTTTTGGAAACCCTTTTTATTTTACATTTTACTGCAGGAATAATTTTGTAAGCCACTGTAAGTATGTAATATAAAACTGTAATCTGAATCCATATTATTTATGCGGTATTTAAAAGGAAATAATTTAAATAAAACAATTGTGCCATATATTTCAATGTTGTGTAGTAATTTAAATTTAAAAAATGTCATCTTTCTTACTCGTTCTTGTAGTAGAAGTAGCAGCAACAACTGTAACAGGAACAACCTGTTGCTGAGTAGGCAACTTGGCTACGGTAGGAACTTGGGCTAATTGAATCGCAGGACCTTGTGCAGGTTGTGTTATTACCTAAAATCATAAACAAAAACAACGCCATTACACAATTGCAACGGTTACACCCTTTTATGATTAGTAATGCATTTGACTTGTCTTATCAGTTCAGATAACACACGGTCAAATTTCCTCAAATTTTGTTTAGGTACTGGTTGATAATGAAAACAAAACAAATAGATAGAAACACAATTTCTTTGTGTACTTATTTATATTAATAATATATACCTATATTTTTTTTGTTGTATTTGAAATTAATAAAAATTGATAAAGTTTCTTACTTTTGGACCCTGAGTTTGAATGGTTCTCGCAGCTTGCGACGAATTTGCTACAACGACTGGATGCAAACTAACAACACTGGCAGCTAGTCGAGTGCCCGGCTGTGTTCCTATAACAACCGCGGACGGTGGTTGTTGCGTCGGATTTGCGACAGTGAGACGTGCTTGCGTCGTCGTTAATAATGCACCAGGTGGTGAACTCACAGATAACCGACCAACTGCGGTTGGTTGTTGACTGTTGGTTACAGCTATTCTTGTATTTGTTGTACCTAAAGAAAAAAACATACCTATAGTGTTGTGTACTGTTTTACTAATGTACTTTAAAATATGTATGTGCGATTGAATAAAATATCTTCATTTGATATTATCAGATATTGGTATACGACTACGCGAAGTAAACTAAACTAGGGAACTGCCTCATTTGTATAATTAAAATATGTATAGGACGTGAGCAGAAACATGACACGAGCCATCTTGAAATGCTTGGAATCAAGAGTTTTGAGAACGCTTGTTACTTTGACAAGAACAATGTTTTGAATACACTGAACATTAATATTAACAGGAAGAACGATTGAAAAATAGAAAAGTATCCATATAAAATTTAAGTTGGTAACAGTTAGAAACTTTTTTCTTGTTCTTCGTACATTTAAATAAATATACATAAATTTTTAAAAAATCTATTGATATTTTTAAAAATTGTACTATACCTATCATTGTTGTTATATTTTGCAAATAAGAAAATCCGACATTAATGTTTTTAAATATTATTTAACTTAATTTCCCACTCCCCGTTTAGCGCACAATTCTCAGTTACAAGTGCGTTTCCTTGCTTATCTCAGAAATGGGTTGTTAAAATATCAACATTGAGTAAAATAACTGGTATCAACCTCTTTTATGTAAAAACCTTCGACCATGTATACTTTCATCACCGGTAAATTGATCACCTGAAAAAATTATCACTGGTATATTGAGCGCGAAGTAAATTGATTGCAAGGGAAATTGTTCGCCGGAGTTTTGT
This sequence comes from Harpalus rufipes, assembly GCA_951394225.1. NCBI lineage: Eukaryota > Metazoa > Arthropoda > Insecta > Coleoptera > Carabidae > Harpalus > Harpalus rufipes. Next base: position 13,563,405 of record OX596284.1, on the reverse strand, counting down.
GCATTAGGTTAGGTTACAGTAGAGTAGTAGTAAATTGTGTTGTCATTAAATTTGACGATAAATTTTCTACGTAATCAATTAAACGGCGATTAATTTTCTTCGCGATCAATTTTTCGACGATCAATATTCCGACGATGAATTTTCCGACGATCAATGGGCTATTTGCAGGGTACTGAAAATCCTATTTCTATCACTATATGCCCCATGTTACGTTAAAAAAGTATGTAAAAATATAAATTTTATTTAAAAAAAAAGTTTTTTAATTAATTAGAACATTTTCTATGACGTCATTATTTTGAACTAGAGAAAGGGAAGCATATTTAAAAATTTAACCTGTAGATGGCGTGCGAGGAAGTTTTAATTTGAATTTAACATTAATTCATTTCTCTATCTTTCTGTCTGTCTTGTTTATTATTTGTAGTCCAATATATTGTTCAAACGTCAACAGGAGATCTGTCATGTTTAAATTCATTGGTGCGGCGTAATTCTACATCATACGTGGCGGTAATTTAAATATAAAAATAATAATAATAATACGTTTATTTGTTGGTTGTTGTAATTGAATATTTGAAGTATAAAGTTCGGTAATTTAAATATTCAAATTTTATTATTTTTTTTTCTGGGCAATAAAAACATTGCCAAAAGAAAAAAATATGGGTAGCAAGTTTTTATCTTCTCTTGAAAAATATTAAATAAAAAATGGCACGCAAGTAGCCTATTATCCCCGCGATGAATTTCCGGGAACACTAGTTGCTGTAAGTTGTACGTTGCAATATGACATCAGTGTTCCCGTTAATATTAAAGTTAATTGTTTGAACGGTTTAAACACTCCCTGTTTTGACTTATTTCGATTATGAACTGCTAAAAAGTTTTTTCCTCCTTATAAATTTCCCTCCCAAACCTATTGAAATCTTCGTATCCCGTTTTTCAAACAATAATTTTAGTCGTATTGTTTTATATTTTAGAAAAATGTCCCTATATTCCTAATCCTGCTGGATTGCAAAATTTTAATCTAATCGCTCGTTTCGATAAATCGAAGTTATTTTTATTTTACGAACTTCGGTTTCATTCTATTCACTTTACTAAAACACTTCGAATCACACCCGAGTCATCCGACTGAATTTACGAAAACGTGTATAAGATATACTGATTTCTCACCGATAACAGTGTTTTGTGCCGGCGCCGGTACAGTGGACAACCTCGCTCCGGTAGTATACAACGTCCCTTGCCCTGGTGTTACTGTTAATCTTGTAGATCCTTGACTAACACTTACAGGAACTGCTAGTCTTGTCGCCATTACTTGCGTCTAAAGAAAATATATTACAATAAACACATAAATTGAAAATTAGAAAATAAATTTACAGGTCTCGCTGCCGTAACTTGGCGTTGAGTATTCATCGCACCCGTAACAGCTATTCGCGGACTTGCCGCAAAATGAGGAGTATTTCCTGCACTATAAACGAGAGTTTGAGTACGTGTAGGGAGAACTTGGGCAAGAGTTACTGCGCTACCGATAGCTTGAATACCTGGAGCCGGTTTAAAAGAATGAATCTAAAACAAAATATTAATATGTACCAGAATTCGGTCAATAATTATTTTTCTTACTTGTGGATTGGTTTGTCCAATAGTTATTGCTGAGTGAAGTACGGCCTGTCTCGGGGCAGCGCTAGCAGCAACTGCAGAATTACTCTGCGCTCGTGCCACAATCTGCGTCCTGGATATCGCCGGAGCATTTCCTCCACTACTCGGAGGAATTCTCTGCAGGTTAGCAGTGATGGCCGTATTGCCGGAACTTACCACAGAACCTCCTGCATTCCCTACACTACTAACAATACTTTTAATTTGACCCCCAGACTGTACTTGCATTCCAGTACTGGAAAGCCACGTAGTCCCCGCGGGAAGACCACTATTAGCTGGACTTGGAGTCCTTGAAGGGTTTACTTGGCGCACAGCAGTAACAAAACCAGAAGGTTGTGAGCCTGGGGGCGTTGTGACTATTCCTGGGGCGCGTATTGGAGTGGCGACCGCACTACGTGGTGTTGCTAGATTTGCTACGACCGCTGGACCCCTATAAGGAAAATTTCATATATCTACAGACACTTTTAGGCAGAGAGCAATCATATGGGACGCGAGTAGACACATGACTCGAGCGACCTTGAAGTGCCGGGAATCAGCTGATTTGTGTGCGCGTGTCACTTTGACTAGAATAATGTTTTGACTTATTTTAATTTTGAACTCTTAAAGTTCTAATTTTTAATTTGATGTGTTTTACTGGTTCAAAAATGTAAAATAATAACTTTGTAACAGTTAAAACCAAAGAAGTCAAAACATTGTTCTTGTCAAAGTGACATTTTATTCTTGTTAAAATGACAAGCGCACACAAATCAGCTGATTCCATGAACTTCAAGGTCGCTTGAGCTACGTGTCTGTTTGCGCCATTTTTATTTTTTTAAAAAAATGAGGAACACGAAAAATTGTAATTTTTGGAATGGGGTATTTTAATAATTTTTATTTTCATTTATATTCTGAAACTTTCACATTATTGCATTATAAATCTAAAATTTTGAGTTATACTTTTATTTAATTTGAGCGAGATATGAAGTTTTAAATATTAACTGAAAAAATTAATTTTACCCACATTCGGTAAAATAGAAAAAGCTATTGACATTTAGAAATATGTATAACGGAAATATCTAGAAAACTTATAACCATATATAACGTGATAAAACTAACATGAATAAGACTGTTGATAACGTGTCAGTGGCAGAAAAAGTGTTTTTTGTTAATGATGCAGTTATATGCACAAAATTTGTTAGATATGTCACTCATACGTCACAAACCACGTGATATTTTTAGCGCCAAAGTAATTATAAGAAAACTTATGTTAGAAACTAGCTATATGTGTATTAACAGCGCAAAATAGTATATTGTACATTGAGAAGTTGTAGACGCGCGATGTAGAAGCGCGGCATTTTTTCGAAAAGAACAATAAACATTTGCGCTCGAAACACACCCAAGATTTTTTCTACAGTTGACACAATAAATTTAACATAGTTTAGAGTATATTAAAACATAAGTTACAGAAGACAACGTATTTCACGTAAGAAAATAGATTAATTAAAAAAGGATATAAATTCTGTCCTCTAATTGGTCAGAATGTAAATCTAATTCACAAAAACCAACAAAATAGCACCTGTCAGTTATCAAATGACGTGCAATATATTAGAATATCAGAGGGAGCGCCGGTCCGAGAGACCGGTTTGTATACATGATCTTAATTAGCATTTGTTCATAACAATTATTCCCTGATATATCAATAATTATTTACGGACACGGTGTATTTATACATGATTTTTATCAATGGATAAATGCGGTAAAATATAAGATGAATAATGAAGTGAAAACTAAAATAGCATTGTTTGAAAAAATACAAAAGTTTTGGATTTATATTAATTATAATTTTGAAATTAACTTATAAATTAATAATAAGTGTATCTAAATGAAAGGTTGAACAATATAATCGATAAAAGAAACTCTGAAAAATACAGATTAATTTGTTTTACTACAATTTCCTGACACAGAAATTTTGAACAATCACAGTAATAATAGCGTGTTTTTCTGTTCCCTTTTTGAAATGCACAAGATATATCTAACCAGTATTTCTTTTTATAGTAGATTTTGACCGTGTTCAGTGTTCTTGGGATGTTATCCATATCTGCTCGTTCAAGTAGAAGTTCATGTAACATACCTTCTATTAGTATAATATGAAACTATTAAATGATAAAAATAATATAAATATCGCGAAAAACAAACTATTTTTTCTATTTCACAACAACAGTAAGGGCAAACGAATTGTGATTCGAATAGGCACACCAGTCTGACACACCGCAAACAGTCAAACAAATATTAGGTACATTCGCACTGACGTGATACTTTGTGCTGATGCATGGACTAAAAAATCAGACAGCTACTGAAAATTACACGTCATTACAGCCAGAAACAATTGAAATAAATAAAAATATATATTGCGCCGGGCTAGAAGACCGCGCGCGCACCCCTTGAGTTAAAACACATAATTGAACTATTAAGAGACAATATAAATTATAAGTACAGCTTAAGCTAAATATTTTCTCTGGTTAAACTGTTTATTAACTTTCAATTAAAAGAAAAAATATAGCATACACATGTGATAATTTTTCGATGCGATATTTTTCTTATAACTGACAGTTACGTTAACAGATAGTTGAATTAGTGATGAAAATACCGGGCCCTAGCCATGACCAAAGAACTAAATGTAAAGCAATATTTTATTTAGATGCTTATAATATCCTGTCAAAACCAAATCTTCAACTTTTGAAGAAATTTACGACACGCTGCTTCACTTCACTCTTTTTATGGTACTCAAACCTCTTCAAAAACTCCAATACTTTTTTAATATAAACCAAACATAATTAGTAAACATAAAAATGTAATTTAACAGCAAAAAAAATGCGATTGTCAATTGTTATTTTCGTAGCTTAGTAGATTACATAGTCTCGCCTTGTAGCCAAAAAGAGCTTAATCTTACCTTGGTACATGATACGTAGCACCACCAGTTTGTGACTGCCCAACAACAGATGTGGCAAGCGTAATTTGCGCGGGCCTAGCCACAGTAAGACCAGTAGACGGCACTTGTGTTTGTCCATGATTGCTAGTAAGGCCTTGTTTGATCATAGCTTGAGGAACAATGCTTATAGTCTGACCAATACCTGGATTGCTACCGCTAACGCTAACAGCCCCAGCTTGGGTCAAAATCCGACGAATTGGTTGCCCAGTCATCACTAATTGAGCCTTGGGGATTTCTCCAGGTTTTACGGTTATCTTCGAAGCCAAATCCAACGGGAAGACTTTATTGACTTCAGATTTTTCTTCGTCATTTCCACTCATGTTTTTTTCTGGAAAAATGGATAATAATTTATATGAAACATGTCTTTAAGTTTAACTATAAAAATATATAGCATTATTTGATTATATATGCAAATTTAGTAGGCTATGACAACGAATTTTCAACACAGCCAACTTTGTTTTCTCAAGCAGATCAGCTGTGAGCTTTCAACTGTTTCACATATAGGTTAAATACTTCGTATATCAATTTATGTTGTTTTATTAAATACTTTTTTTGTCTTTATTTCATAAGTTATATTAAAATAACAACAATAAATTTAAATAAACTGTTTTATAAGTACAAATTAATGACAAATAATGATCTCGAACCAAAATAACTTTGTTAAAAATTTATTTCTTCATTACTTACAAGTATTTTACATTCACTATGAAGGCAATGTCATTTAGAACTAATTTCCATACTAATAATATCAAAAATGTTAGCAAAAATTTTAATTTTTATTACTATTTTCGATTTGCAAAACTAGACGCAACTTCAAACGCAACAAACAACAGGGATTGGTTGCTGTCACCGGATCCGGAATACAAAGGAGGCAACACTGTGCGCGAGAAATATGCGTAGAAGTTTAAAATTTCTTGTATTTTATAAGGATTTTTACTAATACCAGTTCTTATTTGTATTTAAAACAATATTAGAAACATTTCGAATTAAAATTTTATATTTTGAATATGAAAACTAGTTTCTGAAATTAAAAAAATCCATATTAGAAAATAAGATTTCCTCTTGTTGTTCTTCCTCTACTGGCCTTTATTAAAATTAAAAAGTGGCGCAATTTTCTTTTATTTCAATTTAAAATTTCCATAGTAACATCTTACAACACAAAATCAAATTATTTGTTTCCATAAGTACTGGTTATCAAAATTTGAAAGGTTAATCAAAATTAAATCTCCGTGTTATAAAATTTTCAAGTATTCTAAAATATGGCAAAATTAACAATTCAACAACAAAATGAATGCAGATTAAGACGCCGTACGTTAAGAAATATTAGAAGAACAACTACAATTATTCCATGGTTCAAAAAGCGAAGTTGGGATTTGAATATAAACGATTTACCTGCAGGAGTTTTACTTAAAATTTTTTCTTTTGTGCCTCAAACAGATCTGTTTCAAAATGCTAAACTGGTGTGCAAGAAATGGTATAACTTAGCAACTAGTGCACGTTTATGGACAACTATTGCTGTTGGGCCCGATATGTCCGGAGATATGATATTACACTGGTTGGAGAATTCTCCACAACTGTTAAATTTACAAGTGCAAAATAGATTGGATGCTGGAGAAATTCTCAAAAAGGTAAGAATCATTAGAGATAATAAATATAATAAAGCGCTCCTCTATGATTCTGTTAACCATTGCAGTTTACGCATTATTTTCTATTCTTTAGGTCCAAAAGTACAATAAAAATATCAAAAATATTAAAATCCACGATTGCTGGGGTTGTGAACGTCGTGTAAACCTACCCAGCGCACCCTTATGTAACGTATTATTGCGTTGTCCTTACCTCGATAGCATTTCTCTCCGTGGCAGTAGATTTATCTCTTGCAAATTTTTTCGTCTTTTGGTTTCGAGACACAAACTTCTGGAAAAGAGAAAACGAATGATAGATCATAAACGCCGTACCAAAAATGTTCAATTCTACGGATCAGCATTAAAGAAACAATTGAGAACATATTTCAAAACAAAATTGGCTAATAACGAGAATAAATTAACTTTACTAACTGTTGATCCAAATTTATGTCTCAATGGTGGTAATAGCATCACTCGCACACAAAAAATTACAATACGTGACGAAGATGACATTGAAAGAATTCTTAATTCTCTTCATTTCGAATAATTTTGGTAGGATGTAAATTCATTATACATGTTTTGTTAACGACAAATATATTCATTAATAAATAAGTAACATTCATAATACACTTAAAATACATTTATTGAAAGCTATATATTGTTTCACAGAAAATATATTTTCGCATGGTATACTTTATGGTCCAGAAAACTGTCAAGAAACTAATTTTTCTAGTTCCTTTCCAAGTTTCAGCAAAGGCAATCCGATTACAGTAAAAAAGTCTCCTTCGATTTTGTCTATAATGCTCCCTCCTATTCCGTATAGTCCGCAACTTGCAGTTTTATTACTAAAAAAAAAAAAGATTAAATATCGGAGAAGAAAACTCCCAAGAATTTGTAAAAATTCAATTAGATATGTTTTTAGACTGATTATGAAGTGTTATTATTTATATGTGTATTATTTATTTTTTCTAAAACAAATGCCCAGTTGTACCAAATCTTAAATGAAAAAAGAAATGCAAATCGAAATTTTGTTTGCAATACAAATTAATTCATTTGACATTTCATTTTGATTGTCTATTTACGGAATGCTTGAAATTTAGTTTGCAAAATCTGGTTCTATTTATTCTACAACTATATTTTCATTTTACCAATTCAGTATTGTAGCGAATAGGGCATAGTTTTGAACTTTCTGATTGGCTGAAATTGGAGCCACATTTACGCAATGTACTTACAGACTAGTGTCAGTGTACATGACTTGTGACATCTCGTGTTACTTTTACGTGTAATGTCAAGTATTTTTATCCGATTTGGAAAGCAGGTAGATAATATTTTATATTTCATACCTACTGACTATAATATACAAAGTTTCAATGGCATTACGATACCTCTTTTAATATTAATTAATATGTCAGATGACAGCAGTTGAATACCGCCATTTTTAATTTTGTCTGTTTAAAAGTGGCGCTGATGTGAGCGCCATCTACTGAATCTACTTAATTAAACAGATGGTAAATATCTTTGTAAATATGTTGTTCAATACTGCGTTCTGTTTCTCAAAATATGAAAACTAACATTCTTATTTTAAATGAGAACATATTTATTTGCTCATTCGTTAGAGAATTTCTCAAAAAAATCGTTATATGGGGTATGAAAATATATCATTAAATTCAGAATTAAATTCTCTAACGAATGAGAAAATACAAAATATATGTTCTTATTTAAAATAAGTTAGGTTTCGTATTTTGAGAACCACTGGTCGTAAAAATGTTTTTTTTTTTTAAATTTGCATTGTAAAATAAAAACTTTTTGCCCATTTAACTGTCTTTGTAGCTCTTATAGTTCTCGAGATAGCAATGGTGGCCCATTTAAAATGAACACCCTGTAGAATTATCCGAGTAACTAAATGATGACCCCCCCCGTACAATTTAAGTTGACATTAAAATTTTAAGCAAACAATAAAATACACATTTTTATTAATATGTAAATAAAAAAAATCTTACAATGGTTCACCAGTGGCAACATAAGCTCGAATATCATTATCAGTTAATTCTCTTATGAATACTTTTGTATTTTCAGTAAATTTCACAACTTTATCACCCATTTTTATTACTACCCCTGCATTAACAATATACGATTTACCAGAAACCCTAAAAGAAAATTTATTAACAATAATTCAATAACTTTATATAATAATTTACGTTTTTAAAGTCTTGAAAACATTCTCCTCCTCCTTCGGTTTATTATACAACGTTCCATCAACTTTAACGTAAGTATCACATGCTATAACAATATCGGGAGTGATTCCATAGTTGTTGAATAACTCCTCAATCTCATTTGCTTTCTGCAAAGCTGAGGTCTCTAAATATTCGGGTATAGACCAGAAGTCGTCTGGTTTTAGGTTCTCCTTTGCGGTGGTATTGCATAATGTGACTCTCAGGCCCTTAAAAACATACAAGTGTATGTTGTTTTAATAAAGACCACAGTAACCCTTGCGCGCTAAAAAAGTGGTGAGAACTATGCCATCTCTTACCACATTCTTTAACAACGCTTGTCTTTCCGGAGTATCATCGGCTAGGATAATATGTTTCTTATTTAAAAGCTCTAGCGATGGTTGATGCATTTTAGATTTAGTTTATTTATTATTAATAAATAAATGTAAAAATCAGTCAACAAGTATTGCTCGTAAATGAATACAAATCAGAAGACAGTAATAATATAAGGGAAATAATATTGATTACATTTGAATATATTGTAAAAAACAATCACGCCCAAATGTATATCACTTAAAATAATAAGTAGTTAGGAATGATAGTACTATCTTTAGTCATTTTAATGAGTAAGTCACTTAAATTAATCTAATAAACCACAAATATTGGACGGACAAAGTTTAGTTTAAAATTATTACACCCATACATTTCTATAACCTGCAACACAGACCACTAAAATTTGCAATAAATTACGCAGACGCAATCAACTCGAAAGCGGGAATATGTAAGGCTTTAAATACAAATCATTTAAATAATAAGATCAATACTTTATTAATAGCTCTTTATATTTAATGTAGGAACAATAATTAAAATAAGAGATTCGTTAACTCTCGATTTAATCTATAAAGTGGCAGGCCCATCACTGTAAAGAAATCGCCTTCTATTTTCTCAACTATTATTCCTCCTTTACCTTGTATACCATAAGATCCGGCTTTATCTCTAAAAACACATTTAAATTATTATATATATATATATATATATATATATATATATATATATATATATATATATATATATATATCCAAAACAATTTCTAAATATTACAATGGTTCGTTGGTATCTACGTAGGCTTGGATTTCTTCATCGGTAAGATTTCCTATATAAACTTTGGTGTGCTCAGTGAATGATACAATTTTAGGACCCATTTTTAAAACTACACCTGTATATACTATATGAGGTTTTCCAGACAATCTGAAAGTACGAGTATATTTCAGTTCAATGATTTAATAAATTTACACCAAGGGAATACGCCATCAAATATTAAACAGTTAACTGTTTGCGTGTGTGTGTGTGTGTGTGTGTTTTAATATCCAAGGCTAGTACCATGAAACAGGAAGGAATATGCTTTTTTAAATAAAAATAAAAACATGAATTCAGATTCTCACTTTATTATGTTATCTGAATAAATTTTAGATCTAAAAGATGTTTTTCTCCGTTGGGGTATTAAAATCATAGGGAAGGGAGGTAATGTTTTTGGTCCAAAAATTCGACAGTTTTCAGTGAATAAACATGAATTAGTGTCCCTACAACACGTTTTACTATGTCTGTCTGTGTGTGTGACGATTTTTTCTTCCACAATAACTCTTATCAAACTTCCAAAAAATTCTATTTTCCGTATTTAAGCTTGAAGCCTTTAAGTTTTTAATGAAAAACTATATTAAAATATAATTCAAATTTTTTAAAAGAATTTTATATCAAAAGGAATAGGAAAAACATATTTGATTTTGGGTAAAAAAGTAAACCGGAAGTGATACTTGATACTTTACTTGAAGCTCTATGATATAATCCAAAATTTGGTATTTAAGACATATTAGAATCTTGTTAAATCGATAAACCGGATGTGGTACTTAATTTGTAGCCCGTAACAGATTTTCGAGAAAACCATAATAAAATATAATCCAAAATTTCGTATTACAGACTTTTCTATTTATTGGAATAACATATTAGATTTTGCTTATAAACGATCAACCGAGAGTGATGTTTTACAGCTCATTGCTATTTTAAACATGATTATTGGCGAGAGGGCATGTGCTGGCCACATCAGATTTTTTTTATATTCTGAAACTTTTACATATTTGTAATATAAATGAAATATTTGAGTTGTTTTTTTTTATTTAATTTGAGCGATATGAATTTTTAAATATTAATTGTTACCGGATGTGACGTAGGAGAAATAGTAAACTTATAAACACACAAATGTAATAAAACTATCATGAACACGATAGTTAACATCGCGTCAATAACAGAAAAAGAAAAACTACTTCCTGTTAAACAGGACAGTTATATATACAAAATTTGTTAGAAACGTCATCAGTTATCGTGTGTCACAAACACGTAATACATTTGTAGCGTCAAAATAAATTCCACAATGTTGTAACATTTTTTACCCTAAATTTTACTAAACAATGAATAAGTTTCATATTATCAAAAAAAAAAAATACATTTTTAAAGTCCTGAAGGCATCTTCTGCATCTTTAGGCTTCCCATAAAATTCATCATTTAAAGTCACCATTGTATCTGCCCCAATAACTAAATCAGGCGGACTACCTTCTTTAGTTAACCGTTCATCTACCTCTTTTACTTTTCCTAGAGCTGTGGCTTCAACAAATTCAGAAAAAGATTTAAAATCATTTGGTTTTAAATCCTCTTCGAATGTAGAAGGAACTAACTTGACATTCATTCCCTAAAAATTTAAATTTGAATTTTGTTCCAGGATGTTAGTGCTGCTCTCTTACCACTCTTTTCAGAATTTCTAATCTGCGTGGTGAACCACTAGCAAGCACAACGATTTTGTTGTTGAGCATTTCTAATAATTTTGGCAGCATTTTCAACATAAGTTACTTCGTATAACTATTTATAATATACACGAATTTTGTATGAACACGTGTATCGATATGTTGTGTTGGTTTAGGTTACGAGAATAAGTTAGTGTTGATCAATAGTCGTGTCGTCGTGTTGCCTCATGGCACAAGTTTCAAGGATAAAGGAATTTTTACTATTACAGAGCCACCTCTAATTCTAATTTTGCTTAATCTTTATTTGTTGATCATTTAATACTTTTATATATTTCATAACGATAAACTTAAAAATAGAACGTCTTCAAAATATTAAGAAAAAGCAATTATAGGAAAACAAGACAATACAATAAAAAGAGTGTAAATGTTATTATTGTTTCTTATTCATTGTACTGCATTTATAACCGTTTTGGAAACAAAGTACATTTTTAAATATGTATTAGTATAAAAATTATTAGAAAAAACATTAATAAAAAGAATATAATAATAATTGTTCTCGATTTTGATTATAAATTTGCTTTGAAATTAAATAATTATTGAGGTATTGCCGTTACTTGTTTTGGAATATTTAGTATTTGTTAAATAAAACAAAATACATTATATGTATTTGTTAAAATAATTTTATTTGAAATCGTCACTAAAGTACACAAAAATCGTCATTAAAAGTTCAGAAATCGGCACTAAAATAACCCATTAATGACGATTTCATACAAATTCAGTGTCGCCAACATTATGATAATTACTGCACACGTAAGATAATTTGGGCAGGTGTATGATGTACAATAGCAAATTTGTACGTAAAATGACAAATAATATGTGCAAAAAGAACAAACTAAATAATTCCGATGAAGAAATTTGAGATAAAACATAATTTTGAGTGTTCTTTACGATAACCTCAATGTCCGGAGGTTAGCAACATTGACTGTCAGACGAAATGTAACCATAACATGTATTCTTTTTATTTCCATTTATCAATTTCAAATAAAATTTAATATGCACCTCGGCATTGAAGTTCGTTTTTATCACTCATATGGTTTATTTTCCTCTGCCTTATGGCCTCGGCTAATAAATTCCACATTCGTGATAAAAAATACAACTTCAGTGCCTTGATACATAAATACTATTATATTCATTTTTCGACAAATTATAAATACCATGAAAGCTATATCACCTAAACTAAATAAATTATTACCTATTTCGGGAAATGCCAATCTGCTTCTATTTGTAGATTACGGTATTAACGATAAATATTGTACCGTAGTACCGTTAATGGCGTTTGCGTATACTTAAATTAATATGTATAAAATAGAGATCAATGATTTAAAAGAATAAAAATCTGATGTGGTCAGCACAATTCCTTCCGTCAATTTTGTTTATTTTGTACACATTCAATACCTAAATTTTCTTGCAAAAGATTCTAATTTTCTAGTAAAACTATTTCAGGAACAAATTATGAAAATTGTACTTGACACTGACGTCTGACAATTAGAATTAGCTGAATATATTAGTAATTTCCATGGTCATAGCATAGCACAGCTGGCTTATTTATGAAATTTAATTTCTTTATAATTTTATATACAATGAACATGAAGGGAAAAATTCAATCAAACCGTACAGAGAATAAAATATTCATTAATATTTATAATAACGTAAATTGTCAAAATATGATATTTAACTGCATTTTTCCAAGAAAAACTGTAAAAACTTCAATTAAGAATAGATACTTCCGGTTGACTAAAATCTAATCAACTCTCCATATGGACGTACAGAAGAGGAATACGAGAAAAATATAATATTGAAGGAGAAATTTTTGTACACATAGACATTGTAAAAACAGTAAATTCGTATTCTAGGGACTCTAAAACGCGCTTATTCATTAAAAACTCACCATCGATTTTTTTGATCAAAGATAATACCTTCCTTACCTACAGGTGACGGAAGGTAGTCAAAGCCTCCTCCACGGTATTTTAACGAGTATATTGACTTGACATACATTTCTGTTAATGAACTGAGTGTTTGCATACCGTCTCCGGGGAAGATTCATACTACCCGCTTTAGCTACACGTATTTATAGTCAATCGTCTTCAATGGTTTTTGTTTGTAGAGGCTGTGATTTAAACATATATAATTCCGATTATGTAAATCGGATTTGACCAAAAATTTTACTATATTCATCAGCAGTCTTTTTAACGCAACTTTGTAAATTTGGTTTATTAAGTTATAGAAAATTTATGTAACCTGCAAGAAAAGTTTTAAGACAAAAGAAAATATCCTTACATGTTCCTTATAATGGAAGTCAGGTAACAGTTGTGGTTCCATCTGTTTATCACGTTCGAAGCTTATCTAGCTTCGATGTGTCGATAAATATGTAGTAAATTTTGTTTTGATTTGTTATAAAATGATGTGTGGAAGTTAGAATTATTAATAAAATCAGAAAACGTAACGTAGTCAATATCTTTAGTTTGTAAAATGATAGCACGTATTAGTGAATAATAAATAAGAAAGTTCGGTGTAGAAAGGGTGGGAGGTGTGCCCGCGGACATATAATCCATACGGTGGATATGTTATGTAATCTGCCGCATAGCGGCGCTGCTGTTGAAAGGGGCGTAGAGGAGGGAGTGATTTAGGGTCAGGCGTTGTTTAGCATTTTCGCACAACATTTATTAAAACACTGCTTGTTCTGCTAAAATTGCTCTACATTTTATATAAATTTTCATCATAAAATCATGTACATAATCATGGAACGTAATAATAATATTAATATAATATATTTATAATAATAGTAATAATAATAATAATTACGCGGATACACTTTCAACCATAGTTTTTTTAATAATTTCTCCGAAGTTTTCGTCACAGTCATCAGAAGTCGCGGTGTCTGTTGAAGTACTAACGTTAGTAGCACCATTCGTAGGATCAGGTGGGGAACTATTCGGCGGAGTTTCTTCAGGTTGTTGTTGCTGCAAGGGCGCTGCGAACGCGGGTTCTTCGTAGCCTTGCGGGTAGCTATACCTGCCATGCAGTAACTCACTAAAAGATTCAAGTTTCCCAGGACCTGCGGGGTGTAAAGCCGTATAGTGCGCGGCTGCAGTTTCCTGGAACTCTCCTCCATAACCGTAGGCAGCAAAGGGCGGCTGGAAATCCTGAAAACCTGGAGGTTGGTACGTTTGCTGAGGCGGCGGCGGTGGTGGAGGATACAATCCCCATGGTTTACGGGCTCCAGATTCGCTGGAACTAGGTTCTGTATAACATTCTTCGCGAAATGTGTACAGATCTAGAGAATCTTCTCTAGCTGGAAGTTCGGCAAATGTAGCAGGGTGTTGATGCTGCTGGTGTTGAGGATGTTGTGGATGCCCTGGACCTTCACCCGGCGCTCCATAATGTAGATTAGTAAAGCTACCAGAATGTACACATGATTCTACTTCCACATGTGATGTTAGGCTTACATCTCTTAATAATGTTCCTGTGTATTTGGCTTGTTGGTGTTGATGTTCCGGGTGATAGGCTAACCGTTCGTTTTCTGACCAATGGGCTTGCGTTTCTCCTCCCCCTCCTTCACGTGCGCCCCCTCCGCCATCTGTTTTACTCTCCTCTTCTTCCAACTTTTGTTTCTTCTCCAACTCCAAACGCATTAAAGTATGGATGAAATGTGTTCGTACCCGTACAGGATTGAACTCAATTCTTCCACTGGAATTTGCGCAGTTATCTCTGGTGCAACCACAAGGGAAGTTTAATCGATCTACTTGACATTTAATACCAGCCTGACTACACGAACAAGTATCAGGATCGCAGTAGCCCTTACATCCACATCCACAGAATTCCCTTGAAGATCTTATATCCCTACATTCATCTTTTTCTACAGCGTCTATTTTCCGTACGCCTGCTGCTCGTAATAAAGCTCTTCTTTGTCTGGCGGGTACAGGTTGTAAGAAATAATATCCATCTAACTCTACTTCAGATTCTGAAGCATCACTGGGTTCTTCTTCGCTGTCGCTATCATCACTAGAAGATCCATTCCCTGAAGTTACATGTCTTTCTGATCTCAATTGTTGTAATATTTGTCTATGTAATCTTCTTTGTTCAACAGCATGTTCTGTTAAGGAAAACCGTTGTAAGTGGCTATGTTGGGCACCCATACCTAACGTAGATCCGCCTTGGGAAGGTACACAGGTAAAACCTTGTGCTCTAGGGAAGTAGTAAACAGTAACAGAATCAAAACTAATGCCTTTTTTCTTTTTGGCTTGAGGTTGTTCCTCATCTTCATCTATTAACTTTCGTTTAAGACTGCTTCTTCGTTCTACTGGTTGTGTTTGAGCTTCATCTAATATCGCACCAATATCTTTTTCGATATTTTCAGCAGTGGATTCAACTTGTTTAGTTTCGGTAAAGCTACTAGTGGAAGGCAGTTCAAAATCTTGGACTTTGTTCTCAAAATCTTCAAAGACTGCTGAGGGAATGTCTGGGATTGTTTTCGCTAAAGGATCAGGGTCTAAGAAACATGTTTCGCTATCACTTTCTCCCAAATGGGTTGTAGTAACTGTCATAGGTCTTTCTTCAGCTAATTCCGACCCTAATCCAGAGTCGGACCCATCAGATCTGTCATGCGGCTCTTGTTCGACTTCTTCTTGGGGAGGGAGTGACTCGGTGGCGGAGTCCTCACCGTCGTTGGTTTCGCACTCTAGTGTGGTTATGGTATCGTTATCTTTAGAATATACACGCTCAAGTTGATCGTCGACAATGTCTTTTGTACTTGTAGGATGGTCGATGTCGTCTGGGAACTTGGTCTGGCGGCCGCCCATGGCGTTGGTGTCCACCAGGTCGGTGGAAATGGCTTCCGAACTGGAGTAGGCGGAAGGGAGAGATTCGAGCGGGGCGCTCTTCGTTGACATTTTTATCTAGAACAAGAAGAGGGAATTTTATTTTTCGTAAACACTAATAAAAATAAGAGTAAATTATGTTGTTTACACAACTTATTTTCTATTTTAAATACGCATCAGGCATTAAGCAGTAAGTACTGCATAGGAAATGATAAAATAAATGTTCTGAATACATATTATCATTACGGAAAAATGGTTTATTGGTTAGGCCAAATTTGTGTTTTTTTTTTGTATGAATGTGAATGAAACGAGAATTATTTTAGATTTTAGGAATATTTTGCTTGCAACATTTTGTGGATAAATATTGTAGAAAATGCTTAATATGCTCTGACTAAACATATATTCTATTATTAAAGTGTAAAATAATATACATAGTTATTTACGATATGTGGGATATAGATATTATTAACGCACATATTGTGAAATGACACATATGTGTGTTAATAATGTATCCCACGAATATTGTACAAAATTTTATCTATCACTCTATACCATATCGCACTCATTTTAGATATGTAATAGCCTTGTTATCCCACAGAGTGCGATAATGTAATTATTACCACACCAAAATTTCATTATTTCATTCATTAGGATAACAAGACTATTACCTATCTAAAATGAGTGCGATAGGGTATAACTTATCCCAGGGTGAGACAATAGTAATGGGCCCATCCACCATTTTATTTTAATTTCTTTTTTAATGAAACTATAACAAAACATATCGGTTAATGAAAATCCGGTTTGAAAATTCTTGGTATTAAGGGAGGAACAATTTTTTAAAGTAGTACCCCAGTGGTATTCAACAAGTTGATTTTCATGTGATTTGTATTTACTTCTTTTTATATTTGTTAACACTTTAAATACTTATTAAATCTTATAGCTGTTCAATAATTGTTTTCGATATTGTTAAAAAAATCTTTTTAAAATTTAGTTATACGTTAAACATTTCCATAAATTTTGACAAACTTTTTGACGTTTCCGTGGCACTAGTGGGCTTGTCATGTGTTTTTGAACTAAAATAATTTAACTTCAAACTTTGTTTTGAATAATTCGAGATTTGTAATTCTTTATTTTTTAAATTAAATTTGTAATACGTTGTATTTCTGAATTAATGGCGAGAGCGGGCATCCAAAGTTTAGCCAATGAGAAGCTTCATTTCAAAACTAGTCCTGATGACGACACGATTTTTATAAACCTTCTTATCTCGGAGCTAAATAAATTTTTAACAATTTTTCTTTTACTAATCATAATTACAGAGCATATAAATTCTATTTTTGACGCAAATTTATCATAATTTGATGGTGGATGGACCCATTAAAGTATCAAGGGTGTTATAAGGAAAATATGACCGAAGGCATTATTGCCCGTTTAACTCCCGTGGTGCCTTCAACGTTTAATCTCTATTTTTAATATTCTTGCGGATTACAGATCAGAAAGTTTCAATAAAATTTACAAAGTAGGTAGGCTATGAACGCTTGTGCTTGTTTTTTAGGTTTTATCCAGTGTCAATATCAATTTCCCGACCACATTACCATAGCAACAACTCATAACGCTCTTGGGCATTATTTGTTATACAGGGTGTTGATTGCGACACCGGAACGTAGGACTTTAATATGTAAAATCATACTTTTGTAATTTCCTGTTTCCCTAATTATTTTAGGTAAAAAGCTTAAAATGTCGAATATCACCCCAAAAATAGCGATAGCCGTAAAATTGAAACTAAAAATTAATAAATGCTAGCGATTTATCTGTCAAGCTAGGTTAATTATTTTTTATTAAGTATTTATAATTTCAATTAAATTGATAAATTATTAATAGATAATTGTTCACTTGAACACATATTACAAATAATACCTAATAAAAATATATTAACCTGACAGTTAAAACGTCAAACCACATCAATTATTTGTTAATTTATCTGTTTCAATTGCATGGTTATCGCTATTTTTGGGGTGATTTTGGTCATTTTAATACCTAATTTCTGCCGTTATAAAGCTTGTTATATTTTTCTTATTGATTCAGATATAGAATTTTAAGCTCTACAACTTTTATTTGAAGCATTTTAACCTAAAATAACTAGGGAAGCAGGAAATTACGAAAATACAATTTTACATGTGAAAGTCCTATGTTCCGGTGTTGCGGTCAACACCCTGTATAATTACCCTGAAAGCAGGGTTATTATGATATTAATATACCGGTTGGACTTTAAATACTTTTTTTATTGATACGAGTATATTGAATTTTTTGTTTATAAACTATTTGAATGGTATATTCTCTAAATTTATGTGTAAATAAAATACCCTTGAAATATCTGCTTCAAGATTAAAATATATAATCTACTAATATCATATCGAAATATATAAATATAATGAAGGTAAGTACCTCTTAATTTTTACAATATTTATAACAAACTAATAATCAGTAATTATTCATTTTAAATATTATCAGATTTAACAAATCAAATATTATTGAACGTATCTTTGTACGGAGTACACCTCCTCCTATATTTGTATATTAAACCTGTTGATTACTCATTTAATACCAAAAAAATATACATTTTTTCTTCTATAAATAAAACAGTTATGATTCAGGATAGTATAAGAAAAACGGTTAAAATCACCATGGTTGCAATGTGTCATACATTGAATGGCAAGCTATTTTTATAGATGTATATGCGTATACGAAAAATATATACAATAACCTACATAACACTAATTTGAATCAAGTTTAAAACTATTATAACAACGTAAGATCTATTTTTATATATGTGTAAGATACACTCATTTCCTTTTATGAGTACTATACATCATAGTAATTCACATTGTATACTTCTCTGTATTCTACCTGAGTGGTTAAATACTATTCATATAAATTCTGGTATTGTCGCTTTTTATCTTTACAGCATACGTCATCATGATATCATTTTATATAGTAAAAACTGATAAGATATATTAATGCATTCATATATACTTCCATATTGATTAAAATGTCATAAGGACATTAAAATATGACTTAATAATAAAATAAACTTGATATTAAAATGAAAAATCGTTTCAAGGAATCAATATTTTTCTAATACATTCCAGAAATTGTTATACATTTAAGTGGTTATTGATTTTCATTGCAAATTATAATTTGTATTAATAAAGGATTAGCTAAAAGTAAGTTCATTTTATGTCTTTTTGTGATAACGCTTATCAAAATGTAAATTTGAAATCTAACTTAAAACATAAGCTGTGAATGAAAATTCAAATGTTAGTTATTTTAAAGATTTTATTTGTATTTTGGCAGCTGGAGTAGGTATTCAATAAAACTACTTATATTTAGCATTTATACGAAATCTTTAATCCTCTAATAAGATTCTAAAGAGTAGAAAATTTCGTGATTATTTTTACATCTGAACTGTGACAGAATTTTTTGTACAATATGTATGTAATGTACTACTTTCATCCAAGTAAAACTAGTTGAAAGTACTGACTTTTAAAATATCTAGTAGTGTATACCGGACGTTATTACGTAGGGAAATTATTTTTAAATCTTCAATGAAGAAAATTAATTCGAATAACGAAGCAAGGATAAACTAAAGAGAGTGAAATAATGCTTAAATATAGCAAATTAAAATTAAGTAAAGGGGATTTGATTATTTTATGAGGTCTTAAATTTGGCAAATTGCAATTGTGAATTTTTTTTATTGTATCCAAGTGATTAATTTAAAAATATCAAGGTAAAAGAAAAGTCCAACGAATCGACGAAACGCCTCGTAATATTTTATTAAACATGAAAGTTACTTGTGGTTGGTACTGTAGTAAACACACCACTATGTCCGTATGCTATAAGGTGCAAAGTCGCTTGCGGTGCAACCCCTCCCCCCTCGAATAGAATGTACAAACAAGTAATTGTATTTGACGCGAAACAGATTCCAATATTTCTACCCTGATCTAGAAACTTCCCAAAAACATGCCCAATTTTCCATATACTTCAAGTAAACCCAACGCAACAACCAAACAAAACAACAGTTATCAGTCGGGCAAGCGATTTTGACCCTTACTTCAACTGAACATAAAAACTCTTATCAAATAAACAAAAAAACAAAAATATTCACCTAACGCTCCGTTGTGCGGTTACAATCGCACTCGATTGTTTCATGTCTTGGCAACAATTGAACATCACGAAACAAAACAACAAATCAACATCGGGGAGCACCAAAGATCAAGTCACCTTTTTATGCAACACATTTCTTTTGTCTTTTAGTAAAGATTTTTATTAGACATCTACTCCAAAAGCTTTTTCTTTTCTACATCTTCTGGGTTCAATGTACTTTGTGGAGGACCTGGGGCTCTGTGGTGCTACCGCGGTGGACTGCGTGCGACTAACTAGAGACGGGCATGGGACAGGATCCAGAGGTAGATGGTAGACTGAACACAGCGCAAGCGCTTAGGCTAACGTATTTTACAGAGGCGCGCACACAAACTTTACCAGGTCCTCTAGGTTGTATAGGATACGCTAGTTCGATTTGTACTCCCACAGCGGTACCAGATTGGGATAATGAATATGTCGTCAGGTATGATAGGCTTCGATTAGCAAACACAGACAATAGTCGGGAATTTGCTTGTTTGATCTTTTGAAAATTGACTTCTTGTAATATTCAAGCATAGTATATCGAAGAATTGTAATACCAAAGACGTCAAAGTGAAACACAGTACAAATGTAATGATTCATCTGATTTTCAAATAAATTAACTGGAGTTATTTTAATGCACCTATTACATTTTAATGACTGTGTGACGTCATTTTAGATGTGCCATCTAGCAGATTTTTGCTGAATCAATGGGTGGGGTGACATTATGTTGCCAAATAACGAGCATGAAATAAAATAAATTTATACCTGTTAAAAATTATAAAAAACGACAAAAAAATAAATATTTTTTTCTGTATTACAAACAGAAATTTATCTGGTAAAAAACAATATACATATATGTTATGTAAAATTTATGTTTAACAAGAAATTATAATATAGGATTTTAAGCAAATCATTTGACAACTATGCTAGAAACTGTCACTTTTCGATTGTTTTGGTATCATAAGTACGCAAATTCGAAATGCAAATATGCATGACCTCTTTTATAATTTCATATGTTTTTCCTTTCTTTTTAAAGCATTCATTGCATGTACTATAACTAAATTTACTCAATTTTTAAAAAAAATTGTTGTACATGTTTTCGTGGCCATATTTTAAATTTAAATGTTCGCCATGCCATCATATCACCTACCTGCGCTAAAAGTCAACTGCGCACTATACACATCTCACTTTTATTAATATATCTCTCTTTTAATGTAATAGGTCCATACCCTATTTCGAAACAAAAACGTTGCTCATATATTAACATGGTGCCCAACAACACATCAACAATTTTAAAGATTGCAGTTTTTTGAATTTTCCATGCCATATTAAATTCGTTGACTTTTCCTTGATTCCTTGACTGTTGGCCAACCTGATTAAGTAGCATTATGCATTAAGGTTGTATCCAAAGTTGCACTTTATCACCCTAATAATTAAAGCCTAAAATTATTCCCAAATGATATTGGCCGCTAGTATGAACAGTGATTAAGAGCGTTTAGCGAACATTTGACTAGCATTGTTTTATCTCTATTTATCATTTACGGATTATTTCAGAGATAAATACTTCATATAAAAGATGCGTGCAATTAATTTTTCTATAAGTATTATTTGAAGTATTTTTCTCTAAAATTAATTCTAATTAAATGCTCGCTAATCACCCTTAATCTGTTGTTCATACTAACGTCATTATTATTTAGGATATTCGGAGTTGAATTTATTTGAAGTTGATCTAAATCATAAATAAGTACTAAATGACATGCTACATTAGACACAGCCCAAATATCCTTAATTTATACATCTATCTTTTATATCATTGCTTATATTATAACCTCGAAGCAAATATTATTTAGAAGTCTTGAGTGTAGTAATATATATTTTTAATAATTATTTACAAGTTAAAAAAAAATGAGATTAATCCATAGTCTTAACCGTTTATCTCGCAAAATTTCAAGTCGGGTGGCTAACCCAACCCAATATTTAAGTACTTCACTTAGCGCTAAACCGATCTGTTTATGTCGCACGTTTAACCTGCTTAACTCAAGCGGGTTAGCATGTAAGTGGATAAACTATAGTGCGAGATAAACGTAGTCATATCAATCTAACCTAACAAACTGTAACGCTAGAGACATTATGATGGTGAGTAGCGAAAACAGTTTATACGGAATGTTAACGAATACGTGTTACAAATTTGTAGGGAATGCAAACTGAACTAACTTCTACTAATAAACTCATATCCGGAAACGCACCGTTTTCGAGTCACAGGCTCTTCAACGAATAATTATCTACCTTAAGTTTAGTTGGCTGTGACTATTTATTTTAACTTCTAGAATTTTTTTTTAATAAATTTATTATTTTTATAACATATTACAATATTTGCTCAAAATGACGACCACTAACTTCAATGTAAGCATTGCACTTTTGGAGCATATTTCGTTACATTCGTCCAATTTCGAATTTCTTGTGCTGTCATACTTTCATACCATGTTTGCATAATCGCGAACAGTATACTCATTCATAATGCGTCTGCAATTCAATGCCAAAAGTTAAAATAATCGAAATAATAACTGGAGTGATAGGGCACAGCCATCTAAAATTAAAGTAAATAATTGCCCTTTTAAGAGCCTGTAGCTGAAAAACGGAGTGTTTGCGGATATGAGTTTATTAGTAAAAGGTAATCTGTTTTGCATTCCCTACATCCCTTACAAATTTGTAACACGTATTCATTAACTGCCTGTATAGAATTTTAGAAAATATTAAAAGTAAAGTTCAATAATTGAATTCATACCATGAGGTGTTTTTCCAAAAAGCCATTTTTTTTCCTTGTATTTCCTTCATTTACTTTTAATCCGAAAGAAATTTTCCTTAACGTAATTACTAATTTCCTGATTCTTTAACTATGGGTATATCCAATTTATTTTCTATTAACATCTATTACGTCCTTCATTAAATAATACTAGAAAAGTTTTATATACTATAAAAAAAATCAAGATAGGCTGCTATAATAATTAAAAACGCTAATAATATTTATTTATTTAAATTGGCGTAAAAAGTAAAATTATATTTCCTATTCTGCTTATTTTTTAATTCATTACCAAAATTAATTTGTTTTTTATCATTTCGTCCAAATATAACTTCCCTAATAAATCCAAATGTAAAATCTTCCTCTCTCTCTTGTAAAATTCCATGAATATGTCTCCTCATGCCCCCTTCGTATTGTTGGCTTCTACGCTACTGTTCCATGACGTAGGCAGACAAGAATATTTCCTCTCTTGCTCACAATAGAGCGAACATATCACCAATGTTAAAAAAAATCGGACCTACTTGGGTAATGACGCACGTCAACTTTGAATTATTCCAAAAAAAATATCTTCCTTGGACTTATTTCACAAATTTGACAATTTACAGGTTTATATTTTTCTTATAATTACAATTTTGTGTGTAATATAAACAAATATTTATAATTTCTCGGAAAATTTGATCTATTTTCATACCAAAACATGTTTTCCTGTTACTTTGTAAATGTAAGTTGATGAATATTTTCTGTTACGAGCATATAAGCATAAACATGAAGTTTTTGTACTATATTAATTTATGTTTTCATTACAATGAAGACCTTGTAATCGTTATACGTTATATGTATTATATTAACTTGTAATAATATTTCCTGATAATTTTTTTCTTACAACTGATAAAATTAGAATTTTCAGAATATTTATCATAGTGCATGAATACTTCGTACGTTATATAAATAAATAATTATATCATCATGCTTTACATATATGGCTCGTCCAACTGCAACATTTTCTCTATTGTAAATAATATTTTACAAGATCGTAAGAATTTAGAAAATAATAGAATGATTTACGATTTAAAATAATTTATTCATAACCTGTAAAAAAATAAGCAAATTAGACTAATAAATAAATCCTGAAATAAAAATCTTATAATAAAATATACAAATATATCTGTGCCTTAATGTGAGAAGAACCAATGTCAAATTTTAACCAAAATGAGATTGATTGTGTACTCTGCTAAAGACTAACAGTAAAGGAAGGAACCTACAATACAGGGTGTCTCTTTACAACAACCAGTGTTTTTTTTGGGTAAGCTAATGAAAAATGTTATGTACAAAAAATGATCAAAAATAAGGAGCTAATTTATCAGTAAACAAACCGAAAATTCAACCAGTGGTTCTCGAACGGTATAACAAAATTATATATTTTTAAATGGTACCCTATATAATTTTTTAGTTCATTAGATAGAGTTTTTCTTCTGATTTCAGCAATATAAATATTGTATGGGGTTGTATAACAATTATTTAGAGGAAAATGGCAACAGACGTATCAATACTTGTGTATTGCATAGCAATGGCCTATTTCAATATTGTAACAATTTTAATTTTTAATACCATTTTTCTCGAAATAATTATTATACAACCCTATATTACTATATTGTGGAAATTAGACTAAATAGGTTATCATTTAAAAAAATATAATTTTGATACATTTTAAGGAAACAACCTGTATATAGGAATCGGTCAATGGCGGCTCGTGTCTTTTCAACCGGAGGGACGCAGTAATTTAAAAAAATAAGAGTATTTTTTTATATAAACTGAGCAAGTAAATGAAGAAATTTAATCCGTTTTTGGTTACATAAGTATAGGGCGCGAGCAGTCATGTGACATTCTTGGCCTTGACAACAGATATGGGGGTCCGTGTCAAAATGACAATTAATAATTATGTACATAGATGTCAAATGTCAAAATTTTTCATTAAAAATTTCAAGATTTTTTAAGTTCATGTAGTTAATTTGTCACCAGGACTGTGGAATTTACTTGTCGAGCAAAATAAACCACATGGAATGAAAAATTATATTTGACATCTATGTACATAATTACTAGCTATCATTCTGACACGGACCGCCATATCTGCTTGTCAAGGCCAACAAAGTGACATAACTGCTCGCGCCCTATTGTATTTAACATGTCTTGTATGTAACCTACACTCTACACCAAAAATTCTACTTACATCTATTTTTTATGTTTAGATTTTTAAATTTTAAATTTACTCTATGAAGAAATTTTGTCCTCTTCTAATTTTTCGAAATGTTTCCAATTTATTGTCCAGACTGACAGTATTTTTGAAGGGTGTATGTAATAATTTCAAATATTTAACTATTAATACAATAAGAAATAATATAATGTACTTCCCAGAAAAAAAAATCAGTAATGTCTCTGGATTTTTGCAACTGACATTTATTTGTCAGTTACAAACATTTTAATTTGTCAATTGGTTTCCATGACATTATTTGGGTTGTGAGATTTATTACAACAGATTATTATATACCTTACATTTCTTTATCTCTAAATCTATAAAAGATATAATAAAATATTTATATGTATCAGATAGAGAATTTACTCTTACAAGCAAGAACAAAATTTTTCAAAAAATAATATTTAGAAGATTTTTTTAAGGATCTGCTACTTTCGGTTGTCCAATTATTACCAAAACCTGTTCAGCTCTTCCTAGTAATGTCCGATTGAGAAATACGTAGTTAAACAGATATTAAGTATTATAGTTTTTGAGAAATCGTTCTTCCAATCTCCCCACATACATACATACACATACACACACACACACATACAGACATCATCGTACAAATTTTAAAATCGGATTGTAGGGACCCTAAAACGTGCTTAATCATTAAAATCTGGATATGCGATTTTTAGCATGAATCCAATACCTCTCTTAGCGAGAGGTAAAAATGGCGAGTTAATATTCTGTTCTGGGCTTTTCTCTCACTAATTAGTGCTACCAGGCAATGGTCTATCTAATTTTTTAAAGTTCGTTTTTAACAAAACCTTAACACTATTCACTGCCATATTAATTTATTTGTGATTTGTCGTACCGCGAAACAATGCACTACAACTACAACAAGGTATTCATTGAAAAACTGAGCCATAGCAGCAAAATAAGTGCGACCACACAGTGCTTAGTGGACATGGCTATCCTACGCTAGCCACACAAACAATACGTAACGTTGTCATAGCAACGCAGGCCGCAGAACGCTGAGCGACCAAGGCTTCAGCGCGATGACACATTTTGCGTCTAGTTTTTTTTATATTTAACTATTAACTATTTTCATTACAATAGAATCGCTTTATGCTTTAGGATTAAATTATATTCTTAATTTATTATACCAAATAAGAAGTTATTTTTACCGTTTTCTGGCAGGGGTGAGGGGGAATGTCCTCATTAACGAGCCGTCCCTGATTATAATGCAGAATGACAAGTTTCATAGAAAGGTACTGATAGTATTAAAATTAAAAGTTTCTAATAATATTTTAGAAAATTAATTCGCGACCTGTAAAAATAACTGAAAAAGAAAAGAAAATGAATAAATAAAATTTGAAAAATTCGTAAGGTTAAAATATTACAATAAAATAAACAAATATAGAAATCTCAAATATATTTAATTACTTTGAATTATTTTATTGTACATCAGGTGCACTCTCCTCTACAGTTATGAGTGCCCGGGTGGTGAAATCTATTATATTTATTACTGATATTCACGTTAAATAAATTGACACGCGCAGCTATGGGTAGAAAGCCATGATGATGTATGTATTACCTTTATATTACTTTCAATCTAATTTGCATGTAATAAAATATAAAGTGTAACGGGTAGAGCAAATTCAGATATCATATCACTGATAACAATCAATTCGATGAAATCTGTTATCAATGAGTGATAAATAAGTAGTATACCCGTGTAGAAACATCGATTTTCTCCCGTGAAAAACTTGTGAAAAGCGTTATGAAACAGCGCCATGTCTGGCGGTAGTTAGAAGGGGAACCAGGGGAAGTAAGGAAAATTGGTATTCCCGCCAAAATATAAATGGGGGAAGAAATGCATTATACATAAATATACAGGATGTCAATAAATACTTCGCCGTTACTTTAATGATCAGTTCTGCACATCAAATTATGTTTTCTTAAGTATCTAGGTACTGTTCTGGAGGTATAATCAGTATTTATTTTCAGTAATAATTAATTCAGGTTAATCTATTGGAACATGTAAATAAAAATTAGTATACTGATATACTATGACATAGTCTTCTCCTGGTTTGGTTTTTCGACAAGAAATTTAGTACTCAAAATTAAGTACATACTACTACACTGAAATATGTAATGTTTTATATAAACATTTATATATTTGATGAGTAGAATACTCGTAAATCAGGGGTGGGCAAACTTTTTTGCCCGCGGGCTACATGTATATTTGTAATATGAGTAACGGACCGCATGTGACTACAAATAAGATCTCCTTCTAAGGAAAAATGAAAATCTTGTTAATATTATAACACACAAAATGACAATTAAAGGATATAGAAGTTTAGGGAAAAGGATATGTATTTTTATTGGTATTAAAACTTTAACAAGTTGAAAAAACCCGTAAGTAACATAGTAACGAGCAGTGGCGGATCTAGGTCCTTTTTACAGTGAGCCACTGTGAAAATTTTCTGAACCACTGTAATTTGAATTAGTACTTAATAATATTCATTATTAAAATATTTATGCTTCATTCATATTTATTCCATTGTTTATTGCCATTGCAGAGTATTCTAATAAATTTTATTTCTGGAACTTTCAAATATTTGTATTCAAAATTTAAAATTTGAGTTCTTTTTTATTTAATTTGAGCGGGATTTAAATTTTTATATATTAATTGAAAATTTGAATTTAAATATAACACCCTGTATACGTTTCTTTAATATTAGTATATTTTTTCTTCTAATAATAAATAACTAATAATTTACTACAAGTTATATTTCTTTTTATAAGGTTTTTTTCAGGTTGATGACGTGAGTCTTCTGCCTAATCATTTTCACCATACCAAAAGTATCCTGAAAATTGTCAAATAGTTATAAAAAAATAATGCAAACGAAAGCCTCAACAGAGAAAAGCACACGCTACAGAAGGCAATTCAAGCACTCGTTCGTTCGCCCACTCGCCGGTGCGCGCTCGTGAGCGAATTTGTACCTCGCGCTAGAATACGTTGCCTTCTGTAACATATATTTTAATATACAAATCTCTCATTGGCATAGAATTTTTTTAAATATCATTAACATACATATAAATTAAGTATTTAACAATAATATAGTAATTTAATTAGTTCGATATAATTTTTTTACAAATACTGTTTAAATGTATATTTTTATTAAGTGTGATAAACAATATTCATATTTGTAAACAGATATCAACTTATTGTTTTGGTTTGCTGAGATATTTTGTCATTAATTACTTTTTGTTATCATTTTAACAAAATACTTCACACTAAACCGTGTAATACACACTCACTATAAGTAAATATTGAATAAATATAAACTAAACAAAAAAAAAACTGCTATTTAACAATAAACTTGTAAATAACAATTTACGATGTATTTGCGCTACATGTATTTCAAATTTGTTCATACTTCATACATTTCTTTTGATATATATTAGTTTGCCATGAAATTAATACTCTTATACAATATAAACTTGGCAAAACCAATCGTTGTAAACCGTAGATGTCAGACTTATCTTGTTTTGCCATGGAACTAGAAAGTAATATTGTGCATATCTAAAGTGACTTTGGTCAATATCTACTGTTACATAAGTTGTAGATTTAAACAGTTTTGCCACACAATATTTTTTTTCGACATGTACAAGGTTCACGCTAGAACGATTAAGAATAAGTCCCATTGTTCATATTTTTAGAATTTTAAAGTAAATCCCTTCAATAATAATACATTTCATCGTTTTTTTCTTCCACTTCTTAAAAGCCTCCACCTAGGGATGTACCGGATCGGGATTTGACCGGAATACTCGGATTATCTGGCTAACAGCCGGACCGAATCATCGGATTTATTCCGGCCACTAGATGGGTTCCTCTTAACTTCTATGATATAATAATTTAGTTTAGAGTGTTACAGTAATATTGTGTCACCTTCAACATACACGGACTACAAATTCTGAGAGTAACATACTTGATCAATTGAATCTTTACTATAAAATGGCAATTGTAGATAGAAAATCAAATTCAAATTTGTGGTAGGGTAATCATCATAAAAATATTTCTTGCTATGAGTAATATAGAGCCCAGAGTGTCTGTCTGTTCAGAACGATTATTTTTAGAAATAGGTAATATATTGGAAATAGGTCTAGACTTGATTAACATCAGAAAAGCTACTTTTTATACCTAATAATTTTTTAAAAAATACTATATTATTAGTAAATATTAATACCAACATATGTATTTTATTTTAGAAATAAAAATCTGTTGTGGCCAGCACATACCTCTCTCCACTTCCGTTTTGGTTACGTAAGTATAGGGTGCGAGCAGTCATGTGACATTGTTGGCCTTGACAAGCAGATATGGGGGCCCGTGTTAGAATGACATTTAGTAATCATGTACATATATGTCAAATATCAGAATTTTTGCTAAAACATGCTTATTCGCTAAAAACTCATTATTGAATTTTTTGACCAAAATAATAATAATAATAATATTTTGTCGGCTTTTCAACTTTTACAGTTATAGCCCTATCAAATACATTTATTTTAATATATTATTACAATTTCTATTACATATATATATAACAATGTATTCGAAGACACTCACAGACACCCAAGCCCCTGGTGGGAATCGAACCCACGACCCCAGAGTCTGAGCGGTGAAGTCGCTTTGACCAAAAGATAATACCTTCCTTACCCAAATGTGACAGAAGGTAAAAATTGACAAAATGTGACATATATGCTTTTGCTATGTAACTACATAATTGTTAAATGAATTGTCCGCAACAGATAAAATACCATTCACCACGCTCGTAAAGTAATTTTACTGTATTCGGAGGCTTGCAAACTGTGAACCTCATCCAGTAAAATGGTATTTTCCGGAACTGATACGTAATATTTTATTTTTATTATTATTAGTAAACATTAACAGTTATAAATATCCTATCTATATCCTAGTCCGGGTAGACTACATGACGATGGAAGATAGACGGCTGTACAACCTGTTCCATTCAATTTACATAATCGCAAAAAATCCCAACATATCTAAACTATGTAAATGTTCGTCTAATTCTAATGCATAATAGTTCAGCTTTTTCTACTATTTTTTGTGGGTGTATGAAGACATTTTATTCTGTAATGTGTATCGATTAGTGGAATCGTTTGAATATTACATGATCCATGCTTATTTACAACGTCAGATTTCCAACGAAGCATACGGCTGAATATATAACGTATCCTATTATTTTTACGTCACAACCAAAGTATGAATTACGAATTGCATTAAGAAGCAGAATATAATAGTGGTCATGGTAATAATATTCATATTGATTTTGTATAGAAAAGCTTTTCGGAATTATGGAATTGAAATGAAATTTGAAACTATGTAGGTAATATATTTCTTTTTACGTTATCAGTTCATAGAAATTATTCAACCAAGCTTGTTTTACACTATAGAGAAGATAAAATTCTCATAGACATACACATTATATTTTAACAACATATAATTGAGGCTTTTTTTACAAAACCTAAACATGCCCAAAAATTCAAATGTTCAAGACAGACAATTTTTAGTTTATTTTTATAAACCGTTCATTGTATACGCACCGGGTGTAACATGAAAGCGGACAATAGGCGTTTAACATGGGGGAACAGTTTTTCTTTGCGCAAAAGTGGCCTATTAATTTTAGACAATAATGCTTCGAATAAATGTTGTAGAGAATTAAATTCTGCATCTATTTCATTATTATTTTATTTTGCACTTTTCGTAACCGACCAAATTGAATTTAAAATTTTATAAAAGTTACTTTTTTATAGTGTTTGCCATGGTATTGAACTAAAATCACAAATAAATGTAATGACCATAGATTATATCATTTAAAGGTATTATTCGAAGAAAAATTATTTTGAGCTTTCAGTAAAGTGCCATTTCCGGTTATCTGTTTTACTCCAAAATATAATGGTATCTTTCCATATAAGAGTAAGGTACAAATACAAGGTTTCAAAATTTTCTAAACGATAGTATTTGAGTTAGAGCGTAAAAGATACACACACACACACATCATCGTGAAAATATTAAAATTGGATTCTAGTGACCTTAAAAACGTGGTCATTTACCAAATTTCGATATACGATTTTTAGCACGATCCCTATACTTTCCTTTCATAAAATTTTAAATTCAATTTGCTCGGTTACGGAATGTGCAAAATAAAATGTGATTAATAAATTAGATGTAGAATTTAATTCTCTAAAATACCTATTTATTTGAAGCATTATTGTTGTGTTACATGTATGTGACAATTTTTCGCCGTACATTTGCGGTATTAAGCATAAAAATATCTAGACTCTTTTAGTTTTGTAGGAACTTTGCATTTATCCGATGAAAATTATGAAAATGAAGAAGAAAATAATGTTTATAATAGTAATGAAATAAAAAAACAAAAATATTTTTAAATACTTTTATTTAGTTGTTGTAGAATTACAAACGTACACTTTCATATTTTCTTGTATTTGCTTGGTTTTGTCAAACCTTGTTGCTCACAAAGTGACGCGACCGGAATCGAACGATAGGGCGCCCTAAACCGGAAATTTCAATTAATTAGATTTGTTCGATTTTTATAGGAAAACCTTCAATTATTTATATTATTTGTAAGGTGATCGGTTGTGATTCGTACGGCTTGGGTTTGATTCCGATCGACGTCAAACTTGAAACTTATTTCCTATTTTATATACATATTATATTTTTATTTTGATATAGGTAGAAATTTCACTGATTCCAATAAAGGAAGTGTTTTTAAATATAGTGAAAATAAAAGATATAAAAGTATATTAGAAAATATTAAAACATGCGGTTTAAAAAAGATAAAGAAGATTCATGAGGCAAAGTTACAAATGAGTACAACAACCAGAATGCTGACATAACTATAAATTTCAAAATGCATGGTATGAAAAATATGATTTATATTAAACATTTTATAAAAAAAAAATTATAAATCTTAGAAGTGCATATCAAAATTTATTATACAGGATGAGTCTGGGAAGACGCCCCCCCCCTTAACTTTTTTATTATAAGTAATAGAAAAAAATGGGTCATATAAAAGTTTTATTATTTTAAATATACTATTTTATGGGAGATGTACATATTTTTTATAAAGTCAAATTTACAACATATGACTATCAATTTGTATTTTTTAAATAGCAATTTATAAATATTTTACTAAAATATAAACAGCCATTTTTTCTCTTTTCAACGATTTATTAGTTTTTATTAATGTATTTTATAAAAATCGAGAAAAATAAGATAATTGAGATACATGGGAAATAATTTTTATTCAAATATTATAGGTGGCTATGTGAAAATAAACAAAATGTAACAATGTTGATATCAACAATGTATACATTTGTTTGTTACTTATTTATTATTAGTTACTTATTATTTACTTATGTATCTATTTATTTATTGTTTATTTTCACATAGCCACCTAGAATATTTGAATAAAAATTATTTTCCTCATATCTCAATTATCCTATTTTTCTAATACACAGTTGAAAAGACAAAAAGATGGCTATTATATTTGTTTAAAATAATTATAGGTTGCAATTTAAAAAATAAAAGTTGCTAGTTGTATCTTGTAAACCTGACTTTTTAAAAAATATCTGTATCTGCCAACAAATAGTATATTTAAAATAATAAAACTTTTATATAAGCCATTTTTCTCTATTACTTATAATAAAAAAGTTAAAGGTGGGGGGCGTCTTCACAGACTCAACGACTCAACCTGTATAGTACGACAGGTAATCTATGTTTCCAGTGTATGCAGATATCAGCAAATGATGAAATATTTGTTCCGTGTGGGTGCTTACCAGGCACTCATTACTGTCGTGGAAAGTGCACCACAGGGGTTAATTTTGTGGTATTAAAAATTGAAGTAATTTTGGTGCCCGTCGGGATCGAATCCGGTTCATACCTTAATTAAAAAATCTGATGTGGCCAGCACATAACCTCTCGCCGTATATTTTACCTGGCTGTATGCATAAAGCAAAGATTATTTTTATAAATACAAATAATATATTCATATAAATCTATGACGTATAAACTTCTTTATTATTCAATAATAGCATGTCTCAACATGAAGATATTTTACCATAAATTATGTTACAATAAATTACAAAGTAGAGTTTACCATATATAAATATTAGGCTGGTAACAGCAATTTTCAATTCGAACAACTTTGTTTACTTTCTCTTCATATTCTTCTAGTAAAAACATTAATTTTGGGCGGTCTAAAATGTATATATCTGGATTGTGCATCTATTCTTATATATCTTCTTTTACATTTTATTTTTTCATACATGTTATATCTAAATAACACTAATTCCCTTTAATAAAGTGACGGATAGATTGCACTCCGATTTTGTCAATATTTACAACTTACTTGAGAAGAATTTGATAGCTTTTTCGCAATTCAAAGTTACTCTAGTCTACAGTACTGGTGTACATTGTCCCATAATGTTTGAAACAAATTTAAGTCCTTCAACCTAGACTTGTCATCTCCATAATAGTCACAGATCAAGAACTAAGGGATTCTCCAAGTACATTTTTAATTCATTACTCATTATTTCTGACACTGACATTTATCTGTCAGTTACAAATAATTTAAATTATCAACTATTTTTCATGGCATTCTTTCGGCTGTCAAATTTATTACAACAGATTATTTTATATATTATACTTCTTTTATCTCTAAATCTATGGAATATATAATAAAATATTTAAATGTATCAGATAGAGAATTTAATTTTCTTTAATATTACCACGAAAAATTTTCAAAAAATAATATTTAGAAGATTTTTTTTCAAGAATCTTCTACTTCCGGTTGTCCAATTATTACCAAAACCTTTTCAGATCTTCCCATGAATGTCCGATTGGGAAATACGTTGTTAAACAAATTTTAAGTCTTATAGTTTTTGAGTAACCGTCCTTCCAACATCCCACACACACACATACACACACACACACACACACATCCACACACACACACACACACACACAGACATCATCGTAAAAATGTTAAAATCGGATTGTAGAGACCTTAAAACGTGCTTATTCAATAAAATCTGGATATGCGATTTTTAGCATGAATGCAATACCTCTCTTAGCGAGAGGTAAAAAGACAAATAATTCAAATTGTATCTATTCTTTCGTTCTATGAGAAATTTTCCCCTACTCTTCTAATGTATTCAAAATTCTGTATATTCACTGACGGTATTAGTGGTATTTCTTAAGGATATATGTAATATTAATATACCTATAATTTTAAATATATTATATTATGAAGACTAAGTTTAATAAATTAAATTTGTGGTAAATATTTCTGTTGGTTTCTTGGCTGTAAATTTGACTTTTGAATTTACTCCTCCCAGTTTAAAAAAAGAATATAAAAAAATATATTATCACGGTATATTACCCATTGTTGGGTGTGCCAATCAGCTTTATACGCAGATATCGGTAATGATGACATATTTGTACCGTGCGGGCATATACCAGGATATAGGAAGAGTAAATTCAGAATTTCCCTGATTTTAAATTCTAAGCTTCTGATTGGCTGGCGGTCAATCGTGTTTACACACTCTCTGGTATTTTCCGTGTCAACAAAATATGTTTTGTAAGAAGTGGTTCACTGTATTGTGTATTGTATAGTTGAGATTTTGAGTTTTTTAATTTAAATTTGTTGAGAAAATATTTTTTATCGTTTTTTGTAGTGCATATCTATCTTTTAAATTATTCATTTCTAGTAAGAAACATATATATTGCAGTAATAGTTATGTTGACTATAAACTTTATTTTATTATTAACTTTAAATAGAACTATAATAGTGAAATTATAAAATATTTATTTATACAGAGTGTTAAAAAGGGGCAATTTTTTTGAAGGCATACAGTACTGAATAGAAAGCTTAAAAAAGCTTAATCAAAATGAGTCTGATCTTCAATAGTTTCCGAGATATAAGACAGTAAAGAATCTCGAAAACTATAAGAGTTATGACTTCGTTTAAATGAGACTTTTTGTTTAACTTTCAGTGGTCATCTTAGATGAGTTTTTGTTTTTTAAAAATAAATCAAATAATTGTTAAATGTTGTGGCGACCTTGGCTAATATTTAATTTTCAAATAACTTCATAACTA
Source organism: Harpalus rufipes (assembly GCA_951394225.1). Lineage (NCBI taxonomy): Eukaryota > Metazoa > Arthropoda > Insecta > Coleoptera > Carabidae > Harpalus > Harpalus rufipes. Next base: position 13,527,878 of record OX596284.1, on the reverse strand, counting down.
TTAGAAATTGAGAAAAATGTTTCTGTGCGAAATTTGTAAAAAATACGTAGAATTGACGGAAGGTATTGTGCTGGCCACATCAGATTTTATTTATATCTCGTTACCCTAGATAAGAGAGAAATAAGGATCATTTTGTTCGACTTTAAGATTTTTGTGATGATACCAATTGGTATGAATTTTATAGGTATTGTGACGTGCGCCCCTGAGAGAAAAGTATGCATGCGCCGCTACTGATAGCATGTTCGCGAACAATGACGTAATCCCTTCGAAAGAACGTACCAGAGCGATAATACGATCCCCGACGCGCTGAGACAGGTTAATTGCGCCGTGACCTCATTCCTTTGTGTGCCGGTCATTGTCGCTTGGAAGGCTTCTAGACTGTTACGCGCTGTATAAATATCGGCCGAGAGAAGGCGGAGTCTCAGTCTCATATATACAAGCAACCAGATATGAACTCGGTGATATAAATAAACAGTTTAACAGTTTACATAAATAAATGAAGTTATAAGTGCAGTGATATAAATGTTAGTTAAATAAATAATCGTAGTGTTTAAGCATTTAATAATATTCTTAGTGTTTATAATTATTTAATCATAGTGTTAGTTGTTTTTATTATCTTTTAATATTTAATCTTTATTTATTTATCGTTTAATAAACGCATTCTTTTGGTTAATAATATTTGTCTGTGTTTTACACTTCACCCATATAAATAAAAACGTTACAATTGGTGTCAGGTGTGGGGTTGTTAAACTGTGAAGTGTAAATAAATAAAAATAAATAAAATGCCTAAACTATTAAAATTAAGTGAATTGAAAGTATGTGATCTCAAGACGGAACTGGAAGAACTAGATTTGGAAGTAACAGGAAAGAAGATAGAGCTTCAAGAAAGACTGCAGCAAGCTTTAATCGAAGCTGGTGAAAATCCTGACGATTACTTATTCGAAGTTCCGTGTTACGTATTCGAATATTGTAAAGTATTCGCACAAAGATTACAAGAAAGTTCTAGAAGCTCTGTGCAGAGATTGGCGGAAAGTTCTACAAAAGCGGAGGAAAGTACCGGAGCACTGGAAGAAGAATTAAAGGAACATTCTAGAACATTGGAAAGGGAATTGCATGAAGGTTCTAGAAAATCGGAGAAAAATTCTGGAGCACTGGACGAAGAATTAAAGGAACATTCTACAACATTGGAAAGAGAATTGCATGAAAGTTCTGGAAAAGTGGAGGTAAGTTCCGGAACCCTGAAAGAAGAATTAAAGGAATATTCTAGAACACTGGAAAGGGAATTACATGAAAATTCTAGAAAAGTGGAGGAACATTCTGGAGTACTGGACGGAGAATTAATCGAACATTCTAGAACAATTGAACGTCAATTGAATGAGAGTTCTAGAAAAGCTGAAGAAGATTCTGGAATTTTTGAGCAGAAATTGGAAGAGGAATTGGAGGCGAATACTGGAAGAGTAGAGGAGAATTATGAAATTCTGGAGCGGAAATTGGAAAATTCTAGGCTTCTGGAGCAAATATTGAAACAAGGATGGGAGAAGACTTCTAGAAAAACTGAAGAAAGTCTGCAAGAATTTGGAGCCGATGTAACTCGTTTGGGTCGTCTCGCACATTCTACGGCTTCTGACAGCGATTTGGAGTACCTGGCCACTCAGGCACTCATCTCTGTAGTACGAGATAGCATTACTCAACAAGCACTACAATTCGGCCGCCCAAAAACTATGGGTGATGCACCCTCATATGTATCAGATCGTGAAGCTGCCAAACAAGTTTCAAGTAATCAATCGCGAGTGCGTAATATTTATGCCAAGGGAAATGTAAACACCGAAGGCATAGATGAAAAAGTGCGACGAATTACAAATGAAGTGTTTGCAAGAAGAAAGAAACTCCGCGATTACAAAAGAAGACGAAAGCGAAAAAGACCGCGTGAGAAAAAAAGTGCGTGCTCAGTAAGAAATTAAAAAAAAAGAAATGTAGGCAGAAATACTAGAGGTGAAGGACGAATCCGTTGATGTCAAGGATGGATATGAAGATAGAAGACGGAAGCGAAAGTAGGAAGAGAACGCATGAGTGAAAGAGAGCGTGCTCAGCAAGGAATTAAAGAAGAAATCTAGGAAGAAATTCCAGTAGTAGAGGAAAGCCAACCTGAAATGAATAGTTTTCTGACGAGCAGCTGCGATTCCAATCTAAGGAGTTTGAAACGGGGCCTGAAGACAGCGGGGAAGACGTGCCCTTGGCGATTCGTATGGACAGCTCGATTGGGAAACGAAAACTCGAGATAGACAACGATGACGACGATGCCATATCTCTCACCACAAGGAAGAAGAAAGTCAAGACAGAGAAAGGAACTTGAAAGGAAGGGAAGTAGCGTCGACGCATTGTTCAGAAGACTATGCTAAGGGAGGCAAAAACAGTAGTCAACGATAGTAGGCAGCCCGATGGACTACGCAAGGACCCGACTGAAAATAGTACTGGAATGGAAAGCGACGAGAGCAAATCAATATGGGAAGATGTTGCACCACTGTAAAATCGTGCTGGGCGCAATGTGACTCCATGGTGATTGATGGCCTATTAAAGCGTGTGGTTGAGAATGCCATGGAACTGAAAAGAGAACTCAGTTGGTCATTCCTAAGAGTAGAGTACCAGACGTGTTAAAAGAGATCCATGACGGATCTGGCGGTGGCCATTTGGGAGTCAACAAAACATTAGAAAGATTGCGTCAGCGATTTTACTGAGTTAAGTGCAAGAAAGACGTTAAAGACTGGTGGAAGAAATGTGTGGTTTGCGCTGGAAGCAACGGCCCTCATAGACGACGAAAAGTCCAATGCGTCAATACAACGTTGGCAGTCCATTTGAGCGCATTGCGTGGCCGGACCAGTTCCAGAAAGAGAAGACGGAAATAAATACATCGTGGTTGTCATGGACTACTTCACCAAGTAGGTTGAAGCCTATCTACCAGGAAGCCATCACGGTCGCTGAAACCTTAGTCAAAGAGTGTGTATGCGGGTTTGGTGTACCACGTGGACTTCCAAATGTACCAAGGGTAATACGTGCAGATATTGCCATCGAGAACTGTTCCGGGACGAAACAGTCTTGAGGAGGGGGCAGTGTGACGTGCGCCCCTGAGAGAAAAGTATGCTTGCGCCGCTACTGATAGCATGTTCGCGAACAATGACGTAATCCCTTCGAAAGAACGTACCAGAGCGATAATACAATCCCCGACGCGCTGAGACAGGTTAATTGCGCCGTGACCTCATTCCTTTGTGTGCCGGTCATTGTCGCTTGGAAGGCTTCTAGACTGTTACGCGCTGTATAAATATCGGCCGAGAGAAGGCGGAGTCTCAGTCTCATATATACAAGCAACCAGATATGAACTCGGTGATATAAATAAACAGTTTAACAGTTTACATAAATAAATGTAGTTATATAAATAAGTGCAGTGATATAAATGTTAGTTAAATAAATAATCGTAGTGTTTAAGCATTTAATAATATTCTTACAGCGGTAATAATAAATAATTTCTTATTCCCAGATTAGTTATTCCGAGAATATCTCTTAACCCTGTGTTAAAATGACGTTTCTGGAGAGTTTATTCTAGAGTTAAGTCTTATTCCATGTTTATTATTATACATTTGTAGGTTAAGCTCGTGATAAACTAGGAATAGCTATTCCTGTGTTAAAAGGAAACTATTCTGAACTTAACCCTTGTTTATTATTACCGCTGTTAGTGTTTATAATTATTTAATCATAGTGTTAGTTGTTTTTATTATCTTTTAATATTTAATCTTTATTTATTTATCGTTTAATAAACGCATTCTTTTGGTTAATAATATTTGTCTGTGTTTTACACTTCACCCATATAAATAAAAACGTTACAGTATATTCACGAGCTCAATTAGAAAAATTTAAAACCTTTTTTTCTAAATACAAATTTATAAAAGAAATAATTTTAAAAAAACTTATAGCCTATGCTTCTACAACACACAATTCCTTGATCCTTGGTTGTATACATTTGATTATTCTTGAACGTATTAAAAAAATATATATAATTAGCAAATTGTCGATCATTTTTACATAATTAAATAATGGAATAAAATTCGTGATACCAAACTTTGGTTCATACATATTCTTTGTCTGTAAAAATGTACAACATTGAATATTAAAAAATACAAAGACAAAACAAAAAATCTGTTGTGGCCAGCACAATACCTCTCGCCACTTCTTTTTTTGGTTACATAAGTATAGGGCGCGAACAGTCATGTTACATTGTTGGCCTTGACAAGCAAATGTGGGGGCCTGTTTCAGAATGATAATTAGTAATTATGTACATGGATGTCAATTGTAAATTTTTCATTCAGAATTTCAAGATTTTCTAAATACACGTAGTTAATTTGTCACCAGGAGTGTGGAATCTACTTGTCGAGGAAAATAAACCACATGGAATTGGAAAATCACTAAATTTAGAATGAGAAATTATGATACTTGACATCTATATACATAATTACTAGCTATCATTCTAACATGGGCCCCCATATCTGCTTGTCAAGGCCAACAAAATCCCATGACTGCTCGCGCCCTATTGTATTTAACATTTCTTGTATACCTACACGCTATACCAAAAATTCTACTTACATATATCTATTCCTTATATTTAGATTGTTTAATTTTAAATTAATTTTATGAAGAAATTTTGTCCTCTTCTAATTTTTCGAAATGTTTCCAATTCATTGTCTGGATTGACAGTATTTTTAAAGGATATACGAGTATGTAATATACCTATAATTTTAAATATTTAACTATTAATACATTAATGTCTCCGGATTTTTGACACTGACATTTATCTGTCAGTTACAAACAATTTAAATTTTCAACTATTTTCCATGGCCATTCTTTCGGCTGTAAAATTTATTATAACAGATTATTTTATATATTATATTTCTATTATCTCTAAATCTATATTATAAAATATTTAAATGTATCAGATAGAGAATTTAATTTTCTTTAATATTACCAAGAAAAAAATCTGTTGTGGCCAGCACAATACCTCTCGCCACTTCCTTTTTTTGGTTACATAAGTATAGGGCGCGAACAGTAATGTTACATTTTTGGGCTTCACAAGCAGATGTGTGGGCCCGTTTCACAATGATAATTAGTAATTATGTACATAGATGTCAAATGTTAGAATTTTTCATTAAAAATTTTAAGATTTTCTAAATTTACGTCAATTTATCACCAGGAGTTTAAAATTTACTTGTATGCCTTAGATATTTAACATTTAATTCTGCTCCACATGGAATTGGAAATCACTAAATTTAGAATGAGAAATTTATACATAATTACTAGCTATCATTCTGACATGGGCCTCCATATCTGCTTGTCAAGGCCAACAAAATCATATGACTGCTCGCTCCCTATTGTATTTAACATTTCTTGTATACTCTACACCAAAAATTCTACTTACGCATATATCTATTCCATATATATTTAGATTGTTTAATTTTAAATTCATTTTTGATGAAGAAATTTTGTCCTCTTCTAATTTTTCGAAATGTTTCCAATTCTATTAATACATTAAGAAATAATATAATGTATGTACTTCCCAGAAAAACTCTTCAGTAATGTCTTCGGATTTCTGACACTGACATTTATCTGTCAGTTACAAAAAAATTAAATTTTCAACTATTTTCCATGGCCATTCTTTCGGCTGTAAAATTTATTATAACAGATTATTTTACATATTATATTTCTTTTATCTCTAAATCTATAGAATATATAATTAAATATTTAATTGTATCAGATAGAGAATTTAATTTTCTTTAATATTACCAAGAAAAAATTTCAGAAAATAATATTTAGAAGATTTTTTTTCAAGAATCTTCTACTTCCGGTTGTCCAATTGTTACCAAAACCTTTTCAGATCTTCCCATGAATGTCCGATTGGGAAATACGTAGCTAAACAAATTTAAAGTCTTATAGTTTTTGAGTAACCGTCCTTCCAACATCCCATACACATACACACATACACACACACACACATCCACACACACACACACACAGACATCATCGTAAAAATGTTAAAATCGGATTGTAGAGACCTTAAAACGTGCTTATTCAATAAAATCTGGATATGCGATTTTTAGCATGAATGCAATACCTCTCTTAGCGAGAGGTAAAAATTCAAAAAATATTATTTAGAAGATTATTTTTCAAGAATCTTCTACTTCCGGTTGTCCAATTGTTACCAAAACCTTTTCAGATCTTTCCATGAATGTCCGTTTGGGAAATACGTAGTTAAACAAATTTAAAGTCTTACAGTTTTTGAGTAATCGTCCTTCCAACATCCTACATACATACACACACACACACATACATCCACACACACACACACACAGACATCATCGTAAAAATGTTAAAATCGGATTATAGGGATCTTAAAACGTGCTTATTCAATAAAATCTGGATATGCGATTTTTAGCATGAATCCAATACCTCTCTTAGCGAGAGGTAAAAAAAAGATTATAGTCCATTCACTATAACGGGAGAATTTGCAACTAACTTGATGACAGCGTCAAGTCATTCAAGTGGTTTGGCTCGAAAGTTATCTCCATACGACCAATAGAATGACTTGTCTCTGTTCACGAATAAGTTCCAAATTCTCTCGGTACCGTGAATGGAATATAGTATGTTATTAGTTATTTCTGTCCATTTGATTTGACAGCTGCCAATCATTTTTCTGCTGAATGCACTGTTCACTAAAGACCATTCACTGAACGGTCACCTACTAACTGACCGTAAAAAACTACGGTCAGAAGTCCTGATCACTGAATTTTCTTCTGCTACTATAAATAATTTAATATTGTTAACTTTTCGATCAATTTACTTAACTATTAATTTATATACCCAGAATAGTTATGACTATTGATGTGAATCAGATTGAATGTGAATAGTGCATTCAGCAGAGACCTCCTTGTTCGGTGACAGTTGGTCAGGTGTTCAATGAACACAGAAATCTGCTGAATGCGCCCAATTGTGACTCCGAGGTGAATTTTGACCAATTAGAGCACAGAATTTACATATTTCCCTATCTAACTATCGTTATTTTCATAAACGAAACGAGCTATACTAACGCAAGGGATGCAAATTGAATCTAGGTACATTATGTGAGATTATAAATAAGTACTCATTATTTATCAGCATTAGAAATATGGATTTACCTTTACCTACAAAATAAATAATTAAATTTTATCTTCTTGCGACGCTACTTGAGGCTGGTTGTGACTTGTGATCCTTCTTTGGATTGCGACCTGAGGTTGGGATGTTGGGAACCACTGGAGTAGGAGGAGTATTGGCAACGAAAATGACCGATGGTGGCAGCGCTAATGGCCGGCGTAAAACGTAACTGTCAGAAATTGTACAGTGTGATACAGGGAAAAAAATAAAGTTCATATATTTTCAAATATAAATTGATTTGAAGTGCAGTAAAGGGTAGTGTGATAACGGTAAACATAGCAGTTTGATTTAGTTTTAGACAAGTTCATAATTTTGCCACCAGGCGGCTACTAGTTCATTTTTTTTCGCCATACTAGGAGGAATAGAAATTTGTACATGTACACGATGCGAAAGTATATGTTTAAGGGTCGCGAATCTGCGAACCCAGGTTCGATTCCGACTGACGCCAAAAATTACTTCGAATTTTAATGGCACAAAATTAACCCCTGTGGTGCACTCTCCACGCCAACATTGAGTGCCCGTGATGTGACGCCTGGTAAGCGCCCTCACGGTACAAATATTTCATCATTATCGATATCTGTGTACAAAACAGATTGGCACACCCAGCAATGGATAATATGCCGTAATGATATATTTATTTTTATTTAAATATTATATAAAATTATTAAATGCAAAATCAAATGTAACATATTTAAAACCATGTTAACAAAACAAGCTTAATATGAGATAAACATTCTTTATTTCTTCGAATAAAATGATAATCTTATTTTTGTCCTACCTTTTCCTTCCTGAATTGAATCCTTAGACCACTGTCACATTACCTGAAGAAAAACAACTGAGTTAGCGAAAGAAAACATGAAAATGTATAAATAGAACAAGGATAAATAAAAGATCAAATAGAGTAGAAGGTAAAGTTTCATTGATCAACGCTCAAATTTGAGAGCGAATGTAATAACATCATTATTATTTATGAACGCGCCAAAATTCATCCAGAATTCTAACCTATAACATTCTATTATGAGGAAAATGACTGATAAGATTTAAAAAAGAAAAAACGGAAATTATATTGTGTAACTTATTTTTATACATATCATTAAAATATGGACAGAATTTTTATAATATTAAAATAGAAAAGTCCAATTTGTTAATCTCGTTGTGGACTCTCATCAATGCATTAAATTTCGATGTGCTGATTTTCAATCAAACAAAAAAATTCCAAAATTCGGAAAATTATTTCTTATTTTTCATTTAATTCTTTTTTACGCTCCACTGCCAACATGAAATTTTAATTATAAATAATGAATTATCTAATCATGTCGGCAGTGTCGCGTTAAAAAAGAATTAAATGAAAAATAAAATAAAAAATCTGTTGTAGCCAGCACAATACCTTCCGTCAATCCTGTGTATAATGTATAAATTCCATACATAATTTTTCTTGCAAAAGATTCTAAATTTTCAGTAAAATTATTTCATAAAAAAAACTATTCAAATTGCACTTGACACTGACATCTTCTTCTTCTTTAAATTTTCCCATTCGTTAGGGGTCGCTATTTTTGCGTGTCATCATTCAGTTCCTTTTCTCTCAAGTCTTCCGCAATACAATCCTTCCATCTTATCTTTGGTCTTCCTTTGTTTCTTCAACATCCTATTACTAAACTATTCATTCTTGTTCCAATATAATTCTTCATTTCTCCTCATGACATGTTCAAACCAATGTAATCATATTTCTCGTATCTTTTTAGAAACTTGTAATACTAGAGTTATTTTCTTACCGTATCTTTCCGTGTTTTCCCCAACATCTACTCGTACTTCAACATCCTCATCTCTGCCACATTAATTTACTTTTTATTGATACTGACATCTGTCAATTTGAATTATATGAATATATTAATAGTTTCCATGTTTAGCATAGCTGGCTGAATTATAAAATTTAATTTCTTTAAAATTCTTTAACTCTGTATCTATTAAATATGAAGTATAAAATGTAATCAAATCGTATAGAGAATAATATATTCTTTAAGTTATAATAACGTTAAATGTCAATAAATCAAATTTAACTGTTAAATCTTCAAATGAGGGTACATCCGGTTCACCAATTATAACCAAAATCTAATCACTTGTTCTTCTGGATGTAAACTTGAGGAATACGAAAAAATTATAATTTTTGGAATCGTGGTATTGAAGTTATGGGATCCGGAACTTTTATTACACACACAGACACACACACAGACACGCATACATACAGACATCATCGTAAAAATGGTAAAATCGTATTATAGGGACCCTAAAACATGCTTATACACTAAAAACTCATCATTGAATTTTTTGACCAAAGACAATACCTTCCTTACCTAAAGGTGACGGAAGGTAAAAATCAAAATTTTGAATTTTTTTTTTAAATCAGCACATCGAAATGTATATACATACTCTTAATTTTTTCCCTTTTTTTAACACCTATATATAAGATAGAACAAATGTATTTAAAAAGTTTATTTTCAATTTCCATACAAGGTTCACGCTAAAATTATTGAGAATGAGATAATCAGTTAGGCCGCGGAAAACAAAATTTTGCACTATCATTTTAATCTAGAACTTAGTTAATCATAATTTTTACCTTCCGTCACCTGTAGGGTAAGAAGGTATTGTTTTTGGGCAAAAAAATCGATGGTGAGTTTTTAATGAATAAGTACGTTTTACAGTCCCTGGAATAAGAATTTACTATTTTTACGATTATGTCTGTATGTATGAGTATGCGCGCGCGCTCGTGTGTGTGTGCGTGTATGTCTGTGTGAGTGCGCGTATGTGCCGATCGTTCCTGATCGCATAACTCCAATACAATCCCAAAAATTATAATTCTTTCATATTCCTGTTTCGTATGTCCATATGAAGAGTTTATTAGATTTTGGTTACGATTGGTTAACCGGAAGTAACCTAATTTGAAGATTTTAACAGTTTTTCTTGAAAAAAATCAGTTAAATAATAATTAACATTTACTGTTATATTTAGAGAATATGTTATTCTCTATATAATGTGATTGCATTTTATAATTCATATTCAATAGATATACAGTTAAAGAATTATAAAGATATTAAATTTCATAAATCAGCCAGCTATGTTAACCATGGAAACTGCTAATATATTCAGATAATTTGAATTGACAGATGTCAGTATCAATGTAAAGAAAATGAATATGGCAGAGATGAGCATGTTGAGATAGATGTTGGGGAAGACACGGAAAGATAGGTAAGGAATAAATAGATAGATAAATGATAGAAGTTTCTAGATAGATACAAGAGAGACGATTACATTGGTTTGAACATGTTATGAGGAGAGATGAAAAATATATTTGAAGAAGAATGAATAGCTTAGTAGCAGAAGATCGAAAAAACAGATGAAGACCAAAGATAAGATGGAAAGACTTGAGAGAGAAGGAACTGAATGAGGACGACGCAAAACAGAAATGAGTGGAAGAAGAAAATAAAAAATAACGACCCCTAACTAATGGGAAAAGCTAAAGAAGAAGAAGATGTCAGTGTTAAGTATAATTTGCATAATTTGTTAATGATATAATTTTACTGGAAATATAAGATCTTTTGCAAGAAAATTTATGTATGGACTAGGGCGCGAGCAGTCATATGTCTTTGTTGGCCTTGACAAGCAGATATGGGGCCCCGTGTCAGAATGATAGCTAGTAATTATGTACAAAGATGTCAAATATCATAATTTTTCATTTTAAATTTAGTGATTTTCCAATTCCATGTGGTTTATTTTCCTCGACAAGTAAATTCCACACTCCTGGTGACAAACTAAGTGAAAATTACAAAATTTTGAATTAAAAATTCTGACATTTAACATCTACTCGTATGTACATAATTACTAGTTGTTATTCTGACATGGGCTTCCATTACTGCTTGTCAAGGCCAACAAGGTCACATGACTGCTCGCACTTTATTTGTACATAATACGCAGGATTGACGGAAGATAATGTGCTGGCCACATTAGACTTTTTTAAGTATCGTTGAGAGTGATACAGAATTACCTAGCGAGCACTTCAGTTTTTTTATTTAAAATTTACAAAACGCTTATAACAAGAGAATGCTATAATTGGTACAATTAATGATTATTTTGAAAGCATTTCAAAAGATGTTTTGGGACCTTATACATATTTAATATTTTTTATTCAATTTTGACATTTTAAACAGTCATTATTAACTTCATGTCAACAAGTATGTTAACTTTAAATAGTTGTAATTTTATAGTAAATATTTGTAAATAAAATTTTTATAATTGATAATTTAATCAATATTTTTAGAAATCATTCTATAATTGAAATTTTAAACCAAAACATTGTACTAATTGAGACTTAAAATGTCAAAAAAGAACTACTTCACATTTTTATAATAATAAAAATTTATTTCATTATAGCCGGTTTCACGAATTAGAAATAAATGTCCAAATAGTTTATTCGTCGAATAAGAGAAAAATATCGAATCCATAACATATATGATGGTATTTATTCTGTCATATTTTGATACGATATTTTCACTTATTTGACTAATAAGCTATTTGGAGTTTGGGGATTTATATCTTTCTATTAAAGAAAAAATAAAACATATAAAAAATTAGTTTAGAAATATGTAAATAAAATTGCTGAAATCCCGCCACTGATTATATGCTTATGAGGAAGTGTGCTTCATAAAAGCGCTTTTATATAAAAGTGTGTTCGTAATACGGGCCATTGTTCGGAATTTCATTTTATTAATCCATTTATTTATTATTTTGCTATAAAAATTCAAACCCTTTACAAAAATATTTACAAATAGAAAATGCTTAATTTGGTTCTTGTAGAATTGGAGAATTTTTTTATTTTTATATAGTTTTGAACATTATTGTATAAGAAATATAATATAATAATGCATTAATGTTCAAACGAAACTCTCAGTCTTTTTTTTGCAATTAACATAATGTCTACTTATCATTAAATACGATAAGAAAATTCAAAGGTTACACAATTCAAATCGCAAGTTTTTGCATAGTGATCCGTCTTATTATGAGAACATACATTGCAGAAGCGAAATCAAAACAGAAGAAAAACTAACAAACAAACGTTACGAAATATAATTTCCATAATTCTAGAGGTAACAGTATTATTATACTTGCAACTCAGCTACAACTATTATTTAACTTTAAACTTGAAGTTGAAATGTAGTCCGACAAGAATACCGTTATGAAGCAAGCTGAGTATATTCCCTAATTTAAAAGAATTTCACCTAACGCAGAAACTAACACACGGGAAGAATAAGCACATTTGGAAATGAGACCAACAACAATATCACTTTTTTATAATAACTAATTTGTTGATTTCTATTTCACTGTGAGAATAAAAGATTTGACAATTGAAATTTTATATTATAAAGAACAATATCCCATTTAGTCATTTATCCAATGCTGAATGTGCTAATTTGATTTTAGCATAATATTTCAATATAACGACATATTTTTACCTACCGCTACTCTTAGTAAAGTACAGTAAAAATTTTGAAAGATGTCCGATCAAGGTCATTTACGATTTGTATGAATTAAGATTTTTGTTCCGCCCATTCTGACAAATTCAGTAGTGTCGTTTGCTTAGTTTTTATGAGAGTACATAAGAAACTACTGTTATTTTATTATTATAAAAATATGTTACAGTAAAAGCATTCAAAAATAAGTCAACTGAAATGGTAAGTACAGGGTGGGGCAGAAAAACCTATCCGATTTCAAATCCCTTTTTCTCAAAAGAGGGAGCAGGTAGAGTAGTGGGGTAAAAACCGTTAGAAAGCCGGTTTTATACCATTTGTCAGTAGTCAACATGCCTTGGTCTGGTGAACATCGTGCTTTTGTTATTGAGCGGTTTATCGAATGCGGCGGTTCGATAATTGCTACACAACGTGCTTTTCGAATTCATTTCGGACTCGGGCGTCATGATCCTGTTCCACATCCATCAGGAACCCCTCCATAGCCCAAAAGTGACTGTGTGGTGTGCTCTTTCCCGCCTAGGCGTCTGGGGGCCTTACTTTTTTGAAGAAAATGGGCAAACCGTAACGGTCAACAGCGAGCGCTATTGTTTCATGCTGGAAAATTTTCTTAGACCCAAAATGGAAGAAAATGGCGTGGAAAATGTGTGGTTTCAACAGGATGGGGCAACCGCCCACACATCGCGACGATCAATGGACATTCTCAGGGAACTGTTTCCCGGTCGCCTCATTTCCCTGAGAGGTGATCTTGGCTGGCCGCCGCGCTCACCGGATCTCACTCCATGTGACTTCTTCCTTTGGGGTTACCTCAAATCGAAGGTTTACCAGCATCGACCAAGGACCGTTCTTACTTTACGAAGGGAAATTGCTCGGGCAATTGAAGAAATTCCTGTGGAAATGACGGTGAAAGTCATGGAAAGCTACCGCGAACGCCTAAATCAGTGTATCCGCTCCCAAGGACGACATTTGAGTGATGTGCTTTTCAAAACTTAAATTTAAAAATGGCATAAAATTTGCGATATGTTAATAAAAATTTTTTTTGACAAGTTGAGTGGTTTTAATTTTATAACGTTTTGAAATCGGATAGGTTTTTCTGCCCCACCCTGTATATTGGCAAATGTAAAACCAAATATGTGAAAAATAAGATACTGATTAGATTACTGACAGTGTCAATGTCAGTGACACTGACAGGAATTAACGTTATTCGTACGGCTATAAATCAAGGTAATGTATCTGAATTAATAAATAAACGTACGTTACAGCGACAGTATTATCAACAACGAACATCGTTTTAAAATGGAATCTCCTAACTTAATCGAAACAATATGAATTTTTGAAAGACAAGCGTGTTATATCCATCCTTATCGCACACTCTTATAGCCTTTGTAAAGGAGGGAGATAAATGTATGCTAATTTGTTAATTCGTTCATGATACAGATAACCTTGATCAGACATGTTTCAAAAAATTTACTGTATAGGGATCGTGCTAAGAATCGCATATCGAGATTTTGGTAAATGAGCACGTTTTAAGGTTCCTAGAATCAGATTTTAATATTTTGACGATGGTGTCTGTGTGTGTGCGTGTGTATGTGTGTGTGTGTCAGTATGTGTGTGTGTATGGATCCTCTTTACGCTCTAAATCAAATACTATTATTCTGAAAAATTATTATGGGGTCTCGTGGCCGTGTGCCTGAGTGTCTGGTTGCCAATCTGAGGACCCGGGTTCGATCCCGATCGACGCCAAAAATTACATCGAATTTTAATGGCACAAAATTGACCCCTGTGGTGCACTCTCCACTATGAGTGCCCGTGAGGTGACGCCTAGTAAGCGCCCACACGGTACAAATATTCCATCATTACCGATATCTGTATACAAAGCAGATTGGCACACCCAGCAATGGGTAATATGCCGTGATGAAATATTTTTTTTTTTTATTTTTCTGAAAAATTTGACACAGTGTATTCTTATTTTACTTTAATATGGAAGCCATTACATTTTGGTGTGACTCAGATAACCGGAAATGGCATTTTACTTGAAGATCAAAACAGTTTTTCTTCGAAAAATACATTTAAATTACATTTTTTCGCGATTTATGTTATTATAAAAATTAAAGATTATCAAATTTTGTACAGAGATGCATTAATATTTTTTGTATACATTCTATGAATAAATTTAAAAAATAATTTATTTTATAAATCCCGGAATTTATGCTTTAAAGATAAATATATCTCCTTGGTTACACAATTTAGATCTCAAATTTATGTAACTGACAGATAAATGTCACTATCAATAAATAAATCATTTCAAATTAATAATGGTAGTATTTTAAAAAGAAAATATGAATTTATAAAATATCTAATTATTAAATTAATTTTCATATGTTTGTAATTGAAAAAAAATTAACGTCAAAATAAAATTATGGTAAGATTCTGGAGAAGAAAATACGGATAATATATAATAAATTCGAACAATATTATATTACTATATCATGCAAAGGAACTTAATACAGTAGTCAACATTAGTAAATATGTAGGTATGTATTTAAGTTACCAAAAATTAAATGGCGGGAGGTATTGTACTGGCAACATCAGATTTTTTTTGTAGACACCGTGCTTAGTTGACATCTCACGGGCATTTCTATCTTTGAAACAAGTTACACTGTTAATATATTAATGACATTGACATATGAAAATTTTAATTACTGATCTTTATTAATTGAAACATTGAAATTGATCTAAATGCTAAAAAACAAGATCGATGTAAACATTCTACAAATCAAGTCCAATGTTTTAATACGGTGCAAATGTCATAAAATTCTTGACGTAGTTAAAATGTAGATGAAATAGTTATTTTTGTAACAAGTATAGGAAATGAGTAATTCTGAAACGAATACATGGCGTTTCAGAATCACGTTTTACACATGTGTTGCAAACAATATTTTTTCTGAATTTGTGCAAAGATAAGGAAAATAACGAAATGTATTCTAAATTTTTGCATATCACCTACTGCTTGGGTGGCTATGCATGGCATTTTTAAGCGACCATGATAATTGCTTTCATGACAACAAACAAAAATCTTTCGCATTATTTTCCACACTCATTTTGATTTTGAGAACGCTTATTTCCCGCACGATTGTAGAAAAATATTTTTACTATTTCGCGCTTACAAAGTGAATTTGTATAACTATTTTTATTGAAAACAGTGTTACAATGAACAGTTTTGTACAAATGTTTTTGGGGATTTTTTAAATAGTGTTATATATAATAAATTGGTAACTTAGTTTAAGTGTCAAATTCATTTTAGTTGTCATTACCTAAAAATTATATAACCTTTTGTCAGTACCTATCATTACTCATGGAAAATTACCTTAATTAGATTTTTGTATAGTAAAATATTTACATCAAATAGCAAAACACTCTTTTAAATTAAAATTCAAAGTATTTATTTGTAGGTTCATAACATAACAAAAATAAATTTTAGCTCTAACCTAACTTGTAAGTAATTATTGTCAAAATGTCAAAATAAATTAAATTTCAAAAGTTTATTGAAACTGTCAGTGTTACCACTCTTGATATTTTAATATTTGTTTAGGAAAAATAGTATGAAAAAATACGTCCATTTGTAATAAGGATCATTGGAATCCATGTCTTTCAATATACTATTTTATATTTTTATAAAATCATGAAATCCGTCTCATTTAATAAATATAGTAATATAAAATAACATGAAATATGCGACTTTTCATTCATAAATTTGCTAATAAACTTTCGCGGCTGTAAAATTATTAACGTTACGGTTTGTTACTCACACAAAGACATTCCTCTCACACACATTTACGGTCCACGTGGTTTCCGTTTGCTGTAGTAAACAAACTAACCTACAATTGTGACAGGTGACAGTAGTGTTTAGAGTAAAGATATGTAAATAAAACATTTATTAAAATAAATACCAAACTTATATGAAATTTGTTTTTAGTTAACAATATGTTGCTGTCACAAAATTAAACTGACAAGTGATAACCCAAACAATCATAGTTCCAAACAAAACCGGTAGAGCTCTATTGCCGCATCTGCTAAGCCGTGACGTCAGCGTCCAAATATTTGAAATTAAAGACAACTTTTAAAAAATCATATCTCTCATTCTAAAAACTTAAAAAGTGTAAAACATGCACCTACACATTTAATTTGGTCTATTCTTTCAAGAAAAAATAAAGCAGAAAATGTGAAATGACCCCACATTTCGATAAGCAACATTTTATTTTAGAAGGTTGGTACTAGGTTACATTTACTTATTTTGATAAATCAAAATTGACGTCAACTCTCAAATAATTGAATAAATGTCAATCCAATGTTACCAACTATACTTCGTTCAACGAATAACGTACCTGTTTCACGTAGGCAACTATAAAATTTGTATTGTTATTATTTTTAGATTTATATAATTAAAGTACAGTAAATAAAATAGAAATAAGAAATATAATAATAGTAAGAATGAAATAATAATACAAATTTGGTTCGTGATCGGGTACGTTCTTTTGTTGAATGCGGAATACAATATTACACATACAAGTTTCCCTAAACCAAATCGGTTTAATATAGTAGTTTTTTTTTCATATTTTATTATACAAATGACGCAAAATATAAAAAATAGCATAAAAGACTCATTTTATGACTTTTTTCACACTTGCCATTTAGAAAATTAGCCCGTGCTCGTTTTATAAATTTTGACGCGTGCCAAAAACATGTCTTATAAAACTCGTTCTTTAATATTCTATTTTTAATTCCCATGCATAAAGTAGTAGCTTTACAGATTGGATTCTCAAGGCCTGGTTTAGGTCGTCGTGCGTCCTAGGCTGCGGACGTTTTTTACCTTCCGTCACCTTTAGGTAAGGAAGGCATTGTCTTTGGTCAAAAAATTTGATTGTGAGTTTCTAATGAATAGTAACAAGTAAAAATATTGAAATACTTTGACTCACAAGATGAATTGTTGTTAGTGTTTAGCTTTAGCCTGTATTGAAACAAAATGAAAAGGTTTTAAGAAAAAAATAATAAAAATATGAATTAATAATATAATCAATAAAACAGCTTCATATATTTACAATTAACATGAACTGAACTTCATTATCACAAAATTATTTGAATTAATATAAAGGTAAAATTTTGTAGAAGAAAATATAAATAATACTCTGAAAATTGAAACAATGCAAAAATACATCAGATTTTTAAAATTTAAATTTATATTTACCACACATAAATAATTAATATAGCATCATGACATTTTATTTTTACTCATTGTTTACTGTCTCAATTTAGTTTATTGAGATTTCAATAATGACAGCATATTTTTACCATAAAAGGCTTTCACATTTTTGCATTTCTATAAATAGTAATAACAAACTTTGATCGTTAAATTGTGAAAATTTCTTGGTTTCAATTTTGGTTTTATAATTTATGAAACAATATCACATCTTCCGTCCTTATTTCTCACGTGACGTCACATATCGACAAGTGTTCGCTAGCCCCTTACCCGCCGCCCATGTCTCTCATTTTGTTCTGAACAACTGTCATATATTACTGTTGATCCGAGACTAGATCCGCTCGAAAACTTAACTAAACTATATCTATCTCTTTCTGCTTCGTTGCATTCTAATCTCGTTGTCTTTCTTCAACGGTGTTTCTTTATTTTGCGACAATTAAGTCTGGTTTACATAGAGAAAAACTGCACCAAGGTTGGAGATATTCGCCAGAGTGATTCAAGCTTTGTAATATTTAGAAAAGTTTGCGGAATTGAGGAATTAATTAGGAAAGTTTTTAATGCGTTGCTATGGCAACGAATTGTACGGTTTTTGTTTTCAAATAAAACTGTAGTTATTCAATTTGGAAACTGAAAAACGAACACATTTGTTTATAAAAAATAAACAAGTTTTATTTATATTACAACGCAATTTAAACTGATTTTACAAATATTATATTAATTACAATATAACATTAAAGTAATCACTCACAGCAATCACTATATTTCCTACGATATTTTAATTAAAAAGCAAAAAAAAACTTTATGAAAAGAAACTTTTTGATACACTATTTAACTCTGCAGACACTTATAAAAAACCAAAAAACTTGTAAACAATATGCACTGCACTCAGATGAAAGATTTCAAATAAAAAATCTTTTGTACCAGACGTCAGCTGAACAGGAAGAAGAGTAAGAACATATTTCGACGACCAATTTACAAAGGAGAAGCGCTAAACAAGAAAAATGAAACTCGCAAGAAAAAAAAAACCACGTGGTGGTTGAATAGTTATGAACATCGACATGTTATCGACAAAGATCGGCTATTTCCGGCTTTCCTCGCGACAGGATTGGAGCTTGAACGTGACGTCAGAGTGAAACAACCGCCTGTTGGGAAATCTGCGTTCTGATTGGATGGGGACGCCGTCTCTGTCTAGCTTATTTGTTTCACGGTATTCTATTTTACTTGTGACTTTTTTTAGTTGATAATTTACTTTCTGCCACTTGTATTTTACTTAATTATTCATGTCCACAGCGTTGGTGGTGTAATTACTATAGAATTTTACTATAAATTACATCCGACAGAAAAATAATAGACAAGGAGGTATATACATATTTATTAAAAATGTCAACGATATTATGAAAAAAGAAAAGTAGGTATGATAACACATAATATTTCACTATCTTAAAAATTAATTTGTACAAGAAACTTCCATTTATATTTAGTTGAAATATATGTACTTACTCTACTAATTTTAAAAAAATGCAACATATTTATTTTTACCATTGTTGAAATGTGGATCACGATATATTACAATGTGTAATGATATGATACTGATGATATGTGTATTAATTATTTTGAAGTAATTGAAATAGGTGAGGCAGGCATATTAATGTCGAGATTACGTCCGTATTTCATTACCTAATCGGAGAAAATGAAAAAAGGAAAGCAACAAAAGACAAACAGCAGTATCAAAGCTATTTGCAAACACCCCCACTCCAGCTGTCAAATCCCCACTCCATTTCCCCTAGTTTCGGATTCCCCTTCCACAACATATTGTTGAATATATTGACGTAGCAGCTCGGGTATTTCCGTAGCCGTTCGGAGCGCACCGGCAACACAAAATTATTGATCTGGTATATAATATTATCCATTAAAAACCCTTTTGAAATGGAGATTTCGGAAAATACGCCCCCACCTTTCGCAGGGCGACAAGGCGGCATGGCACAGGGCTCCTTAGCGTAGTGGGGAGACAAGACGCAACAAGAGAAAAGACAAGTAATTACATGTCAGTGATTTATAAACCCCTTATTGCTAAACACTTTCATCCGCCACAACAATTAGAAAATTCCAGATTGTTTTCATTATTTCATATCACTTACTCTCATTGACTCATTTTATTTAATTTTTTTAATTTAAAATATTTTACATTTTAAATTTAAAGAAAAAAAGATAATATTTGAATCTTGAACCATTTTCCCAATAGGGTCATAAATCATTTTTTCTTATTTTATGAAAGTTTTTTTAAAAAATTTGATGATAAGTGAAAACTCTGTTAATATTCCATATATCGAGCACGATATAATTTTTTAAAACTTCCGCGTTGTGTTTATGACATCATTTATACTGTGTTAGTAGCACTTAACCTTAAACACTGATTTTTCATGAAATATTATGTATTTTTTATTTCAAAATGATATTTTATGTGTTGAAGGATTTAATTTATAATAACCAAACTAACGTCTTTCCTCAATTTTATAGTATTTTCTATTTTCTTGTTATTTAGATACGACACTGTGAAGTCTTTTATAGTTCTATTTTACTGCACATTGGCGCTGTACTCATTATGGGATTCGCGGCAAAAATCAAATCTTTGCTTCAAATCACGGTCAAAAATGTTGAGGATTATTCAACTTCTCTCTCCCAAGTGAACAATTTTTCATTAATTTAAATAAATATTTTTCTCTTTAACAGACATTACAAATAATAATAAAAATAAATTAACTTAGCTTCACAGATAAATCGCTAACATTTGTTAATTTTTAGTTTCAATTCCATAGCTATCGCTATTTTTTGGAGTGATTTTCGCCATTTTCATGCCTAATTTCTGCCGTTATGGAGCGTGCAAAATTAATTTTGTTTATTGATTCTGATGTAGAATTTTATGCTCTACAACATTTATTTGAAACTTTTTCATCTAAATAAATGAGGGAAGCATGAAATTACGAAAACATAATTTTACATGTTAAAGTCCTATGATCTGGTGTCGCGTCAACACTGTCGAGTCAAAATGTCATTGGGCGGTTAGATTGGTGGCACCGTGTAGCGGATTTTTACATAAGATATTACAAATCGTAGACACATGTTTGAAGCTAGTTGTTATGGCTGCCTCAAAATGAATACGGATGAAGTCAAAATAAATAAATATGTACCTATCTTCACTGCATATTACCCATTGTTGGGTGTGCCAATCTGCTTTATACGCTGACGTGAAGAGTGCATCACAGGGGTCACTTTTGTGTTAATTAAAATTTGAAATATTATATATATTTTTTGAAATATGTATTTTTTTGTACTAGTCCTCAAAATTCAATGGGTGGTACTATAAATAGTGTTTAGGAAATAGGAGATGACTAAGGAGGAGGTGACTAGCAGTGTTTCAGCTCTGTCAATCGTTTATGGTGTATTTTAGAGAAATATACTTCAAATAAAAGTTGCGTATAATTTATATTTCTATAACTGTTATTTGAAGTTTTTTCTCTAAAATAAACTATATACGATTGACAATGCTTTTACTTTATTCTGATTATAATTTATGATTTTTATGGGGTCTCGTGGCCGTATGCCTGAGTGGGGACCCGGGTTCGATCCCGACCGACGCCAAAAATTACTTCGAATTTTATTAATTTTTGTTTCTAGTTTTCCGCAAACTAAGTAAATAGTTAAAATTCATGACCAATAAAAAAAACTACTTTTTAACCGCGTATTATAAAGCTTATCTTTACTGATTCAAGTTCAGGGTTGCGATTGAGAAAATTTGTATTGTACTAACAGTTTAACTCAAATTGTACTAAAATCACTAACTCTGTACTAAAAAAAATTCCAGCCACATATTTAAAATAATCATAATTATATCTACATGTACTTTCAAACATTTTTATAGATAAACTAAGAAATAAAACTTAAAATAAACATAAATACATTATTTTTGTGCAATCACCAGTAAACTAATCATTTCGCAGACGCAATACAATCCGCGAAATCCAAT
Organism: Harpalus rufipes; assembly: GCA_951394225.1. NCBI lineage: Eukaryota > Metazoa > Arthropoda > Insecta > Coleoptera > Carabidae > Harpalus > Harpalus rufipes. Next base: position 13,505,851 of record OX596284.1, on the reverse strand, counting down.
TTATCGGCGGTTGGTATGATTACGGCGGCGAAATGGAGCCCTTCCGACATTACCTACTACTTAAAATAAATTGTACTAAACTTTGAAAAGAGGTACTGACGTACTAGGAAAATAATAATTGTACTAAATCTAGTACAATTGTGCTGACTATCGCATCGCTGTTCAAGTTTAGATGAAATAATAAAAGAAATATTTTATTCCACAGAAAATTTCACCCTGAAAAAACTTTATTCCTCTCCGTGATCTATCTCTGTATGAAAGCTCTACTAGGTAGTTGCTGCAGGAGTAACAAGTGACGGTGAACAGAGGCGACTTGATCGGTGCGTTTGACAAAATATCGTGAACGTTGATTAATTGATGAAAAGCAAACAATAAGTCGCGATAAGACGAGGGCTTTAGAAGGATTTCCAAGGATTTGCTTGATTCAATGTCGAGTCCTTCGATTACGACGCGAGGGACGTGTTATTGACTATGTACATGTAGATCGAGCCCAAGAATTGAAAGAGCGGGAAATATGAACGAAGAAAAGTTGCTGAAAATAAAACAGGAAATTTGATGTGATTTTAATTTTTTTTATTATATTTTGATAATGAAAACAATATATTTATATAAAAATTCAATATCATAATCTCTATGGTATAGGTTAGTTAGCCTGTTTCATACATATCGTAGACTCTTAGAATAGGGGATTACAGCTCAACGAAGAAATTCGTAAAAATAGTGAAAGTACATGCTTAGTAATAATAAATGAATATTAATATAGAAATAAAATGATATAATTGAAATACTTCGGAAATAAGGGTTTTTTTGTTGGCGACTGAAAGATCGCCTATAAATATCTAACGAATACCGAGTTACCGAAATAAATAAATTCAAATAGCGAAGGCGTGCCTTCCAATCCAGCTCTGCAATTCTCAAACAGTTTTTATTTGAATATATATGTCTTGCATTAAACTTAATAATAATAATAATAATAAAGTATGTGGACTTGTAGAGTGTAATAATATTCATATATTTTTTATAAATATAATTTAGAATTAGCATATATTTCATGAACATTTTAGGTCCACGAAGAAAACAGTTTGATATAAAAAATTATATTCGTGACGTCACATTTATGTTTTCATACTGCAGAGGACCATAACTCGCTTATTAATAAGATTTTTTACCGGATTTTTACCAATAATCTTAGTTTTACTTATACTTTTAAACATTTTTTCTCCAACTGTCATAATAAATAATATGTACGATATTTTCGAAATGAGTGATAAACGAGTTTTTGTCTGTAGCTCAGGAACAGAAGAAGATCGAAAATTCCTATGGCGACTATTAAACTTTTCTCGAAAAATTGATTGAGTAATGTGTTTCTATCAATTTATTTTTGTTGAACTCAGAGCTATTTACTTCTTAATATTATCTTATATGTTTGTGAGGTTAGAGTTTAACCTAGCGCCGCTGCAGTTTTCTTATAGTTTTTTAGGGTGTAGTTTTTCTGGTAGCGTACTTGTTAAAAATTAGTAAAACTACTAAATATGCGTTTTTATAACCTTACAAACAAGTACATATTAAATACTGTTTGAAATGTCAAAGACTATAGAGTTGGCACAAGTCAATCAATAAATCGATCGATTTATCGTTAAGTGCAATACAGCCATTAGGAAAAACCCCCATTTTTTAAATCGATTAATTATGTGTAGTTTATAAGAAAAAAATACTCAAAATTTAAAGAAGGGATATAGTGACGTCACTATGGCACGAGCATTGTAGACAAAGATAGACAAAATGCCAAAGGGGTTGCAGCGGCAGAGAAACATACACTCAGGCCATACTTACGTATGGTGACCATATGTACTTATTTAAGTAGGACAGTACTTTCTTTAGAAATGAAGTCCTACTGTCCTTACGACGGCGTAAAGTACATTAAAATGTACTACTTTTAAAAGTCATGGGACGACGTTAGTCGTGTTGTGCCAAAGTTGCTTTAGATCGCCGCCACACAGCACATATCGCGACATCTCTCGTTAGAAAGAAGAACCAAATTCGTGGGCACAGCCTCTCTCATTAAACCATTTACCATGGCCAACATTGCGCTGCGCAATTGAATGAAGTTGGCCATGCATTTACATTGAGAATGAGACATCTATTGCAAATTTTTGAAACTTTAAATTGTATTCTCTACAATACGACCTCAACATGACCTCTGCTGACATAAACATCTATGAAGTTAGCTGACCATATCATGGACTTGTAAATAATAAGTAATAATTATATTGTTGAGTTATCGTGAAGAAATTATCTAATGAGGAATGAAACTTATCCTTTTCTTCACAAAAAGTTTTATTAACACACATTTTGTGAAGAAAAGGATGTTTCATTCCTCATCTGACATGTAAATAATTTCACAGGCCAAATCGGACCTCTCACTCTAATAATGCGCACAACACCAATGTAAATTTAACTGTCCTTTTTTTTCCTCAGAAAATTATGGTCACCATATACTTACGTCACCATTTCCCTTCTCCAAAACATTTAATTGCAATAACTATATTATTAGGAAATAATGTTTAATTTTTGAGAAGCTATAGTAATTTTCATTTTTTATAACCCATATATTGAAATTCTATTATGCATAAATATTTTTTGGGTTCTAACGAACCCATTTTTGCAAATTGGCATGAATTAATCTATTTACGTATATATGCTTATAATAGGTATAGGTTTATTTATTTATCTCTGAGCGAATTGTGCGCACTTTTTTGTTTGAAACGAGAGCAAAATTGTCTGAATCAGATTAGAAAACAAGAAAAACAAGTGTTGTACAATAGAGTAGTGAGTTGAGCAGTTGTAAAGATCTATGTTGTAATAGCCGCTAGGTGGGTGTACCTAGAAATATGAAAGTAGCATCTCAGTGGCGTGCACCCTGCAAAAAACGACCCAAATCTGCCGAAATTATTGCGAAAAAACTCCCAAGAACCGGGTCACAATAGTCACTACTACACTGCGCAAAAAATTTAACACCTTCCGAGCATCTGCGCAAATTGCCGAGTTCTGCCGAGCACAGCAGCCAGTGGCGTCCGTTGTTGCAGGCACAAACGACGGCGGTTGCTAGGTGACGCGCGCCGACCGTCGCCATAGCAACGCAACTGAGCACATTGATTTCGCGTATAGACAGAATATATTGCGGCCATATTCACCGCGACCGTGTGTAGGAGAGAGACAGTGAGAGAAAGAAAGAGAAGGAGAGAAGTTTGAGAGAGTTGGAGCGACGACAGGCAAGAGAGCCATGCGGCAGAGGTTCTCAATATGTGAAAGAAGCGGCACCAAAGAGGCCCAAAGGAGAGGAGTTTATTTTACCCGAACAGGAATTTCCAAACTATTCGTAATAAAGAAGTACAGAAGTAAATCATGTATTGATGTATGTACTCTAACATGTATGTGTTTTACAAATTAAAATAATTAAACTATATGTAGATGTACGAATTTAAAGTATTTGCAATTATAGTTTAAAATAGTACAAGGTCATGCGAACCTTGTGTTCATTCTAATGAGTTCGTGAAATATTTTTAATTTTGACTAACAATATGTTTATTAATATTGCAGATGTAGACAATACTGGATTCCAATTTTAATAATATAATATAATATGTACATCCGCAGTAATTTTTTAAAAACATATGTATGAATATGAGGAACATTTGGACAAAATTTTTAATTACTTCATAACACATTTTATCTTCAGCATTAATATAGAATCTACTGCTTATAATACCTTCAACATTACACGGATACAGCACAGTGGTATTTTGAAAAGTAAAAAGGATTTTCCCGATTTTTTTATTACTTTCATTGTTTATCAATCAGAAAGCTGCGGAACTTAGAAAGTGACGTCACAACATGACTGAATTTTGACGACGTTTTAATATGATAAACGTTAAATCATTTTTTTTTTATTATACAGGGTGTTAAGAAAGGGTAAAAAATGAGGATATATATATATATATGTACATATTTCGATGTGCTGATTTTTTTTAAATTCGGGCGCCGACATGCAATTTTTATTAAAAATAATTAATTCGTAATTATTCCTATTCAACGTCTGTTACGTGATTACATAATTCATTATTTTTAATAAAAAAAATTACGTTAGCAGTGGCGCAGTAAGAAAGAAATGAAAAGTAAATAATTTTCCGAATTTTGGAAAAAATCTTTTTGATTGAGAATCAGCACATCGAAATGTATTCTATTTTTTACCCTTTTTTTAATACCCTGTATAAAAATAAAATGACTAAAGTACAATATATATACAGAGTGTAAAAAAAATGGGTAAAAAATATTGGGGGTATATATAGTACTGACCAAAATGGGTAAAAAAAAAGCTTAAACTGGTCTGATCTTCAATTGTTTTCGAGAAACAGGCTATTTTGTATTAGAATCAAAGAAAAATGACAAAGATAGTGATCCAACAAAATTCTGTCTGTCAGTGTAAAAAATTACAATAAAATTTTATATGAAACATTTTTCTCAATTTCTAATAATTCCAATGTTATTTAATAAATATTGGCCAAGGTTGCCACATTTTTTTTTTGACAACAAAAGCACATCTAAGATTACCTCCGAAAGGTAAACGTAAAGTCTCATGCGAAGTCGTAATTCCTATAGTTTTCGAGATAGCAGAGGTAAACCGTGTAAAAACTGATTTTTCAATGCCCTATATATCGGGATCTATTGAAGATCGGACTCATATTGATTAAGCATTTTTTATTTTTTTGTTCAGTACTACATGCTCTCATTTTTTTTTTTTACCCTTTTTTAACATTCTGTATATGCTAAGCACTTCATCATTGAAATATTGTCGGTACGTTTTGGGACATTCTATATATCATCACGGCATATTTCCCATTGCTGAGTGTGCCAATCTGCTTTGTACACAGATGTCGGTAATAATGATGACATATTTGTACCCTGCGAACGTTTACTAGGCGTCACTTCACGGGTACTTATTGCTAGTGTGGGGGGGGGGTCACTTTTGTGCCATTAAAAACAGAATTAATGATAATTTAAAACCGTCTAATTTCATTTACTAAAAAAAAAATATCGCACATAAAAGACTTTGGAGGCATTTCCCAGAATAGCAATTTGAGATGACGTCTGGTGTACGCCGTTTCAGTAAAAATATGTCATGTCATACTTAAATCTAATATAGCAAATTGGGTCACGCTAGAATAATAATAATAATAGAATACGAACTAAAGTAGGCCGTGGAAAACAAAATTTTCGATTTGGAGGTTTTAAGCCACTCTGAGTGCCCCGAAGTGGATTTGATAGCTTTTAAGCCCTCAGTAATTAGTTTGACAGATATGGCAATTTTTAAGTTATATAAGTTAGAAATAAATTATGAAAATATCATATCAGCTATCGGGATTCGAGTCCAAGGCCTTCACTTTGCCGGAATGACGCTCTTACCAACTAAGCTATTTGCTGCTCTATTTCGATGGTTGAAATGATCTTCCACTTAGCGTATAACTGCTAGTATGTTTCCATTGAGGATATTTTTATTCGTCACGTTTTAGATATGGGCTTGTGATTACTACTGCATTTAAATATACCGGGAGTTTATTTTATCAGTAAACATCGGGTATATCATTACCATAGTTACAGTATAAAATGATTGACAGCAATGTATTAAAGTGTTTATTTTATAAGGTGGGATAATCAGAGCTGGGCAAATTACTTTCAAAAAGTAATTGAATACAATTACAATATACTCAAATTACATTTAAAAATAATTACAGTTAAAGAAATTAAATTAAATTACCAATTACTTTTGCATTGTAATTGACATTTTAATTACTTTCTCAATTACTTTACTAAAAAAACTTTCACTTTACATTAATAAAAAATAAATAATAATACTACACTGTTTAATATGAAATACAACATAAATAAAAATAATAAGAGTAATAAAACAAATTTATAAAAAAATCTGTAAAATATTGACGTAGTCGCAGCTACCTTTTTGGATTGAAATTATATGCAACTCGAACAATTCTTCCTTTTTAAAAGGTCGATGCACCAATATATGTTTAGGGTAGGAAAACCTGCCTCACTCCCAGGTAAACACGAAAGTGACCCTTCATATAGTGGGATGCAAATGTTTTAAAGTGATTTGGAATTTCCGTAACACAAGTTACCTACATATAGGCTGAGTCTGGGAAGATTTATTTTGACATCAAATGCTCAAAATTGGCACCATGATCTTCTAAAAAATACCCTAAACGATTATAAAAAATAATTCGTTATTTGCTAGGGAATAATATTTTGTGAAGCTACACTAATTCTGTTTTTTAATTGTACAATGTTCATTCTCTCACCATTGTACACATTTTTTAGTGTCCTCAAAGAAAAAAAATCATTTGGTGCAAGCTATAATTATTATAGATTTTTCGAATTGTTGCTGGGTAGGGTCTGGGTAACAACAAATATATCTGAAACTTGGTTATTTAAATTATACTATGTTATGATCTGCATTTTTTCTTCAATTGTATAAAAAACCATTTTGAAATGTGACAGTTTGACGAGTCTGACAATTATTCGCTATGTTTACTCATAAAATAAACTCTTCAATAAATTGTTGTCATTTTGTAACTATGGTAATGAAACTACTCTATGTTTACTGATAAAAAAATCTGATGTGGCCAGCACATAACCTCTCGCCGTATATTTTACCTGGCTGTATGCATAAAGCAAAGAATATTTTTATAAATACAAATAATATATTCATATAAATCTATGATGTATAAACTTCTTTATTATTCAATAATAGCATGTCTCAACATGAAGATATTTTACCATAAATTATGTTACAATAAATTACAAAGTAGAGTTTACCATATATAAATATTAGGCTGGTAACAGCAATTTTCAATTCGAACAACGTTGTTTACTTTCTCTTCATATTCTTCTAGTAAAAACATTAATTTTGGGCGGTCTAAAATGTATATATGGATTGTGCATCTATTCTTACATATCTTCTTTTACATTTTATTTTTTCATACATGTTATATCTAAATAACACTAATTCCCTTTAATAAAGTGACGGATAGATTGCACTCCGATTATTCTTATATCGATATGTAATTTTGTCAATATTTACAACTTACTTGAGAAGAATTTGATAGCTTTTTCGCAATTCAAAGTTACTCTAGTCTATAGTACTGGTGTACATTGTCCCATAATGTTTGAAACAAATTTAAGTCCTTCAACCTAGACTTGTCATCTCCATAATAGTCACAGATCAAGCATTAAGGGATTCTCCAAGTACATTTTTCTTTCATTACTCATTATTTCTGACACTGACATTTATCTATCAGTTACAAATAATTTAAATTATCAACTATTTTTCATGGCATTCTTTCGGCTGTCAAATTTATTACAACAGATTATTTTATATATTATACTTCTTTTATCTCTAAATCTATGGAATATATAATAAAATATTTAAATGTATCAGATAGAGAATTTAATTTTCTTTAATATTACCACGAAAAATTTTCAAAAAATAATATTTAGAAGATTTTTTTTCAAGAATCTTCTACTTCCGGTTGTCCAATTATTACCAAAACCTTTTCAGATCTTCCCATGAATGTCCGATTGGGAAATACGTTGTTAAACAAATTTTAAGTCTTATAGTTTTTGAGTAACCGTCCTTCCAACATACCACACACACACACACACACACACACACACACACACACACACACACACACACACACACACACACACATCCACACACACACACACACACACACACACACACACACACACACAGACATCATCGTAAAAATGTTAAAATCGGATTGTAGGGACCTTAAAACATGCTTATTCAATAAAATCTGGATATGCGATTTTTAGCATGAATGCAATACCTCTCTTAGCGAGAGGTAAAAAAACTCTCTGTATGTATAACTTATATTGTTGAAGGGAACTATGTACTTAGAACGTATTTAAAAAAAATCTGAAAAATGTGAATCATAATAATAATAATTCTAGCGATACCTTCGTATTTTATCTGTATTTTTAAACAAATAATGCATAAATTATAACTAAAATAACTATATTTTCATCTACAAATTCCAAATTCTAATAAAACTCAAGATAAACTTACGAAATTAAATTCAGAAAATTTCTCTCTCTATCTAATCTTATCTTCTCTTTCCTTCTTTGTATCCTGCGTCGCAGGAACAACATTTTGACAACTCCTGCTGCAGAGAATGTCAGGAGTAAACGAGACAGCACTAGTATGGGAAAGAGACAGACAGAACGGTGTGTACTAATATTGGACGTACAGTACCAAGTACCAGTAATATTGTTAAGTGTCCTATATATCAGAAAAGCATTGAAGACAGCGCACGCGCCTCATCAGAAGAAGTAGATTTAAATTCTATAAAAACTCATTTATATGCAAACATTTTTCAAAGTTCTGACGACTGGTGAAGCCGAAACTTAGAAGAGATTGTTCAGAGAAGAATATATACAAACCAGAAGATCTGTATAATGAAAACTGTAAACTGTATTTGTATGTATACACGATTTTGCAAAGTATGTTTTTCTTTGGCAGTTTAAATAAATAACTATTAACTACTGATGTTATTTTTTGAATATTGTTTATAAACAGATAAATATTTCTATTACTATTATTTTTTCTGCTTCGGAGTAAGAATAATGATATATTCTTATTGTTGTTAAAATAAGCCTCATTTTTCAACGATTTTTCGTGATTTTTTTTACCCATTAAATACACAAAATATATAGGTATGGTACCAAATTTTTACTAGACAAAAAATAAAATACCCGATTTTTTTAAAATTTATTAATTATTCGTACTTTACGAGAAAATAATTTTTAAAAATTTGGGGAAAGGATATGTGACGTGAGCATGGTAGGATCGTGGAAGAAGACGGATGAACTGGGAGAGAAAGAGATAGTTATAGCCAGCTGTCGCCATGCAATAACCGATTACAACATAATCACGAAGCTGGTCTGTAACTATCTCTTTCCATCTCAGTGTAATTGTCTTCCTTCACCATATTCACGTCATATATCCCATCTACAAAACACTAAATTGCTAATAACAATATTATTACAAACTAATGTTTAGTTTTTATTATTATAATGTATTGAAAGTCGAATATGATCACACACCCCATTAAATAAAAACACAAATCACTGTTATCAACAGAATTATTCCACCAAAAAATTCCCTTAGCGGAAATTATCAAATATTTTTATCACGAAATAATGTAAATGAAAGCTGAAACAGAAAAAAAATACTCGTTACAGAAGATTATTCAAGCACTTGTTTTTTCGTCCACTCACTGGGACACGGCTCGTGTCCGACATTGTATCTCGTGCTAGAATAAGTTGCATTCTGCAATTTATGTTGTAATATACTATTTTGGACGACCACTTAATAAAATAATAGTTATCGTGACAGTAATCTAGTTATATCGCAATGCTGAGACCAAATCAACATAGCCATTAGGCAGCTTTGCTTTGTTTGTCGAGGTCGATTAATTGAAAAAAAAAAAACAGTAGCTACTGCCATCTGAAATAAAATTTATGAAAATACTTGTTATTTTTTGTGATCATCTAGAAAATAGTGTTCATAACTCACTCGAAAGTAATATCGTATTGCTAGCACGATACTCTTTCGATAGTCATTATGAAATATTATTTTATGTCCGTTTGAATGTAGGCTGTTCAAAATGTCAACTTAGATCAGAAGGAAGTTGTTGCAGATGTAAATTTTTATGATAGATTTAACACAAAATACCTTGGAAACTGTCTCGCTAGCTATCTGAAAAATGAAATCATTAGTGTAAAGATTTTATTTTATCATAATATTGGTCATTTTTGAACGGACGAAAAAAAAATAGTGTCTGTCTCACGAGTGTCTGGTTAATTCTGTTAACAAACTGATTAACTAAATTCTAACTTATATAACCTTCGAAAACTCAAATGACAGATAAATATTTGTCTTAGGCCCGGTTTTTTCACCTTTGGATGAAGGGTCAGTTAACTGTCAGACAAAATAAAAATATCGCATCAATATTACAGCGTAAATTGACAAAATTATAAACATGTCATTTATATGATGCGATATTTTTCTTTTATCTAGCAGATAAGTAAACTGGCACTTTATCAAGACGTGAAAAAACCGGGCCTAAGTCTAAAATAACAGTGCAATTTCGAATAAGAACGTTCTATATTAAATATGATTTCCTGTTCAAATTTCTGTGTATATTAAACATAGTAGCAATTTAAAAGTATATTTTTTGAATTGGCGCAGACTTAGCTTCTTCCGAGACGCTTTACTTTTGGACAATGAAAAATAACTTCGTAAAAACTTAGCTCGTACAGTAAAACCTACCTTGCAAGACATGTGGGACAATATTCACAGAAAAATTTGCAGCGCTTAGGGATAGAATGCCTAATAGAATTAAAGCTGTGCTGAGACTCTGCCGTATCGCTTAATGATCGCATGACGTAAAACTGACGTCGTGTGATCGCCAGACAATACGACAGGTAGTACCAAAATGATAGTGTGACGTCATTTTTACGTCATGTGATCGCCAGACGATACGGCAGTCCCAGCACTGGTATTCTTAATAACGGCGATGTAACGCAATATTAAATGGCGGAATACTCAAATAACATATTCAGTTTTTGTAAGTTTAAAATCTATATTTTAAACTAGTCGAAAGAAATTTGTAGAAATATCTCATTTGCAAAGGTTTTATAATTTGTTTGTAAATCGGCCGAAATACAATGTTTGGCACACTTAGCACAAAACGTTTTTCTACAACCATGTTTGATTCTTTACAAAATATAAAAATCAGTAATATGGATAGAACTAGCAGCTATTACAAAGTTGACAGCTGTCACAGCAAAGGTAAACCACACCCTCATTGGTTAGAAATTTACATAAGTCATCAGGCGCAAAGAGAAGGGACAATTTAAACAATTATATTTTCAAAGACAATTTTCTCATGAATAAAGAGTAATACGGAAAAAAATAAAACATACAGGTAATAGTATATTACATCCGAGGTAGGATATGTTCCATTACAGTCGAGGGCTTTGTATATTACCAGGAGGCGACGCCTTAAGGTAAGGTACAGCGCGAGGCTGTAATGAAATTCCCACCGAGGTATGTATACTATTTTATTCACAATCATCCTTTTTCTAATTCAATAATTTTCAAAATAAATCAATGCGTTATTAATTCTAGTAATATTTTTGACAGCTCTATTAAAATTTGTTTAGCCTACTTTATTATAGGGATCCATGATAATGTTACTAGGCAACCCCTACATAAACATTTCCAACCCGTGGGGTGGAAGTGAAATCTGCTATTTCCCACCCCAACAGATTGTCATTACAGTTAGGAATGACGTATTTCCCAACTTCTAAAAGGTTAGGAACAATATTACTATAATGATAGTGAATAAAATATTTTTCTTGTTCATTCGATTAAAGTAATGACAAAAATCCTGCAATACCTCATTCTAGCGATACTGATAATAAGCAGCAAATTAAAAGTGCCACCGTCATTGTCAATACACTCCGAAGGCCTACAAATGGTCATATATGACATTTTGTGTTTCAGTGCTATTCTTCGAGTACTAAAATCTGGTTGAGAATCAACACTTATTTTATTTGCATACATGTAAAAAGGTGCGAACGTTTGGAAGATGACAATTTGGAAAACGGTCGAAATAAATTTTCTGGGCTTTGGCAGCGTTTCTCTGAGCTTTACCATAGGCCAGCATAATGTCTTATTTCACCCTGTATATCATATAAGAAAACGAGCTTGTATCAATGCGATTATGAATGTGGATGGGTTTGTAATAACCCACTTTATGTATCACATGTTACCCAATACTGGGCGTACCAATCGTCCAGATTTCGGTAATAACAATATATCTGTTCCGTAGCGTACTCCATCTCACCTCACGGTGGTAGAATAAAAATAATGGTACTGAAAATTGTGTGTGTGTGTCTCTTGTTTGGAATATAGGACAAGAATATTTTTTTCACAACAAATTTCTGTATCTTATTAACTTACAATAAATTAAAAACCTCTCGGATACAATAGTAGGTTGTGGTTAACAATTTTTGAATTGTAGAATTAAATATGAGTTTAAAAATTATTCATGTAAAATATGTTTTACATTTTAGTAACATATACGAGTGCAACATATAATTCACATGTAATTTAAATTTCTACCGCAAAATATGTTTCAATAAAGGTTTTAAATACAAGCCCAAACTCATAATAGTCGGCCGGTTATCATTATCAACAAACCAATTTTAAAACCTACACCATTTAATATTGACTACATCGCCTCTATTAGTAATACCAGCTTTAATTTCAATTAGGAATTGTATCTTTAAGCCCTGCAAATTCTGTGAGTATTGTGCCATTTTTACTGTACAGTGCGTTCAGACCCTGAGCAGTGCGCTCAGGGTCTCGGAATAAACTAAGACTAGAAAATGACCCGGTCGAACTATTATCACCAGTCATTTGGCTTACAGCATTTAAAGTTTTAAGTCTATATTTAAAATAGCCGAAAGAATTGTGTACAAATTTCTAATCATTTGTATGGATTTTCTAATTTGTTGAAAATGTAAACCGACCGCATTATTATTTGGGCTCGTAAATAGAGATTTAATCAAAAATTAAATTACGTCAAATGAAATCAAAATGTATTTAGAGATTATAGGTTAAATAGGTATATGTTATGAAGTATAATAATATGGTGAATAGCCAAGTGAATTAAATGACGTAAATTCAAATCTGACCAAAGTTAAAGTTAATTATTTATTGCATGAGTTGACGTTTGGTAAACATCTCTTTGTACTACCTACTTACTTCATAAGTTAGATTTAGTTACTATTTTTAAATTAAAAAATCTGATGTGGCCAACATAAAAGCTCACGCCATTTCATTTTTATTAATTTAAATACATACCTACATATCTATTTATGCGGGAAACTGTATTAAGTTCCTTTCCATATAACTATTGCACTATTCACTATTTTCCTTTTAAACCGTTACTATTATTAATTTTAAATGATTGGTTTTTTGACAGTAACATTTATGTTAGTTACATACATTTGAGATCTGAACTGTGTAACCAAGGAGTTGTGTTTAAAGCGTAGGCTCCGGGATTTAAATTTTAGATAATTTTATAAATTTATCCATAACATTATTAATGCAAACCTGTTTAATAATCTTTAATTTTTATAATAACATAAATCTCGAAAAAATAACATTTAAAGGTATTTTTCGAAGAAAAACTATTTTGAGCTTCAAGTAAAGTGCCATTTCCGCTTGTTTAATTTACATCAAAATCTAATGGCTTCTTTCCATATTAGAATAACGTAGAAATACAAGGTTTCAAAATTTTCTGAATGATAATATTTGACTTAGAGCGTAAAGAGGCTACACACACAAATACACACACACTCATACACACAGACATCATCGTGAAAATGTTAAAATTGGGACCTTAAAACGTGGTCATTTACCAAAATATCGATATGTAATTTTTATTACGATCCCTATACTTTCCTTACCAAGGGTAGCGGGAGGTAAAAAAGTATATTTTCAAACTCTTCAATGTTTTTTTAATTGTAGAAGCCGTAGTTTTTTTTTATCCCCAACTGACAAATAATATACCCATAATTCAACCGGTTTTTATCAATTAATGACCTTCGTTACTGTTGCTAATTGAATAATATTGATATGGAATAATATTATTCAATCGTTATGCTCAATTCAAATCCTACCTTTCAAAGAGTATAAATAAAATTATTTTTAATAAGTAATTCTTTCTACATAAGAAGCCAAAATTACACTGGTTTTCCCATTTTTCATACTTTCATTTTTTTGTTACACTCTAGCTGAATAGTAATTTTTAATATTTTCTGTTAAATGTCAAATCACTTCATAATTTTGTTACAACAACGATAACTAGATTTGTCTATGTAAAAAAATGCATTTATCAGTGAAAAAATTCTACTTATTTTTCAATACAAATATGTCATTGATATGTTAATATTTGACAATTGTGGATATTCTATTCGCATGTAATGGCTATTGATCATTCGAATGATTTACTTGCCCATTGAATAATATACGGTTATTTGTTACTCACTTGTGAACTTGTTTTATAGATAACCCCTCCCATTTTTGTAAATTAATTTTTACTAGTTACAAACTTGTAAAATTGACAGCTAACTTGTTAAAATTTAGTTAGTAATGTTGTTGGGATGTGATGTGTTTTATTACTGTTATACATATTAAAAATAAGTGTCAATTTTAACTGACAGTTTTTGGTTATAATTTTAAACTTGATTTACAAGTGAATAACAATTAAATATTGTACAATACACGCCAAGGAACTGTTTTACTGCCTCAAGGATGTGACAAGCTCGCTTACTCGGCTCGCCATTCATCCTCTTTGAGCAGTAAAAACTGTTTTACCTGGCTTGTAATATATAAAATACTATAATTTTCACTTTTACAATATTTTTTTCTAAATGTTGAAAAAACGAATAATTTTTTTTTCGCGTTTAAATATTGTATATAACTATATTGTTATATTTTGTTAAAATAAACATATTAATTTCGAATTTATAAACAAAACTGAAAAAGAGTTACGGATAATAAACAATACATTAATTGTAACGGTGTTCCAAATGATTACCCATCCAAGAATTAATCCCGCTCTACCAAGCTTGACCACAGATTATGTACAAATCTACATGAACTATGACAAGATCACTGACAAAGATGATACTTATTAATTATTATTTACTCAAAATTTAAGTCACCCTAGCTAACATTAATCAAGGATGATTATCCAATTAGTATCACTAAGAAAAAACTACCTTATAAAATCATAAATATGTTTAAAATAATAATTAAAAATTTAATTTTATTTGTAACATAAGTGACGGCAAAACTACGATTATTACCTAATTATGGTTTATAGTCAAAATCGAAAATCTAATTCACACCTGTCAATATTATTGCATTGTTAACTAAGTTTGTAATTTATAAAAAAAATTAATACAATAAAGAAAAAATTCTATTAACGTTCTACTTACGAGACCTAATTACCAAAATGAAATCTATTAATTTACTTTTAATAAACATAAAAAACCTAATCATCCACTTACAATACTCCTGTGTAAAGTGGGTTATCAAACTGACTGTATCAACTAAATAATAAAGCATAGAATAATACAAAAAAATTATCATGCAAGCAACAGAATAGTCTATTAAAAAAAGTAATAAAAGACGGATTTAAGCCTGCATCAATATTTCAGCGTTTTTCCAACGGAGTTATAAATACGTAATGCATTGGGGGTGAATTTTCGCAGTCCGGACCTGGACAAGGTGGACAGGGTGGGAATATCGTAATTAATATATAAGTTTATCATCACGCCATTGCTCTAATTAGAGAGGATATTTTTCACAAAGAGGGAGAATTTTTTCATTGTTTACATAATTAAGGTATGAGAAGATTATATTTAGTGTCTGAACAATATAATGAAAAAGTAGTACAATTTTCAAAATAATTAATTCATAAAATACAACACAAAGTATTGTCTAAAACATTTGGTACACAATTGTGAGTACGAATGAGGTTTTTGAGCCGAAAAATAATATTCCTATATTTTACATATTGATACATTTTTTCCATCTCGATATATTTAGTTTCAAATTTTATTCAAATTATCATAAAATACCCCAACCCAAAAATAGGTATAGATAGGTACAAATTTGGTTTTGATTTTACGGAAAAATGATACGTATATGATAAATTTATTATAACTGATTTAATTTTAACAAAAGAAAAAAAATTATAATGCTGAAAAATGTTTAAAATTTAATAAAATACCAGTTTATTATATTTTTTAATTATCAAAATTTTTAATTTTCTAGATTAATGAATTTATTTTTTTGTCACGAGAAATTTATTGGTAATGGTAATGAAGGTATATATTTTACCCATTTTTGGGTATGAAAGGGTGCTTTTACTTAAGAGACCAAAAATATTTTTTTTCTTTAAATATATGAAATTAAGAATCTAAAAATTTGTAATTATGTAAATTTAAATCACATAATTTTACTTTTACATTTTCTACATATTTTTTTAAATATGAAATTAAGAATCTAAAAATATGTAGTTAAAGTATTACTCAGTTTTGGGTATAAAGGTGTGATACTACATATTGAGTGAACTAAAAAAATAAACCAAAAATTAATTTCATTAAAAATATAGAATTAAGAATATGAAAATTTGTAATTATAGAAATTCCAAATATTTAGTGTCACAAAATTATATTTTTTTTAAATTTTCTTCATATTTGAATTTAAAATATGGTACTGCAAATTTATTTCGTAAAAACATATTATATTCATTTATTTATTATAAAATATAAAAAAGGAATTATTTATTTTATTTAACATTAATAAATAAGTATATGCATTAAGAGAATATAAAATTTTAAAATATTTTTTTTTTGCAATAAAGAATAATTACCATATTATAATATCTGTTCTAATTCTATCCTAAAATATGAATATCTTATTATCAATTTCATATTTATAATATATGTCACAATTTAATTCTGCTAAGAAAAACACAAGATTTTGTAAGATTTCTTTGAATCGCATGTTGAAAACGATTGAAATCTGTTGATTTAGCACAGCAGTTTTCCAAATTGTAAATCGTAAAATTGATCGCATGTTTGTATAACATTTAGACTTGCTTAGACATAATTTTAATGTTATATTTGCGTAAAATTTGTTTGAGGATCAGGACATTTATTCTAGATGTTTCAAAAATTTCCACCCATTTATATAATACACTTTATATATAAAGACTTTTATAATTACACACACACAAAATTATAAATAGTAATTTAAAATATTATTTACTGCACTGAATTAGTGAAAATAATTAAAAATTATACCACAGATTATTAAAATTAACCTGTAAAATCAATACCCACCACTGTATTTATTTATTTACGAAATTAGAAATAGCTAATAAATTATACTACAACACTACTTATAGAATATACAAACATTTACCCTTAGAAAATATGAGCACTATATAATAAATCAAAATAAACTACAATATGCCAGATATAAGTGAATTTGTGGAGAGAAAATAATGAAAATATGCAGGACACAAAGGATAGCGGAGGTGGCGCTATACGGGTATCAGTGGAACTATTCTTCATTAGTTTTTGACGCGATAGTTTATCAGAAATACATGGTGTATTGATTATCTAACGTATGAATATGTAAATCAATTTACGTAAGAATAAGCCAAACAGAATAATAACAATAATTAAAAATAAATGTAATAGGTAACGTAAAATAAATATTATTATATTGTATAGGGTTCAATATACTTACTTTATATATTTTTGTATATATTGAGGAATAATTTAGATAGTAAATAGTATTTATAATTTTTGGTGCTACAATTGTTAAAATATAAGAACATTATTTTAAAATTCCTTTCTACAGATTTTATTTTATTATATCAAAATTCGATACAATATCATATAATATCATATACGTATATATTCCACTTTTCTTACCACCTTTGCTTATATATTAGCTGGATTTTCGAATTAAAATATTCCGGGACCCTAAAAATTAAAATACAATTAAAATAATAAAACAAAATCAAACAATTTAATTTATTCTATACCTACAACATTTGAACACAGGACAAAACACTAACAGAACAAAAATTGTTTAGAAAAAAGTAGACTAACGTAGGTATCACTGTCTAACTAACGTCACTTTTAGTTAGGTTAGGTTTGAGCTGAGTTGAATAGAAATAGAGGTTAGGACGGCCTATACGATTTCAAAATACAAATAATCGTTCAAGAAAGGGAGATTTTCTAGCAAGCAAGATTCATCTAGGTTTTCTCATGTCTACGACTTACAGAGTGGGTGGCTCGGGACCTGGTGCTCTGGACTTGGAACGGTGTGGTGTGCAGATGCCAGGTGTGAGGACGTCGACGCACGGAAAGAGACTGAGCTCCTGCCGACGCGTCTCGACGCCTTGTAGCGCCCGAGAGCTCCGAGCGCCTGTGCCGGCTTTGTCAAGACGCCGAAGGGGGGAGAATCAGGGATGGAATCAACACAGAGGGGTAGTGAGGGAAAAATCATAAATGGAATTAATATCAATAGTATGTAGTAAATTGTTTTCAGGTTGTAATTTTAATTGTATTTGAAATATAGTGTCTGGTAATTTTCTATGATTAAAATATAGAAAAGAAATGTTAATTTATTTATATGTATATTGGGTATATTTAAAGAAAAGTAAACTGTATCTTCATCACATTAACACTTTCCCGCTTGACGGGCCAATACGTCCCAAATTATCATAGATTGGAAGTATGAGTATGAATGTATATTACTGGAATATATTTCCCTTAGTGTATAACAGTACGTTCAGTCTTTATAAACAATAACAATTTATTAAATGTTCAATATTCTTTTGTATACTAATTGCTTAACGCTATATTACATATAATTACTTAACCTTACTTATTAAGCAAAAAGTATACTTATGCAATTCGTTTTATAAAACTTACATAATATATTATTATTGTATAACATGAAACTGTGAAATATTATTGGTTCTATTTTATCAATAAATGTTATGATGATTTGTTTGTAATCTTGTGCCGTACTTATAACCCTTCAGTACACGCACTCGGTGTCAGGTACCAACAAATGTCAGAATTTGTATTATTTCTGTAATCACAAGTGAGAATTAAAAAAAAAATGTATTAATAATTTATAAAAACTAAAACATAATTTACAGTTAATTTATAATTCTTTATTTAATTCCGTTTTAAAATGTTAAATTTAACGCAACTATGACGTTATGAAATGTCACTTTTTTCATAATTTATACGAAATAAGTTTTGTAAATCTTTTTTCTCGCAACCACATACGAAACATATTGTTCTAATTACATCCGGTGGGTTGATTATTTGTATTCAATGTTATTGTCGCGTCGGAAAGACACGCATCGTGAATGAACAGTTGGTGATATAAATAAATAGTCTACGAGTGGTGAATATAAATAAATGTAGTTATATAAATAAATATTGTTTAAATAAATAATCTTAGTGTTTAAGTATTTAATAATATCCTTTGTCTTAAATTAGTGTATATAATTATTTAATCATAGTGTTAATTATTTTTAATATTTATCCTAATTATTTATCGATTCATAAACTTATTATTTTAACTAATAATAATTCTCTGATATTTACACTTTATCCATTTAAATAAACGTTACAATAATAATAATTATAGTTGGGACGATAATTTCATGATAAGATACTTATAAACAAAACAGTTGGTAATACTGCAGCACTCGACACTTCACTTCCGTTTTACTTTGCGTTATTTATTATATATAAAACAATGAATTCGTAGTTGGTACAGTATTATTATACAATAAAACTAATTAATAGAGACAACGCGAATGTGATTATCAAAAAAATGGCTTGCCAGTAACTGAATTTATAGACATTTTAATATAAAACAAACTTCGTTTCAATTTTTTCCAAAATATTTAAAATAATCCAGTTATTAAAAAAAGAACAGACCCTGTATAGGTAATTGTTACTAAAATAAATATTGATAATGCATGTTCAATAATTTACATTGATTTCTATTTGAAATAACATTTAACACCTAGCATTTACATCCGTTCAATACAAAAATAAAAATACTGCTACTTAAAATTAATAAAATTAAAAGTATATTCTGATGGAATATAACATATTGACTGTTTTCCACTATGATAATTAATAATGTTTATATTAATTAAACCAAATTGATAATAAATTTAAGTTTAAAAGCTCAGATTCCCTAATTTTGATTGTACATTTACGTAATATGATGTTTTTTCATGTTAACGTACTCTGTAGTAATTTGTGAAAAAGGAATGAATAATAGAACATGAAAGTGGAACAGTCCTGTGCAATATCACAAGTAAAGACATTTGGAATGAATTATTTTTTAGTTAACATAATCAGAAACACAGTACGGTAGAAGCGGCAAAGTTTTCCAAATATTTTACATTTTCCAAGCAATATACTGCTCTTAATTTCAAAGGGGAAACAATAGTACATTTCACCATTTCTTGAACATCAGAAGGTTTTAAACACAATACGAGTACAGAGAGAGAGGTATGAAAATATATTCTTCACATATTCTAATAAATAGAATGATATCTCTTGTATTTTCAGAAAAAAATATTTCACAGACATATTATGTAAATTGTACTGGACCCTGACATCTGTCAATTAGTAATATTGAATTATTTGAAACTGTTTCCATGGTGACGCAGCTAATATTGTAAGATTTGGAAAATTAATTTCTTTATAAATTTTTATCTCTAAATACATTGAATATGAAGAAAATAATGCAATCAAATAGTATAGAAAATAAATATTCTTTAATATTTATAACATAAAATGTGAAAAAATGACATTTAACTATGTTTTTATCTCTTGTTAAGAGAATTATTGGAATCATGCTAAAAATTGCATATTCAGATTTTAGTGAATAAGCACGTTTAAAGTTCCCTAGAATCTGATGACATTTTTACGATGATGTCTGTGTGTGTATGTATGTGTGTGAAGTTGTAGTATGTATAATTTCTCAAATTCTATAAGACTAAAAACCTGTGTAATTACGGATTCCTCAATCTGACAGTAATGAGAAGAGTTGAATAGTGGAAATATTTAAACAAAAATCTTTTAAATATTATTTTTTGAAAATTTGTTATTACAAATATTAAAAACAAAAATTCTCTTTTCGACACATTTAACATTTTTATTATATCTTCTATAGATTTAAAGATATAGATATATAATCTATAAAATAATCTGTTTTGTAAATCTCACAGCTCAAACATCTCCATGGTAACTACTTGAGAAATTAAAATGCCTGTAATTGGGGAACGACATTTAATATTTCTTATTGTATTATTAATTATATATTTAAAATTATAGATATATTACATGAACCTTTCAGAAATACCACCGCCAATTCCGTTAATATAAACATTAGGTGTACTAAGAATTTTTTGTGTGTACAGGAAATGTTAAATTGTAACCAAAATCTAATCAAGTTTTCATTTGGATGTAAGAATGAGGAATACGAAAAAAATGTAATTTTTGGAATTGTAGTATTGGAGTTATTGAGGCCTAAACGATCGTTACAACACACACACCCACACGCATGCACATACACACACAGACATCATCGTAAAAATAGTAAATTCGTATTCTAGGGACCCCAAAACGTGCTTATTCATTTAAAATCCACTATCGAATTTTTTGACCAAAGCAATACCTTCTTTGCCTAAAGGTGACGGAAGGTAATTATAGTACCTACTTATTTTTAAAGAGTAGAATAGAAGAAGAACGCAAATCAACTGACATGTAACTACAAATCACCTGCAATTGTTTGTCACGTGACAGTTGTCCAGAGCCAATAATCATAAATATCATAATTTTAAAAGGATATTTAAAAATTAATTATTGTCTATAAAATTGCAGCAATACATTAGGCCACAACTCTGTCATCGTTTTGTAGATGGTTTTCTATTGGCATGAAGGAAGAATTTCTTGAGAAAATACGTTTTCGCCGTCCTAATTAATACAGGGCGATGAGCGACGCATCAGGCCTACAGACTTCAAAAGTAAACGATACAAGTTACAAAACATTTAATAAATAACCCTGATATAATCGAATTAATGGGGGTTTCCATTTCTTCGGCTTTTATGAAAATACTAATTGGATATTAATGTTCATTATGTATAAGTAATATTAAGGTTTATTTTATTACCTTAGTATCACAATAAAACTTTAATACATTTAAATCGAGCGCTTAAAAGTTAGTATCAGCCATGTTTGTGACGTGTTGGACACTGGCAAATGCTATTGGCTAATGACTGTTCGAACGCGCAAGCCGGAGGCGTGTTTCGCTACCGCCATGTTCGTATGTACTTGGTGTAAATGACGTCACACGGCGCGTGTGACATTTATTTTTGGCGTATTAGAAACTTTTCGGCGAAAATACAAAATACGAGTCTAATATTTTTATGTATACATTAGCATTTTAAAAAATGAAAAAACTTGGAGACGGGTAGGCAAATAAGTGGACCTTGTAGCAATGCAAGGTAAACGTGAGGAAGATTTAATAAATTTTGTATTACATTTGTAGCACATGAAGGTACAAGATTTGGTGGTTAGACACTAAATTAAACAATATTTAATTTATAGTTAAAAGTATGCCATGCATCAAAATAGTCGCGAGTGAAACTAACGTCGGCGGCGCTTCGATCAATATCAACATGGCGACTGACAAACACGTACTAATTATTCATAAATTTACAGTTTTCTCAACAATTATAGTAAATGAAATATGTAAGAATTATATTTCATGCTTATAAAACCGCACCAGTTAGCCATGAACTCTAGCGCAAATCAATCCAATATTGTACGTCTGTAAGTAGTTTAAAATTTGACACCAGATGTCTTATTTTTAATTTCATTCGAGAATGTATAGACTAAATATCATCCAATGACAATTATCTACAATGAGAAAAAGGAAGAAAAAAATCACATTAAGTTATTTAATTTCAACTTATGTATTTATAAATTAATGTACAAGTTTTTTAATAAAAAATAAAGGTTAGGTATATGCTTTACTTTTACTCAATTATGACATTTGTAACATATTTATATTAGCATTCTTTATTTATGTTTAAAATAAATGTAGCATCACGGCATATTACCCATTGCTGGGTATGCCAATCTGCGTTGTATACAGATTTCGATAATGATATATTTGTACCGTGCGAGAATTTACTAGGCGTCACCTTACGGGCACTCATTGCTGGCGTAGATTGTACACCACAGGGATCAATTGTATTTAGATTATAATTGAAATATTTAGTTTAATAACGCAATGATAAACAAAATAATTATTAAAGTTTTAGTGTAAATGTAGTGACTGAGGTCATTACGCCATAAGAAGAGAGAACCGAAAAACGTTACCATTAAATTATGACATACTGATATATGTACGTCAGTCTTTATTTGAACTGTACTGTTATGACGTCAACGTCACTGTTTTATATAAAAAAAATCAAATGTTGCACGATTTTTTTCCTTTATTGTAATCAAAAGTAAGAAAAAAATCTGATGTGGCCAGCACAATACCTTCCGTCAATCCTGTGTATTATGTATAAATTCCATACATAAATTTTCTTCCAAAAGATTCTAAATTTCCAGTAAAATTATTTCATAAACAAACTATGCAAATTGTTCTTGACACTGACATCTTCTTCTCTAGCTTTTCCCATTCGTTAGGGGTCGCTATTTCCACTCATTTCTGTTTTGCGACGTGTTTCTCATTCAGTTCCTTTTCTCTCAAGTCTTCCGCAATACAGTCCTTCCATCTTATCTTTGGTCTTCCTCTGTTTCTGCAACCTTCTATTACTAAGTTATTAATTCTTCTTCCAATATATTCTTCATCTCTTGTCATGACATGTTCAAACCAATGTAATCGTCTCTCTTGTATCTTTCTAGAAACTTGTAACACTAGAGTTATTTCTTTACCGTATCTTTCCGTGTTTTCCCCAACATCTACTTCAACATCCTTATTTCTGCCACATTCATTTACTTTTCATTGATACTGACATCTGTCAATTTGAATTATCTGCAGTTTTCATGGTTAGCATAGCTGGTTGATTTATGAAATTTAATATATTTATAATTTTTTTAACTCTATATCTATTGAATATGAAGTATAAAATGCAATCAAATCATATAGAGAATAATATATTCTTTAAGTTATAATAACGATAAATGTCAATAAATCATATTTAACTGTTAAATCTTCAAATGAGGGTAGGTACTTCCGGTTGACCAATTATAACCAAAATCTAAACACTGGATGTAAACTTGAGAAATACGAAAAAAATACACACACACACACACACACACAAACACACACACACATACATACATACATCATAGTAAAAATGGTAAAAACGTATTATAGGGATCCTAAAACATGCTTATTTACTAAAAACTCATCATTGATTTTTTTGACCAATGACAATACCTTCCTTACTTTTTTAATTTTTCCATATTACTCCTTATTCATGAGAAAATTGTATTGTTTAAATTGCCGCTTTTCGTTTCGCCTGATGTACATAAATTTCTAACCAATGAGGGTGTGGCTTACATTTGCCGCCGACAGAATTTAAACGAGTGACAATCGTAACTATGTACTAGCTGCTAGTTCTACCAATATTACTGATTTTTATAATTTGTAGAGTCAAATATAATTGTAGAAAAGCCTTTTGTACTAGTGTGCCCAAATAGAAGCAAAATAGTAAAAAATAATTTTAGTGCCTCACTAAAAACGAAGAAATTGTTATGGTAAACATAAAACAATTTATAAAATCAAATTTTCATTCTTTGAAGATCATTTTGATATAAGTACAAATTTTATTATAATTAAATAAGAACTATTAAATATTTATTGTTTTTTCAAGTTCTGCCATTGGTTAATTTTTGACGTCGTGAAGAAAAATATATAATTATATCGAATAGAGAATAACATTCTTTTATTTATAATATAATAGGTCAAAAAATGATATTTAATAGAGTTTTTTGAAGAAAAACTATTAAAATCTTCAAATTAAGTTACTTCCGGTTAAACAATCATAACAAAAATCTAATCAACTCTTCATATGGACGTAAGAGGAATATAAGAATTATAATTTTTGGAATTGTAATATTGGAGTTGTCGATGGTGAATTTTTTGTCACACACACACACTGACACAACACAAACATGCAGACATCATAGTAAAAACAGTAAATTCGTATTGTTGGGTCTCTAAAACGTGCTTATTCATTAAAAACTCGCTATCGATTTTTTTGACCAAAGACAATACCTTCCTTACCCTATAGGTGACGGAAGATAAAAAGATATATTTTTTTACAATACCACATTGTAATAATTTATGACCACAAAAGTCCAAAATTTTGTAAGAGTATCATTTATTTACATAAAACATATAATTTATATAAAGTTTGGATGGCCCTATTAAACAAAATTCATTTATTTATTAATTAAATTTTATTTTCCCACCTTTTATGACACTTTTATTCAAATGTACTATGGTATCTATGATCTATCTTGGGATTTACTATCGTGGGTACCTTTGGGCACCTTCTTCGTGGGTGATTGATCCGACGTGTACCGTCCAGGGCATTCAACAGATCGGCGGGTGGGTGCCACAAGTGCCGCACTCAGCGATATCGACCACTAATCAGAGGGAGCAACCCTTACCCGACGCGAAATTACCAACTCTGTCGCTGTCTTACCAAAGGAGAGCAGGAACGCTTTCATACACATATTGAAGGGGGTATGACAACGTACAATGAGCACAGGATTGCGAATCACGGAAAGAAGACTACATGGAGTGGAATTATACAGGCTGTTGACCGCGACACCGGAACATAGGAACTTTACATGTAAAATAATATCTTCGTAATTTCCTGTTTCCTTAATTATTTTAGATAAAAACGTTTCAAATAAAAGTTGTAAAACTTAATCAATAAACAAAAATAATTTTACATGCTTTATAACGACAGAAATTTGGTATGAAAATCTTCCCAAAAATAGCAATAGCCATGGAATTGAAACAGATAAATTAACAATAGTATATTGTGTTATTCGGAGTCAAAGTGATACTTTATGTGGCGAGTGTGGAAGTTTGCACGACGAGCGAAGCGAGTCAGATAATTGCACATGAAGCACACGAAAACACTTTTACTCCGAATGACACATTATATTTTTTCTTCAAACGTAGATGTTTAAAGAAAAATATCTACTACTAACGTTACATTTTACGTAAATTACGTTTGCGATTTCAATTGTCCTGTAGCTATGGATAGTGAAAAATTTCACGTTTTGCCGTTTAAATAAAAACTGTGCAATTTTATATCCTCCTTGTGTGTAATTATGTCGGAATCTGAAGTATTATGTATGCCCCCTGAAGTTGTTTAATTGGATGGAAATCTAACAGTGTGGCTGAAAGATATGTCCAAGAATTACTGCAAAACAATATAAACTTTTCTTATCATTTTAATTCTAAATATGTTCATTGCCGTCCCTGTAATTGTAATCTGTAAGTCTGCTATTTTTAAATATATGTTTTTTCCTCAAAAATAAATTCTGTTTATATTTTAATTCATAAGTTATTTATTTAAATTTGGCAGCTATTGATGGTATTTAGTAACTTTATTCTTAGGTTACCTAGTGTGTTATAGTAACATATAGGGCAATATTACAGGTTTCTTTTATACAAGTTACTTCTTATTCGTTGATTCTGTATAGTTTCTATGTATATTTATTTTTTTATTTCTACCTTGTGAATCAAGTCACAAAAAATGCTACTTTTATGACATTTGAAGAAAAACAATATTATGTACTTTGTTGATTGTTATTTTGTCGTTGCACTTTTTGGACGTCCAATACGCAGATCATCTTCCTAGCTGGCACGGCCACGTTTAAATCCCGCTACTCACTTTTTGACAGTAGTATAATTATGAAAAACGAAGATGCATTATTAAATTTTCACTTTCTTAAAAAAAATCTTGAGGTCTTAAGGCTTTTTTTACAAAAAACTTATTGCATGGTGATCAATGTTATCCATGTTAAGAAAAGACACAAATATCTATAGTTGCACATAATCTGAATTTTATAAAAAGAAACAATATGACAAATAATATTTGATCATTACTGCTATCTATTAGTTAGGCCGTGAACTTTTTAAACGACCCTCGTAAAATTATTGTATACATAAAAACTGTCAATATGTTTTCAAGGCCACCTAAACACTTTCATTTATCTATGTTTTTATGCAGTGTCGGCGATAAGGGGGGGGGGGCTAGGCTGGATGCTTACCCTTTCAAATCATCATCTGTATGTATGTATGTGTGTGTGTGTATGTATGTGTGTATGTGTGTATGTGTGTGTGTGTGTGTGTGTGTGTGTGCGACGAAAGTTTCGGATCGCATAACTTCAATACCACGATTCCAAAAATTATAATTCTTTCACATTCCTCAAGTTTACATCCAGACGAAGAGGTTATTAGATTTTGGTTATAAATGGTCAATCGGAAATACTCTCATTTGAATATTTTCTTGAAAAAACTCAGTTAAATATCATTTATTGACATTTAACGTTATTATAACTCTATATACGATTTGATTACATTTTATACTTCATCTTCAATAGGAGTTAAGGAATTATAAAGATATTAAATTTCATAAATCAGCCATCTATGCTAACCATGGAAACTGCTAATATGTTCATATAATTCAAATTGACAGATGTCAGTATGTATTAAAAAGTAAATGAATGTGGCAGAGATGAGGATGTTGAGATATATATTGGGGATGACAGAGAAAGATACGGTAAGGTATGAAAGAAAGGGAAATAACTCTGGTGTTAGAAGTTTCTAAAAAGATACAAGAGAGATAATTACATTGTTTGAACATGTCATGAGGAGAGATGAAGAATATATGGAAAAAGAATGAGTATCTTAGTAATAGAAGGTTGAAGAAATAGAGGAAGACCAAAGACAAGATGGAAGGATTGTCTTGCGGAAGACTTAAGAGAAAAGGAACTGAATAAGAACGACACGCCAAACAGTAATGAGTGGAAGAATAAAATAAAAAATAGCGATCCTAACGAATGGGAAAAGTTAAAAAGAAGAAGAAGAAAAAGATGTTAGTGTCAAGTGCAATTTGCATAGTTTGTTAATGAAATAATTTTACTGGAAATTTAGAATCTTTTGCAGGAAAATTTATGTATGGATTTTATACATAATATACAGGATTGACGGGAGGTATTGTGCTGGCCACGTCAGATTTTTTTTATTGTGCCCATCCTACATTTATATCCTGGCGCCGCCACTGTTTTTATGTATCTTCGGAGTATTTTCATTTTCATCGTATGTAATATTTGTTCATGTTTGGCGGTCGTCGGCCAACATTCCGTATCGTAGACATCTACAAACTTACTACAGACTTGTATTTTTGATTGTAAACGAAGAGGCATTCGACGGTCACAAACTACTCCAGTCACCTGACGCCATTTCATCCTTACAGCTTTCACTAGAGTATCGCGGTCATTATACGTAGATGAGTGAGAGCAACCCAAAGTATTTAACTTCTATCCATGGTTATAATATTGAGAATATGATCTTTTGTGACTTCTGGACAGTGTAGGGAAGGAATTATGTTTATGTTATACTGGTTTCTAAAGAAACGTTTTTTGAACGATTTATAAAACAAAAAGCGAAACATTAAAGTCCTAGAATTTTAAAATATTATTTTAAAGTTTTAGGACTTTAAAATTTTACCTTCATACTGAATCCTTTATTTATGCGACTTTAAATTGTTCTTCATCTCAGCAGCTTCATCCAAAATATCTCGAGGAATGCATTTTTCATCAATTATAGCGAATAAGAATGTTAACGAAACCACAAAAATTAATTTCAATCTGTCAACCTGTCAAAATTTTGCTAGGATTTTCGAACAATTGTGACTTGATTAAGGAGGAAGAACACACACACACTTGCACTTATCTTTGATGAAAGATGAACACTTACATTATGGACACATTATTTGGTATTTAAAGTAATTTTTCTTTATTTACATGATTAATAATTACATTAAACTTATTATTATTGATTATTACACTAAACATAATTAAACACATAAACTAAACTGTTACATTGTTGTAACCTTGCGTACTAGCGTCTAGTACGCGCTCATACTAAAACTCGAGACTACATGTCTTCCGCTTCAGTTTCTAAGACAGACTACTTAAAACAAAGCGTTACCTTCGTGAGAGGATTATCTTAGGGGCGCAGGGTCAAGTCTTATCATATGGCACCCATGGTGTCCTGTGTCTCGGTCACGTATGCTTAATAATTTAAAGACTTAATTGTCAACAAATAACTGTCAAAGGTCACTGACAGCTAGACTAAACACTCAGTTAATAGAAGATGGTAACTATTTCTAAACAGAATTTTGACTAACAAAGATATGTTGAAATATTATTCTTGAAACTATAATTTAGAAAAGATTATAAAAAGTTATTTATTTTGTACTCGCCTTATTACACTAGCAAAGGATTCTCCAGTAAAATTATAACACAAACACACTGTCACTTACACTTGACACTGACATATTTCAATTAGAAGTTTCCATGGTTGGCTGGCTGCATTATGAATTTTAATTCCTTTATAATAAATAAGTATAAAATGTAATCAATTCGTATAGAGAATAAAATATTCTTTAATATTTATAATAACATTAAATGAAAATATGATATTTAACAGCGTTTTTTTAAGAAAAGCTGTTAAAACCTTCAAATGAGGGTACTTCCGGTTGACCAGTTATAACCAAAATCTAATCAAGTTTCCATATGAATATAAGGAAGAGGAATATGTCAAATTGTAATTTTTGGAATTATAGTCACACACAAACACGCGCACACACACGCACACACATACACACACATCATTGTAAAAATAGTAAAATTGTATTTTAGGGATCCTAAAACGTGCTTATTCATTGAAAACTCAACACCGAATTTTTTAACAAAGACATTGGTCCGTATTACGAGCGTGCTTTTAATGTCGCTTTTATTGGCGATTTTGTTAAAAGCGAACGACCACTTTTATTGCGTTCCGTATTACGAACACACTTTTATCACTATTAAAACTACGAAATGTTAAAACATAATCCTGGCAACGTCGAATTCTGTTATATATAATATTATTAAAACATCAGTATTATTTTGGATCATAATAAATAATTTCATTTTTTTAAATTTACGTATACAAAAAGTAACCTCTAAATAATTATTACAGGTGAACTCGTGAACCCAGTAAGAAAACTTTTCCAGGAGGGGAAAAAATCAGGACTTCGATAGAAGCAATACCAAAGTGTATCAAATGGTACAAAGGATGAGAAAGTGGATGAAATTAAGAGCTGCATAGGTAATTGTCGTGAATGAATTCTGCACGGGATGACTACGATAACATTATCAAGGGAGCTAAATTAGGCGTCTAAAGAAAAATTACCCATTAATTTTATTAATCATACCACTGTGTACCATTTACTTTTAAAGTATAATATGTAAATAAACAGAATACCAGTTATCAAATGTGTTTTATTTATCATTTATTACTAGTAAATTATAATTGTAACGCTAGCAGAATTGTATATTTTTCCATCATTCATCAAGTTGATAAAAAGTACATCGAAATATGTAGTAAAGTTGACATTAGCTAATAATTGCAGTTTGTATAAGCAGCAAACGTTTCAATCCAAATATTTTATTGCTGAATTATCTTGAACTTCTACTTCATAGTTTTTTCTACGTATATATTATTATAAACACGATTTCTCATACCCCCATTCTGTAGTCAGTAACACGTATCACCTTCATGTTTATTGAATTAAATGTCTTCGTTTGCATTGCATTACAGGCATAATTTTTCTTCGGATTTTTTATCACTTCCCAAATATGCACCATATTCAGAGAATACCTCGTTTCATCACTTCTTTTCGTAAATCTAACACCAGCAGATCTCCTGAAGATTATATTAAAATGATTTAAACAGCCAAAGAGATATATTTAACATTGCAACTTTAAATTTTAGTATCACAGAAGTTGGGTTAATCCAACACAAATACCGTGTAAATCAAAATTAAAACTTGTATTCTTACCGTTTTCTTTGTGACATTTGACATTTCATCAGTCCGTCAGTCATTTAAAACGAGGATAAAATTGACAGAAGCACTTTTATTCGTTGGTTTTATAAAGGATAATATAAGCGCGCTTTAATACCATAAAAGTGGGCTCGATTTTACAGAGCGGTTTTATTCGCACTTTTATTATAAAAGCAACAATAAAACCGCTCTCGTAATACGGGCCAATATCTTCCTTAACTAAAGGTGACGGAAGGTAAAAACAACGAAGAATAACTTTATTAATTTACATATTGATTTTCTACTCTATTCGTAATCTCGGAATCCTGCATGTTATCCTCGTGTCATACCGCCCTGTTTATCCTGCAGGTAAAAGGATAACCTTTCTCGCAGGATTCTGATGAAGTTTATCGTAGGTTTAGAATATATGGAGAGCGCGAAAGAGCGTTGGTTCCCTGGTATTTCTGCAAAAACTCAGCAGTCTTCATTCGGCCACTGTTCGGTCATTGGAACACAAGGAAGCCTTCTGTTCGCGTCTGAAATCTCTTCTCCTAGACGAGATTTTGCGCAGATTACTCAATCATAGTTTGACATATGATTACGGGGACCGGAGATCGTTATGGAGCAGGAATGAGGAATGTGCGAGATGAAATGTGTTGCACACAAAGAAAATATGTTCAATAGAAGACATAGAATATTTTTTTATGAGTATACAACAGTGGTTAATGAAAAGCATGTTCTCCTATTTGCAGTATTTTTTTTTTGTTATATTTTATGTATTTTTACCTCTCGCAAAGAGAGGTATTGCATTCATGCTAAAAATCGCATATCCAGATTTTATTGAATAAGCACGTTTTAAGGTCCCTACAATCCAAATTTAACATTTTTACGATGATGTCTGTGTGTGTGTGTGTGTGTGGATGTGTGTGTGTGTGTATGTGTGTGTGTGTGTGTGTGTGTGTGTGTGTGTGTGTGTGGGATGTTGGAAGGACGATTACTCAAAAACTATAAGACTTTAATTTTTTTTTAACTACGTATTTCCCAATCGGACATTCATGGGAAGATCTGAAAAGGTTTTGGTAACAATTGGACAACTGGAAGTAGAAGATTCTTGAAAAAAATTCTTCTAAATATTATTTTTTTAAAATTTTTCGTGGTAATATTAAAGAAAATTGAATTCTCTATCTGATACATTTAAATATTTTATTATATATTCTATAGATTTAGAGATAAAAGAAATATAATATATAAAATAATCTGTTGTAATAAATTTTACAGCTGAAAGAATGCCATGGAAAATAGTTGAAAATTTAAATTGTCAAAAAATGTCAGTGTCAGAAATCCGGAGACATTACTGAAGATTTTTTCTGGGAAGTACATACATTATATTATTTCTTATTGCATTAATAGTTTAATATTTAATATTATAGGTATATTACACATACCCTTCATATATGCTGTTACTTCCGACAATGAATTGGAAACATCTCGAAAAATTAAATGAGTAGGACAAAATTTCTTCATGGAATGAATTTAAATTTAAAAAATCTAAATATATGGAATAGATATAAGTAGAATTTTTGGTGTAGTGTAAGTATACAAGAAATGTTAAATACATTAAGGTGCGAGCAGTCATGTGTCAGAATTATAGCTAGTAATTATGTATATAGATGTCATATATCATAATTTCTCATTGTAAATTTAGTGATTTTCCAATTCCATGTGATTTATTTTCCTCGACAAGTCAATTCCACACTCCTGGTGACAAATTAACTACATGAATTTGGAAAATCTTAAAATTTTTAATGAAAAATTCTGACATTTATGTACATAATTACTAATTATCATTCTGAAACGGGCCTCCACATCTGCTTGTCAAGACCAACAATATAACATGACTGTTCGCGCCCTATACTTAACCAAAAAAAGGAAGTGGCGAGAGGTATTGTGCTGGCCACAACAGATTTTTTATGTGGATTTTAAATCCCTTTGAGATATTCCACTGTTAATAGCAACATCGTCTGTAAAATCTATATAGATTTAAATATACATGACTATATAATACATAATTAATTCAGCCAATGGCATTTAAGTATTTTACTGAGTATTGATAAGCAAATATATCCTTGACGACGTGATATAATATGTAATCGCTTTTATAGACGACCACTTCAGAAAATAGTAGATATCGCATCAGTAACCTACTTAAGAAAGTTGAATAGTATATTAAAACATAAGTTACAGAAAGCAACGTACGAATTACAAATTCGTTCACGACAGCGCAGCGGCGAGTGGGCGAACGAACGAGTGCTTGGATTGCCTTAACGTGTGTTTTATACTATTTTCTCTGTTAAGGCTTTTTATATTATTTCTTTACAAAATATTTGACAATTTTCATTACGGAAATTTTTCATAGAATTATTAAGTTGGTGACAGTGATTTTTATTTTTTATTCCGTCCGTTGCCCAGATATTTAGCGAATTTATTACATGCCAATCTCAAATAACAAAATATCACTAAAAATCTATTAAAAATGAAGCTCCTTATAACATCAATATGCGTGCTAGAATTTAACATTCTAATTTCGAAATAGAGAAAATATCGTACAACTAACATAATATGAATATCGTACTAGCACGATATGATTGATGAAATTAACATAATAATAATAATAATAGTTTTATTTTCATTGACATAATACATGTATTGAAATCGTCACAATATATAATAACATAGCCAGGCAGCTTTGCTTTGTTTGATTGTTTCAAAAAAGCAATGGGTATTGAATTGTCATTTGATATAAAATTCTTGAAAATATTTATATTAAATGTTATTCTTTATGGTCGTCTAAAAAATTGTGTCCATAACTCGCTCGAAAGTAATATCGTATTGCTCGTGTGTTGACTCACTCGGTCAGTGCCGCTCCATGGGTAAAAGGCGCCTTTGTGCAAAGTTATATTTCAGCGCCCCCCATAATGTATAATTTATTAAATAACACACGCTTTGAAGTTTAAACTATACTTTTCTCCTTCCATAACTCCAATACTACAATTTCAAAAATTATAATTCTTTCATATTCCTCTTTCGTACGTCCATATGAAGAGTTGATTACATTTTGGTTATGATTGGTTAACCGGAAGTACCCTAATTTGAAGATTTTAACAGTTTTTCTTGAAAAAACGCTGTTAAAAATCATTTTTTGACCTTTTATGCTATAAATAAAAGAATATGTTATTCTCTATTCGATTTAACTGTATTTTTCTTCGTGTTCAATGAATTTAGAGATAAAGAATTATAATGAAATATCTTTCAACCTAATACTGCTAAAAGCTGCATTATGGAAACAGAATATTCAAATATTACTACTTGACCGATGTCAGTGTCAAATAAAATTTACATAATATCTTTGTGAAATGATTTTACTGGAAATATAAAAATGTAAAATAATTTAAGGTGTCTAAAACAAATCATTTAAGGATTAATGTTATACAACAGATGATTATAGCCATAAGCCAATTTAGCAGATTATTATGTTATAAATATAATGCTACATATGTTTTTATTTTCTACTTCTTATTTTAAGAAACATCTGTTCTTTTTAGGAGTAGTTCAGTTCAGTTCAGTTCAGTACGAGGTAAGATCATTTCATTTCTTATCTAAAAAGAATACACCCATATAGAATAGTTTGCAAAAAAAATTCTGTGTGAAATTTATACAAAATACGTAGAGTTGATGGCAGGTATTGTGCTGGCCACATCAGATTTTTTTCTTTGCGAATAAGAGCATTTTATAAAAAAATACTATTATTTACTGGTCAGGCACTTTTGTGCCGGGCATAACCTGCCACCCGCACAGAGCGGCCCTGCACTCGGTTGCACGTCGTTCGTCAAACTTCACACAGTAACCACCAGTTCACCAATAAACACATTTTGTTGAACAACGGACGTCAATTTTTTTATTTTATTCATTATATAATCATAACGAATATCACTCGTGTGATAAGTGAATATATACATACATTTCGTATTCGAGTATGTAAATTTTGAATGTAGGTTAATATATTTATAATTCTTGTAATTTTTAGTAATACTGTGTAGGTAAAGTTATCTTGTTTTTGTACAATTTCACTGTTTTTGTATTCATACATTTAACATATTTTTTTACCTCTTTTATTTCGTTATCTATGATGGCAGTGGAATCTTATTAAAAATTACATATCGAGATTTTGGTGAATAAATTGATTTACATTTTAAGGCTCTTAGAAAAAATGATATTTCAACATTTTGCTAAAATGCGGAGTGACTATTTGATTTTGGTAACAATTAATAAATAGTACATCGTTATGAACCCCCACCCCCCTCTGTGTACGCAACTGATATTTATACTGTGGTTAAAATTGCAGTATTTTGTAAAATATTAATAGAATTTGAGAAAATCGGTATTGAACCCATTAACCTCTGTGAAGTCACAGTTGCTGATGCTGAGTAATACAAGCAAGAGCAATTTTTTCAACAAATAAAAAAATGCCAGTTTGTTATTTTTAATTTTATATTAATAATATATAAATATTTTCTATAAATTAGATCAAGGTCACATATTTCATGGACCCTTGAAGTTGCGCTACTTCCGAAAAATCACTACTTCAACTGTCAAATGTCAACTTTAATATTAAAAATTAGAAAAATAAAAATAAATTAAATTGTAAATATCATTTATTTCAAATAATATAGGTTTCATTTACAAAAAGATGAAACCTATTCTTGTCTTTTAATAAAATAGAATAAAATTTAAAAAATCGAAATAGTGTTACTTCAAGAAGTGAGAATACGGGATGTTTTTGGAGAAAAATAGTTTATTTTTTTAAAACTTTGTAGAGAGAAAAGAAAATTAAATGAACATTTATATAAATTACAAAGAGTGTATGCAATAGAAAAAAATGTTTATTTAGTTATATACCGGAAACAAAACAATTTGTTAGAAAAATGAGATGTACATTAGGGAGGAGTGAAATTATGAAAGTTGGAATTTATAGTTGGCTTGGTAGAGAATTGATGCTCTATTCCAGTGGTTCTTAACCTTTTCTGTCATGGCACCCTTACGACCTAATCAGGAACATGCATTATCCGTTCTTGTGCAATAAAAATATTTTGTATCGTATTATAATTATTTTCTTGCGTTAACGTGCAGTTAACGCAAGAAAATGAACGAAATTTTAATTTTAATGAGATGGTTGGTATTGTTTTTATTTACAAGATTTGAAATACCTATGTAGGTACTACAAAAAAATCCTTAAATCCCAATTCTTTTACCCCTCTCATGTAGACATTTTACCCCCTCGGGGGTAGTTACCCTCAGGTTAAGAACCACTGCAGTCTATTTTCTATGGTATAAGGTGACTTGTAGTAAAATTCAAAAATTTTATCTCAATGTTTTGAACTGCCACAAATCCACTGAAGTAATTACCAAATTAAAGACAATCTAAAAGTTGTCTACATTTTTTGGTTAATTTATTAATATTTTTTGTATTTTGCATAACATTAAAGAAGAAGACACTCAAAAAGACATTTTAAATATTTTTAAATAATGAAAGTAAAAGAAAATATTGTTAATTAGTGACATTCTTTTCTGTATTAAATTTCGGTATTATTTATCGAGATTCGATTTTGATCCTTCTAGATTCGTCTCAATTGGACCTACATACAGCTGAAGATGCCTCAGTCACAGTTTTCAAATGAAAATCCATAAACGGTATCGGTACACGTTCTACAGGGGAGGATAAACGTGTCTAAGAACTGTATCTAAATTCGATTTATACAGAGGCAAGAGATGAATTTCATTGAAATAGACGACAAATGTCCAATAATTCAATTCGTTTAAATGAAAGTGCAAATTAAAAAATTCGATTGTACAGGTCAAAATAATAATTCGATCTTGAGAAAAATTTAAATTACAGAGAGGTTGATTTATGGCCGTATTATGGTCAAAACACATTTCTTTTTGTTGATTAATATAAAATTATACATACGAGTGGCAGGTTTCGTTGCGATTTTGTTCACTATAATAATAATAATCTTTATTGTATATCAAGTATTAAACTTATTAGTTCACTATTTACATATTTAAGACTACGAATATAAACAGAATTTTTTTATTAAAAAAATGAGTAAATATATAAGTCGAAAGGACATAAATTTGGTACATTCAAATTTACAAAATGAATGGCCCGTACTAAGAGCGCACTTTTATAATACAGCCCAATGTGTACTTAATTTTTTTTCATACTTTAATTTTGTAGGTAGGCATGTACTTCACTGACTGAATCACTTTTTTGATAGTTGGTAAATACAGATTATTACATATTATTATGATGTATTTACTTTATGTTACTCCACAAACACTGTTTGCTATTATGAAGCATACATCAAAGAGAATCAATCATAATAATTATTGACTTAGGCCAAATTTGAACTTGAACTGTCAAAACCACATCCTCTGCTTAGAGAACCTTACCATTAATAAATAAATATAAATGCAGCATAATCATAAAACATTAATATACAACACATCAAAATAATATATAAAATTGTAATACAAAATAAAATTTATGTTACATACGGGTAATAAAGCACTTTACTCAATAATATCTTTATTTACGTATAATACACTACCACTATTATAAACTTACAAATAAAATTACAAAAAATATGTCATTCATGTAAAACATTTGGCACAATTAAATCATACTCATATATTCTATATAACACAGAAATATTGACTAGTTACAATGACTATGGTATTCTATACTGGACGTCAATTCTAATAGAAATATATCTTATTGCTCTACGTAATATTAGGCATGTTTTGTTATATTGCTTCTTACTTTTTGCTACTTGGCATGGCAGGATGGTGTTATCCTTAAGGATAGTCAATAAGAATCTTTTTGTATTCCTAATTAAATTACTTTACCTGATTTCGAGGTAAATTGTTAAGGAATACATTTATAGTATGTATATAAACGTATATTCATAAAACGGAAATCTTTTAGTTGCACATAAAAAAGAATTGTATATATTGTATTTTAAAATTCTACTAATATTTGTAGTAAAATTGAACTATCTATATATTATCTAATTTTTCCTTTATGAATTGTATGTTAAAATTGGTGGAAATACTGATAAAACATTTTTTCTTTTGTTTCAGGCAAAAAAAAATATGTTAAAACTTTTGAAATAAAATCTTCAATTAATAAATATAATTTGAGAAAAATATATAGTTTATGCCACTCCCAAATAGTTCTAATTTGGATTCCTTAGAAAAAGTATTTTGTTTCAATTGGTTTTAGTCCAAACGAATGTTTTGAAACAATTTAATGACAATTAGCATGCTGTTCATTCGTAAATAATTCTTAAAATATTCCTTGTGGTTTTTGCTACCAGAAATATAGTTTTACTTATAGAGAAAGATATTAAAAATTCAAGATTTCAATCTAAAAGTGCTTGAACTCATGGATGCAATGAATTCTTCACAAGAAATGTACTATTAAAAATAGTTGATTTTTTATTAATATAATAATATTATTAATCACTAATTGACTAGAAGAGGGGTCATAGTCCCGTAGGAGTTGATTACCAGGTAGATTGGGCTGTTAGGAAGGGTGTAGACATGGCCCCAATTCGCTTAGGTATCTTTAGTTTTAAAGAAAACCATAAGAGAACTAGAAGGGCATGTCTCCGTGGAGCACCGGATTAATATCAAGTTTTTGGCCAAGGAAGGCGTAAGTCCAACCGAAATTTTGGGGAGGTTGAAGGCTCAGTGCGGGGACAACACATTTTTAAGGACCCGTGTCTTTACTTGGCATAAGGAGTTCTCTGAAGGGTGAGAAAGGGTCGAGAATCAGAGCCACGATTGCCGCCAAAGGATGAGCGTTACCAAAGTCAACATCGAGGCGGTTCGGAATCTTCTGGAGACTGATAAACGCATAATGATTAACGCACATTTAATGCGTAATATTATTGCAACTTACTGGATGCCGCAAAATTGTCCTATCGAAGGAAAAGAAAAACGCGAATTGACAAAAATGTCATTTTGCTTCATGACAACGCCAGGCCGCACACAGCAAACACTACGAGGCAAAAATTGAACAGAATTGGCTGGGGAAACGTTGGAACATCCACGCTACAATCTCGATTTGTTACCATGTGACTTTCACCGTCTTGGGCCCCTCGAAGAAGCGATGGGCGGCCATCGATTCGACGACGACCGTTCGGTGGAGTAGTTTGTGCTCCAATGGCTATGCGAAGGTCCCGTTAGTTTCTAATCAAGGGATTAAAAAGCTCGCAATCTGTTCCCGCTGTTTGTGACAGTAAAGAATTTAAAAAACAATTTTTAAAAAAATTGTTCACTAAGTTCACGTCTATCACCATTTAATGAAATGGCGCCCCTAATGGTCAAGCGCCTTTGTGCGCACGGAGCGGCCCGGTGAAAATGAAACATGAAGATATGGAAGCCGCCTTTTTTTTGCGACAATGTAAATATTTTCTGATTGTGTCTAAAATTAAAGGCGGTTTATCATAATTTCAGTTAGGTCATTGCAAGATTATTTCAAACGTTCTTCTAGCTTAAATATAAAATTTCTTTGACCAATAACTTCATAAGAATAAAAGAAAATATAAACATGCAGATGGGCAGATACTTTTGAGCCATAAAAGCATGTATTTTGTATTCACAATCGTAGTGGCGTATTAACGTAGTTTGACACCAGAAACCTTTGAATATTTCCGCCTTCAAGGATACGCGTCGGTTTTTCTTTTGCTCTTCATGACCATAATTGTGTATCCTGGGCTAGTAGGATATTTGCCTCCCCCCCAACCTGTAAATTTTGCGTTACTGCATTTCCAGTTAACTAGAAAAAAAAATCGGGCTAGCTAAATGTCACTTTTCAATCGTTACAAGCAAGCAACACTGTCATAGATCTCTAT
Source organism: Harpalus rufipes (assembly GCA_951394225.1). Lineage (NCBI taxonomy): Eukaryota > Metazoa > Arthropoda > Insecta > Coleoptera > Carabidae > Harpalus > Harpalus rufipes. The sequence goes on along the minus strand of OX596284.1, from coordinate 13,465,925 downwards.
GCCTCTATACTAAAGCAGAATAAATAAATACATAATAATAAAACTGTTATAAAAATGTTTCTCTGTTTCGGAATTAGAATGTCACATTCCAGCACGCATATTGATGTTAGAAGGAGCTTCATTCTTAAACGATTTTTAGTGATATTTTGTTATTTGAGATTGGCATGACGCAATAAGTCCACTAAATATCTAGGCAACGAGTAGAATAAAAAGCACGAATCACTGTCACCAACCAAATAATTCTACCAAAAATTTCTCTTAATAGAAATTGTCAAATATTTTTATAAAAAAATACTGTAAATGAAAGTCTCAACAGAGAAAATAGTGAAGGAATTTGTAACTCGTGCTAGAATACGTTGCCTTCTGTAACTTATGCTTTAATATTCTATTAAAACTCAGTAATTATTATTTGATTGAAAATAAAAATAGTATTAATAATACAGTATTAAATTAATTAATTGTTAATTTTTTATCAGTATTTCCCTTTTTGTACTGTCTCCCTACCTATCTCTACCCTCACGTATTCCCACTATTAGCCTGCTCCTGCTGTTGCAGGAACTTCGCCGCCGCAGGAAACCCTTGTAAGTCAAACCCAGGAGGTGGCACTATCCCTCCTGTTGCTCCTCCCTGAAGGTAACTAATCAATCTTCTCAGTTCTTCCAGTGCGTTTGCCTGCATGAGGATGTAGTTTTTGGCCAGCAGCAATGTGGCTATCTTGGAGAGCTTCCTCACAGAGGGCGAGTGAGCGTAGGGGATGACAGCGCGGAGTTCGTCCAAAGCGTCGTTCAAGTCGTGCATTCGACGGCGTTCTCGAGCGTTGATGTTGAGGCGGACATTTTTGCCTTGCCGGTTTTTGGATTTGGTGAGGGGTTGCATAGAACGGGGTTGTTGCGATCTAAAAATAAGAGTTAAGGTACTTGAACGACACTACTATACTACACAAATGCAAGCTATTATTTATTTTGATACTGTACACTAAATTATTAAATTTATTACATGAATAATAGTTGAATAAACCTTTTATACTGTAGCCCTCTTTTTACTTCTAGCTAAGAGAGGTATTGGATTCATGCTAAAAATCGCATATCCAGATTTTAATGAATAAGCACGTTTTAAGGTCCCTACAATTCGATTTTAACATTTTTACGATGATGTTTGTGTGTGTGTGTGTGGATGTATGTGTGTGTGTGTGTGTGTGTGTGTGTATATTGGAAGGACGATTTCTCAAAACTATAATAAAAATTACTATATTTTTTTTAAATATGTACTACAGTACTACTATAATCATTGAACTTGAGACATCCTACCGTTATAGAGCGTATTGTATTGTTTTAATTAAATTTTGAATGAAAAGTTTCATATTTTTATAAATTTTTGGTATTTTAAAAATTTGACAAAATATGTGCAACTTTTTTTTAGAACCGGCCCTATTGTAACTTCATTACAAATTTTCACTACAAACATTTACAACCGTAAACGATGTACTTCGACTCCGAAATACTATTTATTCGACTTTGAAGCAAGTGTTGAAAAGTTTTTATTAAAGTCGAAAGCGAATTCGAAGATAAGACTTAATATCTATTTACGTATTTCTCAAACGGATATTAATAGGAAGAGCTGAAATTCTTATAAATATTATCTTTTGAAATTTTTTGTTTTTGCTAATATTAAATATTAAATTCTCTATCTGATATATTTAAGTATTTTATTATATCTTTTATTGATTTAGAGATAAAAGAATATAATATATAAAATAATCTGTTGTAATAAATCTCAAAGTCCAAATAATTACATTATTGAAGTACATACATAGATTATTTCCTATTGTATTAATAGTTAAATTAGAAGAGAAGAACAATTTTTTTTCAAAGAATGAATTTAAAATTAAAAAAAAAACTAAATATAAAGAACAGGTACAAGTAGAATTTTTGGTGTAGATTGTAACTATACAAGAAATGTTAAATACAATACTTATGTAACCAAAAAGGCTTTAATGGTTGTTTTTAGAGTTAAAAATGTTATTTTATGACACCAGTGTTAAAAAGTGACAGATCATTGCTACTTTTAACACTAGTGTTAAAGTGAATTACTAATTACTAGTTACCTTGCGAATGAAACAACAAATCGACATTTTTGACATTATGTCAAAAAATTATTAGAATTACAAATTCAAATGAAAAAATCTGTTGTGGCCAGCACAATACCTTCCGTCAATCCTGTGTATAATGTATAAATTCCATACATAATTTTTCTTGGAAAAGATTCTAAATTTCCAGTAAAATTATTTCATAAACAAACTATTCAAATTGCACTTGACACTGACATCTTCTTCCTTTGTAGCTTTTCCCATTCGTTAGGAGTCGATATTTTTGCGTGTCGTTTTCATTCGGTTCTTTTTCTCTCAAGTCTTCCGCAATACAGTCCTTCCATCTTATCTTTGGTCTTTCTCTGCTTCTTCAACCTCCCATTACTAAACTACTCATTCTTGTTCAAATATAATTCTTCATTTCTCCTCATAACATGTTCAAACCAATGTAATCGTCTTTCTTGTATCTTTCTAGAAAATTGTAACACTAGAGTTATTTTATTACCGTATCTTTCCGTGTGTTCCCCAACATCTACTTCAATATCCTCATCTCTGCCACATTAATTTACTTTTTATTCATACTGACATCTGTCAATTTGAATTATATGAATATATTACTAGTTCCCAAGTTTGGCATAGCTGGCTGAATTATAAAATTTAATTTCTTTAAAATTCTTTAACTCTGTATCTATTGAATATGAAGTATAAATTGTAATCAAATCGTATAGAGAATAATATATTCTTTAAGTTATAATAACGTTAAATGTCAATAAATCATATTTAACTGTTAAATCTTCAAATGAGGCTACTTGCGGCCCACCAATTATAACTAAAATCTAATCACTTGTTTTTCTGGATGTAAACTTGAGGAATACGAAAAAATTATAATTTTTGGAATCGTGGTATTGAAGTTATGGGATCCGGAACTTTTGTCACACACACACACACACACACAGTCACACACACAGACACACACACATACATACATACAGACATCATCGTAAAAATGGTAAAATCGTATTATAGGGACCCTAAATACCTTCCTTACCTAAAGGTGACGGAAGGTAAAAATAGTATTTGTAGAAAAAATAAAGTATATGTATGTGTTTGTTGGAACTTTCTTCTCACAAAATAAAATGTTACTTTTAACACTTTTATCATAAATACAGTAAAAAAATTGAAGATTTTTTATCAATGTCATTTACGAATTGTATGAATTAAGATTTTAGCTCCCCCATTCTGTAAATTCAGTAGTGTCGTTTACTTAGTTTTTTTGAGGGCGGATAAAATACTACTGTTATTTTATTATTATAAAAATATATGTTACAGTAAAAGCATTCAAAATTCAAAACTAAGACAACTGTCACGTTTCTTAACAAATGAAAAACCAAATAAATGTGAAAAATAAGATACTGACTGATGATGTTTGTACGGCTATGAATTAAGGTAATATATCTGAATTACTAAATAAAATTACGTTGTCAACAACGGGCATCGTTTTAAAATGGAATGTCCTAACTTAGTCGAAACAATATGAATTTTTGAAAAACAAGCGTGTTCTAACCATTCTTATCACATACGCTTGTAGTCTTTGTCCAATGAGAAAGATCAATGTATGCCAATTCGTTCATGATACAGACGACCTTAATTGGACATCTTTAAAAAAATACTGTATTTTTTTCTTAATATTTACTACTATAATCATAGAAGTTGTAACGTCATACCGTTATAGAGCGAATTGTATTTTTTTAATTAAATTTTGAATGAAAAGTTTCATATTTTTATAAATTTTTGGTATTTTAATAATTTGACAAAATATGTTTAACTTTCTTTTAGTACCGGCCCTAATGTAAGTTAATTAGAAATTTTCACTACAAACATTTATAATCGTAAACGGTGTACTTCCACTCCTAAATACTATTTATTCGACTTTGAAGCAAGTGTTGCAAAGTTTTTATTAAAGTCGAAAGCGAATTCGAAGTTTTTATATTTTTTACAAAGTTTATTGTTCCAATTATCCTTGGCCTTGCCAACAGCAACAGCCAACAATTTTAATAAGGAAATAATATCAGCATTACTGTTTATGAAAAGATCGTATTTTCGTTTCAAATGGGTTGTGACCTTGATTAAATTAAGAAGAAATATTTATGTATTATTAAAATATAACTTTATCTCTTGCGCTCTCCTTGCTTCTATTTACTTAGCAGCGATGATAGCACACCGAGGTTATAATACTGTTTTTTTTTTTTAATTATATATTAATTATAATTGTAACAACATATGGATTAAATTTATTTTGGTCACTAAGCTTATTAAAATAAAACAAGAAATTAAAATTAAATCTAATGTTTTCATTGTTAGGTTAATTAGAATAAGATTATAGAACGAAGAAATTAGATTGTTCCAGGAAGACTTGTAAATTCATATTTTACTGGACTATTGCAAAAAATCTCAAAGAAATGTATGTTGTTAAGGTAGGTAACGCACTAATTTTTTTTTTTTGTTTCATATCAATTCTTACGTATTCTATCGATTTTTTTATATTTTTTCTCATAATAAATAAAAAAAAACTAGGAATATTGGTAAAAACGTAATGTTAAAATTCGAATTAGTAAGCGAGAAATTAATTTTTGAATGTCTGAAATTATTTGAGACGTCATAGTTGGTTATGCTTCTCAAACATTTTCTGCATTAGACATATATTTCCATTTATTTTTATTAAATCTTCTTTCCCTTGTCAAATTAATTAGTAATGAATACAGAAATAAAGAAAAATGTTTAAAATAAATATTATCAATCTATTTCATGAAACATTTGACAATGTCATTAGGATGACAGTAGTGTTGCCATAGTTCTTAATTTGAATTCAACAAATAGTACGTCTAGTTCGCCCGAATTAATCCGAAATTTTACGAGAATAACCGATTAGTTGGCTCGGGACGTCCCCAAGGACTGTGACGTCACATTAACAATAATTAAGCATTTTTATTACAACAAAGTATTATTTCATCATTTTATTTTTATTAAAACTCTTTATTTAACGTCTGCTACCTTATAATTACTGAAGTTTATTATTCCTTTGCAATGGTAGAATACCCCATTATTCTACAGATAAAATATCATGTGCACGAGTGAACCACATCCGAAAAGTTATTTTACTCATTTTTTAGTCTTTCAAAACTTTAACTAGTAAAATAATGTTTTCCGAACTTAATACGTAATATACTACAATTGCTCCTTTTCCTTCACCTATTTTCCGCAGATCCGCCGCCACTGTTCGGACTATTTTCATCACTGGGCGCTTCGTGACTTGGGGGCATTGTTGCACATCCTCCACCCCCAGGAAAATAAAATCCTCCTAAACCTACTGCACCCAGAGGCGTTCGTCTACCAGGAACTTGGCCTTCTTCAGTAGAGTGTGGGGCGAACGGGGCAAACCCTGGTGGGGGCTCCATGCCTACACCACTGGTTGAGGCACCCTAAAATAAGGCTCCACAATAAGAAAAAATAAGAATAGAATAAAGAATAATATGTAGCAACATGCATTAAAAAATCATACTATACATTATTTAATAATAATAATAATAATAATACCTAATAATAATGATAATAAAATAAAAATCGTGCACCTACCGTACTTTTAATTCTATTTCATACAACAAATTCTAAAAATAATACTAATATTAATAACAAAATTAATACAAGTACATGAAATGATAAAAAAAATAGAATACAGAATAACATAATATCATAAAAAAATAACATCTAATCTAATTTACTGTTTATATTTTATTTAAAATATATAGATATATGTGTCATTATTAATAATAAAAATAATATAATCAATATTAAAAATAAATATAAATGTCTATCAACTTAAAATAATAGTGTTACTAATAAAATTCAAAATAATAATAATAATAATAATAATAATAATAATAATAATAATAATAATTGTACCTAATAGTAACTATTAAATAAATAATTTCAATAAAAATAATACAAGAAATAATAATTATGCACGTAGCATGTGCATCAACAAAATGTTTATACAAACACATCTATTAATAATTTTAATAACATAATATAAAACAATTTTTCTTTACTCAAAATAAAAATCATCTATACTTACTATTCTAATCTACTACTACTTCTCTACTTAGTCACTCGTCTAGTAGTGATGAATGACAGTTAAGCACAATAAGCTGACAAAGTGAGTGTCAATAACACTTACCGACGCCGAGTGGGCGCCTTGCCACCCCCAAGTGGCTGGGGGCCACGCTATTTCCTGCCTTGATCGAGAGATGGCAGCCTCTGTCGCTTCCTCACTTTCAGAACTAGTGTCACAATCCAAAGTTTTCATTGTTAAATTGATTGCAACAATAAGATTAACAAATGAAGGGAGGAATTTGATTCTTGAAATATTTGACAGTCTTCATAAATAAATTTGACATTTATATTGCTGTAAAATACATATTATCTATTCCTCAAAAAATATTGTGTGTACTGTCAAATAAATAAACAATTACTTTATTGTCTTTTCCGAGGCTTGCAAACTTTACTATTGTCGTAATCTACAACAATGTATCACATATTTTGATGTTCGTCACAATTTTTAAACCTTTTACACTGTGAAATCTATGCCACAAACTTTTTATAAATATTTGATGATTATGGTTTTTTAATAAACATTTAATACACTTTAAATATGGATGAAATTAATCCACAAAGTAAACCAGCTAGACACAAACACAGATTACAGTTCACAAATCCTAAACGAAAAATTGACAGATGCGTCCCTTAGGGGTTGTGCGGTGGTTGTGAACAGTGCCGTGCGAAAATTATTTATTTGCGGCTACGAAACTAATATTATCCCGATTAAAACGTGTCAAGCTCAGTGGTTTCAAAGCGTCACCAACTACCATTTCAAAGGGCTTTAACATGTTAAACAAAATCTCAAAAGGAAACGAAAATAATATTGGCGGTCCAGTGACTGCTGTCAAAATGGAGGCTGATAGTTGAATTCTAATTATAAAACAAAATGCAATTGCCCCATTTTTATTAATAATTATAGTATAAACTATTTGAAAATGTTATTATACGTTTTAAAACTATACCAGATAACCACAAATAACATTTGCTCTTACAAACCAAGCCTGTCACAAGTAATTCAAAATTTCGCACCAGATTAAGTTCAAGAACAATATTTAATTCCGTATTTAAAGTGTTTCTATATTATAGACTCTATAGAAATACAAATATTATAAACAGTTGTTTGTTTTTGTAACAATATTAGACAATATTTATTAGAGGGTTATTAACGTAAAGATTTTTCTCCTACGCCACTGGCATAACTAGATCACTGCACCCCTACTCAAACTAACCACTGAATACTCGTTTTGGAGGGGACAGAAAAGAACAAAAGATGCAGTAACCATAGAAACACAGCAGGAAAAATACATCTGCCTCCTGCTTAGTGCTGCCGCCTATTGAACAAATATCAAACTAACGTTCCAGTGGTAGCACAAATTTACCTGCAAGTATTCTTTAAAAATATTTTTTTAAGAGTTGTATAATAAAAATTATAAAACAAATAATAGAGGAATAGAAAAATATTGGATAAGTTGAAAATAAAAATGTAAAAGAGCTGTCAGAAGTGGGATTCGAACCCACGCCCTCAGAGAGGACCAGAACGCTCAGCCTATGAAACATAGGCAAGGTAACCTTGAGTCTGGCGCCTTAGACCGCTCGGCCATCCTGACAGATAGTAATATGGCCTTTATATAACATATACATATTACGCTATTATATAAGAGACATTATTTTATAGATATTTTACTTAAATTGTTATCTATATTAGCAAATGTGATATACTACAGTAATATTTATTAAATTGTGAATTATATAAAAAAGAAATAGAACATAAATATATCTTGAATTTATGTTACCAGCATTACGTAAATGTTGCGTTGGATATCAAATTATATAACAGTCAAATGTCAAATTGCTGTGTTTGTATCCTACTACTCCTATTATGTAAATTTTTACAGCCTGTTTAAATTTTTCACCAATAACAACAAATTTATCATCTGTCATTTTAATTTTTTATTCAGTGTCTGCTACTGTTAATCGTGGAAAATTTAAATAGGATGTTAAAATTAATATGCCAAGATCAGGATATAGTATACACCGAAAAACATGGTTCATGTTCATGTACATACCGAAAACCGGGTACGATAATATTAGAATAAGTTTTATATATTTTAAAAATAATACAAAATATAATTTTTATCATCACGCTCTTAAAGTTGTTCTGAAGAAAGCACTACATAAAAAAATTATTTATAGAAATTATACAAGTACAAATATATTAAAATAGATTACATTTTCTTTTATTTAACTTTTTTAGTATGTTGTAGCTCATTTCCTGTTTTAGTATTAATCGAAATTTTCAATAGTTAAAACTTAAATAATTTAACGTTAAGAAAATAAAATTCTCTTTCATTTAAAACTGTAACAGGGACTTGGGATGGAAGCGTTGAGCACGGCTATAAAACTAAGGGTGCGCTTTATAGAGGCATTACTAGGTACTATAGTTCACGAGCCGGAAGACAGATGTGGTCACTGTGCACTTCTTCACCTTTGACCTCCGATAAACGTTTCCTAACACCAGGTGAGGACATAAAAATATTTCCTTTCTACAGTATTTCTACACTATTTTATTGGGCGCTTAAACAAAGTTTATAAATAGGTTCAATTTGAAATAATGATTTTAAGTATTACAATTAAGTTGTACATAATCACTTCCTTTTGAATTATTGTATACACAATTTACAGATATAAAATACTATATTTTATCTGTACTAATATTTTATCATATTGTCTTTTATGTGAAAAGACATATTTCAGATTTCTATACATGATATATTTCAGATTTTAGTTTTGGGGCAGTTGCCAGTCGATATTTCAAAGATATTTATATAAAAAGTTGAAAGTGCACTTCTAGAGAATTTTAGATATTAATTATATCATCCAGCTTTTCACATATAATATGGAAGACCTATTTATGAAGAGTTTCAAGTAGATACATATATTTTAGTTTCGAAGCATTTTTTTTTATTATTTTTTAGGATACTTCAACTGCTGTGGTTATTAGCATCCAAGGTTACATTTTTATCGACATTTACCTAATACTTATAAAAAAGTGAAAAAAAAGATAATGGACGTTCTTTTAACTTTTACAATAAAATAATTAGAATAGATGTTTAAAATACAATTAATTAGGGCGTGGTTTAAGAGTCATTTGTTTTACACCAAAACATTTTCGATGTTTAAAAATAAGTGCCAATTGCACAAAACAGTAAGAGAATAAATACAGGGAAATAGTCTGATAAAACTTAATAATTGACAATACAACAAGAAATAACGCACTTACGAAGAATGAAAATGACAATATTTTATTTGTGTTTATGTAAATCGCTCTTGACTACAGCGCATAGCAACCAATAGAATCAGAAGAATCTATTCAAAATTCTTTCGTTATTTCAGAGTAGGAAAAAATATGTATTGGAAAATGGACATTTTCCATACAATTTTTTAACTGAAAAGTAACATTTTGCTTACTAGCTAGGCAAGTATTTTTTCCAAATTTCCTAATTTTTTTGTCATTTTCTGTTTTTAATTAAGTAATATAAGTTGTATACTATAATTTCTCGACGCTTGATTCAACAAAAGTATTCAAAATACAAAAATATTTTGCCTTTGTTGTCAAACAACTGTCAAAATCAAATGTCAAAAAACTATCACAACAATCTATTAAAAATTTCCATGTCAAAAAGTATATTTTTTTTCTATTCTGCTTCTATAACAAAGCTATTGGCACCCGAAAGAGTTCGTTAACAGCTTAGTCGAATGCTGTAATAGACTAATACAATGTATTTTTTTAAGGTTGGTGGCTATTAATATCAAAAAATATCAAAATGTCAAATGTATATTACATATACACATTATATAATTAATTTTAAATATAATAGGGCGCGAGCAGTCATGTCACTCTGTTGGCCTTGACAAGCAGATATGGGGGCCCGTGTTAGAATGATAGCTAGTAATTATATTCAAATGTCAAATATCATAATTTTTCATTCTAAATTTAATAATTTTCCAATTCCATGTGGTTTATTTTCCTCGACAAATAAATTGCGCACTCCTCGTGACAAATTAACTACGTAAATTTAGAAAATCTTGAAATTTTTAATGAAAAATTCTGACATTGTACATCTATGTACATAATTACTAATTGTCAATTTAACACGGGTCCCCATATCTGCTTTTCAAGGCCAACAATGTCACATGACTGCTCGCGCCCTATACTTTTTTTTCTTCAAAGACACCAATTTCAATCAAAAATAAATGTAAACATACAATCAAATTGTCAATTGTCATACCAACAAGAGCATAAAAAAGAAAAACATATTTAAAAGATTCATATCGAGTAAAATTTTACTTACTGTTTATTTCATAACGTATGTATTAAACGTAAATTAATGGTTCGATTCTGTTCACATCTGTAAGTTTTATAGATCTGTAATTGAAATGAATCGACCCATTATCAAATTCACATTTTCTGAAAACATTTCAAACGTATGGGATTTTAGGTTTTTCATATTTTTCGCAAGTTGACGTAAACGGTTGATTTCGTAGAACCACCATATTACTTATCACTCCTATTCGCTGTTTTTAAATTTAACAAATCTATTTTTTGACCTTAAATGTATGAGATAGATGGTGCTCTTTAAACCGGATGTATGAAAAAGATTTTTTATCTAATAAACGGAAAGGAAAATTGTGAAGCAAAATTTTAAAAAAGTTTACGATAACACTTTATAAAATAATAATAAATAAAATGCAGCATATGAAGAAATTAGTAGTTTATAGATTATAATAGTCTTGAACGGATATATTAGTTTCCTTTCGATTGATTTTATAATAGTAAACATTCATGCACTGATCAAATATTTCACCAGACATCATATATATTATTTTATTTTATTATCTGACTTTTTCTGTCCATCAATTTTTCAAATTCTGTCTGCTATACGAATCATGCACAAGAGTAATTGTGAAATAATGTGTTTTTTTTATTTGAAAGGGAGGCGTTTGTATCAAATGAACAAAACAGCAGACACAAAAAAATCAGTGAAATTTTGAACAACCCCATCAATACAGGTTTCATTGAATGTTTTCCGGTATCGATGAAATGTTGGCAGCATTTTCCAGACACACAACACCGTTGGATTTGCACCCTAAAATGATCGTTACATAACACCTACTAGCACCACTGCTCTACCTCTCTATGACTTTACACCGGCGGGAATAAGGGCTATTTCATTTCGATATAAAATATAAATTGTTGATTCCTTAATAATATTTTATTTTTATAAACACTCTTTGAATAGGTCTCAGCGGAAATGCTGCCTCGACACCAGTTTGTCTTGCGCATCTCGCTTCAGTTCCTCATAATACCTTCCCTCTTTGATATCTGTTAACATTTCAAATTTCTTCTCACGTATTTTGCCTTTAATTATAATTAAAGACTATCTCTCCTTAAAAATATGTCCAATCCATTTCGTCTCCCTTTTTCTTACTTCTCTCTAAATTCTTTTCTCTTCTCCAATAATTCTCAACATCTCATTCTTGACTCTTTATCTTTCTTCGTCCAATCTTCTCCTACCGTCTTCCAACCACATCTTAAAACTCTCAAAGTACTTTTTTCAGGGCTGGCAAATACCCTGAGTTTTTTTAAACCCGACCCAGTTAGTTTTTTTTTTTGTGGGTTTTATGGTACTTTTTTGATTTTTATTGGGCTTTTTACCTTCCGTCACCTTTAGGTAAGGAAGGTATTTTCTTTGGTCAAAAAATTCAATGATGAGTTTTTAGTGAATAAGCACGTTTTAGGGTCCCTATAATACGATTTTACCATTTTTACATACCTGTATGTATTTATGTGGGTGTGTGTGACGATAGTTTCGGATCGCATAACTTCAATACCACGATTCCAAAAATTATATTTTTTTCATATTCCGTAAGTTTACATCCAAAAGAAAAGGTGATTAGATTTTGGTTATAATTGATTAAACGGAAGTAACCCTCATTTGAAGATTTTAACAGTTTTTCTTGAAAAAAAGCTGTTACATCATTTTTTGACACTTAATGATATTATAAATATTAAAGAATATACTATTTTCTACACGATTTAATTGCATTTTATACTTCATATTCAATGGATATAGAGTTAAAGAATTATAAAGGAATTAAATTTTATAAATTAGCTAGCTTATAACCATGGAAACAGCTACTATATTAAGAAAATTCTTATTGACAGATGTCAATGTCAATGCCAATGAAAAGAAAATGAATGTGGCAGAGAGATGAGAATGTTGAGGTGTATGTTGGGGAAGACATGGAAAGATAGGATACGGAAAGAGAGGATAAGGAAAATGGCTCGCGTGATAGAAGTTTCTAGAAAGATACAAGAGAGACGATTGTATTGGTTTGAAAATGTCATGAGGAGAGATGAAGAATATATTGGAAGAAGAATGAACAGTTTAATAGTAGAAGGTAGAAGAAACAGAGGAAGACCAAAGATAAGTTGGAAATGTTGTATTGCGAAGGACTTAAGGAAAAAGGAACTGAATGAGGACAAGAAGCAAAGTAGAAATGAGTGGATGAAGAAATTCAAGAATAGCGTCCACTTAACGAGTGTGAAAAGCTAAAGAAGAAGAAGAAGTTGTTAGTGTCAAATGCAATTTACATAGTTTGTTTATGAAATAATTTTACTGGAAATGTATATCTTTTACAAGATTACAATTTATTTATGGAATTTGTACATAATACACTGAATTGACGGAAGGTAATGTGCTGGCCACATCAGATTTTTTAAATATTTATTATACAGGATGACACTGAAAATCTGGCCACCCAAAATAACTTTTTTATTTATAATTATTTTTTAATTTTGTGTTCATATTTTGTAATCTAGGCTTAGGGGCTCTCAAATCATGGTATTTGGCAGGATGGGCAGCGCTTCTGGTTTGACCGGAAGTGATATTAACTTTCATTTTTCATATAGGGCACCTTATATATTTTTATATATTTGGTAAAATTACGAATTCAATGATATGATTGAAGTGCATTTTTATTGAAGAAATAAATTACAAAAACGTAACCAATTACATTCAATCAGCGATAGCCTGTTACTTTTTCGAACGAATGCAAAAAGCGACAGTTGTAATTTATAATAATTCATTATTTGCTTCTTGTTAAATTTAAACGAAATTAAAATAAACCTAGTATGTGATACGTGCAAAATCGTGTATGATATCTTCATATCTAGTGCGAAAAACACCATCATTTTACAACTAAACTCATAAATAGCTAATCTGGATTTTATTGGGTTTTTATGGATTTTTAAGTGGTTTTTTTATACTCGGGTGTTTTTTTTTGAGTTGGGGAAAATAAGACCAACCCTGACTTTTCTCTTTCTTCCTCAAGGTCCGTGTTTCGCATCCATAAAGAACAATACTCCATCTATAGCATTCTGCAAATCTTCTATTATTGGATATCTGTTTAAGGTACTTTTATTGAATTATTTTTATGAAGTATTTTACATAGTTCTGAATGAACCTTTAGTTTTTTATATTTTTTCGATTTCTCTACTAAAATGTACGTACAGAAAATGAACAATATGTACTAGCAATTTTTTATGGGCAATGATATAAACATACAATATGCCTTGAAGTTATTATTTGTCTTCTTCCCATTTTCGGGTGTTTTTGGGGATTTTATGTTTGTGTCCTGCCCTGTGTGGTTCTGTGCGCTTGCCTGCCTCATCATTGCTGTATTGATCTGGGTGTTGCGTTGCCTAGCAACAGCGCAGCATCCGACAGTAGCTGTTTGCTATGGGAGCAGGTATTGCCACCCCCACCCCTTCGAGCGATTGCGAATTTTGATCTTGTTAACGGCCTTTGTGATCACACTGGACTGGAGCTGGAGCTGGACCACCAACGTCTCATATTTGACGTTTTTTACACTCTCTTGACTATATGTCAATCCTCCGGCTAATTGGGGGACTTTAAAAATATTTCACAGAGTTGTTTGAAAATCTATACTGATATTCCTTAGCGACGGAATGGTTTTTACAAATGTTCTAAAATTTACATTTTTAAAACTTTATACCCAATGTTAGGTGAGCCAATATACTTTAACCAATCTAGCTAATGATGAAATTTGTTCCGTAGAGGGCGTGATCTCAAGGGTAATCAAACGAGTATCCAATGTTGAACTGCAAAAAAATATAACATTTCTTTTCACTTCCTTGAAGAGAAAGTTATTTGTAACAAAAAAAAATCTATTTTTAGTAGGTATACTGTAATTTTATTAAAATAAAAAGTTGTTTTCTTTTTATAAGTAACCAATGCATCTTGGTAGTCAGTATCCGTAAGATAACTAAAAAGGCGACGAAGGAGCCGAGTCAGGAATTTCAAAATGAGTACAATGAAAATCACTTAACGGACGTATGACGTAGAACATTTTATTTCATACCTGTGTCGCATTTTTGGACGAAAGATTCTTATAATTTCTCTTCCTCCTTTTTTTCTAAAAAACAAATCACGTCGTCTTGGACTTAATAAAAATAAAACAATAACGAAAGTTACCATTTTTTTTTACATTTCTAATATTTTTCAAAAATGAATACAAACGACGATAGTTCCGATCATATTAAAATCTTCGGAAACAAACAAAAAATTGGTTCCAAAAAAATCCGTTGAAAGATGTAGGAACGAATATTGGCTTTTTGTGGTATGGGAAAAAGTAAACTATTTTACAAACATAACAGATGTAATTTTGGCATATATGTTAGATCTGGTGAGTATTCGTATTTATTATGTTGCAGTTTTTCTCTTATACAGAATATTTATAATTTTATAGTCGAAGAAAAGGAGTAATTTGATTATGATGTGTTTGACAGTTTAATAAGAAGTAGGAAGCTTAATAACAATACATTACCGTAAAAATAGTAGTACTGTAAAACCTCATTTGCCGGACTGAAATCACTCCTGTAAAAATGGAAATGGGACACGGTATAAAATAATAGTATTTTACATTATATGTCAGGTAAAACGGTTTTTTACATTTTACTACTGAAAGTAGGAAATAACTGGCAAGCCGAGTAGGCGAGCCTGTCACCTCCTTGGGACAGTAAAATAGTTACGAGGCGTATATTATACAATATTGTTACTCACTTGTAAATCAAATAGTAGGCGGTATCAATATATGAATTATACGAGTAACAAATAAATTTATTTATAAATTAAATTATTACTATGTTTGAACATTTTTTTTTAATGATTATTCTTCACGGCTACGATGGAATTAATTGCTGATGCGTTGATGTAACTCAAAACACATGCTATCTCTCTCGTTTCTCTTCCCCCTCCTCTCGCTCTTTTTTTTCAAGCAGTGGTGACTACGTCACAAGTTTCAATGACTATTTTTGGCGCGCAAATATAACAGTTTTTGTGGAAATAAATCAAAAGTTTTAAATTTGTTTAAGGTTAATGTCCCCATTCAGAGTAAGTATTGAATAAGAAATAAATACTACTTTAATTCTGCTCAACAAAAGGATAAAAAAATCATACAAACTTAAGTATTCTGTAGCATATTCTGCAGTTTAGCATTTTTATTTATTTTCAGTAAGTAAAAGCTTCTCTTTCGGAATATTATAATGAGAAGGAATCGATTGGTGACCAAATTAAATTTAATTAATTTAAGTAACAAAAATTTACTACCCGAAACTGATAACTGTAAAACGGGACAGTATTGAAGTTTTATATTTTTTTTCACATGCAATTTATTCCTTTCTAATTATTTACAACAAAAATATACACTGTTGTCCGAATATTTCGGAATCCAATATTATTTTTAAATACCTGGCAGATATTAATGAATTTAAACTTTTACTTATATTGTCAAAGAGATGAAACAATTTCTTCTCTACAACCCACATCACACAAAGCAAATTTCTGTTCTGTTCATGTTAATATAAAATTAAAAATTTCCTGATGCATGCACGATAATTTAATAGCAACGCCATTATTGCCTTTTAGTATCGTTTGATGCAATTTTAATTCACTATTTTAAAGGTTAATCATGTTACTTTTTCAAAGTTTCTATAAATTGACTAGGGCCTCACGATATTAAACAAAGGCTCCAAGTGGAATTTAGAAGTCTCCAAAATACCGATTGATCTAGGCATCGTTTTTTTTTAAAGGTCCTGAATGTATTAATGGGGTAGTTGCCTAAAGTCAACAGCCGTATTCACAGTAATTGAGATAGATCTGGTTTTAACTAGGTCTACGTAGACTAAGTTGAAACTAGGTCCAACTTAGACCACCCTGGACCTATTCATAGTAAATGTTAGATCCGGTTTAAACCTAGTCTACGTAGACCGAGTTTAGTCCTTATATCCATCTGAACATATGTACAAAAAATAATAATTAAAGATGTCCGATGAAGGTCATCTGTATCATGAACGAATTAACAAACTGGCATACATTTATCTCTCACCTTTGCAAAGGCTATAAGCATGTGCGATAAGGATGGATATAACACGCTTGTCTTTCAAAAATTCATATTGTTTCGACTAAGTTAGGACATTCCACTTTAAAACGATGCTCGTTGTTGATAATACTTTCGCTGTAACATAAGTTTATTTTTCTTCAAGTGTACAATAATATTCATATTATGCTACTATACACACACTATAGAAGATACAACAATGTTGTTCATTATTGTACTAGTAAAAAAATGTTAACTTCTTAGTACACCGCTAGCGGCAGTAGTCGTCACAGCAACGCAGACCATATTGAAAAATTGTTATTTGACAGTTGTATCGTTTGTATTTTGTAGTGTACACAGCCAACTATGGCTGAAATTGCAAACTCTATAATAAAAACAAATCCAGAAAAATATAAAAAAATCCCCAGTTTTCTTTGAAACACTTGAAGAAAAAATAGTATATGTTATTCGGAGCAGAACGCCCTTTTTGTGTTTTACCCAGCTTGGCTGGCCTCGGCTAGCGCCTCGGCCGCAATAGCTGGGTTCAACACAAAAAGACCGCTTTCTACTCCTAATAACATAATATACTATTATTAATTCAGATACATTACGTTGATTCATAGCCGTACAAATAATGTTATTTTCTGTCAGTGTCACTGACATTGACATTGTGTCAGTATCTTATTTTTCACATATTTGATTTTACATTTGCTAATAAACTTACCAGTTGATTTATTTTTGGTTTTTGAATGCTTTTACTGTAGCATATATTTTTATAATAATAAAATAACAGTAGTATTTTATGTGCCCTCATAAAAACTAAGCAAACGACACTACTTAATTTGTCAGTCTAGGCGGAGCAAAAATCTGAATTCATACAATTCGTAGATGACCTTGATCGGACATCTTTCAAAATTTTTACTGTATACTTACAGGTGACACTGAAAGACGAGCCACTCAATATAACTTTTTTATTTATAATTATTTTTTAATTCTCTTTCAATATTTTTAAACTAGGCTTATGGGCTCACAAATCATGGTATTTGGTATGATGGTAGCGCTTCCGATTTGACCGGAAGTGACATTAACTTTCATATTTCAAATGGGACATCCTATATATTTTTATATATTTGGAATCAACGTAAAATTGCGAATTCAACGATATAAATTATTGAAGTGTATTTTGAATGAAAAAATAAATTACAAAACTTAAGAGAAAATGATGCATAATTAACCTGGTGAGCCATGATATCAGGCAAATTGTGAAAGCAGTTGAGATAATATTAAGTAATATTTACGTGAATTGTTTAAATAGTAAGTTATTTTTGTAAAATTCCATATTTTGTTACAAAAAAATGATCAATTTGTTATAACTGCCTACCTAATATGACTTACTAGGTTAATTATTCATAATTTTCTCTTATGTTTTTGTAATTTATTTCTTCAATAAAAATTGACTTGAAGTATATCGTTGTATTCGCAATTATACGTAGAATCCAAATATATGAAAATATATAGGGTGTCTCATTTGAAATATGAAAGTTAATGTCATTTCCGATTAAACCGGAAGCGCTACTAGCATGCCAAATACCACGATTTGTGAGCCCCTAAGTCTAGTTTACGAATATATAATGACAATTAAACAAAACTTATAAATAAATTTTGAGTGGCCCGTTTTTCAGTATCCTTGTATATATAGCAATATAGTGCTTTATCAGTCAATATATTTGCGGTAAATATATTATATTTCATATTAGCATTATTATACGGGGGTGATTTAAAAATTAACGACAAATTATTGTGTCAGAAAAAGATCACATGAAACATTTGTAACTTATGCGTAGTGAAAAGACATTCTTGCAGAAGAAATTGACAGTGCCGAGTAGAAGAAATGGTGTATGTAAGTGGACCAGGAGAATGTACATCATGGCGTTGCTTTTAGATGTTTGGTCGTAAGAGAGCAGGAAGATATCACAATTTTTTGGCGAAACGACATGAAGCTTCATAAAATTCATCAGAGAATGTTGGAATAGTATGGTGTTGCCAGTTTTAATAAAAAAGGAGTATAGAAGAGGGTAATTTGTTAAAAAGTGGACGAACATCGATAAAGAGGTCAAAGAAGCAGTGCATTTCTGGCTGAAATTTAAAGTAATATCCCTTTTTGAAATAAAAGTATCTCTTGTACTTACTAGTTATTGCTGTGTAGTTTGAGATTTAGTACTACATATTATTATTTTCGGACAATAAAACACATTTCATGATAATGTCTTTAAAAAAATTATCTAATTTTCAATAGATTTTTTATTAATTACCTTATCAAGAAATGAAATTTAATTTTCAGAATAATTCAAAATGAATTCATATTTCCCGCCACAATCTCGGCTGTCAAATTTAGTTCTCTGGCATTTTCAAAGAGGGCACTAAAACTTGTTATCACGGTTTATAAGGGAGATACCCTATCTTTTATTATATATTTCCTTCATCTACGGTACGTTCGTGAAGTAATTATGCTGGAAATATAAATAAAATCTTTTGTAAGAAACTTTATAAGGCATTTCATTTATACAAAATATTGAAATGGAAGGTAATGCCTAAGGTAATGTCACTTTCATAAGATATTATTAGATTTTTTCCACATCTTTGAAACAAGTTTTAAAATAAGTTTTTCGAGAAATTACCGTATCTTCTATATTATTTTTGTCCTATAACAAATATTTTTTGAGTAAACTACTCTATAGTTGAATAAATGTACTTACAAATATTTCAGAAATTATATAGAAAAATATTAATATACCTATGTTTTTGCACGATCGGGTTTTGTTTAATGTTTACCGGTTGGGTTACCAAGGCAGTATGTTATTTTTACAAATTACTGATCGGTGATTGTGATTATTGACCGATTAGGAATCGAGGCGGTAAGTAAATAAAAAATATACGATGACAACGATCAAAGCTTACTTTAAAAATGAGATTTTTTTTATTACGTCAAAATAATTTTCAAATCTCATTAATTTTTAATTTTACGTCGATCGTGCAAATAAACATAATAAGCATTGCGGTCAGTGAGTGCTCTTCTATACCGGTATCGGATGTATTGGAGAACTCGATCTCCAAAATCATCCTCAACCGGTAGAAAGCATTTATTGCCATACTTTAATGCATAAAAAACTATGTTGCACGATCGTGTGTTATTTTAAATGTTTACCGATAGGATTTCCAAGGCAGTAGGTTTTGTTTACTGATCAAGATTTGGTTACTAAGATAACAAAGGCAGTAAATCGTACAAAAAGACCACGGGCGGTAAGTTAATAAATAATTTGTACTTCACCTTGGCAACAATATTGGAATAATTATAAATTACAATTATTGCCTATAGTAAAACAACTAGCAACTACTTGTAGTGTAAATTTTGTCAATATTTCTATATTTTATTCGATCAATTGTATAAAAATGTAACAAAATGTCCGATAGTGCAAAAAAAAATTAATAAGCATCACGGCTGTTAATTGCATTTATACCGCTTTCGGACATTATTCTGTAGCGGTAAACTGCTCTTACCACCCTTAATACTTAAATAACTAATATACATCATGATCGTTACTGCAAATTGTCATGAAGAGATATTTTTTTATAAAAATATATATAAATATAAATATCTATAAAAAGAAAATTTGTTAAATTGAAATATTTGAATGTTCGTAAGTACGTTTACTTGTTAAACTATTTTAAATGAACATTCATTACGATTTAGAATAATGAAGGCAATTAGCCTCCCCGTGTAGTTGTAGAAAGTATGCCACTTTCAAAAATTCCACCCTCTCCTTTGCCTTTAAGTTTTCATTTGAGGGGGGACCTTGTATGTGTTGTATATGTATATAGGCCATACCCATACCCACACATAAACACAACATATAGAAACTCCAGAATCCAATGTTCTGACGTCACCGTGCCTGGGCCGTTCCCATGGCAACCGTCTAGGGATGCTGAGTACTGTCCTCTCTCTTGCCCAAATGCAATCATACAGTGATGTGGTCTCTGTCTTTCCTGTAATTTATTTTTCGCTTCCATCTCTGTCTATAGAAAGGCAGAGAGATTTATTTGTCTTTGTTGGGTCTCTTTTGCAATTTATAATTTATGTTACGTGAGAAGGCGTCTTACTCTAAAAGAGAACCTCTCTTTCTAGCTAGTGAAGTGGGTATTACTTTTTTAATTAAACGAGAACTGTGTTTTGGGAGAAACGTTTATTATTTTGTAATTTTGGTAAATTTTTTAAAGTTTGCAGAATTGTAAAAGGTTTTGATAAATGAACTATTTGAAGTATAATTACGTTTGAAAATGGATTATTTTTGCGATTGATTTTAATATGACCCGAATGCGGCATACTAGATTGTGGTGCAGTTTTTAAATGCGCATATGTAACTCTGTTTGTCTGAACTAAATTCATATTGAAATCAGCTTTTATCTTTTTGTTAACCGTTGTTCAAATTCTATTCATCTGAATAAAACAATTTACAATAAAAAATATAACATAACGGCTTTTGTCTACGCTCAAACTGTTTTTATAAGGATTTCGGTAATAACACGGTCAATATCCTTTATAACGAGTAGATCGGTATTCTCTTCATATCGGCTCGTTAGTTAAGAGTTAAATTTTGTAATCTTGAAAAAGATATATAATGAAAAATTTAATTTATACAGGGTGTCTAAAAAGTGACGCCTAGCCGTTTTATAAATTGTGGCCAGATTGTTAAACTTGAAGCAGGAAGAATGATAACCCTTTTAACGCCAGAGCAGCGTGAATACGAACATCGCCATAGCCACTTAGGCAACAACTAAACACAATATATGATAACAGATGTGGAAAATTTGTCGTTTCCTAATATTATTCAATTTAATAAAGTTGAAATGTTTATATTTGTTTTTACGTTCCCTCACCTTTAGGTAAGGAAGGTATTGTCTTTGGCCAAAAAGTGCGATGGTTAGTTTTTAATGAATGAACACGTTTTAGGATCACTAGAATACGATTTTATTATTTTTACAACGATGTCTGTATGTATGTGTGTGCGTACGTGTGTGTATGTGACCATTATTTCGGATCGTATAACTCCAATACCATAATTCCAAAAATTATAATATTTTCGTATTCCTTGAGTTTACATCCAAACGAAGAGGTGATAAGATTTTGGTTATAATTGGTCAACCGGAAGTACCCTCATTTGCAACTTTTAACAGTTTTTCTTGAAAAAACACAGTTAAAATCATTTTTTTGACATTTTATGGTATTGAATGTATGTGTGTCCGTGTATAAATATTAAAGAATATTTTATACGGATACAGAATTAAAAAAATATATAAAAAAATAAAATAAAACTACTATATTCAGATTTCATTGTCAGTGTCAAGTGCAATAATTTATATTGTCTGTTTGTATTACAATTTTACTTGAAATATAATATAATTACATAAAAGAATAGTCAGATTTTTTCTCAATGAATTGATTTCGATTCGCAATTTAAGTTATCCTCAATCCCGACTCGGTCAAAATTCTTTACACGATAGTTTCACTATAAAATATGAGAAAATATCTTTCCCACATCCAATCATTCTTTCCAGAGACTTTTGTTTCATGGCTATGTAGGTAACATTTTAAATCACATTCGTATTCCATTTGATTATTAGATTTTCAATGTCCAAATTTGTGAGTCTAGGAGAATAGGTCCGAACCAGTTCATCTTTCGCCCATCATCAATCAAGCATGCGTAAACAAAACAACCCCTTTTTTGCATCCTTAAAAAATTAGTCTCTCTAACACCCTCTACAAAAATTTAATAATTACATCCTCTGATTCATCCCTACCCTATTGATTCTCGTTTCCCCCCGTCACGTACGCCACTGGGTCCTTTCAGACGCAGCCCCGCGAGATAATGTTAATAATGTGCGAGCGTCTGCCCCCGGTTGCCGGACGCTAATGCCCTCGGCGATTGTTTGATGTTTTGAGAGGAGAGCCCGACCCCTCCATAGACGAGCCGACCCTGAAGGGTTAGATGGGTAATTGTTTTATGGACGAGCATCATGTAATTGCGAAAGATTTAGATACAGAAAATGGGGAATTATTTATCAAAGAGATATAATAAAGCTGACCAGATAACTATATTATTTTTTAATATAATTCTTTTTTATATTAACAACAACTAGTACTCTTATATGCATATGACAGACATTAATTTTTTTTAATTCAACCAAAAAAATCTAATTACATCTAATCTTTTTATTTCGATATTTTCTATAATTTTAAATTCATTCTATGGGCAAGTTTTCTCCATTTTTTCTGAATGTTCGAGGTTTTTCCAATTCATTATCGGGATTGGTGGTATTTCTGAAGGGTTCATCTAATATACCTATAATTTTAAATATGTAATTAATAATACAATAAGAAATATTAAATATCGTTCCCAGAAAAAGCTTTCTGAATTTTTGACACTAGTGACATTTATCTGTCAATTACAAACATTTTAATTATTGTAATATAAATTTTCAAAAAATAATATTTAGAAGATTGTTAAAATACTACTACTTCCGGTTATCCAATTGTTATCAGAACCTATTCAACTCTTCCCATTACTGTTAGATTGTAGTTACACAGGTCTTTAGTTCTATAGAATTTAAGAAATCGTACCTACAATATTCACACACACCCACACACATCCATACACACACACACAGAGACAGACATTATCGTAAAAATGTTATAATCGGATTCAAGGGACCTTAAAACGTGCGATTCTTATCATGAATCCTATACCTTTCTTAGTGAGAGGTAAAAAAAGGTATAGGCAGTGGGAAACAAAATATAGACTATCTAATTAAACAGTTATTTGTCTTTTGTAATTAAGTTGTGAAAATTAAATCGTTGTGAGTACGGGATTACAGCTTATTCAAATTAAGAGAAATAGTACATCCTGCATACTCATCCGATTTGGCAATATGCAATTTTGGCTATTATTTATATTTTTTTTACACCTTTGACAGTTTTTCAGTGTGAATGGAAATAATTTTGACGATTTCTAAGTCCTCCAGTTGTGGCAGTTTTTAAGTCAACGGAAATTAATTTGCCAGCATTCCAAAAAAAGATTGGTTGGAGGCTTATAAGAAGTGGAAGAAAAAAATGTTGAAGTATATTATTGGTGAAAAAAATTACTTTGAACATATTTAAAATAAAAATCTAAAAAAAACTATTCTAGCGTGAGCCGCTTATAGACGTAAATCAGTCTCTGTTTGTAATAAATTAAATGTAGCGATTAATATAGAATACGGCTCGGTATTTTAATTTATGTTTAAACTGGCACTTAAAAGAAAAATATAAGCGTTGACAAGTTGTAAAAATTACGCGTGTCAATTTTTCGATGTGAAATTTTTCTTATAACTGACAATCAAGTCAACAGACAATTTAATCAGAGATGAAAATTTCTGGCCTTATTTAGTATATTTTTTTATTCTCTGCCTAGTTCTGGGTATGAAAGAATGAATAATCTCGCTTGAAAAGTGTCCCTATTACGTGAAATGATGTGGGTAAGTAAGTAAAATGATGTCTGTCAACAACGACAAAACATTTGACTGTCACAAATAACGCGCAAAACATACGAAGGTGGAGCGAGACCGTCGCGTTCAGACAAATGACGGTTTGAATTAAATGACAAGGAAACAAATTTCTAAGCCAAAAAACTGAGTTAGACAAACGATGCAGATCTTTCACTGTAAATGGGAGACTCGGTTAATGTACGTTGCATCAAAGTTCTAGGATTCCTCTACTCTAGTACGAAGAGTGCATTTGTTTTTAACCCCAAAGTAAAAATAAGCGACGAATAGGATGAATTAGTCTTTATTTTAAGTGAAGTACTCTACAATATAATAAATTATTGGACAGAAAAGAATAGTTATTTGTTTAAGAAGGTAAAAAAGTGACAGATTAACTGCCACGGAGCGTTTCATGAACGAAGTAAAACCGAGAAAATGAGCAATAGCGATAACGACAACGGTTTTCCAATACTTCATCTGTAATTTATAAAGCTGGAAGTAAAAGAAAATTAAATTTATTTCTTGTTTAAACAAACGACTTACTAGTATAGCAACTATAAAGTAGTTGTGGCCGTAAAGTAAAAGCGGCTGTAAAGAAAAAGCGGAAGTAATGTAATTTATGACAGATGTAAAAAAAAGGTACACTTTACAGTAATGGGCTAATGTAGTAGCTAGCTAAAAACGTTTTTTTTTTCTTTCAAATACTTTCAGTCGTATTAAAAGTAGATGTAGTAGGCAGGTATGTATTATTTAAAACAATGAGCGTTGGATCTTTATGTTATATTTATTTTTGTTACTTACTTGTAAACATAATTTATTGATACCGCCTACTACTTTTGAAAATTAATCTACGAGTTACTAACTTGAACTGAAATTGGTTGCTAACGTGTTAAAACTTTACAAGTTAGTTATCACGTTAGTAACCATATTGACATGTGAAAATTGTATTTTGTTACTGTCATACGTATTAAAAATAAGTGTCAATTGTAACTGACAGGTTTAGGTTATAAATTTAAATTTGATTTGCAAGTGAGTAACAAATAAAATATTTTACAATACTCACCAAGTATATAGTATTTTACATTACAAGCCAGGTAAAACGGTTTTTGCTGCTGAAAGGAGGAAATGACGGGCGAGCCAAACAGGCGAGCCTGTCACCTCCTCAAGGAAGTAAAATAGCTACCTGGCGAGTATTGTACAATATTTTATTTGTTACTCACTTGTAAATCAAATTTAAATTTATAACCTAAATCTGTAAGTTGCAATTGTCACTTATTTTTAATACATATGTCAGTAACGAAACACAATTTTCACATGTCAACAACGTTACTAACGTGATAACTAACTTGTAAAATTTTAACACGTTAGCCACCAATTTTACAAGTCAGTAACTATATAGTAAAGATTAATTTTCCAAAGTAGTAGGCGGTATCAATAAATTAAGTTTACAAATGAGTAACAAATAAACTATTTTACTGCCTCATGGAAATGTTAGGCTCGCCAGTCATTTCCTCCTTTCAGCAGTAAAAACCGTTTTACCTTGCTTGTAATGTAAAATACTATTACTTGGCCATCCAAAACGTACATTTAAAAATTTTGGCAACCAAAAAATTCAAAATTGTATGCTCCTAAATTCTGGATACATATAAAGCACCCCATATAATTTTAACCCTCCAGAACATGTACTAAATTTTGACACATAAGCGCACGTAGCAGTCTGATTCGATTAAGAAACAAGGTATATGGCCTGTAACGCTATTTTGGGGATAGCGGTCAGAAAGTTGGCGTGAGATTGCTCGGGCGCCAACGGTCGGATAGCAGGTTTGGAGATAGGGTGAAATATGAAGAACACAATTGTAATAAACGATACAAGACAACTTTATTGTATGGTAGTTCGTTGTACAAAATAGTATGATGGTCGCTGATGGGTACAATAAGATGCTGGGTGTGCGAATTATGCGATTTACCGGTTTTCGGAAAAACGACGCCGGGCGTCGCGACGGCGATGATGTCGGTGTATGAACGGTAGATGCACGGGTATCCAAAAATGTAGATGGAAATGTGTTCGGACGGTTTCGGTGTGATTGACGCTAGGCGTCGTGACGACGGTGACGGTGGCGGACAAACGGTAGATACGGTGATCTTAAGGATCTGTCTAGGAATGTATTCGGATGGCTTTGGTGTAATCGACGCCAGGCGTCGCGACGCTGAGGTCGCGTTGGTTCGGCGGTTAATGGCAGTAATGACGGACGAAGGGTAGCTATGCGTTTTCGCAATAATCGGCAAAACGACGCCGGGCGTCGCGACGCGGATGTCGCGTTGGTTCGGTGGTTAACGGTAGTTATGACGGACGAGGTGTAGCTATGCGTTTCTGCAACAATTGGCAGATCGACGCCGGGCGTCGCGACGCTGATGTCGCGTTGGTTCGGTGGTTAACGGTAGTTATGACGGACGAGGTGTAGCTATGCGATTCTGCAATAATCGGCAGTTCGACGCCGGGCGTCGCGACGCTGATACTTGTAACCGGTTGTTCGCGGAGTACGTGACGATCGATGATACGGCGTACGATGAGAAAGTCGACCCAGGCAAACCTCACAGACTCTAGGCCTCGAGTACCCCGGCTTACGCACTGGGGCGTCGCGACGCAGAGTCGGAAAAACGCACTTGGGCCGATGGACGCTAAAATACTCGATTTGGAATAACGGGCCGTTTTACAGTAACTCTGGATAAACACGCAGACTTGACGTCTGTAACGCCCGGGTTTACACGCCGGCGGCGTCGAAACGTCAAGTCGGTAAAACTCGCAACGAGTCACTGTAAAATGGCTAGACACACGCAACTGGTGAATTTACTCTACGGAGATGATTACGGCCGGTGTCAGTCGTAGTGTCTCTGGATGTTTTCAATACGCCCTTCGAAGATGCTTTGGCTTACGCACAACAAGCGTTGCGACGTTGGGCGTCTGAAGCTCACAACGAGACACTAAGACGGACTCTCAACAAACAACTGAACAACTCGGACGGAGAGCTCACGGTACGGGTTTCAAAGAAAAAATGAAAATATTGCTCACCTGGAGATCGGTTTGGAAGTCTTGATGGAATACTCGCAATCAAGAATCGCAATCGGCTTCAGTTGTCGAAAGGAATACTCGCAGTCAACAACTGTCTTCTGCAAATGCAGGCCCTGCTTTTATACAGCCCTACTAATTAAACCAGCTTAAGTTTGTTTACTAGTAGCAAAACTGCATAAAAGAACAGGGCAAATAGGATAAAAATGGAACACGGTGTTGCCGACCCTTTATGAGGTTTATTTCCCGGTCAAATTACGCGCCTTATCCCAATTGTCGGGAAGAAAAGTTTTCGCGGTTCGCGGATTAATAAGGGCTGAGTTACACGACTTTGAACTATTTAATCCGCAAAACTTGTGACAGATTCACATCGTCACATCCCCGGGTTACTTCGGACAAGAAAAAAAAAGAAAAACAAACGGAATAAATACACCCAGCAAAAACCCATCTTACAAAAATACCAAAAAAAAATCTTAACTACAAACTTAACTAAAAAAAACTTAACTAAAAAAAAACTTAACTAAACCCAGTAAGAAAAAAAATACAAAGAAAAAACCAAAACAAGATTGTCCACAGGCGGCACTCAGTGTCCTGGGCCTGGTCAATAAAAAGGGGAGGGGGCACTGCACTCACGCACTTATGGAAGCCTCCGTCTCAGGGGGGGAATGGTCACCCTCTTGCCGTTCGGGAGCCGGAACCGCAGCCGCTTCGACAGACACGCACCTTCTGGCCGCAGACTCTGAACCCAGGCGTGGTAGTCCTGGGGGCAAGCTGGGGCCACGGACGGGACGGACGGCGGTGGTGCCTGCTGTGCAGTTGGGATGGCCTGTGGGCGTGGCTTCGAACGGTCGGGGCTGAGGGATGACAGGATATCCCAGAGCTCGGAGACTGCTTCCTTCACGGTGGGGGGTTCTGGTGGACGGCTGGGACCTACAATGCAAGAAACTACCTTGCCCAGGGGGTCTCCGGTCCGCTTGGCCTGGCCTGCGTCTCCGTCGGTTTCGGCGTCGTGAATGGGGGACGCAGCCAGCTGGAGGACGTCGCCATCGGGGGAAGGCGACCGGTACGGCCGGATTACTGGCGTCTTCGGCAGCTTCGGCGGGTAGGCCCCAAACCGGGCATTCAAGGCCTCGCGGAGGACCTTGTCGCTTTCCCCAGGTCTCCATCCAGGTACCTGGGGCTCAACTGGCTTTGGGGGCGGTGGTGGTGGTGGTGGTGATGGTGGTGGTGGTGGTGGTGGTGGTGCTGCAGTGCGGGCTGGGCGGATGAGGCGGTTCTCCAGGATGCGGATCCTTGGCCGGTTGCCGTTGGTGACCCGTCCTGTGTCTGGCAGCAAGATCGGCTTGCTGCCAGCCCTACCTCCCACCCTAACATCTTCGTCTTCTGATTACACTACATTACCATCGGGATGTTGCTCCTCGTCTTCATCTTCTTCTCCTTCCACACCTTCCTCTTTCTCTTCCTCTCCATCTTCGGCTTCTACAGTCTCGTCATCTTTTCATGTCGCACTTCCTCCTTCTTGAGCTCGTACACCCAATGTGTACCCATTGTGTTCTTCATTTAAGGGTCCCTGCTCGGGCGCCAAATTCTGTAACGCTATTTTGGGGATAGCGGTCAGAAAGTTGGCGTGAGATTGCTCGGGCGCCAACGGTCGGATAGCAGGTTTGGAGATAGGGTGAAATATGAAGAACACAATTGTAATAAACGATACAAGACAACTTTATTGTATGGTAGTTCGTTGTACAAAATAGTATGATGGTCGCTGATGGGTACAATAAGATGCTGGGTGTGCGAATTATGCGATTTACCGGTTTTCGGAAAAACGACGCCGGGCGTCGCGACGGCGATGATGTCGGTGTATGAACGGTAGATGCACGGGTATCCAAAAATGTAGATGGAAATGTGTTCGGACGGTTTCGGTGTGATTGACGCTAGGCGTCGTGACGACGGTGACGGTGGCGGACAAACGGTAGATACGGTGATCTTAAGGATCTGTCTAGGAATGTATTCGGATGGCTTTGGTGTAATCGACGCCAGGCGTCGCGACGCTGAGGTCGCGTTGGTTCGGCGGTTAATGGCAGTAATGACGGACGAAGGGTAGCTATGCGTTTTCGCAATAATCGGCAAAACGACGCCGGGCGTCGCGACGCGGATGTCGCGTTGGTTCGGTGGTTAACGGTAGTTATGACGGACGAGGTGTAGCTATGCGTTTCTGCAACAATTGGCAGATCGACGCCGGGCGTCGCGACGCTGATGTCGCGTTGGTTCGGTGGTTAACGGTAGTTATGACGGACGAGGTGTAGCTATGCGATTCTGCAATAATCGGCAGTTCGACGCCGGGCGTCGCGACGCTGATACTTGTAACCGGTTGTTCGCGGAGTACGTGACGATCGATGATACGGCGTACGATGAGAAAGTCGACCCAGGCAAACCTCACAGACTCTAGGCCTCGAGTACCCCGGCTTACGCACTGGGGCGTCGCGACGCAGAGTCGGAAAAACGCACTTGGGCCGATGGACGCTAAAATACTCGATTTGGAATAACGGGCCGTTTTACAGTAACTCTGGATAAACACGCAGACTTGACGTCTGTAACGCCCGGGTTTACACGCCGGCGGCGTCGAAACGTCAAGTCGGTAAAACTCGCAACGAGTCACTGTAAAATGGCTAGACACACGCAACTGGTGAATTTACTCTACGGAGATGATTACGGCCGGTGTCAGTCGTAGTGTCTCTGGATGTTTTCAATACGCCCTTCGAAGATGCTTTGGCTTACGCACAACAAGCGTTGCGACGTTGGGCGTCTGAAGCTCACAACGAGACACTAAGACGGACTCTCAACAAACAACTGAACAACTCGGACGGAGAGCTCACGGTACGGGTTTCAAAGAAAAAATGAAAATATTGCTCACCTGGAGATCGGTTTGGAAGTCTTGATGGAATACTCGCAATCAAGAATCGCAATCGGCTTCAGTTGTCGAAAGGAATACTCGCAGTCAACAACTGTCTTCTGCAAATGCAGGCCCTGCTTTTATACAGCCCTACTAATTAAACCAGCTTAAGTTTGTTTACTAGTAGCAAAACTGCATAAAAGAACAGGGCAAATAGGATAAAAATGGAACACGGTGTTGCCGACCCTTTATGAGGTTTATTTCCCGGTCAAATTACGCGCCTTATCCCAATTGTCGGGAAGAAAAGTTTTCGCGGTTCGCGGATTAATAAGGGCTGAGTTACACGACTTTGAACTATTTAATCCGCAAAACTTGTGACAGATTCACATCGTCACAGGCCTTATCGATAAAATAAGCCCCAGTAAAAGTTAAAGGGTTATAAATTAACTGTAAATTATGTTTTACTTTTTATAAATTTTTAATATATTCTTTTTAATTCACACTTGTGATTAGAGAAATAATAGAAATTTTAACTATATTTGGTCCCTGAAATCGGATGTGTGTTCTGAATAGTTAAAGAACAGATATTATATTATGAAAAACTGTTTTTCATGTCACGGATTCTCGTATTCACCCTGTATAATATCACTAGAGTTAAATATAAAATTATGTATAAGGTATAGGTTCAAATACAAAAAAATAAAACCCTCATATTTCGATGATAAATAAGCAGTGAAAAATTAAAAAGAATAAAATTTGTGTAATAAATTTCTATTTCCGTTGGAATGAAAATGCTGTATAACGAAATAAACAGTAATATGTCTGATTCAGTAATAAAGTAGCCATAAAATACACATTGGCATTATACATCAGTTAGATTTTACTGTGGGAAGCAGGGACACACACATACAAGCGCAGATAGTCCTGCAGAGTACAGACTTTTATTCCTGCTTTACGCACACATTTACAGCCCTATTTCATTCCTTTTTTCTTTAATTAATGGATGGAGATTTATTGTGAAAGCAAAATCGAAGCGAGGATGAAAATGATAATTAATATTGACAAAGTAAAAACATTAATGAACGTACTAAAATGGAAATTTTTTATCCTGTGACTGTAAAAATTTTCTACAGTCACTGTTATAGCTACTAATGGTGAAGATGTTGCACACAATTATGTGCTTATGTGTGAGTGTGAACATAAAAGAACATTTCATGGAGAAAACTATTTACTTATATTTATATTTTTTATTCCTTGCATTTCAGTATCAAAAATCTGATGTGGCCAGCACATAACCTCTCGCCGTATATTTTACCTGGCTATATGCATAAAGCAAAGAATATTTTTATAAATACAAATAATATATTCATATAAATCTATGACGTATAAACTTCTTTATTATTCAATAATAGCATGTCTCAACATAAAGATATTTTACCATAAATTATGTTACAATAAATTACAAAGTAGAGTTTACCATATATAAATATTAGGCTGGTAACAGCAATTTTCAATTCGAACAACTTTGTTTACTTTATCTTCATATTCTTCTAGTAAAAACATTAATTTTGGGCGATCTAAAATGTATATATCTGGATTGTGCATCTATTCTTATATATCTTCTTTTACATTTTATTTTTTCATACTTGTTATATCTAGATAACCTTAATTCCCTTTAATAAAGTGACGGATAGATTGCACTCCGATTTTGTCAATATTTACAACTTACTTGAGAAGAATTTGATAGCTTTTTCGCAATTCAAAGTTACTCTAGTCTACAGTACTGGTGTACATTGTCCCATAATGTTTGAAACAAATTTAAGTCCTTCAACCTAGACTTGTCATCTCCATAATAGTCACAGATCAAGAACTAAGGGATTCTCCAAGTACATTTTTAATTCATTACTCATTATTTCTGACACTGACATTTATCTGTCAGTTACAAATAATTTAAATTATCAACTATTTTTCATGGCATTCTTTCGGCTGTCAAATTTATTACAACAGATTATTTTATATATTATACTTCTTTTATCTCTAAATCTATGGAATATATAATAAAATATTTAAATGTATCAGATAGAGAATTTAATTTTCTTTAATATTACCACGAAAAATTTTCAAAAAATAATATTTAGAAGATTTTTTTTCAAGAATCTTCTACTTCCGGTTGTCCAATTATTACCAAAACCTTTTCAGATCTTCCCATGAATGTCCGATTGGGAAATACGTTGTTAAACAAATTTTAAGTCTTATAGTTTTTGAGTAACCGTCCTTCCAACATCCCACACACACACATACACACACACACACACATCCACACACACACACACACAGACATCATCGTAAAAATGTTAAAATCGGATTGTAGAGACCTTAAAACGTGCTTATTCAATAAAATCTGGATATGCGATTTTTAGCATGAATGCAATACCTCTCTTAGCGAGAGGTAAAAAGGATTAAAGATTTTTTTTATGTTTAATGTAATATATTTGTAAATATAATGTTATTATTTGCTTTAATATAGTAATGTAGTTGTAATATACTGGGTGTATATTTGCTATCTTTTATATCGAGTGGTAGAGGTTAGGAATGAACATATAGATTTAACATACAGGGTGGTGACCGGCATAGCTGAACATATGACTTTGACGTGTAAAATTAGTCTTTCCTAATTTCCTGCTTCCCTAATTAGGTAAAAAAAACTTCAAATAAAAGTTGTAGGGCATAGAATTCTGCATCTGAATCAATAAACAAATCAACCCAAAAATAGCTATAGCCATGGAATTCAAACAAAAAATTGTTAACGATTTATCTGTCAAGCCAGGTTAATTTATTTTTATTATTGTTTCAAGTGAACAAATATCAATTTAAATTAACAGATACTTGTTAACTGGAACAGAAATTAGAAATAATACCTAATAAAAATAAATTACCCCGCCACCTATGTTAATTTACAGTGCATATATAAATATAGTAGTACAAATTTTAATATTTTTTCTAGCATTTATTCAATAGCAGGATTGAACAAAACGCTATACAACACTCGTGAAGAAACGAATTCGCTCACTTATGTGCCTTTGACCACTCGGCTAGCGCCTCGTGTTTAAAACTGGCACATGCGTAAGCGAAATTCTTAGTTTCTTCACTCGTATTGTAATATACTATTGAGTGCACTTTATGATAATTTCAATTTCTGAAATTAGCAACACTGAATTTCAGCTGACAGATAAGTAAACTCATAACCTATAAAAATAAATTTTCTTTTTCATTTTCACATTTTTCGATTTTAAATAAAATTTAATATACACCTCAGGACTGAAGTTCCTTTTTATCACTCATATGATAAAAAAAAGAATTTCAGTGCCTTGATACATAAATAAATATTTCTTTACGATCGCAAAACGGTCATTTTAATTTTTGTTGGAAATAAAAATAGTATATTGTGCTATTGAGAGTAAAAGTGATACTTTGTTTGCACGACGAGAGAAGCAAGTCGGACAATTGCACGCGAGACACACAAAAACACCTTTACTCCGAATGTGCAATTATGTCGGAATTTGAAGTATTACGAGTATAATGTACGTCCCCTGAAGTTGTTCAATTGGATGGAAATCTAACAACGTGGCTGAAAGATATGTCAAGGAATCACTGCAAAACAATATAAACTTTTCTTATCACTTTAATTCTAAGTATTCCTATGTTCATTACCGTTCCTGTAATCTGTAAGTCTGTTATTCTTTAATATGTTATTTCCTCAAAAGTAAACTCTGTTTATATTTCAATTCATAGGTTATTTATTTAAATTTAACAGCCATTGATGGTATTTAGTAACTTTATTCTTAGGTTACCTAGTGTGTCATAGTGACATTTAGGGCGATATTACAGGTTTTTTTTATACAAGTTACTTCTTATTCGTTGATTCTGTATAGTTTCTATGGATATTTATTTATTTTATTTCTACGCCGGCGGCGTAGAAATTAAACTTCTACCTTGTGAATCAAGTTACAAAAGATCAATAAAATAATCCAAAATATATTGTTCCATTTAAAAATATATATTTGTATTTTGTCCTATATTTTGTGAAATATATTCCTACAACTGTATGAAATTTAATTCTGTATAGACAATATATAGAAATCTAGTGGTATTTTCTTTCGTAGAAATAAATGTCCGCTTATTATTCTTGTCACCGACGGTCTGCTGAAATATCTCCGTTATTAGTTGATTTGAGCTTTGGGCTTTCGCTATCAATTCTCTTCTTGAACTAGCTTTTATGTCCATTATAGCGCCATTTTTCTCTTAAATTCACTTAGCAATAAAGCTCTAAACACAACAAGTAGCTCTGCAACAAAGTAGCAGAAATACAAGTCAAGTGTTCTGGTTCCATTGCGGAATACAGATGTACAAGTATGTAGAATGTATCTCCAGAGATCTATTTGTTCTCAACATGGCAAAACAGGAAACAGTTCAAGGGAAGATTTGAGCAATTTCCGGCGATCCTAACGCCGCAAGCGGTAAAACGCCCAACTGAGAATTCGCAATTGAATTCGGAACTACTACGGAGAAAATTACAAGTATTTTGGAAACTAATTAATGTTTTATTATACGAAAACCAATTAATGTGCCGCAAGGGTTAGCGTCACAGTTCCGTAAAGCAAAATATTAGTTCAGGTTAATAATTCTGAATTGAATATATTATATCATTAGTTTCAGAATTGAATAACGAAGTCGCCATACTCGTATTTCCATCCATTTTTTGGTAATAACCCAGAAATAGGTATCTTGAAAACGAAGAGATCGACCTGTAGGTTGAAAATCTAATACATAAAAAATCTGTTGTGGCCAGCACAATACCTCTCGCCATTTTCATTTTATGTAGCATAGGGCGCGAGCAGTTATGTGACTTTGTTGATCTTGGCAAGCAGATGTGGGGGCCCGCGTCAGAATGAGAGCTAGTAATATACGTAGGTGTCAAGTATCATAAGTTTTCATTCGAAACATTATGATTTACCAAATCCATGTGGATTATTTTCCTCGACAAGTATATTCCATACTAATGGATGACAAATAAACATCAGAACATTTTGAAATTTTGAATGAAAAATTATGACATATGACAATTGTGACATCTATATAAAAACTACTAGCCGTCATTCTGACACGGATCCTCATCTGATTGCCAAGGCCAACAAAGTCACATGTCTGCTCGCGCCCTATAAGTACACACAAATAATTGAAATAATTGTTTCTCTTCTTTCGTTCTATGAGAAATTTTATCCTATTATTCTATTATGTTCAAAATTCTTCAAATTCATTAACGGTATTAGCAGTATTTCTTAAGGATATATGTAATATTAACATCTGTAATTTAAATATATAATTAATTAATAATACAATAATATATATTAAATGTACTCTTACCTCCTAAAAAAATCTGACAATGACATTTTGCATTTACATGTCAATTACAAAAATTTAAATATCGCAACTGTTTTTCGGGCAATGAGATTTATTCCAACAGATTATTCTATATTATTATATACTATATCTCCAAACCTATACGAGATATAATAAAAAAATTATGTGTGTCAGATTGAGAATTTAATTATCTTTAATATTTGTAGTAACAAATTTTCAAAAAATAATATTTAGAAATTTTTCTTTTAGAAACTACCACTTCCGGTTGTCCAATTGTTACCAGAACCTATTCAACTCTTCCCATTACAGTTAGATTGAGGAATCCGTAGCCAAACAGGTCTTTAGTCTTATAGAATTTGAGAAATCGTGTCTCCAACAACCCCACACACACACACACACACATCCACACACACACAGACATCATTGTAAAAATGTTAAAATCGGATTCTATGGACCTAAAATCGTGCTTATTCAATAAAATATGGATATGCGATTTTTAGCATGAATCCAATACCTCTCTTAGCGAGAGGTAAAAATGAAGAAATAAAGAAAATAAGTGTTATTTGAGGATTGGGGGTCTATAACCAGGGTCGGATTTATAAAAAACCATAAAATAAATTATAGGTATACTGCGTGTTCATTTTATTTTGTTCACTGTTGCTATCTCGAGAACTATAAGAGCTAGGAGGTCAATTAAATTAGCAAACAATTTCTATTTTACTAGACTTTTTTAATGTGCGTAAAATTATATTTTTTCAACCAGTGGTTTTCAAACTGTGGTATCAACTTTGTTATTTTAAATGGGACCATATATTTTTTATTTACTTATTAGATAGAGAATTTTATTCTGAATTTAGTGATATAATATTTGCATATCCTTAGATAACATTTTTTTCTGAGAAAATTTCAAATAAAGTTTTATATTAATTTGATTCAAATATGGCCACAATAAGATTGCCATGAATGGAAAAAATACATGTTATTTTTTTACATTACCCTGAAAGAAAGAAGTAATTATTTTGTTCTTTTAATTGATCATAAATAATATCAACGCAAACAAAATATTCATATATTTTTTTCATGGCATTCTAATTGTACGTAAAAAAATTAACACGTATTCATTTTTTTCATTCGTGGCACTCTTATAATATTAATTAATATAAAACTTGATATGCATTTTGCTGAAAAAAATCGTTGTTCTCCTGAATAAACATTATCTTAACTCACTTGTGTATAAATATCTATTGAGTATTTTTTTTAGACATAGAGTTATTCAAAAACTCAAAAAATTATTTTATTTCCTTGGCATTCTGAAAATTGTTTAAATTATTTAACAATAGGGTGGTTGCAAGATTTTTGTATTTATAAAATAAGGTTATATCCTCGTAATTTTGTTTAATTAAACATTATTTATTGGAAAAAAATATATAATAATTCCTATAATAATGTAATATTTTGTCGGCCTATCAACATTTTTATGTTATAGCTCTGTTCAAGTACTTTATATTTTTACATTTGATTACATTGTACATATATAAATGTATTTGAAAACACTCACAAACATCCAACACACTGCCTCAACACGCTGCCTCAGCACGCTCGGCCACCAAATTATTAATTGTTAAAAAATGTGTATATTTTCAAATATATCACGTGATTGTAAACAGTGTGACGTTAAAAGGCATTCGCGGCAGCGCATCCAAGGAAACAGCTTCTAGTATCAAACACAAAAGTACATGTCAAGATTTTTTACAAGTGACGGAGATAGAGAGATACGCAATTGCACGCGATGAACAAAAAATTATGCTTGTGTTCAGGCAGTCAATAGGAATAGGTACCTTCCTACCTCATAAGAGTTTATCTAGAGTTTTTAGCGCGATTCTTTTCAATTCAATATTTAAAAAATATGGGCAAAAAAAATATTCCGTTTATTATGAATTAATTTGTATAATCATACGTAATATAACAAATGATATGATTATCATCGATGATATTCTCGAGTGAAACCGAGCTGCAGATTTCACGAGTCCGAAGGACGAGTTGAAATGTGCTGCTTCGATTTCACGAGCAATATCTCTGATTATTAATCATATCACGAGCTTATATTTAATGAGAGAATATAATGAATTTTTGCAATCTAACCTAACTTTTGATATACATATTCATATTGTATTAAAACATGGTACTTACAAGTTTTATTTAGTATTTCGGAGTTTGAATTATTGTTTTTATTTATTTTTATACTCAAAATTAACTATCAATGTCATAAATAAAGAAAACAAATCCCTTAGTAACGACTATACGGTGATAATTTCCTTGTTTTTTATCATCGCTGTGATAGACATGTAGCTAGGGAGATTCTGAATGTTGATTGGCGGAAAACATTTCACGTGACTAAGGAATTATATTCTCTTTCAAATAAAATAATAATAAAAAAAATGTGCAACCACCCTATTTTCACGAGGTACATTTGAATAATATACTACTAGATGTCGTTTTTAATTCTGAACAACTTTTGTCCTCACACATTTTGCTCTAAACCTACTAGGTAAAGAGAAATCGCAAATTGAAAATTCGAACATTGTATTTCCTATGTTCAGAAAAAAAGTAGACACCCAATATAAGTAAGCTTTACATTTTGCATATAATAATAGAGTGTGAGTATAATGCATATAAAACAGGGTATAGCTCACCCATATTCGTTCCAATTTGCATATCATCTTATTTAATGTACCTTCATAACCTTTCTCTTTATGCATCATCTAGGCATCTAACCCCTTTGTAAATACCCCAGTGCGCCGGCACTGGTCTGGGAGTGCAGGTCCAGCTCAGGCTCCGGGAGTGGGGGCAGGCTGCTGTGGTCTGGGCCAAGCATTTCCGGGCCACCGAAATGTATCGATCTCACTTCAATTCGGTTCAAACAGAACACTTCCAATGAGAATGAATACGAACGAACAGTGTAGTACAAAGTGCACCAAAATATCGATTTGGATTTTGGAAGGGTGGTTAGGATATTTTATAATAAAATAAATATAGCGTTACGCTATTTACACATTGAAAAGTACATAAAGTATAAATAATATAGAAATAACTATAAACTATCAATATACTGTTTGCTTATTGGTAATGAAATATGTTTCGTAAACTAGGAGAAATGGGTTTAACTCCAAATTAAGTAAAAAAAATGCCTGTAGTTAAGTCTTTTCTGGCTAAATATATTTTAATGAAAAAAGTAAACAGGGTAAAATGAATTACAGTTTCGTATTTTTTGCTCAAACTAGCACCGACACTATTTTCTATTCGAGTTTTATACTACAGTGCGTTTCATACAGAAAAACAGTATGCTTTGTAATTGTCAGCACATACACCTATACAGAAAGATTCATCGGTCTGTTCTTTTTTAACAACTGAATTATTTTAAATATTATGCAAAATTTTATTTTATATTTAAATGTCTATAAATCTGTGGTATAGATTTTTCTACAGTGTCCCATTTTTACACAATGGTTTGTAATTTTAAATTTTCAAATGGAACACCCTATATATTTATTCAAATTTGAAAAGTTACTTGAAATTTGCTATGCAATAGTATGCAAACAATCATGTTATATTATTAAAAAAATACAATGGCGAATGATTAAAATATTACATTTTATTATATAAAGAAGGCTTTGAAATACTATTTTTTGAATTAGACATCTGATAATATTAAAATTACAGTGTAATAATAAAATATCGGATTAAAATGAATGAAATATTTAATTAATCAATTTTCTTTAAATTTGATAGGTGCAATATTAAAATATTATAAGGCAAAGCCTTGTGTATATAATAAAAGAGCAATATTTAAATCATTCGTCACTGTATTTTTTAATAATATAACATATGATTGTTTTTATACCATTGGTAGCAAATTTCATGTACTTTTCAAATTTGAATAAATATACAGGTGTAACAGCTAAACGCGCTACCTCATATAATTTCTATATTATTAAAGATTCAATAAAATATTATAAGACAATCTTATAAAAGACCAAGGCGGACATCTGATTAGAGAAGAAAATATTTTTTTAAATCAGAGGTTCTCAACTTACAGCAGAAAAAAATCACCTATAAGTTGTCAGTTATGAAATAAAATCTACAGACTTAAGTGATGTTTAACCATGTGTTGTTATGGTTGTAATGTTTCATATTCAGGTCTTGGAATTTTTACAGAAAAAAATATTTATTATTGACAAATTTTGTTTTCACAAATTTAAATTAAGGTATTTATTTAATATTTAATGCATGTAAAGTGCAATGAAGTATAGTTCACAAAAGTGAAAAAATTATAACCTCTCATCTGCAGGTGACATGTTGTCAACTAAAGTAGATAGAAATAAATGATATTGAACCATGTACCATGTTCCATGTTTCTGATTTCAAATTTTGAATACCTACTCAGGTATTGTACATTTTTACGGACAAAAAAATTCTAGTATGTATTAGCAAAGTTTGGTCTTTCCAATTATTTGAAATTTGTCAGTTAGAATTCTCTTAACAAAGTAGCTGTTTCCATGGTTATAGCATATAAATTTAATTTCTTTATAATTCTTGAACTTTATATCCATTGAATATAAAATTCAATCAATTCGTATTGATAAGAATATTCTTTTAATATTTATAATAACATTAAATGTCAAAAAATAATAGTTAACAGCGTTTTTTCAAGAAAAACTGTTAGAATCTTCAAATGAGGGTACTTCCGGTTGACCAGTTACAACCAAAATCTAATCAAGTCTGCATATGGATGTAAGGAAGAGGAATACGTAAAATTTTGGAATTCTAGTATTGGAGATATCGCGGTCGAAATTATAGTCACACACACACACGTACACACACACACACAACACACACACACATACAAACATCATCGTAAAAATAGTAAAATCGTATTGTAGGGGTCCTAAAATGTGCTTATTCATTGAAAACTCATCATCGAATTATTTGACCAAAGACAATAACTTCCTTGCCTAGAGGTGATGGAAGAAGGTAAGAAAACATCGAAAATAAGACGTTATGTACATCGACGATGATATTTTAAAAAGGGTTGATTACTATGAACTGCCGTAACTCAAAATGTAATAGATTGAGTTTGTTCATCCCTGTAATCTGTTTTCTAGTTACTCTTTAAATTTTCGACGTAATTGCGAATTTTAAAATTATTTTTTTATTAAGAATTGTTTTTCTTAAATTTAAACAAATATGTCATCACAGTTTAGTACCCACTTCTGAGTGTACCAATCTGCTTTTATCAGTAGATTTCTGATATATTTGTACTATTGGCGGCGTTGACCAGACGTCACCTCATGGGCGGTTAAAGTTGTTGTCTTTCGAAATCACTCTTGATGAAAAAAGTCTACATTCAACACTGTACATGGGGCCCCTAAATTTGATCTTGCCTGGGGCCCCATGTAGCTATAACGCGCAACTGACAACAGAACGAAAGATGAAAGTTTTAATGTTTGCAAATAAAGTGATGTCAGAAGAAACTAAATAAAGTATTATATAACATTTAATTGTTTTCCTTTATGGCTAAATAAATAAAATTCTAAATCAGTTCATAGTAAGTGCCCCATGCCCACAGATATTTATACAATTTGTATAATTATGATACTAACACCATTAAAATTCCTGTTCGTCAAATAAAACCGAATTTATTTTAAACAAAATAAAATATATTTGTTACAATCGAAGCAGAGATTTTACCTTAATAAACTGCAGTACTGAACACAAATAAAAATTGATATTGATTTAAAATTTTGTTTAATATTTTATAACGGAAAAATGT
The DNA here is from genome assembly GCA_951394225.1 of Harpalus rufipes. Classification (NCBI taxonomy): domain Eukaryota; kingdom Metazoa; phylum Arthropoda; class Insecta; order Coleoptera; family Carabidae; genus Harpalus; species Harpalus rufipes. Next base: position 13,424,440 of record OX596284.1, on the reverse strand, counting down.
AATTTATCATAAACGCATACCGTATTATACTTTTGTAAAGGAATTTACAAATAATAATTCCAAAACTACAGCGTAAACATTTGTATTTGATGGTATATTTATAGTTAACAAGCAAAGTTTCCCAGTATAATTTTCCTGCTAATCATACAACAATTTCCATACATCAATTCCCCGGAATTTGAATCCGGGACGGCTCCGAATCCACTATTCATCCCGGGCCAATTTGTGCCTGTGTGTGCAGTCTGGGAGAGTCTCTCTCTCGCTCTCGCTCGCTCTCTCTCAAGCCGCGTGGCGTGCAGAGAGCGTCGCCTAGCAACGCGCCGGCTCGGGAGCTGCACCGGAACCGGAGTCTGCTCCGGAGCACTCCCGGCACGTGGAGATGGGCGTAACTCAAGATGGATTGATTTGTTGAACGAACGGTGAAGTACAAGATATTGTTTTATATAAATAGATAGATTCATTTGCATATGTATGCTAGCGCTCAAAAGTGTTTCCACACTTGTGTTTTCATAATGAATTTGTCTGTTAAATCTATTATTTGAATAAATGTGTTATTAAATGGAATGAATGAATAAAATCAACATTTAGAATGAGGGAAAATTAATTCCTCCAACACTATTTTGGAAACTACACATTCCACAACTAAAAATTATGTTGGAATTAATATTATTCCAATAATCCGGCGAAACAGAATCTATTTAACCGCATATTAGCGCGGTATATGTAATATCTTGGTTCGGTTGCTATGGTTATGACTCTATGTTTTATATTTATTAATTTCTGTATTCGCGTTTGACGTTTTAAAGTTTTGAACATTTTTAGAGTTTTTTGTTAACTTTTAAAGGTTTTTGAAGTTGTCCAGAGTAATAAGTTTATCTAAATAATAATATATTTCCTAGAAAGACATTTTGTAGAAAAACATATAAAGTGGAAATGAAGATATAGATATGGAATGTACTTCACCAGGAATAAGGAAATGTGCTAATGATACAGGGAGTCAGTTATTACCCAATAAATCAAAAGAGAAATATGGAGTTATTATAAGCAATTTATGGATTGGCGTCAAAAAAAAAAAAATTTAATGGTATATGATAATATATTGTTATTATCAATCAACATTTTAGTTGTAGACTCTACAACACGTTTGGAATGGCATAATCCACACTCGCAAACCGTAGTCCTCGCCTTCGGCTCGGGACACAAACTTTTTGCTCGTGTGGAATATGGGCCATTCCATTACTTGTTGTAGAATATACTATTCCAATATGTTTGTTACCACTTGTTGTTATAAGAACATTGTTTATATTTTTTAAAATTTTATATAGTAGTTCCCTTCAATAATAATACGTATACTTCATCACTTCTTCCTTCCACTTTTTAAAAGATTCCAACCGATCATATTCTTCTAGAATGAGTTCAAATTAATTTCTGAGGGACTTAAAAAGTGTTAAACTTGTCAAATTAATTTCAGGGAATTGAAAACTGCCTAAGCTGTCAATCTAATTATTGGGGGGCTTAAAAACTTTATTCTTCAAATTCCTATTTCGCTTCAAAATCCACATTTTTGCAACCTTTATACTATTATACACTAGTATTTATTAAAGAAATGAAAAACAGTCAGTATTTTTATCTTTATCACAATAAAACAACAAGAAATAAATTGGACAAAAAGTATTATATAAGTCTGTAGAAAAGTTTTTTGAATCAATAGGTTAAAGTTCAAGATTTTCAGTTTTGCTCTCATATGCGGTTGAATATAAACTGTTACAGTGGTCATGTCATAGATTAGGTTTGAAAAAGTGAAAAAGGACACTTAAAAATACAAAAGTTCTTAACAGTTCGATTTTTTTATTAGAACAGTTTTTACCTTCCGTCACCCTTAGGTACTGTCTTTGATCAAAAAATTCAATAGTGAGTTTCTAATGAATATGCACATTTTGGGGACCCTAGAATAATGTCCTCAATTGCAACTTGCTCGTCAAACTTCACACTCGCAGGATATTTCTCACTTTCGATACTCGTTATGAAATATACTATTTTATTGTACCTAACATATAAGAATATATTATAATTATTGGAAATGGTCACTAAAGTGCACAAAAATCGTCATTAAAATTCAGAAATCAGCATTAAAGTAATCCATTATACGACGATTTCATACAAACTTTGTGATGCCAACGTTATGATAATTATTATACATATAAGATAATTTGGATATGTGTACGAGCCCCCCCAAATGTATTCGTATCCTCTGAAAAAAATATATTAACAGCAAGAAGAAATAAATTTTTAGATTACAACAGTTAAGACTATATTTGGGAATTTTTTTATTTTTTGTATTAGTAAAGTGTGCTAAATTTAAATATAATGTTATTGCCTAAAATTATCATTTTAACAATAATCTACGGACAAATATATGACAACAGACACGTGCTAATTTTTTTAGTTCCAACAGTAAATAATACAATATTTATGTTATTATTATATATAAAACTGAAGGTAAAGGAAACTGGCAATATATTCAATTAATTACTACATTTTTTTTATTTATATTAATTATATTAAAAACAAGAAAAAATAAACTTCTGGATACTATGATCATTACTCCAATTCAACAAATTTTGATATGTTGTATTAATAGAGTGTATAGAACTTGAATACATCGCTTATAATCAAATTTCTTTGGTTTAATAATAATTTATTTGCAAATAAACCATTGTCTGCATGTGACAAATATTTTCGTCTTTAATAATTCGCAAATAATTTTTATTAAAGTAATAAAATTTAAAACGGCAATTAATTGAGTATACTGTCAGTTACCTTTATCTTCAGTTTTATAGATAATACTAACATAAATATTGTTTATTTATTGTTGGAACGAAAAATTTTGGGAGGTCTTTTGTCATATATTTGCGCGTAGATTATTGTTTAAATGACTAATTTAGTTAATAACATTGTATTTAAATCCAGTACACTTTATAAAATAAAAATATGCCCACATATAGTCTTAACTATTGTAACCTAAGAATTTATTTTTTGTTTCTGTTAATATATTTATTTCAGAGGGTACGAATACGAACTAAATAATTCCGAAGAAGTTTAAGACAACACACATAATTTTGTTCATTTGTTTCACTGACAGCAACTGACAGATTTGTCAACATAACCTATAAAAATAAATATTCCTTTCATTATAACAAACTTTCGATTTCAAATAAAATTTCATATGCACTTCTGTACTGAAGTTCCTTCATATCACTCATATGGTTTATTTTTCTCGACCATACGGCCATACGGGCTAATTAAATAAATTAATTATTGTACACAAAATTTAAAATATATTTTAACTAATGAACCATTATTTTGAAAAAAATATACATAAATAAGAGCAAAAAAATACCTGTCCAAAAAAATAATTAAAAATATATTGTAACTATTTAAAATATATATTTGTCTCAAATTTTGAGAACTGCTGATTTGTTATTATTAAAGTTTCAGCATAATATGTAACATTTTCTAATTTAATCAAACTCGTATTTGTTCAAAGAAAAAAGGTAATAATAATTGTTGTCTCAAATATAAATATTTAATGTTTTACCCAGTATTTATATATTACAATTAAGTATACGTAACATTCTGTCTATGAGTGCATATTATACTTGTTCTCTACATAATATAGTAATTGTTTTATACAAACCAATACAGTTACTGCAATTAAAATTTCGAGCTTCATAATTTGAAATTGCATCCATTGCGCATGCGTTTCTTCTTTCGTCGCTCTGTCGGCAATAATGGAAATTGCTGCAGGCGGAAACGCACACAACGCACACTTGACAAACGCGGCATATTCACGGAAAGTATACCGGAGTCGAATCCGGTCCCGGAAAGCAACGCCCGGAAAATACCAAACGCAAAGCGATTTCGCTAAACAAACAAGGGAGACTTCAAGACGTATCGAAGTATTTGACGATGGAAGAAGGAAATAAAAAGAAATATTCTTGCAAATAGAAATTTAAATTACTGGGAAGTTTAATTTACTTTATTCATCGACAGTGTATAGTAGTATACCTATGTAAATGAGTACTTGAATGCTGGTATACGCTTCATTTCATATTTTTATATTATTATTTTTTATTGGTCAAAAACTATGACCTATAGATTATTCTCTGGCCTGGTAATTTTAATATAAATGTACTTGAAAAAAACATAAAAATAAATCAATTTTCTATTTCATAATATTCGTATACGGGTCACTGCTCAAAAGTTCTTGTGGTGATCTATACACACCAGGGGCCCGATTCTTGAAATTTCATACATACTTCAAATTATTAGTATTTATTTTGCCAACTTATGATAATAAATCGATATTAGAGTTCATTATTTTCAAAAATGAATAATTATTCATATGAAGAAAAGTTACAAATAATTAAATGGCATTATTCTGGCTATAATTTACGGCAAATTCGAGATTATATTAGTGCAAATTAATATTTACTACGTAAAATATTTATTTTGACAATCATTATTCTGATACTGTAATAAAACATTACGCTTTTGTTAGTCTCTTGTTTCTAATTCCATGGCTAATACTATTAAATTGTAATTTCGTGAATTTTCAAATTTTATTTCTGCAGTTATGAAGTAGCCAAAATGATTTTTTTTTATTGATTCGGATGTAGAAATTTTTGTTTACAACATACATTTGAAACTTTTTGTCTAAAATATTTAGGTGAGCAATGCGCACGGAAAAACTGATTTCCCATGTTAAACGCCTATGTTTCACTTTCCGTGATACACCCTGTTTATTATTATTGAATAAAACTACTTTAAACATTTAAAGTAAATTTCTAAAAAATATTAACCATATGTGTCTTATTCTCAATTATTTTAGCATGACCCTCGTATACTAAGCTAGTAGCCATTTTTTCGTACATAAATTTATCTCTACTTATTATTTTGCGATATTTTTGTTCTGAGTTTTTCTTTCTGCCTGAATTCAAATATTCCTTCTCTCGTCTTTTCAATCTTGCGATTGAGAGAATTGAAATTTACATTGAGCAAACAAGAAAGAAATTATTGACCAGAACTAGTGGGTTTTAATGAACCCCCTCCTCCTCTTCAACTCGTTGTGGATGCGCGTATTTTTAATTAGAACTAATTTCTCAGTCCAATGCGTCTGCAAATTTAAATTATCTTTTATTCTGTTCTGTGCGCAATATCGCTACGAACAGTTGAAATGTAATTTTGTTCCCAGCTTTTGTTTTTGATTTTGTTTTATATTGTAGCGGGATTTGTGTGATGCGTTTTATTTTTAGTTGGAAATTGTTTCCATGGAACGCGTTTCTACTTTTTTTCATGCCAATAACATGAAAATTGTGATGTACATAGCATAAAATAATTAAATCTTTACCAACAGAAATAATTGATTTTTAATACGATAACATGAACATTTTTACGGTAATTCAATTATTTTTGCAATGAATTTTTTTTATTCTGCCTAGCTATCCAATTATAAAAACAAATTTTTATATTAATTATATAGAAAATTGTAATTAAATATAATACAATAGTTCAGTGTACCAGCAGATAATTCATATAAAAAAATCTGTTGTGGCCAGCACAATACCTCTCGCCACTTCCTTTTTTTGGTTACATAAGTATAGGGCGCGAACGGTAATGTTACATTTTTGGGCTTGACAAGCAAATGTGTGGGCCCGTTTCAGAATGATAATTAGTAATTATGTACATAGATGTCAAATGTTAGAATTTTTCATTAAAAATTTCAAGATTTTCTAAATTTACGTAGTTAATTTATCACCAGGAGTTTAAAGTTTACTTGTATGCCTTAGATATTTAACATTTAATTCTGCTCCACATGGAATTGGAAAATCACTAAATTTAGAATGAGAAATTATGATATTTGACATCTATATACATAATTACTAGCTATCATTCTGACATGGGCCCCCATATCTGCTTGTCAAGGCCAACAAAATCATATGACTGCTCGCTCCCTATTGTATTTAACATTTCTTGTATACCTACACTCTACACCAAAAATTCTACTTACGCATATATCTATTCCATATATATTTAGATTGTTTAATTTTAAATTCATTTTTGATGAAGAAATTTTGTCCTCTTCTAATTTTTCGAAATGTTTCCAATTCTATTAATACATTAAGAAATAATATAATGTATGTACTTCCCAGAAAAAGTCTTCAGTAATGTCTTCGGATTTCTGACACTGACATTATCTGTCAGTTACAAACAAATTAAATTTTCAACTATTTTCCATGGCCATTCTTTCGGCTGTAAAATTTATTATAACAGATTATTTTACATACTATATTTCTTCTATCTCTAAATCTATAGAATATATTGTAAAATATTTAAATGTATCAGAAAGAGAATTTATTTTTCTTTAATATTATCAAGAAAAAATTTCAAAAAATATTATTTAAAAGATTTTTTTTCAAGAATCTTCTACTTCCGGTTGTCCAATTGTTACCAAAACCTTTTCAGATCTTCCCATGAATGTCCGATTGGGAAATACGTAGTTAAAAAAATTTAAAGTCTTATAGTTTTTGAGTAACCGTCCTTCCAACATCCCACACACACACACACATACACACACACATCCACACACACACACACACACACAGACATCATCGTAAAAATGATAAAATCGGATTGTAGGGACCTTAAAACGTGCTTATTCAATAAAATCTGGATATGCGATTTTTAGCATGAATGCAATACCTCTCTTAGCGAGAGGTAAAAACAAAAATTTTGCAACACATGTTTAGTTTTCTTTACAAATTTATTCTGTTTAATATAATTTTTAATTAAGAAAAGTCTGTTCTTATTATAACGTTTTAAATTATTTAATGCGGGTTAAAAAATGTAATTTGTGTATTTATTTAATTATATTTTTCTATTTCCATTGTTAAAATGTGACTTAACGTACTGGTTTCCCGGGCGTTACATAACAATAAGTAACAGCTAATTCATTAAGCACGGTTTGAAGGTAGCTGCTGGGGCTGCAAGCTGGCATTCTGTAAAAATAAGTAAGTAACCTAAAAAGTATACTGTCTTAATTTGCAGTCGTAGAAAAAGTAAATGTGAGAAATTTCTCGTCTGTAATGTGGATAAAGTGTTAACAATTTCTCGAAATCTCTGTCAAACAGCATTTATTCTTACAACACCGAAGTGTACACTTACACTTTCTTCTACCACAGATGTTACAAATTGTTAAATATCATGTACACATTATACATTTGTACTTAGCATTTAGATTTTACACACCGTACAAAATATTCATAAAGAAAACACATCCATTTGCTCTCAAAATCGATAACACAATAATTCGAAAAATAGCCGGAAATATCTTGCGGAATGATTCTTTGGTGACATCATAGATACCGACTCCTATTGGTCACCAATGATTGTGTAGCCATTGTTGCAGGAATTTAAATAAGACACAAAGAATATGTATGATAAATAAAAACTACTATCTGTTAATTTGAATTACTTTAATGCATAATTCACTATTTAAAGATTTTAACACTACAAAGATATTAAACCATGGATGGAAAACGTAACTTAACGATACCCGATAACGTTATAATAACGTTTAATTTATTACTTTTTTTTAATAACGTTATAATTACAAAATAACGTTATGTAACCCTAACATAACAACGTTTCAATGTAACGTTATCCAAATTTACAAATTTTACAAGATTTTTGCCGTTGAAAGTATAAACTATACTTTTTCTACGACTGCAAATTATTACAGCAGGAATAAAGAATTGTATATTAAAACATAAGTTACACAAGGCAACCTATTCAAGCACGAGTTTGAAATTGAAAACACGAGCGCGTAGCAGCAAGTGGGCGAACGAACGATTATTTGAATAGCCTTCTGTAACTAGTGTTTTACACTATTTACTCTATTCCGGCTTTCATTAACATTATTTATTGATAAAAATAGAAAAAAAAATTGGCAGATAGGTTTGTGGCAGTGATTTGTGTTTTTTTTATTTTGTTCGTTGCCAAGATATATTGTGTATTTTTGAAGCCATAGCTTATCAAATTGGGATAAATATGTTGTTTAGCGCCATGGGATCCAATGAATTGCCATATTTTGTCAACGGGAGTAGGAAAAAAAAATGAAAATGCGATTATTTTAACAATATTCTTATATGTATATAAGTATTTAGAAAGTTCGTATTTGTTTCCACTGAATTCATTCTTTTTCTTAATTCCACCCCTATTTTAGTCTCCTAAGAAAATTCTAAATCACGGTATGTTTACAGAGTTAAAAAGAAAATCCTCTTTCACCCTTTTAATGAATATAAATGCATTTGTATGTGGGGGTAATACAAAGAAGAACCTCCCTTCTGGCGGTGGTTGAGCCAACTACCCCATTCGCATGCGCAACCCCCGCAATCGATGGTTGCAGGGAAGATATGAACCACTACAGTCCACAGACACACGCAGTACACACACTGTAAACATTGCAAGTGAGGTTAGTTCAACCCGCGCGTGGGTGGATCAACTAAATTAAAAAATAGTGAAAATTTCGTGTAATTTTTGGTGTTTTACATATTTTTGTAATGTATATGATTCGTAAATGATGGTAAGGCACATATATTATATTTTAAAGTTGCTAAATGTGTTTGAAATATAGTTATTATAGTTCATTTGTAAATGACTTTAAATAAAGATATTAATTTTGTCCCTATAGTTTAGAATTAATTCCAAAGAGTAAAAATTGGTTTTCTTTTTTCGATTTTTTGAAATTGTACATTTTTAGAACGTTTAGTAGTCCTAATTATAATACTATATTGAGTAGCATTTTACTCATATTTACAACAAAAAAATTGCATTTATTACTAAAAATGGTTCAAAATTATATTCTGAGCTCTCGATTAAATAAAAAACAAGGTAGTCACCCAACTAAAGAAAAAGGTTCCGTATGCTCAACGCACTTTTAGTCGAGAACTCTGAATATCAATATTTACGTTTATAAGTATATCAGAATTATTTGAAATGAAAAAGTTTCTGCAATTCAGCCACATTTATTACTTCAGTCTTGGCAGTTTTGACCACACATGGGTCTACTTCAGGAGCTGCAGTAAAAATAGTTTTTATTTTATAACAATTACAAAGAGAGCAGTGTACAATATAAGAAATAATTAACAAAATTTAGAACTTACATGAAAGTTGTACTATACATAATATTTATCTGTAAAATGGAAATAGTCTTTTTACGTTTTGCGACTTTGTTAAATAATATGTTTAACCATTATATTTTTTATAAACACTATTTCCATGTTTAATTACATATATATTATGTATAGTACATTTATATCAACTTTCATGTAAGTTCTACATTTTCTTAATCATTTCTTATATTACACACTGCGTTCTTTGCAAGTATTATAAAACAAAAACTGTTTTTTAATGTAGCTTCTGAAGAAGACTCATGTGGGGTCAAAACTGTCGAGATTGAAGTAATAAATGTGGCTGACTCCCAGAAACTACCCAGCCAAGAAACAACCCTTATCCCAAAATTATTATATTTATTATATTAATAAGAAATTCATTTCTTGATTTGAGAATTGTACCTACCTTTATTTTTAATAGAATGTTATAAAATTTTCAGAATTATGTCTAACTTAAAAAATAAATATTTGAAGGTAATATTTGCTGCAACTATTTTAAATTAGCGTGAAATGTAGAATAAAATCCATGTAAAACATAAAAAATATATACACCAGAACTATTATTTGATTTAACTTTTTATAATTTAAAATTGAAATAGTAGTTTTATATTTTTTATATTCTGTGGAACATTGACACTATTTTACATCTATCTCTGTGAATTTTTGAACATACTATATGCTGTTTCTTGCAGCGACTGCAGCCTAGCAGTCTGCGTCACTTTATAAATAAAATTTGTTAAAAAACGAGTATCATTCCTGCACCGAAAATTTGTATATTTTGTATTTGTTTACAAGACAACGAACCACACCCACTTTAAATTAAAACTGTCAAAGCATATTCTTTATTTAAAATTACACCCAATTATAAAACCTAAAAATATTTATAATCTTTAAATAATCTTAAAAGTAACAAATACTATTTTTTCTTCAGTACCTTTCCTTTATTTTTGTTGTTATATTCGAACCTTAAGCACCTATACGTAATATTTTTTTCCCGTTAGTAGTAAAAAATGGCAAAACAACAGGCATTTGCTTAAACTCGGTCGTAATTATTTGATCAGTTGTTCGCCATATACTCTTTCTTGTATTGCTATAGTTGCATTTCTGTGTCCGCTTTGATTACAAATAAAATTTTGTCGCACAGTTTAAATAAATGAACAATAAAACTGTTGAACAACGAAACGTTATATACGAGTAGAAAATACAAAAACATAATATTGTAGGATGTCCAAATTTCGATTATCACCACTGGAATCTCAAAAACCAAGAGTTGCGACGTTAAATTGAGGAGGTCAACATAAAAGTTTTGTTTTGTTCTTCGGAAGGAATAATAACAAAAATATTATTTCAGTAGAAAATTTTATATAACGAAAGTCGGCTGCACAAATGCTTGAAAACAATTGCACTTCTAACCTCACTTTTTAGCTATTATGTCAAACAAATATTTAATATAAAAATTATCTTTTACACAAATTTTGACTATAAATTTACTCAGATTCATCACCAAATAATAGTTTTAATAAATAAAAATAAATATATCATCACGGCATATTACCCATTGCTGGGTGCGCCAATCTGCTTTGTATATAGATTTCGCTAATAATGATGACATATTTGTACCGTGCGGGCGTTTATCAGGCGTCACCTCTCGAGCACTAATTGCTGTCTTGGAGAGTGCACCACAGGGGTCAATTTTGTGCCATTGAAAATTCGAAAAATATTTGGCGTCGGTCGGGATCGAACTCGATTCCCCAGATTCGCGATCAGACACTCAGGCAAAATTTGTGTTGACAAAATCTCTGTTACCGTTCTCGGTATCGTTTTCAGGCTATTGTGCAACCGCCTTAAAACTAATATGTATTACTAATTTAGAAAAATGTAATAATAGCTACCTCAAAAAACTAATTTTGGTTGAGTATTATCGATTTATAACTTAAAATATCTGCTAGATTATTAATAATCTAGAAACTTGTACCAGGAATAATTATTTATGTCTCATACTCAGTAGAAGTTAAGAGAATGTTGTCAAAATTTTGTATTTGTTTACTTCAATAGGAACCACACCCACTGTACGAGTAGGTAGGTTAAAACTGTCAAACAATTCCGTAAACAACCCTCAGTACACCCTAAACCCCATTTCAAACCCTTAACCTAACTTTTCCCCGTTTTCGCTTTTCCCCACCCTTTACCCTAAACCCAGTCGCGGCCCCATTCCCCTCCATCTCCGCCCCTTGTTTACACACGTCACCAGCAGTGGAGGGGGTGTGGTCACGCCTCCCGGCGCCTGTCACGGCGCATGCGCGGGCTGCAGACGCCGGCTGACGCGACGTCGCTGACGCCAGACTGTGAGCAGACTCCTCGGCGGCACCAGCCAGAGGTGAGTGTTACCTGTGTAGTGAGTGGGTGTTCTGAGGGGAGGTAGTCAGGAATCATGTAGTTGTAGTTGTGTTCAGATAGACAATTATTTGTTCTAATGTTATGTTCGTTTTATATTTTGGTTGCTAATGTATAATGGTGCATTATTTATTACTCATATATGAGTATGACTCAGTGGTAACTGTTGGAAAATTATGTACAGTTTGACAATGTTCAATATATTTTTACTGTGTTTCAAATTTACATCTAACTGCCAAATTTTTGGTACAAAACTTATATTTTGTAACGTTACTCATAAATTTTATTATTTACATAAAGATATGTAGTAATTCTGATATAAATTTCTTAATTTTTAATGTATAAATGACTATATAAAAAAACAAATCTTATTTTTTGTCAATCAAAAATTTCGTAATTTACTTCCAGCCATATAATGTACTTGTATATGTTTATTTTATTTTTTTGTATTACATTATTTTATTACTGTATTGTTGTTTTATTATTTTCCTTTTCATATATTTGTTGCATGATGTATTTCTATTTATTGTATATGCACATATTTTATATGTACTACCTATATCTGCAAATCCGAAAAATCAGCCAATGAACATCATCAATAATTCTTTTTTTTTATTCTTATTACGCACAAGTACTTCAACATTATTTAAACGATCAAACTAAAACTCAATCTGTAAATCAATGATGCGGCATCAATGACATGTATTGACTTATATTTCGGCTTTGCTATATTTGTATATGCACTAAATTTTTTAACTATTATTAGACCAAAAGTGTGTAGCGACTTTTGTACCCACTTACATCATAATAAATCTTCATCCGTGTGATACAATTTGATTAACATTATATACTTACAGTTCACGATCATTTCTTTGACTTTTTAATCTGTAACATTAGAACAATAATACAGACAACCACAAATGGGAAACCTATAACAAAAAACATTACTTACTATATAATACATATACTCGGTGTGTAAATTTTGTTAAAATGCATTTCAAAAATGACCATTAGATAACTGTGTAACTGGAAGAAGTGGCTGAGAAATCGTCAATTTTCCAAATTGTTTTTAGTTTTATTTGTTTGAATAGTGATGCAACGATCAATATTTTAATAGATATATTAGCTACATTCAACAATGAACTAATCTATATATAATCTCTAAAAGTATTCTATTGATAAAACAATAAATATAATTTAGATATCTGTAACAAATTATTATATTTCTAAACGTTAAACGACATTAGATATAAATTTACAATTTGTAATTCTTAAAACTGAAAATAACATCAATTATTAACCTGCTATATCTAGTTTCTAATTCAAGAATACCTATCAATATTTAATCAAGTTTAAAGGTTATTTCTGTTTCATTGACAGCAACATATTTAATTCGCCTTTAAGTAAAATCATACCGGAGTTCATTAGTGGTATTTAGTTTGGTAATCAGTTGTTAAAAATTTAGTGATAAGAGAGTTAATAGGGTAGATAATACTATCGTCGATAAGAATTGTTAACATCAACTCATGCAATACTAGCACTTGTTATTGATTCGAAACTAAAAATACTGTGCTAATATGCGAAAATAGAACCATATTTTGCACTGATTACAAAGAAGGCCTTGCTCTTATTACACCTTAATTGTTTAAGTATAATTATATGACAAGTATGCTACTAGTTAGTAGTTTGGCATCAAATTTTAAACTGCATTATTTGAGACAAAAAAAATTAACACTGATTATTTTTATACGAATTCTATCTTTTTCTCATTATTTGTATTTAAGTAAATTTTATCCCTTAAATACCATATTCATTGAAATTTATTAACACCCTCCTATATTTTATTATGTATTTCGTTTTTAAAATAAAAGTACATCTATGATTCTGATTGACTAGTGTTCAGTCTTGTTTACAGCAAAAAACAAACAATTTTTTCATTATTATATTTCACCATTTTGACATATTATTTTTTTAACTGATTATAAAGCTTTTATAAAACGCGTCAGATCTGTATTAGATTTTGTCGTTTAAATCTGAGGTTTCTGAAGAAGTTTAACTTGTTAAAATGGATAAGAAAATAGAGCTTGTTTCTGTATTCGGCAACTCAAGTGAGACTGAAAGGCCACTCGAAACTTGCATCATTTGTTTAGATTATTTCGATCAGAAATTGTTTCATGTAGTCATTTGTTTGTTCGAAATAACTCATAAAAACTTCACAAAGTATGAACTTCTATATTTTCTTCAGAACTTGCTATAGTGCTGCAATGTTTATAATCAGAAACATTTAAATAAATACATTTTCTGAAACACAAATATTTACAATTTTAAATTTGAGCGCGCAATCTGTACTAAGCCTGCGCATGGATCGGGGTTGAAAATTTTTGATCGGATCGCTCGGTCTGACTGATCGGAGTGAGTTTATGAATGCGTCAGATTAACCCGATTGGCTTTACGAACGCTTCAGATTACATCGGATCAATCCGATCGACTTTATGAAAACGTCTAATATAAGTTTTATATGCGATAGAGATTGAGAGTTCAATAATTTGTTTAAAGATGAGTACTCGCAAAGCAGTTTAAGATTGTGCCCATTTCTTCTTAATTTTATTATTTTTTTACCCAAATATAAATTATAGGGATATTTTTAGGTTGATAACATCAGAAATTTTAAATTTCAAATGACATGGATTTATAAACATAACCTGAAAATTCAACAAACTTTTTTATCAGTTTTGCATAACAAGTTTAAATATTTTCTATTATATTTAGCTTGAAATGTTTAGTTCTAAAATTTGTAATCATTTTGCTATTTCCTGTGTTGAAAATACTCAAAAAGTGACTGTTCGCCAGAACTAGAAGAGTAAAGTTGACTAATAATAATTTAGTAATTGCCAATTGATAGGAAACCGGAAACCGTATCAACCAAAGTTAAACAAGTCAATTTTAGTTGCAAGTTACCCTCAACTCGGTGTTGCAGTTGCGTAGTTGAGAAATGTAATATAAAAGATTCCCGCTTTTTGAAACCATTCGTATTGCAACTGCAGTATTTGGTCCGTGTTTTTAAATAGTTATTCATTTATTTAGACAGTTTAGCTTTTAAAATTAATTATGACAAAGTGGAACGCGAACGATATAAGTCAATTTCTGAATATTTATAAAAAATATTATATTCTGTGGATTAAAGTAGCACACATACCAATCTGAAGATTTTTTCAGTTATTTCAGAAAGTGCAATTATATAAATATATTATAAATAATGTAATCTGGTTGTAAATTGAAGTTGACAAATGCAATATTTTTTTACAAAGTTGATTAATGTAATATCGGTTTAATGCCAACTTGTAACGACAATAGTATTTATTACTTACAATTTTGCAATACTTAATAATTAACTGTTTCATAAGCAATAAAATTATATACCTAAATTAAATAAAGATTAGTGTGTTCTTCCACAAAGCGCAGCTTACTACAAACACATAACATTGGGTTTTGGGCGACATTTACATCGATTTGCGTTGAAGTTTGTATTCATTTAGAGCTTCCAAACCTCCATCGTAATCTTTTCGAAGTAAAAAAGGCCAAAAACCTTGTATGGGACGAGACTGGGGAAGGTTAGGGGTTTGTCGTTACGCGGAACAAATGGTACGTTTTGGTCTATTAGCCAATTTTGAGTTTGTGTTGTATAGGGCAGAACGCAATGTCTGGACAGAAGATAAAATTGCCCCCAGAGTGTACCTTTGATTATCAGGGGCTTCACCTCACTCGGTTCACATAAGGCCCTGGATACATCCCGTATGGAAATAGCACACCCTACCAACACCTTATCTGCGAATTTGGCTTTTTGTTTATATCTCACATTATTAGGGACCACCTTTTCCCTTAATTTCGGAGTTGCTCAGTGTGAAGTTCGAGAAATCGGTGTAAATGTCACCCAAAACCCAATGCTAGGTATCCGTAGAAAGATGCGCCTTGTGGAAGAACAATATACGTATATAAAAAAGTTTATATGTATATTGGAAGAACACGCCCACCTTTATTTAATTTAAGTTCATAATTTTGTTCCTTATGAAACAGTTAATTATTAAGCATTACAAAACTTTAAGTAAATGCATGTTTTATTACAAAAAAATTGTTGAAATTTGTGCCAAAACTTATGAGACGTACATCATAAATATATCATCACCGTTTGTTTATGTTACCTTGCTAAGTGTGCCTATCTGCTTTTATTTGTAAATTATCTCTATACCATACCAGAAATAAATTTTAAGCTGACTTCGATCGGATATAAAATATAAGAAACAAGATATAAATAAATATAATATATTATATAAAGCTACTACAGATTAGATATTAAATTTGTTTATATAGCATTTCATAAAAAACAACTTCCAAATTTGCTGTTTGGTTTTCTACTTTTTTCGTTTTCCCTGTGAATGTATTTCTTAAATAATCGTAAATTTATTCGTGGTAATCATATAAATCTAGCAACCCCTGAAATAAAAACAGAAGCACATCACATTCACATTGACATGTGTAGGGAGGGTGTGAGCAGCTTTATCGGTTAGCGCATTCACCAGGTTTCCCTACCCCCTCCTGACCCGGCCCTGTCCCGCCATGCGACCTTGCCATTTTGATACCACCAGCCCTGAACACTGAACAGCAGCGTAAGGACACGTATTAAATTCAGGGAAGGAAATACATTTCCTTTTAACATATTACATAAAAAAAATGATCAACTTTAAAAATGACTAAACTCGTATAATAAATATATTGAAAAATTATAATATACTAATTTTGGGGTGGGGATATTTGCACATACAAACATAGAAATACCTAATTGGATAATTATACATGTAAATAACTTTAAAAATGAATTATACAAATATGAAATCCCTATTTTTACTATCGCCGACTTCGTAAGTGAGCTTTGGTACCCTAGCAACGCCCAAATAATACGTTAATGGAACATAGATGACCCGTTGCTAAGTGAATACCATATAAGTAAAACTTATGCGACAAAAATGTAACATGTTACTTTAATAGGGTACTTTACCATAGTTTAATTTAATTATCACATATAAAAAAGTGAAAATATGGATAAATCAATAAATATTAGTGAAAATTAAAGAAAATCATGTTTTGTTTATTTAGTTATTATAATTTGGCATCAACATAATAATTACTCACAATATTATCAAAGTTAAAAAGGTTGTAACATTAAATAAATAAATAAATAAAATAAATATATCATCACGGCATATTACCCATTGCTGGGTGTGCCAATCTGCTTTGTACACAGATTTTGGTAATGATGACGACATATTTGTACCGTGTGGGCGTTTACCAGTTCTGAAAGATTTTTTAATAATTATCAAAGTATCATTTTAAGCAGTGGTGTAGCATTTGGAAATGAAATGAGTACGGACTCACGTAGCCAAAGGCCCCAGAAAATATCCATACATGCAATTTTTTTAAGATAATAAACAATGCTGTTTCTGTAAAATGCAGTGCCTTTTTGTCTTGTACACGGATACAATATACATCTTGTTACGCCACTGATTATACATGCGCTATTTTTTATTAAAGTGGTTTTGGCATTCGCCTGTCTTAACAATTCATTAAGCGCGGACTGAAGTTAGCTACCTGCAGCTTTCGTTTCACCATTTGTCATTGGGTAAAAATCATATAATCGAAAAAGTGTGGTTCTGTATTTCCGTTGCTTTAATTTGCAATCGTAGAAAAAAGTATCGTATGTGAATCGTTTTATAAATCTTTTAGGTCCTCGTTTTTATACACTTGCTCCGGTCATGTAAAAAAACTTCATTACTAAACAGATTTTATACAAGAAAATTACATAATATATTATTAACTTACCAGTTAGAATTAAGTTAAACTCGTAAACAACAAAAGAACTAATTTTGCTTTAATTTTTTTTTTAATAAAATACCGCACCTATTCCGCGTGTTAGCTAACTCTTCATAACCTTTAAAGTTTCTTTGAAAGTCTGTGGCGCATGTATTTGTGAGCTTGAGTTTGATGTTGAGCCTGTGATATTTATTTAGGGTGATGAGTGCACTGTAGTTACAAGGTGGAGTGTTTACTGCTCGAGTGCGTTTCATTCTTCATTGATTCCGGACCCGAACCGGAGTCAGTGACTGGACGCGCATGCGCAATACCAACAACTACACGCGGATGCCACGTTGCACAAGCCAGCATGGAAATATACGTACTTAGTCAAGAAGAATATAGGATAATATTATATTTCATATCAATTAACAACAAACGAATACATAACTACGCTTTGAAGTATTCTTCAGCGACTGTTTATTAAATTTCGAATGTTAATTAATTTTATTATTAAAAGCTGTTGTAGAGATTGCACTACATTATTTATTGTAAACCGTTAACTACTAATATCGTAATACCTTAATAATATAATTTAGTCTATGTGCACCTCCACCAAATTGCGACATCATTTCATATAATTCAAATTATGATATGATCGCATCACTTCCCGATAATTTCATTGTTATTTTATTAATGGATCTCACACATAATACATGACGGTTCTTCCAAGGATCTATATCTATTTCCAATATAAGGCGTTTCCGTAAAGTCAGTCGCAGCTATTCGACGGATCTGCTCGATGACGTCACAGATATATCAGATCCATCAGATTATCGAAGTTTTCACGAACTCGTCAGATAACCAATTTATTTAAATCTGAGGTTATAGAAGATATTTAACTTGTTAAAATGGATAAGAAAATGAAACTTGTTTTTGTAGTACTTAATTTTATATACCACTCAAATGAGACTGAAAAGCCACTAGAATCATTTGTTTAGATTATTTTGATCAGAAATTGTTTCATGTGGTCATTTATTTGTTCTAAATAACTCATAAAGACTTCACTAAGTACGAATTGCCATAATTTTTCAGAACTTGCTAAGTGCTGTAATGTTTATAAACAGGCACATTTAAATAAATACATTTTCTGAAACAAATATTTACAATATTAAATTTGTGCGCTCAATCTAATCTTGCACATGGATTAGAGTTGAAAATTTTTGATCGGAACGCTCGGATTGAATGATCGGAGTAAGTTTACGAACGCGTCAGTTTAACCCGATTGACTTTACGAACGCTTCAGATTATATCGAAGCAATCCGATGAACTTGAAAATGCCTAAAATAATTCTTCTTCTTGGAAAGAAAAGAAAGGGGGAAACAAAAAAGGATCACGTCGTTGAGTATGCGTTAGGTGACCAATGACCAGTTGTAGTTCGGACGACCCGATTTTGATTCCGACTGAAATTAGAAACTTGAAATTTGAAAATTATTTTAAATTTTCAAATACTTAGCACAAAAGCGATACCTGTGGTTCATTCTAAACAGCAACTTTGAGAAGCATTGAAGTGTCGCCTAATAAACTCCCTCAAAGGAATAGATGTAGAATCATTATCAAAATTTGCGAATAGAAGCAGATTGGCACACCCAAAAATGGATAATGATTTATTTATTTACTATTTTTCTTACGCCCGGTTGTAGAAACATCCATCAAAGCCTTTTTCAGCTAGTGGATCATCAAAATGAACAACATCGAATCAGTTTTCTTGTTCTTATGACAATTAAGTCAATACTGTCAAAAAATCGCGTTGCATTTATTCGTTTTGATGAATCGCTAACTGAACAAGGCGCTGATGAACGTTTCTTCAACCGGGCATTAAAGTAGTACATTTGAGCAATAAAGTTTATAAAAGCTAATTATTTTATATTTTATATTTCCAAGTTAGTTAAAGATATAGGAAAACATATAAATAGAACACAACATATGGACAAAATCAGATGTTTATCTTTTTCGATGCTCCAAATCTTTGATTCCTCTGGAAAAGAACTCTTGCAGTAGTTCCTCAAACCATTATTTACGGCTGTATTCACATTTCTTAATCATTCTCATAATTAGTCTCCGAAGGTCTTTTCATTTTGGCAACAAAATGATATCACAAGTAGCCAAATTTGGTTAATATACATATAGTAGTTAGATAAAAATATTTATTGATAATTCAAATTTAGGTACAAAATAACCCTCATCGCAAAATTGGACATCGTTACATTTGGTCCTAATTTATTTAATCTTACTACAGGAAAAGTCAAAAAAGTTCATTTGTGGTTGATCACATATAAATAGAAAAATAATTAGCTCTTTATACAGACGTAAATAACAACATTTGATGGAATTTTTATTTTTAAATTATAGTTCTGGAGTTCAGAGCAGAATAAATCATAAAAAAGTATTCTAACAACCCTAATATGTGCTTATTCATCGCAATCTCACTGTCGAATATTATAATCAATGATAATACCCCCTTTACTTACAGTATAGAAAGGCGAAACGTGTAATATTAATACCAAGCCTTCTATTCTAAATATACTTTGGATATGGTAGTTTTGTTTATAAATAAATTACAAATAATAAATAGTATTTTTTCAGTCGAGAAAGTATACTAGCGAACGCATATATATTATTAAAGAGTTATCACAATTGGAATATCGCATACATTATAAATTTATCTGTAGAAAGAATCGAAAAATATAAACTCAGTTACTTATTAGTACAAATAATACATATTTCAATAATGCCATACAATCTTTCTTCTTTTTAAATTCTTATTGTTGCACTTCTCGTTTTATAAAATGAAGTAATAATTCTACCTCTGTAACGAGTTTTGCTAAATGTTCCAAGTTTAATGAAGACATTGCAATGAATGTGTTCTGCGTAGCTTTCTAGGACCGGACTTGAAAAATTGATAGTGTGCACATGAGCAGTATTGAACCAACATTCATCGTACTGTAGCAGCACAATCAAGATTAGTTGAATATTAATGCATGCATATATTAGTAATTATGTTTATTAATGTACCACTACTTAGACACAATTTTAAACAGCTGTCGTGTCTGAACATTGGACAACCCTACAATCTAATCGTTTTCCCAGCACGCAAACGGGGGCATTTTTTTATTTTCATCGCAAAAAACGTTCATTTTCGATTAAGTTTAAAAATAATTTTAAATATTGCACAGCTAATAATATATTAAAATCACCTAGTTTTATTTTTTCGAAAACCGTAATACGTAGAAGAATTATTTTATAAATCAAATTTAAACAATTTTCAACTCTACAGTTCACTCTCTAGAACAGTAGTAAGTGCTCGCAAAGTATGTAATATTTAATACATATTAACATCATGATATATACAATGTGTTCATTAAAAAACCCAACTTGGAGTAGGCTATGAACAGAGAAACGTATGTCTGATCATTATTCATTTCAAAGGTCAAGTTGTCAAAATTGATCTTGAAATGTAATTTTAAGGAGAAAAGATAAAAAAGAAGGATACACTATACTGCCATTCAGCGTTTTCTAATTTGTTTCCATTTTTAAAATAAGAAAAGCTTTGATTTCTTTAGATATCATTTTTGATTTTGACAATATCTCGTGTCAAATTAACATTTAATTAAATATTTTAAAATTGACATACGTTTCTTTGTTCGTAGCCTGCTCCGAGTTAGGTTTTTTTTTAACACACTGTATTAATACTATACGAGTACATATTCATTACTTACTCTTACTACACATGTAGCATTCTACACCTACGAATGGCATTCGTTTATAGGTAGCTCAGAAATATTTCAATTTGCTCTATAATCTGTGCTGACACCTACCAGGAAACTTTATTTTTCTGGAACAAAAAACACATGCTGATAAGACTATTACTCTAGCCTTTTTCTCAAGTTTTTGCCTTCCGTCATCTTTAAGATAAGGGAAGTATTGTGTCTTTGATCAAAAAAATCGGTGGTGAGTTTTTAATAAATAAGCACGTATTAGGGTCCCTTGAATATGATTTTATTATTTTTACGATGATACATGCATATGAGTGTGAGCGCGGGTATGTGCGTGTATGTGACGATAATTTCGGCCGCGATAACTCCAATACTACAATTCCAAATATTACGTTTTTTTTACGTATTCCTCTTCTTTACATCCATATACAGACGTGGATTTTGGTTATAATCGGTCAATTTAATTGCATTTTATATTTCATATTCAATGGGTATATAGTTTAAAAATTAAAGAAATTTCATATAGGATCCAGTCATGCTATAACTATGGAAACAGCTACTATATTAAGAAAATTCTAATTGAGAGATGCCAGTGTCAAGTGTAATTGACATAGTATGTTTGTGTTATAATTTTACTGAAAATATAAACGATTTTGTTAGAAACTATTTGTATGGAATTTGTACAAGTACAAAATACATAGAATTGACAGGAAGTACTGAATATATAGAATTTTTTGCAAAACTTTCTGTATAGAATATATACAAATATCTAGAATTGACGGAAAGTAATGTGCTGGCCACATGAGATTCTTTTTACATTATTGATAAATCACGTAAATCAACACGAGACACAAAAATGCTAAAATACACGCCAATTTTAGCGAAATATGTTACAATATGTCATATGTCACCTTATAAAAAGATTGAATCTGAATGGCAAAAAGAAACCACTTCATTTACTTATGTCGTCAAGAATTATAAACTTTTTATTGCGCAATGCCATTCTTCGCAGAGGCTACTATAGTTCATATTATCAATATTCTTCAGATATACTTCTTTTAATGCATCGTTTATGTTTCACAAAAGAAAATGGAAGATGGAGCATCAGAACAAACAAGTAAAACCAAACTTTGTTCATAGGTACGACACATTTTTTATTAGCAACTATGTAGGATTAAAAAATATTCAATTTCAATTCAATTTTATTTCCTTGTTTGAAGAAACACTTCATACAAGTAGGGGTTGGCATGCAATAATTATGGTTGCAGAGTTTATATAAATTCTAAATATAACATGAATAAATATTAAAAATTACAATGTCAAAATAAAAAATATGGTTAAATATCACTTGTTTCGGTCATATTTGACAGCTGTTAGCTGACGTTATTGTAAACTACGTGCATTATGACTACGTTTACACCGTGCGTACTATTCTGATATGCGGACCAAGTTTATACTAAAATTTATCTTAGTACGGTATGTTTACACCGATATCTAAATAAACATACTAAATATTTTGGTACTCTACACGCGCTTGCCTAGATTTAACTGTCACAATCACCCTAACCTAAAATTACTGAAAAAGGAAAAATAGTTGTGAATCTATGTAATTTACTTCGCCGCACTATTAAAATTGTAAATATTACTAAACTTATACAGTTTCCCTAAATGTTAGTACATAATTTAACTGAGTTAAATGTAGTCATAGATGGCAGAAAAATCGCTTTGGTACGCTTGCTGTTTACACAGTGCATGAGCACCCCCCCCCCCCTTTGAACGTACCAAAAATGTATACCAATTGCGTACCAAAGGTTTGATACAGTGTGTTTACATTATTCGTCGCCATCTTCTTACGTTACTTGGTATGCGGACAAATGT
This sequence comes from Harpalus rufipes, assembly GCA_951394225.1. Lineage (NCBI taxonomy): Eukaryota > Metazoa > Arthropoda > Insecta > Coleoptera > Carabidae > Harpalus > Harpalus rufipes. Next base: position 13,401,315 of record OX596284.1, on the reverse strand, counting down.
TTAGTATGCGTGGTGTAAACGTAGTCTATGTTCAATCAGAAGGCAAAATTTATTTTCATATCTGTCTACGTTAGACTAGTCATAAAACAATAGAAACAATATTTATTAAAAATCTAAATTTTTAAACTTTCAGTATTAATAATACATGATCACCATTAGTTTTTATAAAAACAGTTTCTTTTGACTTCAGAAATTCATGCGTAAGAACATTTTTAAGAATAATTTGTTAGTACTAGCCAATTAACATAGAGCACAGACCGTGGGAAAATTTTGAATTTATTGTTAGTTTTAATAAACTGCATATTTCGTAGTTTCATAAGGCATATTTTTCGAATTATTTTGCAACGTACCTACGAGTATGTTGCCATAATTTAGTTTTGTATAAGTACCTATACCAACTTATATTTCAAGGATTAATCACATAGAAAAAAGTATATATTTAAAAAAAAATTGAACAGCTAATGGATAGGATTTTGTAACTTCTCCGTTACTAAACGGCATCGTTATCACTATGGTTACATAGAAAACGACATTTACTTTGCTATAGTGATATCGGTACCGTTTGATAACGGACGAGCTACAGTATCCTACCTATATGTGATTCAAAATAAAAATAATTATAAATACTCATACGTAAAGATATCATGTTCTGCTAATGTGCTAATTGTGCTTTAGACAGAATGTGTACCAGACGTCATCTCACGAACACTGATAAATATTATACAGAGTGTATTATTTTGTGCGATACATAATTATTATTATCTCTTTTTGCAACTCTAATCAAATCATTTTGGAAAGAATTATATGCATTCTTCTTATCCCCCTAGGGATTATGGTCCAGGGTAGAAAACAAGTCAGTGTTTTAGGGTTTAGACCCTGTCCACGGTCCACCCTAATTCAAGATTTAAACAATGCCGTACAGGGTGTGCATATACGAGGGGTAGTTGTCCATAGATACGGAGTGTGTTGTACGCGTGGCAACATTTCCTCGTAGAAATTACGGACGTTGGATGTGAATCGAAAACAATTATAGTAAAGCGGAATGTGTACTCTATGTGATATTCTTGTAGGATATAATGTAAGATTGATATATATATATATATATATATATATATATATATATATATATATATATATATATATATATATATAATTCATGAACAAGATGTTCTAGTTGATATTTTTAAAGGTATAAAATATGTGTATTCTTACCTTTACTAGCAGAGCACCAACTCAAAATGGACCTGCAAGAAATAAAAAATTATATTAATTTCAAAAATATTTTAATTATTAACCAAATAGAAATAAATATTTGTTCACATTCGTGCCTTAATATAGATATATTGTAATTATAACTACAAACATGTACATGCATTGCATATATATATATATATATATATATATATATATATATATATATATATATATATATATATATATATATATATATATACGAGCCCAACCCCAAATGTATTCGTACCCTCTGAAATAAATTTATTAACAGCAATAAAAAATAAATTTTTAGGTTACAATAGTTAAAACTTTTTTATTTTATATATTAATAAAGTGTACTGGATTTAAATACAATGTTATTAACTAAATTTCTCATTTAAACAATAATTTATGGGCAAATATATGACAATAGACAAGTCCCAAAATTTTTCGTTCCAACAGTAAATAATACAATATTTATGTGAATTGTCATCTTAAATTTTATTACTTTAATAAAAATTATTCGCGAATTATTAAAGACGAAAACATTTGTCACATGCAGACAATGATTTATTTGCAAATAAATTATTATTATACTTAAGAAATTTTGTTAGCAATGTATTTAAGTTCTATACACTCTATTAATACACCATATCAAAATTTGTTGAATTGGAGTAATAATCATAGCATCCAGAAGTTTATTTATTCTTGTTTTTAATATAATTGTAGGTGGTACTTTAATAAATAAATATCACTTTGCAAATAATTTTACTAAAAAAATATAATTTAATATAGTAATTAATTAAATATATTTTCAGTTTCCTTTACCTTCAGTTTTATAAATAATACTAACATAAATATTGTATTATTTACTGTTGGAACTAAAAAATATTAGTACGTGTCTGTTGTCATATATTTGCCCGTAGATTATTGTTAAAATGATAAATTTAGGTAATAACATTATATTTAAATCCAGTACAATTTATTAATACATAAAATAAAAAATTGCCCAAATATAGTTTTAACTATTGTAATTTAAAAATTTATTTCTTCTTGCTGTTAATATATTTTTATCAGAGGGTACGAATACATTTCGGGTTGGGCTCGTATAAAATCGGCATTAACTATAAAACTGATTTACGAGTTGAAGTGGATCCTTAATCCATTCATAAGTAATCATTTTTTCTCTATGAAATATAATATATATTATAGTAATATTAAAAATCATAATAATTTGTTGTAATTTTCGTAAATAATTAAATAAAAAGATTGGCGTGAAAGGTAGTTATAAAAAATAACCTCTCATTCTTATATATCGGAGTACATCAGCACGTCATTTATAGCCAATAGGAAAACTGTTTGTCCGTCACCTACGTTACAAAAGTAGGCGATAGTTTGTTACATGTTAAACTGTATGTTCTCCGACGTCACATTCTGTTTCAGATCACAAGATCTTTTAACAAATTTCAATAATTAATTGTAAAATATTTAATGGATATTTCGTGATGTTTTCACATTTGGTGCTCTTTAAGGAACAATATTTTTTTAAAAATTTAATACTTAGAGGTTATGGAAAATTCTTGCAACACCCCTATTATATTTGTCTTAACAAAGCTATTCAGAAAATGATGAAATTAAATCCTGGATACGCAAGGCCATGGACGACAAAACACTATTTAACAACCGGCCTAGCAACTTAACATGGCGCGGACAACAGAAGCCGCACTAAAGGACTACACTAGTCAACTATCACAAATATAAAACAAAAAACTCTGATGTGACCAACACAATACCTATTCCGCCATTTACCTATGGGGTATAATTTTTATATTACTTTATAAATTTATCCATAGAATATACAGAAAAATTATTAAAGCAAACCTGTAGAAAATGGAATAATCTTTAATTTTTATAATAACAAATTACGAAAAAAATACATTTAAAGGTATTTTTTTGAAGAAAAACTATCTTGAGCTTCAAGTAAACTGCCATTTCCGGTTATCCGATTGCCACCAAAATCGAATCAGTTCTTTCCATATTAGAATAAGGTAGAAATACATGGTTTCAAAACTTTCTGAATGATAGTATTTGAGTTAGAGCGTATAGAGGATCCCATACACACACGCACATACATACACATATACATCATCGTGAAAATGTTAAAAATGGATTCTAAGGATCTTAAAACGTGGTGATTTACCAAAATCTCGATATGCGATTTTTAGTACGATCCCTATACCTCCCTTACCAGGTGTAGCGGGAGGTAAAAATTGGTTCATGTCTAGTGGACTTCATAACTTTTCATATGGAAATCTAAGTTGGGTGACTATTTCAAAATGGGATTCTACCTTGCCTTTATGTATTTGGATTCGGTGAAGATTATGCTATTACTTTTCCTAGATTATTATAATTGTTCTAAAATGTGAAAGCGAGTTGAAAAGAAATTTAGTTGAATACCATATCTCGGTTACACCAAACAACTGTTCGAAGGAAATTATATTAAATTATTTTTTTATATTGTATCAACGTTACCTCTGTAGCGTACTGTTCACAATAAGTTAGTGCCCATATAGTGACGGCTGGAAACTGTGCACTGTATATTACTGTAATTGAGTGGGAACTAGTGGGTATGTTGTTCTCAGAAATATTATTTTTTTAAGTATGAATATTACCTCTTAAAATTGTAGAAGCAAACTCAAACTGCAATAATTGAACTTTTTATTCTTACCTTACTGTTAAGGTATACATATTTGTATGCCAAAATGTCCAAATTTTAGGGTACAAAGTTTGTGTAGGTATTTAACTGCACAAATGTTGAATCTTAAATAATATTTTCGATAACAAACTTAAATATTTAGGCTATGAGACTCTAGTTTTACAAGGTACCGATTATAAATAATTTCTGGCTGAAATTCTAATGCTCGAATGAATATTTGGTTGGTTAATAACAAATATGTGGAGATAAAATTAATATACATTTGGTGCTTGATTAAATAAAACCCTTTTCAACCAAATTTTTGATATAAATGACCAGTTGCTCCAATAAGGCTTTATTTTTTAGAGACTCTTAAACAGAAAAATACAAATCGAAATTAGGCATGAATGTATAATAATAATTCATTTGACATTTCATTTCGATGCAATATTGTCAATTTAAGGAAAGTTTAATATTTAAATTATGTTGGTACAATCGGCCATTAGTTTACTATAGTGAAAATGATTAGGCAGAAGACGCACGCCACCAACCTGAAAAAAACCTTATAAAATGATATATAACTTGTAGAAATTATTAGTTATTTATTTTTAAAAAAACAAGATAAAATATACTAGTATTAAAGAAACGTATATATTAATTTACATTTATTTATAAGTCAATCCTTATTCCTTTTACGGAATATAAAATTATTTGCCACAAGATGGCCATTCTTGTGCCAACGTATGGTACTAATATAAACTACAATTATTTCAAATAATTTTCTATACATTGCTTAATACTATTACTTTTTTCTTTTTCTTTTAAAAATAAATAACATCCAATAATTTCTACAAGTTATATTTCATTTTATAAGGTTTTCGTCAGGTTGATGACGTGCGTCTTCTGCCTAATCATTTTTACTATATCATAGTATAATAATAATGAAAGTTAATGTAAATAATATAATAATCGTACAGTACACAATAAAAAATAAATGTACAAAAAAAAATCATATTTTTAAAATAGGTGTGCTACTTTCCTAAATACATATTGACTTTTATATATTTAGACATGATGTAGTATATTTGAACTTCTAATGTTTCAAAGGTATTTAAAATATATATTACAATATTTTAATTATATTTTGAATGGAAAAAAAAAGAACAAATATTACTTTATGCCAAAAGTTCCATTCTTCTATTTATTCCTTTCATTAAACAAATTCATTCTTCACTTTCTCTTGTTCCAGTAAACAATCTAACTCAGCCTTCTTGTCATATCAAAAACTGAATTCATAATTATAGAAAAATCAATTATGCCAGACAAACGCACGTCGATTCTACGGAGGGTGGTATAACGTACGTCGGGTGCATAATAAACGCACTGGGGTGTACACCCCTTATGTATATGTGACGCGTGGCGAACACCCTGTGTATGACAATTGGTGGAGGGGTGCATTGCGCAATAGAACTGGCCTAGTTTATGCATAGAGAAAGGGTGAAATTTGAATATGATGTAGAACTAATTCAAAGAGAGATATGATAGAAAAAATATTTAAAAATGATATTGTCAGGGGTGGTGTCGTGTTATCGCAGAGTTGTACGTGATTTATAAAGTTAAGAAAGGATGATCATGGTAAATACCTGAAACCTGGATGTATAATCATCAGGGAACGCATGTTTTCTATTGGTCAACTGCATATGACCATAACAAGGGTTTCTCATATGAATCGAACAAGTCCATTTATATGTGTTTCTGGATTGCGCAATACTGCTATATTATTCGATTGCAGTCATGCCAGAATGTGATGTGATCAAGATAGGGGGAAAAACCAAACAAATTACAAAAAATAAGAATGTATAACATGCATCCAGATATCCTTGAACGGGAATTATCAAGTTAGGTTTGGGACAGGAAAATAAAATAAACATTCATTACTATTACCCAAAGTGTAAACATCAAATGTTAATTTGTATTTAATAAATTATTATTGTTTATTTATAATTTAACGAATTTAATATTTTTATAATTGTAACGACCTTAGTCGTACAGCATTTGTAATTATTCATGAAGCAAACTACTCTGTGCCGTTCTAGCCAAAAACAAAACAAATCCTTTTTGTTTCTGGGAAGAACGAAAGAAGTTTAGCAACCAGCGCTATTTTACTTTTTTAACAATATTTCCTTTTTATATATTCATTTTATTGAGTAAGAAAATATGTACAAAAACCAAGATTTTCTTTATATTACTTATCTTCCGTCAAAGGAAAGTATTGTTTTTGGTCAAAATATTCGATGGTGAGTTTTTAATGAGTATGTGTGTGTGTGTGTGTGTGTATGTGTGACGAATATTACTCGGTCGATAACTCCAAATCTAAAATTCTAAAAATTATAATTCATTTCTATTTCTCTACTTTACATCTATATGAAAAGTTGATTAGATTTTGGTTAAAATAGGTCAACCATTTGCAGTTATATATCGTTTTTTTTTGCATTTTGTGTTATTATAAATATTAAAGAACATTTTATTCTCTATACGACTTTATCACACTTTTTCCTCATGTTTAATAGCTTTGTGCCCATATTCATAAACACTCGTAAAAATTTAAAACGACGCGTTACAATTTTTGACAAATAGAATCAAACTTGACAAATTACCTACATTTTTACCTCCCGCTACCCTTGGTTAGGGAGGTATAGGGATCGTGCTAAAAATCGCATATCGAGATTTTGGTAAATGACCACGTTTTAAGGTCCCTAGAATCCATTTTTAACATTTTCACGATGATGTCTGTGTGTATGTATGTATGTATGTATGTATGTATGTATGTGTGGATCCTGTATAGTGTATACGCTCTAACTCAAATACTATCATTCAGAAAGTTTTGAAACCATGTATTTCTACCTTATTCTAATATGGAAATATCTGATTAGATTTTGGTGGCAATTGGATAACCGGAAATGGCAGTTTACTTGAAGCTCAAGATAGTTTTTCTTCAAAAAATACCTTTAAATGTAATTTTTTCTCAATTTGTTACTATAAAAATTAAAGATTATTTAATTTTCTACAAGTTTGCTTTAATACTTTTTCTATATATTGTATGGATAAATTTATAAATATAAAAATTATATACATAGGTAAATGGCGGGAGGTACTGTGTTGGTCACATCAGATTTTTATTTTTCTTTCAGTGTCGTCTGATTTTATTGGATAAAATTTTTAACAAACCTTTTAAAATTTTATGATTGTTTATGTATATGGGCAATAGAGTTAAAAAATTATAAAAAGATTAAGGACCGGTTTTGTATAGGTATTTAATCTTCAGTTAAAATTTAGTTTCATAGTAAATTTAATGAAAATAAAAATGCAACACTTTTTTTAACAGCAATGATTTAAATGTCATAAGAACAGAGAAACTGATTCGAATTTGTTCATTTCCTTAAATTTACTTGACAACTAAATTTTAAGTGAATATTAAATTTCTTTATAAAACCGGCGCTGAATTTCATAAATCAGCCAGATATGTTATAACCATGGAAAATGCTAATATATTCAGATAATTCTAATTCACAGATGTCAAGCTCCTTGGATGTCAGTGTCAAACGCAATTTGTCATACAATTTATATAATATATTGGTGTTAAAATTTTAATGGAAATATGGAATATTTTCCAAGTAACTTTCTGTGTAAAAATTGTACAAAATACATAAAATTGACCACATCAGATTTTTTAATGAATGATAGATCCACAAAATAAAATTGCAAGCTAAACGCATTATTTTTATTCTTATTGCGCATGTATAGAGAAAAATTGTCATATTTCGAATGTTGTGAAAACCCCCTCAATTGTAAATTACGAAAATTAATTATAAGATATGTAGATTAGATACTTTTCTTGTAATTTTAAATGAGTTTTTAAGGTGGATTTATAAATCGCACAGCGCACAGAAATAATTTAGCATAGCATAGCACAGAATTTGAACATGTGGAAATACGTACATCCATTTATAATTCGCACAGCGCACAGCGGCGCACAAAACATAATTTAGCACAGCACAGGAATTGACCAATGTTCATTTCCCTGTGCGTTGTGTGTGCGTCGGGTATGTTCGTGGTATTTCGTGATAGTTCGACTTAGTATTTGAAATAAGCGCCACGAGAGTGTTTAACATATTAGGCATTTAATAAATAATATATTAATTATTAAATAAAATTAGAATTAGGTAATTTTACAAAGCCAAGTTGAAATTGTAACTTCCAGATAAATGAACAATATATCGATATAAATTTATCATTTGACAGTTTCTTTCGTTTCAGTGTTGTTTATTTAACTGAAAGTTAAAATTTTAACCAGAGATTGTAAGATTGGCCCTTAGATGAGTTTCTACGTCCATTAACAATTCTAAAAATAAAAAAATGTTAACAAAACTATATATAACCTACTTCTTTAGTCTATTTTTCTATGCGATTTATAAATCCCCTAAATAAATTCTATGCTATGCTGTGTTGTGCTGTGCTGTGCTAAATTATTTCTGTGCGCTGTGCGATTTATAAATCCACCTTTACAATATACTCATGTCGGTCGTAGCTGTAGCGCCATAGCCTAACTATTGAGTATGTTTGATTTTATTATTATTACGAGTACACCAGTACTAAATACTAAAAATCCACGTTTAATAACTAAACAGACCAAGTTCAAACTGGCCATTGTAAAAAGGGGGAATCATCCCCCGAGGCCAAATCAATTTGAGAGTCACAATAGGCATATTTTTAATAAGATAAATTTTCATTAAGAGACTAGAAGGGGACAAAATAACATTTTCCGCCCCAATCTGACCCTGTCACGAAAAACACTCAAACAAGGGAAAGATTCAAACAAACATGTTTTCATGAAAACGGCATTTCACAGATATTGACTTTTTATATTTAATTGTATAAATATTTCGTAATGCTTTCAATTCACAATTTTATGGATATTAATTGTAAAGTACACAGAGTGTTGATAGCGATACCAGAACATAGGGCTTTAATATGTAAAATCATATTTTCCTAATTTTTTGCTTCCCTAATTATTTTAGATAAAAATGCTTCAAATAAAAGTTGTAGTGTTTAAAATTGTGCATTAGACCAAAAATTACATCGAATTTTAATGGCACAAAAATTGACCCCTGTGGTGCACTCTCCACGCCATCTATGAGTGCCCGTGAGGTGACGCCTGGTAAGCGCCCACACGGTACAAATATTCCATCATTACCGAAATCTGTATACAAAGCAGATTGGCACACCCAGCAATGGGTAATATGCCGTGATGAAATATATATATATATATATATATATATATATATATATATATATATATATATATATATATATATATTTAATAATAATTTTGGATGCTCTATAACGGCAGAAATTAGGTATGAAAATGTCAAAAATCACCCCAAAATAGTGATAGCCATGGGTTGAAACTAAAAATTAACAAATGCTACTGATGTGTCTGTCAAGCTGGGTTAATTTAATAAACAAAATTACTTTTGCATGCCCTATGCTATAACGACAGAAATTATGTATGAAAATGTCGAAAAACACCCCAAAAATAGTGAAAGCCGTGGGATTGAAACAGATAAATTAACAAATGTTTGACGTACTATCTGTCAAGTATATTTTTATTAGTTATTATTTGTAATATCTGTTCAAGTGAACATATCTATTTATTTAAATAAATAATTTTTCACTTTAACAGAAATTACAAATAATAATGAAAAAGAAACAACCTAGCTTGACAGATACATGGCTAACATTTGTTAATTTTTAGTTTCAATTCCATGGCTATCACTCGACCCTGTATAAGATATATAGAAACATCATTCAATATCATTCATACTTCATGAGTATTTTTTTTATTAACATCATTACATGTGCATTCTTAGCAAAAGTTATGATTACGTTTGAGGTGCATGACATCTAATAAAAACATATAACATATTGATTGGCTCCTCTTATCAATACACTATTATAATAAAATCAATAGCACTATTATAAAGCGCGCTTTTACATTATATTCTAATGAGATTAAATGTCACTTTTAATATAACTCTCTATAAAAGTGACTTCGTAATATTGGCCTTTGTCTTTATGCAAAAAACAGACAGGTACCAGGTACCTACATTGTATTGGATTTTACTGTTTTTAATGATTCGTTTCTATTAATTCTAATTACCACAACCGCAGTGATCACAATAAACAGTACTTACTGTATACAACATAAACAATAATGTGCTGCATGAATACTTGATAAAGTTTTCTTAACAATTATTACACAGGAAAACTTTAGTTAAGCCTACGTAAACTGACATTTGAGGTTATGTTATACATGTTTTAACAAATATATTGATAAGAACTTGAGAACAGATGGCGCTGAGCAATTGTCCAGTTGCACCACCGACACTTCAAATTTAAACTTAGTTTTATTCAATTAGTAAATTAAATATTACACTGCAATTAAAAAAAAAACAATTAGAATTAACATAAAATTTATTTGGCTGATTGAGTAAATCAAGTTTAATTTAAAAGTCAGTGATGCAATTGAGCATTAGTGTAAGAAAATGTAGAATTTTTAAACGATACTTATTGGTTACGCTAAAGTGACTATCCGTCCAGCATTAGACTGGATTATCCAGCATTTGCATGGTTTGTTGGTTTGTCCAACATTGAGTGTCCGTCATTTTGTACAGCATTGATATATGCCCGTAATTTTGATCACCATTATTATTTTTCGGTTTTTACAGGAGCAAAATAATGTTTTAGAAAATTAGAAGGCATAACTGTCTATTTATTATAGTTTGATTCATTTTTTAAGTTCTTCATTGATAATATCATAATTTAGTTCTCAAAATTATATAGTTTTGTGTATTTTTATTGGACGTCATGTAGTAACTAATGGTATATTTAAAACGAAATATGAAAAGTGTATGAAAAATATTAAATAGAATGAAGAACATATACTTAAAAATAACAAATTATTATCTATAATTATATTTTTAAATTGTTTCATTAATCACTGTTTGTAATCTATAAACTTAATAATTGTTGAATTATTGATGATTAAAACAAATGAACATGACAATGACACATCGTTGGAAAGCTAAAAAAAATATCTTTTTAAGGGTACAATTTTTCGAAAGCGTCCACATAAAAATTAAAACTTTGACATCATAACTCAAAATTCAAAAGTAATAAAAAATTTGAGCATCGCTCTTCGAAAGAAAATAAAAAAGTGCCATAAATGCAGTATTATTTTACATTTAAAAGTTATTCGCAAAAATAAAAATCTGTTGTGGCCATCACACTACCTCTCACACCCTTTCCATTGTATTTAACATTTCTGTACATACAAAAAAATCTAATTACACCTAATCTTTATATTTATGTATTTTCTATAATTTTAAATTCATTCTATGGCAAGTTTTCTCCATTTCTTCTAAATGTTCGACGTTTTTCCAATTTATTAACAGGATTGACGTTATTTTTGACGGGTTAATGTAATATACCTATAATTTTAAATATATAATTAATAATACAATAAGGAATATTAAATATCGTTTCCCAGAAAAAGCCTTCACTACTATCTCAGAATTTTTAACACTGACATTAATGACATTTATCTGTCAATTACAGACATTTTAATTTCTCAAGTATGTAGTTACCATGGAGATGTTTAGGCTGTGAGCAGGCTGTGAGATTTACTACAACATATTATTTTATAGATTATATATTTATATCTTTAAATCTCTAGAAGGTATAATAAAAATTGTAAATGTGTCGGATAGCGAATTTTGTTTTTTAATATTTTTAATAACATAAATATTCAAAAAATAATATTTAGAAGATTTTTGTTAAAATACTACTACTTCCGGTTGTCCAATTATTACCAGAATCTATTCAACTCTTCCCATTACTATTAGATTGAGGATCCAACAACCTCACACACATCCGCGCACACACACACACACACATCATCGTAAATATGTTATAATCGGATTCTAGGGACCTTAAAACGTGCTTATTCATTGAAATCTGGATATGCGATTTTTAGCATAATTCCAATAGTTCTCTTAGCGAGAGATAAAAAAAACTGCAATATTTACATTTTCGCCGATATACATATTTATACAGTTTTTCTCAAATAACGATAGATACATCAATAAAATGGTCTTCTAATGGGGCGTCATTTATCTATTTAAACCGACTCAGTGTTAAGGCAGATTATACAAAGATAAAATTATGGTACATGGTACTTTTTTCGTCCAATATTCAGTGTCCAGTATTAACGTCGTTGAGATCTGGTCACTTTATCATTGGTATAATGTCTATAATTTAAGTTAGATACTGAGCTTTCTTTCCGTTCAATAAAATAAATACATCATCACGGAATATTACCCATTGCTGCGTGTGCCAGTCCGCTTTACACACAGATATTGGTAATGATGAAATATGTGTACCATGTGGACGCTTACCAGGCTTCACCTCAAGGGCACTCATTGCTCATTATTCAAATAAAATAATGTACAAACAAAACGTAGTCTACAATTTTATATATTTATAGATGTGGAAGAAATAAGAATATGCGTTTGTTTAATGTTCTGAATTTGGTTGATGGTTATTATAGATGAAAGAAAGTATTATTTGATGAATGTGAACATGATGAAAGATTTATTGAAAATGCAGATAATTCCAGCATTGTAAATATGTTCGTTCTTACAAACCAAATTTCGTAAAGCCTATAAAAATTCTAGTTATATCTAATGGTCTGGTTTATAAAGTACAAGAAGTACACTACTATGCTGTAAGTAAGGGCGTAGTAAGGGCTGGGAAATTATGTGTTACTATTATTTTATCAAATTAATATTTTAATATTGTTTAAATATTAATTAATTCACAAACAATAAGCGATTGAAGTCGGTTAATAATTAGTATGACGTATCATGTTCTAAGCAATTTGATTGGTTACCTAATTTTAAAAGCGAGACTCGTGCGTTTTTTATACCTGCCTTCCTGCCTACCATGTAACCATCAATGGACAAACACTATCACCACCCGCCGCCATAGTTTGTGTTACAATATTGTCAAACAATGGTCAAACTTTTTCAATGTTCTATAATATATAAGGAAAAAATCTGTTGTGGCCAGCACAATACCTCTCGCCACTTCCTTTTTTTGGTTACATAAGTATAGGGCGCGAACAGTAATGTTACATTTTTGGGCTTCACAAGCAGATGTGTGGGCCCGTTTCACAATGATAATTAGTAATTATGTACATAGATGTCAAATGTTAGAATTTTTCATTAAAAATTTTAAGATTTTCTAAATTTACGTCAATTTATCACCAGGAGTTTAAAATTTACTTGTATGCCTTAGATATTTAACATTTAATTCTGCTCCACATGGAATTGGAAAATCACTAAATTTAGAATGAGAAATTTATACATAATTACTAGCTATCATTCTGACATGGGCCTCCATATCTGCTTGTCAAGGCCAACAAAATCATATGACTGCTCGCTCCCTATTGTATTTAACATTTCTTGTATACTCTACACCAAAAATTCTACTTACGCATATATCTATTCCATATATATTTAGATTGTTTAATTTTAAATTCATTTTTGATGAAGAAATTTTGTCCTCTTCTAATTTTTCGAAATGTTTCCAATTCTATTAATACATTAAGAAATAATATAATGTATGTACTTCCCAGAAAAACTCTTCAGTAATGTCTTCGGATTTCTGACACTGACATTTATCTGTCAGTTACAAAAAAATTAAATTTTCAACTATTTTCCATGGCCATTCTTTCGGCTGTAAAATTTATTATAACAGATTATTTTACATATTATATTTCTTTTATCTCTAAATCTATAGAATATATTATAAAATATTTAAATGTATCAGAAAGAAAATTTATTTTTCTTTAATATTATCAAGAAAAAATTTCAAAAAATATTATTTAGAAGATTTTTTTTCAAGAATCTTCTACTTCCGGTTGTTCAATTGTTATCAAAACCTTTTCAGATCTTCCCATGAATGTCCGATTGGGAAATACGTAGTTAAACAAATTTAAAGTCTTATAGTTTTTGAGTAATCGTCCTTCCAACATCCTACATACATACACACACACATACATCCACACACACACACACACACACACACACACACACACACACACAGACATCATCGTAAAAATGTTAAAATCGGATTGTAGGGACCTTAAAACGTGCTTATTCAATAAAATCTGGATATGCGATTTTTAGCATGAATCCAATACCTCTCTTAGCGAGAGGTAAAAATGCATTTTATTTATTTTCTTTATACTTAATAATAATTTCTTCAAGAATATAACGTATAAGTGTATATATAAAAATGTGTTAGTTATGTGAACATGAGATATTTGTATCCTCTAGAACTAACAATTTGTCGGCCAGTGGTGAGGACATGCTACGTCACATGACAAATTCTGAACTTTAAATGCACATCTCGATTATTACATAAAAACTATTAAAAATTTCAAGAACATAATATTTACAAATCTAATGTGACCAACACAGTACCTCCCGCCATTTACCTATGTATATAATTTTTATATTACTTTATAAATTTATCCATACAATATATAGAAAAAGTATTAAAGCAAACTTGTAGAAAATGGAATAATCTTTAATTTTTATAATAACAAATTGAGAAAAAATACATTTAAAGATATTTTTTGAAGAAAAACTATCTTGAGCTTCAAGTAAACTGCCATTTCCGGTTATCCGATTGCCACCAAAATCAAATCAGTTCTTTCCATATTAGAATAAGGTAGAAATACATGGTTTCAAAACTTTCTGAATGATAGTATTTGAGTTAGAGCGTAAACAGGATCCACACACACATACATATATATACACACAGACATCATCGTGGAAATGTTAAAAATGAATTCTAGGGACCTTAAAACGTGGTCATTTACCAAAATCTCGATATGCGATTTTTAACACGATCGCTATACCTCCCTTATCAAGGGTAGCGGGAGGTAAAAATTTATCTCACTTAAATTAAATAAAAAAAATCGAATATGGCCAGCACAATACCTTCCGTCAATCCTGTATATTATGTATATATATAAATTCCATACATTCTTGCAAAATATTCTAAATTTCTAGTAAAATTATTTCATAAACAAACTATGCAAATTGTACTTGACACTGACATCTTCTTCTTCTTCTTCTTTAGCTTTTCCCATTCTTTAGGGGTCGCTATTTTTTATTTTCTTCTTCCACTCATTTCTGTTTTGCGTGTCGTTCTTATTCAGTTCCTTTTCACTCAAGTTTTCCGCAATACAGTCCTTCCATCTTATCTTTGATCTTCCTCTGTTTCTTCAACCTTCTAATACTAAGCTATTCACTCTTCTAATATATTCTTCATCTCTCCTCATGACATGTTCAAACCAATGTAATCGTCTCTCTTGCATCGTTCTAGAAACATGTAACACTAGAGTTATTTCCTTACCGTATCTTTCCGTGTCTTCCCAACATCTACTTCAACATCCTCATCTCTGCCAATTACTTTTCATTCATACTGACATTTGTCAATTTGAATTATCTGAATATATTAGTAATTTTCATGGTTAGCATAGGTGACTGATTTATGAAATTTAATATCTTTATAAGTCTTTAACTCTATATCTATTGAATATGAAGTATAAAATTCAATCAAAACGTATAGAGAATAATATATTCTTTAAGTATAATAACGTTGTGTCAATAAATAACTGTTAAAATATTCAAATGAGGGTACTTCCGGTTGACCAATTATAACCAAAATCTAATCACTTGTTCTTCTGGATGTAAACTTGAGGAATACGAAAAAATTATAAATTTTGGAATCGTGGTATTGAAGTTATGCGATTCGAAACTTTCGCCACACACACACACATACATACAGACATCATCGTAAAACTGGTAAAATCGTATTATAGGAACCCTAAAACATGCTTATTCACTAAAAACCCGTCATTGAAATTTTTGACCAAAGACAATACCTTCCTTACCTAAGGGTGATGGAAGGTAAAAGGACTCAATGATTTGTAATACAAATGTGAAAGTGAAATAAAAAAAATAAATTTTTTTTTGAAGTTCATCAAAAAATTGTAATTATTTTTTGCCTCCCCCACTGGTAAAAATCCTGGCTACGCCCATGGCCTTAAGGTAAATATTTGCCTGACATTACGGACAAATTCGACTAAAAATAGACCTAAGGAAACTTATAATTCGTATTAATAAATAATTCAATACACATATTTCTTTATAAGTTTAATAATAAAATTTCGTAAAAATAAACTGTTAATTTTATACAGTCATTTTACTATTTATAAAGTTCTGGATGATTAAAAAAACATTGATAAAAACCTATCACATAATCGTTATACACACAAATTCATAAAAATAGAGGGTAAAATAATCGATAGAAAATTTCCTTATTGACTTATCTCCCATCTAGAATAATTCCAACCGCAAATGGTTCCTTGTTAATGGTTGGCTTTGGAGAGGTGGTAGCCGTAGTCTGGTTTAGTACAAAATCGGTACTCTACCGTAGTTTACTCTAGAGAAAAGGAAAAAGGATTGTAATCATTGCAGGGATCTGAAGACTTGTTTTATCGATCACGACAAATATTTCCTACGAATGCTCGTCGCACGTGGTGCATGGCACGGAGATTTTAACCGACAGGGTGGGACTCAGGACATTTTTAATTACTGAAGTAAACACTGGTTTGCAAAAAAGTTTTGAAAAATAAAACTAAATATTACCTAACCGAAATCATATAAATTCTTAATTTTATCTAAATGAACATAAAGAAACAATTAATATTAATTCTGTATGACAGATTTCGAGTATTTATTAACACCTAATTTATACCACAATCGAGAAATTTATCCACATTTACAATTATTTATTACTTATATTAAAGTATATATAAAAAAAACTTTTTTTTTACTTTTTTTAAAGGATCATTATTATAAATATTAGGTATAAAAAATATTTATTTATATGAAAACGTCCTAAATGTGGGTGAAATGTAAAGATAAAGATGCAACTAATTTTATGAACAAACGGTCATGTAATTAAATAAATACATTTGATTTATACGTCGAATGATCATAAATGTTTAGCATGTAGATAAGAATATTAATAAAGGAAGAAGTTCGAACTATCGTTATTGTTTCGCGCAAACACTATTTATTGAATAATTTAAATCGTAAAAATGACAAATACTTTACTTTAATTTTACATGTTTCTAATTTTCTTCAAAAGTAGAATATATGCAACAGTAATCTTCCATTAGCATTTAATTTAAAGGATTTGAACTATATATTTTATTTTGAATATTTTATTAATTGCAGCAAATTTAAGGTTTAAAGTTTTCTAAAAATTGTTCATTTAAAACTTACATACCATAGTAGAGTATATTATTTTTAAATATCCAAAAGTAAATAAAGATATACAGAAAATATATTTTTTTCTATACGTATTTCATGAATTGGAAAACACTTTTTATAAACTAAGATTTCACTCATTGTAATTAGAATTAAAATCTGAACTTTCCTTTAGCAAATATTAATTTTTATAATTTGTAAAAGACTACTGGTACTATGGCCGTCTTTATAAAAGTCAATATAACGTTTCACAACAAAACAAACGGTTATAATTTTACGGTCGTTAAATTTAACAGGTCACACAAATAAATTTTTCAAACCATATAATAGTTTGTGAAAAAATTAAAAATATCAAATTTTACAGATGTTTATCTTTGCTCTGTGTATATATTACGGTTGTAAAGATGAATAATTAGGAGAAGAAAAGGACAAAGGGAAAAACATATTTAGTGCAGAAACTGAAATTCTACTAAATTTAATAGAACAAAATAATGTGAAAAATGATACAGGAAATGTGAAACAGTAAACAAAAATATACAAAAATTCAATGTTGTAAAATGTAAATTTTTAAATAGTCGAGGTAATAATAATTGCAGATGATGATAATTATATAATAATGATGACATTTTCAAAATCTAATAGCTATTTGTATATTTAAAAAAATATCAACTTTTCGATTACAAATGAGAGCGTGAATGGCTTGTTCATAGCACTGGCATAAAATATTTTTGACAACCATTGTATGTATAGTACTTATGTTATTTATTAAATGTTATTTATCAACGTTATTTCAAATCTTCGTTGTCACCTCACGAGGTGCCGAAACCGGTAGAAGCCGAAAGTAAACTTATTATTTTACTGATATACATAAATTTTCTTCTTTCCAATAACAAGTCAAGATATATTATTTATGTATTTATTACATATTTATATAACACATTTTAAATGAAACAAAAAAAATTAAATTGTGTATTTTGTATTCATAAATATGACACAATCTGATATGCGATTTAATAATACGTTTCCAACATATAAATATGTAGGTATATCAAACATACGCATACAAACTTCGTACGAGTATACAGTTATGCAACTTACATAACATATATGAGCTATAATAATAATTATACATTCACATTTCAATATTTTATTGCGTATATGATATTGTCCACTAGAAACATTTGAATTACTTCTTATAATGACTAATATTTACAAGCTAATGAATAATATATATGTTAAAAAAAAAATCTCTTTTAAAATAAAATTTAAAATATTCCGGTACCGGGAATCGAACCCGAGCCTCCTGGGTGAAAGCCAGGTATCCTAGCCACTAGACCATACCGGATTCTTGAAATAATTGTCTTATATTTGAACCACATTGAAGCTTATATTCTAAAATTTAGTACAGTAAAAAATGTACCAAAATGCTAAATGTTAGAAGTATTCAAACTAATGATTTTTCAAATAAATGTAAATACCGTCAATTTAGAAAGTTTTGAAATATTTAATATTGTAATTTAGAGAACAAATAACCGCTGTAATTGAGAAATACAACAAAAAACATATCAAAGTTTTAACTCTTTATATTGCTAAGTAATATTATTCATTAATTGGGATTTAAGCGTCATGTTGAATTAAAAAACAAATAAATAATTAATTCCAAAATTAATCTTAACTTTTTGTTCATTTTCTGAAGTTCATTCCTGCTTTGATCGCCAGTCGCCGAAGTATTATTTATTATTTACTAAACAATTTCAGTAAATACATACGAGTACGAGTACATCCACCAGCTACAATCTCCAACTGAAATGGTTATCACATTCCGTCACTTCCAGGGGTGGAAATTAAAGCAAAATTTGATAGTTTTTTCAAAAATCTCATGTGCTAGTTAGTTTGTTGTTTGCGTTCAGAGAAATTTTATACCACATTTCGGATTAAAGAGTCCTTATTCGGATTTTATTATTTCTACCCGATATTCGGATTACTGGATGTTCGAATTAACATGGGGCTCTACTGCATACCAATTTTATTTTTTTTTTATTTTTATGTTTTGATAAAAATAATATATTTTCCTTACATTCTGTATACAAGTACTCATACCTACTTTTTATAAACAGTGCAGAGTTAGTAATGAAAAATTAAAGAAACATTTTGGAAACAAAAGTTAAAAAAAATAATCATCACTAATTCTTCACTAAAATTCGTTTCCAATTTAGTGTGTCGGACTCAAATCTGTCTTTCCCTAACATTTCTCTGCCGTTTATTAATAAATAATGAAATAATTGCATATTAATAAAATGTAATCTATATACAAATTTAAAAAGGAAAATTGTCGTATGTTCTTTTGTTTTGATTTAGATTTCGAGTTTTCTTTCTGTTATAACAGACTTTATAGTATATTAAAGAACGAATGTCATAATTGTCATTTTATTTTGTGACAAGTATGAATCACGACGCGTAGTAGAGTTGGAGTGGCCCAACCCTTCGAACAAAATAATCTACAATTTATAATATCTTTTCTATTTTGTGTTTTTTATGCAAATCAGAAATTGAGGTTCCAAAATTTAGGGAATTTTTGTAATGTTTGACACTACTGTATTTCTTCTCTTCTTATTACTATTACTATTCAAAATTATATAAAAATAAAATTCCTAACAATCGGTTGTATTCGTGTATTTAAAGAGGTTTGATATTTAATATTTTATGACATACATAGCCACCAATCTTAAAAAAATACATTGTACTAGTCTATTATAGCACTCGAATGAGCTATTAATGAACTAATGAACTTTTTTGGGTACTATAATAGCTTTGTTATGGACGCGAAATAGAGAAATATTTTTACTAAGTAATTTACTAAGAAAAATTGTGTATTATTTCTATGACTCATCATAACTATCACATACTAAGCCGATTCATCGGTCTTTTTATCGACTAATTGGCGATTAGAAATGTGGCCGACTAATAGTCGGTACATCTTTAGTTATAACTTATAACCAATGTAGACAACAACCTATTATTGTCAATATATGTTACAGTGTGCACATTGCCGGGCAAATATAGAGATTTGTATAAAATTATTTTTGCTAGCAATTCAACTAAATATAACCTCGCCTAACGCACAAAATTCACCCCGAGTTTTCCAAGAGTGAATTTTGTGAGTTAGGTGATGTTATTGTTGTATTTGTTTGAATTGTAAGGAAAAATAATTTTATACTAGTTGCTATATTTACTGACAATGTGCACATCTTATATCATATAAAGCTTCATTAATTATATGATCTGATCTAAGGTGCACATTATCCCACTATACATTTTACTGTGACATATATATATATATATATATATATATATATATATATATATATATATATATATATATATATATATATATATATACTTTTCATAAATTTATTAGCCACACTGGCAAATTTCTATACTTATAAGATGTTATAAAATACAAAAATTAACCTCTATAACTTTTCATTATAATAATAAAAACTAAACAATATTTTGTAATAATACTATTAATTGTAACTGAGTTTTTTGGATAAAGATTTGATGACGTCAGCAAAGCCAAGGACTATATTTATTTTTTGTTTAGTATCGTACATGTATGTAAAAATCAAAATTTAGTCACGTAATTTGCGTGACTGGGATCCATTTGAAAATGATTTCTAATTTTTTAATAGCATAAAGTGACCTCTGGTGTATCTCCACGAAAATTTTGACAATAAAAGCAACCGTGCACACCCAGAAATGGGTAACAAAACAAGCCGTAATTATATATTTATTTTTTACAAAAATTCTAACCATTTAAATCTGTATCAACTTTACATTTTGTAAAATTTCGTCCCCCTTGTTATCTGCAGTCCCACCCTGTGTTTATGACGTCACACTACGTCACGCTACACCATGACACGTGACCTACACAGCTGATAACACACACATACACACCTACTATACACGCACACACCAACACCGACTCGTCCGCGGTTCACCCTACCTAGCGTGACGACAGTCAAACAAGTCAGCCAGAAGTGAACATGCTCTGTCACCCCAATATGAATGGAGAGGAAAAAATACACAGCACAGAGTTTCACCACCCGAAAATGGATATAGAAAAGAAGAGATCATACATGAAACATTTTCTAAATATGGAGTTGATTGTGTTTGGCAGTGTTGCAAAAATAAATTGAAATTAAAATATTTATACATTACAAGAAAATTGCATGTTGCATCGGTGGTGGGTTTTAATGAATAAGCAAGTTTTGGGGTCCCTAAAATACGAATTCATTATTTTTACGATTATGCCTGTATGTATGTCCGTGTATGAGTGACAATCGTTTCGGCCGCGATAACTCCAATATTACAATTACAAAATTATTTTTTTTCTTATTCCTCATTCTTACATCCAAATGAAGACTTGATTAGATTTTGATTACATTTGATTTCTTAAAAAAATACAGTTAAATATAATTTTTATTCTCTATACTATTTGAATGCATTATTTTCTTCATATTCAATGTATTTAGAGATAAAAATTTATGAAGAAATTCATTTTCATAAATCTTGTAATCTTTGCTGCGTCAACAGTTTCAATAATTCAATATTACTAATTGACAGTGTCAAGTACAGTTTACATAATATGTCTGTGAAATAATTTTACTAAAAATACAGGAAACTTTCTTGGAATTTATATAAAATACATAAAAATGACGGAATGCTGGGAACAACAGATTTTTTTTATTTTGTCCATTTGAATCGGTTTAATGAGTTTGGAGACTTAATAGGAATTTTTTTCTGAACCAACTGCTTTCCCAAAATCTCTGCGCCACTCTATTTTTTTTTTTCAAATAACTTGTATAATAACCTCCGTTTACATATCTACAAGATGCTACTCAAAATATGCGATATGTAATTATTTTCTGGTGGTTGATAGGACGCTACTTCTGAGTTTTCCTGCTAGGTGCCTTCACTAGACATCCTTTCGAATCTCTTACCCATACATCATTCCTTGGGGAAACATCTGACCAGCCAGTGTGATTTTTTCTTAAGTGCTTGCTGTATGATCTATTCGGCGATTTACAATGGCAGAAGAAAATTAGCAGCAAAAACTGTCGTATTACTTCAGAGTACTTACGGGAAGGAAGCTTTAAGCCATGTAAGAGCTTACGAGTAGTTTTCTCGTGTTAAAAGTGGTCGAATGTCAATTGAAGATGAACTTTGACCGGGACGTCTCTCGCCTTTCAGAACGGCCGAAAGCATTGAAAAAAATTATAATACGATCATGTCTGATCCAGAAAACTATCCATTTGAGTGTGTGCCAGGATTTGAAAGAAAGTCAGAAATCGATCCGGAATTTTTGTAAGTTCTCCCAAGCATTGCTGCTGATTTTCCTAAGGAAACAGAACTTGATGTTAACACGTTGTTTTTTAATGTCCTCCATTACAAAATCGCCGAACATATAAAACAGCGCTTGCGAAAAAATTCATACTGACCGCAATCGCTCAGAAGTTTCCCCAAGGATAACACTTGGGCACGAACTAATATAAATAATTATATTGGTTCGTGCACTTGCGCAATTTAAAAGGAAGGGTATTTAGTACAGACACCTAACGGGACAAGTCGAAACTAGTGTCCTACCACCCGCCAGAAATAATTCTCGGATATTTTGGGTAGCATCTCGTATGTTACTTATGCAACTTTATTTCACATATGTAAAATTGTTTGCCTACTACATATTTGTTGAAATAATAGTCTCTTTGCTTAGCACAGACTAGGAATATGTAATTGTTTACAATATTTTTATATTTATCAAATTTTAATTTTATAATTGAGGGTAATTTTAGTGACTGTAGATAAGATGTTAACAATTATTCGAAATCTCATTTATACTGCATTTATTCTTATAAAAACCGACGTTTCGGTTCTGTATCAGTTCATCAATATTATATTAATTCTATATACATACTAGGTATAAATATACACATACACGTATTTTATTTTTAGTATTGATAGGAACATCAAGTATTTTATTAATTATAAGCTGTTAAAAAAAGGGTAAAAAAATTTAAGGGCATATAGTACTAACCAAAATGAGTAAAAAACATAAGTCCGATCTTCAATAGTTTCCGAGATAATATAAGGCAGTGAAAAATTAGTTTTTACGAGATCTACCCCTGCTTTCTCGAAAACTATAAGAGTTACGACTTCGATTAAATGAGACTTTTTGTTTACCTTTCAGAGATCATCTTAGAGGTGCTTTTTTTAAATCAAATTACTAAGTTAAATATTGTGGCGACCTTGGCCAGTATTTAATTTTCAAATAACTTCGTAACTATTACAAATTGAGAAAAATGTTTCAAATAAAATTTTATTGTTTTTTTATAGTCTGTTTACTGACATAGCCAAATTTTGTTCATTCACTATCTTTGTAAGTTTTTCTTCGACTTTTCGTTGATCTTGGGAATAGTTGAAGATCATATCTATGTTGATTAAGCTTTTTTACTCATTTTGGTCAGTACCTACTATATACCTTCAAAAAAAATTACCCTTTTTTTAACACCCTGTATAAAGTTTGTAATAATATAACTTTTATTAGAATTACATATGTACTTAAAACACGATAAAAGACTGAAATCGTATTTGAATCTGTTAGAATTTTTTTTTTCAGTAATTTATTATTAAAAACTATTCTATAGTAAAATAGTATATTTATACCTTACTGATAAAAAATTCATGATGTGATTTTTATTTATATTGCGTATGTATATTATGATTCATTGCATTTTATCAATAACTGTATTCACCAAATTATATTTAGCTTTGTTACATGTCAGATTATTAGTTTTATATACAAATAGTCATGATATGTTACAATTACTGCATTACTTACCTTACAAAAAATTATTGCAAGAATAATAAATAATATATTACTCCATGTTATTATTGTTAGTCATTATTATAAATTTATGAATAATAAAATATGTACTGAAATTTTGTTGGAAAACACAGAGGAATTATTGAGTGTTTTAAGTCTTTAAAGATGTCCCAGAATAAATCAGAGCAAAATTTCTTTTGCATAAATTTCAAGGTGATCACGCAACGCAATGCAGGCGTATAAATGCCAGCAACTCCTGCGGTCTATACAGCAGGCAGTAGGCCATGGATTTCCAATACCCGTTAATTCACTTTTAATATGAAACCCTTTCGCATTTTACATTAATTAAATCAACGCACTCACTCTCTATATTCTAATGAGGGAGATATATATAAATGTTTATATTTTTTCCTATATAATTTTTCTTTTATAGTTTAATAAATAATTTCTGTTTCAGATTAGAGATATCTTCTACAACTTAATGACATTTAATCCCGTTTGTTCCTTGTGAATTATTTATAGTTTCATTATGAACTTAAATTTCACAGAAGGGAATGCAAGAATAGAATAGAAATGTGAACGAAGGGAAATGAACGTTTGATAAAGAATGACCATTTTTGTGAAGAATGACATGTTTGTATTTAAGAAGTATTTAAAATAAAGAAGAAATGATAAAGAAAAAATGTATAAGAAGAAAGAATCTACATCTGTCTTGCTCCTCGTGTTCACTGTTGGCCTATATGTGCATTCTAAGTCATAAGGCACGCGGTGAATGCCAAGAGCGGATAAAAATCATCAGGAAATCTGCGAAAATATCGAAAAATAAAATGAATTATTAAAGAAAATAGAAAAATAACTACCTACAAACTATAATATATAACTCAAATGACAGAATTGAGTCATATACAAAGAAGACAAAAATAACAATTTAAAGAACTACAGATATTGATAAATAACAACGGCAGATGGAGGATTTAACATAGATATTGTAACGTTTATTTATTTGGGTGAAGTGTAAAAATAAGAGAAATATTATTAATTAAAATAAAAGTTTATTAAACGATAAATAATTAAGATAAAAATAATAAAAATAAGTAACACTATGATTTTACAATTATAAACACTAATTTAAGACTGAGAATATTATTAATTACTTAAACACTAAGATTATCTATTTAAACAATATTTATTTCACTATTTATTGCACGACTTGTGTCTATATCAGAATGTGTCGGCTGGCTTCCCTTACGGTATTTATATATTGGCATCCTTTCTCTGGAAGTGACCCTAAGCAATTAAACAGGTCGCGACGGATTTACTACGGTGATGCTCGCGAAGATTGCGTTATCGCCCAACGCAACGACGTTCTGGAAATATTCTACCAGTGGCGACAGTCGCTTTCTCCTAGAGTCAGTGGCGCACGTTACAATATAATAAAAAAAATCAAATTAATAACTATGTTAATTTTTTTTAACAAAAAGAAAGAATAAAAGAAAATGTGGTGACAAATTAAAATATAACTGGTTTTGTAAGTCATAATATTTTTCTCATTATTGTCCTAAACACTGAACAGATTATAATTATAAAGTTCTTGCAACAAACGAGTGTGAATCAAGCAATACAGATTAAATCATGTATAGTACATACGTCTAAAGTGGGATAGATGATTTAAGGTTACTATTTTCTTAATCATAATTGCACATATGATTCCATTCACAATATGCCAAAGAAAATATTAGAGGGAAATAAGTGGAAACAAATCACCTCATTTGTTAAAGGATATCATCAATTTATAAATTGAAAGGATTATGAATATGTCATGATCATTACCGAAATCTATATACAAAACAAATTGGCACAACCAGAAATGAGTAATATGCCATTTTATTTATTTAATAAATTGTAAGTACATGGAAAATCCAACAGATAAAAAATTAAACAACCCTTTAAATAGTACCCATTTTGTATGAACACAGTTGAAATTTCTTATGCTATAGAAATATATATATATATATATATATATATATATATATAGCAACTTCAATTCTCGTGTCATGCAGGATGATTTAACGAGTGTATATAACAAATATTAAGTTTGTTGAGAGGTTATTTCGAGTAAAAAATGTCATATAAGCAAAGGTCTATACCAGGTGGCCTAACTACAACCAGCGAATCACGTGCGGCCCGGTACATCTTTGTATGGCTCAACGACAGTATTTGGAAATGTTTTATCAATGTTCGTGTAGCCTGCAACACTCTAGAAAACGACCTGCTGTTTGTAAGTCGATTTAATAGGGCTGTTGCAAGAATTTTTATATGACTTTAAAATACTAAATTTGAAAAAATATTGTTCTTTAAAGAGTCTCAAATTTGAAAATATTATGAAATATCTATTAGATATTAATGAAATTTGTATATTTTGAAAAAACCACGTGACCTGATCGCCTACATTTATTTATAAATATGGAGAAACTGTTTTCCTTTTTATCTATGAAAGACGTGCTGTATGTAGGGCGTTGTTTTTCATAACTATTTCGGGCGCCAATCTTTTTATTTAATCGTTTACGAAAATAATAAATTGTTATTTTTTACCTTCCAAGGAAGGTATTTTTTGGTCAAAAAATTCAATGATGAGTTTTTAGTGAATAAGCACGTTTTAGGGTCCATATAATACGATTTTACCATTTCTACGATGATGTCTGTATGCATATGTGTCTGTCTGTGTGTCTGTGCGTGTGTGCGTGTGTGTGACGAAAGTTTCGGATCGCATAACTTCAATACTACGATTCAAAAAATTATAATTTAATTAAAAATTAATTAATTAAATGAATTATTTTAATTTTATTTTAATTTTTTATACTCTCCACGCTAGCAATGAGTGCTCGTGAGGTGACGCCTGGTAAGCGCCCGCACGATACAAATATTCCATCATTACCGATATCTGTGTACAAAGCAGATTGGCACACCCAGCAATGGGTAATATGCCGTGATGAAATATTTATTTATTTTATTTATATATAATTTTTTCGTATTCCTCAGGTTTCCATCCTGAAGATCAAGTGATTAGATTTTGGTTATAATTGGTCAATTGGAAGTACCCTCATTTGAAGATTTTAACAGTTTTTCTTGAATATTGAATAGATATATAGTTAAAGAATTATAAAGATATTAAATTTCATAAATCTGCCAGATATGCTAACCATGGAAACTGCTAATATATTCAGATAATTCAAAATTACAGGTGTCACTATCAATGAAAAGTAAATGAATGTGGCAGAGGAGGATGTTGAGATAGATGTTGGGGAAAACACGAAAAGATACGGTATGGAATGAAAGAATAAGGGAAATAAATCTAGTGTTAGAAGTTTCTAGAAAGATATAAGAGAGACGATTACACTGGTTTGAACATATCATGAGGAGAGATGAAAATATATTGGAAGAAGAATGAATAGCTTAGTAATAGAAGGTTGAAGAGGAAGACCAAAGATAAGATGGAAGGACTGTATTGCGGAAGACTTGAGAGAAAAGGAACTGAATGAGGACGACACGCAAAACAGAAATGAGTGGAAGAAGAAAATAAAAAATAGCGACACCTAACGAATGGGAAAACCTAAAGAAGAAGATGCCGGTGTCATGTGCAATTTGCATAGTTTGTTTATAAAATAATTTTAAGTATTAAATTTAGAATCTTTTTCAAGAAAATTTATGTATGAAATTTATACATAATACACAGGATTGACGGAAGGTATTGTGCTGGCCACATCAGATTTTTTTATTAGTATGAAGAATATTACGTAAACTTTTATTTAAAATACTTTTTAAAAAATGTAAAACCGGCTCATTAGTTTTTTAACGTTTTTTTATGGTCACGTGTGATCCGTTAGAAGCCATAAAGATAATAATAATTCCTTTAGAATAATATTTAAATCTACTTTTTTGTTACCAAAATAAAAGAAATCAAAGTTTTATAAATAACAAAAAATTTATACCTTATATTTCTTACATTGGCATTCATACACCTTAATTATTATATTCTTATTTCCCATGACTGATTTTATACTCTATTCACGTAGCGAGAGAATTAGGAATTAATTCTTGAAGAGACAATAAGTCATTCTATTGGTTCGGCTTTAAAATTATCTTCTTTTGACTAATAGAATGATGTGTCTCTGTTCAGGAACTAATTTCAAATTCACCCGCTACTATGAATGGAGTTTGGATGGAGTACTGAATATGCAGATATGGTTTTTGCGTGTTTTATGTATGGATTTTCTAATGGATGATAGTGTACATGGTATACATAAAAGTTATTTTTGTTTTAAATATTTTTTTAAAGTAAATAAGAAATTATTTCACACAAAATTAGTATTTGTGTTAAAGGAACAATAAGATTTTTTTTACTATATTTTACTATACAGAACATACCTTCATTTCAGCAGAGCGGCGTAAATAATGACCCGTTGGTGTAATGCAAGCAGGAAGTAATGTGCCGCTTTGTCATAATTACGATATTTATAGTTTTATTACTGGACCCAGCGTCAATTTTTCTTACTATACGAGCCCAAACCCATAATATTTCAGCCAGTTTACATTTTCAACAAATTATAAAATCTACACCAAAGGTTGGGAAATTTCTACAAAATTACTTTAAATATAGACTTAAAACTTAATAAAAACTGTAGGCCAAATGACAGGTAATAATAGTTCAACCTGCATTTTAAGGGTCATCTTCTAGTCCAGACTTAACTTCTACCGAGACCCTTTACTTTTGACACAGTAGAAATCAACTCTTAAAAATCCAGTGCGTACAGTAAAACCTACATTAAAAGACATATGGGACAATACTGGCAAAAAAAATTGCAGAGCTTAGGGATACAATGCCTAATAGACTGGGGTAGTTGCCATATGTTAAAATTTAATGAAATTATTATTTTTTACAATATATGACTCATAATAAGATATATACTGTAATAAAAGTCGCCATTTATTATGTAAATATTGCAAAAAAAGTTATTTAAAATATTACATGATTCAAATCGACCTCTTCTCTGTGACGTCACGCTTACATACTTAAAGCCGCAAATGTCGCTAGTGTCGTTCTACAGCGATGGGATGTGACATGTCAAAGTGACAGCTGATGGTGATACTGACCACATACTGACGCCGTGGACATAACCTTGTTTCTATTTATCAACTGTAATACAAAACGTCGTTACAAACTTACTCAAACAAAAATAAATAAGTAAAAATACATGCTAACTTGACAGCAATCTAACCTAACAAAGAAGTTCCCCTTACCCCGCAAGACACACGTCGCAAAATATCTTTGTCATACTTCGATCAGCACGTCGGAACTAAGTTACAACGGAAACGGCAAGGGTAACGTCACAGTGGCGGGAATAGATATGTCCGATATTTTCAGTATTTTTTTTTCTCATTTAAAAACAAAAATTGTGTAAAATAAAAAATATGGAAAATTCAAATTTAAAAATACTTGCTTCTAATAAAAAATTCAAATTTAAAAATACTTGCTTCTAATAAAAAAATCAAAAAAGGCGAAATTACCCCATTAAAGCTGGTATTACTAATAACAGAGATATAACCTAATATTAAATGGCGGAATATTTGAATAACACATTCAGTTTTTGTAAGTTTAAAATCTATAGTCCTCGCTTAGAATTTTGTCTTTGGTTATTTCGTCAAATTACCCTGCCAAAAAAATCCTGTAACCAATAATACATGTTCGTTCAAAATGTAAATCAAAATTTGGAACAGACATTTTCACTTTCAGGATTTATTATTGTACTTTCTATTACTAAAAAGTAACGCAGTTTTTTATAATCTGAATATGAATGCCTATGACTCTTTGAAATATCAGTTGTTAATTAATGCAGAGATAAATAAATGTTTCCAATATTTCTGGACATATATTCTCTATAGGAGTTCGTTGTACGTGGACATCTTTGAATTTCTACCCGTCAAAACTAAAATATATCATCTAACACAATTTGCAACAGTCATATTCACATCCAAAAATTTCAGTCAAAGACTTGACGCTATATTTATTTAAAATTCCCCCTACAAATTTCATTTTAAAACAGGTGAAATTTCACCCCCAAATCTCTCATAACAAAATTACACTACACCCTTCATTCATCTATCATTCACTCACCCTCCAGCATCCCTAGTATCATTCCCAATGGACCAGCCCCCCTGTGGCCTGCTCATACCGCCGGCTATGTGTCTAGACGGCGCACAGACATGGCTGTCCACCACATGCAAGGGCAACAGGGGTAGACAAACATAGGGGTGATTAGGGGATAACAGTGGCGGAGGGAGAGAATTTAAATTAGAGGATTTTTGTATGTATAAATGTGGAAGGGGTAATTTGCAATTTGAAATTTAAATAGGAATTAAAATGTGGTTTTAAAATTAAATAAAAGGGATAGATATTAGACCAGATGAGAAACCTTATTATATTAAAAAAAAACTAATATACGAGTACTTTATATACAGCCAAATTCACAGTTTGTTGATTAATAATCAATTTATTAAGAATCAAGCTGATTCGTAGATCAACATTTGCATTAATTCACAAACTTGATTTCTGAATCAAGTAATCATGATCAACAGTTTCACAGTTTTGTTTTTTGACAGATAAAGGCATGGTTAAAGTAATTGTGATATAATTTTCATCGTATGAATAATTGTACTTTCTGTTAATAAAGTATTAATATATATATTTTTTTAATTTATAAGACATTTTATAATTTCCGTGCAATATTGTTACTGAAAATGTTAAGGAAATTTGAGATGGTTGAAATTACATCAATTCTGATAAAGGAGTAATTGGATTTGTTCAAAAATCAACATTAATCTGTGGATCAACACTTGGTTAAGGAATCGTGAATTCGGCCAGTAGTCTTTTTTAGACAAGTTTTGTTTTAATTCTACACATTATTTATTATTACGGTTGATTAATATAATAATATTGTAACGTGCGCCCCTGACTTAAGAGTATACGAGCGCCGATACTGGTAGAATATTCCCGAGCGATTACGTAATCCCTGCCGGCTGAAAAACCCATACGTCTACATGTGTTAATTACACCGGTAACCTGAATACTTTGTATTCAATGTCATTGCGGCGTCGGAAAGCCAGCAAAGGACAGTCTGATATATAAAAGCAACGAGCAATGAAGTTGGTGATATAAATAAACAGTCTACGAGTTGTGAACATAAATAAATGTAGTTATATAAATAAATATAGTGATATAAATATTGTTTAAATAAATAATCTTAGTGTTTAAGCATTTAATAATATTCTTAGTCTTAAATTAGTGTTTTATTTAATCATAGTGTTAGTTATTTTTATTATCTTTTTAATATTTATCCTAATTATTTATCGTTTAATAAACGTATTATTTTAATTAATAATATTTCTCTGATTTTTACACTTCACCCAAATAAATAAACATTACAATATAATAAAATATGAATAGAACACCAACATTTCTTCATCATCATCGTCATCATCACTGTTTGTATTGTCTTCATAATTTTTTAATTATTTTTTATTGTAACTATAATAATTTGAAACTATAGTTTGAAATTTCATATGTACCTGTATGAGTTATTTACTCCTACTCCTATTAATACATTTATTGCCCGAAATTATTTCCTTATGTTTAATTATAAAGTATTTTTTTTATATTTGCGACTTATTTCATTTCATAAGTACCAACGTGATAAAGAAACAAATGTTATATATAAATATTATTTAGAATTTATTTAGGACAGTTTAAGTCACAAAATTAAATTTATATACAACCGGTAAATAAAGTTAACTTTATTTTTATCAAAATCATTAATTAATGTGCTTCATTATTTCCCGAGGGAAATAAAAATGACAAGTACTCCCTAGGGAAATAAAGTGATACTTTTATTTTCTTAGTGTTAAATTCTTAATTGATATTAACATACAAATATGTAGAATATTACCGATTATAGTTATTTTGAAAAAAAAAATATAATTGTTCTTGTGAAAAATTAAAAAAATAAATAGATTTTTCGTTTTTAGGAATTTACTTTATTTTTACTAGTTTCACATGCTGTTAGTCTCTTTTGTATGCTAAATAACATATTTTTCCGTTTGTATATAAAATATTGTATATAACACTGGAGTAAAGTGTCATTATTTGCCTCAAGCGATTGCATCCCTCGGGCTACGCCCTCAGGATTCAATATTCGCTCTCGACAAATAATGACGAACTTTACTCCCTTGATATATAAACTACTATTATAAAACTAGTTCCTTCTTAGGGAACAAGTATTCTCTTTTTTTCTCTCTCTCTTTTCGGGGCTTTATGTCACTTTCACTATCATCAAGCATTTCCCAAAATATTCATAAAGAGGTATAATTTTTACGTTATCTTCCTTTCTCAAAATGTCTTTTATTTTTCAACCTTTTTAGTTTTGGTTCTGTTTAGTTTTTTAAAAACCGATTTTGAGACAAGTAAAAGACGTCATCCCTCTTCAGTCATCAGGGATTTACCAGATTCCATGTGTCTGCGGGAATGTTTACATTGGCCAGACTGGTAGAACTATTTCAACAAGATTGAAAGAACACCAGCGTTCGATCAGATTGAACCAGCCAGAAAAATCTTCAGTTGCAGAGCATGCCCTGGAAGAATTCCACCGTATAAAATTCGAAGAAATAAAAATACTAGCGAGGACAACACACCTAAAAAACAGGTTAATTAAAGAAGCCATTGAGATTTTCAAAACCAAGAATGATAATCTCAATCATTGTGACGGTTTAGATCTTAGTCGAGCATGGCTTCCTATATTAAATATATTGTTATTTGTCACCATGGTTACCTGTTCATAATGTTTTTGTTATTACTTATTTATATATTTGTTGATTTGTTGTATATTCCCTGAAGAAGGCAGTGGTTCATGCTGCCGAAACGTCGGTTTTTATAAAAATTAACAGAAACAAAACTAAAAAGTTTGTATTATTTTAATTGGATTATGAGTTCTGAAAGATTTTTTAATAATTTAGTCTTCTATTCTGATTACTCACCCAATGTTTTTCTATAAAAGCAGCCCCAAACCAGAACAGGTGGAACAGGAACGACATACAACAAAAAGTATAGTTTCTGTCTTCATTCGATCAGATGTGGGCTACTTGCATATAGTTGTATTCACGAACGATGACTATTCAAGATCACTTGTTCAAAGAAAGAATACACAGCACTTTATACTAGAAATGACGAATTCCGATAATTTTGGTACCCGGGTACCCGAAACAACTACCCGGATAGTACCCTTTACCCGTTAATTACCCGCTAACCTTTAATTACCCGATATCCTTTAATTACCCGATACTCTTTAATTACCCGATATCCTTTAATTACCCGATACCCTTTAATTACCCGATACCCTTTAATTAACCAGTATCCTTTAAGCCCATATAACTCGTTAATTAGCAGTTACCCTTTATAATAGTAGTTTACCTTTTTAATAAAATTCATTATTATTGTTTACATATAAATTTATTAAATAAGAACGTAATACAAATAAAATAATGTATCTATAATGGCCGGTTGCACAAACGTAACTTAAATATTAAACTTGGCTTAAACTGACAATATTACATCGGAATAAAATGTCAAATGAATTATAATATATTGCGGTTAAAATTTCGATTTGCATTTTTTTATTTAAACCTATTTTAAAATTAAGTCTTGTTGCAAAACTGGCCATTAAAAATATAACATAAATAAAATTCATTATGGTATAGTAACAAAAAATAAAATAACTTTTTTTATACATAATACGAATTTAGTTAAGCTTAAGATTAGGAATAACTAATATTTGTATTATAGCATATTATAGCAAATATCAACATAGATGATGTATCTGCGCTCAGTCTTGCTCTTCTTTTATATAGGGTATAGGGTATTTAAAGGGTAACGGGTAATTAACGGGCAGCGGGTATATATCGGGTAATCGGGTAAGAAATTTTATACCCGGGTACATTATTATCGGGTAGGTTCCGGGTACCCGGGTACCCGTCGTCATTCCTACTTTATACAGTTTTAGCTTAGCTACATTTCATGTTAGAAAGAGAAATATTGACATATGTCTCTGTAATTTATGTTATATGACAGATATACGTAAATAGTGACATTATTTTCTAACACACTATAAATAAATAAGACGTACGTCGTAGAGGTACAGATATTCGTCGTCAAATATGTGATGCCGCTTCTTCATAACTTTTCACGGCAAGTATAAGTATCTATTACACTGCCCTCTGTGCTCCATGATTTATGTGTTTTGCAAAAAAATAGGTGAAGAAAATAAACCTTTGAGAAAGGCATTATTTAAAAAGAAGCATAATTTGCAATTCAAATAAATTACACTTATTTTTTACCTTCCGTAACCTTTAGGTTTTTCACATTTAATAGTATAATTATTAAAGAATATTTTATTCTCTGTGCAATTTGATTGCACCTTATGCTTCATATTCAATAGATTTGGAGTTAAATAAATTAAATTTCATAAAGCAGCCACCTATGTTATAACCATGGAAACAGCTAGGTACTACAGTGTGTTAAAAAAAAACCTAATTCGAAGTAGGCTATTAATAAAGAAATGAATGTCAATTTAAAAATATTTAATTAATTTCAATTTGATACGAAATATTGTCAAAGGTGTTATTTTAAAAAATCAAAGCTTTTCTTCTTGAATCTTATTTTAAAAATGGAAACAATGTAGAAAACGGCGAATGGCATTATACTGTATCCTTCTTTATTACAATTTTTTTCTTAAAATTATATTTCAAGATTAATTTTGACAATTTGACTTCTGAATTGAATAATGATCAGACATACGTTTCCTCTGCTCATAGCCTACTCCGAGTAAGGTTTTTTTTAACACACTGTATATTAAGAAAATTCTGATTGACAGATGTCAGCATGTCAGTGTCAAGTATATACGAACTCAAACTCATAATTCGGTTAGTTTACATTTTCAACAAATTATACAACACACATAAATGATTAGAAATTTCTACAAAATTCTTTCGGCTTCTTTAAATATAGACTTAAAACTTTTAAAAACCGTGGACTAAATGACTAGTAGTAATAGTTGGACCGGCATTTTAAGGGTAAACTTCTAGTCCAGATTTCGTTATTATCGCGGCCCTTTACTTTTGGCACAATGAAAAAAAATCCAGTGCGTACAGTAAAACCTACCTTGAAAGTCATTATAGGACAATACTCACAGGAAAATGTGCAAGGCTTAGGGATAAAATGCCTAATTCCTAATAGAATTAAAACTGGCATTACTAATAAAAACGATGCAACCCAATATTAAATGGTAGAATATATTCAGCTTTGTTAAGCTTAAAATCTATATTTTAAACTAGTCGAAAGAAATTTCTCAACATTTGCGTAGGTATTATACTTTGTTTGTTGAAAATGTTAACCGATCGAACTAATATGAGTTTGGGCTCGTAGTATGTTTGTGTTATAATTTTACTGGAAATATAGAATCTTTTACAAGAAACTCTCTGTATGCAATTTGTACAAAATATATAGAACTGACGGAAGGTAATGTGTGGATCACATCAGATTTTTTTTTTCATTTAAAATATAACCATAAATATTTCATGCTGCACGTCTATGTTATGCATACGACATGCAGTGAAGTTATCTCCAATTTTATCAAACGGCTTATAAATGACCTTGAATAGTAAACTTTCATGAACCAAACTATATCATTTTTATTTAATATTTCTGAAGAGAAGGTACAAACTGTACAAAAAAAATATTAATTATCTAGAAAAAAAATAATGAAATTTGAATATATAAATTACCGCCATGTATGACATAGAATTACCCTGCACTAATGAATGACCGTAAAGCATAGCATTGGTACGCCTCATAGCAAAGACTTGTGCGAGTAATTTAAATATGACAGATCACCTGTTTGACGATTGAACAATAGTTTCAAGATTAATATTTTAGGTTGTCTTTTTGGTACCGATACTTTAAATTACAATTAACTACCTATTTGTTTATTCATAAATAAATAAAATAAATAAAATAAATATTTCATCACGGCATATTACCCATTACTGGGTGTGCCATTACCGATATCTGTGTATGAAGCAGATTGGCATTGTTTATTCATAAAGTGGTTAATATATTTTACGCAAATTGCACATAATACACAAGAGAGACAGAGAGAGAAAAATGAACTAATGTCAAATTCAAATTAAAACTTCCCCACGCGCCATCTACAGGTTACATTCTTAAATATGCTACCCTTTCTCCAGTTCAAAATAATGACGTCACAGAAAATATTGTTTCTTAATTTACTAAAATACATACGTATAATTTTTTTTTTAATACAATTTATATTTGTACATACGTTTTAACATAACATTAGGTATATAGTGATAGAAATAAAGGGTTAATTCAAAAAATTAATCTTCATTTTCAAATTGCAGTTGAAAGAAATTTCTATTTAAGCAGATAAAAAGAAGCAACTATTCTATTTATTTTATGCATAAAAACCAATATTTTTTGCAAATGTCATTATGTTCATTTACTCAAATTCTCAGTAGAAATGAATGTTCTAAAAGTACTTTTTAGCATCTACCCGAATGAAATCATAAAGCAGTTTTTGTTTTTACCTTCCGTTACCTATAGGTAAGGGCAAAAATTTCGATGGTGAATTTTTGATGAATAAACACGTTTTAGAGTCCCTACAATACGAATTTATTGTTTTTAGGATGATGTATGTGTGTGTGTGTGTGTGTGTGTGACAAAAAATTCTCCTTCGATAACTTCAATACTACAATTCCAACAGTTATAATTCGTTCATATTCCTGTTTCGTACGTCCATATGAAGAGTTGGTTATATTTTGGTTATGATTGGTTAACCGGAAGTACCCTAATTAGAAGATTTTAACAGTATTTCTTGAAAAAACGCTGTTAAATATCATTTTTTTGACATTTTATGTTATTATAAATAAAAGAATATGTTATTCCCTATTCGATTTAATTATTTTTTTCCTTCATATTCAATTAATTTAGAGATAAAGAATTATAAAGAAATAACTTGGAACCTAATGCTGCTAAAAGCTGCACCATGGAAACAGAATATTCAAATATTACACTAATTGACAGATGTCAGTGTCAAATAAAATTTATATAATATCTTTGTGAAATGATTATGATGAGTAGTTAAGTTCAGTTCAGTACGAGGTAAGAACAGTTCATTTCTCCCCTAAAAAGAAAACGTCTATAGAATAATTTGCAAAAAAAAATTGTGTGGAATTTGTACAAAATACGTAGAATTGACGGAAGGTATTGTGCTGGCAACATCAAATTTCTTAATAAATAAATATAAATATATGATCACGGCTTATTACTCATTGCTGGATATGTGTCATTCTTTTATTTAAATTAGTAGATTTTGGTAACAACAATATATTTGTACCGTTAAGGAAGCTTAACCACGCAATACCTCACTGGCTCTTCAAGTTTCCTTGGAAAAAGAATTACAGTACTCACTTCTATGCTATTTAAAAATTGTATTATAATTTTCAAATTTAACGTCTTTAGATTAAAACGGAAACTGTCCAAATCCGATTTTTTAGGATGTTAGAAATCAACATTATCCCCCTCTTAAAAAATTCAACACCAATAAATCTCCCCTCCCTTTTTTGTTGACGAGTCGCCCCTGTCAATCCATCATGCGTCATAGCTGGGCACGCGTCGTTCTGCCATTCTGCTTTCCATGTGACGCAAAAAGATTAGCGCATTCATGTGCTCTTGATTGAAAAGCGGCAGCATTTGTTACAATACCTACCCTGATGTTGATGCAACTGTGTACTGTACAGGCACAATGCACAAGTGCACATAGCTCAGATTGCAGATGGAATAGAGGCGACATGCGACAAGTGCGCTATTGTATTATCGAAAGAAACAGATTGAGTTAGAGATGGTAATTTTGAACTTAAATTGAATCAGAACTGATTTACAGCTTGTTTATAACGATACCAACAGGAAAATTTATATTCTGGATTGATTTATGAAACAATTTCGTTTCATCATTTTATTATAGTTTCCAAAATCAAAATTAATACAATTATCAAAATGGCAGAGAACAAATGGCATTTCAAAAAAATATTTCTTGGGATTCTATTTACTTGAATTTCTAGTTTTTGTGTTTTTGATTTGTTTAGTGTTTATTTACAGTCATTTATCAGTTTTATGATATTTAATTCTAATTTTATTACAGACATTTAACATGGGAAATCAGTTTTTCTTTTCGCAAACGTTACCTAATTAATTAATGCAAAAATAGTTCAAATAAAAGTTATAGAGATTTAAATTCTGGATCTAAATCATGTAAAACGATTATTTTAGCTCTTCATATAAACGTAAAAATTGGTTATAAAATTCAAGTTTTATGAGCTTTTTATCTAGGCGGCCATGGATTTATGACAAAAATGCGTTGTTTTTAACTGTCAATTGGAACTACAACAATTTACTTTTTGTGTTTTGTATTTTGTAGTGATGTACGCGAGATTTCTAAAATAAAACTTTTCAAAAGAATTGTTTTTGCTCAAAATTATATGTAGAAAAGTTCAGTAATTGTTATTATATGAGTATACCTACTTTTATTATTCTACTTATAAGTACATAGTATGTAGTTATAGGTATGTTGATATAAGTATTTCATTTTACAGATAGGTACAGTCCGTCTAGTCTTATCTGACAGTTAGGTTAAGATGCGTAATGGCTCATACACCGTGGTGGGAGGTGAAATACGGAACGGAGCTCATTCTGTCCTAACTTTGCTGCAGTTAAGATCGGAAAGTACAAACCAGGGCATAAACTATGAAAGCATTTAAAACTTAACTCATTTCATACATAAATAATATTTGTTAAATTTCAGTCTCATTCTACACCAATATGTAGTAAATAGCGTGCTGGTAAGTGTGTATTTATATGTGTAAAGGAACAAAAATTATTTTTAACAATAACTTATATATCGGAGTGTATTTCTCGCGCGTACTATCTATCTCTTTCCCCCACGAATACTTTCTCTCTCTGTGCACAACATCAGCGGGGACACGAGATATCAAAGCTTTTCTTCTTGAATCTTATTTTAGAAATGGAAACAAATTAGAAAACGGCGAATGGCAATATACTGTATCCTTCTTTATTATCTTTTCTCCTTAAAATTACATTTCAAGATCAATTTTGACAACTTGACGTTATTAATTTCTTTTATCTTGCATCTTTGTCGTACACACATGACATATATGAGACTTTTATTCGCTATCTCATTATCGTTAGTGTTTCGAAAGGGTATACACTATCTCCGTCCAACCGAAGGCAATAAATTTAATAGAAACTATATTGTAACCGCGGTAACAAAAAATGTAATATTCGAATATTTGAATTATTTCAATATTCATGTCATTCCGTCAATCATACGATGATCAAAGATGATTTTTACCTTCCGTCACCTTTTGGTAAGGAAGGTATTGTCTTTGGTCAAAAAATTCAATGATGAATTTTTACTGAATAAGCATGTTTTAGGGTCCCTATAATACGATTTTACCATTTTTATGATGATGTCGTCTGTATGTATGTGTGCCTGTGTGTCTGTGTGTCTGTGTGTGTGTGACAAAAGTTCCGGATCCCATAACCACGATTCCAAAAATTATAATTTTTTCGTATTCCTCAAGTTTACATCCAGAAGAACAAGTGATTAGATTTTGGTTATAATTGGTGAACCGGAAGTAGCCTCATTTGAAGATTTAACAGTTAAATTTGATTTATTGACATTTAATATTATTATAACTTAAAGAATATATTATTCTCTATACGATTTGATTACATTTTATACTTCATATTCAATAGATACAGAGTTAAAGAATTTTAAAGAAATTAAATTTTATAATTCAGCCAGCTATGCTAAACATGGAAACTGCTAATATATTCATATAATTCAAATTGACAGATGTCAGTATGAATAAAAAGTAAATTAATGTGGCAGAGATGAGGATGTTGAAGTAGATGTTGGGGAACACACGGAAAGATACGGTAATAAAATAACTCTAGCGTTACAATTTTCTAGAAAGATACAAGAAAGACGATTACATTGGTTTGAACATGTCATGAGGAGAAATGAAGAATTATATTTGTACAAGAATGAGTAGTTTAGTAGCTGGGAGGTTGAAGAAGCAGAGAAAGACCAAAGATAAGATGGAAGGACTGTATTGCGGAAGACTTGAGAGAAAAAAAACCGACATGCAAAAATATCGACTCCTAACGAATGGGAAAAGCTAAAGAGGAAGAAGATGTCAGTGTCAAGTGCAATTTGAATAGTTTGTTGAAATAATTTTACTGGAAATTTAGAATCTTTTCCAAGAAAAATTATGTATGGAATTTATACATTATACATAGGATTGACGGAAGTATTGTGCTGGCCACAACAGATTTTTTGATTCTGGCATCGATTATTTGTGTTTCGTTGTGTGTTGGTAGTTTTCTTAATTCTTGATATTATATTGTACATTTCGCTATTGCAAAGACACACCGTCTTCTAAGATTGACAACAATTATTGCAACATATTGCTTTTGGACAAGATAAAGAGGTATCTATATTTCATCTATTATACTTATATCGTATTTATTCAATTCGTTTAGTATTGCTAAATAACTATTTATACTTCGAATTTTGATGAATAACAAAACTGACACAATACAGGTTATATTTATTATAATACTGTCAGTTTTTTCATTACATCATAATTATTCAATTGATTTATTATTCCGAAATAAATGTCTTACTTCGAATTTTGATGAATAATAATATTCACACGGTATAAGTTATACTGTATACTGTCAGTATTCAGTTTTGATTTGTATGAATACTACGGAAATCAGACGATTTCGCCCGATTTCACCCGACTACATGAAGCCATGAATTCCCTCCTTACCCTGGCGATTTGAATCATATAGTTACAATTGATGACGTGGGGATCAAGTTGTGGAAACGGAGTTTATGTGTGTATATGTCTGAGTGTAGATCTTCTGGACACTCTAACTCAAGTACTATCAATCGCAAAGTTTTGAAACCTTGTATTTCTACCTTATTGTAATATGGAAATCGCTCTTTTTACTAGAAGTTCAAAATAGTTTTTCTTCCAAAAATACTTCTAAATGCCATTTTATCGCGATTATGTTATTATAAAAATTAAACATTGAATTTTCTACAGGCATGCATTCATAATTTTGATGATGAGGATCAAAAAACGAACAGCCAGTATAAGATCTTTTTGAATTTCAATTTCTTACATTGTCGTTGAAATAAGTCTAATAATTAAGCATACAGATTCTATTCGCAATAATATGAATAAAAAATCTGATGTGGACACCACACGACTTCCTTGTACGATTATTAAACTATACATATTTTTTTAATAAATAAATTACAAAATATTAATTTTAACTTCAAAACAGTAAGATATATAGCGACCATAAAAGGAGTTTTTAAAGAGAGTTTTGATTACAACAAAGAAATATTTGATTACAACAATGAATATGACTAATTTCACAATAAAAATATAATATTTGTTATTGTACGAATCATAAAATTGCACGTATTTAACGTAATTTGACATGAACATTTTTTTTATTTTTTTGTCTTACTCCATAGCAAGCTTTATTACAAAAACAAAATTTTTTATAATTTTTAAATGTACATATCTCGCTTATACAAAGGGCTAATTTAATAATACTAGATGTGATAGACGCAGAAATTAATTCTCTAAAACTTTCTATTTGAAGCATTTATTTCTAAAATCAAAATGAAATCATTTTATTCAAGAAAAACTGTTAACAACTTCAAGTAATGTACCACTTCCGGTTAGCCTATTTTAACCAAAATCTATTATGTTATTTCGATTGACATAAAAGTCGTGTATACCAAATTTGAAAAGTTTTGGATTATATTTTAAAACAGTTTTTCATTAAAATCTATTATAGGCTTCATGTAAAGTATCACTTCTGGAAATTGTGTAATAACCAGAAAGGGAGGTGCACAACTAGATGTTATAGGAGTCCTAAATACAAAATTTCAACTTTCTACGGCTTACCGTTTTTGAGTTATGCGAGATACGTACGTACGTACAGACGTCACGACGAAATTAGTCAAAATGGATTCAAGGATGATCAAAATGGATATTTCCGCTGAAATCTGAAAACCGAAATTTTTCGCGATTACAATACTTCCTTTACTTACGTACAAGGAAGTAAAAAATCATACTCATGTAATTACACATTTATAAATGAATCTAATCACCCAAAAAA
This sequence comes from Harpalus rufipes, assembly GCA_951394225.1. NCBI lineage: Eukaryota > Metazoa > Arthropoda > Insecta > Coleoptera > Carabidae > Harpalus > Harpalus rufipes. The sequence continues at coordinate 13,358,644 of OX596284.1, read as the reverse complement.
TCTCTCCCTTTTCCTTTCATTTTATTGGTGGTTGACGAGCTTTCACTGGTCGTGAAAGCTATGCTTGGAGGGCAGGCAGCTTTAGTTAAGTGCGACAAAGTACGTGCATAAGAGCTTTATGCAAATTAGCGTCCCGGTGGGAATAAGGGGACACAGGACGCAAGCTGCGACTGCGAGGACTCTGGATCACGGCTTCAAGAACGCACGACTAGAGAGCCTGAGCAAATATCCACAGGAATTAGAATTAGGATGAGTGAGAGTGAGTACCTACTGCTAGACAGAGGGATGAATAAATGTTTTCTTCTAGAGCTAAGGGTGAATAAACAGAGAATATATTCAGAATGATGGATGAATGATAAATTATTTATACAATATATTAATAAATATATCTTCATATTATTATTCTGATTTTAAAACAGTAGTTCTTTTTATAAATAATGTTAATAGTTATTTAACTATCAAGTGTGTTAATGAGGGCGATTAATGATCGAGACATTGTTGAGATCATTAATCGCCAATTAACACACGTGCGTTAGTTACAATATTTTTTCGTTGACCGTATCTTACTTAAATGGAAAATCTAATTTATTCCATGACAATTTTTTTTAGGTTAGTAATGGTTGACCGAACGTCAAATTTTACGTCAGAAAATCAATAAGTTTTGTCATCAATTGTTTTCAGGTTCAGTTTACTTAATGCTAGACAAACACAAGCGGTTTTTTTATGTTATTTGAGGAATTTTATTCTTTCAAATTCATTTTCAAGGTATGCTACGTGAATATACCTAGCTAGTACGTGTCAAAAGCATGACTTTTAATTCTGTCTACCTTTTTGCTACAACTTAGCGTTAGCAATACATGCTGTGTTCCATGTGGTGAACGCACCCAATAAATCGTTCATTAATAAAAAATCATGCATTAATAGGGGTCATTAATGAATGATTTTCTATGCATTAAAATAGCTTATTAATAAACGGTCGACGGAAAATGATATTTAATACTGTACTGATAAGAAGTTTGCATTTATCAAAAAATATTAAATAGAACTATATAAAAAAAAACGTTTAATGAGTTATTAATACCAATTGTTAACCATATGGATACATTTTCAAATAAATAAGGTGACTTCAAAAACTTTGTGACGTCAAAGTAGGTAAAGATGATTGTACCAGAGCCAACTCAAATCTCTACGCAGTTCAATTCAATTTTTTGGACTGTGCGGGGGCCTTTCAATAAATTTGCATTTCTTATACTTTTGAAAAAAAAAATGAAAAAGTCAAGATCCGATGCCGGATATTTTTTTGAATACGATTAAATTTAGTGGAGGAATAAACTATGTTAGAAAAATAACAAAGTACATTCAAAAAACAATTGAGGAGTTTCTCTCCAGAGTCGAACAAGTCCATTTATTAAAAACTCTGATTTATGACGTTATATAATCAGCAACATGGTTTTATCAAAAATCAAGCAAAGTACAAAAATAATGGTGTACGTTTATAATTTTACGAGACCCAAATTAGTTTCCTCTTTATTTAAAAATAAGATTTTTTAACAAAATAAAAAATAGCTAAAATGACCAAAATTTGTAAAAGAGCTTAATCAACATAGATCTGATCTTCAACTGTTTCCGAGAAATAAGCCAATTTGTATTAGAATCGAAAAAATAGTGATCGAACAAAATTTTGTCTGTCAGTAAATAGACTATAAAAAACAATAAAATTTTATATGTAACATACATTCAGGATGTAAAAGTCTTATACCCAACAATTTTTTGATTGACGAAAGGGTGACTATTGAATAAAATCTGTTGCTTTATTTTTATTTGCTTAGAAAAAATAATTCTACTTATATTTAATGCCCCAATTGAGCAATTATTGGTAATAATGCCGCTTATATACATGACAGAATTATTTCTGGTTGTCACTTAATCTGACCATCAAAATTTTCTATTTACGTTTATATTAGTTTTGGGACATAGTTTTCGAAAAAAATGCTTTTTCATTCTTGAATCATTTTTTTCTTTCTCGAATGTAAAAGTGACATTTCGCAATCTAGTATCAAAAGTAACTATTTTATACCATGTAAGTTTGCTGATTTTTTTTGCCCAGTATTCAGGTGTTCATTTTTAAGTGGCTACCATTGCGATCTCGAGAACTGTAAGAGAAACAAAGTTGGTTAAATTAGCAAATAATCTCTATTTTATATTAGCATTTCAATGATAAAATGAAAAAAAATTCAACCAGTGGTTCTTAAAATATGGATACCAACTTTTTTATTTTAAATAGAATAGAGCTCTTTATTCTGAATCCAATGATATACAATTTTCATACTCTTACATAACAAAATTTTCGAAAAAAAAAATAATGAAGTTATGAATTAATTCCCCCAAATATGATATTACTTAGAGTGCCTTGGCTGAAAAAAGTGAATATTTTGTTTAGTGTTACTTCTGTTAAATGACAAATTGTCCTCTTCATATCATTTTTAATAAAAATGGATCAATTCACACACTACGAAAAGGTTGATATGTACGAAATTCATTTTTTTAATCACGACACTCTTATTAATATCATATTTTGGGGAATTAATTCAAAATTTTATTATTTTTTTTCGAAAATTTTGTTATGTAAGGGTATAAAAATTGGTATCCATATTTTGAGAACAAAATTTTTTTACTGGAAATTTAGAATCTTTTGCAAGAAAATTTATGTATGGAATTTATACATAATACGCAGAATTGGAAAGTTATTGTACTGGCCACATCAGATTTTTTTTTAAAACAAAATCACATATAAGATTACCTCTGAAGGGTAAACAAAAAGTCTCATTTAATCGAAATCGTAACTTTTATAGTTTTCGAGAGCAGAGGTAAACCCTGTCAAACTCATTTTTCACTACCTTATATCTCGGAAACTATTGAAGATTGGGCACATGTTGATCATGCTTTTTTTCTCATTTTGGTTAGTACTATATGCCCTCAACTTTTTACCCTTTTTTAACATCTTGTATGTACCTAATTTTACTTAACTTTCTTAACTCGGTATTATGGTCAAATCAGATAAAATTGAAAACAAAAATGACAATCTACACAGCGATTGTAGAGCCAATTTTAACGTATGGTGCTGAATGCTGGCAACTTTCTGCCAAAGACAAAAAGTTGATTGAGACAGTAGAGATGGATTGTAAAAGACGAGCATGCAAACTGTCCAGAATAGAACATGTGAAAAATGAAGAAATCAGACGTCGGACAAAAAGCGTGTTTACGAGCGCAGATAGAATAGAAACTAGACAACTAATATGGTACGGCCACGTGATGAGAATGGGAGAAGATCGTTGGGCAAAAAGAGCCCTGCAATATGCACCACCAAATAGAAGGAAAAGAGGAAGACCCACAACATCGTGGATACAAGGAGTCCAACAAAATTTGATTGACCGAACTATAGATGAAGAAGACTGGCGAAACAGAGATATGTGGCGATCGAAATGCGAGAGGCGGCAGAAGCTGTAGGAACCCTGCTGATATATCATATTTTTAATCCGGTATATAATTGCAAAATTTCTACAAAAATCAAACTATACTCTATTTCAAGTTCATTGGTTTGAACGAAAAATTTGTAACAAAACGTTTTACTCAGCTGTTGAAAGTCGCACGAGTTAAAGTTGTAGTCAATAATGCAATAGTCTAAGCTGTGAATCTATATTATTATATACGGCACTATTATACTACTTGAATTTACTGTTTATTTACTAAAGAAAATTGAAAATCATAGAACACACTAACAAAAGTTTTCAGTTTAATTTTTATAAAGAAAATAACAAAGCTATAATGTAGCTTTAGATCTCGATACCAAATACCGAGAAGAATATTCCAAACCAGATATTTTCTATCAGACTCAATAAAAAGGAATTTATGGTTAGAGTTCAGGTTTATTATACTTTTTGTTGTCATAAAAATGAGAAAGCTATTTGGCTGGCGGATACGTGTTGTATACTTTTTGACTTCAAAGCAATGGAGGAGTTTTCTTTTCAAATGATTTTGCCATGATTTTGTCTCTTTTAATATTTCTAAAAAACATAAAAATTTATTTTAACATAATTTATTAACACAGCTTTATTTTATGGACATCAAAAAATCATCGATATAAAATATGTTCTAAATATATACTAGATAATATCAAGATATAACAATAACAATACATATTAAATTCACATCAACAATTGATATTGATTGTTTATAATTTATATTATTTTATAAATATTTATGAATCTAATCATTATCGAAAATTTCTAAATATACCTACTACTACTCTAAAATCTGGTATAGAAATTGTAGAATGTTCACCAAAAACTTTAAATTTCAAATCAAATATTAATTTATTCATAATTATGTATTCATCTCGTTACAATTGTAGTCCTGTAAAAATTAAGTTTCTTTTTTTGTGAGGGGTTTAAAGTTTGACAATCTCTGCTTCTACTCCCATCCCTGAAAAAGTTGGTAAACCTAAATTAAAGAAATAGGGAACAAGCTGCCCCCACATTATCCCATTATGTAAATTTTGCCAGAGTAATCCTTTTATTTCATCTGTTTTGCATAGCAACAGACTAAATTTTTCCACAATTTTAATTTAAAGTGACAGAATAAAGTCCTGGAGACAATTTTTAAAATAAATGTTTCGTAATTAGGTTAGCAGAGCGAAACTTGGCTGCGGAAGACATACAGCTTTTTCTCTGTCATTCTGAAGCTTTCAAACATTTTTTGTATTCATGCTGTGGATTTTAATTGGTATCAAAACTTTAGAAATTAATTTGATAAATATGCGGGAGATACTCATTTTCGGAGAGTAATTGACTAAACGAGAATTTCAACAAAGGATGCTTCAGATTACAATTAGGGTGAATGACCAAATACGAATTATGAAAAATAATTGCATATGCATTAAGTACAAATGAATGATACAAAATAAACAAAAACTAATAAAAACTTATTTCATCGTTTAAATTTTACATTTTCATTTAAAATTATGATTATCGTGACATGCTTGCAACCAAGTAAATGATTAAATCGGATTTATGACAGTAGTCACGTCATAAACAACTATTGCCTGCTTTTACTAAATAATATGACATTTATTTTCAACACCTGTCTTTCAATATTTATTACCCAACAACCCTTCTTTGTCTAACGCTGCCGTAATGACGACATTTCAATTTTTGTCTTTGGTCAAAAAATTCGATGGTAAGTTTTTAATGAAGAAGCACGTTTTGGGGTCCTTAAAATACGAATTTACTATTTTTACCTCTCGCTAAGAGAGGTATTGCATTCATGCTAAAAATCGCATATCCAGATTTTATTGAATAAGCATGTTTTAAGGTCCCTACAATCCGATTTTAACATTTTTACGATGATGTGTGTGTGTGTGTGTGTGTGTGTGTGTGTGTGGATGTGTGTGTGTGTGTGTGTGTGTGTGTGTGTGTGTGTGTGTGTGTGTGTGTGTGTGTGTGTGTGAGATGTTGGAAAGACGGTTACTCAAAAACTATAAGACTTAAAATTTGTTTAACAACGTATTTCCCAATCGGACATTCATGGGAAGATCTGAAAAGGTTTTGGTAATAATTGGACAACCGGAAGTAGAAGATTCTTGAAAAAAAATCTTCTAAATATTATTTTTTGAAAATTTTTCGTGGTAATATTAAAGAAAATTAAATTCTCTATCTGATACATTTAAATATTTTATTATATATTCCATAGATTTAGAGATAAAAGAAGTATAATATATAAAATAATCTGTTGTAATAAATTTGACAGCCGAAAGAATGCCATGAAAAATAGTTGATAATTTAAATTATTTGTAACTGACAGATAAATGTCAGTGTCAGAAATAATGAGTAATGAATTAAAAATGTACTTGGAGAATCCCTTAGTTCTTGATCTGTGACTATTATGGAGATGACAAGTCTAGGTTGAAGGACTTAAATTTGTTTCAAACATTATGGGACAATGTACACCAGTACTGTAGACTAGAGTAACTTTGAATTGCGAAAAAGCTATCAAATTCTTCTCAAGTAAGTTGTAAATATTGACAAAATCGGAGTGCAATCTATCCGTCACTTTATTAAAGGGAATTAAGGTTATTTAGATGTAACAAGTATGAAAAAATAAAATGTAAAAGAAGATATATAAGAATAGATGCACAATCCAGATATATACATTTTAGACCGCCCAAAATTAATGTTTTTACTAGAAGAATATGAAGAGAAAGTAAACAAAGTTGTTCGAATTGAAAATTGCTGTTACCAGCCTAATATTTATATATGGTAAACTCTACTTTGTAATTTATTGTAACATAATTTATGGTAAAATATCTTTATGTTGAGACATGCTATTATTGAATAATAAAGAAGTTTATACGTCATAGATTTATATGAATATATTATTTGTATTTATAAAAATAATCTTTGCTTTATGCATACAGCCAGGTAAAATATACGGCGAGAGGTTATGTGCTGGCCACATCAGATTTTTATATATGTATGTGTGTGTGAGCGCGTGTGTGCGACGATCGTTTCGGCCACGATAACTCGAATACTATAATTCCAAAAATTACATTTTTTTCGTATTTTTCATTCTGACATCTAAATGAATACTTGGTTAGATTTTTAAGTTTTTTAAACGCAGGTAAATATCATTTTTTCACATTTTATGTTATTGTAAATATATAAGAATATTCTATTTTCTATACGATTTGTTTGCATCGTTTTCTTATATTCAATATATTTTGAGATAAAAAATTATAAAGAAATTAATTTTCAGAAATCTTGCAATCTTTGCTGTGTCACTATTGAAACAATTTCAATAATTCAATATTACTAATACTAATTGACAGATGTCAGTGTCAGGTATAAAATACTAGGGTTTCGTCCGCCATTTGCGGACCACTGTCATATTCGTTGTTGTTGCGCAAATTATTATGTATTTTCGTGGCTATTTGTTTTATTTTAATGCAAAACACATGTAAATATACTTCTAATATTTACTTAAAGTGTAAGTAATACTTTTATTTTATTTATTTGTGTATTTTCTTGAGATAGTGACTACGATGACTGGCAATATTGAAAACACATAAAAATTTAAACATTTAAATTTTTAAAAGGTAAGTTTAGAATATATACTTATTATGTAAATAATAACTACAGTTATTAAATTAGATGTGATAATAACAGCCTATGTCCTATGCTCTACATAACCTCTAAATCTATGTCGTAATAATAATTGTGTGTCTTAAATAAATGAATTACCTTTATAGATTCATAGTCTGATTATTTAATATTCCTTTATAATATAATATCGCCGTATCTTTTCGAGTCTTCCCTAACATCTATGCCACATTCATTTACTTTTCTTTGATACTGACATCTGTCAATTTGAATTATTTAAATATATTAGCAGTTTCTATGGTTAGCATAGCTTTGTTGATTTATGAAATTTAATATCTTTATAATTCTGTAACTCTATATCTATTGAATATGAAGTATAAAATGTAATCAAATCGTATAGAGAATAATTTATTATTTAAGTTATAATAACGTTAAATGTCAATAAATGATATTTAACTGTTAAAATCTTCAAATGTGGGTACTTCCGATTGACCAATTATAACCAAAATTTAAAAAAGCTCTTCTTCTGGATATAAACTTGAGGTATACGATAAAATTATAATTTTTGCAATCGTGGTATTGAAGTTATACGATCCGAAACTTTCCTCACACACATACACACACACACACACACACACACACACAGACAGACACACAAACAAACACACACACAGACACACATACATACATACAGACATCATCGTAAAGATGGTAAAATCGTATTATATGGACCATACGTGCTTATTCACTAAAAACTCATTGAATTTTTTTTACCAAAGACAAAACCTTCCTTACCTAAAGGTGGCGGAAGGTAATAAAACATGTCTTATAAAACTCGTTCTTTAATATACTATTATTCGGTTACTTAAATGTAAATTAAAAAAAAAATTACAACAAATACTAGCTGATGCTGATACACCAAAAATCAATGTACTGAAAAAACCACGACCTGAAAATTTTGAGAACAATTGAGAAATACAAGTATTAATATTTCAAGTAAAATTGATTCCAATACATTTGGAATTACAGTAATTTACCTATAATTTAATGGTATATTATTAAAGTGTTTAACGGTCTGTAATGTACTTCCTTAAATTGAAAATTTCTAATTTGTGTTTAAACCTCTGCTGAGCTTTAACTATAATATAACGATTCCTTGTCTTGGAAAATTCATTGCATCCATTTTTATTTGAGTGGAATTCGCAATATCTTTACATTTAAAAAGAAAAGAAGTAACTTTCCATCATATTTCTTTCCTCTGTTCTCTTTAAATCGTCTTTTATTTTTATTTGAATTGTTCTTTTATTCTTACTGTCATTTATTTTGCTTTACTATTTGTTTTGCGGAAATAAAAAATCACATCGGATTTATGGACAAATGAGCTCTGTCATCTCTTGAAACATTTTAACTTTAGAGAATTTTATTTGTTGTGTTCTTCAAATAAAGTTATACGGATTATTTTTATTTCTAATCCGACTTGTATAAAAATAATACTGCTATACAGGATGTTACCCGGATACGGGACACCTCGATTATTTTCTTTATTATTGGAAAAAGAAGAACATCGTTCAAATAAAAGTTGCAATACATCAAGCGGGATATTCGTATATTAAAGAGAGAAAATATAAACAGTGGTTCTCCAACAATAACATAAAGTTATATTTTTTTTAAATGGGATGGTATGTATTTTTTAGACTCATTCGATAGTGTATTTTTTCTAAATTCAACCATGTAATCATTTTGCATCCTTACGTAATAAAAATATTGATACAAATTCAATTGAAATTTAAATAAATTTTAGGTTTGTATTTATTTTTTAGTTGGCTATCTGTCAAATAAATTATTTAGTGCATAATTCACTATTTAATGATTTTAAAACTATTTATGAAGTTATACTCTGCTACAACTTTTATTTGAGTTATTTTCTTCTATTTCCATTAATAAAGAAAATAATCAAGGTGTCCCGTACCCGAAAAACAATCCTGTATAGTTTTCCATTTTAACAAGCAAAATATTTGATTAAGAAGCAAAATATTTGATTAAGAATCACAAATAGTTATTTAACTATCAAGTTATTAATGATCGAGATTAATGATCGAGACATTTTAGCGAACGCGTTAATTGTTGAGATCATTAATCGCCAATTAACACACGTGTTAGTTACAATATTTTTTCGTTGACCGTATCTAACTTAAATGGAAAATCTAATTTTATTCCATGACAATTTTTTTTTAGGTTAGTAATGGTTGACCGAACGTCAAATTTTACGTCAGAAAATCAATAAGTTTTGTCATCAATTGTTTTCAGTGGATGCGTTCAGTTTACTTAATGCTAGACAACACAAGCAGTTTTTATGTTATTTGAGGAATTTTATTCTTTCAAATTCATTTTAAAGGTATGCTACGTGAATATACCTAGCTAGTAAGTGTCAAAAGCGTGACTTTTAATTCTGTCTACCTTTTTTGCTACAACTTAGCGTTAGCAATACATGTAGTGTTCCATGTGGTGAACGCACCCAATAAATCGTTTATTAATAAAAAAATCATGCATTAATAGGGGTCATTAATGAATGATTAAAGATTTCTACAAAATTCTTTCAGTTATTTTAAATATAAATTTAAAACTTTATAAAACTGTGGATCAAATGATTGGTGATAATTGTTCCACCGGCATTTTAAGGGTCATCTTTTAGTCCAGACTTATCTTCTACGGAGACCCTTTACGTTTGTCACCATAAAAAAACAACTTCTTAAAAATCCAGTGCGTACAGTAAAACCAAGGACTTGAACCGAAAAGTATTTATAGTTCAGGTTCAGGAAATAACTCTCGGCTAAGGTTCAGTTTCGGTTCAAGAAAATGAAAATTATAACGGTTGATCGGTTTTGGGTTCGGGTTCGAATTACGGTTCAGAGCTGTAAATGATTACTAGCATAAAAATACCAATTTCAAAATCATTTTAATAATTTTATTTGAATTTACAATTTTTATTAAATTTAAAATGGTTTAAATTTGGTTCAGGTTTATTTATCTTGACAAATAAAGGTTCATCCCGGGTTCAGGTTCATCAAAAATTTGGGTTAATTCGGGTTTTCGGTTGAGGTTCAGGTTCAGTTTCAGGTTCCTGTTTGCAAGACAGAAAAATGTGCAGGGATTAGGGATATAATGCCTAATAGAATTAAAACAGGTATTACTAATAAAAGCGATGTAACCCAATATTAATGGCAGAATACTTTAAAATCTATATTTTTTTCACCATTTGCGTAGGTTTTACAATTTGTTGAAAATGTTAACCGGGCGAAATAATATGAGTTTGGGCTCGTATATCTCAAATATTTTTCTACATAGTCCCCGTTAATTTCATTCACATTTTGTAGGCGAGGCTTGAGATATTTTTGATGCTAGGGTCGAACAAGATTACCGCTTGTTCTCTTATTCAAGGTTCCACTCCCTCTTTTACCTTATCGTCGTCTTTAAATTTCTTTTATCAGATTCTTATGTAAATGAAGTAAGAGAGAAAAATCAGACGGTCCCAGATCAGGGCTTTGTGGCGGATGGTCCACAACATCAAATCCAACAACGTCCAGTAAAGTTTTGATGATTCGCGTTGTGTGATGATGTGAGAACATGTGTTTTCGTGAAGCAGACACACGCCCTGCCTTCGGTTTTGAATTGCCCTTTGACGTTTTTTTAGGATTTTACAGTAGTGATCGGTACTCACAGTACACTCATGCGTAAAATGTACGATCGAGCGGATCTCGCATCTGGCGGAAGAGTAAAGGAGATGCTTCATCACAAATGGTTGCTACTATCGAACTGTTCACACTAGAGAGCTGCTGGGCGACTCGATTGAAAAAGGAAGAATCTCTCTAGACGAGAGTGGTGCCTACTTCCCGAAACAAAATTTCCCCAAGCCACCAATGCCTTTATGCTTTAATTTTTGGACGGCCCTCGTATTTATTTGTTACCAAGCTACTGTAACAATTCGTGATACAAGTTAAACAAACAACTCTATCTGGTGGCTAAATTTTGAACTACAAATATGCCCAGAATATATTATTTCCTTCCTTTCATGGAATTTTTCTGGAGCTTACAAGTTTTTTAAATAATTTAAAATATCCTTTAAAATAAATTTAATATTTTTAAATTTCCCTAAAAACTGTAAAATGCAGTATCAGTGATAGTTTGATAGCTCCTATATCTTAGTTGTAACAGGGCTATATAATGGCGGGAAAAGTTGATTTGAATCGCCAATTGTTAGTTACCACATATGATTAATATTATAAAAGTTTTGAATTTCTAAAAAGGTACAAGAAAATGAATGAAGTGAAGCAGCTTTCTACACGTAAAGTTCTTGATAAAAGAAATAAAAATATTCATGAAAGGATGATTAGCGTATATGGAGAATTATGTTGTGATATTTTTACAGTAAAATTATGGTATAAGTAATATCAATAGGGCCAGGAATTTCATATTTAAACGAGCAAAACATTGAATTGTTGCGTCATCCAGCACATAGTTCCGACTTGGCATCCAACAAACTTTTATTCCTATAAGTTAAAGTTTAAATTGCGGGGAATGCATTTTACTTTGGTCAATGAAACTGTCGATGCTTCCAACAAAGAGAAAAGTAACCCACTCCCAAAAACATGCAAAAGTTGTTTCCTTCGAAAGCAAAATTGTATTGACAGTAATGAGGAATATTTGAGAAAATGTAATAATATTTTAAAATGAAATACCGTGTTTTCATAGACCAGCCGTCTTATGCTCGAATTTATAAATATAATATTAACCGTTATAAGTTATAACTATTAATCATTTCAATGTCAATACATAAATTGAACTTATATATTAGATTGACATATGTAAATACTTATTTATACTGTGACATTAAAAACAACCGGTCACTTAGCGCACTCGGCACATTATCCCATGTATGCATAGGTATATTTATAGATAAAACGTATAAATTAACGATATTCCAAAAAATAGTGGTTTCCGACATTTTTATTTCTACTTATCTGCCGTTACAAAACATGCAAAATTCATTTGGATTATTGATTCGGATGCAGAATTTATGCTTCTCAACTTTTATTTGAAGCTATTTTGTCTAAAATTATTAGGGAAACAGGAAATTACGGAAATATGATTTTTACATGTTAATGCTCAGAAATGCCGGTCACCAACCTATATATTGATAATTAATACTGAAAATTGTAACAATAGTTATTCGTAAACTTAATACATCAAATATTTTCCTTATTACCATTTTCATTATCCCTAAAGAAAAATATACTACAATTTTTATTTTTATTATCTTCCGTCACCTTTAGATAAGGAAAGTATTGTCTTTGGTCAATAAATTCGATGGTTAGTTTTTAATGAATAAGCACGTTTTAGGATCCCTAAAATACGATTTTACTATGTGTGTGTATGTGTGTATCTGTGAATGTGACAAAAATGTCTCCGTCGATAACTCCAATACTACAATTCCAAAAATTATAATTCTTTAATATTCCCCTTCTGTAAATGTCCGTAAGAATGATTAAATTTTGGCTATAATTGGTAAATCGGAAGTACTCTTATTTGAAGTTCTCAATAGTTTTTTTTATCATTTTACGTCATTATAAATATTTAAAAATATTTTATTCTTTTTACTATTTGATTAAATTTTTTTTCTTCATATTCAATATATTTGGAAACCATAATGGAAAGTACAAATATTTTCGTGAAATAATTTTACTGGAAATATAAAATTTTCCAAGAAACTATCTTATCTGTGAGGAATTTAATTAATTTATATAAAATATATACAGGGTGTATCACGGAAAATGTAACATAGGCGTTTAACATGGGAAATCATTTCTCCGTGCGCATTGCTCCCCTAATTATTTTATACAAAAAGTTTCAAATGGATGTTGTAAAGCAAAAATTTCAACATCCAAATGAATAAAAAAAATCATTTTAGCTACTTCATAACTGCATAAATAAAATTTGAAAATTCACGGAATTACAATTTAATAGTATTAGCCATAAACAAGAGACGAACAAAAGCGTACCGTTTTATACATCAAATTATTAGTATTTATTTTGACAATCATTATTCTGACACTGACGTAATAAAACGTTATGCTTTTGTTCGTCTCTTGTTTCTATTTCCATGGCTAATACTATTAAATTGTAATTCCGTGAATTTTCAAATTTTATTTCTGCAGTTATGAAGTTGCCAAAATGATTTTTATTTTATTTTTATATTCGGATGTAGAAATTTTTGCTTTACAACATACATTAGAAACTTTTTGTCTAAATAATTAGGAGAGCAATGCACACGGAAAAACTGATTTCCCATGTTAAAAGTCTAAGTTTCACTTTCCGTGATTCACCCTGTAGAATTGACGGAAGGTCATGTGTGGGTCATATCAAATTTTTTCAAATGTGTGTAGTCGTGTGATTTCTACAAAATAATCATCACGAAGTAGCATAAAATTATTTTCTAAAAAAAGGAAAAGAATCAATCAAGAAAAACCCTTAGTATATGAAAATACTCACTTTTAGATAAAATATTGTTAGTGCAGATCTAATATTGAATCATATTTAATATTTACGGATATGGTAACAAATATTTTTATTTTGTAGGAATACTTCATTTTACGTAAAAATTTAAGTGGGTATAGATCAAATATCCCTTGCTCTATTCGTTGTAAACGAAAAATAGAGTTCGTTATATTTATTAACTCTTCATAAACATCCTCATATTAAACAATCTCGCCTGCATCTTTAATATTTCCAATAATTATTTCCCTATCCATCCTAGCACTCATGCTGTATCTATCTATATTCCTGCCGCTCGTGGTCCAGCATGCAGGAGAAGGCAGGGCGTCACCCTACCCTCCCTTCGTCTCTATTCCTGCACTGACAGCCAGCCTGGGAACACAGGATTCGGCTCGGTACAGCAGGAGAGCTGGATGCGAGAGCCTAGTCACTATCGATCCTGTTGTCATGGCAACTACATGAGAGCACTCCGGCGAGGAAAGGAGTGAAGAGCGGGGAGGAGGATGAGAGGCAAGGGCGGCAGGGGTGGCCAAAATGTTCGCAGAAGATGGACTCATATAGGGAATTTAGTATTCGTTAGTGGATCGATTATTCCGGGTTCACTTAGACTTTGATCCGAGCAAAAGTTTATTTTTTGGTTATTACTTATATTAGCAAGACAAGAGAAGACTACCTAAACTACAAAGTCTGCAAGTACCGGGAGCATTATCTCATGTGAAATACGAAGGAACTTGTTACTAAATTAGAGGGACTTAACAACTTAGGCATTATGCAACTCAACATTAGCTAGGATATGTTAGCCGTTAATTTGCCAATATGATTAACATCATCAAACAAAAAGTAGAGGAAATTAATAAAATAATATAAATTATTTATTGTTCGACGAACATTTTTTTTTTTTGTTTTAGTGGCTTTATAACTCCTAATAATTATTAGGGGTACTAAATATACAAATTGAAACCAAACCAGTAGAGTTAATTACTTTAGCCTTAACGGAATTTTATGGGTATTTTAAATTTTATACGTACTTCAGTTCCACAAAAAAAATATCTGTTGTGGCCATCACATTGTGGCATATATAAGTGTTTTATTTAACATTTCTTGTACACACAAAAAATTCTAATTAATATTTACGTATTTTCTATAATCTCCATTTCTTCTAAATATTCGAGGTTTTTCCAATCCACTAACGGGATTGGCGGGTATTTCTGAAGGGGTTCATGTAATACACCTAAATTTTAAATTAATAATACAATAAGAAATATTAAATATCGTTTCTAGAAAAAGCCTTCAGTACTATCTCTAAATTTTTGACAATGACATTAGTGACATTTTTCTGTCAATTACAGACATTTTAATTTCTCAAGTAATTACCATGGCGATGTTTGGGCTGTGAGCAGGCTGTGAGATTTACTACAACAGATTATTTTATAGAGAATATAATTCCTTAGTCACGTGACATGTTTTCCGCCAATCAACATTCAGAATCTCCCTAGCTACGCGTTTATCACAGCGATGATAAAAAACAAGGAAATAAACACCGTCGTTACTAAGGGATTTGTTTTCTTTATTTATGACATTGACAGTTAATTTTGAGTATAAAAATAAATAATAACAATAATTCAAACTCCGAAATATTAAATAAAACTCGTAAGTACCATGTTTTAATACAATATGAATATGTATATCAAAAGTTAGGTTAGGTTAGATTGCAAAAATTCATTATATTCTCTCATTAAATATAATCTCGTGATATGATTAATAATCGAAGATATTGCTCGTGAAACCGAAGCAGCACATTTCAACTCGTCCTTCGGACTCGTGAAATCTGCAGCTCGGTTTCACTCGAGAATATCATCGATGATAATCATATCACTTGTTATATTACGTATGATTATATATCTATACCTTTAAATATATAGAAGATATAAAAAAAAAATGTGTCGGATAGAGAATTTTGTTTTTTAATATTTGTAATAACATAAATATCCAAAAAATAATATTTAGAAGATTTTTGTTAAAATACTAATACTTCCGGTTGTCCAGTTGTTACCGGAATCTATTCAACTCTCCCAATTACTGTTACATTGAGTAATCCGTAGTTACACAGGTCTTTAGTCTTATAGAATTTGAGAAATGGTATATATCATCTCACACACACACACACATCCACACACACGCATCACAAATACAAAAATTGATAATAAATGTTAAATTATTTAAAAATCAATAAATTTCCTTTTCTATCTTCCAGGAGTAGCAAAAATAGTGTGTTGAAAGTCCTTTGTCGAACACTATTACGCAAACTATACTCGTATTACAATAAGGATCATTGTAATACTCGTCTTTCAATATACTATTTAAATTTCGAATATTTTTGTTTGAATTACTCGTAGAAAAAGTATAGCATGTAACACATTCGTGAAGCCTGTTTTACACTCGTGTAGTTGTCCATTATCGTGTAAACATGTCAGCTTTACACACTTATTCCAAAATATACTACTGTTTATATGAAGTTATAATTAGTCGTAAGATACTATATATCAGTGACAGAGTGGCACGAATACATGAAAATAAAGAATATATCACCCAATAATTTTGTATCGGCTTTTTTGAAAAATGATCCCCTTTATTGATGACATAACAAAGACTACCATTGTTCCCTTCTTAAAAAAACTTTATACAAAATATCTTTAAAATTTAATACACTAGCCCATTTATTTTTCCTGTATTATAAATCACTTTTGACACATTCAATACGTCAAAGTTTGAGAACTGCTGGTCTACATCATCCCTGGATACATCCCCAAATTCCGCACCCTTCTTTCAAACTACACGCTAGCGTTTTTATGCAAATTCCCCAATTTATGGTGCAAATTTTGGCAACAATTTGCTGAATCCTTCCCTCTATGTAGAAAAGTCCTCCTCAGTGAATGTTAGAGGGCGAGAGAGAATGGATGATATATGTAGGAGAGGAAGAGAGATGGGGAATAAAGCGTGTCGCTTTTGTTTACTGTTGAAATTACCTAATTGCGATGTAATATTCTGAAAATGTATGAAGGGAGTTCAGAAGTACAAAGGATGCTGAAATTAAAGTTGTGTTTAAAAATGAATTAGTTTAACAATTACAAGAAAGGCTTGGCAGAAGTAAATTGAAATTAAAATTTAAACAGAGTTATGAGAAATACAGAAACAGATCCAGAAATTATCAGTTAAAATATATCTCAATATTTAATTGCTTCGCAATCAACTACAAACTGAAAGTACTTTGTTGAGGCTACAGATGACACTAAAGAACAGGCCACTCAAAATAACTTTTTTATTTATAATTATTTCTTTAATTTTCGTTATATATTTCTAAACTAAGCTTAGGGGCTCACAAATAATTGTATTTGGAATTATGGTAATGCTTCCTATTTAACCGGAAGTGACATTAACTTTCATATTTCAAATGGGACACCATATATTTTTACCAGGGCATTGAACCCGAACCTGAACCGATGCAAAACCGGAACCAAACTGTAACATTTTAGCGAACCCAAACCCAGAACCGAACCTCAGATATATTTTTCAATTGAACCCGAGTCTGAACCGAGCCGGGTATTAAAATTCGAGTTTAGGAGTCAACCCCGGTTCAGGTTTATTTTCAGTTTGAAACGTGAGCGTAATCGGAATACAACCGATAATTGATGCATTTTGCGTCTACGTTGCTACCTGTGTTCACTTTTCATAAAAATTGTGTTCGTTTCTTGTCTTGCGTGAATTCCGGTTCGCATTTAAAAAAAATCATCACGGCATATAGTCCATTGCTGGGTGGGCCAATTTGCTTTGTATACAGATTTCGGTAATGATGACATATTTGTACCGTGCGGACGTTTACCAGGCGTCACCACACAAGCACTCATTGCTGACGTGGAGAGTGCACCACAGGGGTCAATTTTGTGCCGTTTAAAATACCAAATTATTTTCAATTTAATACAATTTACTTTGCACAAATATGTAAGTTTATGTTTCATCTCGAAAATTTTCCAATAAAAAAATATTATCCTACGCCACTGGATAGACAATAAAAATATCTATCTTTTTTATTTGAAACATTTTTCTTGATTACTGATAATTTAAAAGTAATTACAGAATGTAAAAATCAGATGTAGCCAGCACATTACCTTCCGACTACCCTGTGTTTTTTGTACAAATACATAAATTTTCTTGCAAAATATACTATATTTCCAAGAAAATGATTTCATAAACAAACTATGCAAACTGCACTTGACACTGACATTTTCTTCTTCTTTAGCTTTTCTTCTTCCACTCATTTCTGTTTTGCATGTCGTCCTCATTCAGTTCCTTTTCTCTCAAGTCTTCTCCAATACAGTGTCCTTCCATCTTATCTTTGGTCTTCCTCTGTTTCTTCAACCTTCTATTATTCATATTTCATATTCATTCTTCTTCCAATAAATTCTTCATCTTTCCTCATGACATGTACAAACCAATGTAATCGTCTCTCTTGTATCTTTCTAGAAACTTCTAACACTAGAATTATTTCCCTTATGCTTTCATACCTTACCGTTTCTTTCCGTGTCTTCCCCAACATCTACTTCAACATCCTCATCTCTGCCACATTATTTTACTTTTTATTGATACTGACATCTGTCAATTTGAATTATATGAATATATTAGTAGTTTCCATGTTTAGCATAGCTGGCTGATTTATAAAATTCAATTTCTTTAAAATTCTTTAACTCTATATCTATTGAATATGAAGTATAAAATACAATCACATCGTATAGAGAATAACATAATAAAAGTTGCAAATGAGGGTAATTCCGGTGGACCAATTACAACCAAAATCTAATTACGTCTGCATATGCATCTATACTTGAAGAATACGAAAAAAATATAATTTAATTAACACACACAGACGCACATTATCGTAAAAATAGTAAATTCGTATTCTAGGGACCCCAAAACGTGCTTATTCATTGGAAACTCACTATCGAATTTTTTGACCAAAGACAATACTTTCCTTATCTAAAGGTGGCGGAAGGTAAAAAGTTAATTTATGGTAAATATTTTAATTATTGTCATAGTAAATCCATGAGTAAGTATACGCTCATTATAAAAGAGTTCAACGGAAATTTTAAAAACATTATTTCGGGAAATATTCCTTCTCTTTGTGAGTAAAGCAATCTGAAAAAATATTTTCCCTGCAAAAAAAATTCAGAAGAGTGTAAAAATCACGGAAGCAAAACGTAAAATTCCCTGTGGAAATATTTGAAATATTTCGTGGACGTTTTAAACGGTTGAACGACGCAGTCTGGGATAAAATCTCACTTTAATATGTTCCCTATTTACTTTAAACACATTCTTCTCCACATACACAGCATACTTGCATTCGAATTTTATTTCAATTTTAATACAAAACAAGGAGCAGACAATAAACTCACGCTTCGAAGGCAGACATCGGAGAGACTTTTAATTAAAAACTTTTAAAATGATTATTAAATTTTGTAAAATATATAGACGCTTGTCTAGAACTACGATACAATACTAATACGAATACATTACATTAGTGGTACGGCAGCCCTT
This sequence comes from Harpalus rufipes, assembly GCA_951394225.1. Taxonomy (NCBI): domain Eukaryota; kingdom Metazoa; phylum Arthropoda; class Insecta; order Coleoptera; family Carabidae; genus Harpalus; species Harpalus rufipes. The sequence goes on along the minus strand of OX596284.1, from coordinate 13,339,352 downwards.
ATTGAGAACTGACATGTCCGATGGAGGCAGCACCATCGGACCGAACATCTGCTTCTGAATAGGTACTTGCTGTGTTGTGATATATGAAAACAAACAAGAGCATTTTTTTCACTTAAAATGAGGCTTGGTATCACAGAACATTCTAGATTTCTGGAAGCAACAGCTACTTCTAGATGTATCATAGAAGGTATGTTAAAATGTATTTATAATTTTATATATTTAATCAATCGAAATTGATGATCGCATGTGAGCGAATTATAAACGCTAACCACATAATATTACGTGGAGTATTAAAAAATGACGGTATAATGTGGGTAATATTTGCACTTTGTCTGCAAACCAATGCAATTTCTGCAAAGCCACATGAAATCAAAATACATTTAGAAAAAATTTAAAAACTATTAGTGCAGAATGCACGTGGACAAAGACCAGGAAATATGTAATTATCCGATTTTTTACCTCTCGCTAAGAGAGGTAATGGATTCATGCTAAAAATCGCATATCCAGATTTTATTGAATAAGCACGTTTTAAGGTCCATACAATCCGATTTTAACATTTTTACGATGATGTCTGTGTGTGTGTGGATGTGTGTGTGTGTGTGTGTGTTTGTATGTGTGTGTGTGTATGTGTGTGTGTGTGTGTGTGTGTGTGTGTGTGTGTGTGTGTGTGTGTGTGTGTGTGGGATGTTGGAAGGACGGTTACTCAAAAACTACAAGACTTTAAATTTGTTTAACTACGTATTTCCCAATCGGACTTTCATGGGAAGATCTGAAAAGGTTTTGGTAACAATTGGACAACCGGAAGTAGAAGATTCTTGAAAAAAAATCTTCTAAATAATATTTTTTTAAAGTTTTTCTTGGTAATATTAAAGAAAATTAAATTCTCTATCTGATACATTTAAATATTTTATTATATATTCTATAGATTTAGAGATAAAAGAAATATAATATGTAAAATAATCTGTTATAATAAATTTTACAGCCGGAAAAAATGGCAATGGAAAATAGTTGAAAATTTAAATTGTTTGTAACTGACAGATAAATGTCAGTGTCAGAAATCCGGAGACATTACTGAAGACTTTTTCTGGGAAGTACATACATTATATTATTTCTTAAAGTATTAATAGCTAAATATTAAATATTACAGTTATATTACATATATCCTTCAAAAATACTGTCAATCCTGACAATGAATTGGAAACATTTCGAAAAATTAGAAGAGGACAAAATTTCTTCATAAAATGAATTTAAAATTAAACAATCTATATATGCGTAAGTAGAATTTTTGGTGTAGATTGTAGGTATACAAGAAATGTTAAATACAATAAGGCGCGAGCAGTCATGTGATTTTGTTGGCCTTGTCAAGCAGATATGGGGGCCCATGTCAGAATGATAGCTAGTAATTATGTATATAGATGTCAAATATCATATTTTCTCATTCTAAATTTAGTGATTTTCCAATTCCATGTGGAGCAGAATTAAATGTTAAATATCTAAGGCATACGACAAGTAAATTTTAAACTCCTGGTGATAAATTAACTACGTAAATTTAGAAAATCTTGAAATTTTTAATGTAAAATTCTGACATTTGACATTTTGTTATTTGTTTTGCACTACGAATTGCATATTCCCATGCTTTTCGTCGATCCATGTCCATTTTAACACCTGCTCTTGTCGTAATTTTAACTTTATTTTGGCCATGTTTCGGAAAATTATAAAACCCAATGCTTATGTCTCGACCAGATCTATAGTGACATCAGAATACGCAACAATTTGTACGACTTTTTCCCATTTTTATTCACATCAAATGATCAAACCACATGTAACTCAAGCATACAGTCACAATATAGTATCGAATCGGAAAGTTCATATTTTTCCCACCAGATGTCATGTCGCAGCTTGTCAGTTGTCAATAGGAGTCCTGGAGTACAGCAGGTATCTTTAAGTTTCATGTATGATTGAAAAATTCTAACACAAAACGAGTTTAATAATATAAATTTTACATATTTTTTAAGAAATTTAAATTGTCACAAATTAGCGGATTAACGAAAAACTTTGGGGAGACCACGGAAAAATGCTAATTACAGTACACATAACCTCAAAAAAAAGTAATTGTGCTTCTAGACTGCCCTCTCTATGTTAGACCGCGAACTTTACAATCTACCCCAGTTTAGGTTAAGCAATATTAGTGCCTGATTAACCATAAGGCACATGAAGCACGCGCCTCAGAGCCCGGACCTGCCAATGGCGCGGCCACGGCACCATTTTGTTTTTATTTTTTTACGATTTATTGGAAAATAATATGGCTAGAAAAAACGTATACCCATTCTTGTTATTTGTTAGCTTTTATAACAAATTTCATGAAAAATATAGAAAAATGTAAGATTTTAAGGTAAAACAAATTAAAAATACAACCACCCTTATACCAATCAAAAGAGAAAAAAAGTATTTTTTAAATATTATAAATATTTCGAAAATTTACCAATGGAAAAATTATTTCCGTACGCCATTAGATGAACAAAATATCTATTTTTTATTTGAAACATTTTCTAAGATTACTAATTAAGAGTTATTTGAATATTAAAATTTCGACGAAAATCAGTTTTCATATGTGCACATTGTACATGATCACCCTAACCACCCCTCCTCACCCTCCAAGGCGTACCAGATGTCACATTTGACCGAAGTCGTTGTAGGGATCCGAAAATTGTTAGCGCCTCAGGCCCGAAAGTTCCTTAATCCAGCCCTGGACAATATACAGAATGACACTGAAAAATGAACCACTCAAAATAACTTTTTTATGTATAATTATTTTTTAATTTTCTTTGTATATTTGTAAACTTGCCTTAAGAGCTCACAAATCATGTTATTTGGCATTAGCATTTCCTGTTTAACCGGAAGTGACATTAACTTTCATATTTCAAATGGGACATCTATACATATATGTTTACGAGAATTTTTATATATTTGAAATCTACATAATATTACGAATAAAGCGATATATTTGAAGTAAAATTTTATTGAAGAAATATATATTTTGAAAACTAAGAGAAAATTATGAAGAAAAGTCATAATATCAGATAGATTGTGAACATTTTTTTAAATAATATAAATAATAATAATAATAATAATAATAATGGCAAAAAATAAAATGACAAGGAATAACTGTTTTAGTTACAATAATCATTTAGTTCAACTGTTTTCACAGCCTACCTGTTATCATGGCTTACCAGATTAATTATTCATAATTTTCTCTTACAATTTTGTAGTTTCTTCTGCAATAACAAATCACTTCAAGCATATCGTTGAATTCGTAGTTTTACGTAGATTCCAAATATATAAAAATACTCGTAAACATGTATAGATGTCCCATGTGAAATATGAAAGTTAATGTTACTTCCGGTTAAACCGAAAAGTGTTACCATCATGCCAAATACATTGAGTTGTGAGCCCCTAAGCCTAGTTTACAAATATATAAAGAAAATTAAAAAATAATTATAAATAAAAAAGTTATTTTAAGTGGCTCCCTATATAAGTATATAATATAATAATTATTCTTAACTGGCTGAAACACTATACAGGGTGTAACACCAAAACTGACCACCGCCATTATTTTCTTTATTATTATAGTTACAAAAAAATACTATAGAACAATATTTTTTAAACCAGTGATTCTCAAGTTCCAACATAAAGTTATATTTTTTCAAATAGGATTATACATATTTTTTATGCCTAATCGATAGAGTTTTTTTTTTCTGAATTCAACCTAGATCTTACTTTATATCCTTATATAACAAAAATATTGAGAAAAATTCAATTGAAATTTAAATAAATTTTATTTTTATAATTATTTTTCAGTAGGCTATGAATGAAAAACAATTGAGCTTAAATTAAAATGAACCAAATACTTGTTAAAAACGTTATAAACAGTGTTCTATTTGATTTCTATCCTAAACAATTTAAATTGACAAATAGTAGTTTTTGTTTTTCATACATAGTCTACTGAGAAATGACTAAAAATAATCAAATTTACTTAAATTTCAATCGAATTTTTTAAATATTTTTATTATGTAAGGATATAAAACTAATATATGGTTGAATTCAGAACAAAATACGCTATGGAATAGGTATAGAAATATGTATAATCCCATTTAAAAAAATATAACTTTGTGTTACAAATTGAGAACCACTGGTTTAAAAAAATATTTTCTTCTTAAATGGGACGTCCGCCTTGGTCTTCTACAATTTTATTCTATAGTATTTTTTGTAACTATAATAATAAAGAAAATACTGGCGGTGGTCGATTTGGGTGTTACACCCTGTATATTATGTAGTCGTATTTTAACTTAAAAACGGAAAATTTCTGAGTAAAAGTCCGAATGAAAACATATATCATAAAGTCCCAATAATACATCTTTTAATATAAAAATATTCTTTCGGAACATGGGACATATACTCTTGTTTTATATTGTAACATTATTTTTTTGTCTTCTTTAAGACGTCGTAGCATCATCTTTTCTTAAAGAGATGCTCGGCAGTAAATTTCGTTAAAATATCTCCTCTTTATTTCGGTCCATTCTCCCATTCTCAATCGATAAACCCCTCGCGTATTTCTCAAGCCCCTGCGAGCACGCGCGCCCATGTGATGCTGTGGTCACACATGGTGTTAGCATATATTTACATTCGATTTAAATTTCCAACCCGTACTACAACTCCCAAGCGGCCTGTATAAAAATAGTGATTTTTTCATTAAAATTAAAAATACCAAAGGGTAATTGCTCCCAAAACGAATTATATTCCAGATAGGATAAAAAATGATGGATGGATTCAATCTTTCTAAATTTAAAATATAATTTTAATCGCAATCTAGTATATCATTTTCTATTTTTTTTTAATATGTCGGTATAGTAGTCGAACTCGTTAAATCGATGTCACATTGTACATTGTTGCTGTGATTGTAGTCAATAATTGGTGATTTATCCACCCAGCCATGAAACAAAAAACTGGCGATTGTAATTTTTTGCAGCCAAGTTATTGTAACATTTCTTCCAAAATTAAAGTGCTTGCAGATTTTCTGAAGAGTTAGAGTACAAGAAAATCAATCACCTTTAGGTAAGGAAGATATTGTCTTTGGTCAAAAATTCAATGATTCAACGAAAGTTTCGGATCGAATAACAATATCACGATTCCAAAAATTATAATTTTTTCGTATTCCTCAAGTTTACATCTAGAAGAACAAATGATTAGATTTTGGTTATAGTTGGTAAACTGGAAGTAGCCTCATTTAAAGATTTAACAGTTAAATATGATTTATTGACATTTAACGTTATTATAACTTAAAGAATATATTATTCTCTATACGATTTGATTGCATTTTATACTTAATATTCAATAGATATAGAGTTAAAGAATTATAAAGATATTAATTTTCATAAATCAGGCAGCTATGCTAACCATGAAAATTGCTAATATATTCAGATAATTCAAATTGACAGATGTCAGTATCAATAAAAAGTAAATAAATGTGGCAGATATGAGGATGTTGAAGTAGATGTTGGGGAAGACACGAAAAGATATGGTAAGAAAATAACTCTAGTGTTACAAATTTCTAGAAAGATACAAGAGAGACGATTATATTGGTATGAATATGTCATGAGGAGAAATGAAGAATAATATATTGGAAGAAGAATGAATAGCTTAGTAATAGGAGACGAGAGAAAAGGAACTGAATGAGAACGACACGCAAAACAGAAATGAGTGGAAGAAGAAAATAAAAAATAGCGACCCCTAACGAATGGGAAAAGCTAAATAAGAAGATGTCAGTGTCAAATGCAATTTGCGGGTATTGTGCTGGCCACAACAGATTTTTTCATTAAAATAGGTTCATAAAGTATGTCTTTTTTAACACATAAAAGTGTTAAAAAATGCACTTTTTTAAAGCAAACGGATGAAATAATGAAACGCTATGGCATTTTTTGTTACACTATTATTGTAGTCGTAAAAAAATATGTACGCAACTAGAGTAAAAAATGTTTTATTTCACTCATAAGATTTGACGAACTCGCCTGTGGCTCGTTCGTTCAAACTTTACTATTCATGAAATAAGACTATACTTTTACTCATATTACATAAATAACTATTATGCAACAAGTGTGTAAATTAGTACTTTTTTGGTCGAGTGCGATGTTTTACGCATGAGGCGCAACTGAATGTGTAAATCATAGCACGTGACAAAAAACTATTTTACACACATATTGCATACAATATTTTTCATACAACCGCAATGTTGGTGCTTTTTCTCATAATACTGAGTGTACATGCACTTTCAAATACTGTTAGTACTCTTGCTCATAATACTGTACAAACACAAAACATAAACATTCAAAAGAATCTCAGAAATTAAAATTAGGTTAGGTTGGAACTCATTATGTCAAGAAATGTTAATGTTCTTAAAAATTAGATTAGTACTCAATCTGTTAATAAAAATTATTACACTTGTTTCATTTGTACAGTGTACATTAGTATTTCTTAAAAAAATATTATTTTCATTATTATATTTACTACCTAATAATATACTTGACAGTTAAATAAACCGGATTGTGTATGTTGCCTAGCAACGGCTCTTTACTTTTCACGCCCTCATGCTTGAAAAGTGACTCTACAAAGTATGTACTTTACGCACGGTTGTAGAAAAAGATAATTTCATATATGTGTCAGATTTACTGTCATATTTTACATTGAAATTATGGTGTAAGCAATTTCTAAAAGAATAATTCGAAATACGGAAAATTTGTGGAAGGTAGAGTGACTAAAAAAACATCAAAAATGTTACGAAGAAAGAAAATTTTAGTGATTTTAAATGAAATGAGGATATTAGAAGCAACTAAACTAAATATTGTTTTATAACATTGAATTATTATCCTTTTTGGCTAGGTAGATAACAATTTGAAATCACTTTCGTGTAGTGCAAAATTACCAATCAGTTACTATATAAGATTGTAAGCTGTTAAAATGTATAATTATTAAAAAATAGGGTCATCCCAAAAGAAAATGTTACTTCTTGATTTTTTTGCGGAAATAATATCTACTGCATGTCTCCTTTTTTTGTTGAACATAGAAAATAAAAAGCTAAAATTTTCAATTAATGGTTTGTCAGTGCCTATTAATTTTAGAGCAAAAAGTGTTAGGACAAGAGTTGTTCAGAATTGCTATGATCATCATTACTAAGAAATACGGATAAAAGCAAAGTAGTACACCCAAAAATTAAGTCATAGGTTTCCAATAAATTAATAATTCATTTAAAAGTCATATTATTTATTAACACAATGTTTCACATTTCTATCTCTATATATATTTATCCTTTCCAATATCTCTCATCACATCACGTACCCACCCCTCCCTAAATTTCATCTCATCTCCTACCCCCTTGGACGCCACTGATTGGTGATGCTGCGCACAGATCAATATCACATGACCGCAGCCTCCGCCGCTCCGGGTTGCGCTCCGGCTCCGGCGTTACCATGGCAACCAGCGGCCCGGATGCGCGAGACTGTGTGCCGCCACCCACACCCCTACCCTTCACCGCATGCTACAGACGAGAGCAGACTCGCTTACCCCCACCTCAAAAGCGGCAGAAGTGGAAGGGGGCAGACAACGCCCTACAATGTGGAGCAGGGATGCAGGGGTGATATACTATAGTATAGGGTAGTTTATGTAATAATAAATATACTGATGTACATACATATAGTTTTTGGAAAAATATAAAATGTATTGGAAACTATAAGACTTCTATAAACAAGAATATAGAATATGAAATTATATAGGTATATAAACTAAGAAGTCATCGTGTCAAAGAATAGTTACTGCTACTTTATGAGTCACTAAATGTATTGTAAATTCAAATAATTCTGGTTTGATATCCAACAATAAACAATGAAATAAAAAAATTAAGCATCATTATTCGGAAGAACATAAAAAAGTGTCCTAAAGAGGTGCAAACTAAAATCCAATATTATTTCACATTTGGAAGTAAAAAATTAAAAACTGCAAAATTTACATTTTTGTCCATATCTAGTGACATGCATTTTTACCTCTCGCTAAGAGAGGTATTGCATTCATGCTAAAAATCGCATATCCAGATTTTATTGAATAAGCACGTTTTAAGGTCTCTACAATCCGATTTTAACATTTTTACGATGATGTCTGTGTGTGTGTGTGGATGTATGTATGTGTGTGTGTGTGTGTGTGTGTGTGTGTGTGTGTGTGTGTATGTATGTATGTAGGATGTTGGAAAGACAATTACTCAAAAACTATAAGACTTTATATTTGTTTAACTACGTATTTCCTAATCGGACATTCATGGGAAGATCTGAATAGGTTTTGGTAACAATTGGACAACCGGAAGTAGAAGATTCTTGAAAAAAAATCTTCGAAAAATAATTTTTTGAAATTTTTTTTGGTAATATTAAAAAAAATTAAATTCTCTATCTAATACATTAAAATATTTTATTATATATTCTATAGATTTAGAGATAAAAGAAATATAATATATAAAATAATCTGTTGTAATAAATTTTACAGCCGAAAGAATGCCATGGAAAATAGTTGAAAATTTAATGTTTGTAATTGACAGATAAATGTCAGTGTCAGAAATCCGAAGACATTACTGAAGATTTTTTCTAGGAAGTACATACATTATATTATTTTTTATTGTATTAATGGTTAAATATTTAATATTATAGGTATATTACACATACCCTTCAGAAATACTGTTAATCCCGACAATGAATTGGAAACATTTCGAAAAATTAGAAGAGTAGGTCAAAATTTCTTCCTAGAATGAATTTAAAATTAAACAATCTAAATGTAAGGAATAGATGTAAGCAGAATTGTTGGTCTAGTGTTGGTATACAAAAATGTTAAATACAATAAGGCGCGAGCAATCATGTGACTTTGATGGTCTTGACAAGCAGATATGGTGGCCCGTGTCAGAATGATAGCTAGTAATTATGTACATAGATGTCAAATATCATAATTTCTCATTCTAAATTTAGTGATTTTCCAATTCCATGTAGTTTATTTTATAGGTATATTACACATACCCTTCAGAAATACTGTTAATGCCAACAATGAATTGGAATCATCTCGAAAAATTAGAAGAGTAGGGCAAAATTTCTTCATAGAATGAATTTATATATAAAAAATCTAAATGGAAAGAATAGATATGAGCGAGAATACAGCTCGAAGGAAGACGATATTGAAATATTATAAATACAAGGTGAAAGTGAAGATGGTCTCCAATCTGCAACGTAAAAAACAGAAAAAATGTATCTCATCGAAATAATGAGTAATGAAAGAAAAATGTACTTGGAGAATCTCTTAATTCTTGATCTGTGACTATTATGGAGGTGACAAGTCTAAGTTGAAGGACTTAAATTTGTTTCAAACATTATGGGACAATGTACACCAGCACTGTAGACTAGAGTAACATTGAACTGCGAGAAAGCTATCAAATTCTTCTCAAGTAAGTTGTAAATATTGACAAAATTACACATAAATATAAGAATAATCGGAGTGCAATCTATCCATCATTTTATTAAAGGATATTAGTGTTATTTAGATACATGTATGAAAAAATAAAATGTAAAAGAAGATATGTAGGAATAGATGCACAATCCAGGTATATACATTTTAGACCGCCCAAAATTAATGTTTTTACTAGAAGAATATGAAGAGAAAGTAAACAAGAACGTTGTTCGAATTGAAAATCCCTGTTACCAGCCTAAAATTTATATATGGTAAACTCTACTTTGTAATTTATTGTACATAATTTATGGTAAAATATTCTATAGATTTTGTAAATATATGTGAAAATTGTTTTATGTTGAGACATGCTCTTATTGAATAATAAAGAAGTTTATACGTCATAGACTTACATGAATATATTATTTGTATTTCTAAAATTATTATACTATACGGCGAGAGGTTATGTGCTGGCCACATTATTTTTTATGTTGGTGACGTCAGAAGAAATGAATAATTTCAAATAACGGAATGACAAACATAACCTGAAAAATTAGCAAATATTTTTATCAGTTTTTACCTTCCGTCACCTTTTTGGTAAGGAAGTTATTGTCTGGTCAAAAAAATCGATAGCGAATTTCTAACGAATAAGCACGTTTTGGAGTCCCTTGAATATGAATATGAAAGGTTTTTAAAATAAGACATTTTAAGTTTTATTTTAAAAACCTTTCCCTTAATACCTATTTTTACACTTGGGCATCATCAATTTATAATTAAAAAAATATATTCTCTATACGATCTGATTGCATTTTATACTTCATATTCAATAGATATAGAATTAAAGAATTATAAAAATATTAAATTTCATAAATCAGCCAGCTACGCTAACCATGGAAACTGCTAAAATATTCATATAATTCAAATTGACATATGTCAGTATCAATGAAAAGAAAATAAATGAAGCTATTGAGATAGATGTTAAGAAAAAACGGAAAGATAGGGTAAGGAATTCAAGGATAAGGGAAGTGGCTCGAGTGATAGAAGTTTCTAGAAAGATAAAAGAGAGACGATTACATTGGTATGAACATGTCATGAGAAGAGATGACGAATATTTTGGAAGAAGAATAAATAGCTTAGTAGTAGAACGTAGAAGAAACAGAGGAAGACCAAAGTTAATATGGAAAGACTGTACTGCGGAAGACTTGTGCAGAACAGAAATGAATAAGGACGACACGCAAAACAGAAATGAGTGAAAGAAGAAAATAAAAAACAGCGACCTTAAACGAATGGGAAAAGCTAAAGAAGAGGTCGATGTCAGTGTCAAGTGCAATTTGCATAGTTTGTTTATGAAATAATTTTACTGGAAATATAGGATCTTTTGCAAGAAAGTTTATTTATGGAACTTGTACATAATACACAGGATTGATGGAAGGTAATGTGCTAGTCACATCAGATTTTTTGCATTGTAAGTTCAAATATACATGTTTATATTTAGCTTAACATGTGTTCATTTAAGTTACAATAAACAATTTATTATTACAAGTTGTAAATATTTTGATATTTCGGAAGATAATGTCCATAATGGCCACATAGATTAGGGGGCATCGTGGCCGCGTTGCGTCTGGTCGCGAATCTGCGAAGACCGACGCCAAATATGTCGAATTTTAAATGGCACAAAATTAACCCTTGTGGTGCACTGCTCACGTCAGCAATGAGTTCCCCTGAGGAGACGCCAGATAAACACCCGAACGGTACAAATATGTCATCCTTATTACCGAAATAGGTAATATGTCGTAATGATATATTTACTTATTTTATTTTAAATATTTTGAAAATACTTATAAGTTGACATTTCGGCAGAACAATCCCTATCTTTTTGTCGGCCGAAGCCCGTCAAGAAGTGTTTCTGGGAGATTTAAATTAATGTAAAACTACATACTTATACCGGATGGAAGCATAAAAACAAAAAAAGAACAATTTAAACACATTTCAGAACCAAAAATTTATTAGATAAGTCTTTAATGTCTTCGCCAATAAATTTATGACGGCAAAAAACATAAATCAAAGATGTTTCAAGAAAAAAAATATACTTAAAAAAACCATTCTAACAATGAAAGATCATTAGGTTTTTCGTAGCCCTCTTCCGATTTTTTCCCTTTTTGCACGCCTATGGGTGAGTAGTTATTCGTTAGGGTGTGGAGAGGAACTCTTGAGAAGATCTGCGAGTTCCTGAATTCCGCCGCTTCTCCCGTCACAAGCAATTTCATTCGCACCCGTTCCTAAATTCATTACCAACCAATTTCACTTTTTCTCACTTTCATATTCCCTATGTGCAAATACACCATATCGTTAAGACGATAATTGTTTCCTTGGGAAAGAAAATATGTAGACGAAAACATGTCCAAAAGAATCAAGAAATATAAGAATTATTACTTCCGTAAAATTTAACAATATTGCCATCTCGCATGATTATAAATAAGAAAGTTATTTTGAATGGCCCGTTTTTCAGTGTCATCCTGTATATTCAATGTTATTAATATTATAGGCATAAAATAAACGATGTAATTTATGTAGCTTAATACAAGAAGAACCAACGTCTATAATTCGTAATTTTGAAAATTAACAAAAAACTCGTACAATTTGTAAGAATACTTTTGTGTGAAACTTGACATTCTGCATTATTAATATTCATTACAAATGCCACTAATATAGTGAATTAAAATGTCTAAGCACTAAAGCCCTCCAAGATTTTACTGACATTGGTTATTATGAAAATAAGTATTTATATGATTGCCGATTTCTAAGTTTCAAATAAATTTTGGTTGACATTGTATGCAGTATTCTCAAGAACTATAAGAGATATGAATTCAGATAAATTAGACAAAAGTTGCGCCATTAGAGAGCCATTTTAGTGATATATTGTTCATCTCGATAAAATGCATAGGACATTATATATAGGCGAAAATGTAAATTTTGCAGTTTATTTTTACAAAGAACTTCCAGATATGTATGAAATATTACTTAATTTTGGTTAGGGCACATTTTATTAGGAATGTTCCAAATATACAAAAACAAGTATTCGCGAATACGAATACAAATATTTTCCCATACTATTCGCGAACAAGAATACGAATACAAATACTATTTTTACCTACTGCTACCCTAAGTAAGGAAGGAATAATAATTATGCTAAAAATCGTATATTGAGATTTTGGTAAACCAAAAGGTTTCAAGATCCCTACAATCAATTTTTAATATTCTCACGATTTTGTTTTTAAATGACTATGATTATGTACATATGTGCCAGTGAATCGAGTGCATTCTCTAATTATTCATTTTCAACCAATCCGAAATTTTTGAATACTTGCATTAATATACATCTATTCCTAGCAGTATGAGTTTTAGGCTAAATCGCAGTTGTTCGAAAATCCTAGCAAATTGACAGATTGAAATTGAACTTGTCTGGTTTCGTTAACATTCTAATTCACTATAATTGATGAAAAATACATTCCACAACATACTTTGGATGAAGCTGCTAAAGTGAAGAACAATTTAATGCCCCATAAGTAAAGGATTCTAGGCCTTTAATGTTTCACTTTTTGTTTTATAAATCGCTCAAAAAACGTTGCTTAGAAACCAGTATGACAATAGTATTTTATGTATCTAGGACGAAAAGTGAATCTTTAAGGTATGAGCAAGTAATTACTTGTGAGTACCTTAAAGACACTTTTCGTCTGAAGTGCATAAAAAAATTTCTTCAAGTGTACAATAATATTCATATTATGCTACTGTACACACACTATAGAAGATATTCATTTTATTACTAGTACAACAATGTTGTTCATTATTGTACTAGTAAAAAAATGTTAACTTCTTAGTTCACCGCTGGTGGCAGCAGTCGTCACAGCAACACAGACCATATTGAAAAATTGTTATTTGACACTTGTATCGTTTGTGTTTTGTAGTGTACACAGCCAACTATGGCTGAAATTGCTAACGCTATAATTAAAACAATTCTAGAAAAATATTAAAAAAATCCCCAGTTTTCTTTGAAACACTTGAAGAAAAAATAGTATATGTTACTCGGAGCAGAACGCCCTTTTTGTGTTTTACCCAGCTTGCCTGGCCTCGGCTAGCGCCTCGGCCGCAATACATTCCTCGAGATATTTTGGATGAAACTACTAAGGCGAAGAACAAATTAATGTCGCATAAATAAAGTATACAGTATGAAGGTAAAATTTTAAATTCCTAGAACTTTAAAACATCATTTTAAAATTCTTTAATGTTTCACTTTTTGTTTTATAAATCGTTCAAAAAACGTTGCTTTCGAAACCAGTATGACATAAAAAATATTATGTACGTATTCTATATATTTACATATTGAATGCATGGTACATTTACTGTCACAAAATTCTTTATATTGAATTTCAAAAATAAAATACTTTACGATATTATAATAAACTACACACCTGGAGAATGGAGTGTGCTACGTTGAAAATATGAGTAAAAACAGAGGAAAAAGAAAGGCAAAGTTGTATAAAAATGTAGATTACATCTCAGAAAAATATCTGTCAAAGATAAACGACAAAATTTCCCAGATTACTTTCTTATTTTCCTCCCAATGGAAAATTTACACGTAAACACATACGTGTCAAAGCGAGGCGAGTTTTCCAAAAAGAAAATCAAAGAAAAACACGGAGGAAACTCATGAAAAGCTGTCCCAGCTTCTCGCGAAATAAATTTTCACTAAGTTGAAGAAATTGCAAGCAGCGAGGCCGCAGAGAAAGCGTTCTGACGAGTTTATAATGTTGTGGAAAAGTTTCAGACTTCAGGGCTGAAGCTGAAACACCCTGCCCACCCTGCAACTTTATATAAACGATGCTGTTTCATCAAAAACAAAAAATTCTTCTGATGTATTAGGGAAAACTTCAAGAAGAAATTATAAGTGGGGGAGTTATTAACTCAAGCGAAGTGTATACGATAAAATGAATATTTTATAAGTTTTAAGTTAAAGAAGGGAGATGCCATATCTAAAAATATGATGTGGCTAGCACATTAGCTTCTGTCAAATAAAATACGAAATAAAACATATTTTGCAAAGAAATATGCATTTATTTTCCAGAAAAAAATAAATTTATATGCCACCTATATTTGATTCTAAATACGAGGGTCATTCAATAAGTAAAGAGACAAATTCTATAATTTTAAAACTATTCAATGAATGTGTACAATCTTTTCAGGGGTGTTAGTTGGCAACCTTGGGATATGCTCTGATCAGCTGTTTCATCATTTTATGTCAACATAACCTCAAAATTTTCAGTTCACCATGGCAAGTCCACTAGAAGATTGCACCTTAGAAGAGCAACGCTCAGTCATTAGATTTTTAGTCGCAGAAGGTGTAAAACCAAGTGAATTTTTTTCTAGAATGTTAATACAGTACGGTAAAAGTTGTATGAACCGTGCGAATTTTTACAAGTGGGTTGATCGGTTTAAAAGTGGCCGAACAAGTGTTCAATCTTCCGCCGGTAAAGTGATGCTGACCATCTTTTGGGACTCACAGGGTCCAGTCTATTGCGATTTCCTTGAAGATCAGCGAACTATCAATAGCCAATACTACTCTGAGATGCTAGAACACAAAGTTAGACCAGCTATCAGGAGCAAACGCCGTGGACTCTTGTCAAAAGGAATCATTCTTCAGCACGATAACGCCCGCCCTCATACAGCCCAGCTGACCCGT